>CM039674.1:278168496-279458496 GCA_022496015.1 Hordeum marinum
ACGGCAAAACCTGGATGCATTTCGTGTACAAAATGGACAATCTCTTTTGAAGTATCACGGTTTCGGACGAAAACTCATCTGTTACAAATGGATTTAATTTTTCAGAACTTATTTGAACTGCATAATTTTTGTGTGTTAAAATGCACCATTCAAAGCCACATCATCAATTTTCAACCCTTTCTGACTACATTTGGTATTTTTCATGCACTTACTGATTTTTTGACCTATATAACCCTGAAACTGAAAAGCACTTCAAATGAACTTTGAAAAGGTTGAAAGTTGGCATGGTATCATCATTTCACCCACATAGAATGTGCTAAAAAGTTGAGAGGGTTACGGCAAAAACTGGATGCATTTCCTGTTAAAAATGGACAATCTCTTTTGAAGTATCACGGTTTTGGACGGAAACTCATCTGTTACAAAGGGATTTCTTTTTTCTGAACTTATTTGAACTCCATACTTTTTGCGTGTTCAAAATGCACCATTCAAACCCACATCGTCAATTTTCAACCATTTCTTACTTCATTTGGTATTTTTGATGCACTTACTAATTTTTTTGAGCTAAATAACCCTGAAATTCAAAAGCACTTCAAATGAACTCTGAAAAGGTTGAAATTTGGCATGGTATAATCATTTGACCCAGATAGCAAGTGCTAAAAACTTGAGAGGGTTACGGCAAAAACTGGATGCACTTTGTGTACAAAATGGCCAATCTCTTCCGGAGTATTGAGGTTTTGGACGAAAACTCATCTGTTACAAAGGGATTTTATTTTTCTAAACTTATTTAAACTCCATACTTGTGTGCTCAATATGCACCATTCAAAGCCACATCATCAATTTTCAACCATGTCTTACTTCATTTTGTATTTTTCATGCACTTACTGATTTTTTTGAGCTAGGTAACCCTGAAATTGAAAAGCACTTCAAATGAACTCTGAAAAGGATGAAAGTTGGCATGGTATCATCATTTCACCCTCATAGAATGTGCTAAAAAGTTGAGAGGGTTACGGCAAAAACTGGATGCATTTCGTGTACAAAATGGCAACCTCTTTTGAAGTATCACGGTCTCAGACGAAAACTCATCTGTCACAAAGAGATTTCATTTTTCTAAACTTATATGAACTCCATACTTTTTGTGTGTTCAAAATTCACCATTCAATTTTCAACCATTTCTTACTTCATTTGGTATTTTTCATGCACTTACTGAATTTTTGAGCTAAATAACCCTGAAATTGAAAAGCACTCAAATGAACTCTGAAAAGGTTGAAAGTTGGCATGTTATAATCTTTTCACTCACACAGCATGTGGTAAAAAGTTGATATGGTCATGGCAAAAACGGTATGCACTTCGTGTACAAAATGGACAATCTCTTTCGAAGTAATGAGGTTTTGGACAAAAACTCATCTATTACAAAGGGATTTAATTTTTTTGAACTTATTTGAACTCCATACTTTTTGTGTGTTCAAAAATGAAACATTCAAAGCCACATCATCAATTTTCAACCCTTTCTGTCTACATTTGGTATTTTTCATGCACTTCCTTATTTTTTTAGCTAAATAACCCTGAAATTGAAAAGCACTTCAAATGAACTCTGAAAATGTTGAAAGTTGGCATGTATCATCATTTCACCCACATAGCATGTGCTAAAAATTTGAGAGGGTTATGGCAAAAACGGTATGCACTTCGTGTACAAAATGGACAATCTCTTTCGAAGTATTGAGGATTCGGACTAAAACTCATCTTTTACAAAGGGATTTAATTTTTTTGAAATTATTAGAACTCCATACTTTTTGTGTATTCAAAATGAAACATTCAAAGCCACATCTTCAATTTTCAACCCTTTCGGACTACATTTGGTATTTTTCATGCACTTACTGATTTTTGAGCTAAATAACCGTAAAATTTAAAAGCACTTCAAATCAACCGTGAAAAGGTTGAAAGTTGGCATGGTATCATCATTTCACCCACATAGCATGTGCTAAAAAGTTTAGAGGGTTACAGCAAATACTGGATGCATTTCGTGTACAAAATGGACAATCTCTTTTGAAGTATCACGGTTTTGGATGAAAACTCATCTGTTACAAAGGGATTTCATTTTTCAGAACTTATTTGAACTCCATAATTTATGTGTGTTCAAAATGCACCATTCAAAGCCACATCATCAATTTTCAACCCTTTCTGACTACATTTGGTATTTTTCATCCACTTACTGATTTTTTTCAGCTAAATAACCATGAAATTGAAAAGCACTTCAAATGAACTCTGAAAAGTTTGAAAGTTGGCATGGCACCATCATTTCACCCACATATGATGTGCTAAAAAGTAGAGAGGGTTACGGCAAAACCTGGATGCATTTCGTGTACAAAATGGACAATCTCTTTTGAAGTATCACGGTTTCGGACGAAAACTCATCTGTTACAAATGGATTTAATTTTTCAGAACTTATTTGAACTGCATAATTTTTGTGTGTTAAAATGCACCACTCAAAGCCACATCATCAATTTTCAACCCTTTCTGACTACATTTGGTATTTTTCATGCACTTACTGATTTTTTGACCTATATAACCCTGAAATTGAAAAGCACTTCAAATGAACTTTGAAAAGGTTCAAAGTTGGCATGGTATCATCATTTCACCCACATAGAATGTGCTAAAAAGTTGAGAGGGTTACGGCAAAAACTGGATGCATTTCCTGTTAAAAATGGACAATCTGTTTTGAAGTATCACGGTTTTGGACGGAAACTCATCTGTTACAAAGGGATTTCTTTTTTCTGAACTTATTTGAACTCCATACTTTTTGCGTGTTCAAAATGCACCATTCAAACCCACATCGTCAATTTTCAACCATTTCTTACTTCATTTGGTATTTTTGATGCACTTACTAATTTTTTTGAGCTAAATAACCCTGAAATTCAAAAGCACTTCAAATGAACTCTGAAAAGGTTGAAATTTGGCATGGTATAATCATTTGACCCAGATAGCAAGTGCTAAAAACTTGAGAGGGTTACGGCAAAAACTGGATGCACTTTGTGTACAAAATGGCCAATCTCTTCCGGAGTATTGAGGTTTTGGACGAAAACTCATCTGTTACAAAGGGATTTTATTTTTCTAAACTTATTTAAACTCCATACTTGTGTGCTCAATATGCACCATTCAAAGCCACATCATCAATTTTCAACCATGTCTTACTTCATTTTGTATTTTTCATGCACTTACTGATTTTTTTGAGCTAGGTAACCCTGAAATTGAAAAGCACTTCAAATGAACTCTGAAAAGGATGAAAGTTGGCATGGTATCATCATTTCACCCACATAGAATGTGCTAAAAAGTTGAGAGGGTTACGGAAAAAACTGGATGCATTTCGTGTACAAAATGGCAACCTCTTTTGAAGTATCACGGTCTCAGACGAAAACTCATCTGTCACAAAGAGATTTCATTTTTCTAAACTTATATGAACTCCATACTTTTTGTGTGTTCAAAATTCACCATTCAATTTTCAACCATTTCTTACTTCATTTGGTATTTTTCATGCACTTACTGAATTTTTGAGCTAAATAACCCTGAAATTGAAAAGCACTCAAATGAACTCTGAAAAGGTTGAAAGTTGGCATGTTATAATCTTTTCACTCACACAGCATGTGGTAAAAAGTTGATATGGTCATGGCAAAAACGGTATGCACTTCGTGTACAAAATGGACAATCTCTTTCGAAGTAATGAGGTTTCGGACAAAAACTCATCTATTACAAAGGGATTTAATTTTTTTGAACTTATTTGAACTCCATACTTTTTGTGTGTTCAAAAATGAAACATTCAAAGCCACATCATCAATTTTCAACCCTTTCTGTCTACATTTGGTATTTTTCAGGCACTTCCTTATTTTTTTAGCTAAATAACCCTGAAATTGAAAAGCACTTCAAATGAACTCTGAAAATGTTGAAAGTTGGCATGTATCATCATTTCACCCACATAGCATGTGCTAAAAATTTGAGAGGGTTATGGCAAAAACGGTATGCACTTCGTGTACAAAATGGACAATCTCTTTCGAAGTATTGAGGATTCGGACTAAAACTCATCTTTTACAAAGGGATTTAATTTTTTTGAAATTATTAGAACTCCATACTTTTTGTGTATTCAAAATGAAACATTCAAAGCCACATCTTCAATTTTCAACCCTTTCGGACTACATTTGGTATTTTTCATGCACTTACTGATTTTTGAGCTAAATAACCGTAAAATTTAAAAGCACTTCAAATCAACCGTGAAAAGGTTGAAAGTTGGCATGGTATCATCATTTCACCCACATAGCATGTGCTAAAAAGTTTAGAGGGTTACAGCAAATACTGGATGCATTTCGTGTACAAAATGGACAATCTCTTTTGAAGTATCACGGTTTTGGATGAAAACTCATCTGTTACAAAGGGATTTCATTTTTCAGAACTTATTTGAACTCCATAATTTATGTGTGTTCAAAATGCACCATTCAAAGCCACATCATCAATTTTCAACCCTTTCTGACTACATTTGGTATTTTTCATCCACTTACTGATTTTTTTCAGCTAAATAACCATGAAATTGAAAAGCACTTCAAATGAACTCTGAAAAGTTTGAAAGTTGGCATGGCACCATCATTTCACCCACATATGATGTGCTAAAAAGTAGAGAGGGTTACGGCAAAACCTGGATGCATTTCGTGTACAAAATGGACAATCTCTTTTGAAGTATCACGGTTTCGGACGAAAACTCATCTGTTACAAATGGATTTAATTTTTCAGAACTTATTTGAACTGCATAATTTTTGTGTGTTAAAATGCACCATTCAAAGCCACATCATCAATTTTCAACCCTTTCTGACTACATTTGGTATTTTTCATGCACTTACTGATTTTTTGACCTATATAACCCTGAAATTGAAAAGCACTTCAAATGAACTTTGAAAAGGTTCAAAGTTGGCATGGTATCATCATTTCACCCACATAGAATGTGCTAAAAAGTTGAGAGGGTTACGGCAAAAACTGGATGCATTTCCTGTTAAAAATGGACAATCTGTTTTGAAGTATCACGGTTTTGGACGGAAACTCATCTGTTAAAAAGGGATTTCTTTTTTCTGAACTTATTTGAACTCCATACTTTTTGCGTGTTCAAAATGCACCATTCAAACCCACATCGTCAATTTTCAACCATTTCTTACTTCATTTGGTATTTTTGATGCACTTACTAATTTTTTTGAGCTAAATAACCCTGAAATTCAAAAGCACTTCAAATGAACTCTGAAAAGGTTGAAATTTGGCATGGTATAATCATTTGACCCAGATAGCAAGTGCTAAAAACTTGAGAGGGTTACGGCAAAAACTGGATGCACTTTGTGTACAAAATGGCCAATCTCTTCCGGAGTATTGAGGTTTTGGACGAAAACTCATCTGTTACAAAGGGATTTTATTTTTCTAAACTTATTTAAACTCCATACTTGTGTGCTCAATATGCACCATTCAAAGCCACATCATCAATTTTCAACCATGCCTTACTTCATTTTGTATTTTTCATGCACTTACTGATTTTTTTGAGCTAGGTAACCCTGAAATTGAAAAGCACTTCAAATGAACTCTGAAAAGGATGAAAGTTGGCATGGTATCATCATTTCACCCACATAGAATGTGCTAAAAAGTTGAGAGGGTTACGGAAAAAACTGGATGCATTTCGTGTACAAAATGGCAACCTCTTTTGAAGTATCACGGTCTCAGACGAAAACTCATCTGTCACAAAGAGATTTCATTTTTCTAAACTTATATGAACTCCATACTTTTTGTGTGTTCAAAATTCACCATTCAATTTTCAACCATTTCTTACTTCATTTGGTATTTTTCATGCACTTACTGAATTTTTGAGCTAAATAACCCTGAAATTGAAAAGCACTCAAATGAACTCTGAAAAGGTTGAAAGTTGGCATGTTATAATCTTTTCACTCACACAGCATGTGGTAAAAAGTTGATATGGTCATGGCAAAAACGGTATGCACTTCGTGTACAAAATGGACAATCTCTTTCGAAGTAATGAGGTTTCGGACAAAAACTCATCTATTACAAAGGGATTTAATTTTTTTGAACTTATTTGAACTCCATACTTTTTGTGTGTTCAAAAATGAAACATTCAAAGCCACATCATCAATTTTCAACCCTTTCTGTCTACATTTGGTATTTTTCATGCACTTCCTTATTTTTTTAGCTAAATAACCCTGAAATTGAAAAGCACTTCAAATGAACTCTGAAAATGTTGAAAGTTGGCATGTATCATCATTTCACCCACATAGCATGTGCTAAAAATTTGAGAGGGTTATGGCAAAAACGGTATGCACTTCGTGTACAAAATGGACAATCTCTTTCGAAGTATTGAGGATTCGGACTAAAACTCATCTTTTACAAAGGGATTTAATTTTTTTGAAATTATTAGAACTCCATACTTTTTGTGTATTCAAAATGAAACATTCAAAGCCACATCTTCAATTTTCAACCCTTTCGGACTACATTTGGTATTTTTCATGCACTTACTGATTTTTGAGCTAAATAACCGTAAAATTTAAAAGCACTTCAAATCAACCGTGAAAAGGTTGAAAGTTGGCATGGTATCATCATTTCACCCACATAGCATGTGCTAAAAAGTTGATAGGGTTAAGGTAAAAACGGTATGCACTTCGTGTACAAAATGGACAATCTCTTTCGAAGTATTGAGGTTTCGGACGATAACTCAACTTTTACAAAGGGGTTTAATTTTTCTGAACTTATTTGAACTCCTTAATTTTTGTGTTTTCAAAATGAAACATTCAACGCCACATCATCAATTTTCAACCCTTTCTGACTACATTTGGTATTTTTCATGCACTTACTAATATTTGAGCTAAATAACCCTAAAATTTAAAAGCACTTCAAATCAACTATGAAAAGGTTGAAAGTTGGCATGGTATCATCATTTCACCCACATAGCACGTGCTAAAAAGTTGAGAGGGTTACGGTAAAAACGGTATGCACTTCGTGTACAAAATGGACAATCTCTTTCGAAGTATTGAGGTTTCGGACGAAAACTCATTTGGTACGATGGGATTTAATTTTTTTGAACTTATTTGAACTCCATACTTTTTGTGTGCTCAAAATGCACCATTCAAAGCCACATCATCAATTTGCAAACCTTTCTGACCTCATTTGGTATTTTCATGCACTTACTGATTTTTTAGCTAAATAACCCTGAAATTGAAAAGCACTTCAAATGAACTCTGAAAAGGTTGAAAGTTGGCATGGTATAATCATTTTACCCACATGGCATGTGCTAAAAAGTTGAGAGGGTGACGGCAAAAACTCCATACACTCCGTGTACAAAATGGACAATCTGTTTTGAAGTATCACGGTTTCGGACGAAAACTCATCAGTTACAAAGGGATTTCATTTTTCTGAACTTATTTGAACTCCATAATTTTTGTGTGTTCGAAATGCACCATTCAAAGCCACATCATAAATTTTCAACCCTTTCTTACTTCATTTGGTATTTTTCATGCACTTACTGATTTTTTTAGCTAAATAACCCTGAAATTGAAAAGCATTTCAAAGGAACTCTGAAAAGGTTGAATGTTGGCATGGTATAATCATTTCACCCACATAGCATGTGCTAAAAAGTTGAGAGGGTTGCAGCAAAAACTGGATGCATTTCGTGTACAAAATAGACAACCTCTTTTGAAGTATCACGATTTCGGACGAAAACTCATCTGTTACAAAGGGATTTCATTTTTCTAAACTTACTTGAACTCCATAGTTTTTGTGTGTTCAAAATGCACCATTAAAAGCCACATCATCAATTTTCAACCCATTCTGACTACATTTGGTATTTTTCATGCACTTACTGATTTTTTGAGCTAAATAGCCCTATTATTGAAACGCACTTCAAATGAACTCTGAAAAGGTTGAAAGTTGGCATCGTATCATCATTTCACCCACATAGCATGTGCTAAAAAGTTGAGAGGGTTACGGCAAAAACTGGATGCACTTCGTCTACAAAATGGACAATCTCTTTTGAAGTATCACGATTTCGGACGAAAACTCATCTGTTACAAATGGATTTCATTTTTCTAAACTTATTTGAACTCCATAATTTTTGTGTGTTGAAAATGCACCATTCAAAGCCACATCATCAATTTTCAACCCTTTGTGACTAAATTTGGTAACCCTGAAATTGAAAAGCACTTCAAACGAACTCTGAAAAGGTTGAAACTTGGCATGGTATCAGCATTTCACCCACATAGCATGTGCTAAAAAGTTGAGGGGGTTATGGCAAAAACTGCATGCACGTCGTGTACAAAATGAAAAATCTCTTTTGAAGTATCACTGTTTTGGAAGAAAACTCATCTGTTACAAAGGGATTTCATTTTTATGAACTTATTTGAACTCCATAATTTATGTGTGTTCAAAATGCACCATTCAATGCCACATCATAAATTTCCAACCCTTTCTTACTTCATTTGGTATTTTTCATGCAGTTACTGATTTTTTTGAGCTAAATAACCCTAAAATTAAAGAGCATTTCAAAGGAACTCTGAAAAGGTTGAAAGTTGGCATGGTATAATCATTTCACCCACATAGCATGTGCTAAAAAGTTGAGAGGGTTGCAGCTAAAACTGGATGCATTTCGTGTACAAAATGGACAACCTCTTTTGAAGTATCACGGTTTCGGACGAAAACTCATCTATTACAAAGGGATTTCATTTTTCTAAACTTATTTGAACTCCATACTTTTTGTGTGTTGTAAATGCACTATTAAAAGCCACATCATAAATTTTCAACCATTTCTCACTTCTTTTGGTATTTTCATGCACTTAATGATTTTTGTGAGCAAAATAACCCTTAAATTGAAAAGCACTTCAAATGAATTCTGAAAAGGTCGAAAGTTGGCATGGTATATTAATTTCACCCACATAGCATGTGCTAAAAAGATGAGAGGGTTACGGCAAAAACTGGATGCACTTCGTGTACAAAATGGACAATCTCTTTTAAAGAATCACGGTTTCAAACGAAAACTAATTTTTACAAAGGGATTTCATTTTTCTGAACTTATTTGAACTCCATACTTTTTGTGTGTTCAAAATGCACCATTGAAAGCTACATCATCAATTTTCAACCCTTTCTGACTAAATTTGGTATTTTTCATGCACTTACTGATTTTTTGAGCTAAATAACCCTATTATTGAAAAGCACTTCAAAAGAACTCTGAAAAGGTTGAAAGTTGGCATCGTATCATCATTTAACCCACATAGCATGAGCTAAAAAGTTGAGAGGGTTACGACAAAAACCGTATGCACTTCGTGTACAAAATGGACAGTCTATTTCAAAGTATCACGGTTTCGGACGAAAACTCATCTGTTACAAAGGGAGTTCATTTTTCTGAACTTATTTGAACTCCATAAACTTGGTGTGTTTGAAATGCACCATTCCAATCCACATCATCAATTTTCAACCCTTTCTTACTTTATTTGGTATTTTTAATGCACTTATTGAATTTTTTGAGCTAAATAACCCTGCAATTGAAAAGCACTTCAAATGAACTCTGAAAAGGTTGAAATTTGGCATGGTATATTAGTTTCACCCACATAGCATGTGCTAAAAAGTTGAGAGGGTTACAGCAAAAACTGGATGCCCGTCGTGTACAAAATGGACAATCTCTTTTGAAGAATCACGGTTTCAAACGAAAACTAATTTTTACAAAGGGATTTCATTTTTCTGAACTTATTTGAACTCCATACTTTTTGTGTGTTCAAAATGCACCATTCAAAGCTACATCATCAATTTTCAACCCTTTCTGACTAAATTTGGTATTTTTCATGCACTTACTGATTTTTTGAGCTAAATAACCCTATTATTGAAAAGCACTGCAAAAGAACTCTGAAAAGGTTGAAAGTTGGCATCGTATCATCATTTAACCCACATAGCATGAGCTAAGAAGTTGAGAGGGTTACGACAAAAACCGTATGCACTTCGTGTACAAAATGGACAGTCTATTTCAAAGTATCACTGTTTCCGGATGAAAACTCATCTGTTACAAAGGGAGTTCATTTTTGTCAACTTATTTGAACTCCATAACTTTTCTGTGTTTGAAATGCACCATTCCAATCCACATCATAAATTTTCAACCCTTTCTTACTTTATTTGGTATTTTTAATGCACTTACTGAATTTTTTGAGCTAAATAACCCTAAAATTGAAAAGCACTTCAAATGAACTCTGAAAAGACCGAAAGTTGGCATGGTATATTAATTTCACCAACATAGCATGTGCTAAAAAGTTGAGAGGGTTACGGCAAAAACTGGATGCCCGTCGTGTACAAAATGGACAATCTCTTTTGAAGTATCACGGTTTCGGACGAAAACTAATTTGTTACAAAGGGATTTCATTTTTCTGAACTTATTTGAACTCCATACTTTTTGTGTGTTCAAAATGCACCATTCAAAGCTACATCATCAATTTTCAACCCTTTCTCACTACATTTGGTTTTTTTCATGCACTTAGTGATTTTTAGAGCTAAATAACCCTCTTATCGAAAAGCACTTCGAATGAACTCTAAAAAGGTTCAAAGTTGGCATCGTATCATCATTTAACCGACATAGCATGAGCTAAAAAGTTGAGAGGGTTCCGACAAAAACCGTATCCACTTCGTGTACAAAATGGACAGTCTATTTCAAAGTATGACGGTTTCGGACGAAAACTCATCTGTTACAAAGGGAGTTCATTTTTCTGAACTTATTTGAACTCCATAATTTTTGTGTGTTTAAAATGCACCACTCCAATCCTCATCATAAATTTTTCAACCCTTTCTTACTTCATTTGGTATTTTTAATGCACTTACTCATTTTTTGAGCTAAATAACCCTGAAATTGAAAAGCACTTCAAATGAACTCTGAAAAGGTTGAAATTTGGCATGGTATACTAATTTCTCCCGCATAGCATGTGCTAAAAAGTTGAGAGGGTTACGGCAAAAACTGGATGCCCGTCGTGTACAAAATGGACAATCTCTTTTGAAGTATCACGGTTTCGGACGACAACTAATTTGTTACAAAGGGATTTCATTTTTCTGAACTTATTTGAACTCCATCCTTTTTGTGTGTTCAAAATGCACCATTGAAAGCCACATCATCAATTTTCAACCCTTTCTGACTACATATTGTATTTTTCAAGCACTTACTCATTTTTTGAGCTAAATAACCCTATTATTGAAAAGCACTTCAAATGAACTCTGAAAAGGTTGAAAGTTGGCATGGTATCATCATTTCACCCACATAGCATGTGCTAAAAAGTTGACAGGGTTACGGAAAAAACTGGATGCACTTCGTCTACAAAATGGACAATCTCTTTTGAAGAATCACGGTTTCAAACGAAAACTAATTTTTACAAAGGGATTTCATTTTTCTGAACTTATTTGAACTCCATACTTTTTGTGTGTTCCAAATGCACCATTCAAAGCTACATCATCAATTTTCAACCCTTTCTGACTAAATTTGGTATTTTTCATGCACTTACTGATTCTTTGAGCTAAATAACCCTATTATTGAAAAGCACTGCAAAAGAACTCTGAAAAGGTTGAAAGTTGGCATCGTATCATCATTTAACCCACATAGCATGAGCTAAGAAGTTGAGAGGGTTACGACAAAAACCGTATGCACTTCGTGTACAAAATGGACAGTCTATTTCAAAGTATCATGGTTTCCGGACGAAAACTCATCTGTTACAAAGGGAGTTCATTTTTCTGAACTTATTTGAACTCCATAACTTTTCTGTGTTTGAAATGCACCATTCCAATCCACATCATAAATTTTCAACCCTTTCTTACTTTATTTGGTATTTTTAATGCACTTACTGAATTTTTTGAGCTAAATAACCCTAAAATTGAAAAGCACTTCAAATGAACTCTGAAAAGATCGAAAGTTGGCATGGTATATTAATTTCACCCACATAGCATGTGCTAAAAAGTTGAGAGGGTTACGGCAAAAACTGGATGCCCGTCGTGTACAAAATGGACAATGTCTTTTGAAGTATCACGGTTTCGGACGAAAACTAATTTGTTACAAAGGGATTTCATTTTTCTGAACTTATTTGAACTCCATACTTTTTGTGTGTTCAACATGCACCATTCAAAGCTACATCATCAATTTTCAACCCTTTCTCACTACATTTGGTTTTTTTCATGCACTTACTGATTTTTTGAGCTAAATAACCCTATTATTGAAAAGCAATTCAAATGAACTCTAAAAAGGTTGAAAGTTGGCATCGTATCATCATTTAACCGACATAGCATGAGCTAAAAAGTTGAGAGGGTTACGACAAAAACCGTATGCACTTCGTGTACAAAATGGACAGTCTATTTCAAAGTATGACGGTTTCGGACGAAAACTCATCTGTTACAAAGGGAGTTCATTTTTCTGAACTTATTTGAACTCCATAATTTTTGTGTGTTTAAAATGCACCACTCCAATCCTCATCATAAATTTTTCAACCCTTTCTTACTTCATTTGGTATTTTTAATGCACTTACTCATTTTTTGAGCTAAATAACCCTGAAATTGAAAAGCACTTCAAATGAACTCTGAAAAGGTTGAAATTTGGCATGGTATACTAATTTCTCCCGCATAGCATGTGCTAAAAAGTTGAGAGGGTTACGGCAAAAACTGGATGCCCGTCGTGTACAAAATGGACAATCTCTTTTGAAGTATCACGGTTTCGGACGACAACTAATTTGTTACAAAGGGATTTCATTTTTCTGAACTTATTTGAACTCCATCCTTTTTGTGTGTTCAAAATGCACCATTGAAAGCCACATCATCAATTTTCAACCCTTTCTGACTACATATTGTATTTTTCAAGCACTTACTCATTTTTTGAGCTAAATAACCCTATTATTGAAAAGCACTTCAAATGAACTCTGAAAAGGTTGAAAGTTGGCATGGTATCATCATTTCACCCACATAGCATGTGCTAAAAAGTTGACAGGGTTACGGAAAAAACTGGATGCACTTCGTCTACAAAATGGACAATCTCTTTTGAAGAATCACGGTTTCAAACGAAAACTAATTTTTACAAAGGGATTTCATTTTTCTGAACTTATTTGAACTCCATACTTTTTGTGTGTTCCAAATGCACCATTCAAAGCTACATCATCAATTTTCAACCCTTTCTGACTAAATTTGGTATTTTTCATGCACTTACTGATTCTTTGAGCTAAATAACCCTATTATTGAAAAGCACTGCAAAAGAACTCTGAAAAGGTTGAAAGTTGGCATCGTATCATCATTTAACCCACATAGCATGAGCTAAGAAGTTGAGAGGGTTACGACAAAAACCGTATGCACTTCGTGTACAAAATGGACAGTCTATTTCAAAGTATCATGGTTTCCGGACGAAAACTCATCTGTTACAAAGGGAGTTCATTTTTCTGAACTTATTTGAACTCCATAACTTTTCTGTGTTTGAAATGCACCATTCCAATCCACATCATAAATTTTCAACCCTTTCTTACTTTATTTGGTATTTTTAATGCACTTACTGAATTTTTTGAGCTAAATAACCCTAAAATTGAAAAGCACTTCAAATGAACTCTGAAAAGATCGAAAGTTGGCATGGTATATTAATTTCACCCACATAGCATGTGCTAAAAAGTTGAGAGGGTTACGGCAAAAACTGGATGCCCGTCGTGTACAAAATGGACAATGTCTTTTGAAGTATCACGGTTTCGGACGAAAACTAATTTGTTACAAAGGGATTTCATTTTTCTGAACTTATTTGAACTCCATACTTTTTGTGTGTTCAACATGCACCATTCAAAGCTACATCATCAATTTTCAACCCTTTCTCACTACATTTGGTTTTTTTCATGCACTTACTGATTTTTTGAGCTAAATAACCCTATTATTGAAAAGCAATTCAAATGAACTCTAAAAAGGTTGAAAGTTGGCATCGTATCATCATTTAACCGACATAGCATGAGCTAAAAAGTTGAGAGGGTTACGACAAAAACCGTATGCACTTCGTGTACAAAATGGACAGTCTATTTCAAAGTATCACGGTTTCGGACGAAAACTCATCTGTTACAAAGGGAGTTCATTTTTCTGAACTTATTTGAACTCCATAATTTTTGTGTGTTTAAAATGCACCACTCCAATCCACATCATAAATTTTTGAACCCTTTCTTACTTCATTTGGTATTTTTAATGCACTTACTCATTTTTTGAGCTAAATAACCCTAAAATTGAAAAGCACTTCAAATGAACTCTGAAAAGGTTGAAATTTGGCATGGTATACTAATTTCACCCGCATAGCATGTGCTAAAAAGTTGAGAGGGTTACGGCAAAAACTGGATGCCCGTCGTGTACAAAATGGACAATCTGTTTTGAAGTATCAAGGTTTCGGACGAAATCTAATTTGTTACAAAGGGGTTTCATTTTTCTGAACTTATTTGAACTCCATACTTTTTATGTGTTCAAAATGCACCATTGAAAGCCACATCATCAATTTTCAACCCTTTCTGACTACATATTGTATTTTTCATGCACTTATTCATTTTTTGAGCTAAATAACCCTATTATTGAAAAGCACTTCAAATGAACTCTGAAAAGGTTGAAAGTTGGCATGGTATCATCATTTCACCCACATAGCATGTGCTAAAAAGTTGACAGGGTTACGGCAAAAACTGGATGCACTTCGTGTACAAAATGGACAATCTCTTTTAAAGAATCACGGTTTCAAACGAAAACTAATTTTCACAAAGGGATTTCATTTTTCTGAACTTATTTGAACTCCATACTTTTTGTGTGTTCAAAATGCACCATTGAAAGCTACATCAACAATTTTCAACCCTTTCTGACTAAATTTGGTATTTTTCATGCACTTACTGATTTTTTGAGCTAAATAACCCTATTATTGAAAAGCACTTCAAAAGAACTCTGAAAAGGTTGAAAGTTGGCATCGTATCATCATTTAACCCACATAGCATGAGCTAAAAAGTTGAGAGGGTTACGACAAAAACCGTATGCACTTCGTGTACAAAATGGACAGTCTATTTCAAAGTATCACGGTTTCGGACGAAAACTCATCTGTTACAAAGGGAGTTCATTTTTCTGAACTTATTTGAACTCCATAAACTTGGTGTGTTTGAAATGCACCATTCCAATCCACATCATCAATTTTCAACCCTTTCTTACTTTATTTGGTATTTTTAATGCACTTATTGAATTTTTTGAGCTAAATAACCCTGCAATTGAAAAGCACTTCAAATGAACTCTGAAAAGGTTGAAATTTGCCATGGTATATTAGTTTCACCCACATAGCATGTGCTAAAAAGTTGAGAGGGTTACAGCAAAAACTGGATGCCCGTCGTGTACAAAATGGACAATCTCTTTTGAAGAATCACGGTTTCAAACGAAAACTAATTTTTACAAAGGGATTTCATTTTTCTGAACTTATTTGAACTCCATACTTTTTGTGTGTTCAAAATGCACCATTCAAAGCTACATCATCAATTTTCAACCCTTTCTGACTAAATTTGGTATTTTTCATGCACTTACTGATTTTTTGAGCTAAATAACCCTATTATTGAAAAGCACTGCAAAAGAACTCTGAAAAGGATGAAAGTTGGCATCGTATCATCATTTAACCCACATAGCATGAGCTAAGAAGTTGAGAGGGTTACGACAAAAACCGTATGCACTTCGTGTACAAAATGGACAGTCTATTTCAAAGTATCACTGTTTCCGGATGAAAACTCATCTGTTACAAAGGGAGTTCATTTTTCTCAACTTATTTGAACTCCATAACTTTTCTGTGTTTGAAATGCACCATTCCAATCCACATCATAAATTTTCAACCCTTTCTTACTTTATTTGGTATTTTTAATGCACTTACTGAATTTTTTGAGCTAAATAACCCTAAAATTGAAAAGCACTTCAAATGAACTCTGAAAAGATCGAAAGTTGGCATGGTATATTAATTTCACCAACATAGCATGTGCTAAAAAGTTGAGAGGGTTACGGCAAAAACTGGATGCCCGTCGTGTACAAAATGGACAATCTCTTTTGAAGTATCACGGTTTCGGACGAAAACTAATTTGTTACAAAGGGATTTCATTTTTCTGAACTTATTTGACCTCCATGCTTTTTGTGTGTTCAAAATGCACCATTCAAAGCTACATCATCAATTTTTAACCCCTTCTCACTACATTTGGATTTTTTCATGCACTTAGTGATTTTTTGAGCTAAATAACCCTCTTATCGAAAAGCACTTCGAATGAACTCTAAAAAGGTTCAAAGTTGGCATCGTATCATCATTTAACCGACATAGCATGAGCTAAAAAGTTGAGAGGGTTCCGACAAAAACCGTATCCACTTCGTGTACAAAATGGACAGTCTATTTCAAAGTATGACGGTTTCGGACGAAAACTCATCTGTTACAAAGGGAGTTCATTTTTCTGAACTTATTTGAACTCCATAATTTTTGTGTGTTTAAAATGCACCACTCCAATCCTCATCATAAATTTTTCAACCCTTTCTTACTTCATTTGGTATTTTTAATGCACTTACTCATTTTTTGAGCTAAATAACCCTGAAATTGAAAAGCACTTCAAATGAACTCTGAAAAGGTTGAAATTTGGCATGGTATACTAATTTCTCCCGCATAGCATGTGCTAAAAAGTTGAGAAGGTTACGGCAAAAACTGGATGCCCGTCGTGTACAAAATGGACAATCTCTTTTGAAGTATCACGGTTTCGGACGAAAACTAATTTGTTACAAAGGGATTTCATTTTTCTGAACTTATTTGAACTCCATCCTTTTTGTGTGTTCAAAATGCACCATTGAAATCCACATCATCAATTTTCAACCCTTTCTGACTACATATTGTATTTTTCATGCACTTACTCATTTTTTGAGCTAAATAACCCTATTATTGAAAAGCACTTCAAATGAACTCTAAAAAGGTTGAAAGTTGGCATGGTATCATCATTTCACCCACATAGCATGTGCTAAAAAGTTGACAGGGTTACGGCAAAAACTGGATGCACTTCGTCTACAAAATGGACAATCTCTTTTGAAGAATCACGGTTTCAAACGAAAACTAATTTTTACAAAGGGATTTCATTTTTCTGAACTTATTTGAACTCCATACTTTTTGTGTGTTCCAAATGCACCATTCAATGCTACATCATCAATTTTCAACCCTTTCTGACTAAATTTGGTATTTTTCATGCACTTACTGATTCTTTGAGCTAAATAACCCTATTATTGAAAAGCGCTGCAAAAGAACTCTGAAAAGGTTGAAAGTTGGCATCGTATCATCATTTAACACACATAGCATGAGCTAAGAAGTTGAGAGGGTTACGACAAAAACCGTATGCACTTCGTGTACAAAATGGACAGTCTATTTCAAAGTATCACGGTTTCCGGACGAAAACTCATCTGTTACAAAGGGAGTTCATTTTTCTGAACTTATTTGAACTCCATAACTTTTCTGTGTTTGAAATGCACCATTCCAATCCACATCATAAATTTTCAACCCTTTCTTACTTTATTTGGTATTTTTAATGCACTTACTGAATTTTTTGAGCTAAATAACCCTAAAATTGAAAAGCACTTCAAATGAACTCTGAAAAGATCGAAAGTTGGCATGGTATATTAATTTCACCCACATAGCATGTGCTAAAAAGTTGAGAGGGTTACGGCAAAAACTGGATGCCCGTCGTGTACAAAATGGACAATCTCTTTTGAAGTATCACGGTTTCGGACGAAAACTAATTTGTTACAAAGGGATTACATTTTTCTGAACTTATTTGAACTCCATAATTTTTGTGTGTTCAACATGCACCATTCAAAGCTACATCATCAATTTTCAACCCTTTCTCACTACATTTGGTTTTTTTCATGCACTTACTGATTTTTTGAGCTAAATAACCCTATTATTGAAAAGCACTTCAAATGAACTCTAAAAAGGTTGAAAGTTGGCATCGTATCATCATTTAACCGACATAGCATGAGCTAAAAAGTTGAGAGGGTTACGACAAAAACCGTATGCACTTCGTGTACAAAATGGACAGTCTATTTCAAAGTATCACGGTTTCGGACGAAAACTCATCTGTTACAAAGGGAGTTCATTTTTCTGAACTTATTTGAACTCCATAATTTTTGTGTGTTTAAAATGCACCACTCCAATCCACATCATAAATTTTTCAACCCTTTCTTACTTCATTTGGTATTTTTAATGCACTTACTCATTTTTTGAGCTAAATAACCCTAAAATTGAAAAGCACTTCAAATGAACTCTGAAAAGGTTGAAATTTGGCATGGTATACTAATTTCACCCGCATAGCATGTGCTAAAAAGTTGAGAGGGTTACGGCAAAAACTGGATGCCCGTCGTGTACAAAATGGACAATCTCTTTTGAAGTATCAAGGTTTCGGACGAAAACTAATTTGTTACAAAGGGGTTTCATTTTTCTGAACTTATTTGAACTCCATACTTTTTGTGTGTTCAAAATGCACCATTGAAAGCCACATCATCAATTTTCAACCCTTTCTGACTACATATTGTATTTTTCATGCACTTATTCATTTTTTGAGCTAAATAACCCTATTATTGAAAAGCACTTCAAATGAACTCTGAAAAGGTTGAAAGTTGGCATGGTATCATCAGTTCACCCACATAGCATGTGCTAAACAGTTGACAGGGTTACGGCAAAAACTGGATGCACTTCGTCTACAAAATGGACAATCTCTTTTGAAGTATCACTGTTTCGGTCGAAAACTCATCTGTTACAAATGGATTTCATTTTTCTAAACTTATTTGAACTCCATAATTTTTGTGTGTTGAAAATGCACCATTCAAAGCCACATCATCAATTTTCAACCCTTTGGGACTAAATTTGGTAACCCTGAAATTGAAAAGCACTTCAAACGAACTCTGAAAATGTTGAAAGGTGGCATGGTATAATCATTTCACCCACATAGCATGTGCTAAAAAGTTGAGAGGATTATGGCAAAAACTGCATGCACTTCGTGTACAAAGTGGACAATCTCTTTTGAAGTATCACGGTTTCGGACGAAAACTCATCTGTTACAAAGGGATTTCATTTTTCTAAACTTATTTGAACTCCATACTTTTTGTGTGTTCAAAATGCAGTATTAAAAGCCACATCATAAATTTTCAACCATTTCTGACTTCTTTTTGTATTTTCATGCACTTAATGATTTTTTTAGCTAAATAACCCTGAAATTGAAAAGCACTTCAAATGAATTCTGAAAAGGTCGAAAGTTGGCATGGTATATTAATTTCACCCACATAGCATGTGCTAAAAAGATGAGAGGGTTACGGCAAAAACTGGATGCACTTCGTGTACAAAATGGACAATCTCTTTTGAAGAATCACGGTTTCAGACGAAAAGTAATTTTTACAAAGGGATTGAATTTTTTTGAACTTATTTGAACTCCATACTTTTTGTGTGTTCAAAGTGCACCATTCAAAGCCACATCATCAATTTTCAACCCTTTCTGACTATATTTGTTATTTTTCATGCACATACTCATTTTTTGAGCTAAATAACCCTATTATTGAAAAGCACTTGAAATGATATCTGAAAAGGTTGAAAGTTGGCATTGTATCATCATTTCACCCACATAGCATGTGCTAAAAAGTTGAGAGGGTTACGGCAAAAACTGGATGCACTTCGTCTACAAAATGGACAATCTCTTTTGAAGTATCACGGTTTCGGACGAAAACTCATCTGTTATAAATGGATTTCATTTGTCGAAACTTATTTGAACTCCATAATTTTTGTGTGTTGAAAATGCACCATTCAAAGCCATGTCATCAATTTTCAACCCTTTGTGACTACATTTGGTAACCCTGAAATTGAAAAGCACTTCAAACAAACTCTGAAAAGGTTGAAAGTTGGCATGGTATAATCATTTCACCCACATAGCATGTGCTAAAAAGTTGAGAGGGTTATGGCAAAAACTTCATGCACTTTGTGTACAAAATGAAAAATCTCTTTTGAAGTATCACTGTTTTGGAAGAAAACTCATCTGTTACAAAGGGATTTCATTTTTATGAACTTATTTGAACTCCATAATTTATGTGTGTTCAAAATGCACCATTCAAAGCCACATCATAAATTTTCAACCCTTTCTTACTTCATTTGGTATTTTTCATGCACTTACTGATTTTTTTTTAGTTAAATAACCCTAAAATTGAAGAGCATTTCAATGGAACTCTGAAAAGGTTGAAAGTAGGCATGGTATAATCATTTCACCCACATAGCATGTGCTAAAAAGTTGAGAGGGTTGCAGCAAAAACTGGATGCATTTCGTGTACAAAATGGACAACCTCTTTTGAAGTATCACGGTTTCGGATGAAAACTCATCTGTTACAAAGGGATTTCATTTTTCTACACTTATTATAACTCCATAGTTTTTGTGTGTTCAAAATGCACCATTAAAAGCCACATCATCAATTTTCAACCCTTTCTTACTTCATTTGGTGTTTTTAATGCACTTACTGAATTTTTTGAGCTAAATAACCCTGAAATTGAAAAGCACCTCAAATGAACTCTAAAAAGGTTGAAATTTGGCATGGTATATTAATTTCACCCACATAGCATTTGCTAAAAAGTTGAGAGGGTTACGGCAAAAACTGGATGCTCGTCGTGTACAAAATGGATAATCTCTTTTGAAGTATCACGGTTTCGGACGAAAACTAATTCGTTACAAAGGGATTTCATTTTACTGAACTTATTTGAACTCCATACTTTTTGTGTGTTCAAAATGCACCATTCAAAGCTACATCATCAATTTTCAACCCTTTCTTACTACATTTGGTATTTTTCATGCACTTACTGATTTTTTGAGCTAAATAACCCTATTATTGAAAAGCACTGCAAATGAACTCTGAAAAGGTTGAAAGTTGGCATCGTATCGTCATTTCACCCACATAGCATGAGCTAAAAAGTTGAGAGGGTTACGACAAAAACCGTATGCACTTCGTCTACAAAATGGACAATCTATTTCAAAGTATCACGGTTTTGGACGAAAACTCATCTGTTACAAAGGGAGTTCATTTTTCTGAACTTATTTGAACTCCATAATTTTTGTGTGTTTAATATGCACCATTCCAATCCACATCATAAATTTTCAACCCTTTCTGACTTCATTTGGTATTTTTAATGCACTTACTGAATTTTTTGAGCTAAATAAGCCTGAAATTGAAAAGCACTTCAAATGAACTCTAAGAAGGTTGAAATTTGGCATGGTATATTAATTTTACCCACATAGCATGTGCTAAAAAGTCGAGTGGGTTACGGCAAAATCTGGATGCCCGTCGTGTACAAAATGGACAATCTCTTTTGAAGTATCACGGTTTTGGACGAAAACTAATTTGTTACAAAGGGATTTCATTTTTCTGAACTTATTTGAACTCCATACTTTTTGTGTGCTCAAAATGCACCATTCAAAGCCACATCATCAATTTTCAACCCTTTCTGACTACATTTGGTATTTTTCATGCACTTACTCATTTTTTGAGCTAAATAACCCTGTTATTGAAAAGCACTTCAAATTAACTCTGAAAAGGTTGAAAGTTGGCATGGTATCATCATTTCACCCACATAGCATGTGCTAAAAAGATGAGAGGGTTACGGAAAAAACTGGATGCACATCGTCTACAAAATGGACAATCTCTTTTGAAGTATCACGGTTTTGGACGAAAACTCATCTGTTACAAATGGATTTCATTTTTCTAAACTTATTTGAACTCCATAATTTTTGTGTGTTGAAAATGCACCATTCAAAGCCACGTCATCAATTTTCAACCCTTTGTGACTACATTTGCTAACCCTGAAATTGAAAAGCACTTCAAACGAACTCTGAAAAGGTTGAAAGTTGGCATGGCATAATCATTTAACCCACATAGCAAGTGCTAGAAAGTTGAGGGGGTTATGGCAAAAAATGCATGCACTTCGTTTACAAAATGAACAATCTCTTTCGAAGTATCACTGTTTTGGGAAGAAAACTCATCTGTTACAAAGGGATTTCATTTTTATGAACTTATTCGAACTCCATAATTTCTATGTGTTCAAAAAGCACCATTCAAAGCCACATCATAAATTTTCAATCCTTTCTTACTTCATTTGGTATTTTTCATGCACCTACTGATTTTTTTGAGCTAAATAACCCTGAAATTGAAGAGCATTTCAAAGGAACTCTGAAAAGGTTGAAAGTTGGCATGGTATAATCATTTCACCCACATAGCATGTGCTAAAAAGTTGAGAGGGTTACGGCAAAAACTGGATGCACTTCGTGTACAAAATGGACAATCTCTTTTGAAGAATCACGGTTTCTAATGAAAACTAATTTTTACAAAGGGATTTCATTTTTCTGAACTTCTTTGAACTCCATACTTTTTGTGTGTTCAAAATGCACCATTCAAAGCTACATCATAAATTTTCAAACCTTTCTGACTACATTTGGTAATTTTCATGCACTTACTGATTTTTTTAGCTAAATAACCCTATTATTGAAAAGCACTTCAAAAGAACTCTGAAAAGGTTCAAAGTAGGCATCGTATCATCATTTAACCCACATAGCATGAGCAATAAAGTTGAGAGGGTTACGGCAAAAACTGGATGCACTTCGTCTACAAAATGGACAATCTCTTTTGAAGAATCACGGTTTCGGACGAAAACTCATCTGTTACAAATGGATTTCATTTTTCTAAACTTATTTGAACTCCATAATGTTTGTGTGTTGAAAATGCACCATTCAAAGCCACATCATCAATTTTCAACCCTTTGTGACTACATTTGGTAACCCTGAAATTGAAAAGCACTTCAAACGAACTCTGAAAAGGTTGAAAGTTGGCATGGCATAATCATTTAACCCACATAGCAAGTGCTAGAAAGTTGAGGGGGTTATGGCAGCACTTCGTGTACAAAATGAACAATCTCTTTCGAAGTATCACTGTTTTGGAAGAAAACTCATCTGTTACAAAGGGATTTCATTTTTATGAACTTATTCGAACTCCATAATTTTTGTGTGTTCAAAAAGCACCATTCAAAGCCAAATCATAAATTTTCAACCCTTTCTTACTTCATTTGGTATTTTTCATGCACCTACTGATTTTTTTGAGCTAAATAACCCTGAAATTGAAGAGCATTTCAAGGGAACTCTGAAAAGGTTGAAAGTTGGCATGGTATAATCATTTCACCCACATAGCATGTGCTAAAAAGTTGAGAGGGTTACGGCAAAAACTGGATGCACTTCGTGTACAAAATGGACAATCTCTTTTGAAGAATCACGGTTTCTAATGAAAACTAATTTTTACAAAGGGATTTCATTTTTCTGAACTTATTTGAACTCCATACTTTTTGTGTGTTCAAAAAGTTCCATTCAAAGCTACATCATAAATTTTCGAACCTTTCTGACTACATTTGGTAATTTTCATGCACTTACTGATTATTTTAGCTAAATAACCCTATTATTGAAAAGCACTTCAAAAGAACTCTGAAAAGGTTCAAAGTAGGCATCGTATCATCATTTAACCCACATAGCATGAGCTAAAAAGTTGAGAGGGTTACGACAAAAACTGTATGCACTTCGTGTACAAAATGGACAATCTATTTCAAAGTATCACGGTTTCGGACGAAAACTCGTCTGTTACAAAGGGAGTTCATTTTTCTGAACTTATTTGAACTCCATAATTTTTGTGTGTTTAAAATGCACCATTCCAATCCACATCATAAATTTTCAACCCTTCCTTACTTCATTTGGTATTTTTAATGCACTTACTGAATTTTTTGAGCTAAATAACCCGGAAATTGAAAAGCACTTCAAATGAACTCTGAAAAGGTTGAAATTTGGCATGGTATATTAATTTCACCCACATAGCATGTGCTAAAAAGTTGAGAGGGTTACGGCAAAAACTGGATGCCCGTCGTGTACAAAATGAACAATCTCTTTTAAAGTATCACGGTTTCGGACGAAAACTAATTTGTTACAAAGGGATTTCATTTTTTGAACTTATTTGAACTCCATACTTTTTGTGTGTTCAAAATGCACCATTCAAAGCCGCATCATCAATTTTCAACCCTTTCTGACTATATTTGGTTTTTTTCATGCACTTACTCATTTTTTGGGCTAAATACCGCTATTATTGAAAAGAACTTCAAATGAACTCTGAAAAGGTTGAAAGTTGGCATGTTATCATCATTTCACCCACATAGCATGTGCTAAAAGGTTGAGAGGGTTACGGCAAAAACTGGATGCACTTCGTCTACAAAATGGACAATCTCTTTTGAAGTATCACGGTTTCGGACGAAAACTCATCTGTTACAAATGAATTTCATTTTTCTAAACTTATTTGAACTCCATAATTTTTGTGTGTTGAAAATGCACCATTCAAAGCCACATCATTAATTTTCAACCCTTTGTGACTACATTTGGTAACCGTGAAATTGAAAAGCACTTCAAACGAACTCTCAAAAGGTTGAAAGTTGGCACGGTATAATCATTTCACCCACATAGCATGTGCTAATAAGTTGAGCGGGTTATGGTAAAAACTGCATGCACTTCGTGTACAAAATGAAAAATCTCTTTTGAAGTATCACTGTTTTGGACGAAAACTCATCTGTTACAAAGGGATTTCATTTTTATGAACTTATTTGAACTCCATAATTTTTGTGTGTTCAAAATGCACCATTCAAAGCCACATCATAAATTTTCAAACCTTTCTTACTTCATTTGGTATTTTTCATGCACTTTCTGAATTTTTTGAGCTAAATAACCCTGAAATTGAAAATAACTTCATATGAACTCTGAAAAGGTTGAAAGTTGGCGTGGTACCATCATTTTGCCCACATAGCATGTGCTAAAAAGTTGAGAGGGTTATGGCAAAAACTGGATGCACTTCGTGTACAAAATGAAAAATCTCTATTTAAGTATCACGGTTTCGGACGAAAACTCATCTGTTACAAAGGGATTTCATTTTTCTGAACTTATTTGAACTCCATACTTTTTGTGTGTTCAAAATGCACCATTCAAATCCACATCATCAATTTTCAACGATTTCTTAGTTCATTTGGTATTTTTCATGCACTTACTGTTTTTGAGCTAAATAACCCTGAAATTGAAAAGTACTTCAAATGAATTCTGAAAAGGTTGAAAGTTGGCATGGTATCATCAGTTCACCCACAGAGCATGTGCTTAAAAATGTAGAGGGTTACGGCGAAAATGGGATACACTTCGTGAACAAAATGGACAATCTCTTTTGAAGATCACCGTTCCGGATGAAAACTCATCTGTTACAAATGGATTTCATGTTTCCAAACTTATTTGAACTCCAGATTTTTGTGTGTTGAAAATGCACCATTCAAAGCCACATCATCAATTTTCAACCATTTCTTACTTCATTTGGTATTTTTCATACACTTACTTAGTTTTTTGATCTAAATAACCCTGAAATTGAAAAGCACTTCAAATGAACTCTGAAAAGGTTGAAAGTTGGCATGGTATCATCATTTCACCCACATAGAATGTGCTAAAAACTTGAGAGAGTTACGGGAAAAACTGGATGCATTTCGTTTACAAAATGGACAATCTCTTTTGAATTATCACGGTTTCGCACGAAAACTCATCTGTTACAAAGGGATTTCATTTTTCTGAACTTATTCGAACTCCATACTTTTTGTGTGTTCAAAATGCACCATTCAATGCCACATCATCAATGTTTAACCCTTTCTGACTACATCTGGTATTTTGCATGCATTTATAGATTTTTTTGAGCTAAATAACCCTGAAATTGAAAAGCACTTCAAATGAACTCTGAAAAGGTTGAAAGTTGGCATGGTATCATAATTTCCCCCACATATAATGTGCTAAAAAGTTGAGAGGGTTACGGCAAAAACTTGATGCATTTCGTGTCCAAGATGGACTATCTCTTTTGAAGTATCAAGGTTTCGGACGAAAACTAATCTCTTACAAAGGGATTTCATTTTTTGAACTTATTTGAACTCCATACTTTTTGTGTGTTTAAAATGCACCATTCAAATCCACATCATCAATTGTCAACCCTTTTGACTTCATTTGCTATTTTCATGCACTCTCTGATTTTTTTGAGCTAAATAACCCTGAAATTGAAATGCACATCAAATGAACTCTAAAAAGGTTGAAAGTTGGCATGGTATAACCATTTCCCCCCATAACATGTGCTCAAAAGTAAAAATTTGAGCGGGTTACGGCAAAAACTGGATGCACTTCGTGTACAAAATGGACAATATCTTTTGAAGTATCATGGTTTCAGACGAAAACTCATCTGGTACAAAGGGATCTCTTTTTTCTAAGTTTATTTGAACTCCATATTTTTGTGTGTTTAAAATGCACCATTCCAATCCACATCATAAATTTTCAACCCTTTCTTACTTCATTTGGTATTTTTAATGCACTTACTGAATTTTTTGAGCTAAGTAACCCTGTAATTGAAAAGAACTTCAAATGAACTCTGAAAAGGTTGAATGTTGGTATGGTATCGTCATTTCACCCACATAGCACGTGGTAAAAATTTGAGCGGGTTACGGCAAAAACTGGATGCATTTCATGTACAAAATGGACAATCTCTTTTTAAGTTTCACGGTTTCGAACGAAATATCATCTGTTACAAAGGGATTTCATTTTTCTAAACTTATTTGAACTCTATATTATTTGTGTGTTCAAACTGCACCATTCAAAGCCACATCATCAATTTTCAACCATTTCTTACTTCATTTGGTATTTTTCATACACTTACTGATTTTTTTTGAGCTAAATAACCATGAAAATGAAAAGCACTTCAAATGAACTCTGAAAAGGTTGAAAGTTGGCATGGTATCATCATTTCACCCACATAGCATGTGCTAAAAAGTTGAGAGGGTTACGGCAAAAACTGGACGCACTTCGTCTACAAAATGGACAATCTCTTTTGAGGTATAACGGTTTCGACCGAAAACTCATCTATTACAAATGGATTTCATTTTTCGAAACTTATTTGAATGCCATACTTTTCGTCTGTTCAAAAGGCACCATTCAGAGCCACATCATCAAATTTCAACCATTTCTTACTTCATTTTGTATTTTTCATGCACTTACTGAATGTTTTTAGCTAAATAACCCTGAAATTGAAAAGAACTTCAAATGAACTCTGAAAAGGTTGAAATTTGGCATGGTATCATCATTTCACCCACATAGCATGTGCTATAAATTTGAGAGGGTTACGACAAAAACTAGATGCATTTCATGTACAAAATGGACAATCTCTTTTGAAGTATCACGGTTTCAGACGAAAACTCATCTGTTACAAAGAGATTTCATTTTTTGAACTTATTTGAACTCCATACTTTTTCTATGTTCAAAATGAACCATTCAAATCCACATCATCAATTGTCAACCCTTTCTGACTTCATTTGGTATTTTCATGCACTCTCTGATTTTTTTGAGCTAAATAACCCTGAAATTGAAAAGCACTTCAAATGAACTTTGAAAAGGTTGAAAGTTGGCATGGTATAATCATTTCCCCACCATAACATGTGCTAAAAAGTAAAAAGTTGAGAGGGTTACGGCAAAAACTCGATGCACTTCGTGTACAAAATGGACAATATCTTATGAAGTATCACAGTTTCGGATGAAAACTCATCTGTTACATCGGGATTTCATTTCTTTGAGCTTATTTGAACTCCATAATTTTTGTGTGTTTAAAATGCACCATTCCAATCCACATCAAAAAAATTCAACCCTTTCTTACTTCATTTTGTATTTTTAATGCACTTACTGAATTTTTTGAGCAAAATAAACCTAAAATTGAAAAGGTTGAAATTTGGCATGGTATATTAATTTCACCAACATAGCATTTGCTAAAAAGTTGAGAGGGTTACGGAAAAATTTGGATGCCCGTCGTGTACAAAATGGACAATCTCTTTTGAAGTATCACGGTTACGGACGAAACTAATTTTTAGAAAGGGATTTCATTTTTCTGAACTTATTTGAACTCCAGACTTTTTGCGTGTTCAAAATGCACCATTCAAAGCTACATCATCAATTTTCAACCCTTTCTGACTACATTTGGTATTTTTCATCAACTTACTGATTTTTTAGCTAAATAACCCTGAAATTGAAAAGAACTTCAAATGAACTCTGAAAAGGTTGAAAGTTGGCATGGTATCATCATTTCACCCACATAGCATGTGGTCAAAATTTGAGAGGGTTACGGCAAAAACTGGATGCATTTCGTGTACAAAATGGACAATCTCTTTTGAAGTATCACGGTTTTGGACGAAAACTCATCTGTTACATAGAGATATCATTTTTCTGAGCTTATTTGAACTCCATAATTTTTGTGTGCTTAAAATGCTCCATTCCAATCCACATCATCAATTTTCAACCATTTCTTACTTCATTTGGTATTTTTCATACACTTACTGATTTTTTAGCTAAATAACCATGAAAATGAAAAGCACTTCAAATGAACTCTGAAAAGGTTGAAAGTTGGCATGGTATGATGATTTCACCCACATAGCATGTGCTAAAAAGTTGAGAGGGTTACGGCAAAAACTGGACGCACTTCACCTACAAAATGGACAATCTCTTTTGAAGCATCACTGGTTCGGACGAAAACTCATCTGTTACAAATGGATTTGATTTTTCTAAACTTATTTGAACTCCATACTTTTCGTGTGTTCAAAATGCACCATTCAAAGCCACATCATCAATTTTCAACTATTTCTTACTTCATTTGGTATTTTTCATGCACTTACTGTTTTTTTAGCTAAATAACCCTGAAATTGAAAAGCACTTCAAATGAACTCTGAAAAGGTTGAAAGTTGGCATGGTATCATCATTTCACCCACATAGCATCTACTAAAACGTTTAGAGGGTTACGGCAAAAGCGGGATGCATTTCGTGTACAAAATGGACAATCTCTTTTGAAGATCACAGTTTCGGACGAAACCTCATCTGTTACAAAGCGATTTCATTTTTTGAACTTATTTGAACTCAATACTTTATGTGTGTTGAAAATGCACCATTCAAAGCCACATCATAAATTTTCAACCCTTTGTGACTACATTTGGTATTTTTCATGCACTTACTGATTTTTTGAGCTAAATGACCCTAAAATTGAAAAGCACTTCAAACGAACTCTGAAAAGGTTGAAAGTTGGCATGGTATCATCATTTCACCCACATAGCATCTGCTAAAACGTTTAGAGGGTTACGGCAAAAACGGGATGCATTTCGTGTACAAAATGGACAATCTCTTTTGAAGATCACCGTTTCGTACGAAACCTCATCTGTTACAAAGGGATATCATTTTTTGAACTTATTTGAACTCAATACTTTATGTGTGTGGAAAATGCACCATTCAAAGCCACATCATAAATTTTCAACCCTTTGTGACTACATTTGGTATTTTTCATGCACTTATTGATTTTGTTGAGCTAAATGACCCTGAAATTGAAAAGCACTTCAAATGAACTTTGAAAAGGTTGGAAGTTTGCGTGGTATCATCATTTCACCCACATAGCATGTGCTAAAAAGTTGAAAGGGTTGCGGCAAACACTGTATGCACTTCGTGTACAAAATAGACAATCTCTTTCGAAGAATTGAGGTTTGGGATGAAAACTCATCTGTTACAAAGGGATTTAATTTTTTTGAACTTATTGGAACTTCATACTTTTTTGTGTTCAAAATGCACCATTCAAACCCACATCATCAATATTCAACCCTTTCTGACTGCATTTGGAATTTTCATGCACTTACTTATTTTTGTGAGCTAAATAACCCTAAAATGGAAAAGCACATAAAATGAACTATGAAAAGGATGAAAGTTGGCATGGCATCATCATTTCACCCAAATAGAACGTGCTAAAAATATGAGAGGGTTACGACAAAAACTGGATGCATTTCGTGTACAAAATGGACAATCTCTTTTGAAGTATGACGGCTTCGGACGAAAACTCATCCGTTACAAAGGGATTTCATTTTTTATAAATTATTTGAAATCCATACATTTTGTGTGTTAAAAATGCACCATTAAATCCACATCAGAAATTTTCAACCCTTTCTAACATCATTTGGTATTTTCATGCACTTTTTGATATTTTTTTTGAGCTAAATAACCCTGAAATTGAAAAGCACTTCAAATGAACTATGAGAAGGTTGAAAGTTGGCATGGTATAATCATTTCACCCACATAGCATGTGCTAGAAAGTTGACAGGGTTATGGCAAAAACTGGATTCACTTCGTGTACAAAATGGACAATCTCTTTTGAAGTATCACGGTTTCGGACGAAAACTCATCTGTTACAAAGGGATTTCATTTTTCTGAACTTATTTGAACTCCATACTTTTCGTGTGTTCGAAATGCACCATTCGAAGCCACATCATAAATTTTCAACCCTTTCTGACTACATTTGGTATTTTCATGCACTTATTGATTTTTTTTAGCTAAATAACGCTGAAATTGAAAAGCACTTCAAATGAACTCTGAAAACGTTGAAAGTTGGCATCGTATGATCATTTCACACACATAGAATGTGCTAAAAATTTGAGAGGGTTATGGGAAAAACTGGATGCATTTCGTGTACAAAATGGATAATCTCTTATGAAGTATAACGGCTTCGGACGAAAACTCATCTGTTACAAAGGGATTTCATTTTTTTGAACTTATTTGAACTCCATAATTTTTGTGTGTTCAAAATGCACCACTAAAAGCCACATAAATTTTCAACCCTTTCTAACTACATTTGGTATTTTTCATGCACTTACTGATTTTTTGAGCTAAATAAACCTAAAATGGAAAAGCACATCAAATGAACTCTGAAAAGGTTGAAAGTTGGCATCGTATTATCATTTCACCAACATAGAATGTGCTAAAAATTTGAGAGGGTTACAACAAAAACTGGATGCACTTCGTGTACAACGTGGACAATCTGTTTTGAAGTATCATGGTTTTGGACGAAAGCTCATCTATTACAATGGGATTTCATTTTTCTGGACTTCTTTGAACTCCATAATATTTGTGTGTTCAAAATGCACCATTCAAGGCCAGATCATCTATATTCAACTATTTCTTACTTCATTTGGTATTTTTCATGCACTTACTGATTTTTCCAGCTAAATAACACTGAAATTGAAAATCATTTCAAATGAACTCTAAAAAGGTTGAAAGTTGGCATGGTATAATCATTTCGCCCACATAGCATGTGCTAAAAAGTTGAGAGGGTTACGGCAAAAACTGGATGCACTTCGTGTACAAAATGGACAATCTTTCTTGAAGTATCACGATTTGGGACGAAGACTCATTTGTTAAAAATGGATTTAATTTTTGGGAACTTATTTGAACTCCATACTTTTTGCGTGTTCAAAATGAACCATTCAAAACCACATCATCAATTTTCAACCCTTTTTGACCTCATTTGGTATTTTCATGCACTTACTGATTTTTTTTTGAGCTAAATAACCCTGAAATTGAAAAGCACCTCAAATGAACTCTGAAAAGGTTGAAAGTTGGCATGGTATAATCATTTCACCCACATAGCATGTGCTAAAAAGTTGAGAGGGTTACAGCAAACTGGATGCATTTCGTGTACAAAATTTACAATCTCTTTCGAGGTATCACAATTTTGGACGAAAACTCATCTGTTACAATGGAATTTCATTTTTCAAAACTTATTTGCACTCCATACTATTTGTGTGTTCAAAACGCACCATTCAAAGCCACATCATAAATTTTCAACCCTTTCTTACTTCATTTGGTATTTTTCATGCACTTACTGATTTTTTCAGCTAAATAACCCTGAAATTAAAAAGTACTTCAAATGAACTCTGAAAAGGTTAAAAGTTGGCATGGTATCATCATTTCACCCACATAGCATCTGCTAAAACGTTTAGAGGGTTACGGCAAAAACGGGATGCATTTCGTGTACAAAATGGACAATCTCTTTTGAAGATCACCGTTTCGTACGAAACCTCATCTGTTACAAAGCGATATCATTTTTTGAACTTATTTGAACTCAATACTTTATGTGTGTGGAAAATGCACCATTCAAATCCACATCATAAATTTCAACCCTTTGTTACTACATTTGGTATTTTTCATGCACTTATTGATTTTTTGAGCTAAATGACCCTGAAATTGAAAAGCACTTCAAATGAACTTTGAAAAGGTTGGAAGTTTGCGTGGTATCATCATTTCACCCACATAGCATGTGCTAAAAAGTTGAAAGGGCTGCGGCAAACACTGTATGCACTTCGTGTACAAAATAGACAATCTCTTTCGAAGAATTGAGGTTTGGGATGAAAACTCATCTGTTACAAAGGGATTTAATTTTTTTGAACTTATTGGATCTTCATACTTTTTTGTGTTAAAAATGCACCATTCAAACCCACATCATCAATTTTCAACCCTTTCTGATTGCATTTGGAATTTTCATGCACCTACTTATTTTTGTGAGCTAAATAACCCTAAAATGGAAAAGCACATCAAATGAACTCTGAAAAGGATGAAAGTTGGCATGGCATCATCATTTCACCCAAATAGAACGTGTACAAAATGAACAATCTCTTTTAAAGTATCACGGTTTCGGACGAAAACTAATTTGTTACAAAGGGATTTCATTTTTTGAACTTATTTGAACTCCATACTTTTTGTGTGTTCAAAATGCACCATTCAAAGCCACATCATCAATTTTCAACCCTTTCTGACTACATTTGGTTTTTTTCATGCACCTACTCATTTTTTGGGCTAAATAACGCTATTATTGAAAAGAACTTCAAATGAACTCTGAAAAGGTTGAAAGTTGGCATGTTATCATGATTTCACCCACATAGCATGTGCTAAAAGGTTGAGAGGGTTACGTGAAAAACTGGATGCACTTCGTCTACAAAATGGACAATCTCTTTTGAAGTATCACGGTTTCGGACGAAAACTCATATGTTACAAATGGATTTCATTTTTCTAAACTTATTTGAACTCCATAATTTTTGTGTGTTGAAAATGCACCATTCAAAGCCACGTCATTAATTTTCAACCCTTTGTGACTACATTTGGTAACTGTGAAATGGAAAAGCACTTCAAACGAACTCTAAAAAGGTTGAAAGTTGGCACGGTATAATCATTTGACCCACATAGCATGTGCTAATAAGTTGAGAGGGTTATGGCAAAAACTGCATGCACTTCGTGTACAAAATGAAAAATCTCTTTTGAAGTATCACTGGTTTGGACGAAAACTCATCTGTTACAAAGGGATTTCATTTTTATGAACTTATTTGAACTCCATAATTTTTGTGTGTTCAAAATGAACCATTCAAAGCCACATTATAAATTTTCAACCCTTTCTTACTTCATTTGGTATTTTTCATGCACTTACTGAATTTTTTGAGCTAAATAACCCTGAAATTGAAAATAACTTCATATGAACTCTGAAAAGGTTGAAAGTTGGCGTGGTACCATCATTTTGCCCACATAGCATGTGCTAAAATGTTGAGAGGGTTATGGCAAAAACTGGATGCACTTCGTGTACAAAATGAAAAATCTCTATTTAAGTATCACGGTTTCGGACGAAAACTCATCTGTTACAAAGGGATTTCATTTTTCTGAACTTATTTGAACTCCATACTTTTTGTGTGTTCAAAATGCACCATTCAAATCCACATCATCAATTTTCAACGATTTCTTAGTTCATTTGGTATTTTTCATGCACTTACTGTTTTTGAGCTAAATAACCCTGAAATTGAAAAGTACTTCAAATGAACTCTGAAAAGGTTGAAAGTTGGCATGGTATCATCAGTTCACCCACAGAGCATGTGCTTAAAAATGTAGAGGGTTATGGCGAAAATGGGATACACTTCGTGAACAAAATGGACAATCTCTTTTGAAGATCACCGTTCCGGATGAAAACTCATCTGTTACAAATGGATTTCATGTTTCCAAACTTATTTGAACTCCAGATTTTTGTGTGTTGAAAATGCACCATTCAAAGCCACATCATCAATTTTCAACCATTTCTTACTTCATTTGGTATTTTTCATACACTTACTTAGTTTTTTGATCTAAATAACCCTGAAATTGAAAAGCACTTCAAATGAAGTCTGAAAAGGTTGAAAGTTGGCATGGTATCATCATTTCACCCACATAGAATGTGCTAAAAACTTGAGAGAGTTACGGGAAAAACTGGATGTATTTCGTTTACAAAATGGACAATCTCTTTTGAATTATCACGGTTTCGCACGAAAACTCATCTGTTACAAAGGGATTTCATTTTTCTGAACTTATTCGAACTCCATACTTTTTGTGTGTTCAAAATGCACCATTCAATGCCACATCATCAATGTTCAACCCTTTCTGACTACATCTGGTATTTTGCATGCACTTATAGATTTTTTTGAGCTAAATAACCCTGAAATTGAAAAGCACTTCAAATGAACTCTGAAAAGGTTGAAAGTTGGCATGGTATCATAATTTCCCCCACATATAATGTGCTAAAAAGTTGAGAGGGTTACGGCAAAAACTTGATGCATTTCGTGTCCAAGATGGACTATCTCTTTTGAAGTATCAAGGTTTCGGACGAAAACTAATCTGTTACAAAGGGATTTCATTTTTTGAACTTATTTGAACTTCATACTTTTTGTGTGTTTAAAATGCACCATTCAAATCCACATCATCAATTGTCAACCCTTTTGACTTCATTTGCTATTTTCATGCACTCTCTGATTTTTTTGAGCTAAATAACCATGAAAATGAGAAGCACTTGAAATGAACTCTGAAAAGGTTGAAAGTTGGCATGGTATCATCATTTCACCCACATAGCATGTGCTAAAAAGTTGAGAGGGTTACGGCAAAAACTAGACGCACTTCGTCTACAAAATGGACAATCTCTTTTGAAGTATAACGGTTTCGACCGAAAACTCATCTATTACAAATGGATTTCATTTTTCGAACCTTATTTGAATGCCATACTTTTCGTCTGTTCAAAATGCACCATTCAGAGCCACATCCTCAAATTTCAACCATTTCTTACTTCATTTTGTATTTTTCATGCACTTACTGAATGTTTTTAGCTAAATAACCCTGAAATTGAAAAGAACTTCAAATGAACTCTGAAAAGGTTGAAATTTGGCATGGTATCATCATTTCACCCACATAGCACGTGCTATAAATTTGAGAGGGTTACGACAAAAACTAGATGCATTTCATGTACAAAATGGACAATCTCTTTTGAAGTATCACGGTTTCGGACGAAAACTCATCTATTACAAAGGGATTTCATTTTTTGAACTTATTTGAACTCCATACTTTTTTTGTGTTCAAAATGAACCATTCAAATCCACATCATCAATTGTCAACCCTTCCTGACTTAATTTGGTATTTTCATGCACTCTCTGATTTTTATGAGCTAAATAACCCTGAAATTGAAAAGCACTTGAAATGAACTTTGAAAAGGTTGAAAGTTGGCATGGTATAATCATTTCCCCACCATAACATGCGCTAAAAAGTAAAAAGTTGAGAGGGTTACGGCAAAAACTAGATGCACTTCGTGTACAAAATGGACAATATCTTTTGAAGTATCACAGTTTCGGATGAAAACTCATCTGTTACATCGGGATTTCATTTTTCTGAGCTTATTTGAACTCCATAATTTTTGTGTGTTTAAAATGCACCATTCCAATCCACATCAAAAAATTTCAACCCTTTCTTACTTCATTTTGTATTTTTAATGCACTTACTGAATTTTTTGAGCAAAATAAACCTGAAATTGAAAAGCACTTCAATTGAAAAGGTTGAAATTTGGCATGGTATATTAATTTCACCAACATAGCATTTGCTAAAAAGTTGAGAGGGTTACGGAAAAAATTGGATGCCCGTCGTGTACAAAATGGACAATCTCTTTTGAAGTATCACGGTTACGGACGAAAACTAATTTGTTAGAAAGGGATTTCATTTTTCTGAACTTATTTGAACTCCACACTTTTTGTGTGTTCAAAATGCACCATTCAAAGCTACATCATCAATTTTCAACCCTTTCTGACTACATTTGGTATTTTTCATGCACTTACTGAATTTTTTGAGCTAAATAACCCTGAAATTGAAAATAACTTCATATGAACTCTGAAAAGGTTGAAAGTTGGCGTGGTACCATCATTTTGCCCACATAGCATGTGCTAAAAAGTTGAGAGGGTTATGGCAAAAACTGGATGCACTTCGTGTACAAAATGAAAAATCTCTATTTAAGTATCACGGTTTCGGACGAAAACTCATCTGTTAGAAAGGGATTTCATTTTTCTGACCTTATTTGAACTCCATACTTTTTGTGTGTTCAAAATGCACCATTCAAATCCACATCATCAATTTTCAACGATTTCTTAGTTCATTTGGTATTTTTCATGCACTTACTGTTTTTGAGCTAAATATCCCTGAAATTGAAAAGTACTTCAAATGAACTCTGAAAAGGTTGAAAGTTGGCATGGTATCATCAGTTCACCCACAGAGCATGTGCTTAAAAATGTAGAGGGTTACGGCGAAAATGGGATACACTTCGTGAACAAAATGGACAATCTCTTTTGAAGATCACCGTTCCGGATGAAAACTCATCTGTTACAAATGGATTTCATGTTTCCAAACTTATTTGAACTCCAGATTTTTGTGTATTGAAGATGCACCATTCAAAGCCACATCATCAATTTTCAACCATTTCTTACTTCATTTGGTATTTTTCATACACTTACTTAGTTTTTTGATCTAAATAACCCTGAAATTGAAAAGCACTTCAAATGAAGTCTGAAAAGGTTGAAAGTTGGCATGGTATCATCATTTCACCCACATAGAATGTGCTAAAAACTTGAGAGAGTTACGGGAAAAACTGGATGCATTTCGTTTGCAAAATGGACAATCTCTTTTGAATTATCACGGTTTCGCACGAAAACTCATCTGTTACAAAGGGATTTCATTTTTCTGAACTTATTCGAACTCCATACTTTTTGTGTGTTCAAAATGCACCATTCAATGCCACATCATCAATGTTCAACCCTTTCTGACTACATCTGGTATTTTGCATGCACTTATAGATTTTTTTGAGCTAAATAACCCTGAAATTGAAAAGCACTTCAAATGAACTCTGAAAAGGTTGAAAGTTGGCATGGTATCATAATTTCCCCCACATATAATGTGCTAAAAAGTTGAGAGGGTTACGGCAAAAACTGGATGCATTTCGTGTCCAAGATGGACTATCTCTTTTGAAGTATCAAGGTTTCGGACGAAAACTAATCTGTTACAAAGGGATTTCATTTTTTGAACTTATTTGAACTTCATACTTTTTGTGTGTTTAAAATGCACCATTCAAATCCACATCATCAATTGTCAACCCTTTTGACTTCATTTGCTATTTTCATGCACTCTCTGATTTTTTTGAGCTAAATAACCATGAAAATGAAAAGCACTTCAAATGAACTCTGAAAAGGTTGAAAGTTGGCATGGTATCATCATTTCAGCCACATAGCATGTGCTAAAAAGTTGAGAGGGTTACGGCAAAAACTAGACGCACTTCGTCTACAAAATGGACAATCTCTTTTGAAGTATAACGGTTTCGACCGAAAACTCATCTATTACAAATGGATTTCATTTTTCGAAACTTATTTGAATGCCATACTTTTCGTCTGTTCAAAATGCACCATTCAGAGCCACATCCTCAAATTTCAACCATTTCTTACTTCGTTTTGTATTTTTCATGCACTTACTGAATGTTTTTAGCTAAATAACCCTGAAATTGAAAAGAACTTCAAATGAACTCTGAAAAGGTTGAAATTTGGCATGGTATCATCATTTCACCCACATAGCATGTGCTATAAATTTGAGAGGGTTACGACAAAAACTAGATGCATTTCATGTTCAAAATGGACAATCTCTTTTGAAGTATCACGGTTTCGGACGAAAACTCATCTATTACAAAGGGATTTCATTTTTTGAACTTATTTGAACTCCATACTTTTTTTGTGTTCAAAATGAACCATTCAAATCCACATCATCAATTGTCAACCCTTCCTGACTTAATTTGGTATTTTCATGCACTCTCTGATTTTTATGAGCTAAATAACCCTGAAATTGAAAAGCACTTGAAATGAACTTTGAAAAGGTTGAAAGTTGGCATGGTATAATCATTTCCCCACCATAACATGTGCTAAAAAGTAAAAAGTTGAGAGGGTTACGGCAAAAACTGGATGCACTTCGTGTACAAAATGGACAATATCTTTTGAAGTATCACAGTTTCGGATGAAAACTCATCTGTTACATCGGGATTTCATTTTTCTGAGCTTATTTGAACTCCATAATTTTTGTGTGTTTAAAATGCACCATTCCAATCCACATCAAAAAAATTCAACCCTTTCTTACTTCATTTTGTATTTTTAATGCACTTACTGAATTTTTTGAGCAAAATCAACCTGAAATTGAAAAGCACTTCAATTGAAAAGGTTGAAATTTGGCATGGTATATTAATTTCACCAACATAGCATTTGCTAAAAAGTTGAGAGGGTTACGGAAAAAATTGGATGCCCGTCGTGTACAAAATGGACAATCTCTTTTGAAGTATCACGGTTACGGACGAAAACTAATTTGTTAGAAAGGGATTTCATTTTTCTGAACTTATTTGAACTCCACACTTTTTGTGTGTTCAAAATGCACCATTCAAAGCTACATCATCAATTTTCAACCCTTTCTGACTACATTTGGTATTTTTCATCAACTTACTGATTTTTTAGCTAAATAACCCTAAAATTGAAAAGAACTTCAAATGAACTCTGAAAAGGTTGAAAGTTGGCATGGTATCATCATTTCACCCACATAGCATGTGGTAAAAATTTGAGAGGGTTACGGCAAATACTGGATGCATTTCGTGTACAAAATGGACAATCTCTTTTGAAGTATCACTCTTTTGGACGAAAACTCATCTGTTACATAGAGATACCATTTTTCTGAGCTTGTTTGACCTCCATAATTTTTGTGTGTTTAAAATGGTCCATTCCAATCCACATCATCAATTTTCAACCATTTCTTACTTCATTTGGTATTTTTCATGCACTTACTGATTTTTTAGCTAAATAACCATGAAAATGAAAAGCACTTCAAATGAACTCTGAAAAGGTTGAAAGTTGGCATGGTATGATGATTTCACCCACATAGCATGTGCGAAAAAGTTGAGAGGGTTACGGCAAAAACTGGACGCACTTCACCTACAAAATGGACAATCTCTTTTGAAGCATCACTGGTTCGGACGAAAACTCATCTGTTACAAATGGATTTGATTTTTCTAAACTTATTTGAACTCCATACTTTTTGTGTGTTCAAAATGCACCATTCAAAGCCACATCATCAATTTTCAACCATTTGTTACTTCATTTGGTATTTTTCATGCACTTACTGTTTTTTTAGCTAAATAACCCTGAAATTCAAAAGCACTTCAAATGAACTCTGAAAAGGTTGAAAGTTGGCATGGTATCATCATTTCACCCACATAGCATCTACTAAAACGTTCAGAGGGTTACGGCAAAAACGGGATGCATTTCGTGTGCAAAATGGACAATCTCTTTTGAAGATCACCGTTTCGGACGAAACCTCATCTGTTACAAAGCGATTTCATTTTTTGAACTTATTTGAACTCAATACTTTATGTGTGTTGAAAATGCACCATTCAAAGCCACATCATAAATTTTCAACCCTTTGTGACTACCTTTGGTATTTTTCATGCACTTACTGATTTTTTGAGCTAAATAACCCTGAAATTGAAAAGCACTTCAAACGAACTCTGAAAAGGTTGAAAGTTGGCATGGTATAATAATTTCACCCACATAGCATGTGCTAAAAAGTTGAGAGGGTTATGGCAAAAACTGCATGCACTTCGTGCATAAAATGAAAAATCTCGTTTGAAGTATCACGGTTTTGGACGAAAACTCATCTGTTACAAAGGGATTTCCTTTATCTGAACTTATTTGAACTCCGTAATTTTTTTTGTGTTCAAAATGCACCATTCAAAGCCACATCATAAATTTTCAACCCTTTCTTAGTTCATTTGGTATTTTTCATGCACTTACTGAATTTTTTTAGCTAAATAACCCTGAAATTGAAAAGAACTTCAAATGACCTCTAAAAAGGTTGAAAGTTGGCATGGTATCATCATTTCACCCACATAGCATGTGCTAAAAATTTGAGAGGGTTACGGCAAAAACTGGATGCATTTTGTGTACAAAATGGACTATCTCTTTTGAAGTATCAACATTTCGGATGAAAACTCATCTGTTACAAAGGGATTTCATTTTTTGAACTTATTTGAACTCTATACTTTTTGTGAGTTCAAAATGCACCATTCAAAGCCACATCATAAATTTTCAACCCTTTCTTACTTCATTTGGTATTGTTCATGCATTTGCTGTTTTTTTGAGCTAAATAACCCTGAAATTGAAAAGCAATTCAAATGAACTCTGAAAAGGTTGAAAGTTGGCATGGTATCATCATTTCACCCACATAGCATCTGCTAAAACGTTTAGAGGGTTACGGCAAAAACGGGATGCATTTCGTGTACAAAATGGACAATCTCTTTTGAAGATCACCGTTTCGTACGAAACCTCATCTGTTACAAAGGGATATCATTTTTTGAACTTATTTGAACTCAATACTTTATGTGTGTGGAAAATGCACCATTCAAAGCCACATCATAAATTTTCAACCCTTTGTGACTACATTTGGTATTTTTCATGCACTTATTGATTTTTTGAGCTAAATGACCCTGAAATTGAAAAGTACTTCAAATGAACTTTGAAAAGGTTGGAAGTTTGCGTGGTATCATCATTTCACCCACATAGCATGTGCTAAAAAGTTGGAAGGGTTGCGGCAAACACTGTATGCACTTCGTGTACAAAATAGACAATCTCTTTCGAAAAATTGAGGATTGGGATGAAAACTCATCTGTTACAAAGGGATTTAATTTTTTTGAACTTATTGGAACTTCATACTTTTTTGTGTTCAAAATGCACCATTCAAACCCACATCATCAATATTCAACCCTTTCTGACTGCATTTGGAATTTTCATGCACTTACTTATTTTTGTGAGCTAAATAACCCTAAAATGGAAAAGCACATCAAATGAACTCTGAAAAGGATGAAAGTTGGCATGGCATCATCATTTCACCCAAATAGAACGTGCTAAAAATATGAGAGGGTTACGACAAAAACTGAATGCATTTCGTGTACAAAATGGACAATTTCTTTTGAAGTATGACGGCTTCGGACGAATACTCATCCATTACAAAGGGATTTCATTTTTTATAACTTATTTGAACTCCATACTTTTTGTGTGTTAAAAATGCACCATTAAATCCACATCAGAAATTTTCAACCCTTTCTAACATCATTTGGTATTTTCATGCACTTATTGACTTTTTTTGAGCTAAATAACCTTGAAATTGAAAAGCACTTCAAATGAACGCTGAAAAGGTTGAAAGTTGGCATGGTATAATCATTTCACCCACATAGCATGTGCTAAAAAGTTGACAAGGTTACGGCAAAAACTGGATTCACTTCGTGTACAAAATGGACAATCTCTTTTGAAGTATCAGGGTTCCGGACGAAAACTCATCTATTACAAAGGGATTTCATTTTTCTGAACTTATTTGAACTCCATACTTTTCGTGTGTTCGAAATGCACCATTCAAAGCCACATCATCAATTTTCAACCCTTTCTGACTACATTTGGTATTTTCATGCACTTATTGATATTTTTTTGAGCTAAATAACCCTGAAATTGAAAAGTACTTCAAATGAACTCTGAAAACGTTGAAAGTTGGCATGGTATGATCATTTCACCCACATAGAATGTGCTAAAAATTTGAGAGGGTTATGGGAAAAACTGGATTCATTTCGTGTACAAAATGGATAATCTCTTATGAAGTATCACGGCTTCGGACGAAAACTCATCTGTTACAAAGGGATTTCATATTTTTGAACTTATTTGAACTCCATAATTTTTGTGTGTTCAAAATGCACCATTAAAAGCCACATCATCAATTTTCAACCCTTTCTAACTACATTTGGTATTTTTCATGCACTTACTGATTTTTTTGAGCTAAATAACCCTAAAATTGAAAAGCACATCAAATGAACTCTAAAAAGGTTGAAAGTTGGCATGGTATCATCATTTCACCCACATAGCATGTGCTATAAATTTGAGAGGGTTACGACAAAAACTAGATGCATTTCATGTACAAAATGGACAATCTGTTTTGAAGTATCATGGTTTTGGACGAAAACTCAACTGTTACAATGGGATTTCATTTTTCTGAACTTCTTTGAACTCCATAATATTTGTGTGTTCAAAATGCACCATTCAGGGCCAGATCATCTATATTTAACTATTTCTTACTTCATTTGGTATTTTTCATGCACTTACTGATTTTTTTTCCAGCTAAATAACCCTGAAATTGAAAAGCATTTCAAATGAACTCTAAAAAGGTTGAAAGTTAGCATGGTATAATCATTTCGCCCACATAGCATGTGCTAAAAAGTTGAGAGGGTTACGGCAAAAACTGGATGCACTTCGTGTACAAAATGGACAATCTTTCTTGAAGTACCACGATTTGGGACGAAGACTCATTTGTTAAAAATGGATTTCATTTCTGGGAACTTATTTGAACTCCATACTTTTTGCGTGTTCAATATGAACCATTCAAAACCACATCATCAATTTTCAACCCTTTTTGACCTCATTTGGTATTTTCATGCACTTATTGATTTTTTTTGAGCTAAATAACCCTGAAATTGAAAAGCACCTCAAATGAACTCTGAAAAGGTTGAAAGTTGGCATGGTATAATCATTTCACCCACATAGCATGTGCTAAAATGTTGAGAGGGTTACAGCAAAAACTGGATGCATTTCGTGTACAGAATGGACAATCTCTTTCGAAGTATCACAATTTCGGACGAAAACTCATCTGTTACAATGGAATTTCATTTTTCTAAACTTATTTGCACTCCATACTATTTGTGTGTTCAAAACGCACCATTCAAAGCCACATCATCAATTTTCAACCATTTCTTACTTCATTTGGTATTTTTCATGCACTTACTGATTTTTTGAGCTAAATAACCCTGAAATTGCAAAGCACTACAAATGAACTCTTAAAAGGTTGAAAGTTGGCATGGTATCATCATTTCACCCACATAGCATGTGCTAAAAATTTTAGAGGGTTACGGCAAAAGCTGTATGCACTTCGTGTACAAAATGGACAATCTCTTTCGAAGTTGAGGTTTCGGATGAAAACTCATCTGTTACAAAGGGATTTCATTTTTTTGAACTTATTTGAACTCCATACTTTTTGTGTGTTCAAAATGCACCATTCAAAGCCACATCATCAATTTTCAACCCTTTCTAACTATATTTTGTATTTTTCATGCACTTAGTGATTTTTTGAGCTAAATAACCCTAAAATTGAACGCACATCAAATGAACTCTGAAAAGGTTGAAAGATGGCATGGTATCATCATTTCACCCACATAGAATGTGCTAAAACCTTGAGAGGGTTGTGACAAAAACTGGATGCATTTCGTGTACAAAATGGACAATCTCTTGTGAAGTATGACGGCTTCGGACGAAAACTCATCTGTTACAAAGGAATTTCATTTTTTAACTTATTTGAACTCCATACTTTTTGTGTGTTCAAAATGCACCATTGAAAGCCACATCATCAATTTTCAACCCTTTCTGACATCATTAGGTATTTTCATGCACTTATTGATTTTTTTAGCTAAATAACCCTGAAATTGAAAAGCACTTCAAATGAGCTCTGAAAAGGTTGAAAGTTGGCATGGTATAATCATTTCACCCACATTGCATGTGCTAAATAGTTGAGAGGGTTACAACAAAGACTGGATGAACTTCGTGTACAAAATGGACAATCTCTTTTGAAGTATCACGGTTTCGGACGAAAACTCATCTGTTACAAAGGGATTTAATTTTTTGAACTTATTTGAAGTCAATACTTTTTTGTCTTCAAAATGCACCATTAAAGCCACATCATCAATTTTCAACCCTTTCTGACTACATTTGGTATTTTTCATGCACTTATTGATTTTTATGAGCTAAATAACCCTAAAATTGAAAAGCACTTCAAATGAACTCTAAAAAGGTTGAAAGTTGGCTTGGTATCATCATTTCACCCACGTATAATGTGCTAAAAATTTGAGAGGGTTACGGCAAAAACTGGATGCATTTCGTGTACAAAATGGATAATCTCTTATGAAGTATCACGGCTTCGCACGAAAACTCATCTGTTACAAAGGGATTTCATTTTTTTGAACTTATTTGAACTCCATAATTTTTGTGTGTTCGAAATGCACCATTCAAAGCCACATCAGAAATTTTCAACTCTTTCTTACATCATTTGGTATTTTTCATGCACTTACTGGATTTTTTGAGCTAAATAACCTTGAAAATGAAAAGAAATTCAAATGAACTCTGAAAAGGTTGAAAGTTGGCATGGTATCGTCATTTCACCCACATAGCATGTGCTAAAAATTTGAGAGGGTTATAGCAAAAACTGGATGCATTTCGTGTACAAAATGGACAATCTCTTTTGAAGTATCACAATTTCGGACGAAAACTCATCTGTTACGAAGGGATTTCATTTTTCTAAACTTATTTGCACTCCATACTATTTGTGTGTTCAAAACATACCATTCAAAGCCACATCATCAATTTTCAACCAGTTCTTACTTCATTTGGTATTTTTCATGCACTTACTAATTTTTTGAGCTAAATAACCCCGAAATTGAAAAGCACTTCAAATGAACTCTGAAAAGGTTGAAAGTTGGCATGGTATAATCATTTCACCCACATTGCATGTGCTAAAAAGTTGAGAGGGTTAAAACAAAGATTGGATGAACTTCGTGTACAAAATGGACAATCTCTTTTGAAGTATCACAGTTTCGGACGAAAACTCATCTATAACAACGTGATTTAATTTTTTGAACTTATTTCAACTCTATACTTTTTTGTCTTCAAAATGCACCATTAAAGCCACATCATCAATTTTCAGCCCTTTCTGACTACATTTGGTATTTTTCATGCACTTACTGATTTTTTCAGCTAAATAACCCTGAAATTAAAAAGCACTTCAAATGAACTCTGCAAAGGTTCAAAGTTTGCACGGTATCATCATTTCACCCACGTATAATGTGCTAAAAATTTGAGAGGGTTACGGGAAAAACTGGATGCATTTCGTGTACAAAATTGATAATCTCTTATGAAGTATCAAGGCTTTAGACGAAAACTCATCTGTTACAAAGGGATTTCATTTTTTTGAACTTATTTGAACTCCATAATTTTTGTATGTTCAAAATACACCATTAAAAGGCACATCATCAATTTTCAACCCTTTCTAACTAGATTTGGTATTTTTCATGCACTTACTGAGTTTTTTGAGCTAAATAACCCTAAAATTGAAAAGCACATCAAATGAACTATGAAAAGGTTGAAAGTTGGCATGGTATCATCATTTCACCCACATAGAATGTGCTAAAAATTTGGGAGGGTTGTGACAAGAACTGGATGCATTTCGTGTACAAAATGGACAATCTCTTTTGAAGTATAACGGCTTCGGACGAAAACTCATCTGTTACAAGTTGTTTTCATTTTTTGAACTTATTTGAACTCACTTTTTTTGTGTTCAAAATGCACCATTCAAAGCCACATCATCAATTTTCTACCCTTTCTGACATCATTTGGTATTTTCATGCACTCATTGATTTGTTTGAGCTAAATAAACCTGAAATTGAAAAGCACTTAAAATGAACTTTGAAAAGGTTGAAAGTTGGCACGGTATAATCATTTAACCCACATAGAATGTGCTAAAAAGTTGAGAGGGTTACGGCAAAAACTGGATGCACTTCGTGTACAAAATGGACAATCTCTTTTGAAGTATCACGGTTTCGAACGAAAACTCATGTGTTACAAAGGGATTTAATTTTTTGAACTTATTTGAACTCTATACTTTTTTGTGTTCAAAATGCACCATTAAAGCCACATCATCTGTTTTCAGCCCTTTCTGACTACATTTGGTATTTTTCATGCACGTACTAATTTTTTTGAGCTAAATAACCCTGAAATTGAAAAGCACTTCAAATGAAGTCTGAAAAGGTTGAAAGTTGGCACGGTATCATCATTTCACCCACGTGTAATGTGCTAAAAATTTGAGAGGGTTACGGCAAAATCTGGATGCATTTTGTGTACAAAATGCATAATCTCTTATGAAGTATCACGGCTTCGGACGAAAACTCATCTGTTACAAAGGGATTTCATTTTCTTGAACTTCTTTGAACTCCATAATATTTGTGTGTTCAAAATGCACCATTCAAGGCCAGATCATTTGTATCCAACTATTTCTTACTTCATTTGGTATGCTTCATGCACTTACTGATTTTATTCTCTAGCTAAATTACCCTGAAATTGAAAAGCATTTCAAATGAACTCTAAAAATGTTGAAAGTTGGCCTGGTATAATCATTTCGCCCACATAGCACGTGCTAAAAATTTGAGAGGGTTACGGCAAAAACTGGATGCACTTCGTGTACAAAATGGACAATCTTTCTTGAAGTATCATGATTTGGGACGAAGACTCATTTGTTACAAATGGATTTCATTTTTTGGAACTTATTTGTACTCCATACTTTTTGCGTGTTCAAAATGAACCATTCAAAACCACATCATCAATTTTCAACCATTTTTGACCTCATTTGGTATTTTCATGCACTTATTGATTTTTTGAGCTAAATAACCCTGAAATTGAAAAGCACTTAAAATGAACTCTGAAAAGATTGAAAGTTGGCATGGTATCATCATTTCACCCACATAAAATGTGCTAAAAATTTGAGAGGGTTAAAACAAACACTGGATGCATTTCGTGTACAAAATGGAGAATCTCTTTTGAAGTATGACGGCTTCGGACGAAAACTCATCTGTTACAAAGGGATTTCATTTTTTGAACTTATTTGAACTCCGTACTTTTTGTGTGTTCAAAATGCACCATTCAAAGCCTCATCATCAATTTTCTACCCTTTCTGACATCATTTGGTATTTTCATGCACTTATTGATTTGTTTGAGCTAAATAAACTTGTAATTGAAAAGCACTTAAAATGAACTTTGAAAAGGTTGAAAGTTGTCACGGTATAATCATTTCACCCACATAGAATGTGCTAAAAAGTTGAGAGGGTTACAGCAAAAACTGGATGCATTTCGTGTACAAAATGGACAATCTCTTTTTGAAGTATCACAATTTCGGACGAAAACTCATCTGTTACAAAGGAATTTCATTTTTCTAAACTTATTTCCACTCCATACTATTTGTGTGTTCAAAACGCACCATTCATAGCCACGTCATCAATTTTCAACCGTTTCTAACTTCATTTGGTATTTTTCATGCACTTACTGATTTTTTCAGCTAAATAACCCTGAAATTGAAAAGCACTTCAAATGAACTCTGAAAAGGTTGAAAGTTGGCATGGTATCATCATTTCACCCACATAGCATGTGCTAAAAAGTTTAGAAGGTTACGGCAAAAGCTGTATGCACTTCGTGTACAAAATGGACAATCTCTTTCGAAGTTGAGGTTTGGATGAAAACTCATCTGTTACAAAGGGATTTCATTTTTTCGACCTTATTTTGAACTCTATACTTTTTGTGCGTTCAAAATGCACCATTCAAAGCCACATCATCTATTTTCAACCCTTTCTGACTACATTTTGTATTTTTCATGCACTTACTGATTTTTTGAGCTAAATAACCCTAAAATTGAACGCACATCAAATGAACTCTGAAAGGTTGAAAGATGGCATGGTATCATCATTTCACCCACATAGAATGTGCTAAAAATTTGAGAGGGTTATGACAAAAACTGGATGCATTTCGTGTACAAAATGGACAATCTCTTGTGGAGTATGACAGCTTCGGACGAAAACTCATCTGTTACAAGGGAATTTCATTTTTTTAACTTATTTGAACTCCATACTTTTTGTGTGTTCAAAATGCAGCATTCAAAGCCACATCATCAATTTTCAACCCTTTCTGAAATCATTTCGTATTTTCATGCACTTATTGATTTTTTTGAGCTAAATAACCCTGAAATTTAAAAGCACTTCAAATGAACTCTGAAAAGGTTGAAAATTGGCATGGTATAATCATTTCACCCACATAGCATGTGCTAAAGAGTTGGGTGGGTTACAGAAAAGACTGGCTGAACTTCGTGTACAAAATGGACAATCTCTTTTGAAGTATCACCGTTTCGAACGAAAACTCATCTGTTACAAAGGGAATTCATTTTTCTGAACTTATTTGAACTCCATACCTTGTTTGTGTTCAAAATGCACCATTCAAGGACAGATCATCAATTTTCAACTATTTCTTCCTTCATTTGGTATTTTTCATGCACTTACTGATTTGTCTTCAACTAAATAACCTTGAAATTTAAAAGCACTTCAAATGAACTCTGAAAAGGTTGAAAGTTGGCATGGTATAATCATTTCACCCACATAGCATGTGCTAATAAGTTGAGAGGGTTACAGCCAAAACTGCATGCACTTCCTGTACAAAATGGACAATCTCTTTTGAATTATGACGGTTTCGGACGAAAACTCATCTGTTACAAAGGGATTTCATTTTTCTGAACTTATTTGAACTCCATAATTTTTGTGTGTTTGAAATGCACCATTCAAAGCCACATCAGAAATTTTCAACTCTTTCTTACATCATTTGGTATTTTTCATGCACTTAATGAATTTTTTTAGCTAAATAACCTTGAAAATGAAAAGAAATTCAAATGAACTCTGAAAAGGTTGAAAGTTGGCATGGTATCGTCATTTCACCCACATAGCATGTTCTAAAAATTTGAGAGGGTTATAGCAAAAAGTGGATGCATTTCGTGTACAAAATGGACAATCTCTTTTGAAGTATCACAATTTCGGACGAAAACTCATCTGTTACAAAGGGATTTCATTTTTCTAAACTTATTTGCACTCCATAGTATTTCTGTGTTCAAAACACACCATTCAAAGCCACATCATCAATTTTCAACCATTTCTTACTTCATTTGGTATTTTTCATGCACTTACTAATTTTTTGAGTTAAATAAGCCCGAAATTGAAAAACACTTCAAATGAACTCTAAAAAGGTTGAAAGTTGGCATGGTATCATCATTTCACCAACATAGCATGTGCTAAAACGTTTAGAGGGTTACGGCGAAAATTGTATGCTCTTCATGTACAAAATGGACAATCTCATTCGAAGTTGAGGATTCGGACGAAAACTCATCTGTTACAAAGGGATTTAATTTTTTGAACTTATTTGAAGTCTATACTTTTTTGTCTTCAAAATGCACCATTAAAGACACATCATCAGTTTTCATCCCTTTCTAACTACATTTGGTATTTTTCATGCACTTACTGATTTTTTTTAGCTAAATAACCCTAAAATTGAAAAGCACTTCAAATGAACTCTGAAAAGGTTCAAAGTTTGCATGGTATCATCATTTCACCCACGTATAATGTGCTAAAAATTTGAGAGGGTTACGGCAAAAACTGGATGCATTTCGTGTACAAAATGGATAATCTCTTATGAAGTATCACGGCTTCGGACGAAAACTTATCTGTTAGAAAGGGATTTCATTTTTTTGAACTTATTTGAACTCCATAATTTTTGTGTGTTTGAAATGCACCATTCAAAGCCACATCAGAAATTTTCAACTCTTTCTTACATCATTTGGTATTTTTCATGTACTTAATGAATTTTTTTAGCTAAATAACCTTGAAAATGAAAAGAAATTCAAATGAACTCTGAAAAGGTTGAAAGTTGGCATGGTATCGTCATTTCACCCACATAGCATGTTCTAAAAATTTGAGAGGGTTATAGCAAAAAGTGGATGCATTTCGTGTACAAAATGGACAATCTCTTTTGAAGTATCACAATTTCGGACGAAAACTCGTCTGTTACAAAGGGATTTCATTTTTCTAAACTTATTTGCACTCCATAGTATTTGTGTGTTCAAAACACACCATTCAAAGCCACATCATCAATTTTCAACCATTTCTTACTTCATTTGGTATTTTTCATGCACTTACTAATTTTTTGAGCTAAATAAGCCCGAAATTGAAAAACACTTCAAATGAACTCTAAAAAGGTTGAAGGTTGGCATGGTATCATCATTTCACCAACATAGCATGTGCTAAAACGTTTAGAGGGTTACGGCGAAAATTGTATGCTCTTCATGTACAAAATGGACAATCTCATTCGAAGTTGAGGATTCGGACGAAAACTCATCTGTTACAAAGGGATTTAATTTTTTGAACTTATTTGAAGTCTATACTTTTTTGTCTTCAAAATGCACCATTAAAGACACATCATCAATTTTCAGCCCTTTCTAACTACATTTGGTATTTTTCATGCACTTACTGATTTTTTTGAGCTAAATAACCCTAAAATTGAAAAGCACTTCAAATGAACTCTGAAAAGGTTCAAAGTTTGCATGGTATCATCATTTCACCCACGTATAATGTGCTAAAAATTTGAGAGGGTTACGGCAAAAACTGGATGCATTTCGTGTACAAAATGGATAATCTCTTATGAAGTATCACGGCTTCGGACGAAAACTCATCTGTTAGAAAGGGATTTCATTTTTTTGAACTTATTTGAACTCCATAATTTTTGTGTGTTTGAAATGCACCATTCAAAGCCACTTCAGAAATTTTCAACTCTTTCTTCCATCATTTGCTATTTTTCATGCACTTAATGAATTTTTTTAGCTAAATAACCTTGAAAATGAAAATAAATTGAAATGAACTCTGAAAAGGTTGAAAGTTGGCATGGTATCGTCATTTCACCCACATAGCATGTTCTAAAAATTTGAGAGGGTTATAGCAAAAAGTGGATGCATTTCGTGTACAAAATGGACAATCTCTTTTGAAGTATCACAATTTCGGACGAAAACTCATCTGTTACAAAGGGATTTCATTTTTCTAAACTTATTTGCACTCCATAGTATTTGTGTGTTCAAAACACACCATTCAAAGCCACATCATCAATTTTCAACCATTTCTTACTTCATTTGGTATTTTTCATGCACTTACTAATTTTTTGAGCTAAATAAGCCCGAAATTGAAAAACACTTCAAATGAACTCTAAAAAGGTTGAAAGTTGGCATGGTATCATCATTTCACCAACATAGCATGTGCTAAAACGTTTAGAGGGTTACGGCGAAAATTGTATGCTCTTCATGTACAAAATGGACAATCTCATTCGAAGTTGAGGATTCGGACGAAAACTCATCTGTTACAAAGGGATTTAATTTTTTGAACTTATTTGAAGTCTATACTTTTTTGTCTTCAAAATGCACCATTAAAGACACATCATCAATTTTCAGCCCTTTCTAACTACATTTGGTATTTTTCATGCACTTACTGATTTTTTTGAGCTAAATAACCCTAAAATTGAAAAGCACTTCAAATGAAATCTGAAAAGGTTCAAAGTTTGCATGGTATCATCATTTCACCCACGTATAATGTGCTAAAAATTTGAGAGGGTTACGGCAAAAACTGGATGCATTTCGTGTACAAAATGGATAATCTCTTATGAAGTATCACGGCTTCGGACGAAAACTCATCTGTTAGAAAGGGATTTCATTTTTTGAACTTATTTGAACTCCATAATTTTTGTGTGTTTGAAATGCACCATTCAAAGCCACATCAGAAATTTTCAACTCTTTCTTACATCATTTGGTATTTTCCATGCACTTAATGAATTTTTTTAGCTAAATAACCTTGAAAATGAAAAGAAATTCACATGAACTCTGAAAAGGTTGAAAGTTGGCATGGTATCGTCATTTCACCCACATAGCATGTTCTAAAAATTTGAGAGGGTTATAGCAAAAAGTGGATGCATTTCGTGTACAAAATGGACAATCTCTTTTGAAGTATCACAATTTCGGACGAAAACTCATCTGTTACAAAGGGATTTCATTTTTCTAAACTTATTTGCACTCCATAGTATTTGTGTGTTCAAAACACACCATTCAAAGCCACATCATCAATTTTCAACCATTTCTTACTTCATTTGGTATTTTTCATGCACTTACTAATTTTTTGAGCTAAATAAGCCCGAAATTGAAAAACACTTCAAATGAACTCTAAAAAGGTTGAAAGTTGGCATGGTATCATCATTTCACCAACATAGCATGTGCTAAAACGTTTAGAGGGTTACGGCGAAAATTGTATGCTCTTCATGTACAAAATGGACAATCTCATTCGAAGTTGAGGATTCGGACGAAAACTCATCTGTTACAAAGGGATTTAATTTTTTGAACTTATTTGAAGTCTATACTTTTTTGTCTTCAAAATGCACCATTAAAGACACATCATCAATTTTCAGCCCTTTCTAACTACATTTGGTATTTTTCATGCACTTACTGATTTTTTTGAGCTAAATAACCCTAAAATTGAAAAGCACTTCAAATGAAATCTGAAAAGGTTCAAAGTTTGCATGGTATCATCATTTCACCCACGTATAATGTGCTAAAAATTTGAGAGGGTTACGGCAAAAACTGGATGCATTTCGTGTACAAAATGGATAATCTCTTATGAAGTATCACGGCTTCGGACGAAAACTCATCTGTTAGAAAGGGATTTCATTTTTTGAACTTATTTGAACTCCATAATTTTTGTGTGTTTGAAATGCACCATTCAAAGCCACATCAGAAATTTTCAACTCTTTCTTACATCATTTGGTATTTTCCATGCACTTAATGAATTTTTTTAGCTAAATAACCTTGAAAATGAAAAGAAATTCACATGAACTCTGAAAAGGTTGAAAGTTGGCATGGTATCGTCATTTCACCCACATAGCATGTTCTAAAAATTTGAGAGGGTTATAGCAAAAAGTGGATGCATTTCGTGTACAAAATGGACAATCTCTTTTGAAGTATCACAATTTCGGACGAAAACTCATCTGTTACAAAGGGATTTCATTTTTCTAAACTTATTTGCACTCCATAGTATTTGTGTGTTCAAAACACACCATTCAAAGCCACATCATCAATTTTCAACCATTTCTTACTTCATTTGGTATTTTTCATGCACTTACTAATTTTTTGAGCTAAATAAGCCCGGAATTGAAAAACACTTCAAATGAACTCTAAAAAGGTTGAAAGTTGGCATGGTATCATCATTTCACCAACATAGTATGTGCTAAAACGTTTAGAGGGTTACGGCAAAAATTGAATGCTCTTCATGTACAAAATGGAAAATCTCATTCCAAGTTGAGGATTCGGACGAAAACTCATCTGTTACAAAGGGATTTAATTTTTTGAACTTATTTGAAGTCTATACTTTTTTGTCTTCAAAATGCACCATTAAAGACACATCATCAATTTTCAGCCCTTTCTAACTACATTTGGTATTTTTCATGCACTTACTGATTTTTTTGAGCTAAATAACCCTAAAATTGAAAAGCACTTCAAATGAACTCTGAAAAGGTTCAAAGTTTGCATGGTATCATCATTTCACCCACGTATAATGTGCTAAAAATTTGAGAGGGTTACGGCAAAAAATGGATGCATTTCGTGTACAAAATGGATAATCTCTTATGAAGTATCACGGCTTCGGACGAAAACTCATCTGTTAGAAAGGGATTTCATTTTTTTGAACTTATTTGAACTCCATAATTTTTGTGTGTTTGAAATGCACCATTCAAAGCCACATCAGAAATTTTCAACTCTTTCTTACATCATTTGGTATTTTTCATGCACTTAATGAATTTTTTTAGCTAAATAACCTTGAAAATGAAAATAAATTCAAATGAACTCTGAAAAGGTTGAAAGTTGGCATGGTATCGTCATTTCACCCACATAGCATGTTCTAAAAATTTGAGAGGGTTATAGCAAAAAGTGGATGCATTTCGTGTACAAAATGGACAATCTCTTTTGAAGTATCACAATTTCGGACGAAAACTCATCTGTTACAAAGGGATTTCATTTTTCTAAACTTATTTGCACTCCATAGTATTTGTGTGTTCAAAACACACCATTCAAAGCCACATCATCAATTTTCAACCATTTCTTACTTCATTTGGTATTTTTCATGCACTTACTAATTTTTTGAGCTAAATAAGCCCGAAATTGAAAAACACTTCAAATAAACTCTAAAAAGGTTGAAAGTTGGCATGGTATCATCATTTCACCCACATAGCATGTGCTAAAACGTTTAGAGGGTTACGGCGAAAATTGTATGCTCTTCATGTACAAAATGGACAATCTCATTCGAAGTTGAGGATTCGGACGAAAACTCATCTGTTACAAAGGGATTTAATTTTTTGAATTTATTTGAATTCTATACTTTTTTGTCTTCAAAATGCACCATTAAAGCCACATCATCAATTTTCAGCTCTTTCTGACTACATTTGGCATTTTTCATGCACTTACTGATTTTTTTGAGCTAAATAACCCTAAAATTGAAAAGCACTTCAAATGAACTCTGAAAAGGTTGAAAGTTTGCATGGTATCATCATTTCACCCACGTATAATGTGCTAAATACTTGAGAGGGTTACGGCAAAAACTGGATGCATTTCGTGTACAAAATGGATAATCTCTTATGAAGTATCACGGCTTCGGACGAAAACTCATCTGTTAGAAAGGGATTTCATTTTTTGAACTTATTTGGACTCCATACTTTTTGTGTGTTCAAAATGCACCATTCAAAGCCACATCATCAATTTTCAACCCTTTGTGACATCAATTGGTATTTTCATCCACTTATTGATTCTTTTGAGCTAAATAACCCTGAAACTGAAAAGCACTTCAAATGAACTCTGAAAAGGTTGAAAGTTGGCATGGTATAATAATTTCACCCACATAGCATGTTCTAGAAAGTTGAGAGTGTTATGGCAAAAACTGGATGCACTTCGGGTACAAAATGGACAGTCTCTTTTGAAGTATCACCGTTCGGACGAAAACTCATCTGTTACAAAGGGATTTCATTTTTCTGAACTTATTTGAACTCCAAACTTTTTGTGTGTTCAAAATGCACCATTCAAGGCCACATCATCCATTTTCAACCCTTTTTGAGTAAATTTGGTATTTTCCATGCACTTACTTATTTTTTGAAATAACCCTAAAATTGAAAAGCCCTTCAAATGAACTCTGAAAAGGTTGAAAGTTGGGGTGGCATCATCATTTCGCCCACATAGCATGTGCTAAAAAGTTGACTGGGTTACGACGAAAACTGCTTGCACTTCGTGTACAAAATGGACAATCTCTTTCGAAGTATTGTGGTTTCGTACGAAAACTCATCTGTTACAAAGGGATTTAATTTTTTTGAACTTATTTGAACTCCATACTTTTTGTGTGTTCAAAATACACCATTCAAAGCCACATCATAAATTTTCAGCCCTTTCTAACTACATTTGGTATTTTTCACGCACTTACTGATTTTTAGAGCTAAATAACCCTCAAATTGAAAAGCACTTCAAATGAACTCTGAAAAGGTTGAAAGTTGCCTTTATATCATCATTACACCCACAAAGAATGCGCTAAAAAGTTGAGAGGGTTACGACAAAAACTGGATGCATTTCGTGTACAAGATGGACAATCTCTTTTGAAGTATCACGGTTTTGGACGAAAACCCATCTGTTACAAAGGGATTTGATTTTTTTGAACTTGTTTGAACTCCATACTTTTTTTGTGTTCAAAATGCACCATTGAAAGCCACATCATCAACTTTCAACCCTTTCTTACATCATTTGGTATTTTCATGCACTTACTGATTTTTTGTTGAGCTAAATAACCCTGAAATTGAAAAGCACTTCAAATGAACTCTGAAAAGGTTTAAAGTTGGCATGGTATAATCATTTCACCCATATATCACGTGCTAAAAAGGTGAGGGAGTTATGGCAAAAACTGGATGCACTTCGTGTACGAAATGAACAATCTCCTTCGAGGTATCACGGTTTCGGACCAAAACTCATCTGTTACAAAGGGATTTCATTTTTCTAAACTTATTTGAACTGCATAATTTTTGTGTGTTCAAAATACAGCATTCAAAGCCACATCAAAAAATTTCAACCCTTTCTTACTACATTTGATATTTTCATGCACTTACTGATTTTTTGTGCTAAATAACCCTAAAATTGAAAAGCACATGAAATGAACTCTGAAAAGGTTGAAAGTTGGCATGGTATCATCATTGCACCCACATAGCATGTGCTAAAAAAATTTCAACCCTTTCTTACTACATTTGGTATTTTTCATGTACTTATTGTTTTTTGAGCTAAATAACCCTGAAATTAAAAAGCACTTCAAATGAACTCTGAAAATTTTGAAAGCTGGCATGGTATAATCATTTCACCAACATAGCAAGTTCTAAAAAGTTGAGAGGGTTACGGCAAAAACTTGATGCACTTCGTGTACAAAATGGACAGTCTCTTTCGGAGTATTGAGGTTTCGGACGAAAACTCATGTGTTACAAAGGGATTTAATTTTTTTGAACATATTTGAATTCCATACTTTTTCTGTGTTCACTATGCACCATTCAAAGCCACAACACAAATTTTCAACCCTTTTTGACTTCATTTGGTATTTTCATGCACTTACTGATTTTTTGATCTAAATAACCCTGAAATTGAAAAGCACTTCAAACGAAGTCTAGAAAGGTTGAAACTTTGTATGGTATCATTATTTCACCCACATAGCATGTGCGAAAAAGTTGAGAGGGTTATGACAAAAACTGGATGCATTTCGTGTACAAAATGGACGATCTCTTTTGAAGTATCACGGTTTCAGGCGAAAACTCATCTGTTACAAAGGGATTTCATTTTTATAAACTTATTTGAACTTCATACTTATTGTGTGTTCAAAATGCACCATTCAAAGCCACATCATCAATTTTCAACAATTTCTTACTTCATTTGGTATTTTTCATGCACATGCTGATTTTTTTGAGCTAAATAACCCTGAAATTGAAAAGCACTTCAAATGAACTCTGAAAAGGTTGAGAGTTGGCATGGTATCATAATTTCACCCACATAGCTTATGCTAAAAAGTTGATAGGGTTACGGCAAAAAATGTCTGCACTTCGTGCACGAAATGGACAATCTCTTTCGAAGTATTCAGGTTTCGGACGAAAACTCATTTGTTACAAAGTGATTTAATTTTTTCGAACTTATTCAAACTCCATACTTTTTGTGTGTTCAAAATTCACCATTCAAAGCCACATCATCAATTTTCAACAATTGTGACTACATTTGGTATTTTTCATGCACTTACTGATTTTTTGAGCTAAATAACCCTGAAAATGAAAAGCACTTCAAATGAACTCTGAAAAGATTGAAAGTTGGCATGGTATCATCATTTCACCCACACAGAATGTGCTAAAAAGTTGAGAGGGTTACGGCAAAAATTGGAAGCACTTCATGTACGAAATGGACAATCTCTTTCGAAGTATCACAGTTTCGGACGAAAACTCATCTGTTACAAAGGGAATTCATTTTTCTGAACTGATTTGAACTCCATACCTTGTTTGTGTTCAAAATGCACCATTCAAGGACAGATCATCAATTTTCAACTATTTCTTACTTCATTTGGTATTTTTCATGCACTTACTGATTTGTCTTCAACTAAATAACCCTGAAATTTAAAAGCACTTCAAATGAACTCTGAAAAGGTTGAAAGTTGGCATGGTATAATTATTTCACCCACATAGCATGTGCTAAAAAGTTGAGAGGGTTACGGCAAATACTGCATGCACTTCCTGTACAAAATGGACAATCTCTTTTGAATTATCACGGTTTCGGACGAAAACTCATCTCTTGCAAAGGGATTTCATTTTTCTGAACTTATTTGAACTCCATAATTTTTGTGTGTTCGAAATGCACCATTCAAAGCCACATCATAAATTTTCAACTCTTTCTTACATCATTTGGTATTTTTAATGCACTTACTGATTTTTTTTGCTAAATAACCTTGAAAATGAAAAGAAATTCAAATGAACTCTGAAAAGGTTGAAAGTGGGCATGGTATCGTCATTTCACCCACATAGCATGTTCTAAAAATTTGAGAGGGTTATAGCAAAAATTGGATGCATTTCGTGTACAAAATGGACAATCTCTTTTGAAGTATCACAATTTCGGACCGAAACTCATCTGTTACAAAGGGATTTCATTTTTCTAAACTTATTTGCACTCCATAGTATTTGTGTGTTCAAAACACACCATTCAAAGCCACATCATCAATTTTCAACCATTTCTTACTTCATTTGGTATTTTTCATGCACTTATTAATTTTTTGAGCTAAATAACCCTGAAATTGAAAAACACTTCAAATGAACTCTGAAAAGGTTGAAAGTTGGCATGGTATCATCATTTCACCCACATAGCATGTGCTAAAACGTTTAGAGGGTTACGACGAAAACTGCTTGCACTTCGTGTACAAAATGGACAATCTCTTTCGAAGTATTGTGGTTTCGTACGAAAACTCATCTGTTACAAAGGGATTTAATTTTTTTGAACTTATTTGAACTCCATACTTTTTGTGTGTTCAAAATACACCATTCAAAGCCACATCATAAATTTTCAGCCCTTTCTAACTACATTTGGTATTTTTCACGCACTTACTGATTTTTAGAGCTAAATAACCCTCAAATTGAAAAGCACTTCAAATGAACTCTGAATAGGTTGAAAGTTGCATTTGTATCATCATTACACCCACAAAGAATGCGCTAAAAAGTTGAGAGGGTTACGACAAAAACTGGATGCATTTCGTGTACAAGATGGACAATCTCTTTTGAAGTATCACGGTTTTGGACGAAAACCCATCTGTTACAAAGGGATTTGATTTTTTTGAACTTGTTTGAACTCCATACTTTTTGTGTGTTCAAAATGCACCATTGAAAGCCACATCATCAACTTTCAACCCTTTCTTACATCATTTGGTATTTTCATGCACTTACTGATTTTTTGTTGAGCTAAATAACCCTGAAATTGAAAAGCACTTCAAATGAACTCTGAAAAGGTTTAAAGTTGGCATGGTATAATCATTTCACCCATATATCACGTGCTAAAAAGGTGAGAGGGTTATGGCAAAAACTGGATGCACTTCGTGTACGAAATGAACAATCTCTTTCGAGGTATCACGGTTTCGGACCAAAACTCATCTGTTACAAAGGGATTTCATTTTTCTAAACTTATTTGAACTGCACAATTTTTGTCTGTTCAAAATACAGCATTCAAAGCCACATCAAAAAAATTCAACCCTTTCTTACTACATTTGATATTTTCATGCACTTACTGATTTTTTTGTGCTAAATAACCCTAAAATTGAAAAGCACTTGAAATGAACTCTGAAAAGGTTGAAAGTTGGCATGGTATCATCATTGCACCCACATAGCATGTGCTAAAAAAATTTCAACCCTTTCTTACTACATTTGGTATTTTTCATGTACTTATTGTTTTTTGAGCTAAATAACCCTGAAATTAAAAAGCACTTCAAATGAACTCTGAAAATTTTGAAAGCTGGCATGGTATAATCATTTAACCAACATAGCAAGTTCTAAAAAGTTGAGAGGGTTAGGGCAAAAACTTGATGCACTTCGTGTACAAAATGGACAATCTCTTTCGGAGTATTGAGGTTTCGGACGAAAACTCATTTGTTACAAAGGGATTTAATTTTTTTGAACATATTTGAATTCCATACTTTTTGTGTGTTCACTATGCACCATTCAAAGCCACAGCACAAATTTTCAACCCTTTTTGACTTCATTTGGTATTTTCATGCACTTACTGATTTTTTGATCTAAATAACCCTGAAATTGAAAAGCACTTCAAATGAACTCTAGAAAGGTTGAAACTTTGTATGGTATCATCATTTCACCCACATAGCATGTGCGAAAAAGTTGACAGGGTTATGACAAAAACTGGATGCATTTCGTGTACAAAATGGACGATCTCTTTTGAAGTATCACGGTTTCAGGCGAAAACTCATCTGTTACAAAGGGATTTCATTTTTATAAACTTATTTGAACTTCATACTTACTGTGTGTTCAAAATGCACCATTCAAAGCCACATCATCAATTTTCAACAATTTCTTACTTCATTTGGTATTTTTCATGCACATGCTGATTTTTTTGAGCTAAATAACCCTGAAATTGAAAAGCACTTCAAATGAACTCTGAAAAGGTTGAGAGTTGGCATGGTATCATAATTTCATCCACATAGCTTGTGCTAAAAAGTTGATAGGGTTACGGCAAAAAACGTCTGCACTTCGTGCACGAAATGGACAATCTCTTTCGAAGTATTCAGGTTTCGGACGAAAACTCATTTGTTACAAAGGGATTTAATTTTTTTGAACTTATTTGAACTCCATACTTTTTGTGTGTTCAAAATTCACCATTCAAAGCCACATCATCAATTTTCAACAATTGTGACTACATTTGGTATTTTTCATGCACTTACGGATTTTTTGAGCTAAATAACCCTGAAAATGAAAAGCACTTCAAATGAACTCTAAAAAGGTTGAAAGTTGGCAGGGTATCATCATTTCACCCACACAGAATGTGCTAAAAAGTTGAGAGGGTTACGGCAAAAATTGGAAGCACTTCATGTACGAAATGGACAATCTCTTTCGAAGTATCACAGTTTCGGACGAAAACTCATCTGTTACAAAGGGAATTCATTTTTCTGAACTGATTTGAACTCCATACCTTGTTTGTGTTCAAAATGCACCATTCAAGGACAGATCATCAATTTTCAACTATTTCTTACTTCATTTGGTATTTTTCATGCACTTACTGATTTGTCTTCAACTAAATAACCCTGAAATTTAAAAGCACTTCAAATGAACTCTGAAAAGGTTGAAAGTTGGCATGGTATAATTATTTCACCCACATAGCATGTGCTAAAAAGTTGAGAGGGTTACGGCAAATACTGCATGCACTTCCTGTACAAAATGGACAATGTCTTTTGAATTATCACTGTTTCGGACGAAAACTCATCTCTTGCAAAGGGATTTCATTTTTCTGAACTTATTTGAACTCCATAATTTTTGTGTGTTCGAAATGCACCATTCAAAGCCACATCAGAAATTTTCAACTCTTTCTTACATCATTTGGTATTTTTAATGCACTTACTGATTTTTTAAGCTAAATAACCTTGAAAATGAAAAGAAATTCAAATGAACTCTGAAAAGGTTGAAAGTGGGCATGGTATCGTCATTTCACCCACATAGCATGTTCTAAAAATTTGAGAGGGTTATAGCAAAAATTGGATGCATTTCATGTACAAAATGGACAATCTCTTTTGAAGTATCACAATTTCGGACGAAAACTCATCTGTTACGAAGGGATTTCATTTTTCTAAACTTATTTGCACTCCATAGTATTTGTGTGTTCAAAACACACCATTCAAAGCCACATCATCAATTTTCAACCATTTCTTACTTCATTTGGTATTTTTCATGCACTTATTAATTTTTTGAGCTAAATAACCCTGAAATTGAAAAACACTTCAAATGAACTCTGAAAAGGTTGAAAGTTGGCATGGTATCATCATTTCACCCACATAGCATGTGCTAAAACGTTTAGAGGGTTACGACGAAAACTGCTTGCACTTCGTGTACAAAATGGACAATCTCTTTCGAAGTATTGTGGTTTCGTACGAAAACTCATCTGTTACAAAGGGATTTAATTTTTTTGAACTTATTTGAACTCCATACTTTTTGTGTGTTCAAAATACACCATTCAAAGCCACATCATAAATTTTCAGCCCTTTCTAACTACATTTGGTATTTTTCACGCACTTACTGATTTTTAGAGCTAAATAACCCTCAAATTGAAAAGCACTTCAAATGAACTCTGAAAAGGTTGAAAGTTGCATTTGTATCATCATTACACCCACAAAGAATGCGCTAAAAAGTTGAGAGGGTTACGACAAAAACTGGATGCATTTCGTGTACAAGATGGACAATCTCTTTTGAAGTATCACGATTTTGGACGAAAACCCATCTGTTACAAAGGGATTTGATTTTTTTGAACTTGTTTGAACTCCATACTTTTTGTGTGTTCAAAATGCACCATTGAAAGCCACATCATCAACTTTCAACCCTTTCTTACATCCTTTGGTATTTTCATGCACTTACTGATTTTTTGTTGAGCTAAATAACCCTGAAATTGAAAAGCACTTCAAATGAACTCTGAAAAGGTTTAAAGTTGGCATGGTATAATCATTTCACCCATATATCACGTGCTAAAAAGGTGAGAGGGTGATGGCTAAAACTGGATGCACTTCGTGTACGAAATGAACAATCTCTTTCGAGGTATCACGGTTTCGGACCAAAACTCATCTGTTACAAAGGGATTTCATTTTTCTAAACTTATTTGAACTGCATAATTTTTGTGTGTTCAAAATACAGCATTCAAAGCCACATCAAAAAATTTCAACCCTTTCTTACTACATTTGATATTTTCATGCACTTACTGATTTTTTTGTGCTAAATAACCCTAAAATTGAAAAGCACTTGAAATGAACTCTGAAAAGGTTGAAAGTTGGCATGGTATCATCATTGCACCCACATAGCATGTGCTAAAAAAATTTCAACCCTTTCTTACTACATTTGGTATTTTTGATGTACTTATTGTTTTTTGAGCTAAATAACCCTGAAATTAAAAAGCACTTCAAATGAACTCTAAAAATTTTGAAAGCTGGCATGGTATAATCATTTAACCAACATAGCAAGTTCTAAAAAGTTGAGAGGGTTACGGCAAAAACTTGATGCACTTCGTGTACAAAATGGACAATCTCTTTCGGAGTATTGAGGTTTCGGACGAAAACTCATGTGTTACAAAGGGATTTAATTTTTTTGAACATATTTGAATTCCATACTTTTTGTGTGTTCACTATGCACCATTCAAAGCCACAGCACAAATTTTCAACCCTTTTTGACTTCATTTGGTATTTTCATGCACTTACTGATTTTTTGATCTAAATAACCCTGAAATTGAAAAGCACTTCAAATGAACTCTCGAAAGGTTGAAACTTTGTATGGTATCATCATTTCACCCACATAGCATGTGCGAAAAAGTTGAGAGGGTTATGACAAAAACTGGATGCATTTCGTGTACAAAATGGACGATCTCTTTTGAAGTATCACGGTTTCAGGCGAAAACTCATCTGTTACAAAGGGATTTCATTTTTATAACCTTATTTGAACTTCATACTTATTGTGTGTTCAAAATGCACCATTCAAAGCCACATCATCAATTTTGAACAATTTCTTACTTCATTTGGTATTTTTCATGCACATGCTGATTTTTTTGAGCTAAATAACCCTGAAATTGAAAAGCACTTCAAATGAACTCTGAAAAGGTTGAGAGTTGGCATGGTATCATAATTTCATCCACATAGCTTGTGCTAAAAAGTTGATAGGGTTACGGCAAAAAATGTCTGCACTTCGTGCACGAAATGGACAATCTCTTTCGAAGTATTCAGGTTTCGGACGAAAACTCATTTGTTACAAAGGGATTTAATTTTTTTGAACTTATTTGAACTCCATACTTTTTGTGTGTTCAAAATTCACCATTCAAAGCCACATCATCAATTTTCAACAATTGTGACTACATTTGGTATTTTTCATGCACTTACGATTTTTTGAGCTAAATAACCCTGAAAATGAAAAGCACTTCAAATGAACTCTGAAAAGGTTGAAAGTTGGCATGGTCTCATCATTTCACCCACACAGAATGTGCTAAAAAGTTGAGAGGGTTACGGCAAAAATTGGAAGCACTTCATGTACGAAATGGACAATCTCTTTCGAAGTATCACAGTTTCGGACGAAAACTCATCTGTTACAAAGGGAACTCATTTTTCTGAACTGATTTGAACTCCATACCTTGTTTGTGTTCAAAATGCACCATTCAAGGACAGATCATCAATTTTCAACTATTGCTTACTTCATTTGGTATTTTTCATGCACTTACTGATTTGTCTTCAACTAAATAACCCTGAAATTTAAAAGCACTTCAAATGAACTCTGAAAAGGTTGAAAGTTGGCATGGTATAATTATTTCACCCACATAGCATGTGCTAAAAAGTTGAGAGGGTTACGGCAAATACTGCATGCACTTCCTGTACAAAATGGACAATGTCTTTTGAATTATCACGGTTTCGGACGAAAACTCATCTCTTGCAAAGGGATTTCATTTTTCTGAACTTATTTGAACTCCATAATTTTTGTGTGTTCAAAATGCACCATTCAAAGCCACATCAGAAATTTTCAACTCTTTCTTACATCATTTGGTATTTTTAATGCACTTACTGATTTTTTTAGCTAAATAACCTTGAAAATGAAAAGAAATTCAAATGAACTCTGAAAAGGTTGAAAGTGGGCATGGTATCGTCATTTCACCCACATAGCATGTTCTAAAAATTTGGAGGGTTATAGAAAAAATTGGATGCATTTCGTGTACAAAATGGACAATCTCTTTTGAAGTATCACAATTTCGGACGAAAACTCATCTCTTACAAAGGGATTTCATTTTTCTAAACTTATTTGCACTCCATAGTATTTGTGTGTTCAAAACACACCATTCAAAGCCACATCATCAATTTTCAACCATTTCTTACTTCATTTGGTATTTTTCATGCACTTATTAATTTTTTGAGCTAAATAACCCTGAAATTGAAAAACACTTCAAATGAACTCTGAAAAGGTTGAAAGTTGGCATGGTATCATCATTTCACCCACATAGCATGTGCTAAAACGTTTATAGGGTTACGACGAAAACTGTATGCTCTTCATGTACAAAATGGACAATCTCATTCGAAGTTGAGGATTCGGACGAAAACTCATCTGTTACAAAGGGATTTAATTTTTTGAACTTATTTGAAGTCTATACTTTTTTGTCTTCAAAATGCACCATTAAAGCCACATCATCAATTTTCGGCCCTTTCTAACTACATTTGGTGTTTTTCATGCACTTACTGATTTTTTTGAGCTAAATAACCCTAAAATTGAAAAGCACTTCAAATGAACTATGAAAAGGTTGAAAGTTTGCATGGTATCATCATTTCACCCACGTATAATGTGCTAAAATTTTGAGAGGGTTACGGCAAAAACTGGATGCATTTCGTGTACAAAATGGATAATCTCTTATAAAGTATCACGGCTTCGGACGAAAACTCATCTGTTACAAAGGGATTTCATTTTTTTGAACTTATTTGAACTCCATACTTTTTGTGTGTTCAAAATGAACCATTAAAAGCCACATCATCAATTTTCAACCCTTTCTGACATCAATTGGTATTTTCATGCACTTATTGATTCTTTTGAGCTAAATAACCCTGAAATTGAAAAGCACTTCAAATGAACTCTCAAAAGGTTGAAAGTTGGCATGGTATTATCATTTCACCCACATAGCATGTGCTAAAAAGTTGAGAGGGTTATGGGAAAAACTGGATGCACTTCGGGTACAAAATGGACAATCTCTTTTGAAGTATCACGGTTTCGGACGAAAACTCATCTGTTACTAAGGGATTTCATTTTTCTGAACTTATTTGAACTCCAAACTTTTTGTGTGTTCAAAATGCACCATTCAAGGCCACATCATCCATTTTCAACCCTTTCTGACTACATTTGTTATTTTCCATGCACTTACTTATTTTTTGAGATAACCCTGAAATTGAAAAGCCCTTCAAATGAACTCTGAAAAGGTTGAAAGTTGGGGTGGCATCATCATTTCGCCCACATAGCATGTGCTAAAAAGTTGAGAGGGTTACGAAAAAAACTGCTTGCACTTCGTGTACAAAATGGACAATCTCTTTCGAAGTATTGTGGTTTCGTACGAAAACTCATCTGTTACAAAGGGATTTAATTTTTTTGAACTTATTTGAACTCCATACTTTTTGTGTGTGCAAAATACACCATTCAAAGCCACATCATAAATTTTCAGCCCTTTCTAACTACATTTGGTATTTTTCACGCACTTACTGATTTTTAGAGCTAAATAACCCTCAGATTGAAAAGCACTTCAAATGAACTCTGAAAAGGTTGAAAGTTGCATTTGTATCATCATTTCACCCACAAAGAATGCGCTAAAAAGTTGAGAGGGTTACGACAAAAACTGGATGCATTTCGTGTACAAGATAGACAATCTCTTTTGAAGTATCACGGTTTTGGACGAAAACCCTTCTGTTACAAAGGGATTTCATTTTTTTGAACTTGTTTGAACTCCATAATTTTTGTGTGTTCAAAATGCACCATTGAAAGCCACATCATCAACTTTCAACCCTTTCTTACATCATTTGGTATTTTCATGCACTTACTGATTTTTTGTTGAGCTAAATAACCCTGAAATTGAAAAGCACATCAAATGAACTCTGAAAATGTTTAAAGTTGGCATGGTATAATCATTTCACCCATATATCACGTGCTAAAAAGGTGAGAGGGTTACGGCAAAAACTGGGTGCACTTCGTGTACGAAATGAACAATCTCTTTCGAGGTATCACGGTTTCGGACCAAAACTCATCTGTTACAAAAGGATTTCATTTTTCTAAACTTATTTGAACTGCATAATTTTTGTGTGTTCAAACTACCGCATTCAAAGCCACATCAAAAAAATTCAACCCTTTCTTACTACATTTGATATTTTCATGCACTTACTGATTTTTTTGTGCTAAATAACCCTGAAATTGAAAAGCACTTGAAATGAACTCTGAAAAGGTTGAAAGTTGGCATGGTATCATCATTGCACCCACATAACATGTGCTAAAAAATTTCAACCCTTTCTTACTACATTTGGTATTTTTCATGTACTTATTGTTTTTTTGAGTTAAATAACCCTGAAATTAAAAAGCAATTCAAATGAACTCTGAAAATTTTGAAAGCTGGCATGGTATAATCATTTCACCAACATAGCAAGTTCTAACAAGTTGAGAGGGTTACGGCAAAAACTTGATGCACTTCGTGTACAAAATGGACAATGTCTTTCAGAGTATTGAGGTTTCGGACGAAAACTCATGTGTTACAAAGGGATTTAATTTTTTTGAACATATTTGAATTCCATACTTTTTGTGTGTTCAATATGCACCATTCAAAGCCACAACACAAATTTTCAACCCTTTTTGACTTCATTTGGTATTTTCATGCACTTACTCATTTTTTGATCTAAATAACCCTGAAATTCAAAAGCACTTCAAATGAACTCTAGAAAGGTTGAAACTTTGTATGGTATCATCATTTCACCCACATAGCATGTGCAAAAAAGTTGAGAGGGTTATGACAAAAACTGGATGCATTTCGTGTACAAAATGGACGATCTCTGTTGAAGTATCACGGTTTCAGGCGAAAACTCATCTGTTACAAAGGGATTTCATTTTTCTAAAATTATTTGAACTTCATACTTATTGTGTGTTTAAAATGCACCATTCAAAGCCACATCATCAATTTTCAACCCTTTCTTACTTCATTTGGTATTTTCATGCACTTACTGCTTTTTTGTTGAGCTAAATAACCCTGAAATTGAAAAGCACGTCAAATGAACTCTGAAAATGTTTAAAGTTGGCATGGTATAATAATTTCACCCATATATCATGTTCTAAAAAGGTGAGAGGGTAACGGCAAAAACTGGATGCACTTTGTGTACAAAATGAACAATCTATTTTGAAGTATCACGGTTTCGGACCAAAACTCATGTGTTACAAAGGGATTTCATTTTTCCGAACTTAGTTGAACTCCATACTTTTTGTGTGTTCAAAATGCACTATTCAAAGCCACATCATCGATTTTCAACCATTTCTTACTTGATTTGGTATTTTTCATGTACTTATTGATTTTTTGAGCTAAATAATCCTGAAATTAAAAAGCACTTCAAGTGAACTCTGAAAATTTTGAAAGTTGGCACAGTATAATCATTTCACCCTCATAGCAATTTCTAAAAAGTTGAGAGGGTTACAGCAAAAACTTGATGCTTCGTGTACAAAATGGACAATCTCTTTCGGAGTATTGAGGTTTCGGACAAAAACTCATGTGTGGGATTTAATTTTTTTGAACTTATTTGAAGTCCATACTTTTTGTGTGTTCAAAATGCACCATTCAAAGCCATATCATGAATTTTCAACCCTTTTTGAGTACATTTGGTATTTTTCATGCACTTACTGATTTTTTGAGCTCAATAACCCTGAAAATGAAAAGCACTTCAAATGAACTCTGAAAAGGTTGAAAGTTGGCATGGTATAATCATTTCACCCACATAGCATGTGCTAAAAAGTTGAGAGGGTTACGACAAAAACTGGATGCATTTCGTGTAAAAAATGGACAATCTCTTTTGGAAGTATCACGGATTCAGACAAAAACTCGTCTGTTACAAAGGGATTTGATTTTTCTAAACTTATTTGAACTCCATACTTTTTGTGTGCTCAAAATGCACCATTCAAAGCCACATCATCAATTTTCAAAAATTTCTTACTTCATTTGGTATTTTTCATGCACTTGCTGATTTTTTGAGCTAAATAACCCTGAAATTGAAAAGAACTTAAAATTAACTCTAAAAAGGTTGAAAGTTGGCATGGTATAATCATTTCAACCACATAGCATGTGCTATAAAGTTGGGAGGGTTACGACAAAAACTGCTTGCATTTCGTGTACGAAATGGATAATCTCTTTCGAAGTAGTGAGGTTTTCGACGAAAACTCATCTGTTACAAAGGGATTTCTTTTTTTTGAACTTATTTGAAGTCCATACTTTTTGTGTGTTCAAAATGAACCATTCAAAGCCACATCATCAGTTTTCAACCATTTCTGACTACATTTGGTATATTTCATGCACTTACTTATTTTTTTGAATTAAATAACCCTGAAATTGAAAAGCACTTCAAATGAACTCTGAAAAGGTTGAAAGTTGGCATGGTATCATCATTTCACCCACATAGCATGTGCTAAAAAGTTGAGAGGGTTACGGCAAAAACTGGATGCATTCCGTGTACAAAATGGACAATCTCTTTTGAAGTATCACCGTTTCGGACGAAAACTCATCTGTTACAAAGGGATTTCATTTTTGAACTTATTTGAACTACATACTTTTTGTGTGTTCAAAATGCACCATTCAAAGCCACATCATCAATTGTCAACCCTTTCTGACTAGATTTCGTATTTTCATGCACTTACTGATTTTTTGAGCTAAATAACCCTGAAATTGAAAAGCACTTCAAATGAACTCTGAAAAGGTTGAAAGTTGGCATGGTATCATCAGTTCGCCCACATAAAATGTGCTAAAGAATTCAGACGGTTACGAAAAAACTGGATGCACTTCGTGTACGAAATGGACAATCTCTTTTGAAGTATCACCATTTCGGACGAAAACTCATCTGTTACAAAGGGATTTAATTTTTCTAACTTATTTGAACTACATACTTTTTGTGTGTTCAAAATGGACCATTCGAAGCCACTTCATCAATTTTCAACCCTTTCTGACTACATTTGGTATTTTCATGCACTTACTGATTTTTTGAGCTAAATAAACCAGAAATTGAAAAGCACTTCAAATGAACTCTGAAAAGGTTGAAAGTTGGCATGGTATCATCATTTCACCAACATAGAATGTGCTAAAACGTTGAGAAGGTTACGGCAAAAATTAGATGCACTTCGTGTATGAAATAGACAATCTCTTTTGAAGTATCACGGTTTCGGACAAAAACTCATCTGTTACAAAGGGATTTCATTTTTCTGAACTTATTTGAACTCCATAATTTTTGTGTGTTCAAAATGCACCATTCATAGACACATCATGAATTGTCAACCCTTTCTTACATCATTTGGTATTTTTCATGCACTTACTGATTTTTTGAGCTAAATAACCCAGAAATTTAAAAGCACTTCAAATGAACTCTGAAAAAGTTGAAAGGTGGCATGTATCATAATTTCACCCACATAGCATGTGCTAAAAAGTTGAGAGGGTTACGGCAAAAATAGGATGCACTTCGCGTACAAAATGGACAATCCCTTTTGAAGTATCACGGTTGCGGATGAAAACTCATCTGTTACAAAGGGATTTCATTTTTCTAAACATAATTGAACTCCATACTTTTTGTGTGTTCAAAATGCACGATTCAAAGCCACATCAGCAATTTTCAACCATTTCTTACTTCATTTTGTATTTTTGATGCACTTATTGATTCTTTAAGCTAAATAACCCTAAAATTGAAATGCACCAAATGAACTCTGAAAGGGTTGAAAGGTGACATGGTATCATCATTTCACCCACATAACATTTGCTAAAATCTTGAGAGGGTTACGGCAAAAACTGGATGCACTTCATGTACAAAATGGACAATCTCTTTTGAAGTATCACGGTTTTTGACGAAAACTCATCTGTTACAACGGGATTTCTTTTTTTTGAACTTATTTGAACTCCATACTTTTTGTGTGTTCAAAATGCACGATTCAAAGCAACATCATCAATTTTTGACTCTTTCTGACTACATTTGATATTTTTATGCACTTACTAATTTTTTGAGCTAAATCACCATGAAATTGAAAAACTCTTCAAATGAACTCTGAAAAGGTTGAAAGTTGGCATGGTATTATCATTTCACCCATATAGAATGTGCTAAAAATTTGAGAGGGTTACGGCAAAAACTGGATGCATTTTGTGTACAAAATGGACTATCTCTTTTGAAGTATCAACATTTCCGATGAAAACTCATCTATTACAAAGAAATTTCATTTTTTGAACTTGTTTGAACTACATAATTTTAGTGTGTTCAAAATGCACCATTCAAAGCCACATCATCAATTTTCAACCCTTTCTGAGTACATTTGGTATTTCCATGCACTTACTGAATTTTTTGAGCTAAATAACCCTGAAATTAAAAAGCACTTCAAATGAACTCTGAAAAGGTTGAAAGTTGGGATGGTTTCGTAATTTCACCCACATAGAATGTGCTAAAAAGTTGAGAGGGTTACGGCAAAAACTGGATGCACTTCGTGTATGAAACGGACAATCTCTTTTGAAGTATCACGGTTTCGGACGAAAACTCATCTATTACAAAGGGATTTCATTTTGTTAACTTATTTGAACTCCATACCTTTTCCGTGGTTGAAATGCACAATTTACAGCCACATCATCAATTTTCAACCCTTTCTGACTTCATTTGGTATTTTTCATGCACTTACTGATTTGTTTGAGCTAAATAACCCTAAAATCGAAAAAAACTTCAAATGAACTCTGAAAAAGTTGAAAGTTGGCATGGTATAATCATTTCACCCACATAGCATGTGCTAAAAAGTTGAGAGAGTTACGGCAAAAACTGGATGCACTTCGTGTACAAAATGGACAATCTCTTTTGAAGTATCACGGTTTTGGACGAAAACTCATCTGCTACAAAGGGATTACTTTTTTTTGAACTTATTTGAACTCCATACTTTTTGTGTGTTCAAAATGCACCATTCAAAGCCACATCATGAATTTTCAACACTTTCTGACTTCATTTGCTATTTTCATGCACTTATTGATTTTTTTCCTACTAAATAACCCTAAACTTGAAAAGCACTTCAAATGAACTCTGAAGAGGTTGAAAGTTGGCATGGTATAATAATTTCACCCACATAGCATGTGCTAAAAGTTGAGAGGGTTACGGCTAAAACTTGATGCACTTTGTGTACAAAATGGACAATCTCTTTTGAAGTATCATCGTTTGGGACGAAAACTCATCTGTTACAAAGGGATTTCATTTTTGTGAACTTATTTGAGCTCCATAATTTTTGGGTGTTCAAATTGCACCATTCAAATACACATCACGAAGTTTCACCCCGTTCTTACTTGATTTTGAATTTTTCATGCACTTAATGATTTGTTTGAGCTAAATAACCTTAAAATTGAGAAGAACTTCAAAGGAACTCTGAAAAGGCTGAAAGTTGGCATGGTATTATCATTTAACCCACATAGCATGTGCAAAAACGTTGAGAGGGTTACGGCAAAAACTGGATGCATGTCGTGTACAAAATGGACAATATCTTTTGAAGTATCACCGTTCGACGAAAACTCATCTGTTACAAAGGGATTTCATTTTTGAACTTATTTGAACTACATACTTTTTGTGTGTTCAAAATGCACCATTCAAAGCCACATCATCAATTTTCAACCCTTTCTGACTACATTTCGTATTTTCATGCACTTACTGATTTTTTGAGCTAAATAACCCTAAAATTGAAAAGCACTTCAAATGAACTCTGAAAAGGTTAAAAGTTGTCATGGTATCATCATTTGACCCACATAGAATGTGCTAAAAAGTTGAGAGGGTTACGGCAAAAACTGGATGCATCTTGTGTACAAAATGGACAATCTCTTTTGAAGTATCGCTGTTCAGACGAAAACTCACCTGTTACAAAGGGATTTCATTTTTGAACTTATTTGAACTACATACTTTTTGTGTGTTCAAATGCACCATTCAAAGCCACATCATCAATTTTCAACCCTTTCTGACTACATTTGGTATTTTCATGCACTTACTGATTTTTTGAGCTAAATAACTCTGAAATTGAAAAGCGCTTCAAATGAACTCTGAAAAGGTTGAAAGTTGGCATGGTATCATCATTTCACCCACATAGAATGTGCTAAAAAGTTGAGATGGTTACGGCAAAAATTGGATGCATTTCGTGTACAAAATGGACAATCTCTTTGGAAGTATCACCGTTCGGACGAAAACTCATCTGTTACAAAGGGATTTCATTTTTGAACTTATTTGAACTACATACTTTTTGTGTGTTCAAAATGCACGATTCAAAGCAACATCATCAATTTTTGACCCTTTCTGACTACATTTGATATTTTTATGCACTTACTGATTTTTTTGAGCTAAATCACCATGAAATTGAAAAACACTTCAAATGAACTCTGAAAAGGTTGAAAGTTGGCATGGTATCGTCATTTCACCCATATAGAATGTGCTAAAAATTTGAGAGGGTTACGGCAAAATCTGGATGCATTTTGTGTACGAAATGGACTATCTCTTTTGAAGTATCAACATTTCGGATGAAAACTCATCTACTACAAAGGGATTTCGTTTTTTGAACTTATTTGAACTACATACTTTTAGTGTGTTCAAAACGCACCATTCAAAGCCACATCATCAATTTTCAACCCTTTCTGAGTACATTTGGTATTTCCATGCACTTACTGATTTTTTTTGAGCTAAATAACCCTGAAATTCAAAAGCACTTCAAATGAACTCTGAAAAGGTTGAAAGTTGGGATGGTTTCGTCATTTCACCCAAATAGAATGTGCTAAAAAGTTGAGAGGGTTACGGCAAAAACTGGATGCAATTCGTGTACAAAATGGACAATCTCTTTTGAAGTATCACCGTTTCGGACGAAAACTCACCTGTTACAAAGGGATTTCATTTTTGAACTCATTTGAACTACATACATTTTTTGTGTTCAAAATGCACCATTCAAAGCCACATCATCAATTTTCAACCCTTTCTGACTACATTTGGTATTTTCATGCACTTATTGATTTTTTTGAGCTAAATAACCGTAAAATTTGAAAGCACTTCAAATGAACTCTAAAAATGTTGAAAGTTGGCATGGTATCATCATTTCACCCACATAGAATGTGCTAAAAAGTTGAGAGGGTTACGGCAAAAACTTGATGCACTTCGTGTATGAAAAGGACGATCTCTGTTGAAGTATCACGGTTTCGGACGAAAACTCATCTGTGACAAAGGGATTTCATTTTTCTAAAATTATTTAAACTTCATACTTATTGTGTGTTCAAAATGCACCATTCAAAACCACATCATCAAGTTTCAACAATTTCTTACTTCATTTGGTATTTTTCATGCACTTGCTGATTTTTTGAGCTAAATAACCCTGAAATTGAAAAGCACTTCAAATGAACTCTGGAAAGGTTGAGAGTTGGCATGGTATCATCATTTCACCCACATAGCTTGTGCTAAAAAGTTGATAGGGTTACGGCAAAAAATGTCTGCACTTCGTGTACAAAATGGACAATCTCTTTCGAAGTATTCAGGTTTCGGACGAAAACTCATTTGTTACAAAGGGATTTAATTTTTTTTAACTTATTTGAACTCCATACTTTTTGTGTGTTCAAAATTCACCATTCAAAGCCACATCATCAATTTTCAACCAATTGTGACTACATTTGGTATTTTTCATGCACTTACTGATTTTTTGAGCTAAATAACCCTTAAATTGAAAAGCACTTCAAATGAACTCTGAAAAGGTTGAAAGTTGGCATGGTATCATCATTTCAACCACATAACATGTGCTAAAAATTGAGAGGGTTACGACAAAATCTGCTTGCACTTCGTGTACAAAATGGACAATCTCTCTCGAAGTAGTGAGGTTTCGGATGAAAACTCATCTGTTACAAAGGGATTTCTTTTTTTGAACTTATTTGAACTCCATACTTTTTGTGTGTTCAGAATGCCCCATTCAAAGCCACATCATCAATTTTCAACCCTTTCTGACTACATTTGGTATTTTCATACACTTACTGATTTTTTTGAGCTAAATAACCCTGAAATTGAAAAGCATTTCAAATGAACTCTGAAAAGGTTGAAAGTTTTCATGGTATCATCATTTCACCCACATATGATGTGCTAAAAAGTTGAGAGGGTTACGGCAAAAACTGGATCCATTTCGTGTACAAAATGGACAATCTCTTTTGAAGTATCACCGTTTCGGACGAAAACTTATCTGTTACAAAGGGATTTCATTTTTGAACTTATTTGAACTACATACTCTTTGTGTGTTCAAAATGGACCATTCAAAGCCACTTCATCAATTTTCAACCCTTTCTGACTACATTTGGTATTTTCATGCACTTACTGATTTTTTCACCTAAGTAACCCTGAAATTGAAAAGCACTTCAAATGAACTCTGAAAAGGTTGAAAGTTGGCATGGTATCATCATTTCACCCACATAGAATGTGCTAAAAAGTTGAGAGGGTTACGGCAAAAATTGGATGCACTTCGTGTACAAAATGGACAATCTCGTTTGAAGTATCACGGTTTCGGAAGAAAACTCATCTGTTACAAGGGGATTTCATTTTTTAACTTATTTAAACTCCATACCTTTTGTGTGTTCACAATGCAGCATTGAAAGCCACATCAAAAAATTTCAACCATTTCTTACTTCATTTGGTATTTTTCATGCACTTACTGAATTTTTGAGCTAAATAACCATGAAATTGAAAAGCACTCAAATGAACTCCGAAAAGGTTGAGAGTTGGCATGGTATAATCATTTCACTCCACAACATGTGCTAAAAAGTTGACATGGTCATGGCAAAAATGGTATACACTTTGTGTACAAAATGCACAATCTCTTTCGAAGTATTGAGGTTTCACACAAAAACTCATCTGTTACAAAGGGATTTAATTTATTTGAACTTATTTGAACTCCATGCTTTTTTGTGTTCAAAATGCACCATTCAAAGCCACATCATCAATTTTCAACCCTTTCTGCCTACATTTGGAATTTTGATGCACTTACTGATTTTTTTTGAGCTAAGTAACCCTAAAATTGAAAAGCACTTCAAATGAACTCTGAAAAGGTTGAAAGTTGGGGTGGCATCATCATTTCACCCACATAGCATGTGCTAAAAAGTTGAGAGGGTTACGACAAAAACTGCTTGCACTTCGTTTACAAAATGGACAATCTCTTTCGAAGTATTGTGGTTTCATACGAAAACTTAACTGTTATAGAGCGATTTAATGTTTTTGAACTTATTTGAACTCCATACTTTTTGAGTGTTCAAAATGCAGCATTCAAAGCCACATCATAAATTTTCAGCCCTTTCCAACTACATTTGGTATTTTTCACGCACTTACTGATTTTTAGAGCTAAATAACCCTCGAATTGAAAAGCACTTCAAATGAACTCTGAAAAGGTTGAAAGTTTCATTTGTATCATCATTTCACCCACATAGAATGCGCTAAAAAGTTGAGAGGGTTACGGCAAAAACTGGATGCGTTTCGTGTACAAGATGGACAATCTCTTTTGAAGTATCACGGTTTTGGACGAAAACACATCTGTTACAAAGGGATTTCCATTTTTTGAACTTGTTTGAACTCAATACTTTTTGTGTGTTCAAAATGCACCATTAAAAGCAACATCATAAATTTTCAACCCTTTCTTACTTCATTTGGTATTTTCATGCACTTACTGATTTTTTGTTGAGCTAAATAACCCTGAAATTGAAAAGCACGTCAAGTGAACTCTGAAAATGTTTAAAGTTGGCATGGTATAATAATTTCACCCATATATCATGTTCTAAAAAGGTGAGAGGGTAACGGCAAAAACTGGATGCACTTTGTGTACAAAATGGACAATCTATTTTGGAGTATCACGGTTTCGGACCAAAACTCCATAGTTTTTGTGTGTTCAAAATGCACCATTCAAAGCCACATCATCAATTTTCAACCATTTCTTACTTGATTTGGTATTTTTCATGTACTTATTGATTTTTTGAGCCAAATAACCCTGAAATTAAAAAGCACTTCAAGTGAACTCTGAAAATTTTGAAAGTTGGCACAGTATAATCATTTCACCCACATAGCAAGTTCTAAAAAGTTGAGAGGGTTACGGCAAAAACTTGATGCTTCGTGTACAAAATGGACAATCTCTTTCGGAGTATTGAGGTTTCAGACAAAAACTCATGTGTGGGATTTAATTTTTTTGAACTTATTTGAATTCCATACTTTTTGTGTGTTCAAAATGCACCATTCAAAGCCATATCATGAATTTTCAACCCTTTTTGAGTACATTTGGTATTTTTCATGCACTTACTGATTTTTTGAGCTCAATAACCCTGAAAATGAAAGGCACTTCAAATGAACTCTGAAAAGGTTGAAAGTTGGCATGGTATAATCATTTCACCCACATAGCATGTGCTAAAAAGTTGAGAGGGTTACGGCAAAAACTGGATGCATTTCGTGTACAAAATGGACAATCTCTTTTGAAGTATCACCGTTTCGGATGAAAACTCATGTGTTACAAAGGGATTTCATTTTTGAACTTATTTGAACTACATACTTTTTGTGTGTTCAAAATGCACCATTCAAAGCCACATCATCAATTGTCAACCCTTTCTGACTAGATTTGGTATTTTCATGCACTTACTGATTTTTTTGAGCTAAATAACCCTGAAATTGAAAAGCACTTCAAATGAACTCTGAAAAGGTTGAAAGTTGGCATGGTATCATCATTTCACCCACATAAAATGTGCTAAAGAATTCAGACGGTTACGGAAAAAACTGGATGCACTTCGTGTACGAAATTGACAATCTCTTTTGAAGTATCACCATTTCAGACGAAAACTCATCTGTTACAAAGGGATTTAATTTTTCTAACTTATTTGAACTACATACTTTTTGTGTGTTCAAAATGGACCATTCAAAGCCACTTCATCAATTTTCAACCCTTTCTGACTACATTTGGTATTTTCATGCACTTACTGATTTTTTGAGCTAAATAACCCTGAAATTGAAAAGCACTTCAAATGAACTCTGAAAAGGTTGAATGTTGGCATGGTATCATCATTTCACCAACATAGAATGTGCTAAAACGTTGAGAAGGTTACGGCAAAAATTGGATGCACTTCGTGTACGAAATAGACAATCTCTTTTGAAGTATCACGGTTTCGGACGAAAACTCATCTGTTACAAAGAGATTTCATTTTTGAACTTATTTAAACTCCATACCTTTCGTTTGGTCAAAATGCACCATTCAAAGCCACATCATCAATTTTCAACCCTTTCTGACTTCATTTGGTAATTTCATGCACTTACTGATTTGTTTGGTCTAAATAACCCTGAAATCGAAAAGCACTTCCAATGAGCACTTAAAAAGTTGAAAGCTGGCATGGTATAATCATTTCACACAGATAGCATGTGCTAAAAAGTTGAGAGGGTTACGACCAAAACTGTTTGCACTTCGTGTACAAAATGGACAATCTCTTTTGAAGTATCACGGTTTCGGACAAAAACTCATGTGTTACAAAGGGATTTCATTTTTCTGAACTTATTTGACCTCCATAATTTTTGTGTGTTCAAAATGCACCATTCATAGACACATCATGAATTGTCAACCATTTCTTACTTCATTTGGTATTTTTCATGCACTTACTGATTTTTTGAGCTAAATAACCCAGAAATTTAAAAGCACTTCAAATGAACTCTGAAAAGGTTGAAAGGTGGCATGGTATCATAATTACACCCACATAGCATGTGCTAAAAAGTTGAGAGGGTTACGGCAAAAACAGGATGCACTTCGTGTACAAAATGGACAATCCCTTTTGAAGTATCACGGTTGCGGACGAAAACTCATCTGTTACAAAGGGATTTCATTTTTCTAAACATAATTGAGCTCCATACTTTTTGTGTGTTCAAAATGCACGATTCAAAGCCACATCAGCAATTTTCAACCATTTCTTACTTCATTTTGTATTTTTCATGCACTTATTGATTCTTTAAGCTAAATAACCCTAAAATTGAAATGCACCAAATGAACTCTGAAAGGGTTGAAAGGTGACATGGTATCATCATTTCACCCACATAACATTTGCTAAAATCTTGAGAGGGTTACGGCAAAAACTGGATGCACTTCGTGTACAAAATGGACAATCTCTTTTGAAGTATCACGGTTTTTGACGAAAACTCATCTGTTACAACGGGATTTCTTTTTTTGAACTTATTTGAACTCCATACTTTTTGTGTGTTCAAAATGCACGATTCAAAGCAATATCATCAATTTTTGACTCTTTCTGACTACATTTGATATTTTTATGCACTTACTGATTTTTTTGAGCTAAATCACCATGAAATTGAAAAACTCTTCAAATGAACTCTGAAAAGGTTGAAAGTTGGCATGGTATCATCATTTCACCCATATAGAATGTGCTAAAAATTTGAGAGGGTTACGGCAAAAACTGGATGCATTTTGTGTACAAAATGGACTATCTCTTTTGAAGTATCAACATTTCTGATGAAAACTCATCTACTACGAAGGGATTTCATTTTTTGAACTTATTTGAACTACATACTTTTAGTGTGTTCAAAATGCACCATTCAAAGCCACATCATCAATTTTCAACCCTTTCTGAGTACATTTGGTATTTCCATGCACTTACTTATTTTTTTGAGCTAAATAACCCTGAAATTGAAAAGCACTTCAAATGAACTCTGAAAAGGTTGAAAGTTGGGATGGTTTCGTCATTTGACCCACACAGAATGTGCTAAAAAGTTGAGAGGGTTACGGCAAAAACTGGATGCATTTCGTGTACAAAATGGACAATCTCTTTTGAAGTATCACCGTTTCGGACGAAAACTCATCTGTTACAAAGGGATCTCATTTTTGAACTCATTTGAACTACATACATTTTTTGTGTTCACAATGCACCATTCAAAGCCACATCATCAATTTTCAACCCTTTCGGACTACAATTGGTATTGTCATGCACTTACTGATTTTTTTGAGCTAAATAACCCTAAAATTTGAAAGCAATTCAAATGAACTCTGAAAAGGTTGAAAGTTGGCATGGTATCATCATTTCACCCACATAGAATGTGCTAAAAAGTTGAGATGGTTACGGCAAAAACTGGATGCACTTCGTGTATGAAATGGACAATCTCTTTTGAAGTATCACGGTTTAAGACGAAAACACATCTGTTACAAAGGGATTTCATTCTGTTAACTTATTTGAACTCGATACCTTTTCCGTGGTTGAAATGCACAATTTAAAGCCACATCATCAATTTTCAACCCTTTCTGACTTCATTTGGTATTTTTCATGCACTTAGTGATTTGTTTGAGCTAAATAACCCTAAAATCGAAAAAAACTTCAAATGAACTCTGTAAAAGATGAAAGTTGGCATGGTATATTCATTTCACCCACATAGCATGTGCTAAAAAGTTGAGAGAGGTACGGCAAAAACTGGATGCACTTCGTGTACAAAATGGACAATCTCTTTTGAAGTATCACGGTTTTGGACGAACACTCATCTGTTACAAAGGGATTTCTTTTTTTTTGAACTTATTTGAACTCCATACTTTTTGTGTGTTCAAAATGCACCATTCATTGCCACATCATGAATTTTCAACACGTTCTCACTTCATTTGCTATTTTCATGCACTTACTGATTTTTTTCCAACTAAATAACCCTAAACTTGAAAAGCACTTCAAATGAACTCTGAAGAGGTTGAAAGTTGGCATGGTATAATAATTTCACCCACATAGCATGTGCTAAAAAGTTGAGAGGGTTACGGCTAAAACTGGATGCACTTTGTCTACAAAATAGACAATCTCTTTTGAAGTATCGTCGTTTGGGACGAAAACTCATCTGTTACAAAGGGATTTCATTTTTGTGAACTTATTTGAGCTCCATAATTTTTGGGTGTTCAAAATGCACCATTCAAAGACACATCATGAAGTTTCAACCCGTTCTTACTTCATTTTGTATTTTTCATGCACTTAATGATTTGTTTGAGCTAAATAACCTTAAAATTGAGAAGAACTTCAAAGGAACTCTGAAAAGGCTGAAAGTTGGCATGGTATTATCATTTAACCCAAATAGCATGTGCAAAAACGTTGAGAGGGTTACGGCAAAAACTGGATGCATGTCGTGTACAAAATGGACAATCTCTTTTGAAGTATCACCGTTCGGACGAAAACTCATCTGTTACAAAGGGATTTCATTTTTGAACTTATTTGAACTACATACTTTTTGTGTGTTCAAAATGCACCATTCAAAGCCACATCATCAATTTTCAACCCTTTCTGACTACATTTGGTATTTTCATGCACTTACTGATTTTTTGAGCTAAATAACCCTAAAATTGAAAAGCACTTCAAATGAACTCTGAAAAGGTTGAAAGTTAGCATGGTATCATCATTTCACCCATATAGAATGTGTTAAAAATTTCAGAGGGTTACGGCAAAAACTGGATGCATTTTGTGTACAAAATGGACTATCTCTTTTGAAGTATCAACATTTCGGATGAAAACTCATCTATTACAAAGGGATTTCATTTTTTGAACTTATTTGAACTACATACTTTTTGTGTGTTCAAAATGCACCATTCAAAGCCACATCATCAATTGTCAACCCTTTCTGAGTACATTTGGTATTTCCATTCACTTACTGATTTGTTTGAGCTAAATAACCCTGAAATTGAAAAGCACTTCAAATGAACTCTGAAAAGGTTGAAAGTTGGGATGGTTTCGTCATTTCACCCACATAGAATGTGCTAAAAAGTTGAGAGGGTTACGGCAAAAACTGGATGCATTTCGTGTACAAAATGGACAATCTCTTTTGAAGTATCACCGTTTCGGACGAAAACTCATCTGTTACAAAGGGATTTCATTTTTGAACTCATTTGAACTACATACTTTTTTGTGTTCAAAATGCACCATTCAAATCCACATCAGAAATTTTCAACCCTTTCTGACTACATTTGGTATTTTTCATGCACTTAATGATTTATTTGAGCTAAATAACCTTAAAATTGAGAAGAATTCAAAGGAACTCTGAAAAGGCTGAAAGTTGGCATGGTATTATCATTTAACCCACATAGCATGTGCTAAAATGTGGAGAGGGTTACGGCAAAATCTGGATGCATGTCGTGTACAAAATGGACAATCTCTTTTGAAGTATCACCGTTCGGACGAAAACTCATCTGTTACAAAGGGATTTCATTTTTGAACTTATTTGAACTACATACTTTTTGTGTGTTCAAAATGCACCATTCAAAGCCACATCATCAATTTTCAACCCTTTCTCACTACATTTGGTGTTTTCATGCACTTACTGATTTTTTGAGCTAAATAACCCTGAAATTGAAAAGCACTTCAAATGAACTCTGAAAAGGTTTAAAGTTGGCATGGTATCATCATTTCACCCACATAGAATGTGCTAAAAAGTTGAGAGGGTTACGGCAAAAACTGGATGCATCTCGTGTACAAAATGGACAATCTCTTTTGAAGTGTCGCCGTTCGGACGAAAACTCACCTGTTACAAAGGGATTTCATTTTTGAACTTATTTGAACTACATACTTTTTGTGTGTTCAAATGCACCATTCAAAGCCACATCATCAATTTTCAACCCTTTCTGACTACATTTGGTATTTTCATGCACTTACTGATTTTTTGAGCTAAATAACTCTGAAATTGAAAAGCACTTCAAATGAACTCTGAAAAGGTTGAAAATTGGCATGGTATCATCATTTCACCCACATAGAATGTGCTAAAAAGTTGAGATGGTTACGGCAAAAACTGGATGCATTTCGTGTACAAAATGGACAATCTCTTTTGAAGTATCACCGTTCGGACGAAAACTCATCTGTTACAAAGGTATTTCATTTTTGAACTTATTTGAACTACATACTTTTTGTGTGTTCAAAATGCACGATTCAAAGCAACATCATGAATTTTTGACCCTTTCTGACTACATTTGATATTTTTATGCACTTACTGATTTTTTTGAGCTAAATCACCATGAAATTGAAAAACACTTCAAATGAACTCTGAAAAGGTTGAAAGTTGGCATGGTATCGTCATTTCACCCATATAGAATGTGCTAAAAATTTGAGAGGGTTACGGCAAAAACTGGATGCATTTTGTATACAAAATGGACTATCTCTTTTGAAGTATCAACATTTCGGAGGAAAACTCATCTACTACAAAGGGATTTCATTTTTTGAACTTATTTGAACTACATACTTTTAGTGTGTTCAAAATGCACCATTCAAAGCCACATCATCAATTTTCAACCCTTTCTGAGTACATTTGGTATTTCCATGCCCTTACTGAATTTTTTGAGCTAAATAACACTGAAATTGGAAAGCACTTCAAATGAACTCTGAAAAGGTTGAAAGTTGGGATGGTTTCGTCATTTCACCCACATAGAATGTGCTAAAAAGTTGAGAGGGTTACGGCAAGAACTGGATGCATTTCGTGTACAAAATGGACAATCTCTTTTGAAGTATCACCGTTTCGGACGAAAACTCATCTTTTACAAAGGGATTTGATTTTTGAAATTATTTGAACTACATACTTTTTGTGTGTTCAAAATGCACCATTCAAAGCCACATCATCAATTTTCAACCCTTTCTGACTACATTTGGTATTTTCATGCACTTACTGATTTTTTGAGCTAAATAACACTGAAATTGAAAAGCACTTCAAATGAACTCTGAAAAGGTTGAAAGTTGGCATGGTATCATCATTTCACCCACATAGAATGTGCTAAAAAGTTGAGAGGGTTACGGCAAAAACTGCTTGCACTTCGTGTACAAAATGGACTATCTCTTTTGAAGTATCAACATTTCGGATGAAAACTCATCTATTACAAAGGGATTTCATTTTTTGAACTTATTTGAACTACATACTTTTTGTGTGTTCAAAATTCACCATTCAAAGCCACATCATCAATTTTCAACCCTTTCTGAGTACATTTGGTATTTCCATGCACTTTACTGAATTTTTTGAGCTAAATAACCCTGAAATTGAAAAGCACTTCAAATGTACTCTGAAAAGGTTGAAAGTTGGCATGGTATCATCATTTCACCCACATAGAATGTGCTAAAAAGTTGAGAGGGTTACGGCAAAAACTGGATGCATTTCGTGTACAAAATGGACAATCTCTTTTGAAGTATCACCGTTCGGACGAAAACTCATCTGTTACAAAGGGATTTCATTTTTGAACTTATTTGAACTACATACTTTTTGTGTGTTCAAAATGCACCATTCAAAGCCACATCATCAATTTTCAACCCTTTCTGACTACATTTGGTATTTTCATGCACTTACTGATTTTTTGACCTAAATAAGCCAGAAATTGAAAAGCACTTCAAAAGAACTCTGAAAAGGTAGAAAGTTGGCATGGTATCATCATTTCACGCACATAGAATGTGCTAAAAATTTGAGAGGGTTACGGCAAAAACTGGATGCATTTCGTGTACAAAATGGACAATCTCTTTTGAAGTATCACCGTTCGGACAAAAACTCATGTGTTACAAAGGGATTTCATTTTTGAACTTATTTGAACTACGTACTTTTTGTGTGTTCAAAATGCACCATTCAAAGCCACATCATCAATTTTCAACCCTTTCTGACTACATTTGGTATTTTCATGCAATACTAATTTTTTGAGCTAAATAACCCTGAAATTGAAAAGCACTTCAAATAAACTGTGAAAAGGTTGAAAGTTGGCATGGTATCATCATTTCACCCACATAGAATGTGCTAAAAAGTTGAGACGCTTACGGCAAAAACTAGATGCATTTCGTGTACAAAATGGACAATCTCTTTTGAAGTATCACCGTTCGGACGAAAACTCATCTGTTACAGAGGGATTTCATTTTTGAACTTATTTGAACTACATACTTTTTGTGTGTTCAAGATGCACCATTCAAAGCCACATCATCAATTTTCAACCCTTTCTGACTACATTTGGTATTTTAATGCACTTACTGATTTTTTGATCTAAATAACCCTGAAATTGAAAAGCACTTCAAATGAACTCTGAAAAGGTTGAAAGTTGGCATGGTATCATCATTTCACACACATAGAATGTGCTAAAAAGTTGAGAGGGTTACGGCAAAAACTGGATGCATTTTGTGTACAAAATGGACTATCTCTTTTGAAGTATCAACATTCCGGATGAAAACTCATCTATTACAAAGGGATTTCATTTTTTGAACTTATTTGAACTACATACTTTTTGTGTGTTCAAAATGCACCATTCAAAGCCACATCATCAGTTTTCAACCCTTTCTGACTACATTTGGTATTTTCATGCACTTACTGATTTTTTGAGCTAAATAACCCTAAAATTGAAAAGCACTACAAATGAACTCTGAAAAGGTAGAAAGTTGGCATGGTATCATCATTTCACCCACATAGAATGTGCTAAAAAGTTGAGAGGGTTACGGCAAAAACTGGATGCATTTCATGTACAAAATGGACAGTCTCTTTTGAAGTATCACCGTTCGGACAAAAACTCATCTGTTACAAAGGGATTTCATTTTTGAACTTATTTGAACTACGTACTTTTTGTGTGTTCAAAATGCACCATTCAAAGCCACATCATCAATTTTCAACCCTTTCTGACTACATTTGGTATTTTCATGCAATACTAATTATTTGAGCTAAATAACCCTGAAATTGAAAAGCACTTCAAATGAACTGTGAAAAGGTTGAAAGTTGGCATGGTATCATCATTTCAACCACATAGAATGTGCTAAAAAGTTGAGGCGCTTACAGCAAAAACTAGATGCATTTCGTGTACAAAATGGACAATCTCTTTTGAAGTATCACCGTTCGGACGAAAACTCATCTGTTAGAGAGGGATTTCATTTTTGAACTTATTTGAACTACATACTTTTTGTGTGTTCAAGATGCACCATTCAAAGCCACATCATCAATTTTCAACCCTTTCTGACTACATTTGGAATTTTCATGCACTTACTGATTTTTTGATCTAAATAACCCTGAAATTGAAAAGCACTTCAAATGAACTCTGAAAAGGATGAAAGTTGGCATGGTATCATCATTTCACCCACATAGAATGTGCTAAAAAGTTGAGAGGGTTACGGCAAAAACTGGATGCATTTCGTGTACAAAATGGACAATCTCTTTTGAAGTATCACCGTTCGGACGAAAACTCATCTTTTACAAAGGGATTTCATTTTTGAACTTATTTGAACTACATACTTTTTGTGTGTTCAAAATGCACCATTCAAAGCCACATCATCAATTTTCAACCCTTTCTGACTACATTTGGTATTTTCATGCACTTACTGATTTTTTGATCTAAACAACCCTGAAATTGAAAAGCACTTCAAATGAACTCTGAAAAGGTTGAAAGTTGGCATGGTATCATCATTTCACCCACATAGAATGTGCTAAAAAGTTGAGGCGCTTACGGCAAAAACTAGATGCATTTCGTGTACAAAATGGACAATCTCTTTTGAAGTATCACCGTTCGGACGAAAACTCATCTGTTAGAGAGGGATTTCATTTTTGAACTTATTTGAACTACATACTTTTTGTGTGTTCAAGATGCACCATTCAAAGCCACATCATCAATTTTCAACCCTTTCTGACTACATTTGGTATTTTCATGCACTTACTGATTTTTTGATCTAAATAACCCTGAAATTGAAAAGCACTTCAAATGAACTCTGAAAAGGTTGAAAGTTGGCATGGTATCATCATTTCACCCACATAGAATGTGCTAAAAAGTTGAGAGGGTTACGGCAAAAACTGGATGCATTTCGTGTACAAAATGGACAATCTCTTTTGAAGTATCACCGTTCGGACGAAAACTCATCTTTTACAAAGGGATTCCATTTTTAAACTTATTTGGACTACATACTTTTTGTGTGTTCAAAATGCACCATTCAAAGCCACATCATCAGTTTTCAACCCTTTCTGACTACATTTGGTATTTTCATGCACTTACTGATTTTTTGAGCTAAATAACCCTGAAATTGAAAAGCACTTCAAATGAACTCTGAAAAGGTAGAAAGTTGGCATGGTATCATCATTTCACCCACATAGAATGTGCTAAAAAGTTGAGAGGGTTACGGCAAAAACATGGATGCATTTCGTGTACAAAATGGACAATCTCTTTTGAAGTATCACCGTTCGGACAAAAACTCATCTGTTACAAAGGGATTTCATTTTTGAACTTATTTGAACTACGTACTTTTTGTGTTTTCAAAATGCACCATTCAAAGCCACATCATCAATTTTCAACCCTTTCTGACTACATTTGGTATTTTCATGCAATACTAATTATTTGAGCTAAATAACCCTGAAATTGAAAAGCACTTCAAATGAACTGTGAAAAGGTTGAAAGTTGGCATGGTATCATCATTTCAACCACATAGAATGTGCTAAAAAGTTGAGGCGCTTACGGCAAAAACTAGATGCATTTCGTGTACAAAATGGACAATCTCTTTTGAAGTATCACCGTTCGGACGAAAACTCATCTGTTAGAGAGGGATTTCATTTTTGAACTTATTTGAACTACATACTTTTTGTGTGTTCAAGATGCACCATTCAAAGCCACATCATCAATTTTCAACCCTTTCTGACTACATTTGGTATTTTCATGCACTTACTGATTTTTTGATCTAAATAACCCTGAAATTGAAAAGCACTTCAAATGAACTCTGAAAAGGTTGAAAGTTGGCATGGTATCATCATTTCACCCACATAGAATGTGCTAAAAAGTTGAGAGGGTTACGGCAAAAACTGGATGCATTTCGTGTACAAAATGGACAATCTCTTTTGAAGTATCACCGTTCGGACGAAAACTCATCTTTTACAAAGGGATTTCATTTTTGAACTTATTTGAACTACATACTTTTTGTGTGTTCAAAATGCACCATTCAAAGCCACATCATCAATTTTCAACCCTTTCTGACTACATTTGGTATTTTCATGCACTTACTGATTTTTTGATCTAAATAACCCTGAAATTGAAAAGCACTTCAAATGAACTCTGAAAAGGTTGAAAGTTGGCATGGTATCATCATTTCACCCACATAGAATGTGCTAAAAAGTTGAGAGGGTTACGGCAAAAACTGGATGCATTTCGTGTACAAAATGGACAATCTCTTTTGAAGTATCACCGTTCGGACGAAAACTCATCTTTTACAAAGGGATTTCATTTTTGAACTTATTTGAACTACATACTTTTTGTGTGTTCAAAATGCACCATTCAAAGCCACATCATCAGTTTTCAACCCTTTTTGACTACATTTGGTATTTTCATGCACTTACTGATTTTTTGATCTAAATAACCCTGAAATTGAAAAGCACTTCAAATGAACTCTGAAAAGGTTGAAAGTTGGCATGGTATCATCATTTCACCCACACAGAATGTGCTAAAAAGTTGAGAGGGTTACGGCAAAAACTGGATGCATTTCGTGTACAAAATGGACAATCTCTTTTGAAGTATCACCGTTCGGACGAAAACTCATCTTTTACAAAGGGATTCCATTTTTAAACTTATTTGGACTACATACTTTTTGTGTGTTCAAGATGCACCATTCAAAGCCACATCATCAATTTTCAACCCTTTCTGACTACATTTGGTATTTTCATGCACTTACTGATTTTTTGATCTAAATAACCCTGAAATTGAAAAGCACTTCAAATGAACTCTGAAAAGGTTGAAAGTTGGCATGGTATCATCATTTCACCCACATAGAATGTGCTAAAAAGTTGAGAGGGTTACGGCAAAAACTGGATGCATTTCGCGTACAAAATGGACAAATTCTTTTGAAGTATCACCGTTCGGACGAAAACTCATCTTTTACAAAGGGATTTCATTTTTGAACTTATTTGAACTACATACTTTTTGTGTGTTCAAAATGCACGATTCAAAGCCACATCATCAATTTTCAACCCTTTCTGACTACATTTGGTATTTTCATGCACTTACTGATTTTTTGATCTAAATAACCCTGAAATTGAAAAGCACTTCAAATGAACTCTGAAAAGGTTGAAAGTTGGCATGGTATCATCATTTCACCCACATAGAATGTGCTAAAAAGTTGAGAGGGTTACGGCAAAAACTGGATGCATTTCGTGTACAAAATGGACAATCTCTTTTGAAGTATCACCGTTCGGACGAAAACTCATCTTTTACAAAGGGATTTCATTTTTGAACTTATTTGAACTACATACTTTTTGTGTGTTCAAAATGCACCATTCAAAGCCACATCATCAGTTTTCAACCCTTTTTGACTACATTTGGTATTTTCATGCACTTACTGATTTTTTGATCTAAATAACCCTGAAATTGAAAAGCACTTCAAATGAACTCTGAAAAGGTTGAAAGTTGGCATGGTATCATCATTTCACCCACACAGAATGTGCTAAAAAGTTGAGAGGGTTACGGCAAAAACTGGATGCATTTCGTGTACAAAATGGACAATCTCTTTTGAAGTATCACCGTTCGGACGAAAACTCATCTTTTACAAAGGGATTCCATTTTTAAACTTATTTGGACTACATACTTTTTGTGTGTTCAAAATGCACCTTTCAAAGCCACATCATCAGTTTTCAACCCTTTCTGACTACATTTGGTATTTTCATGCACTTACTGATTTTTTGAGCTAAATAACCCTGAAATTGAAAAGCACTTCAAATGAACTCTGAAAAGGTAGAAAGTTGGCATGGTATCATCATTTCACCCACATAGAATGTGCTAAAAAGTTGAGAGGGTTACGGCAAAAACTGGATGCATTTCGTGTACAAAATGGACAATCTCTTTTGAAGTATCACCGTTCGGACGAAAACTCATCTGTTACAAAGGGATTTCATTTTTGAACTTATTTGAACTACATACTTTTTGTGTGTTCAAAATGCACGATTCAACGCAACATCATCAATTTTTGACCCTTTCTGACTACATTTGATATTTTTATGCACTTACTGATTTTTTTGAGCTAAATCACCATGAAATTGAAAAACACTTCAAATGAACTCTGAAAAGGTTGAAAGTTGGCATGGTATCATCATTTCACCCATATAGAATGTGCTAAAAATTTGAGAGGGTTACGGCAAAAACTGGATGCATTTTGTGTACAAAATGGACTATCTCTTTTGAAGTATCAACATTCCGGAGGAAAACTCATCTATTACAAAGGGATTTCATTTTTTGAACTTATTTGAACTACATACTTTTTGTGTGTTCAAAATGCACCATTCAAAGCCACATCATCAATTTTCAACCCTTTCTGAGTACATTTGGTAGTTCCATGGACTTACTGAATTTTTTGAGCTAAATAACCCTGAAATTGAAAAGCACTTCAAATGAACTCTGAAAAGGTTGAAAGTTGGGATGGTTTCGTCATTTCACCCACATAGAATGTGCTAAAAAGTTGAGAGGGTTACGGCAAAAACTGGATGCATTTCGTGTACAAAATGGACAATCTCTTTTGAAGTATCACCGTTTCGGACGAAAACTCATCTGTTACAAAGGGATTTCATTTTTGAACTCATTTGAACTACATACTTTTTTGTGTTCAAAATGCACCATTCAAATCCACATCATCCATTTTCAACCATTTCTTACTTGATTTGGTATTTTTCATGTACTTATTGATTTTTTGAGCTAAATAACCCTGAAATTAAAAAGCACTTCAAGTGAACTCTGAAAATTTTGAAAGTTGGCACAGTATAATCATTTCACCCACATAGCAAGTTCTAAAAAGTTGAGAGGGTTACGGCAAAAACTTGATGCTTCGTGTACAAAATGGACAATCTCTTTCGGAGTATTGAGGTTTCAGACAAAAACTCATGTGTGGGATTTAATTTTTTTGAACTTATTTGAATTCCATACGTTTTGTGTGTTCAAAATGCACCTTTCAAAGCCATATCATGAATTTTCAACCCTTTTTGAGTACATTTGGTATTTTTCATGCACTTACTGATTTTTTGAGCTCAATAACCCTGAAAATGAAAGGCACTTCAAATGAACTCTGAAAAGGTTGAAAGTTGGCATGGTATAATCATTTCACCCACATAGCAGGTGCTAAAAAGTTGAGAGGGGTACGACAAAAACTGGATGCATTTTGTGTAAAAAATGGACAATCTCTTTTGGAAGTATCACGAATTCAGACAAAAACTTGTCTGTTACAAAGGGATTTGATTTTTCTAAACTTATTTGAACTCCATACTTTTTGTGTGTTCAAAATTCACCATTCAAAGCCACATCATCAATTTTCAACAATTTCTTACTTCATTTCGTATTTTTCATGCACTTGCTGATTTTTTGAGCTAAATAACCCTGAAATTGAAAAGAACTTAAAATTAACTCTGAAAAGGTTGAAAGCTGGCATGGTATAATCATTTCAACCACATAGCATGTGCTAAAAAGTTGGGAGGGTTACGACAAAAACTGCTTGCACTTCGTGTACAAAATGGATAATCTATTTCGAAGTAGTGAGGTTTTCGACGAAAACCCATCTGTTACAAAGGGATTTCTTTTTTTTTAACTTATTTGAAGTCCATACTTTTTGTGTGTTCAAAATGAACCATTCAAAGCCACATCATCAGTTTTCAACCATTTCTGACTACATTTGGTATATTTCATGCACTTACTTATTTTTTTGAATTAAATAACCCTGAAATTGAAAAGCACTTCAAATGAACTCTGAAAAGTTTGAAAGTTGGCATGGTATCATCATTTCACCCACATAGCATGTGCTAAAAAGTTGAGAGGGTTACGGCAAAAACTGGATGCATTTCGTGTACAAAATGGACAATCTCTTTTGAAGTATCACCGTTTCGGACGAAAACTCATGTGTTACAAAGGGATTTCATTTTTGAACTTATTTGAACTACATACTTTTTGTGTGTTCAAAATGCACCATTCAAAGCCACATCATCAATTGTCAACCCTTTCTGACTAGATTTGGTATTTTCATGCACTTACTGATTTTTTTGAGCTAAATAACCCTGAAATTGAAAAGCACTTCAAATGAACTCTGAAAAGGTTTAAAGTTGGCATGGTATCATCATTTCACCCACATAAAATGTGCTAAAGAATTCAGACGGTTACGGAAAAAACTGGATGCACTTCGTGTACGAAATTGACAATCTCTTTTGAAGTATCACCATTTCAGACGAAAACTCATCTGTTACAAAGGGATTTAATTTTTCTAACTTATTTGAACTACATACTTTTTGTGTGTTCAAAATGGACCATTCAAAGCCACTTCATCAATTTTCAACCCTTTCTGACTACATTTGGTATTTTCATGCACTTACTGATTTTTTGAGCTAAATAACCCTGAAATTGAAAAGCACTTCAAATGAACTCTGAAAAGGTTGAATGTTGGCATGGTATCATCATTTCACCAACATAGAATGTGCTAAAACGTTGAGAAGGTTAAGGCAAAAATTGGATGCACTTCGTGTACGAAATAGACAATCTCTTTTGAAGTATCACGGTTTCGGACGAAAACTCATCTGTTACAAAGAGATTTCATTTTTGAACTTATTTAAACTCCATACCTTTCGTTTGGTCAAAATGCACCATTCAAAGCCACATCATCAATTTTCAACCCTTTCTGACTTCATTTGGTAATTTCATGCACTTACTGATTTGTTTAGTCTAAATAAACCTGAAATCGAAAAGCACTTCCAATGAACACTTAAAAAGTTGAAAGCTGGCATGGTATAATCATTTCACACAGATAGCATGTGCTAAAAAGTTGAGAGGGTTACGACCAAAACTGTTTGCACTTCGTGTACAAAATGGACAATCTCTTTTGAAGTATCAACATTTCGGATGAAAACTCATCTATTACAAAGGGATTTCATTTTTTGAACTTATTTGAACTACATACTTTTTGTGTGTTCAAAATGCACCATTCAAAGCCACATCATCAATTGTCAACCCTTTCTGAGTACATTTGGTATTTCCATGCACTTACTGATTTGTTTGAGCTAAATAACCCTGAAATTGAAAAGCACTTCAAATGAACTCTGAAAAGGTTGAAAGTTGGGATGGTTTCGTCATTTCACCCACATAGAATGTGCTAAAAAGTTGAGAGGGTTACGGCAAAAACTGGATGCATTTCGTGTACAAAATGGACAATCTCTTTTGAAGTATCACCGTTTCGGACGAAAACTCATGTGTTACAAAGGGATTTAATTTTTGAACTCATTTGAACTACATACTTTTTTGTGTTCAAAATGCACCATTCAAATCCATATCAGAAATTTTCAACCCTTTCTGACTACATTTGGTATTTTTCATGCACTTAATGATTTGTTTGAGCTAAATAACCTTAAAATTGAGAAGAATTCAAAGGAACTCTGAAAAGGCTGAAAGTTGGCATGGTATTATCATTTAACCCACATAGCATGTGCTAAAATGTGGAGAGGGTTACGGCAAAATCTGGATGCATGTCGTGTACAAAATGGACAATCTCTTTTGAAGTATCACCGTTCGGACGAAAACTCATCTGTTACAAAGGGATTTCATTTTTGAACTTATTTGAAATACATACTTTTTGTGTGTTCAAAATGCACCATTCAAAGCCACATCATCAATTTTCAACCCTTTCTGACTACATTTGGTGTTTTCATGCACTTACTGATTTTTTGAGCTAAATAACCCTGAAATTGAAAAGCACTTCAAATGAACTCTGAAAAGGTTTAAAGTTGGCATGGTATCATCATTTCACCCACATAGAATGTGCTAAAAAGTTGAGAGGGTTACGGCAAAAACTGGATGCATCTCGTGTACAAAATGGACAATCTCTTTTGAAGTGTCGCCGTTCGGACGAAAACTCACCTGTTACAAAGGGATTTCATTTTTGAACTTATTTGAACTACATACTTTTTGTGTGTTCAAATGCACCATTCAAAGCCACATCATCAATTTTCAACCCTTTCTGACTACATTTGGTATTTTCATGCACTTACTGATTTTTTGAGCTAAATAACTCTGAAATTGAAAAGCACTTCAAATGAACTCTGAAAAGGTTGAAAATTGGCATGGTATCATCATTTCACCCACATAGAATGTGCTAAAAAGTTGAGATGGTTACGGCAAAAACTGGATGCATTTCGTGTACAAAATGGACAATCTCTTTTGAAGTATCACCGTTCGGACGAAAACTCATCTGTTACAAAGGGATTTCATTTGTGAACTTATTTGAACTACATACTTTTTGTGTGTTCAAAATGCACGATTCAAAGCAACATCATCAATTTTTGACCCTTTCTGACTACATTTGATATTTTTTTGCACTTACTGATTTTTTTGAGCTAAATCACCATGAAATTGAAAAACACTTCAAATGAACTCTGAAAAGGTTGAAAGTTGGCATGGTATCGTCATTTCACCCATATAGAATGTGCTAAAAATTTGAGAGGGTTACGGCAAAAACTGGATGCATTTTGTATACAAAATGGACTATCTCTTTTGAAGTATCAACATTTCGGAGGAAAACTCATCTACTACAAAGGGATTTCATTTTTTGAACTTATTTGAACTACATACTTTTAGTGTGTTCAAAATGCACCATTCAAAGCCACATCATCAATTTTCAACCCTTTCTGAGTACATTTGGTATTTCCATGCCCTTACTGAATTTTTTGAGCTAAATAACCCTGAAATTGAAAAGCACTTCAAATGAACTATGAAAAGGTTGAAAGTTGGGATGGTTTCGTCATTTCACCCACATAGAATGTGCTAAAAAGTTGAGAGGGTTACGGCAAGAACTGGATGCATTTCGTGTACAAAATGGACAATCTCTTTTGAAGTATCACCGTTTCGGACGAAAACTCATCTTTTACAAAGGGATTTGATTTTTGAAATTATTTGAACTACATACTTTTTGTGTGTTCAAAATGCACCATTCAAAGCCACATCATCAATTTTCAACCCTTTCTGACTACATTTGGTATTTTCATGCACTTACTGATTTTTTGAGCTAAATAACACTGAAATTGAAAAGCACTTCAAATGAACTCTGAAAAGGTTGAAAGTTGGCATGGTATCATCATTTCACCCACATAGAATGTGCTAAAAAGTTGAGAGGGTTACGGCAAAAACTGCTTGCACTTCGTGTACAAAATGGACTATCTCTTTTGAAGTATCAACATTTCGGATGAAAACTCATCTATTACAAAGGGATTTCATTTTTTGAACTTATTTGAACTACATACTTTTTGTGTGTTCAAAATTCACCATTCAAAGCCACATCATCAATTTTCAACCCTTTCTGAGTACATTTGGTATTTCCATGCACTTTACTGAATTTTTTGAGCTAAATAACCCTGAAATTGAAAAGCACTTCAAATGAACTCTGAAAAGGTTGAAAGTTGGCATGGTATCATCATTTCACCCACATAGAATGTGCTAAAAAGTTGAGAGGGTTACGGCAAAAACTGGATGCATTTCGTGTACAAAATGGACAATCTCTTTTGAAGTATCACCGTTCGGACGAAAACTCATCTGTTACAAAGGGATTTCATTTTTGAACTTATTTGAACTACATACTTTTTGTGTGTTCAAAATGCACCATTCAAAGCCACATCATCAATTTTCAACCCTTTCTGACTACATTTGGTATTTTCATGCACTTACTGATTTTTTGACCTAAATAAGCCAGAAATTGAAAAGCACTTCAAAAGAACTCTGAAAAGGTAGAAAGTTGGCATGGTATCATCATTTCACGCACATAGAATGTGCTAAAAATTTGAGAGGGTTACGGCAAAAACTGGATGCATTTCGTGTACAAAATGGACAATCTCTTTTGAAGTATCACCGTTCGGACAAAAACTCATGTGTTACAAAGGGATTTCATTTTTGAACTTATTTGAACTACGTACTTTTTGTGTGTTCAAAATGCACCATTCAAAGCCACATCATCAATTTTCAACCCTTTCTGACTACATTTGGTATTTTCATGCAATACTAATTTTTTGAGCTAAATAACCCTGAAATTGAAAAGCACTTCAAATGGACTGTGAAAAGGTTGAAAGTTGGCATGGTATCATCATTTCACCCACATAGAATGTGCCAAAAAGTTGAGACGCTTACGGCAAAAACTAGATGCATTTCGTGTACAAAATGGACAATCTCTTTTGAAGTATCACCGTTCGGACGAAAACTCATCTGTTACAGAGGGATTTCATTTTTGAACTTATTTGAACTACATACTTTTTGTGTGTTCAAGATGCACCATTCAAAGCCACATCATCAATTTTCAACCCTTTCTGACTACATTTGGTATTTTAATGCCCTTACTGAATTTTTTGAGCTAAATAACCCTGAAATTGAAAAGCACTTCAAATGAACTATGAAAAGGTTGAAAGTTGGGATGGTTTCGTCATTTCACCCACATAGAATGTGCTAAAAAGTTGAGAGGGTTACGGCAAGAACTGGATGCATTTCGTGTACAAAATGGACAATCTCTTTTGAAGTATCACCGTTTCGGACGAAAACTCATCTTTTACAAAGGGATTTGATTTTTGAAATTATTTGAACTACATACTTTTTGTGTGTTCAAAATGCACCATTCAAAGCCACATCATCAATTTTCAACCCTTTCTGACTACATTTGGTATTTTCATGCACTTACTGATTTTTTGAGCTAAATAACACTGAAATTGAAAAGCACTTCAAATGAACTCTGAAAAGGTTGAAAGTTGGCATGGTATCATCATTTCACCCACATAGAATGTGCTAAAAAGTTGAGAGGGTTACGGCAAAAACTGCTTGCACTTCGTGTACAAAATGGACTATCTCTTTTGAAGTATCAACATTTCGGATGAAAACTCATCTATTACAAAGGGATTTCATTTTTTGAACTTATTTGAACTACATACTTTTTGTGTGTTCAAAATTCACCATTCAAAGCCACATCATCAATTTTCAACCCTTTCTGAGTACATTTGGTATTTCCATGCACTTTACTGAATTTTTTGAGCTAAATAACCCTGAAATTGAAAAGCACTTCAAATGAACTCTGAAAAGGTTGAAAGTTGGCATGGTATCATCATTTCACCCACATAGAATGTGCTAAAAAGTTGAGAGGGTTACGGCAAAAACTGGATGCATTTCGTGTACAAAATGGACAATCTCTTTTGAAGTATCACCGTTCGGACGAAAACTCATCTGTTACAAAGGGATTTCATTTTTGAACTTATTTGAACTACATACTTTTTGTGTGTTCAAAATGCACCATTCAAAGCCACATCATCAATTTTCAACCCTTTCTGACTACATTTGGTATTTTCATGCACTTACTGATTTTTTGACCTAAATAAGCCAGAAATTGAAAAGCACTTCAAAAGAACTCTGAAAAGGTAGAAAGTTGGCATGGTATCATCATTTCACGCACATAGAATGTGCTAAAAATTTGAGAGGGTTACGGCAAAAACTGGATGCATTTCGTGTACAAAATGGACAATCTCTTTTGAAGTATCACCGTTCGGACAAAAACTCATGTGTTACAAAGGGATTTCATTTTTGAACTTATTTGAACTACGTACTTTTTGTGTGTTCAAAATGCACCATTCAAAGCCACATCATCAATTTTCAACCCTTTCTGACTACATTTGGTATTTTCATGCAATACTAATTTTTTGAGCTAAATAACCCTGAAATTGAAAAGCACTTCAAATGGACTGTGAAAAGGTTGAAAGTTGGCATGGTATCATCATTTCACCCACATAGAATGTGCCAAAAAGTTGAGACGCTTACGGCAAAAACTAGATGCATTTCGTGTACAAAATGGACAATCTCTTTTGAAGTATCACCGTTCGGACGAAAACTCATCTGTTACAGAGGGATTTCATTTTTGAACTTATTTGAACTACATACTTTTTGTGTGTTCAAGATGCACCATTCAAAGCCACATCATCAATTTTCAACCCTTTCTGACTACATTTGGTATTTTAATGCACTTACTGATTTTTTGATCTAAATAACCCTGAAATTGAAAAGCACTTCAAATGAACTCTGAAAAGGTTGAAAGTTGGCATGGTATCATCATTTCACCCACATATAATGTGCTAAAAAGTTGAGAGGGTTACGGCAAAAACTGGATGCATTTTGTGTACAAAATCGACTATCTCTTTTGAAGTATCAACATTCCGGATGAAAACTCATCTATTACAAAGGGATTTCATTTTTTGAACTTATTTGAACTACATACTTTTTGTGTGTTCAAAATGCACCATTCAAAGCCACATCATCAGTTTTCAACCCTTTCTGACTACATTTGGTATTTTCATGCACTTACTGATTTTTTGAGCTAAATAACCCTAAAATTGAAAAGCACTTCAAATGAACTCTGAAAAGGTAGAAAGTTGGCATGGTATCATCATTTCACCCACATAGAATGTGCTAAAAAGTTGAGAGGGTTACGGCAAAAACTGGATGCATTTCGTGTACAAAATGGACAATCTCTTTTGAAGTATCACCGTTCGGACAAAAACTCATCTGTTACAAAGGGATTTCATTTTTGAACTTATTTGAACTACGTACTTTTTGTGTGTTCAAAATGCACCATTCAAAGCCACATCATCAATTTTCAACCCTTTCTGACTACATTTGGTATTTTCATGCAATACTAATTATTTGAGCTAAATAACCCTGAAATTGAAAAGCACTTCAAATGAACTGTGAAAAGGTTGAAAGTTGGCATGGTATCATCATTTCAACCACATAGAATGTGCTAAAAAGTTGAGGCGCTTACGGCAAAAACTAGATGCATTTCGTGTACAAAATGGACAATCTCTTTTGAAGTATCACCGTTCGGACGAAAACTCATCTGTTAGAGAGGGATTTCATTTTTGAACTTATTTGAACTACATACTTTTTGTGTGTTCAAGATGCACCATTCAAAGCCACATCATCAATTTTCAACCCTTTCTGACTACATTTGGTATTTTCATGCACTTACTGATTTTTTGATCTAAATAACCCTGAAATTGAAAAGCACTTCAAATGAACTCTGAAAAGGTTGAAAGTTGGCATGGTATCATCATTTCACCCACATAGAATTTGCTAAAAAGTTGAGAGGGTTACGGCAAAAACTGGATGCATTTCGTGTACAAAATGGACAATCTCTTTTGAAGTATCACCGTTCGGACGAAAACTCATCTTTTACAAAGGGATTTCATTTTTGAACTTATTTGAACTACATACTTTTTGTGTGTTCAAAATGCACCATTCAAAGCCACATCATCAATTTTCAACCCTTTCTGACTACATTTGGTATTTTCATGCACTTACTGATTTTTTGATCTAAATAACCCTGAAATTGAAAAGCACTTCAAATGAACTCTGAAAAGGTTGAAAGTTGGCATGGTATCATCATTTCACCCACATAGAATGTGCTAAAAAGTTGAGAGGGTTACGGCAAAAACTGGATGCATTTCGTGTACAAAATGGACAATCTCTTTTGAAGTATCACCGTTCGGACGAAAACTCATCTTTTACAAAGGGATTTCATTTTTGAACTTATTTGAACTACATACTTTTTGTGTGTTCAAAATGCACCATTCAAAGCCACATCATCAGTTTTCAACCCTTTTTGACTACATTTGGTATTTTCATGCACTTACTGATTTTTTGATCTAAATAACCCTGAAATTGAAAAGCAGTTCAAATGAACTCTGAAAAGGTTGAAAGTTGGCATGGTATCATCATTTCACCCACATAGAATGTGCTAAAAAGTTGAGAGGGTTACGGCAAAAACTGGATGCATTTCGTGTACAAAATGGACAATCTCTTTTGAAGTATCACCGTTCGGACGAAAACTCATCTTTTACAAAGGGATTCCATTTTTAAACTTATTTGGACTACATACTTTTTGTGTGTTCAAAATGCACCATTCAAAGCCACATCATCAGTTTTCAACCCTTTCTGACTACATTTGGTATTTTCATGCACTTACTGATTTTTTGAGCTAAATAACCCTGAAATTTAAAAGCACTTCAAATGAACTCTGAAAAGGTAGAAAGTTGGCATGGTATCATCATTTCACCCACATAGAATGTGCTAAAAAGTTGAGAGGGTTACGGCAAAAACTGGATGCATTTCGCGTACAAAATTGACAATCTCTTTTGAAGTATCACCGTTCGGACAAAAACTCATCTGTTACAAAGGGATTTCATTTTTGAACTTATTTGAACTACGTACTTTTTGTGTGTTCAAAATGCACCATTCAAAGCCACATCATCAATTTTCAACCCTTTCTGACTACATTTGGTATTTTCATGCAATACTAATTATTTGAGCTAAATAACCCTGAAATTGAAAAGCACTTCAAATGAACTGTGAAAAGGTTGAAAGTTGGCATGGTATCATCATTTCAACCACATAGAATGTGCTAAAAAGTTGAGGCGCTTACGGCAAAAACTAGATGCATTTCGTGTACAAAATGGACAATCTCTTTTGAAGTATCACCGTTCGGACGAAAATTCATCTGTTAGAGAGGGATTTCATTTTTGAACTTATTTGAACTAAATACTTTTTGTGTGTTCAATATGCACCATTCAAAGCCACATCAGCAATTTTCAACCCTTTCTGACTACATTTGGTATTTTCATGCACTTACTGATTTTTTGATCTAAATAACCCTGAAATTGAAAAGCACTTCAAATGAACTCTGAAAAGGTTGAAAGTTGGCATGGTATCATCATTTCACCCACATAGAATGTGCTAAAAAGTTGAGAGGGTTACGGCAAAAACTGGATGCATTTCGTGTACAAAATGGACTATCTCTTTTGAAGTATCAACATTTCGGAGGAAAACTCATCTATTACAGAGGGATTTCATTTTTTGAACTTATTTGAACTACATACTTTTTGTGTGTTCAAAATGCACCATTCAAAGCCACATCATCAATTTTCAACCCTTTCTGAGTACATTTGGTATTTCCATGGACTTACTGAATTTTTTGAGCTAAATAACCCTGAAATTGAAAAGCACTTCAAATGAACTCTGAAAAGGTTGAAAGTTGGGATGGTTTCGTCATTTCACCGACATAGAATGTGCTAAAAATTTGAGAGGGTTACGGCAAAAACTGGATGCATTTCGTGTACAAAATGGACAATCTCTTTTGAAGTATCACCGTTTGGACAAAAACTCATCTGTTACAAAGGGATTTCATTTTTGAACTTATTTGAACTACGTACTTTTTGTGTGTTCAAAATGCACCATTCAAAGCCACATCATCAATTTTCAACCCTTTCTGACTACATTTGGTATTTTCATGCAATACTAATTATTTGAGCTAAATAACCCTGAAATTGAAAAGCACTTCAAATGAACTGTGAAAAGGTTGAAAGTTGGCATGGTATCATCATTTCAACCACATAGAATGTGCTAAAAAGTTGAGGCGCTTACGGCAAAAACTAGATGCATTTCGTGTACAAAATGGACAATCTCTTTTGAAGTATCACCGTTCGGACGAAAACTCATCTGTTAGAGAGGGATTTCATTTTTGAACTTATTTGAACTACATACTTTTTGTGTGTTCAAGATGCACCATTCAAAGCCACATCATCAATTTTCAACCCTTTCTGACTACATTTGGTATTTTCATGCACTTACTGATTTTTTGATCTAAATAACCCTGAAATTGAAAAGCACTTCAAATGAACTCTGAAAAGGTTGAAAGTTGGCATGGTATCATCATTTCACCCACATAGAATTTGCTAAAAAGTTGAGAGGGTTACGGCAAAAACTGGATGCATTTCGTGTACAAAATGGACAATCTCTTTTGAAGTATCACCGTTCGGACGAAAACTCATCTTTTACAAAGGGATTTCATTTTTGAACTTATTTGAACTACATACTTTTTGTGTGTTCAAAATGCACCATTCAAAGCCACATCATCAATTTTCAACCCTTTCTGACTACATTTGGTATTTTCATGCACTTACTGATTTTTTGATCTAAATAACCCTGAAATTGAAAAGCACTTCAAATGAACTCTGAAAAGGTTGAAAGTTGGCATGGTATCATCATTTCACCCACATAGAATGTGCTAAAAAGTTGAGAGGGTTACGGCAAAAACTGGATGCATTTCGTGTACAAAATGGACAATCTCTTTTGAAGTATCACCGTTCGGACGAAAACTCATCTTTTACAAAGGGATTTCATTTTTGAACTTATTTGAACTACATACTTTTTGTGTGTTCAAAATGCACCATTCAAAGCCACATCATCAGTTTTCAACCCTTTTTGACTACATTTGGTATTTTCATGCACTTACTGATTTTTTGATCTAATTAACCCTGAAATTGAAAAGCAGTTCAAATGAACTCTGAAAAGGTTGAAAGTTGGCATGGTATCATCATTTCACCCACATAGAATGTGCTAAAAAGTTGAGAGGGTTACGGCAAAAACTGGATGCATTTCGTGTACAAAATGGACAATCTCTTTTGAAGTATCACCGTTCGGACGAAAACTCATCTTTTACAAAGGGATTCCATTTTTAAACTTATTTGGACTACATACTTTTTGTGTGTTCAAAATGCACCATTCAAAGCCACATCATCAGTTTTCAACCCTTTCTGACTACATTTGGTATTTTCATGCACTTACTGATTTTTTGATCTAAATAACCCTGAAATTTAAAAGCACTTCAAATGAACTCTGAAAAGGTAGAAAGTTGGCATGGTATCATCATTTCACCCACATAGAATGTGCTAAAAAGTTGAGAGGGTTACGGCAAAAACTGGATGCATTTCGCGTACAAAATTGACAATCTCTTTTGAAGTATCACCGTTCGGACAAAAACTCATCTGTTACAAAGGGATTTCATTTTTGAACTTATTTGAACTACGTACTTTTTGTGTGTTCAAAATGCACCATTCAAAGCCACATCATCAATTTTCAACCCTTTCTGACTACATTTGGTATTTTCATGCAATACTAATTATTTGAGCTAAATAACCCTGAAATTGAAAAGCACTTCAAATGGACTGTGAAAAGGTTGAAAGTTGGCATGGTATCATCATTTCAACCACATAGAATGTGCTAAAAAGTTGAGGCGCTTACGGCAAAAACTAGATGCATTTCGTGTACAAAATGGACAATCTCTTTTGAAGTATCACCGTTCGGACGAAAACTCATCTGTTAGAGAGGGATTTCATTTTTGAACTTATTTGAACTAAATACTTTTTGTGTGTTCAATATGCACCATTCAAAGCCACATCATCAATTTTCAACCCTTTCTGACTACATTTGGTATTTTCATGCACTTACTGATTTTTTGATCTAAATAACCCTGAAATTGAAAAGCACTTCAAATGAACTCTGAAAAGGTTGAAAGTTGGCATGGTATCATCATTTCACCCACATAGAATGTGCTAAAAAGTTGAGAGGGTTACGGCAAAAACTGGATGCATTTCGTGTACAAAATGGACTATCTCTTTTGAAGTATCAACATTTCGGAGGAAAACTCATCTATTACAGAGGGATTTCATTTTTTGAACTTATTTGAACTACATACTTTTTGTGTGTTCAAAATGCACCATTCAAAGCCACATCATCAATTTTCAACCCTTTCTGGGTACATTTGGTATTTCCATGGACTTACTGAATTTTTTGAGCTAAATAACCCTGAAATTGAAAAGCACTTCAAATGAACTCTGAAAAGGTTGAAAGTTGGGATGGTTTCGTCATTTCACCGACATAGAATGTGCTAAAAATTTGAGAGGGTTACGGCAAAAACAGGATGCATTTCGTGTACAAAATGGACAATCTCTTTTGAAGTATCACCGTTTCGGACGAAAACTCATCTGTTACAAAGGGATCCCATTTTTGAACTCATTTCAACTACATACTTTTTGTGTGTTGAAAATGCACCATTCAAAGCCACATCATCAATTTTTAACCCTTTCTGACTACATTTGGTATTTTCATGCACTTACTGATTTTTTGAGCTAAATAACACTGAAATTGAAAAGCACTTCAAATGAACTCTGAAAAGGTTGAAAGTTGGCATCGTAGCATCATTTCACCCACATAGAATGTGCTAAAAATTTGAGAGGGTTACGGCAAAAACTGGATGCATTTTGTGTACAAAATGGACTATCTCTTTTGAAGTATCAACATTTCGGATGAAAACTCATCTATTACAAAGGGATTTCATTTTTTGAACTTATTTGAACTACATACTTTTTGTGTGTTCAAAATGCACCATTCAAAGCCACATCATCAGTTTTCAACCCTTTCTGACTACATTTGGTATTTTCATGCACTTACTGATTTTTTGAGCTAAATAACCCTGAAATTGAAAAGCACTTCAAATGAACTATGAAAAGGTAGAAAGTTGGCACGGTATCATCATTTCACCCACATAGAATGTGCTAAAAATTTGAGAGGGTTACGGCAAAAACTGGATGCATTTCGTGTACAAAATGGACAATCTCTTTTGAAGTATCACCGTTCGGACGAAAACTCATCTGTTACAAAGGGATTTCATTTTTGAACTTATTTGAACTACATACTTTTTGTGTGTTCAAAATGCACGATTCAACGCAAAATCATCAATTTTTGACCCTTTTCTGACTACATTTGATATTTTTATGCACTTACTGATTTTTTTGAGCTAAATCACCATGAAATTGAAAAACACTTCAAATGAACTCTGAAAAGGTTGAAAGTTGGCATGGTATCATCATTTCACCCATATAGAATGTGCTAAAAATTTGAGAGGGTTACGGCAAAAACTGGATGCATTTTGTGTACAAAATGGACTATCTCTTTTGAAGTATCAACATTTCGGAGGAAAACTCATCTATTACAGAGGGATTTCATTTTTTGAACTTATTTGAACTACATACTTTTTGTGTGTTCAAAATGCACCATTCAAAGCCACATCATCAATTTTCAACCCTTTCTGAGTACATTCGGTATTTCCATGGACTTACTGAATTTTTGGAGCTAAATAACCCTGAAATTGAAAAGCACTTCAAACGAACTCTGAAAAGGTTGAAAGTTGGGATGGTTTCGTCATTTCACCCACATATAATGTGCTAAAAAGTTGAGAGGGTTACGGCAAAAACTGGATGCATTTCGTGTACAAAATGGACAATCTCTTTTGAAGTATCACCGTTTCGGACGAAAACTCATCTGTTACAAAGGGATCTCATTTTTGAACTCATTTCAACTACATACTTTTTGTGTGTTCAAAATGCACCATTCAAAGCCACATCATCAATTTTTAACATTTTCTGACTACATTTGGTAATTTCATGCACTTACTGATTTTTTGAGCTAAATAACACTGAAATTGAAAAGCACTTCAAATGAACTCTGAAGAGGTTGAAAGTTGGCATCGTATCATCATTTCACCCACATAGAATGTGCTAAAAAGTTGAGAGGGTTACGGCAAAAACTGGATGCATTTCGTGTACAAAATGGACAATCTCTTTTGAAGTATCACCGTTCGGACGAAAACTCATCTGTTACAAAGGGATTTCATTTTTGAACTTATTTGAACTACATACTTTTTGTGTGTTCAAAATGCACGATTCAACGCAACATCATCAATTTTTGACCCTTTCTGACTACATTTGATATTTTTATGCACTTACTGATTTTTTTGAGCTAAATCACCATGAAATTGAAAAACACTTCAAATGAACTCTGAAAAGGTTGAAAGTTGGCATGGTATCATCATTTCACCCATATAGAATGTGCTAAAAATTTGAGAGGGTTACGGCAAAAACTGGATGCATTTTGTGTACAAAATGGACTCTCTCTTTTGAAGTATCAACATTTCGGAGGAAAACTCATCTATTACAAAGGGATTTCATTTTTTGAACTTATTTGAACTACATACTTTTTGTGTGTTCAAAATGCACCATTCAAAGCCACATCATCAATTTTCAACCCTTTCCGAGTACATTTGGTATTTCCATGGACTTACTGAATTTTTTGAGCTAAATAACCCTAAAATTGAAAAGCACTTCAAATGAACTCTGAAAAGGTTGAAAGTTGGGATGGTTTCGTCATTTTACCCACATAGAATGTGCTAAAAATTTGAGAGGGTTACGGCAAAAGCTGGATGCATTTCGAGTACAAAATGGACAATCTCTTTTGAAGTATCACCGTTTTGGACGAAAACTCATCTGTTACAAACGGATCTCATTTTTAAACTCATTTCAACTACATACTTTTTGTGTGTTCAAAATGCACCATTCAAATCCACATCATCAATTTTTAACCCTTTCTGACTACATTTGGTATTTTCATGCACTTACTGATTTTTTGAGCTAAATAACACTGAAATTGAAAAGCACTTCAAATGAACTCTGAAAAGGTTGAAAGTTGGCATCGTATCATCATTTCACCCACATGGAATGTGCTAAAAAGTTGAGAGGGTTACGGCGAAAAGTGGATGCATTTCGTTTACAAAATGGACAATCTCTTTTGAAGTATCACCGTTTCGGACGAAAACTCATCTGTTACAAAGGGATCTCATTTTTAAACTCATTTCAACTACATACTTTTTGTGTGTTCAAAATGCACCATTCAAAGCCACATCATCAATTTTCAACCCTTTCTGACTACATTTGGTATTTTCATGCACTTACTGATTTTTTGAGCTAAATAACCCTGAAATTGAAAAGCACTTCAAATGAACTCTGAAAAGGTAGAAAGTTGGCATGGTATCATCATTTCACCCACATAGAATGTGCTAAAAAGTTGAGAGGGTTACGGCAAAAACTAGATGCATTTCGTGTACAAAATGGACAATCTCTTTTGAAGTATCACCGTTCGGACGAAAACTCATCTGTTACAAAGGGATTTCATTTTTGAAATTATTTGAACTACATACTTTTTGTGTGTTCAAAATGCACGATTCAACCCAACATCATCAATTTTTAACCCTTTCTGACTACATTTGGTATTTTCATGCACTTACTGATTTTTTGAGCTAAATAACACTGAAATTGAAAAGCACTTCAAATGAACTCTGAAAAGGTTGAAAGTTGCCATCGTATCATCATTTCACCCACAAGGAATGTGCGAAAAAGTTGAGAGGGTTACGGCAAAAACTGGATGCATTTTGTGTACAAAATGGACTATCTCTTTTGAAATATCAACATTTCGGATGAAAACTCATCTATTACAAAGGGATTTCATTTTTTGAACTTATTTGAACTACATACTTTTTGTGTGTTCAAAATGCACCATTCAAATCCACATCATCAGTTTTCAACCCTTTCTGACTACATTTGGTATTTTCATGCACTTACTGATTTTTTGAGCTAAATAACCCTGAAATTGAAAAGCACTTCAAATGAACTCTGAAAAGGTAGAAAGTTGGCATGGTATCATCATTTCACCCACATAGAATGTGCTAAAAAGTTGAGAGGGTTACGGCAAAAACTGGATGCATTTCGTGTACAAAATGGACAATCTCTTTTGAAGTATCACCGTTCGGACGAAAACTCATCTGTTACAAAGGGATTTCATTTTTGAACTTATTTGAACTACATACTTTTTGTGTGTTCAAAATGCACGATTCAACGCAACATCATCAATATTTGACCCTTTCTGACTACATTTGATATTTTTATGCACTCACTGATTTTTTTGAGCTAAATCACCATGAAATTGAAAAACACTTCAAATGAACTCTGAAAAGGTTGAAAGTTGGCATGGTATCATCATTTCACCCATATAGAATGTGCTAAAAATTTGAGAGGGTTACGGCAAAAACTGGATGCATTTTGTGTACAAAATGGACTATCTCTTTTGAAGTATCAACATTTCGGAGGAAAACTCATCTATTACAAAGGGATTTCATTTTTTGAACTTATTTGAACTACATACTTTTTGTGTGTTCAAAATGCACCATTCAAAGCCACATCATCAATTTTCAACCCTTTCTGAGTACATTTGGTATTTCCATGGACCTACTGAATTTTTGGAGCTAAATAACCCTGAAATTGAAAAGCACTTCAAATGAACTTTGAAAAGGTTGAAAGTTGGGATGGTTTCGTCATTTCACCCACATATAATGTGCTAAAAAGTTGAGAGGGTTACGGCAAAAACTGGATGCATTTCGTGTACAAAATGGACAATCTCTTTTGAAGTATCACCGTTTCGGACGAAAACTCATCTGCTACAAAGGGATCTCATTTTTGAACTCATTTCAACTACATATTTTTTGTGTGTTCAAAATGCACCATTCAAAGCCACATCATCAATTTTTAACCCTTTCTGACTACATTTGGTATTTTCATGCACTTACTGATTTTTTGAGCTAAATAACACTGAAATTGAAAAGAACTTCAAATGAACTCTGAAGAGGTTGAAAGTTGGCATCGTATCATCATTTCACCCACATAGAATGTGCTAAAAAGTTGAGAGGGTTACGGCAAAAACTGGATGCATTTTGTGTACAAAATGGACTATCTCTTTTGAAGTATCAACATTTCGGATGAAAACTCATCTATTACAAAGGGATTTCAATTTTTGAACTTATTTGAACTACATACTTTTTGTGTGTTCAAAATGCACCATTCAAAGCCACATCATCAGTTTTCAACCCTTTCTGACTACATTTGGTATTTTCATGCACTTATTGATTTTTTGAGCTAAATAACCCTGAAATTGAAAAGCACTTCAAATGAACTCTGAAAAGGTAGAAAGTTGGCATGGTATCATCATTTCACCCACATAGAATGTGCTAAAAAGTTGAGAGGGTTACGGCAAAAACTGGATGCATTTCGTGTACAAAATGGACAATCTCTTTTGAAGTATCACCGTTCGGACGAAAACTCATCTGTTACAAAGGGATTTCATTTTTGAAATTATTTGAACTACATACTTTTTGTGTGTTCAAAATGCACGATTCAACGCAACATCATCAATTTTTGACCCTTTCAGACTACATTCGATATTTTTATGCACTTACAGATTTCTTTGAGCTAAATCACCATGAAATTGAAAAACCCTTCAAATGAACTCTGAAAAGGTTGAAAGTTGGCATGGTATCATCATTTCACCCATATAGAATGTGCTAAAAATTTGAGAGGGTTACGGCAAAAACTGGATGCATTTTGTGTACAAAATGGACTATCTCTTTTGAAGTATCAACATTTCGAAGGAAAACTCATCTATTACAAAGGGATTTCATTTTTTGAACTTATTTGAACTACATACTTTTTGTGTGTTCAAAATGCACCATTCAAAGCCACATCATCAATTTTCAACCTTTTCTGAGTACATTTGGTATTTCCATGGACTTACTGAATTTTTTGAGCTAAATAACCCTGAAATTGAAAAGCACTTCAAATGAACTCTGAAAAGGTTGAAAGTTGGGACGGTTTCGTCATTTCACCCACATAGAATGTGCTAAAAAGTTGAGAGGGTTACGGCAAAAACTGGATGCATTTTGTGTACAAAATGGACAATCTCTTTTGAAGTATCACCGTTTCGGACGAAAACTCATCTGTTACAAAGGGATCTCATTTTTGAACTCATTTCAACTACATACTTTTTGTGTGTTCAAAATGCACCATTCAAAGCCACATCATCAATTTTCAACCCTTTCTGACTACATTTGGTAGTTTCATGCACTTACTGATTTTTTGAGCTAAATAACACTGAAATTCAAAAGCACTTCAAATGAACTCTGAAAAGGTTGAAAGTTGGCATGGTATCATCATTTCACCCAAATAGAATGTGCTAAAAAGTTGAGAGGGTTACGACAAAAGGATGCATTTTGTGTACAAAATGGACTATCTCTTTTGAAGTATCAACATTTCGGATGAAAACTCATCTACTACAAAGGGATTTCGTTTTTTGAACTTATTTGAACTACATACTTTTTGTGTCTTCAAAATGCACCATTCAAAGCCACATCATCAATTTTCTACCCTTTCTGACTACATTTGGTATTTTCATGCACTTACTGAATTTTTTGAGCTAAATAACCCTGAAATTGAAAAGCACTTCAAATGAACTCTGAAAAGGTTGAAAGTTGGCATGGTATCATCATTTCACCCACATAGAATGTGCTAAAAAGTTGAGAGGGTTACGGCAAAAACTGGATGCATTTCGTGTACAAAATGGACAATCTCTTTCCAAGTATCACCGTTCGGACGAAAACTCATCTGTTACAAAGGGATTTCATTTTTGAACTTATTTGAACTACATACTTTTTGTGTGCTCAAAATGCACCATTCAAAGCCACATCATCAATTTTCAACCCTTTCTGACTACATTTGGTATTTTCATGCACTTACTAATTTTTTGAGCTAAATAACCCAGAAATTGAAAAGCACTTCAAATGAACTCTGAAAAGGTAGAAAGTTGGCATGGTATCATCATTTCACCCACATAGAATGTGCTAAAAAGTTGAGAGGGTTACGGCAAAAACTGGATGCATTTCGTGTACAAAATGGACAATCTCTTTTGAAGTATCACCGTTCGGACAAAAACTCATCTGTTACAAAGGAATTTCATTTTTGAACTTATTTGAACTACGTACTTTTTGTGTGTTCAAAATGCACCATTCAAAGCCACATCATCAATTTTCAACCCTTTCTGAGTACATTTGGTATTTTCATGCAATACTAATTTTTTGAGCTAAATAACCCTGAAATTGAAAAGCACTTCAAATGAACTATGAAAAGGTTGAAAGTTGGCATGGTATCATCATTTCACCCACATAGAATGTGCTAAAAAGTTGAGAGGGTTACGGCAAAAACTGGATGCATTTCGTGTACAAAATGGACAATCTCTTTTCAAGTATCACCGTTCGGACGAAAACTCATCTGTTACAAAGGGATTTCATTTTTGAACTTATTTGAACTACATACTTTTTGTGTGTTCAAAATGCACCATTCAAAGCCACATCATCAATTTTCAACCCTTTCTGACTACATTTGGTATTTTCATGCACTTACTAATTTTTTGAGCTAAATAACCCAGAAATTGAAAAGCACTTCAAATGAACTATGAAAAGGTAGAAAGTTGGCATGGTACCATCATTTCACCCACATAGAATGTGCTAAAAAGTCGAGAGGGTTACGGCAAAAACTGGATGCATTTCGTGTACAAAATGGACAATCTCTTTTGAAGTATCACTGTTCGGACAAAAACTCATCTGTTACAAAGGGATTTCATTTTTGAACTTATTTGAACGACGTACTTTTTGTGTGTTCAAAATGCACCATTCGAAGCCACATCATCAATTTTCAACCCTTTCTGACTACATTTGGTATTTTCATGCAATACTAATTTTTTGAGCTAAATAACCCTGAAATTGAAAAGCACTTCAAACGAACTATGAAAAGGTTGAAAGTTGGCATGGTATCATCATTTCACCCACATAGAATGTGCTAAAAAGTTGAGAGGGTTACGGCAAAAACTGGATGCATTTCGTGTACAAAATGGACAATCTCTTTTGAAGTATCACCGTTCGGACGAAAACTCATCTGTTACAGAGGGATTTCATTTTTGAACTTAGTTGAACTACATACTTTTTGTGTGTTCAAGATGCACCATTCAAAGCCACATCATCCATTTTCAACCCTTTTTGACTACATTTGGTATTTTCATGCACTTACTGATTTTTTGATCTAAATATCCCTGAAATTGAAAAGCACTTCAAATGAACTCCGAAAAGGTTGAAAGTTGGCATGGTATCATCATTTCACCCACATAGAATGTGCTAAAAAGTTGAGAGGGTTACGGCAAAAACTGGATGCATTTCGTGTACAAAATGGACAATCTCTTTTGAAGTATCACCGTTCGGACGAAAACTCATCTTTTACAAAGGGATTTTGTTTTTGAACTTATTTGAACTACATACTTTTTGTGTGTTCAAAATGCACCATTCAAAGCCACATCATCAATTTTCAACCCTTTCTGACTACATTTGGTATTTTCATGCACTTACTGATTTTTTGAGCTAAATAACCCTGAAATTGAAAAGCACTTCAAATGAAGTCTGAAAAGGTTGAAAGTTGGCATGGTATCATCATTTCACCCATATAGGATGTGCTAAAAATTTGAGAGGGTTACGGCAAAAACTGGATGCATGTTGTGTACAAAATGGACTATCTCTGTTGAAGTATCAACATTTCAGATGAAAACTCATCTATTACAAAGGGATTTCATTTTTTGAACTTATTTGAACTCCATACTTTTTGTGTGTTCAAAATGCACCATTGAAAGCCACATCATCAATTTTCAACCCTTTCTGAGTACATTTGGTATTTCCACGCACTTACTGATTTTTTTGAGCTAAATAACCCTGAAATTGGAAAGCACTTCAAATGAACTCTGAAAAGGTTGAAAGTTGGGATGGTTTCGTCATTTCGCCCACATAGAATGTGCTAAAAAGTTGAGAGGGTTACGACAAAAACTGGATGCATTTCGTGTACAAAATGGACAATCTCTTTTGAAGTATCACTGTTCGGACAAAAACTCATCTGTTACAAAGGGATTTCATTTTTGAACTTATTTGAACGACGTACTTTTTGTGTGTTCAAAATGCACCATTCGAAGCCACATCATCAATTTTCAACCCTTTCTGACTACATTTGGTATTTTCATGCAATACTAATTTTTTGAGCTAAATAACCCTGAAATTGAAAAGCACTTCAAACGAACTGTGAAAAGGTTGAAAGTTGGCATGGTATCATCATTTCACCCACATAGAATGTGCTAAAAAGTTGAGAGGGTTACGGCAAAAACTGGATGCATTTCGTGTACAAAATGGACAATCTCTTTTGAAGTATCACCGTTCGGACGAAAACTCATCTGTTACAGAGGGATTTCATTTTTGAACTTAGTTGAACTACATACTTTTTGTGTGTTCAAGATGCACCATTCAAAGCCACATCATCCATTTTCAACCCTTTTTGACTACATTTGGTATTTTCATGCACTTACTGATTTTTTGATCTAAATATCCCTGAAATTGAAAAGCACTTCAAATGAACTCCGAAAAGGTTGAAAGTTGGCATGGTATCATCATTTCACCCACATAGAATGTGCTAAAAAGTTGAGAGGGTTACGGCAAAAACTAGATGCATTTCGTGTACAAAATGGACAATCTCTTTTGAAGTATCACCGTTCGGACGAAAACTCATCTGTTACAGAGGGATTTCATTTTTGAACTTAGTTGAACTACATACTTTTTGTGTGTTCAAGATGCACCATTCAAAGCCACATCATCCATTTTCAACCCTTTTTGACTACATTTGGTATTTTCATGCACTTACTGATTTTTTGATCTAAATATCCCTGAAATTGAAAAGCACTTCAAATGAACTCCGAAAAGGTTGAAAGTTGGCATGGTATCATCATTTCACCCACATAGAATGTGCTAAAAAGTTGAGAGGGTTACGGCAAAAACTGGATGCATTTCGTGTACAAAATAGACAATCTCTTTTGAAGTATCACCGTTCGGACGAAAACTCATCTTTTACAAAGGGATTTTGTTTTTGAACTTATTTGAACTACATACTTTTTGTGTGTTCAAAATGCACCATTCAAAGCCACATCATCAATTTTCAACCCTTTCTGACTACATTTGGTATTTTCATGCACTTGCTGATTTTTTGAGCTAAATAACCCTGAAATTGAAAAGTAATTCAAATGAACTCTGAAAAGGTTGAAAGTTGACATGGTATCATCATTTCACCCACATAGAATGTGCTAAAACGTTGAGAAGGTTACGGCAAAAACTCGATGCAGTTCGTGTACGAAATGTAGAATCTCTTTTGAAGTATCACGGTTTCGGACGAAAACTCATCTGCTACAAAGGGATTTCTTTTTTTTGAACTTATTTGAACTACATACTTTTGTGTGAGTTCAAAATGCACCATACAAAGCCACATCATAAATTTTCAACCCTTTCTGACTACATTTGGTATTTTCATGCACTTGCTGATTTTTTTGAGCAAAATAACCCTGAAATTGAAAGGCACTTCAAATAAACACTGAAAAGGTTGAAAGTTGGCATGGTATCATCATTTCATCCACATAGAATGTGCTAAAAAGTTGAGAGGGTTACGGCGAAAACTGGATGCACTTCGTGTACGAAATGGCCAATCTCTTTTGAAGTATCACGGTTTCGGACGAAAACTCATCTGTTACAAAGGGATTTAATTTTTTAACTTATTTGAACTCCATACCTTTTGTTTGGTCAAAGTGCACCATTCAAAGCCACATCATCAATTTTCAACCCTTTGTGACTTCATTTGGTATTTTTCCTGCACTTACTGATTTGTTTGGGCTAAATAACCCTAAAATCGAAAAGCACTTCAAATGAACTCTGAAAAATTTAAAAGTTGGCATGGTATAATCATTTCACACACATAGCATGTGTTAAAAAGATGAGAGGGTTAGGCAAAAACTGGATGCATTTCGTGTACAAAATGGACAATCTCTTTTGAAGTATCACCATTTCGGACGAAAACTCATCAGTTACAAAGAGACTTAATTTTTTGAACTTATTTGAACTACATACTTTTTGTGTGTTCAAAATGCACCATTCAAAGCCACATCATCAATTTTCAACCCTTTCTGACTACATTTGGTATTTTCATGCACTTGCTGATTTTTTGAGCTAAATAACCCTGAAATTGAAAAGTAATTCAAATGAACTCTGAAAAGGTTGAAAGTTGACATGGTATCATCATTTCACCCACATAGAATGTGCTAAAACGTTGAGAAGGTTACGGCAAAAACTCGATGCAGTTCGTGTACGAAATGTAGAATCTCTTTTGAAGTATCACGGTTTCGGACGAAAACTCATCTGTTACAAAGGGATTTCTTTTTTTTGAACTTATTTGAACTACATACTTTTGTGTGTGTTCAAAATGCACCATACAAAGCCACATCATAAATTTTCAACCCTTTCTGACTACATTTGGTATTTTCATGCACTTGCTGATTTTTTTGAGCAAAATAACCCTGAAATTGAAAGGCACTTCAAATAAACACTGAAAAGGTTGAAAGTTCGCATGGTATCATCATTTCGTCCACATAGAATGTGCTAAAAAGTTGAGAGGGTTACGGCGAAAACTGGATGCACTTCGTGTACGAAATGGCCAATCTCTTTTGAAGTATCACGGTTTCGGACGAAAACTCATCTGTTACAAAGGGATTTAATTTTTTAACTTATCAGAACTCCATAACTTTTGTTTGGTCAAAGTGCACCATTCAAATCCACATCATCAATTTTCAGACCTTTGTGACTTCATTTGGTATTTTTCCTGCACTTACTGATTTGTTTGGGCTAAATAACCCTAAAATCGGAAAGCACTTCAAATGACCTCTGAAAAATTTGAAAGTTGGCATGGTATAATCATTTCACACACATAGCATGTGTTAAAAAGATGAGAGGGTTAGGAAAAAACTGGATGCATTTCGTGTACAAAATGGACAATCTCTTATGAAGTATCACCATTCGGACGAAAACTCATCTGTTACAAAGGGATTTAATTTTTTGAACTTATTTGAACTACATACTTTTTGTGTGTTCAAAATGCACCATTCAAAGCCACATCATCAATTTTCAACCCTTTCTGACTACATTTGGTATTTTCATGCACTTACTGATTTTTTGTGCTAAATAACCCTGAAATTGAATAGTACTTCAAATGAACTCTGAAAAGGTTGAAAGTTGACATGGTATCATCATTTCACCCACATAGAATGTGCTAAAAAGTTGAGAGGGTTACGGCAAAAACTGGACGCAGTTCGTGTACGAAATGTACAATCTCTTTTGCAGTATCATGATTTCGGACGAAAACTCATCTGTTACAAAGGGATTTCTTTTTTTAAACTTATTTGAACTCCATACTTTTTGTGTGTTCAAAATGCACCATTCAAAGCCACATCATCAATTTTCAACACTTTCTAACTTTATTTGCTATTTTCATGCACTTACTGATTTTTTGAGCTAAATAACCCTGAAATTGAAAAGCACTTCAAATGAACTCTAAAAAGGTTGAAAGTTGGCATGGTATAATCTTTTCACCCACGTAGCATGTGATAAAAAGTTGAGATGGTTAGGGCAAAAACTGGATGCACTTAGTGTACATAATGGACAATCTCTTTTGAAGTATCACGGTTTCGGACGAAAACTCATCTGTTACAAAGGGATTTCATTTTTGTGAACTTATTTGAGCTCCACAATTTGTGTGTGTTCAAAATGCACCATTCAAAGACACATCATGAATTCTCTACCCTTTGTTACTTCATTTGGTATTTTTCTTCCACTTACTGATTTTTTGACATAAATAACCCTGAAATAGAAAAGAACTTCAAATGAACTCTGGATAGGTTGAAAGTTGGCATGGTATCATCATTTCACTCACATAGCATGTGTTAAAAACTTGAGAGGGTTACGGCAAAAACAGGATGCATTTCGTGTACAAAACGGACAATCTCTTTCGAAGTATCACGGTTTCGGACGAAACTCATCTGTTACAAAGGGATTTCATTTTTCTGAACTTATTTGAACTCCATACTTTTTGTGTGTTCAAAATGCACCATTCAAAGCCACGTCATAAATTTTCAACCATTTCTTATTTCATTTGGTATATTTCATGCACTTACTGAGTTTTTTGAGCTAAATAACCCTGAAATTGAAAAGTACTTCAAATGAACTCTAAAAAGATTGAAAGTTGCAATGGTATGATCATCTCACCCACATAGAATGTACTAAAATGTTGAGAGGGTTACAGCAAAAACTGGATGCACTTCGTGTACGAAATGGAAAATCTCTTTTGAAGTATCATGGTTTCGGACGAAAACTCATCTTTTACAAAGGGGTTTAATTTTTTAACTTATTTGAACTCCATACCTTTTGTTTGCTCAAAGTGCACCATTCAAAGCCACATCATCAATTTTCAACCCTTTGTGACTTCATTTGGTATTTTTCATGCACTTACTAATTTGTTTGGGCTAAATAACCCTAAAATCGAAAAGCACTTCAAATGAACTCTGAAAATTTGAAACTTGGCATGGTATAATCATTTCACACACATAGCATGTGCAAAAAAGATGAGAGGGTTAGGCAAAAACTGGATGCACTTCGTGTACAAAATGGACAATCTCTTTTGAAGTATCACGGTTTCGGACGAAAACTCATCTGTTACAAAGGGATTTCTATTTTTTGAAATTATTTGAACTCCATACTTTTTGTGTGTTCAAAATGCACCATTCAAAGCCACATAATCAATTTTCAACACTTTCTGACTTTATTTGCTATTTTCATGCACTTAGTGATGTTTTTGAGCTAAATAACCCTGAAATTGAAAAGCACTTCAAATGAACTCTGAAAAGGTTGAAAGTTGGCATGGTATAATCTTTTCACGCACATAGCATGTGCTAAAAAGTTGAGAGGGTTACGATCAAAACTGGACGCACTTCGTGTACAAAATGGACAATCTCTTTTGAAGTATCATGCTTTCGGACGAAAACTCATCTCTTACAAAGGGATTTCGTTTTCTTAAATTATTTGAACTGCATACTTTTTATGTGTTCAAAATGCACCATTCAAAGCCACATCATCAATTTTCAACCCTTTCTAACTACATTTGGTATTTTCATCCACTTACTCATTTTCTGAGGTAAATAACCCTGAAATTAAAAAGCACTTCAAATGAACTCTGAAAAGGTTGAAAGTTGGCATGGTATCATCATTTCACCCACATAACATGTGCTAAAAACTTGAGAGGGTTACGGCAAAAACTGGATGCATTTCGTGTTCAAAAGGGACAATCTCTTTCGAAGTATCACGGTTTCGGACAAAAGTCATCTGTTACAAAGGGATTTCATTTGTCTGAACTTATTTGAACTCGATTTTTTTGTTTGTTCAAAATGCACCATTCAAAGTCACGTCATCGATTTTCAACCATTTCTTATTTCATTTGGTATATTTCATGCACTTATTGAGTTTTTTGAGATAAATAACCCTGAAATTGAAAAGTACTTCAAATGAACTCTGAAAAGATTGAAAGTCGCAATGGTATCATCATTTCAACCACATAGATGGTGCTAAAAAGTTGAGAGGGTTACGGCAAAAACTGGATGCATTGCGTGTACAAAATGGACAATCTCTTTTGAAGTATAACAATTTCGGACGAAAACTCATCTGTTACAAAGGGATTTAATTTTTTGAACTTATTTGAACTACATACTTTTTGTGTGTTCAAAATGCACCATTCAAAGCCACATGATCAATTTTCAACCCTTTCTGACTACATTTGGTATTTTCATGCACTTGCTGATTTTTTTGAGCTAAATAACCCTGAAATTTAAAAGCACTTCAAATAAACTCTAAAAAGGTTGAAAGTTTGCAAGGTATCATCATTTCACCCACACAGAATGTGCTAAAAAGTTGAGAGGGTTACGGCAAAAACTGGATGCACTTCGTGTACGAAATGGACAATCTCTTTTGAAGTATCATTGTTTCGGACGAAAACTCATCTGTTACAAAGGGATTTAATTTTTGAACTTATTTGAACTCCATACCTTTTGTTTGGTCAAAGTGCACCATTCCAATCCACATCATCAATTTTCAACCCTTTGTGACTTCATTTGGTATTTTTCATGCACTTACTGATTTGTTTGGGCTAAATAACCCTAAAATCGAAAAGCACTTCACATGAACTTTGAAAAATTTGAAACTTGGCATGGTATAATCATTTCACACACATATCATGTGCTAAAAAGATGAGAGGGTTAGGCAAAAACTGGATGCATTTCGTGTACAAAATGGACAATCTCTTTTGAAGTATCACCATTTCGGACGAAAACTCATCTGTTACAAAGGGTTTAATTTTTTGAACTTATTTGAACTACATACTTTTTGTGTGTTCAAAATGCACCATTCAAAGCCACATCATCAATTTTCATCCCTTTCTCACTACAGTTGGTATTTTCATGCACTTACTGATTTTTTTGAGCTAAATAACCTTGAAATTGAAAAGCACTTCAAATGAACTCTGAAAAGGTTCAAAGTTGACATCGTATCATCATTTCACCCACATAGAATGTGCTAAAAAGTTGAGAGGGTTACGGCAAAATCTGGATGCACTTCGTGTACGAAATGGACAATCTCTTTTGAAGTATCACGGTTTGGGACGAAAACTCATCTGTTACAAAGGGATTTCTTTTTTTTCAACTTATTTGAACTCCATACTTTTGTGTGTTCAAAATGCACCAGTCAAAGCCACATCATCAATTTTCAACACTTCCTGACTTTATTTACTATTTTCATGCACTTACTGATTTTTTGAGCTAAATAACCCTGAAATTGAATAGCACTTCAAATGAACTCTAAAAAGGTTGAAAGTTGGCATGGTATAATCTTTTCACCCACGTAGCATGCGATAAAAAGTGGAGATGGTTACTGCAAAAACTGGATGCACTTAGTGTACAAAATGGACAATCTCTTTTGAAGTATCACGGTTTCACACAAAAACTCATCTGTTACAAAGGGATTTCATTTTTCAAAACTTATTTGAACTCCATAATTTGTGTGTATTCAAAATGCACCATTCAAAGACACATCATGAATTTTCTACCCTTTGTTACTTCATTTGGTCTTTTTCTTGCACTTACTGAATTTTTTGAGCTAAATAACCCTGCAATTGAAAAGAACTTCAAATGAACTTTGAAAAGGATGAAAGGTGGCATGGTATCATCATTTCACCCACATAGCATGTGCTAAAAACTTGAGAGGGTTACGGCAAAAACTGGATGCATTTCGTGTACAAAACGGACAATGTCTTTCGAAGCATCACGATTTCGGATAAAACTCATCTGTTACAAAGGGATTTCATTTTTCTGAACTTATTTGAACTCCATACTTTTTGTGTGTTCAGAATGCACCATTCAAAGCCACGTCATCAATTTTCAACCATTTCTTATTTCCTTTGGTATATTTCATGCACTTAGTGAGTTTTTTGAGCTAAATAACCCTAAAATTTAAAAGTACTTCAAATGAACTCTAAAAAGATTGAAAGTTGCAATGGTATCATAATTTCAGCCACATAGAATGTGCTAAAAAGTTGTGAGGGTTACAACAAAAACTGGATGCACTTCGTGTACGAATGGACAATCTCTTTTGAAGTATCACCATTTCGGACGAAAACTCATCTGTTAGAAAGGGATTTAATTTTTTGAACTTATTTGAACTACATACTTCTTGTGTGTTCAAAATGCACCATTCAAAGCCACATCATCAATTTTCAACCCTTTCTGACTACGTTTGGTATTTTCATGCACTTGCTGATTTTTTTGAGCTAAATAACCCTGAAATTTAAAAGCACTTCAAATAAACACTGAAAAGGTTGAAAGTTGGCATGGTATCATCATTTCACCCACATAGAATGTGCAAAAAAGTTGAGAGGGTTACGGCAAAAACTGGATGCACTTCGTGTACGAAATGGACAATCTCTTTTGAAGTATCTCGGTTTCGAACGAAAAATCATCTGTTACAAAGGGATTTAAGTTTTTAACTTATTTGAACTCCGTACCTTTTTTTTGGTCAAAGTGCACCATTCAAAGCCACATCATCAATTTTCAATCCTTTGTGACCTCATTTGGTATTTTTCATGCACTTACTGATTTGTTTGGGCTAAATAACCCTGAAATCGAAAAGAACTTCAAATGAACTTTGAAAAAGTTGAAAGTTGGCATGGTGACATCATTTCACCCACATAGCATGCGCTAAAAAGTTGAGTGGGTTACAACAAAAACTGAATGCACTTCGTGTACAAAACGGACAGTCTCTTTTGAAGTATCATGGCTTCGGACGAAAACTCATCTGTTACAAAGTGATTTCTTTTTTTTGAACTTAATTGAACTCTATAATTTTTGTGTGTTCAAAATGCACCATTCAAAGCCACATCATCAATTTTCAACACTTTCTGACTTTATTTGCTATTTTCATGCACTTACTAATTTTTTTGAGCCAAATAACCCTGAAATTGAAAAGCACTTCAAATGAACTCTGAAAAGGTTGAAAGTTGGCATGGTATAATCTTTTCACCCACATAGCATGTGCTAAAGAGTTGAGAGGGTTACGACCAAAACTGGATGCTCTTAGTGTACAAAATGGACAATCTGTTTTGAAGTATCATGGTTTCGGACGAAAACTCATCTATTACAAAGGGATTTCATTTTTCTGAACTTATTTGAACTCCATTATTTTTGTGTGTTCAAAATGCACCATTCAAAGACACATCATGAATTTTCAACCGTTTCTTACTTCAGTTGGTATTTTTCATGCACTTACTGATTTTTTTGAGCTAAATAATCCTGAAATTGAAAAGAACTTAAAATGGACTCTGAAAAGGTTGAAAGTTGGCATGGTATCATCATTTCACCCACATAGTATGTGCTAAAAAGTTGAGAGGGTTACGGCAAAAACTGGACGCATTTCGTGTACAAAATGGACAATCTCTTTTGAAGTATCACCATTTCCGACGAATACTCGTCTGTTACAAAGGGATTTAATTTTTTGAACTTATATGAACTACATACTTTTTGTGTGTTCAAAATGCACCATTCAAAGCCACATCATCAATTTTCAACCCTTTCTGACTACATTTGGTATTTTCATGCACTTACTGAGTTTTTTGTGCTAAGTAACCCTGAAATTGAAAAGCACTTCATATAAACTCTGAAATGGTCGAAAGTTTGCATGGTATCATCATTTCACCCACACAGAATGTGCTCAAAAGTTGAGAGGGTTACGGCAAAAACTTGATGCACTTTGTGTACGAAATGGACAATCTCTTTTGAAGTATCACGGTTTCAGACGAAAACTCATCTGTTACAAAGGGATTTAATTTTTCTGAACTTAAATGAACTCCATACTTTTCATGTGTTCGAAATGCACCATTCAAAGCCACGTCATCAATTTTCAACCATTTCTTACTTCATTTGGCATATTTTATGGACTTACTGAGTTTTTTGAGCTAAATATCCCTGAAATTGAAAAGCCCTTCAAACGAACTCTGAAAAGGTTGAAAGTTGGCATGGTATCATCATTTCACCCACATAGAATGTGCTAAAATTTGAGAGGGTTACAGCAAAAACTAGATGCATTTCGTGCACAAAAGGGACAATCTCTTTTGAAGTATCACCATTTTGGACGAAAACTCATCTTTTACAAAGGGATTTAATTTTTTGAACTTACTTGAACTACATACTTTTTGTGTCTTCAAAATGCACCATTCAAAGCCACATCATCAATTTTCAACCCTTTGTGACTACATTTGGTATTTTCATGCATTTACTGATTTTTTTCAGCTAAATAACCCTGAAATTGAAAAGCACTTCAAATGAACTCTGAAAGGTTGAAAGTTGGCATGGTATCATAATTTCACCCACATAGCATGTGCTAAAATGTTGAGAGGGTTACGACAAAAACTGGATGCACTTCGTGTACAAAATGGACAATCTCTTTTGAAGTATCATGGTTTCGGACGAAAACTCATCTATTACAAAGGGATTTCATTTTTCTGAACTTATGGGAACTCCATAATTTTTGTGTGTTCAAAATGCAGCGTTCAAAGACAAATCATGAATTTTCAACCCTTTCTTACTTCATTTGGTATTTTTCATGCACTTACTGATTTTTTTGAGCTAAATAATCCTTAAATTGAAAAGAACTTCAAATGAACTCTGGAAAGGTTGAAAGTTGTCATGGTATTATCATTTCACCCACATAGTATGTGCTAAAAAGTTGAGAGGGTTACTGCAAAAACTGGACGCATTTCGTGTACAAAATGGACAATCTCTTTTGAAGTATCACGGTTTCGGACGAAAACTCATCTGTTACAAAGGGATTTCATTTTTTTGAACTTAATTGAACTCCATACTTTTCATGTGTTCGGAATGCACCATTCAAAGCCACGCATCAATTTTCACTTATTTGATCTCCATACATTTTGTTTGGCCAAAATGCACCATTCAAAGCCACATCATTAATTTTCAACCCTTTCTGACTTTATTTGCTATTTTCATGCACTTACTGATTTTTTTGAGCTAAATAACCCCGAAATTGAAAAGCACTTCAAATGAACTCTGAAAAGGTTGAAAGTTGGCATGGTATAATATTTTCACCCACATAGCATGTGCTAAAAAGTTGAGAGGGTTATGACCAAAACTGGATGCACTTAGTGTACAAAATGGACAATCGCTTTTGAAGTATCACGGTTTCGGACGAAAACTCATCTATTACAAAGGGATTTCATTTTTCTGAACTTATTTGAACTCCATAATTTTTGTGTGTTCAAAATGCAGTGTTCAAAGACACATCATTAATTTTCAACCCTTTCTTACTTCATTTGGTATTTTTCATGCAATTACTAATTTTTTTGAGCTAAATAATCGTGATACTGAAAAGAACTTCAAATGAACTCTGGAAAGGTTGAAAGTTGGCATCGTATCATCATTTCACCCACATAGTATGTGCTAAAAAGTTGAGAGGGTTACGGCAAAAATTGGACGCATTTCGTGTACAAAATGGACAATCTCTTTCGAAGTATCATGGTTTCGGACGAAAACTCATCTGTTACAAAGGGTTTCATTTTTCTGAACTTAATTGAACTCCATACTTTTCATGTGTTCGAAATGCACCATTCAAAGCCACGTCATCAATTTTCAACCATTTCTTACTTCATTTGGCATATTTTTTGCACTCACTGAGTTTTTTGAGCTAAATAACCCTGAAATTGAAAAGCCCTTCAAATGAACTCTGAAAAGGTTGAAAGTTGGCATGGTATCGTCATTTCACCCACATAGAATGTGCTAAAAGTTGACCGGGCTACAGCAAAAACTAGATGCATTTCGTGTACAAAAGGTATAATCTCTTTTGAAGTATCACCATTTCGGACGAAAACTCATCTGTTACAATGGGATTTAAATTTTTGAACTTACTTGAACTGCATAGTTTTTGTGTGTTCAAAATGCACCATTCAAAGCCACATCATCAATTTTCAACCCTTTCTGACTACATTTGGTATTTTCATGCACTTACTGATTTTTTTGAGCTAAATAACCCAGAAATTGAAAAGCACTTCAAGTGAACTTCGAAAAGGTTTAAAGTTGGCAAGGTATCATCATTTCACCCACATAGTATGTGCTAAAAAGTTGAGAGGGTTACGGCAAAAATTGGACGCATTTCGTGTACAAAATGGACAATCTCTTTTGAAGTATCACGGTTTCGGACAAAAGCTCATATGTTACAATGGGATTTCATTTTTTTTCACTTATTTGAACTCCATATCTTTTGTTTTGCCAAAATGCACCATTCAAATCCACATCATTAATTTTCAACCCTTTCTGACTTCATTTGGTATTTTTCATGCACTTACTGATTTGTTTGGGCTAAATAACCCTGAAATCGAAAAGCACTTCAAATGAACTCTGAAAAAGTTTAAAGTTGGCATGGTATAATCATTTCACACATATAGCATGTGCTAAAAAGTTGCGAGGGTTACGGCAAAAACTGGACGCACTTCGTGTACAAAATGGACAATCTCTTTTCAAGTATCACGGTTTCGGACGAAAACTCATCTGTTACAAAGGGATGTCTTTTTTTTGAACTTATTGGAACTCCATACTTTTTATTGCTCAAAATGCACCATTGAAATCCACATCATAAAGTTTCAACACTTTCTGACTTTATTTGCTATTTTCGTGCACTTACTGATTTTTTTGAGCTAAATAACCCTGAAATTGAAAAGCACCTCGATTGAATTCTAAAAAGGTTGAAAGTTGGCATGGTATCATCATTTCACCCACATAGAATGTGCTAAGCAGTTGAGAGGGTTACGGCAAAAACTGGACGCACTTCGTGTAAGAAATGGACAATCTCTTTTGAAGTATCACGGTTTCGGACGCAAACTCATCTGTTACAAAGAGATTTCTTTTTTTGACTTATTTGAACTCCATACCTTTTATTTGTTAAAACTAACCATTCAAAGACACATCATCAATTTTCAACCCTTTCTGACTTCATTTGGTATTTTTCATGCACTTAGTGATTAGTTTGGGCTAAATAACCCTGAAATCGAAAAGCACTTCAAATGAACACTAAAAAAGTTGAAAGTTGGCATGGTATCATCATTTCACCCACATAGCATGCGCTAAATAGTTGAGAGGGTTACGGCAAAACTGGATGCACTTCGTGTACAAAATGGACAATCTCTTTTGAAGTATCACGGTTTCGGACTAAAATTCATCTGTTACCAAGGGATTTCTTTTTTTTGAACTTATTTGAAATCCATACTTTTTGTGTGTTCAAAATGCACCATTCAAAGCCACATCATCAATTTTCAACACTTTGTGACTTTATTTGCTATTTTCATGCACTTACTGATTTTTTTTGAGGTAAATAACTCTGAAATTGAAAAGCACTTCAAATGAACTCTGAAAAGGTTGAAAGTTGGCATGGTAAAATCATTTCACCCACATAGCATGTGCTAAAAAGTTGAGAGGGTTACAGTAAAAACTGAATGCACTTCATGTACAAAATGGACAATCTCTTTTGAAGTATCATGGTTTCGGACGAAAACTCATCTATTAAAAAACGATTTCATTTTTCTGAACTTATTTGAACTCCATAATTTTTGTGTGTTCAAAATGCACCATTCAAAGACACATCATGAATTTTCAACCCTTTTTGACTACAGTTGGTATTTTTCACGCACTTACTAATTTTTTTGAGCTAAATAACCCTGAAATTGAAAAGCACTTCAAATGAGCTCTGAAAAGGTTGAAATTTGGCATGGTATCATCATTTCACCCTCATAGCATGTGCTAAAAAGTTGAGAGGGCTACAAAAAAACTTGATGCACTTCATGTACAAAATGGACAGTCTCTTTTGAAGTATCACGGTTTCGGACGAAAACTCATCTCTTACAAAGGGATTTATTTTTTTGAAATTATTTGAACTCCATACTATTTTTGTGTTCAAAATGCACCATTCAAAGCCACATCATCAATTTTCAGAACTTTCTGACTTCATTCGCTATTTGCATGCACTTACTGATTTGTTTGAGCTAAATAATCCTGAAATCGAAAAGCACTTCAAATGAACTCTGAAAAAGTTGAAAGTTGGCATGGTATAATCATTTCACCCACATAACATGTGCTAAAAAGTTGAGAGGGTTATGACAAAAACTGGATGCACTTCATGTACAAAATGGACAATCCCTTTTGAAGTATCTCGGTTTCGAACGAAAACTCATCTCTTACAAAGGGATTTCTTGTTTTTGAAATTATTTGAACTCCATACTTTTTGTGTATTCAAAATCCACCATTCAAAGCCACATCATCAATTTTCAATACTTTCTGACTTCATTTTCTATTTTCATGCACTTATTGATTTTTTTGAGGTAAATAACTCTGAAATTGAAAAGCACTTCAAATGAACTCTGAAAAGGTTGAAAGTTGGCACGGTATAATCATTTCACCCACATAGCATGAGCTAAAAAGTTGGGAGGATTACGGTAAAAACTGGATGCACTTCATGTACAAAATGGACAATCTCTTTTGAAGTATCATGGTTTCGGACGAAAACTCATCTGTTACAATGGGATTTCATTTTTCTGAACTTATTTGAACTCCATAATTTTTGTGTGTTCAAAATGCACCATTCAAAGACACATCATGAATTTTCAACCCTTTTTGACTAAAGTTGGTATTTTTCACGCACTTACTAATTTTTTTGAGCTAAATAACCCTGAAATTGAAAAGCACTTCAAATGAACTCTGAAAATGTTGAAATTTGGCATGTTATCATCATTTCACCCTCATAGCATGTGCTAAAAAGTTGAGAGGGTTACGACAAAAACTTGATGCACTCAATGTACAAAATGGACAATCTCTTTTGAAGTATCACGGTTTCGGACGAAAACTCATCTCTTACAAAGGGATTTCTTTTTTTTGAAATTATTTGAACTCCATACTTTTTGTGTGTTCAAAATGCACCATTCAAAGCCACATCATCAATTTTCAACACTTTCTGACTTCATTTGCTATTTGCATGCACTTACTGATTTGTTTGAGCTAAATAATCCTGAAATCGAAAAGCACTTCACATGAACTCTGAAAAAGTTGAAAGTTGGCATGGTATAATCATTTCACACACATAACATGTGCTAAAAAGTTGAGAGGGTTACGACAAAAACTGGATGCACTTCATGTACAAAATGGACAATCCCTTTTGAAGTATCTCGGTTTCGAACGAAAACTCATCTCTTACAAAGGGATTTCTTGTTTTTGAAATTATTTGAACTCCATACTTTTTGTGTGTTCAAAATGCACCATTCAAAGCCACATCATCAATTTTCAATACGTTTTGACTTCATTTTCTATTTTCATGCACTTCTTGATTTTTTTTGAGCTAAATAACTCTGAAATTCAAAAGCACTTCAAATGAACTCTGAAAAGGTTGAAAGTTTGCACGGTATAATCATTTCACCCACATAGCATGTGCTAAAAAGCTGAGAGGGTTACGGTAAAAACTCGATGCACTTCTTGTACAAAATGGACAATTTCTTTTGAAGTATCATGGTTTCGGACGAAAACTCACCTGTTACAAAGGGATTTCATTTTTCTGAACTTATTTGAACTCCATAATTTTTGTGTGTTCAAAATGCACCATTCAAAGACACATCATGAATTTTCAACCCTTTTTGACTACAGTTTGTATTTTTCACGCACTTACTAATTTTTGTGAGCTAAATAACCCTGAACTTGAAAGCACTTCAAATTAACTCTGAAAAGGTTGAAAGTTGGCATGGTATCATCATTTCACCCACATAGCATGGGCTAAAAAATTAAGAGGGTTACGGCAAAAACTAGATGCACTTCGTGTACAAAATGGACAATCTCTTTTAAAGTATCATGGTTTCGCACGAAAACTCATCTGTTACAAAGGGATTTCATTTTTCTAAACTTCTTTGAACTCCATACTTTTTTAGTATTCAAATTGCACCATTCCAAGCCACATCATCAATTTTTAACAATTTCTTACTTCATTTGGTATTTTTCATGCACTTACTGTTTTTTTTGAGCTAAATAACCCTAAAATTGAAAAGCACTTCAAATGAACTCTGAAAAAGTTGAAAGTTGGCATGGTATAATCATTTCACCCACATAGCATGTGCTAAAAAGTTCAAAAGGGTTACAACATGTGCTAAAATGGACAATCAATTTTGAAGTATCACGGTTTCGCACGAAAACTCGTCTGTTACAAAGGGATTTTATTTTTCTAAACTTAATTGAACTCCATACTTTTTGTGTGTTAAAAATGCCTGATTAAAAGCCACATCATCAATTGTCAACCATTTCTTACTTCTTTTGGTATTTTTCATGCACTTATTGATTTTTTGAGCTAGCTAACCCTGAAATTGAAACGCACTTATAATGAACTCTGAAAAGGTTGAAAGGTGGCATGGTATCATCATTTCGCCCACATAGCATGTGCTAAAAAGTTGAGTGGGTTACGGCAAAAACTGGATGCACTTCGTGTACAAAATAGACAATCTCGTTTGAAGTATCACGGTTTCGGTCGAAAACTCATCTGTTACAAAGAGATTTCATTTTTCTGAACTTATTTGAACTCCATACTTTTTTTGTGTTCAAAATGCACCATTCAAAGCCACATCATCAATTTTCAACCCTTTCTGACTACAGTTGGTATTTTTCATGCACTTACTGATTTTTTTGAGCTAAATAACCCTGAAATTGAAAAGCATTTCAAATGAACTCTGAAAAGGTTGAAAGTTGCCATGGTATAATCATTTCACCCACATAGCATTTGCTAAAAAGTTGAGAGGATTACGACAAAAACTGGATGCACTTCGTGTACACAATGGACAATCTCTTTTGAAGTATCACGGTTTCGGTCAAAAACTCATCTGTTACAAAGAGATTTCATTTTTCTAAACTTATTTGAACTCCGTACTTTTTGTGTGTTCAAAATGGACCATTCAAAGCCGCATCATCAATTTTCAACCATTTCTTACTTCATTTGGTATTTTTCATGCACTTCCTGATTTTTTTTGAGCTAAGTAACCCTGAAATTGAAAAGTACTTCAAATGAACTCTGAAAATGTTGAAAGTTGGCATGGTATCAACATTTCACTCACATAGGATGTGCTAAAAAGTTAAGAGGGTTACGGCAAAAACTGGATGCACTTCGTGTACAAAATGGACAATCTCTTTTGAGGTATCACCGTTTCACACGAAAACTCATCTGTTACAAAGGGATTTCATTTTTTTGAACTTATTTGGACTTCATACTTTTTTTTGTACAAAATTCACCATTAAAAGCCACATCGTCTATTTTCAACCCTTTCTGACTACATTTGGTATTTTTCATGCGCTTACTCATTTTTTGAGCTAAATAACCCTGAAATTGAAAAGCACTTCAGATGAACTCTGAAAAGGATGAAAGGTGGCATGGTATCATCATTTCACCCAAAAAGCATGTGCTAACAGTTGAGAGGGTCACGGCAAAAAATGGATGCACTTCGTGTTCAAAATGGACAATCTCTTTTGAAGTATCATGGTTTCGGACGAAAACTCATATGTTACAAAGGGATTTCATTTTTTTAACTTATTTGAACTCCATACTTTTTATGTGTTCAAAATACACAATTCAAAGCCACATCATCAATTTTCAACCCTTTCTGATTTGGTATTTTCATCCACTTACTGATTTTTTTGAGCTAAATAACCCTAAAATTGAGAAGCACATGAAATGAACTCTGAAATGGTTGAAAGTTGGCATGGAATCATCATTTCACCCACACGGAAGTTGCTAAAAAGTTGATAGGGTTATGGCCAAAACTGCATGCACTTCGTCTACGAAATGGACAATCTATTTTGAAGTATCGCGGTTTCGGACGAAAACTTATCTGTTACAAAGGGATTTCATTTTTTTAACTTAGTTGAACTCCATACTTTTTTGTAATAAAAATGCACCATTCAAAGCCACATCATCAATTTTCATTACTTTCTGACTACATTTGGTATTTTTCATGCACTTGATGATTCTTTAAGCTAAATAACCCTGAAATTGAAAAGCACTTCAAATGAACTTTGAAATGGTTGAAAGTTGGCATGGTATCACCATTTGACCCACATATAATGTTCTAAAAAGTTTAGAGGGTTATGGCAAAAAATTGATGCACTTCGTGTACGAAATGGACAATCTATTTTGAAGTATCACGGTTTCGGACGAAAACTCATGTGTTACAAAGGGATTTCATTTTTCTGAACTTATATGAAGTCCATACTTTTTTGTGTTCAAAATGCACCATTCCAAGCCACATCATCAATTTCCAACCATTTCTTACTTCATTTGGTATTTTTCATGCACTCATACTGATTTTTTTGAGCTAGATAACCCTGAAATTGAAAAGCATTTCAAATGAACTCTGAAAAGGTTGAAAGTTTGCATGGTATCATCATTTCGCCCACATAGCATGTGCTAAAAAGTTGAGAGGGTTATGGCAAAAATTGGATGCACTTCGTGTACAAAATGGACAATCTCTATTGAAGTATCACCGTTTCAGACGAAAAGTCATCTGTTACAAAGGGATTTCATTTTTTTGAACTTATTTGAACTTCATACTTTTTGTTTGTTCAAACTTCACCATTGAAAGCCACATCATCAATTTTCAACCCTTTCTGACTACATTTGGTATTTTTCATGCACTTACTCATTTTTTGAGCTAAATAACCCTAAAATTTAAAAGAAGTTCAAATTAACTCTGAAAAGGCTGAAAGGTGGCATGGTATCATCATTACACCCACAAAGCATGTGCTAAAAAGTTGAGAGGGTTACGGCAAAAAATGGATGCACTTCGTGTACATAATGGACAATCTCTTTTGAAGTATCACGGTTTCGGACGAAAACTCATCTGTTACAAAGCGATTTTATTTTTTTTAACTTATTTGAACTCCATACTTTTTATGTGTTCAAAATGCACCATTCAAAGCCACATCATCAATTTTCATCCCTTTCTGACTACATTTGGTATTTTTCATGCACTTGATGATTTTTTGAGGTAAATAACCCTGAAATTGAAAAGCACTTCAAATGAATTCTGAAAAGGTTAAAACATGGCATGGTATCATCATTTCACCCTCATAGCATGTGGTAAAAAGTTGAGAGGGTGAAGGCAAAAAATGGATGCACATCGTGTACAAAATGGACAATCTCTTTTGAAGTATCACCGTTTCAGACGAAAACTCATCTGTTACAAAGGGATTTCATTTTTTGAACTTATTTGAACTCCACACTTTTTTGTGTTCAAAATGCACCATTCAAAGCCACATCATCAATTTTCAACCATTTCTTACTTCATTTGGTATTTTTCATGCACTTGATAATTTCGTGAGCTATATAACCCTGAAATTGAAAAGCATTTCAAATGAACTCTGAAAACGTTGAAAGTTGGCATGGTATCATCATTTCACCCACATAGCTTGTGCTAAAAAGTTGAGAGGGTTACGGAAAAAACTGGATGCACTTCGTGTACAAAATGGGCAATCTCTTTTGGAGTATCACGGTTCCGGACGAAAAGTCATCTGTTACAAAGACATTTCATTTTTCGAAACCTATTTGACCTCCATAATTTTTGTGTGTTCAAAATGCACCATTCAAAGACACATAAAAAAATTTCAACCCTTTCTAACTTCATTTGGTATTTTTCATGCACTTATTGGTTTTTTTGAGCTAAATAACAGTGAAATTGAAAAGAATTTCAAATGAACTCAGAAAAGGTTGAAAGTTGGCATGGTATCATCATTTCACCCACATAGCATGTGCGAAAAAGTTGAGAGGGTTATGACAAAAACTGGATGCATGTCGTGTACAAAATGGACAATCTCTTTTGAAGCATCATCGTTTCGAACAAAAACTCATCTGTTACAAAGGGATTTCATTTTTCTAAACTTATTTGAACTCCATACTTTTTTGTGTTCAAAATGCACCATTCCAAGCCACATCATCAATTTCCAACCATTTCTTACTTCATTTGGTATTTTTCATGCACTCATACTGATTTTTTTGAGCTAGATAACCCTGAAATTGAAAAGCATTTCAAATGAACTCTGAAAAGGTTGAAAGTTTGCATGGTATCATCATTTCGCCCACATAGCATGTGCTAAAAAGTTGAGAGGGTTATGGCAAAAATTGGATGCACTTCGTGTACAAAATGGACAATCTCTTTTGAAGTATCACCGTTTCAGACGAAAAGTCATCTGTTACAAAGGGATTTCATTTTTTTGAACTTATTTGAACTTCATACTTTTTGTTTGTTCAAAATTCACCATTGAAAGCCACATCATCAATTTTCAACCCTTTCTGACTACATTTGGTATTTTTCATGCACTTACTCATTTTTTGAGCTAAATAACCCTAAAATTTAAAAGAAGTTCAAATTAACTCTGAAAAGGCTGAAAGGTGGCATGGTATCATCATTACACCCACAAAGCATGTGCTAAAAAGTTGAGAGGGTTACGGCAAAAAATGGATGCACTTCGTGTACATAATGGACAATCTCTTTTGAAGTATCACGGTTTCGGACGAAAACTCATCTGTTACAAAGCGATTTTATTTTTTTTAACTTATTTGAACTCCATATTTTTTATGTGTTCAAAATGCACCATTCAAAGCCACATCATCAATTTTCATCCCTTTCTGACTACATTTGGTATTTTTCATGCACTTGATGATTTTTTGAGGTAAATAACCCTGAAATTGAAAAGCACTTCAAATGAATTCTGAAAAGGTTAAAACATGGCATGGTATCATCATTTCACCCTCATAGCATGTGGTAAAAAGTTGAGAGGGTGAAGGCAAAAACTGGATGCACATCGTGTACAAAATGGACAATCTCTTTTGAAGTATCACCGTTTCAGACGAAAACTCATCTGTTACAAAGGGATTTCATTTTTTGAACTTATTTGAACTTCATCCTTTTTGTTAGTTCAAAATTCACCATTCAAAGCCACATCATCAATTTTCAACCCTTTCTGACTACATTTGGTATTTTTCATGCACTTACTCATTTTTTGAGCTAAATAACCCTGAAATTGACAAGCACTTCAAATGATCTATGAAAAGGCTGAAAGGTGGCATGGTATCATCATTTCACCCACATAGAATGTGCTAAAAAGTTGAGAGTGTTACGGCAAAAACTAGATGTACTTCGTGTACGAAATGGACAATCTCTTTTGAAGTATCACGGTTTCGGACGAAAACTCATCTGTTACAAAGGGATTTCATTTTTTTAACTTATTTGAACTCCATACCTTTTGTGTGTTCAAAATGCACCATTCAAAGCCACATCATCAATTTTCAACCCTTTCTTACTTCATTTGGTATTTTTCATGCACTTACTGATTTTTTTAGCTAAATAACCCTGAAATTGAAAACAACTTCAAATGAACTCTGAAAAGGTTGAAAGTTGGCATGGTATCATCATTTCACCCACATACCATGTGCTAAAAAGTTGAGAGGGTTATGACAAAAACTGGATGCATGTCGTGTACAAAATGGACAATCTCTTTTGAAGCATCACCGTTTCGAACAAAAACTCATCTGTTACAAAGGGATTTCATTTTTCTAAACTTATTTGAACTCCATACTTTTTTGTGTTCAAAATGCACCATTCAAAGCCACATCATCAATTTTCAACCATTTCTTACTTCATTTGGTATTTTTCATGCACTTGATGATTTTGTGAGCTATATAACCCTGAAATTGAAAAGCATTTCAAATGAACTCTGAAAACGTTGAAAGTTGGCATGGTATCATCATTTCACCCACATAGCTTGTGCTAAAAAGTTGAGAGCGTTACCGAAAAAACTGGATGCACTTCGTGTACAAAATGGGCAATCTCTTTTGGAGTATCACGGTTTCGGACGAAAAGTCATCTGTTACAAAGACATTTCATTTTTCTAAACCTATTTGAACTCCATAATTTTTGTGTGTTCAAAATGCACCATTCAAAGACACATAAAAAAATTTCAACCCTTTCTAACTTCATTTGGTATTTTTCATGCACTTATTGGTTTTTTTGAGCTAAATAACAGTGAAATTGAAAAGAATTTCAAATGAACTCAGAAAAGGTTGAAAGTTGGCATGGTATCATCATTTCACCCACATAGCATGTGCGAAAAAGTTGAGAGGGTTATGACAAAAACTGGATGCATGTCGTGTACAAAATGGACAATCTCTTTTGAAGCATCACCGTTTCGAACAAAAACTCATCTGTTACAAAGGGATTTCATTTTTCTAAACTTATTTGAACTCCATACTTTTTTGTGTTCAAAATGCACCATTCAAAGCCACATCATCAATTTTCAACCATTTCTTACTTCATTTGGTATTTTTCATGCACTTGATGATTTTTTGAGCTAAATAACCCTGAAATTGAAAAGCATTTCAAATGAACTCTGAAAAGGTTGAAAGTTGGCATGGTATCACCATTTCACCCACATAGCATGTGCTAAAAAGTTGAGAGGGTTATGACAAAAACTTGATGCACTTCTTGTACAAAATGGACAATCTCTTTTTGAAGTATCACCGTTTCAAAGGAAAACTCATCTGTTAGAAAGGGATTTCATTTTTTTGAACTTATTTGAACTTCATACTTTTTTTGTGTTCTAAATTCACCATTAAAAGCCATATATTCAATTTTCAACCCTTTCTGACTACATTTGGTATTTTTCATGCACTTACTCATTTTTTGAGCTAAATAACCCTGAAATTGAAAAGCACTTCAAATAAACTATGAAAAGTCTGAAAGGTGGCATGGTATCATCATTTCACCCACATAGCATGTGCTAAGAAGTTGAGAGGATTACGGCATAAACTGGATGCACTTCGTGTACAAAATGGACAATCTTTTTTGAAGTATCATGGTTTCGGACGAAAACTCATCTGTTAGAAAGGGATTTTATTTTTTAACTTATTTGAACTCCATACTTTTTATGGGTTCAAAATGCACCATTCAAAGCCACATCATCAATTTTCAACCCTTTCTGACTACATTTGGTATTTTCATCCACTTACTGATTTTTTTGAGCTAAATAACCCTGAAATTGAAAAGCACTTCAAATGAACTCTGAAATGGTTGAAAGTTGGCATGGTATCATCATTTCATCCACATAGAATGTGCTAAAAAGTTGAGAGGGTTATGGCAAAAACTGGATGCACTTCATGTATGAAATGGACAATCTCTTTTGAAGTATCACGGTTTCGAACAAAAACTCATCTGTTACAAACGGATTTCATTTTTTTAACTTATTTGAACTCCATACTTTTTTGTGTTCAAAATGCACCACTCAAAGCCACATCATCAATTTTCAACCCTTTCTGACTAGAGTTGGGTTTTTTCATGCACTTACTGTTTTTTTAGCTAAATAACCATGAAATTGAAAAGCACTTCAAATGAACTCTCAAAAGGTTGAAAGGTTGCATGGTATCATCATATCACCCACATAGCATGTGCTAAAAAGTTGAGAGGGTTACAAAAAACCTGGATGCACTTCGTGTACAAAATGGACAATTTCTTTTGAAGTATCACCGTTCCGGACGAAAACTCATCTTTTACAAATGGATTACATTTTTTTGAACTTATTTGAACTTCATACTTTTTGTGTGTTCAAAATTCACCATTCAAAGCGACATCATCAATTTTCAACCCTTTCTAACTAGATTTGGTATTTTTCATGCACTTACTGACTTTTTGATCTAAATAACCGTGAAATTGAAAAGCACACCAAATGAACTATGAAAAGGTTGAAAGTTGGCATGGTATCATCATTTCACCCTCATCGCATCTACTAAAAATTTGAGAGGGTTACGGTAAAAACTATATGACTTCGTGTACAAAACGGACAATCTCTTTCGAAGGATTCAGGTTTCGGACGAAAACTCATCTGCTACAAAGGGATTTATTTTTGTGATCTTATTTGAACTTCATACTTTTTGTGTGTTCAAAATGCACCATTCAAAGCCACGTCATCAATTTTTAACCATTTCTCACTACATATGGTATTTTTGATGCACTTACTGATTTTTTGAGCTAAATAAACCTGAAATTGAAAACCACTTCAAATGAACTATGAAAAGGTTGAAAGTTGGCATGGTATCATCATTTCACCCACATAGTATGTGCTAAAATTTGAGAGGGTTATGAGAAAAATTGGATGCATTTCCTGTACAAAATGGACAATCTCTTTTGAAGTATCACGGTTTCGGACAAAAACTCATCTGTTACAAAGGCATTTCATTTTTCTAAACTTATTTGAACTCCATACTTTTTGTGTGTTCAAAATGCACCATTCAAAGTCGCATCATCAATTTTCAACCATTTCTTACTTCATTTGGTATTTTTCAGGCACTTGATGATTTTTTGAGCTAAATAACCCTGAAATTGAAAAGCATTTCAAATGAACTCTGAAAAGGTTGAAAGTTGGCATGGTATCACCATTTCACCCACATAGCATGTGCTAAAAAGTTCATAGGGTTATGGCAAAAACTGGATGCACTTCGTGTACAAAATGGACAATCTCTTTTTGAAGTATCACCGTTTCGGACGAAAACTCATCTGTTACAAAGGGATTTCATTTTTTTGAACTTATTGGAACATCATAATTTTTGTGTGTTCAAAATTCATCTGACTACATTGAAAAGCACTTACTGATTTTTTTTGAGCTAAATAACCCTGAAATTGAAAAGCACTTCAAATGAACACCGAAATGGTTGAAAGTTGGCATGGTATCACTATTTCACCCACCTTGCACATCCTAAAAAGTTGAGAGGGTTACGAAAAAAACTGGATGCACTTCGTGTACAAAATGGACAATCTCTTTTGAAGTATCACCGTTCTGGACGAAAATTCATCTGTTACAAAGGGATTTCATTTTTTTGAACTTATTTGAACTTCATACTTTTTGTGTGTTCAAAATTCACCATTCAAAGCCACATCATCAATTTTTAACCCTTTCTAACTATATTTGGTATTTTTCATGCATTTACTGATTTTTTGAGATAAATAACCGTGAAATTGAAAAGCACTCCAAATGAACTCTGAAAAGGATGAAAGTTGTCATGGTATCATCATTTCACCCACATCACATCTACTAAAAAGTTGAGAGGGTTACGGTAAAAACTGTATGCACTTCGTGTACAAAATGGACAATCTCTTTCGAAGGATTCAGGTTTTGGACGAAAACTCATCTGTTACAAAGGGATATATTATTTTGATCTTATTTGAACTCCATACTTTTTATGCACCATTCAAAGCCACATCATCAATTTTCAACCATTTCTGACTACATATGGTATTTTTCATGCAGTTACTAATTTTTTGAGATAAATAACCGTGAAATTGAAAAGCACTCCAAATGAACTCTGAAAAGGATGAAATTTGTCATGGTATCATCATTTCACCTACATCGCATCTACTAAAAAGTTGAGAGGGTTACGATAAAAACTGTATGCACTTCGTGTACAAAATGGAGAATCTCTTTCGAAGGATTCAGGTTTGGGACGAAAACTCATCTGTTACAAAGGGATTTATTTTTTTGATCTTATTTGAACTCTATACTTTTTATGCACCATTCAAAGCCACGTCATCAATTTTCAACCATTTCTGACTACATATGGTATTTTTGATGCACTTACTCATTTTTTGAGCTAAATAAACCTGAAATTGAAAAGCACTTCAAATGAACTCTGAAAAGGTTGAAAGTTGGCATGGTATCATCATTCCACCCACATAGCATGTGCTAAAAAGTTGAGAGGGTTACGGCAAAAATTGGATGCATTTCATGTACGAAATGGAAATCTCTTTCGAAGTATCACGGTTTCGGACGAAAAGTCATCTGTTACAAAGGGATTTCATTTTTTGAACTTATTTGAACTCCATACTTTTTCTGTGTTCAAAATGCACCATTCAAAGTCACATCATCAATTTTCAACCCTTTCTGAATACAGTTGGTATTTTTCATGCAATTACTGATTTTTTTGAGCTAAATAACCGTGAAATTGAAAAGCATTTCAAATGAACTCTGAAAAGGTTGAAAGTTGTCATGGTATCATCACTTCACCCACATAGCATGTGCTAAAAAGTTGAGAGGGTTACGACAAAAACTGCACTTCGTGTACAAAATGGAGAATCTCTTTTGGAGTATCACGGTTTCGGACAAAAACTGATGTGTTATAAAGGGATTTCATTGTTCTGAACTTATTTGAACTCCAAACTTGTTGTGTGTTCAAAATGGACCATTCAAAGCCACATCATCAATTTTCAACCATTTCTTACTTTATTTGGTATTTTTCATGCACTTGCTGATTTTTTGAACTAAATAACCCTGAAATTGAAAAGCACTTCAGGCGAACTCTGAAAAGGTTGAAAGTTGGCATTTGTCATCATTTCACCCACATAGCATGTGCTAAAAAGTTGAGAGGGTTACGGCAAAAACTTGATGCACTTCGTGTACCAAATGGACAATCTCTTTTGAGGTATCACCGTTTCGGACGAAAACTCATCTGTTACAAAGGGATTTCATTTTTTTTAACTTATTTGAACTTCATACTTTTTGTGTGTTCAAAACGCACCGTGCAAAGCCACATCATCAATTTTGGATCCTTTCTGACTACATTTCGTATTTTTCATGCACTTACTAATTTTTTTGAGCCAAATAACCCTGAAATTGAAAAGCACTTCGAATGAACTCTGAAAAGGTGGAAAGGTGGCATGGTATCATCATTTCACCCACATAGCATGTGGTAAAAATTTGAGAGGGTTACAAAAAAAACTGGATGCACTTCGTGTACAAAATGGACAATCTCTTTTGAAGTATCATGCTTTTGGACGAAAACTTATCTGTTACAAAGGGATTTCATTTTTTTAACTTATTTGAACTCCATACTTTTTATATGTTCAAAATGCACCATTCAAAGCCACATCATCAATTTTCAACCCTTTCTGACTACATTTCGTATTTTCATGCACTTACTGATTTTTTGAGGTAGATAACCCTAAAATCGAAAAGCACTTCAAATGAACTCTAAAATGGCTGAAAGTTGTCATGGTATCATCATTTCACCCACATAGAATGTGCTAAAAAGTTGAGAGGGTTACGACAAAAACGGGATGCACATCGTGTACGAAATGGACAATCTCTTTTGAAGTATCACGGTTTCGGACGAAAACTCATCTGTTACAAAGGGATTTCTTTTTTTTAACTTATTCGAACTTCATACTTTTTGTGTTTTCAAAACGCACCGTGCAAAGCCACATCATCAATTTTGGATCCTTTCTGACTACATTTGGTATTTTTCATGCACTTACTGATTTTTTTGAGCTAAATAACCCTAAAATTGAAAAGCACTTCAAATGAACTCTGAAAACGTGGAAATGTGGCATGGTATCATCATTTCACCCACATAGCTTGTGGTAAAAATTTGAGAGGGTTACCACAAAAACTGGATGCACTTCGTGTACAAAATGGACAATCTCTTTTGAAGTATCATGCTTTTGGACGAAAACTCATCTGTTACAAAGGGATTTCATTTTTTAACTTATTTGAACTCCATACTTTTTATGTGTTCAAAATGCACCATTCAAAGCCACATCATCAATTTTCAACCCTTTCTGACTACATTTCATATTTTCATGCACTTATTGATTTTTTGAGGTAAAGAACCCTGAAATTGAAAAGCACTTCAAACGAACTCTAAAAAGGTTGAAAGTTGGCCCTGTATCATCATTTCACCCACATAGCATGTGCTAAAAAGTTGAGAGGGTTACCGCAAAAACTGGATGCACTTCGTGTACCAAATGGACAATCTCTTTTGAAGTATCACCGTTTCGGACGAAAACTCATCTGTTACAAAGGGATTTCATTTTTTTGAATTTATTTGAACTTCATACTTTTTGTGTGTTCAAAATTCACCACTCAAAGACACATCATCAATTTTCAACCCTTTCTGTCTACATTTGCTATTTTTCATGCACTTACTGATTTTTTTGAGCTAAATAACCGTGAAATTGAAAAGCATTTCAAATGAACTCTGAAAAGGTTGAAAGTTGGCATGGTATCATCACTTCACCCACATAGCATGTGCTAAAAAGTTGAGAGGATTACGACAAAAACTCCACTTCGTGTACAAAATTGAGAATCTCTTTTGGAGTATCACGGTTTCGGACAAAAACTCATGTGTTACAAAGGGATTTCATTTTTCTAAACCTATTTGAAATCCATACTTGTTGTGTGTTCAAAATGCACCATTCAAAGCCACATCATCAATTTTCAACCATTTCTTACTTTATTTGGTATTTTTCATGCACTTGCTGATTTTTTGAGCTAAATAACCCTGAAATTGAAAAGCACTTCAAGCGAACTCTGAAAAGGTTGAAAGTTGGCATGGTTCATCATTTCACCCACATAGGATGTGCTAAAAAGTTGAGAGGGTTACGGCAAAAACTAGATGCACTTCGTGTACGAAATGGACAATCTCTTTTGAGGTATCACCGTTTCGGACGAAAACTCATCTGTTACAAAGCGATTTCATTTTTTTAACTTATTTGAACTTCATACTTTTTGTGTGTTCAAAACGCACCGTGCAAAGCCACATCATCAATTTTGGATCCTTTCTGACTACATTTGGTATTTTTCATGCACTTACTGATTTTTTTTGAGCCAAATAACCCTGAAATTGAAAAGCACTTCAAATGAACTCTGAAAAGGTGGAAAGGTGGCATGGTATCATAATTTCACCCACATAGCATGTGGTAAAAATTTGAGAGGGTTACACCAAAAACTGGATGCACTTCGTGTACAAAATGGACAATCTCTTTTGAAGTATCATGCTTTTGGACGAAAACTCATCTGTTACAAAGGGATTTCATTTTTTTAACTTATTTTAACTCCATACTTTTTATGTGTTCAAAATTCACCATTCAAAGCCACATCATCAATTTTCAACCCTTTCTGACTACATTTCGTATTTTCATGCACTTACTGATTTTTTTGAGGTAAATAACCCTGAAATTGAAAAGCACTACGAATGAACTCTGAAATGGCTGAAAGTTGTCATGGTATCATCATTACACCCACATAGAATGTGCTAAAAAGTTGAGAGGGTTACGACAAAAACGGGATGCACATCGTGTACGAAATGGACAATCTCTTTTGAAGTATCACGGTTTCGGACGAAAACTCATCTGTTACAAAGGGATTTCATTTTTTTAACTTATTTGAACTTCATACTTTTTGTGTGTTCAAAACGCACCGTGCAAAGCCACATCATCAATATTGGATCCTTTCTGACTACATTTGGTATTTTTCATGCACTTACTGATTTTTTTGAGCTAAACAACCCTGAAATTGAAAAGCACTTCAAATGAACTCTGAAAAGGTGGAAAGGTGGCATGGTACCATCATTTCACCCACATAGCATGTGGTAAAAATTTGAGAGGGTTACAACAAAAACTGGATGCACTTCGTGTGCAAAATGGACAATCTCTTTTGAAGTATCATGCTTTTGGACGAAAACTCAACTGTTACAAAGGGATTTCATTTTTTTAACTTATTTGAACTCCATACTTTTTATGTGTTCAAAATACACCATTCAAAGCCACAACATCAATTTTCAACCCTTTCTGACTACATTTCGTATTTTCATGCACTTACTGATTTTTTGAGGTAAATAACCCTGAAATTGAAAAGCACTTCAAATGAACTCTGAAATGGTTGAAAGTTGTAATGGTATCATCATTTCACCCACATAGAATGTGCTAAAAAGTTGAGAGGGTTACGACCAAAACGGGATGCACTTCGTGTACGAAATGGACAATCTCTTTTGAAGTATCACGGTTTCGGACGAAAACTCATCTGTTGCAAATGGATTTCATTTTTTTGACTTATTTAAACTCCATAATTTTTTTGTGTTCAAAATGCACCTTTCAAAGCCACATCATGAGTTTTCAACCCTTTCTGACTATAGTTGGTATTCTTCATGCACTTACTGATTTTTTTGAGATAAATAACCCTGAAATTGAAAAGCACTTCAAATGAACTATGAAAAGGTTGAAAGTTGGCATGGTATCATCATTTCACCCACATAGCATGTGTTAGAAAGTTGAGAGGGTTACGACAAAAACTGGATGCATTTCGTATACAAAATGGACAATCTCTTTTGAAGTATCACGGTTTCGGACAAAAACTCATCTGTTACAAAGGGATTTCATTTTTCCAAACTTATTTGAACTACATACTTCTTGTGTGTACAAAATGCACCATTCAAAGCCACATCATCAATTTCAACCATTTCTTACTTCACTTGTTATTTTTCAGGCACTTGATGATTTTTAGAGCAAAATAACCGTGAAATTGAAAGCACTTCAAACAAACTCTAAAAAGGTTGAAAGTTGGCATGGTATCATCATTTCACCCACATAGCATGTGCTAAAAAGTTGAGAGGGTTACGGCAAAAACTGGATGCACTTCGTGTATAAAATGGACAATCTCTTTTGAACTATCACCGTTTCGGACGAAAACTCATTTGTTACAAAGGGATTTCATTTTTTTGAACTTATTTGAACTTCATACTTTTTGTGTGTTCAAAATTCACCACTCAAAGCCACATCATCAATTTTCAACCGTTTCTGTCTACATTTGGTACTTTTCATGCACTTACTTATTTTTTTGAGCTAAATAATCGTGAAATTGAAAAGCATTTCAAATGAACTCTGAAAAGGTTGAAAGTTGGCATGGTATCATCACCTCACCCACATAGCATGTGCTAAAAAGTGGAGAGGGTTACGACAAAAACTGCACTTCGTGTACAAAATGGACAATCTCTTTTGGAGTATCACGGTTTCGGACAAAAACTCATCTGCTACAAAGGGATTTCATTTTTCTAAACTTATTTGAACTCCATACTTGTTGTGTGTTCAAAATGCACCATTCAAAGCCACATCATCAATTTTCAACCATTTCTTACTTTATTTGGTATTTTTCATGCACTTGCTGATTTTTTTGAGCCAAATAACCCTGAAATTGAAAACCACTTCAAATGAACTCTGAAAAGGTGGAAAGGTGGCATGGTATCATCATTTCACCCACATAGCATGTGGTAAAAATTTGAAAGGGTTACAACAAAAACTGGATGCACTTCGTGTACAAATTGGACAATCTCTTTTGTAGTATCATTCTTTTGGACGAAAACTCATCTGTTACAAAGGGATTTCATTTTTTTAACTTATTTGAACTCCATACTTTTTATGTGTTCAAAATGCACCATTCAAAGCCACATCATCAATTTTCAACCCTTTCTGACTACATTTCGGATTTTCATGCACTTACTGATTTTTTGAGGTAAATAACCCTGAAATTGAAAAGCACTTTGAATGAACTCTGAAATGGCTGACAGTTGTCATGGTATCATCATTTCGCCCACATAGAATGTGCTAAAAAGTTGAGAGGGTTACGACAAAAATGGGATGCACATCGTGTACGAAATGGACAATCTCTTTTGAAGTATCACGGTTTCGGACGAAAACTCATCTGTTACAAAGGGATTTCATTTTTTAAGGTATTTGAACTTCATACTTTTTGTGTGTTCAAAACGAACCATGCAAAGCCACATCATCTATTTTGGATCCTTTCTGACTACAATTGGTCTTTTTCATGCACTTACTGATTTTTTGAGCTAAATAACCCTGAAATTGAAAAGCACTTCAAATGAACTCTGAAAAGGTGGCATGGTATCATCATTGCACCCACATAGCATGTGGTAAAAATTTGAGAGGGTTACAACAAAAACTATATGCACTTCGTGTACAAAATGGACAATCTCTTTTGAAGTATCATGCTTTTGGACGAAAACTCATCTGTTACAAAGGGATTTCATTTTTTAACTTATTTGAACTCCATACTTTTTATGTGTTCAAAATGCACCATTCAAAGCCACATCATCAATTTTCAACCCTTTCTGACTACATTTCATATTTTCATGCACTTACTGATTTTTTGAGGTAAATAACCCTGAAATTGAAAAGCACTTCAAATGAACTCTGAAATGGTTGAAAGTTGTCATGGTATCATAATTTCACCCACATAGAATGTGCTAAAAAGTTGAGAGGATACGGCAAAAACGGGATGCACTTCGTGTACGAAAGGGACAATCTCTTTTGAAGTATCACGGTTTGGGACGAAAAGTCATCTGTTACAAATGGATTTCATTTTTTAACTTATTTGAACTCCATAATTTTTTTGTGTTCAAAATGCACCATTCAAAGCCACATCATCAATTTTCAACCCTTTCTGACTACAGTTGGTATTTTTCATGCACTTACTAATTTTTTTGAGATAAATAACCCTGAAATTGAAAAGTACTTCAAATGAACTCTGAAAAGCTTTAAAGGTGGCATCGTATCATCATTTTACCCACATAGCATGTGCTAATAGGTTGAGAGGGTTACGACAAAGACTGGATGCACTTCGTGTACAAAATGGACAATCTCTTTTGAAGTAGCACGCTTTCGGACGAAAACTAATCTGTTACAAAGGAATTTCTTTTTTTAACTTATTTGAACTCCATACTTTTTATGTGTTCAAAATGCACCATTCAAAGCCACATCGTCAATTTTCAACCCTTTCTGACTACATTTGGTATTTTCATCCACTTACTGATTTTTTGAGGTAAATAACCCTGAAATTGAAAAGCACTTGAAATGAACTCTGAAATGGTTGAAAGTTGGCATGGTATCATCATTTCACCCACATAGAATGTGCTAAAAAGTTGAGAGGGTTACGGCAAAAACTGGATGCACTTCGTGTACAAAATGGACAATCTCTTTTTCAGTATCACGGTTTCGGACAAAAACTCATCTGTTACAAAGGGATTTCATTTTTCCAAACTTATTTGAACTCCATACTTTTTATGTGTTCAAAATGCACCATTCAAAGCCACATCATCAATTTTCAACCCTTTCTGACTACATTTCGTATTTTCATCCACTTACTGATTTTTTGAGGTAAATAACCCTGAAATTGAAAAGCACTTCAAATGAACTCTGAAATGGTTGAAAGTTGTCATGGTATCATAATTTCACCCACATAGAATGTGCTAAAAAGTTGAGAGGATACGGCAAAAACGGGATGCACTTCGTGTACGAAAGGGACAATCTCTTTTGAAGTATCACGGTTTGGGACGAAAAGTCATGTGTTACAAATGGATTTCATTTTTTAACTTATTTGAACTCCATAATTTTTTTGTGTTCAAAATGCACCATTCAAAGCCACATCATCAATTTTCAACCCTTTCTGACTACAGTTGGTATTTTTCATGCACTTACTAATTTTTTTGAGATAAATAACCCTGAAATTGAAAAGTACTTCAAATGAACTCTGAAAAGCTTTAAAGGTGGCATCATATCATCATTTTACCCACATAGCATGTGCTAATAGGTTGAGAGGGTTACGACAAAGACTGGATGCACTTCGTGTACAAAATGGACAATCTCTTTTGAAGTAGCACGCTTTCGGACGAAAACTAATCTGTTACAAAGGAATTTCTTTTTTTAACTTATTTGAACTCCATACTTTTTATGTGTTCAAAATGCACCATTCAAAGCCACATCGTCAATTTTCAACCCTTTCTGACTACATTTGGTATTTTCATCCACTTACTGATTTTTTAGGTAAATAACCCTGAAATTGAAAAGCACTTCAAATGAACTCTGAAATGGTTGAAAGCTGGCATGGTATCATCATTTCACCCACATAGAATGTGCTAAAAAGTTGAGAGGGTTACGGCAAAAACTGGATGCACTTCGTGTACAAAATGGACAATCTCTTTTTCAGTATCACGGTTTCGGACGAAAACTCATCTATTACAAAGGGATTTCGTTTTTTTAACTTATTTGAACTCCATACTTTTTTGTGTTCAATATGCACCATTCAAAGCCACATCATCAATTTTCAACCCTTTCTGACTACAGTTAGTATTTTCATGCACATACTGATTTTTGAGCTAATTAACCCTAAAATTGAAAAGCACTACAAATGAACTCTGAAAAGGTTGAAAGTTGGCATGGTATCATCATTTCACCCACATAGCATGCACTAAAAAGTTGAGAGGGTTACGGGAAAAACTGGATGCACTTCGTGTACAAAATGGACAATCTCTTTTTAAGTATCACCGTTTACGACAAAAACTCATCTGTTACAAAGGGATTTCATTTTTTTGAACTTATTTGAACTTCATACTTTTTTGTGTTCAAAATTCATCACTCAAAGCTACATGATCAATTTTCAACGCTTTCTGACTACATTTGGTATTTTTCATGCACTTACTCAGTTTTTGAGCTAAATAACCCTGAAATTGAAAAGCACTTCAAATGAACTCTGAAAAGGTTGAAAGGTGGCATGGTATCATCATTTCACCAGCATAGCATGTGCTAAAAAGTTGAGAGGGTTGCGACAAAAACTGGATGCACTTCGTGTACAAAATGGACAATCTCTTTTCAAGTATCACGCTTTCGGAGGAAAACTCATCTGTTACAAAGGGATTTCATTTTTAACTGATTTGAACTCCATAATTTTTATATGTTCAAAATGCGCCATTCGAAGCCACATCATCAATTTTCAACCCTTTCTTACTACATTTGGTATTTTCATCCACTTACTGATTTTTTTAGGTAAATAACCCTGAAATTGAAAAGCACTTCGAATGAACTCTGAAATGGTTGAAGTTGGCATGGTATCATCATTTCACCCACATAAAATGTGCTAAAAAGTTGAGATGCACTTCGTGTACGAAATGGACAATCTCTTTTGAAGTATCACTCTTTCGGACGAAAACTCATCATTTACAAAGGGATTTCTTTTTTTTGACTTATTTGAACTCCATACTTGTTATGTATTCAAAATGCACCGTTCAAAGCCACATCGTCAATTTTCAACCCTTTCTGACTACATTTGGTATTTTCATCCACTTACTGATTTTTTGATGTAAATAACCCTGAAATTGAAAAGCACTTCAAATGAACTCTGAAATGGTTGAAAGTTGGCATGGTATCATCATTTCACCCACATAAAATGTGCTAAAAAGTTGAGAGGGTTATGGCAAAAACTGGATGCACTTAGTGTACGAAATTGATAATCTCTTTTGAAGTATCACGGTTTCGGACGAAAACTCATCTGTTACAAAGGGATTTCATTTTTTTGAACTTATTTGAACTCCATACTTTTTATGTGTTCAAAATGCACCATTCAAAGCCACATCGTCAATTTTCAACCCTTTCTGACTACATTTGGTATTTTCATCCACTTACTGATTTTTTGAGGTAAATAACCCTGAAATTGAAAAGCACTTCAAATGAACTCTGAAATGGTTGAAAGTTGGCATGGTATCATCATTTCACCCACATAGAATGTGCTAAAAAGTTGAGAGGGTTACGGCAAAAACTGGATGCACTTCGTGTACAAAATGGACAATCTCTTTTTCAGTATCACGGTTTCGGACGAAAACTCATCTATTACAAAGGGATTTCGTTTTTTTAACTTATTTGAACTCCATACTTTTTTGTGTTCAATATGCACCATTCAAAGCCACATCATCAATTTTCAACCCTTTCTGACTACAGTTAGTATTTTCATGCACATACTGATTTTTGAGCTAATTAACCCTAAAATTGAAAAGCACTACAAATGAACTCTGAAAAGGTTGAAAGTTGGCATGGTATCATCATTTCACCCACATAGCATGCGCTAAAAAGTTGAGAGGGTTACGGGAAAAACTGGATGCACTTCGTGTACAAAATGGACAATCTCTTTTTAAGTATCACTGTTTATGACAAAAACTCATCTGTTACAAAGGGATTTCATTTTTTTGAACTTATTTGAACTTCATACTTTTTTGTGTTCAAAATTCATCACTCAAAGCTACATGATCAATTTTCAACGCTTTCTGACTACATTTGGTATTTTTCATGCACTTACTCAGTTTTTGAGCTAAATAACCCTGAAATTGAAAAGCACTTCAAATGAACTCTGAAAAGGTTGAAAGGTGGCATGGTATCATCATTTCACCAGCATAGCATGTGCTAAAAAGTTGAGAGGGTTGCGACAAAAACTGGATGCACTTCGTGTACAAAATGGACAATCTCTTTTCAAGTATCACGCTTTCGGAGGAAAACTCATCTGTTACAAAGGGATTTCATTTTTAACTGATTTGAACTCCATAATTTTTATATGTTCAAAATGCGCCATTCGAAGCCACATCATCAATTTTCAACCCTTTCTTACTACATTTGGTATTTTCATCCACTTACTGATTTTTTTAGGTAAATAACCCTGAAATTGAAAAGCACTTCGAATGAACTCTGAAATGGTTGAAGTTGGCATGGTATCATCATTTCACCCACATAAAATGTGCTAAAAAGTTGAGATGCACTTCGTGTACGAAATGGACAATCTCTTTTGAAGTATCACTCTTTCGGACGAAAACTCATCATTTACAAAGGGATTTCTTTTTTTTGACTTATTTGAACTCCATACTTTTTATGTATTCAAAATGCACCGTTCAAAGCCACATCGTCAATTTTCAACCCTTTCTGACTACATTTGGTATTTTCATCCACTTACTGATTTTTTGATGTAAATAACCCTGAAATTGAAAAGCACTTCAAATGAACTCTGAAATGGTTGAAAGTTGGCATGGTATCATCATTTCACCCACATAAAATGTGCTAAAAAGTTGAGAGGGTTATGGCAAAAACTGGATGCACTTAGTGTACGAAATTGATAATCTCTTTTGAAGTATCACGGTTTCGGACGAAAACTCATCTGTTACAAAGGGATTTCATTTTTTTGAACTTATTTGAACTCCATACTTTTTTTGTGTTCAAAATGCACCATTCAAAGCCACATCATCAATTTTCAACCCTTTCTCACTACAGTTAGTATTTTTCGTGCACTTACTGATTTTTTCGGCTAAATAACCCTGAAATTGGAAAGCATTTCAAATGAACTCTGAAAAGGTTGAAAGTTGGCATGGTATCATCATTTCACCCACATAGCACGCGCTAAAAAGTTGAGAGGGTTACGGGAAAAACTGGATGCACTTCGTGTACAAAATGGACAATCTCTTTTGAAGTATCACCGTTTACGACGAAAACTCATCTGTTACAAAGGGATTTCATTTTTTTGAACTTATTTGAACTTCATACTTTTTTGTGTTCAAAATTCATCACTCAAAGCTACATGATCAATTTTCAACGCTTTCTGACTACATTTGGTATTTTTCATGCACTTACTCAGCTTTTGAGCTAAATAACCCTGAAATTGAAAAGCACTTCAAATGAACTCTGAAAAGGTTGAAAGGTGGCATGGTATCATCATTTCACCAGCATAGCATGTGCTAAAAAGTTGAGAGGGTTGCGACAAAAACTGGATGCACTTCGTGTACAAAATGGACAATCTCTTTTGAAGTATCACGCTTTCGGAGGAAAACTCATCTATTACAAAGGGATTTCATTTTTAACTGATTTGAACTCCATAATTTTTATGTGTTCAAAATGCACCATTCGAAGCCACATCATCAATTTTCAACCCTTTCTTACTACAAGTGGTATTTTCATCCACTTACTGATTTTTTTAGGTAAATAACCCTGAAATTGAAAAGCACTTCGAATGAACTCTGAAATGGTTGAAGTTGGCATGGTATCATCATTTCACCCACATAAAATGTGCTAAAAAGTTGAGATGCACTTCGTGTACGAAATGGACAATCTCTTTTGAAGTATCACTCTTTCGGACGAAAACTCATCAGTTACAAAGGGATTTCTTTTTTTTTTAACTTATTTGAACTCCATACTTTTTATGTGTTCAAAATGCACCATTCAAAGCCACATCGTCAATTTTCAACCCTTTCTGACTACATTTGGTATTTTCATCCACTTACTGATTTTTTCAGGTAAATAACCCTGAAATAGAAAAGCACTTCAAATGAACTCTGAAATGGTTGAAAGTTGGCATGGTATCATCATTTCACCCACATAGAATGTGCTAAAAAGTTGAGTGGGTTATGGCAAAAACTGGATGCACTTAGTGTACGAAATTGATAATCTCTTTTGAAGTATCACGGTTTCGGACGAAAACTCATCTGTTACAAAGGGATTTCATTTTTTTGAACTTATTTCAACTCCATACTTTTTTGTGTTCAAAATGCACCATTCAAAGCCACATCATCCATTTTCAACCCTTTCTCACTACAGTTAGTATTTTTCATGCACTTACTGATTTTTTCGGCTAAATAACCCTGAAATTGGAAAGCATTTCAAATGAACTCTGAAAAGGTTGAAAGTTGGCATGGTATCATCATTTCACCCACATAGCACGCGCTAAAAAGTTGAGAGGGTTACGGGAAAAACTGGATGCACTTCGTGTACAAAATGGACAATCTCTTTTGAAGTATCATCGTTTACGACGAAAACTCATCTGTTACAAAGGGATTTCACTTTTTTGAACTTATTTGAACTTCATACTTTTCTGTGTTCAAAATTCATCACTCAAAGCTACATGATCAATTTTCAACCCTTTCTGACTACATTTGGTATTTTTCATGCACTTACTCAGTTTTTGAGCTAAATAACCCTGAAATTGAAAAGCACTTCAAATGAACTCTGAAAAGGTTGAAAGGTGGCATGGTATCATCATTTCACCAGCATAGCATGTGCTAAAAAGTTGAGAGGGTTGCGACAAAAACTGGATGCACTTCGTGTACAAAATGGACAATCTCTTTTGAAGTATCACGCTTTCGGAGGAAAACTCATCTGTTACAAAGGGATTTCATTTTTAACTGATTTGAACTCCATAATTTTTATGTGTTCAAAATGCACCATTCGAAGCCACATCATCAATTTTCAACCCTTTCTTACTACATGTGGTATTTTCATCCACTTACTGATTTTTTTAGGTAAATAACCCTGAAATTGAAAAGCACTTCGAATGAACTCTGAAATGGTTGAAGTTGGCATGGTATCATCATTTCACCCACATAAAATGTGCTAAAAAGTTGAGATGCACTTCGTGTACGAAATGGACAATCTCTTTTGAAGTATCACTCTTTCGGACGAAAACTCATCAGTTACAAAGGGATTTCTTTTTTTTAACTTATTTGAACTCCATACTTTTTATGTGTTCAAAATGCACCATTCAAAGCCACATCGTCAATTTTCAACCCTTTCTGACTACATTTGGTATTTTCATCCACTTACTGATTTTTTCAGGTAAATAACCCTGAAATTGAAAAGCACTTCAAATGAACTCTGAAATGGTTGAAAGTTGGCATGGTATCATCATTTCACCCACATAGAATGTGCTAAAAAGTTGAGTGGGTTATGGCAAAAACAGGATGCACTTAGTGTACGAAATTGATAATCTCTTTTGAAGTATCACGGTTTCGGACGAAAACTCATCTATTACAAAGGGATTTCGTTTTTTTAACTTATTTGAACTCCATACTTTTTTGTGTTCAATATGCACCATTCAAAGCCACATCATCAATTTTCAACCCTTTCTGACTACAGTTAGTATTTTCATGCACATACTGATTTTTGAGCTAATTAACCCTAAAATTGAAAAGCACTACAAATGAACTCTGAAAAGGTTGAAAGTTGGCATGGTATCATCATTTCACCCATATAGCACGCGATAAAAAGTTGAGAGGGTTACGGGAAAAACTAGATGCACTTCGTGTACAAAATGGACAATCTCTTTTGAAGTATCACCGTTTACGACGAAAACTCATCTGTTACAAAGGGATTTCATATTTTTGAACTTATTTGAACTTCATACTTTTTTGTGTTCAAAATTCATCACTCAAAACTACATGATCAATTTTTAACGCTTTCTGACTACATTTGGTATTTTTCATGCACTTACTCAGTTTTTGAGCTAAATAACCCTGAAATTGAAAAGCACTTCAAATGAACTCTGAAAAGGTTGAAAGGTGGAATGGTATCATCATTTCACCAGCATAGCGTGTGCTAAAAAGTTGAGAGGGTTGCGACAAAAACTGGATGCACTTCGTGTACAAAATTGACAATCTCTTTTGAAGTATCACGCTTTCGGAGGAAAACTCATCTATTACAAAGGGATTTCATTTTTAACTGATTTGAACTCCATAATTTTTATGTGTTCAAAATGCACCATTCGAAGCCACATCATCAATTTTCAACCCTTTCTTACTACAAGTGGTATTTTCATCCACTTACTGATTTTTTTAGGTAAATAACCCTGAAATTGAAAAGCACTTCGAATGAACTCTGAAATGGTTGAAGTTGGCATGGTATCATCATTTCACCCACATAAAATGTGCTAAAAAGTTGAGATGCACTTCGTGTACGAAATGGACAATCTCTTTTGGAGTATCACTCTTTCGGACGAAAACTCATCAGTTACAAAGGGATTTCTTTTTTTTTAACTTATTTGAACTCCATACTTTTTATGTGTTCAAAATGCACCATTCAAAGCCACATCGTCAATTTTCAACCCTTTCTGACTACATTTGGTATTTTCATCCACTTACTGATTTTTTCAGGTAAATAACCCTGAAATTGAAAAGCACTTCAAATGAACTCTGAAATGGTTGAAAGTTGGCATGGTATCATCATTTCACCCACATAGAATGTGCTAAAAAGTTGAGTGGGTTATGGCAAAAACTGGATGCACTTAGTGTACGAAATTGATAATCTCTTTTGAAGTATCACAGTTTCGGACGAAAACTCATCTGTTACAAAGGGATTTCATTTTTTTGAACTTGTTTGAACTCCATACTTTTTTGTGTTCAAAATGCACCATTCAAAGCCACATCATCCATTTTCAACCCTTTCTCACTACAGTTAGTATTTTTCATGCACTTAATGATTTTTTCGGCTAAATAACCCTGAAATTGGAAAGCATTTCAAATGAACTCTAAAGAGGTTGAAAGTTGGCATGGTATCATCATTTCACCCACATAGCACGCGCTAAAAAGTTGAGAGGGTTACGGGAAAAACTGGATGCACTTCGTGTACAAAATGGACAATCTCTTTTGAAGTATCATCGTTTACGACGAAAACTCATCTGTTGCAAAGGGATTTCACTTTTTTGAACTTATTTGAACTTCATACTTTTCTGTGTTCAAAATTCATCACTCAAAGCTACATGATCAATTTTCAACCCTTTCTGACTACATTTGGTATTTTTCATGCACTTACTCAGTTTTTGAGCTAAATAACCCTGAAATTGAAAAGCACTTCAAATGAACTCTGAAAAGGTTGAAAGGTGGCATGGTATCATCATTTCACCAGCATAGCATGTGCTAAAAAGTTGAGAGGGTTGCGACAAAAACTGGATGCACTTCGTGTACAAAATGGACAATCTCTTTTGAAGTATCACGCTTTCGGAGGAAAACTCATCTGTTACAAAGGGATTTCATTTTTAACTGATTTGAACTCCATAATTTTTATGTGTTCAAAATGCACCATTCGAAGCCACATCATCAATTTTCAACCCTTTCTTACTACATGTGGTATTTTCATCCACTTACTGATTTTTTTAGGTAAATAACCCTAAAATTGAAAAGCACTTCGAATGAACTCTGAAATGGTTGAAGTTGGCATGGTATCATCATTTCACCCACATAAAATGTGCTAAAAAGTTGAGATGCACTTCGTGTACGAAATGGACAATCTCTTTTGAAGTATCACTCTTTCGGACGAAAACTCATCAGTTACAAAGGGATTTCTTTTTTTTAACTTATTTGAACTCCATACTTTTTATGTGTTCAAAATGCACCATTCAAAGCCACATCGTCAATTTTCAACACTTTCTGACTACATTTGGTATTTTCATCCACTTACTGATTTTTTCAGGTAAATAACCCTGACATTGAAAAGCACTTCAAATGAACTCTGAAATGGTTGAAAGTTGGCATGGTATCATCGTTTCACCCACATAGAATGTGCTAAAAAGTTGAGTGGGTTATGGCAAAAACTGGATGCACTTAGTGTACGAAATTGATAATCTCTTTTGAAGTATCACGGTTTCGGACGAAAACTCATCTGTTACAAAGGGATTTCATTTTTTTGAACTTATTTGAACTCCATACTTTTTTTGTGTTCAAAATGCACCATTCAAAGCCACGTCATCAATTTTCAACCCTTTCTCACTACAGTTAGTATTTTTCATGCACTTACTGATTTTTTCAGCTAAATAACCCTGAAATTGGAAAGCATTTCAAATGAACTCTGAAAAGGTTGAAAGTTGGCATGGTATCATCATTTAAATCACATAGCATGTGCTAAAAAGTTGAGAGGGTTATGGGAAAAACTGGATGCACTTCGTGTACAAAGTGGACAATCTCTTTTGAAGTATCACCGTTTCGGACGAAAACTCATCTGGTAGAAAGGGGTTTCATTTTTTTGAACTTATTTGAACTTCATACTTTTTGTGTGTCCAAAATTCACCATTCAAGGCCACATCATAAATTTTCAACCCTTTCTAACAACAATCGGTATTTTTTGAGCAATCGGCCACATCATAAATTTTTCATGCACTTACTGATTTTTTGAGCTAAATAACCCTTAAGTTGAAAAGCACTCCAACGGAACTCTGAAAAGGTTGAAACTTGGCATGGTATGATCATCTCACCCACAGCGCATGTGCTAAAAAGTTGAGAGGGTTACGGCAAAAACTGTATGCACTTCGTGTACAAAACGGACAATCTCTTTCGAAGGATTCAGGTTTCGGGCGAAAACTCATCTGTTACAAAGGGATTTAATTTGTGTGATCTTATTTGAACTCCATAATTTTTGTGATTTCAAAATGCACCATTCAAAGCGACATCATCAATTTTCAACCATTTCTGTCTACATATGGTCTTTTTGATGCACTTACTGATTTTTTGAGCTAAATAAACCTGAAATTGAAAAGCACTTCAAATGAACTCTGAAAAGGTTGAAAGTTGGCATGGTATCATAATTGCACCCACATAGCATGTGATAATAAGTTGAGAGGGTGACGGCAAAAACTGGATGAATTTCATGTACGAAATGGAAAATCTCTTTCGAAGTATCACGGTTTCGGACGAAAACTCATCTGTTACAAAGGGATTTCATTTTTTGAACTTATTTGAACTCCATACTTTTTGTATTGTTCAAAATGCACCATTCAAATCCACATCATCAATTTTCAACCATTTGTGACTACCGTTGGTATTTTTCATGCACTTACTAGTTTTTTTGAGCTAAATAACCCTGAAATTAAAAAGAACTTCAAATCAACCCTGAAAAGGTTGAAAGTTGGCATGGTATCATCATTTCACCCACATAGCATGTGCTAAAAAGTTGAGAGGGGTAAGACAAAAACTGGATGCATTTCGTGTACAAAATGGACAATATCTTTTGAAGTATCACGATTTTGGACAAAAACTCATTTGTTACTAAGGGATTTCATTTTTCTAAACTTATTTGAACTCGAAACTTTTTGTGTGTTCAAAATGCACCATTCAAAGCCACATCATCAATTTTCAACCATTTCTTACTTCATTTGGTATTTTGCATGCACTTGCTGATTTTTTGAGCTAAATAACCCTGAAATTGAAAAGCACTTCAAACGAACTCTGAAAAGGTTGAAAGTTTGCATGGTATCATCATTTCACCCACATAGCATGTGCTAAAAATTTGAGAGGGTTACGGCAAAAACTGGATGCACTTCGTGTACCAAATAGACAATCTCTTTTGAAGTATCACCGTTTCGGACGAAAACTCGTCTGTTACAAAGGGATTTCATTTTTTTGAACTTATTTGAACTTCATACTTATTGTGTGTTCAAAATTCAGCACTCAAAGCTACATCAGAAATTTTCAATGCTTTGTGACTACAATTCGTATTTTTCATGCACTTACTCATTTTTTTTGCTAAATAATCCTGAAATTGAAAAGCACTTCAAATGAGCTCTGAAAAGGTTGAAAGGTGTCATGGTATCATCATTTCACCCACATAGCATGTGCTAAAAAGTTGAGAGGGTTACGACAAAAACTGGATGCATTTCGTCTACGAAATGGACAATCTCTTTTGAAGTATCACGCTTCAGGACGAAAACTCATGTGTTAGAAAGGGATTTCATGTTTTTAACTTATTTGAACTACATACTTTTTATGTGTTCAAAATGCACCATTCAAAGCCACATCATTAATTTTCAACCCTTTCTGACTACATTTGGTATTTTCATCAACTTACTAATTTTTTTAGGTAAATAACCCTGAAATTGAAAAGCACTTCAAATGAACTCGCAAATGGTTGAAAGTTGGCATGGTATCATCATTTCACCCACATAGAATGTGCTAAAAATTTGAGAGGGTTACGGCAAAAACTGGATGCACTTCGTGTACGAAATGGACAATCTCTTTTGAAGTATCACGGTTTCGGACGAAAACTCATCTGTTACAAATGGATTTCATTTTTTTAATTTATTTGAACTCCATAGTTTTTTTGTGTTCAAAATGCACCATTCAAAGACAAATCATCAATTTTCAACCCTTTTTGACTAGAGTTGTTATTTTTCATGCCCTTACTGTTTTTTTGAGCTAAATAACCCTGAAATTGAAAAGCACTTCAAACGAACTCTGAAAAGGTTGAAAGTTGGCATGGTATCAACATTTCACTCACATAGCATGTGCTAAAAAGTTGAGAGGGTTACGGCAAAAACTGGATGCACTTCGTGTACCAAATAGACAATCTCTTTTGAAGTATCACGCTTTCGGACGAAAACTCATCTCTTACAAAGGGATTTCATTTTTTTGACCTTATTTGAACTTCATACTTTTTTGTGTTCAAAATTCACCACTCAAAGCCACATCATCAATTTTCAACCCTTTCTGACTACAGTTGGTATTTTTAGTGCACTTAGTGGGTTTTTTAGCTAAGTAACCCTAAAATTGAAAAGCACTTCAAATGAACTCTGAAAAGGTTGAAAGTTGGCATGGCATGATCATTTCACCCACATAGCATGTGCTAAAAAGTTGTGAGGGTTACGGCAAAAACTGGATGCATTTCATGTACGAAATGGAAAATCGCTTTCGAAGTATCATGGTTTCGGACGAAAACTCATCTGTTACAAAGGGATTTCATTTTTTGAACTTATTTGACCTCCATACTTTTTGTATTGTACAAAATGCACCATTAAAATCCACATTATCAATTTTCAACCCTTTCTCACTACAGTTGGTATTTTTCATGCACTTAGTGATTTTTTTGAGCTAAATAACCCGGAAATTGAAAAGAACTTCAAATAAACTCTGAAAAGGTTGAAAGTTGGCATGGTATCATCATTTCACCCAAATAGCATGGGCTAAAAAGTTGGTAGGGTTCCGACAAAAACTGGATGCATCTCGTGTACAAAATGGACAATCTCTTTTGAAGTATCACGGATTCGGACGAAAACGCATCTATTACAAAGGGATAACATTTTTTAACTTATATGAACTCCATAATTTGTTTGTGTTCAAAATTCACCATTCAAAGCCACATCATCAATCTTCAACCCTTTCTGACTACATTTGGTATTTTTCATGCACTTACTGCTTGTTTTGAGCTAAATAACCCTGAAATTGAAAAGCGCTTCAAATGAACTCTGAAAAGGTTGAAAGTTGGCATGGTATCATCATTTCACCCACATAACATGTGCTAAAAAGTTGAGAGGGTTACGACAAAAACTGGATGCATTTCGTATACAAAATGGACAATCTCTTTCGAAGTATCACGGTTTCGGACAAAAACTCATCTCTTACAAAGAGATTTCATTTTTCTAAACTTATTTGAACTCCATACTTTTTGTGAGTTCAAAATGCACCATTCAAAGCCGCATCATCAATTTTCAACCATTTCCTACTTCATTTGTTATTTTTCATGCACTTGTTGATTTTTTGAGCTAAATTACCCTGAAATTGAAAAGCACTTCAAACGAACTCTGAAAAGGTTGACAGTTGGCATGGTATCAACATTTCACCCACAGAGCATGTGCTAAAAAGTTGAGAGGGTTACGGCAAAAACTGGATACACTTCGTGTACCAAATGGACAATCTCTTTTGAACTATCACCATTTCAGACGAAAACTCATCTGTTACAAAGGGATTTCATTTTTTCTACTTATTTGAACTTCATACTTTTTGTGTGTTCAAAATTTACCACTCAAAGCCACATCATCAATTTTCAACCCTTTCTGACTACATTTGGTATTTTTCATGCACTTACTCATTTTTTGAGTTAAATAACCCTGAAATTGAAAAGCTCTTCAAATAAACTCTGAAAAGGTTGAAAGGTGGCATGGTATCATCATTTCACCCACATATTATGTGCTAAAAAGTTGAGAGGGTTACGACAAAAACTGGATGCACTTCGTGTACAAAATGGACAATCTCTTTTGAAGTATCACGGTTTCGGACAAAAACTCATCTGTTACAGAGGTATTTCATTTTTCTAAACTTATTTGAACTCCATACTTTTTGTATTGTTCAAAATGCACCATTCACATCAACATCGTCAATTTTCAACCCTTTCTGACTACATTTGGTATTTTCATCCACTTATTGATTATTTGAGGTCAATAACCCTGAAATTGAAAAGCACTTCAAATGAACTCTGAAATGGTTGAAAGTTAGCATGGTATCACCATTTCACAAACAAAGAATGTGCTAAAAAGTTGAGAGGGTTACGACAAAAACTGGATGCACTTCGTGTACGAAATGGACAATCTCTTTTGAAGTATCACGGTTTCGGAAGAAAACTCATCTGTTACAAAGGGATTTAATTTTTTTAACTTATTTGAACTCCATAATTTGTTTGTGTTCAAAATGCACCATTCAAAGCCACATCATCAATCTTCAACCCTTTCTGACTACATTTGCTATTTTTCATGCACTTACTGATTTTTTTTGAGCTAAATAACCCTGAAATTTAAAAGCACTTCAAACGAACTCTGAAAAGGTTGAAAGTTGGCATGGTATCAAAATTTCACCCACATAGCATGTGCTAAAAAGTTGAGAGGGTTACGGCAAAAACTGGATGAACTTCGTGTACCAAATGGACAATCTCTTTTGAACTATCACCATTTCAGACGAAAACTGATCTATTACAAAGGGATTTCATTTTTTTTACTTATTTGAACTTCATACTTTCTGTGTGTTCAAAATTTACCACTCAAAGCCACATCATCAATTTTCAACCATTTCTTACTTCATTTGTTATTTTTCATGCACTTGCTGATTTTTTGAGCTAAATAACCCTGAAATTGAAAAGCACTTCAAACGAACTCTGAAAAGGTTGAAAGTTGGCATGGTATCAACATTTCACTCACATAGCATGTGCTAAAAAGTTGAGAGGGTTACGGCAAAAACTGGATGCACTTCGTGTACCAAATGGACAATCTCTTTTGGAGTATCACTGTTCAGACGAAAAATCATCTGTTACAAATGGATTTCATTTTTTTGAACTTATTTGAACTTCATACTTTTTTTGTGTTCAAAATACACCACTCAAAGCCACATCATCAATTTTCAACCCTTCCTGACTACATTTGGTATTTTTCATGCACTTACTCATTTTTTGACTTAAATAACCCTGAAATTGAAAAGCACTTCAAATTAACTCTGAAAAGGTTTAAAGGTGGCATGGTATCATAATTTCACCCACATAGCATGTCCTAAAAAGTTGAGAGGGTTACGACAAAGACTGGATGCACTTCGTGTACAAAATGGACAATCTCTTTTCAAGTATCACGCTTTTGGACGAAAACTCATCGGTTACAAAGGGATTTCATTTTTTTAACTTATTTGAAGTCCATACTTTTTATGTGTTCAAAATGCATCATTCAAAGCCACATCATCAATTTTCAACCCTTTCTGACTACATTTGGTATTTTCATCCACTTACTGATTTTTTGAGGTAAATAAACTTGAAATTGAAAAGCACTTCAAATGAACTCTGAAATGGTTGAAAGTTGGCATGGTATCATCATTTCACCCACATATAAAGTGCTAAAAAGTTGAGAGGGTTACGGCAAAAACTGGATGCACTTCGTGTACGAAATGCACAATCTCTTTTGAAGTATCTCCGTTTCGGACGAAAACTTATTTGTTACAAAGGGATTTCATTTTTGAACTTATTTGAACTACATACTTTTTGTGTGTTCAAAATGCACCATTCAAAGCCACATCATCAATTTTCAACCCTTTCTGATTAGATTTGGTATTTTCATACACTTACTGATTTATTTGAGCTAAATAACCCTGAAATTGAAAAGCACTTCAAATGAACTCTGAAAAGGTTGCGAGTTGGCATGGTATAATCATTTCACTCCACAGGATGTGCTAAAAAGTTGACATGGTCATGGCAAAAATGGTATACACTTTGTGTACAAAATGGACAATCTCTTTCGAAGTATTGAGGTTTCACACAAAAACTCATCTGTTACAAAGGGATTTAATTTATTTGAACTTATTTGAACTCCATGCTCTTTTGTGTTCAAAATGCACCATTCAAAGCCACATCATCAATTTTCAACCCTTTCTGCCTACATTTGGTATTTTGATGCACTTACTGATTTTTTTTGAGCTAAATAACCCTAAAATTGAAAAGCACTTCAAATGGACTCTGAAAAGGTTGAAAGTTGGGGTGGCATCATCATTTCACCCACATAGCATGTGCTAAAAAGTTGAGAGGGTTACGACAAAAACTGCTTGCACTTCGTTTACAAAATGGACAATCTCTTTCGAAGTATTGTGGTTTCGTACGAAAACTTATCTGTTATAGAGGGATTTAATGTTTTTGAACTTATTTGAACTCCATACTTTTTGTGTGTTCAAAATGCACCACTCAAAGCCACATCAGAAATTTTCAGCCCTTTCCAACTACATTTGGTATTTTTCACGCACTTACTTATTTTTAGAGCTAAATAACCCTCAAATTGAAAAGCACTTCAAATGAACTCTGAAAAGATTGAAAGTTTCATTTGTATGAAATGGAAAATCTCTTTCGAAGTATCACGGTTTTGGACGAAAACTCATCTGTTACTAAGGGATTGCATTTTTTTAACTTATTCGAACTCCATCCTTTTTGTGTTCAAAATGCACCATTCAAAGCCACGTCATCAATTTTCAACCATTTCTGACTACAGGTGGTATTTTTCGTGCACTTAGTGGTTTTTTTAGCTAAGTAACCCTGAAATTGAAAAGCACTTCAAATGAACTCTAAAAAGGTTGAAAGTTGGCAAGGTATCATCATTTCACCCACATAGCGTGTGCTAAAAAGTTGAGAGGGTTACGGGAAAAACTGGATGCACTTCGTGTACAAGATGGACAATCTCTTTTGAAGTATCACCGTTTCGGACGAAAACTCATCTGGTACAAAGGGATTTCATTTTTTTGAACTTATTTGAACTTCATACTTTTCGTGTTTCCAAAATTCACCATTCAAGGCCACATCATCAATTTTCAACCCTTTCTAACAACATTTGGTATTTTTTATGCACTTACTGATTTTTTGAGCTAAATAACCCTGAAATTGAAAAGCACTACAAATGAACTCTTAAAAGGTTGAAAGTTGGCATGGTATCATCATTTCACCCACATCGCATGTGCTAAAAAGTTGAGAGGGTTGCGGCAAAAACTATATGCACTTCGTGTACAAAACGGACAATCTCTTTTGAAGGATTCAGGTTTCGGACGAAAACTCATCTGTTACAAAGGGATTTAATTTTTGTGATCTTATTTGAACTTCATACTTTTTGTGTGTTCAAAATTCACCACTCAAAGCCACATCATCAATTTTCAACCCTTTTTGACTACATTTGGTAATTTTCATGCACTTACTGATTTTTTTGAGCTAAATAACACTCAAATTGAAAAGCACTTCAAATGAACTCTGAAAAGGTTGAAAGGTGGCATGGTATCACCATTTTACCCACATAGCATGTGCTGAAAAGTTGAGAGGGTTACGACAAAAACTGGATGCACTTCGTGTACAAAAGGGACAATCTCTTTTGAAGTATCATGCTTTCGGACGAAAACTCATCTGTTACAAAGGGATTTCGTTTTTTTAACTTATTTGAACTCCATACTTTTTATTTGTTCAAAATGCACCATTTTAAAACCACATCATCAATTTTCAACCCTTTCTAACTACATTTGGTATTTTCAGCCACTTACTGATTTTTTGAGGTCAATAACCCTGAAATTGAAAAGCACTTCAAATGAACTCTGAAATGGTTGAAAGTTGGCATGGTATCATCATTTCACCCACATAGAATGTGCTAAACTGTTGCGAGGGTTACAACAAAAACTGGATGCACTTCGTGTACGAAATGGAAAATCTCTTTTGAAGTATCACGGTTTCGGACGAAAACTCATCTGCTACAAAGGTATTTCATTTTTTAAACTTATTTGAACTCCACATTTTGTTTGTGTTCAAAATTCACCATTCAAAGCCACATTATCAATCTTCAACCCTTTCTGACTACATTTGGTATTTTTCATGCACTTACTCATATTTTTTGAGCTAAATAACCCTGAAATTGAAAAGCCCTCCAAATGAACTCTGAAATGGTTGAAAGTTGGCATGGTATCATCATTTCACCCACATAGCATGTGCTAAAAAGTTGAGAGGGTTATGACAAAAACTGGATGCATTTCGTGTACGAAATGGACACAATCTCTTTTGAAGTATCACGGTTTCGAATGAAAACTCATCTGTTACAAAGGTATTTCATTTTTTTGAACTTATTTGAACTCCATACTTTTTGTATTGTTCAAAATGCACCATTAAAATCAACATCATCAATATTCAACCCTTTCGGACTTCAGTTGGTATTTTTCATGCACTTACTGATTTTTTGAGCTAAATAACTGTGAAATTGAAAAGAACTTCAAATCAACTCTGAAAAGGTTGAAAGTTGGCATGGTATCAACATTTCAACCACATAGCATGTGCTAAAAAGTTGAGAGGGTTACAACAAAAACTGGATGCATTTCGTGTACGAAATGGACACAATCTCTTTTGAAGTATCACGCTTTCGGACAAAAACTCATCTGTTACAAAGGGATTTCATTTTTCTGAACTTATTTGAACTCCATACTTTTTGTTTGTTCAAAATGCACCATTCAAAGCCACATCATCAATTTTGAACCATTTCTTACTTCATTCGGTATTTTTGATGCACTTGCTGATTTTTTGAGCTAAATAACCCTGAAATTGAAAAGCACTTCAAACGAACTATGAAAAGGTTTAAAGTTGGCATGGTATCATCATTTCACGCACATAGCATGTGCTAAAATGTTGAGAGGGCTACGGCAAAAACTTGATGCACTTCGTGTACCAAATGGACAATCTATTTTGAAGTATCACCGTTTCGGACGAAAACTCATCTGTTACAAAGGGATTTCATTTTTTTGAACTTATTTGAATTTCATACTTTTTGTGTGTTAAAAATTCACCACTCAAAGCAACATCATCATTTTTCAATCCTTTCTGACTACATTTGGTATTTTTCATGCACTTACTCATTTTTTGAGCTAAATAACCCAAAAATTGAAAATCACTTCAAATTAACTCTGAAAGGGTTGAAAGGTGGCATGGTATCGTCATTTCACCCACATAGCATGTGCTAAAAATTTGAGAGGGTTACGCCAAACTGGATGCACTTCGTGTACAAAATGGACAATCTCTTTTGAAGTATCACGCTTTCGGACGAAAACTCATCTGTTACAAAGGGATTTCGTTTTTAACTTATTTGAACTCCATACTTTTTATGTGTTCAAAATGCACCATTCAAAGTCACATCATCAATTTTCAACCCTTTCTGACTACATTTGGTATTTTCATCCACTTACTGATTTTTTGAGGTAAATAACCCTGAAATTGAAAAGCACTACAAATGAACTCTGAAATGGTTGAAAGTTGGCATGGTATCATTATTTCAGCCACATAGAATGTGCTAAAAAGTTGAGAGGGTTACGGCAAAAACTGGATGCACTTCGTGTACGAAATGGACAATCTCTTTTGAAGTATCACGGTTTCGGACGAAAACTCATCTGTTACAAAGGGATTTCATTTCTTTAACTTATTTGAACAACATACTTTTTTTGTGTTCAAAATGCACCATTCAAAGCCACATCATCAATTTTCAACCCTTTCTGACTATAGTTGGTATTTTTCATGCACTTACTGATTTTTTGAGCTAAATAACCCTGAAATTGAAAAGCACTTCAAATGAACTCTGAAAAGGTTGAAAGTTTGCATGGTATCATAATTTCACCCATATAGAATGTGCTAAAAAGTTGAGAGGGTTACGGGAAAAACTAGATGCACTTCGTGTACAAAATGGACAATCTCTTTTGAAGTATCACCGTTTCGGACGAGAACTCATCTGGTACAAAGGGATTTCATTTTTTTGAACTTCATACTTTTTGTGTGTCCAAAATTCACCTTTCAAGGCCACATCATATATTTTCAACCCTTTCTAACAACATTTGGTATTTTTCATGCACTTACATATTTTTTGAGCTAAATAACCCTGAAATTGAAAAGCACTCCAAATGAACTCTGAAAAGGTTGAAAGTTGGCATGGTATCATCATTCACCCACATCGCATGTGCTAAAAAGTTGAGAGTGTTACGGCAGAAACTGTATGCCCTTCGTGTACAAAACGGAGAATATCTTTCGAAGGATTCAGGTTTCGGACGAAAACTCATCTGTTACAAAGGGATTTAATTTTTTTGATCTTATTTGAACACAATACTTTTTGTGTGTTCAAAATGCACAATTCAAAGCCACATCATCAATTTTCAACCATTTTTGACTACATATGGTATTTTTGATGCACTTACACATTTTTTTGAGCTAAATAAACTTTAAATTGAAAAGCTCTTCAAATGAACTATGAAAAGGTTGAAATTTGGCGTGGTATCATCATTCCAGCCACACAGCATGTGCTAAAAAGTTGAGAGGGGTACGGCAAATAGTGATGCATTTCATGTACGAAATGGAAAATTGCTTTCGAAGTATCACGGTTTCGGACGAAAACTCATATATTACAAAAGAATTTTATTTTTCTGAACTTATTTGAACTCCATACTTTTTTGTGTTCAAAATGCACCATTAAAAGCCACACATCATCCATTTTCAACCCTTTCTGACTACAGTTGGTATTTTTCATGCACTTAGTGTTTTTTTGAGCTAAATAACCCTGAAATTGAAAAGCACTTCAAATGAACTCTAAAAAGGTTGAAAGTTGGCATGGTATCATTATTTCACCCACATTGAATGTGCTAAAGAGTTGAGAGGGTCACGATAAAAACTGGAGGCATTTCGTGTACAAAATGGACAATCTCTTTTGAAGTATCACCGTTTCAGACGAAAACTCATCTGTTACAAAGGGATTTCATTTTTTTAACTTATTTGAACTACATACTTTTTGTGTGTTAAAAATGCACTATTTAAAGCCACATCATTAATTTTCAACCCTTTCTGACTACATTTGGTATTTTCATGCAATTACTGATTTTTTTTGAGCTCAATAACCCTGAAATTGAAAAGCACTTCAAATGAACTCCGAAAAGGTTGAAAGTTTGCATGGTATCATAATTTCACCCATATAGAATGTGCTAAAAAGTTGAGAAGGTTACGGGAAAAAATGGATGCACTTCGTGTACAAAATGGACAATCTCTTTTGAAGTATCACCGTTTCAGACGAGAACTCATCTGGTACAAAGGGATTTCATTTTTTTGAACTTATTTGAACTTCATACTTTTTGTGTGTCCAAAATTCACCTTTCAAGGCCACATCATCAATTTTCAACCCTTTCTAACAACATTTGGTATTTTTCATGCACTTACAGATTTTTTGAGCTAAATAACCCTGAAATTGAAAAGCATTCCAAATGAACTCCGAAAAGGTTGAAAGTTGGCATGGTATCATCATTCACCCACATCGCATGTGCTAAAAAGTTGAGAGGGTTACGGCAGAAACTGTATGCACGTCGTGTACAAAACGGACAATATCTTTCGAAGGATTCAGGTTTCGAACGAAAACTCATCTGTTACAAAGGGATTTAATTTTTTTGATCTTATTTGAACTCCATACTTTTTGTGTGTTCAAAATGCACAATTCAAAGCCACATCATCAATTTTCAACCATTTTTGACTACATATGGTATTTTTGATGCACTTACACATTTTTTGAGCTAAATAAACTTTAAATTGAAAAGCTCTTCAAATGAACTCTGAAAAGGTTGAAAGTTGGCGTGGTATCATCATTCCAGCCACATAGCATGTCCTAAAAAGTTGAGAGGGGTACGACAAAAAGTGGATACATTTCATGGACGAAATGGAAAATTTCTTTCGAAGTATCACGGTTTCGGACGAAAACTCATATATTACAAAAGAATTTTATTTTTCTGAACTTATTTGAACTCCATACTTTTTTTGTGTTCAAAATGCACCATTAAAAGCCACACATCATCCATTTTCAACCCTTTCTGACTACAGTTGGTATTTTTCATGCACTTAGTGTTTTTTTGAGCTAAATAACCCTAATATTGAAAAGCACTTCAAATGAACTCTAAAAAGGTTGAAAGTTGGCATGGTATCATTATTTCACCCACATAGAATGTGCTAAAAAGTTGAGAGGGTCACGACAAAAACTGGAGGCATTTCGTGTACAAAATGGACAATCTCTTTTGAAGTATCACCGTTTCAGACGAAAACTCATCTGTTACAAAGGGATTTCATTTTTTTAACTTATTTGAACTCCATACTTTTTGTGTGTTCAAAATGCACCATTCAAAGCCACATCATCAATTTTCAACCCTTTCTGACTATAGTTGGTAATTTTCATGCACTTACTGATTTTTTGAGCTAAATAACCCTGAAATTGAAAAGCACTTCAAATGAACTCCGAAAAGGTTGAAATTTTGCATGGTATCATAATTTCACCCATATAGAATGTGCTCAAAAGTTTAGAGGGTTACGGGAAAAACTGGATGCACTTCGTGTACAAAATGGACAATCTCTTTTGAAGTGTCACCGTTTCAGACGAGAACTCATCTGGTACAAAGGGATTTCATTTTTTTGAACTTATTTGAACTTCATACTTTTTGTGTGTCTAAAATTCACCTTTCAAGGCCACATCATCAATTTTCAACCCTTTCTAACAACATTTGGTATTTTTCATGCACTTACAGATTTTTTGAGCTAAATAACCCTGAAATTGAAAAGCACTCCAAATGAACTCTGAAAAGGTTGAAAGTTGGCATGGTATCATCATTCACCCACATCGCATGTGCTAAAAAGATGAGAGTGCTACGGCAGAAACTGTATGCACTTCGTGTACAAAACGGACAATATCTTTCGAAGGATTCAGGTTTCGGACGAAAACTCATCTGTTACAAAGGGATTTAATTTTTGTGATCTTATTTGAACTCCATACTTTTGTGCGTTCAAAATGCACAATTCAAAGCCACATCATCAATTTTCAACCATTTGTGACTACATATGGTATTTTTGATGCACTTACACATTTTTTTGAGCTAAATAAACTTTAGATTGAAAAGCTCTTCAAATGAACTCTGAAAAGGTTGAAAGTTGGCGTGGTATCATCATTCCAGCCACATAGCATGTGCTAAAAAGTTGAGAGGGGTACGGCAAAAAGTGGATGCATTTCATGTACGAAATGGAAAATTTCTTTCGAAGTATCACGGTTTCGGACGAAAACTCATATATTACAAAAGAATTTTATTTTTCTGAACTTATTTGAACTCCATACTTTTTTTGTGTTCAAAATGCACCATTAAAAGCCACACATCATCCATTTTCAACCCTTTCTGACTACAGTTGGTATTTTTCATGCACTTAGTGTTTTTTTGATCTAAATAACCCTGAAATTGAAAAGCACTTCAAATGAACTCTAAAAAGGTTGAAAGTTGGCATGGTATCATTACTTAACCCACATAGAATGTGCTAAAAAGTTGAGAGGGTCACGACAAAAACTGGAGGCATTTCGTGTACAAAATGGACAATCTCTTTTGAAGGATCACCGTTTCAGACGAAAACTCATCTGTTACAAAGGGATTTCATTTTTTTAACTTATTTGAACTACATACTTTTTGTGTGTCCAAAATGCACCATTCAAAGCCACATCATCAATTTTCAACCCTTTCTGACTACATTTGGTATTTTCATGCACTTACTGATTTTTTTGAGCTAAATAACCCTGAAATTGAAAAGCACTTCAAATGAACTCCGAAAAGGTTGAAAGTTTGCATGGTATCATAATTTCACCCATATAGAATGTGCTAAAAAGTTGAGAGGGTTATGGGAAAAACTGGATGCACTTCGTGTACAAAATGGACAATCTCTTTTGAAGTATCACCGTTTCGGACGAGAACTCATCTGGTACAAAGGGATTTCATTTTTTGAACTTATTTGAACTTCATACTTTTTGTGTGTCCAAAATTCACCTTTCAAGGCCACATCATCAATTTTCAACCCTTTCTAACAACAGTTGGTATTTTTCATGCACTTACAGATTTTTTGAGCTAAATAACCCTGAAATTGAAAAGCACTCCAAATGAACTCTGAAAAGGTTGAAAGTTGGCATGGTATCATCATTCACCCACATCGCATGTGCTAAAAAGTTGCGAGTGTTACGGCAGAAACTGTATGCACTTCGTGTACAAAACGGACAATATCTTTCGAAGGATTCAGGTTTCGGACGAAAACTCATCTGTTACAAAGGGATTTCATTTTTTTGATCTTATTTGAACTCCATATGTTTTGTGTGTTCAAAATGCACAATTCAAAGCCACATCATCAATTTTCAACCATTTTTGACTACATATGGTATTTTTGATGCACTTACACATTTTTTGAGCTAAATAAACTTTAAATTGAAAAGCTCTTCAAATGAACTCTGAAAAGGTTGAAAGTTGGCGTGGTATCATCATTCCAGCCACATAGCATGTCCTAAAAAGTTGAGAGGGGTACGGCAAAAAGTGGATGCATTTCATGGACGAAATGGAAAATTTCTTTCGAAGTATCACGGTTTCGGACGAAAACTCATATATTACAAAATAATTTTATTTTTCTGAACTTATTTGAACTCCATACTTTTTTTGTGTTCAAAATGCACCATTAAAAGCCACACATCATCCATTTTCAACCCTTTCTGACTACAGTTGGTATTTTTCATGCACTTAGTGTTTTTTTGATCTAAATAACCCTGAAATTGAAAAGCACTTCAAATGAACTCTAAAAAGGTTGAAAGTTGGCATGGTATCATTATTTCACCCACATAGAATGTGCTAAAAAGTTGAGAGGGTCACGACAAAAACTGGAGGCATTTCGTGTACAAAATGGACAATCTCTTTTGAAGGATCACCGTTTCAGACGAAAACTCATCTGTTACAAAGGGATTTCATTTTTTTAACTTATTTGAACTACATACTTTTTGTGTGTCCAAAATGCACCATTCAAAGCCACATCATCAATTTTCAACCCTTTCTGACTACATTTGGTATTTTCATGCACTTACTGATTTTTTTGAGCTAAATAACCCTGAAATTGAAAAGCACTTCAAATGAACTCCGAAAAGGTTGAAAGTTTGCATGGTATCATAATTTCACCCATATAGAATGTGCTAAAAAGTTGAGAGGGTTATGGGAAAAACTGGATGCACTTCGTGTACAAAATGGACAATCTCTTTTGAAGTATCACCGTTTCGGACGAGAACTCATCTGGTACAAAGGGATTTCATTTTTTTGAACTTATTTGAACTTCATACTTTTTGTGTGTCCAAAATTCACCTTTCAAGGCCACATCATCAATTTTCAACCCTTTCTAACAACAGTTGGTATTTTTCATGCACTTACAGATTTTTTGAGCTAAATAACCCTAAAATTGAAAAGCACTCCAAATGAACTCTGAAAAGGTTGAAAGTTGGCATGGTATCATCATTCACCCACATCGCATGTGCTAAAAAGTTGCGAGTGTGACGGCAGAAACTGTATGCACTTCGTGTACAAAACGGACAATATCTTTCGAATGATTCACGTTTCGGACGAAAACTCATCTGTTACAAAGGGATTTAATTTTTTTGATCTTATTTGAACTCCATACTTTTTGTGTGTTCAAAATGCACAATTCAAAGCCACATCATCAATTTTCAACCATTTTTGACTACATATGGTATTTTTGATGCACTTACACATTTTTTGAGCTAAATAAACTTTAAATTGAAAAGCTCTTCAAATGAACTCTGAAAAGGTTGAAAGTTGGCGTGGTATCATCATTCCAGCCACATAGCATGTCCTAAAAAGTTGAGAGGGGTACGGCAAAAAGTGGATGCATTTCATGGACGAAATGGAAAATTTCTTTCGAAGTATCACGGTTTCGGACGAAAACTCATATATTACAAAATAATTTTATTTTTCTGAACTTATTTGAACTCCATACTTTTTTTGTGTTCAAAATGCACCATTAAAAGCCACACATCATCCATTTTCAACCCTTTTTGACTACAGTTGGTATTTTTCATGCACTTAGTGTTTTTTTGAGCTAAATAACCCTAAAATTGAAAAGCACTTCAAATGAACTCTAAAAAGGTTGAAAGTTGGCATGGTATCATTATTTCACCCACATAGAATGTGCTAAAAAGTTGAGAGGGTCACGACAAAAACTGGAGGCATTTCGTGTACAAAATGGACAATCTCTTTTGAAGTATCACCGTTTCAGACGAAAACTCATCTGTTACAAAGGGATTTCAATTTTTTAACTTATTTGAACTACATACTTTTTGTGTGTTCAAAATGCACCATTCAAAGCCACATCATCAATTTTCAACCCTTTCTGACTATAGTTTGGAATTTTCATGCACTTACTGATTTTTTGAGCTAAATAACCCTGAAATTGAAAAGCACTTCAAATGAACTCCGAAAAGGTTGAAAGTTTGCATGGTATCATAATTTCACCCACATAGAATGTGCTAAAAAGTTGAGAGGGTTACGGGAAAAACTGGATGCACTTCGTGTACAAAATGGACAATCTCTTTTGAAGTGTCACCGTTTCAGACGAGAACTCATCTGGTACAAAGGGATTTCATTTTTTTGAACTTATTTGAACTTCATACTTTTTGTGTGTCCAAAATTCACCTTTCAAGGCCACATCATCAATTTTCAACCCTTTCTAACAACATTTGGTATTTTTCATGCACTTACAGATTTTTTGAGCTAAATAACCCTGAAATTGAAAAGCACTCCAAATGAACTCTGAAAAGGTTGAAAGTTGGCATGGTATCATCATTCACCCACATCGCATGTGCTAAACGTTGAGAGTGTTACGGCAAAAAGTGGATGCATTTCATGTACGAAATGGAAAATTTCTTTCGAAGTATCACGGTTTCGGACGAAAACTCATATATTACAAAAAAAATTATTTTTCTGAACTTATTTGAACTCCATACTTTTTTTGTGTTCAAAATGCACCATTAAAAGCCACACATCATCCATTTTCAACCCTTTCTGACTACAGTTGGTATTTTTCATGCACTTAGTGTTTTTTTGATCTAAATAACCCTGAAATTGAAAAGCACTTCAAATGAACTCTAAAAAGGTTGAAAGTTGGCATGGTATCATTATTTCACCCACATAGAATGTGCTAAAAAGTTGAGAGGGTCACGACAAAAACTGGAGGCATTTCGTGTACAAAATGGACAATCTCTTTTGAAGTATCACCGTTTCAGACGAAAACTCATCTGTTACAAAGGGATTTCATTTTTTTAACTTATTTGAACTAAATAATTTTTGTGTGTTCAAAATGCACCATTCAAACACACATCATCAATTTTCAACCCTTTCTCAGTACATTTGGTATTTTCATGCACTTACTGATTTTTTTGAGCTAAATAACCCTGAAATTGAAAATCACTTCAAATGAACTCCGAAAAGGTTGAAAGTTTGCATGGTATCATAATTTCACCCATATAGAATGTGCTAAAAAGTTGAGAGGGTTACGGGAAAAACTGGATGCACTTCGTGTACAAAATGGACAATCTCTTTTGAAGTATCACTGTTTCGGACAAGAACTCATCTGGTACAAAGGGATTTCATTTTTTTGAACTTATTTGAACTTCATACTTTTTGTGTGTCCAAAATTCACCTTTCAAGGCCACATCATCAATTTTCAACCCTTTCTAACAACATTTGGTATTTTTCATGCACTTACAGATTTTTTGAGCTAAATAACCCTGAAATTGAAAAGCACTCCAAATGAACTCTGAAAAGGTTGAAAGTTGGCATGGTATCATCATTCACCCACATCGCATGTGCTAAAAAGTTGAGAGTGTTACGGCAGAAACTGTATGCACTTCGTGTACAAAACGGACAATATCTTTCGAAGGATTCACGTTTCGGACGAAAACTCATCTGTTACAAAGGGATTTAATTTTTTTGATCTTATTTGAACTCCATACTTTTTGTGTGTTCAAAATGCACAATTCAAAGCCACATCATCAATTTTCAACCATTTTTGACTACATATGGTATTTTTGATGCACTTACACATTTTTTTGAGCTAAATAAACTTTAAATTGAAAAGCTCTTCATATGAACTCTGAAAAGGTTGAAAGTTGGCGTGGTATCATCATTCCAGCCACATAGCATGTGCTAAAAAGTTGAGAGGGGTACGGCAAAAAGTGGATGCATTTCATGTACGAAATGGAAAATTTCTTTCGAGGTATCACGGTTTCGGACGAAAACTCATATATTACAAAAGAATTTTATTTTTCTGAATTTTTTGAACTCCATACTTTTTTTGTGTTCAAAATGCACCATTAAAAGCCACACATCATCCATTTTCAACCCTTTCTGACTACAGTTGGTATTTTTCATGCACTTAGTGTTCTTTTGATCTAAATAACCCTGAAATTGAAAAGCACTTCAAATGAACTCTAAAAAGGTTGAAAGTTGGCATGGTATCATTATTTCACCCACATAGAATGTGCTAAAAAGTTGAGAGGGTCACGACAAAAACTGGAGGCATTTCGTGTACAAAATGGACAATCTCTTTTGAAGTATCACCGTTTCAGACGAAAACTCATCTGTTACAAAGGGATTTCATTTTTTTAACTTATTTGAACTACATACTTTTTGTGTGTTCAAAATGCACCATTCAAAGCCACATCATCAATTTTCAACCCTTTCTGACTACATTTGGTATTTTCATGCACTTACTGATTTTTTGACCTAAATAACCCTGAAATTGAAAAGCACGTCAAATGAACTCCGAAAAGGTTGAAAGTTTGCATGGTATCATAATTTCACCCATATAGGATGTGCTAAAAAGTTGAGAGGGTTACAGGAAAAACTGGATGCACTTCGTGTACAAAATGGACAATCTCTTTTGAAGTATCACCGTTTCGGACGAGAACTCATCTGGTACAAAGGGATTTCATTTTGTTGAACTTATTTGAACTTCATACTTTTTGTGTGTCCAAAATTCACCTTTCAAGGCCACATCATCAATTTTCAACCCTTTCTAACAACATTTGGTATTTTTCATGCACTTACAGATTTTTTGAGCTAAATAACCCTGAAATTGAAAAGCACTCCAAATGAACTCTGAAAAGGTTGAAAGTTGGCATGGTATCATCATTCACCCACATCGCATGTGCTAAAAAGTTGAGAGTGTTACGGCAGAAACTGTATGCACTTCGTGTACAAAATGGACAATATCTTTCGAAGGATTCAGGTTTCGGACGAAAACTCATCTGTTACAAAGGGATTTAATTTTTTTGATCTTATTTGAACTCCATACTTTTTGTGTGTTCAAAATGCACAATTCAAAGCCACATCATCAATTTTCAACCATTTTTGACTACATATGGTATTTTTGATGCACTTACACATTTTTTTGAGCTAAATAAACTTTAAATTGAAAAGCTCTTCAAATGTACTCTGAAAAGGTTGAAAGTTGGCGTGGTATCATCATTCCAGCCACATAGCATGTGCTAAAAATTTGAGAGGGGTACGGCAAAAAGTGGATGCATTTCATGTACGAAATGGAAAATTTCTTTCGAAGTATCACGGTTTCGGACGAAAACTCATATATTACAAAAGAATTTTATTTTTCTGAACTTATTTGAACTCCATACTTTTTTTGTGTTCAAAATGCACCATTAAAAGCCACACATCATCCATTTTCAACCCTTTCTGACTACAGTTGGTATTTTTCATGCACTTAGTGTTTTTTTGATCTAAATAACCCTGAAATTGAAAAGCACTTCAAATGAACTCTAAAAAGGTTGAAAGTTGGCATGGTATCATTATTTCACCCACATAGAATGTGCTAAAAAGTTGAGAGGGTCACGACAAAAACTGGAGGCATTTCGTGTACAAAATGGACAATCTCTTTTGAAGTATCACCGTTTCAGACGAAAACTCATCTGTTACAAAGGGATTTCATTTTTTTAACTTATTTGAACTAGATACTTTTTGTGTGTTCAGAATGCACCATTCAAAGCCACATCATCAATTTTCAACCCTTTCTGACTACATTTGATATTTTCATGCACTTACTGATTTTTTTGAGCTAAATAACCCTGAAATTGAAAAGCACTTCAAATGAACTCCGAAAAGGTTGAAAGCTTGCATGGTATCATAATTTCACCCATATAGAATGTGCTAAAAAGTTGAGAGGGTTACGGGAAAAACTGGATGCACTTCGTGTACAAAATGGACAATCTCTTTTGAAGTATCACCGTTTCGGACGAGAACTCATCTGGTACAAAGGGATTTCATTTTTTTGAACTTATTTGAACTTCATACTTTTTGTGTGTCCAAAATTCACCTTTCAAGGCGACATCATCATTTTTCAACCCTTTCTAACAACATTTGGTATTTTTCATGCACTTACAGATTTTTTGAGCTAAATAACCCTGAAATTGAAAAGCACTCCAAATGAACTCTAAAAAGGTTGAAAGTTGGCATGGTATCATCATTCAACCACATCGCATGTGCTAAAAAGTTGAGAGTGTTACGGCAGAAACTGTATGCACTTCGTGTACAAAACGGACAATATCTTTCGAAGGATTCAGGTTTCGGACGAAAACTCATCTGTTACAAAGGGATTTAATTTTTTTGATCTTATTTGAACTCCATATTTTTTGTGTGTTCAAAATGCACAATTCAAAGCCACATCATCAATTTTCAACCATTTTTGACTACATATGGTATTTTTGATGCACTTACACATTTTTTTGAGCTAAATAAACTTTAAATTGAAAAGTTCTTCAAATGAACTCTGAAAAGGTTGAAAGTTGGCGTGGTATCATCATTCCAGCCACATAGCATGTGCTAAAAAGTTGAGAGGGGTACGGCAAAAAGTGGATGCATTTCATGTACGAAATGGAAAATTTCTTTTGAAGTATCACGGTTTCGGACGAAAACTCATATATTACAAAATAATTTTATTTTTCTGAACTTATTTGAACTCCATACTTTTTTTGTGGTCAAAATGCACCATTAAAAGCCACACATCATCCATTTTCAACCCTTTCTCACTACAGTTGGTATTTTTCATGCAGTTTGTGTTTTTTTGAGCTAATTAACCCTGAAATTGAAAAGCACTTCAAATGAACTCTAAAAAGGTTGAAAGTTGGCATGGTATCGTTATTTCACCCACATAGAATGTGCTAAAAAGTTGAGAGGGTCACGACAAAAACTGGAGGCATTTCGTGTACAAAATGGACAATCTCTTTTGAAGTATCAAAAGATTCGGACGAAAACTCATCTGTTACAAAGGGATTTCATTTTTCTAAACTTATTTGAACTCCATACTTTTTGTGTGTTCAAAATGCACCATTCACAGCCACATCATCAATTTTCAACTAGTTCTTACCTCATTTTGTATTTTTCATGCACTTACTGATTTTTTTGAGCTAAATAATCCTGAAATTAAAAAGCATTTCAAATGAACTCTCAAAGGTTGAAAGTTGGCATGGTATAACCATTTCGCCCACATAGCATGTGGTAAAAAGTTCAAACTGTTACGGCAAAAACTGGATGCACTTCGTGTACAAAATGGACAACCTCTTTTGAAGTATAACGGTTTCGGACGAAAACTAGTCTGTTACAAAGGGATTTCATTTTTTAACTTATTTGAACTCCATACCTTTTGTGTGTTCAAAATGCACCATTCAAATCCACATCTTCAATTTTCAACCCTTTCTGGCTTCATTTGGTATTTTCATGCACTTACTGATTTTTTTGAGCTAAATAACCGTGAAATTGAAAAGCACTTAAATTGAACTCTGAAATGCTTGAAAGTTGGCATGGTATAATGATTTCACCCACATAGCATGTGCTAAAAAGTTGAGAGGGTTACGACAAAACTGCATGCACTTCGTGTATAAAATGGACAACCTCTTTTGAAGTATCACGGTTTTGGACGAAAACTCATCTGTTACAAAGGGATTTCATTTTTTTAACTTATTTGAACTCTATAATTTTGGTGTGTTCAAAATTCACCATTCAAAGCCACATCATAAATTTTCAACCCTTTCTCACTTCATTTGGTATTGTTCATGCACTTACTGATTTTTTTGAGCTAAATAACCCTGAAATTGAAAAGAACTTCAAATGAACTCTGAAAAGGTTGAAATTTGGCATGGTATCATCATTTCACCCACATAGCATGTGCCAAAAAGTTGAGAGGGTTACGACAAATACTGGATGCATTTCGTGTACAAAATGGACAATCTCTTTTGAAGTATCATGGTGTCGGACAAAAACTCATCTGTTACAAAGGGATTTCATTTTTCTAAACTTATTTGAACTCCATACTTATTGTTTGTTCAAAATGCACCATTCAAAGCCACATCATCAATTTTCAACCATTTCTTACTTCATTTGGTATTTTTCATGCACTTGCTGATTTTTTGAGCTAAATAACCCTGAAATTGAAAAGCACTTCAAATGAACTCTAAAGAGGTTAAAAGTTGGCATGGTATCATCATTTCACGCACATAGCATGTGCTAAAAAATTGAGAGGGTTACGACAAAAACTGGATGCGCTTCGTGTACGAAATGGACAATCTCTTTTGAAGTATCACCGTTTCGGACGAAAACTCATCTGTTACAAAGGGATTTCATTTTTTTAACTTATTTGAACTTCATACTTTTTGTGTGTTCAAAATTCACCATTCAAAGCCACATCAACAATTTTCAACCCATTCTCACTACAGTTTGTATTTTTCTTGCACTTACTCATTTTTTGAGCTAAATAACCTTGAAATTGAAAAGCACTTCAAATGAACTCTGAAAAGGTTCAAAGGTGGCATGGTATCATCCTTTCACCCACATAGCATGTGCTAGAAAGTTGAGAGAGTTATGGCAAAAACTGTGTGCACTTCGTGTACAAAATGGACAATCCCTTTCAAACTATTCAAGTTTTTGACAAAAACTCATCTGTTACAAAGGGATTAAATTTTTTTTGCACTTATTTGAACTCCATGCTTTTTGTGTGTTCAAAATGCACCATTCAAAGCCACATCATCAATTTTCAACCATTTCTTACTTCATTTGGTATTTTTCATGCACTTATTCGTTTTTTTAGCTAAGTAACCCCAAAATTGAAAAGCACTTCAAATGAACTCTGAAAAGGCTGAAAGGTTGAACGGTATCATCATTTCACGCACATAGCATGTGCTATTAAGTTGAGAGGGTTACGACAAAAACTGCATGCACTTCGTCCACAAAATGGACAATCTGTTTTCCCGTATCACCGTTTCGGAAAAAAACTCCTCTGTTACAAAGGGATTTCATTTTTCTGAACTTATTTTAACTCCATACTTTTTGTGTGTTCAAAATGCACCATTCAAAGCCACATCATCAATTTTCAACCATTTCTGACCACATTTGGAATTTTTCATGCACTCACTGATTTTTTGAGCTAAATAACCCTGAATTTGAAAAGCACTTCAAATGAACTCTAAAATGGTTGAAAGTTGGCATGGTATCATCATTCCACCGACAAGCATGTGCTAAAGAGTTGAGAGGGCTGCGCAAAAACTGGATGCATTTCGGGTACGAAATAGAAATCTCTTTCGAAGTATCATGATTTTGGACGAAAACTCACTTGTAACAAATGGATTTCATGTTTTTGGACTTATTTGAACTCCATACTTTTTGTGTGTTCAAAATGCACCATTCGAAGCCACAACATCAATTTTCAACCATTTCTGACTACATATGGTATTTATGATGCACTTATTGATTTTTTGAGCTAAATAAACCTAAAATTGAAAAGCACTCCAAATGAACATTGAAAAGGTTGAACGTTGGCATGGTATCATCATTCCACCCACATAGCATGCACATAAAAGTTGAGAGGGTTACGGCAAAAACTGGATGCATTTCGTGTACCAAATGGAAAATCTCTTTCGAAGTATCACGGTTTCGGACGAAAACTCATCTGTTACAATGGGATTTCATTTTTTTGAACTTATTTGAACTCCATACTTTTTGTGTGTTCAAAATGCACCATTCAAAGCCACATCTTCAATTTTGAACCCTTTCTGACTACAGTTGGTATTTTTCATGCACTTACTGATTTTTTGAGCTAAATAACCCTGAAATTGAAAAGCACTTCAAATGAACTCTGAAAAGGTTGAAAGTTGGCATGGTATCATCATTCCACCCACAAGCATGTGCACAAAAGTTGAGAGGGTTATGACAAAAACTGTACGCACTTCATTTACAAAACGGATAATCTCTTTCAAAGTATTTATGTTTTGGACGAAAACTCATCTGTTACAAAGGGATTTAATTTTGTTGATCTTATTTGAATTCCATACTTTTTGTGTGTTCAAAATGCACCATTCAAATCCACAACATCAATTTTCAACCATTTCTGACTACATATGGTATTTTTGATGCACTTACTGATTTTTTTCCAGCTAAATAAACATAAAATTGAAAAGCACTCCAAATGAACTCTGAAAAGGTTGAAAGTTGGCATGGTATCATCATTTCACCCACATAGCATGTGGTAAAATGTTGAGAGGGTTACGGCAAAAACTAGATGCACTTCGTGTACGAAATGGACAATCTCTTTTGAAGTATCAGGGTTTCGCACGAAAACTCATCTGTTACAAAGGGATTTCATTTTTTTAAATTATTTGAACTCCATACCTTTTGTGTGTTCAAAATGCACCATTCAAAGCTGCATCATCAATTTTCAACCCTTTTTGACTACAGTTGGTATTTTTCATGGACTTAGTGATTTTTTTGAGCTAAATAACCCTGAAATTGAAAAGCACTTTAAATGAAGTTTGGAAAGGTTGAAAGTTGGCATGGTATCATCATTTCACCCACATAGCATGTGCTAAAAAGGTGAGAGGGTTATGGCAAAAATTGGATGCATTCCGTGTACAAAATGGACAATCTCTTTTGATGTATCACCGTTTTGGACGAAAACTCATCTGTTACAAAGGGATTTCATATTTTTTTCAACTTATTTGAACTCCATAATTGTTGTTTGTTCAAAATGCACCATTCAAAACCACATCATCAATTTTCAACCCTTTCTGACTATAGTTGGTATTTTTCATGCACTTACTTATATTTTTGAGCTACATAACCCTGAAATTGAAAAGTACGTCAAATGAACACTGAAAAGGTTGAAAGTTGGCATGGTATCATCATTTCACGCACATACCATGTGCTAAAAAGTTGAGATGGTTACGACAAAAGCTGGATGCACTTCGTGTACAAAATGGACAATCTCTTCTGAAGTATCACCGTTACGGACAAAAACTCATCTGTTACAAAGGGATTTCATTTTTTTAATTTATTTGAACTTCATACTTGTTGTGTGTTCAAAATTCACCATTCAAAGACGCATCATCAATTTTCAACCCTTTCTAACTACATTTGGTATTTTTCATGCACTTACTGATTTTTTGTGCTAGATAACCCTAAAATTGAAAAGCACTTCAAATGAACTCTGAAAAGGTTGAAAGTTGGCATGGTATCATCATTTCAGCCACATAGCATGTGCTAAAAAGTTGAGAGGGTTACGGCAAAAACAGTATGCACTTCATTTACAAAACGAATAATCTCTTTCAAAGTATTCATGTTTTGGACGAAAACTTATCTGTTACAAAGGGATTTAATTTTGTTGATCTTATTTGAATTCCATACTTTTTGTGTGTTCAAAATGCACCATTCAAACCCACAACATCAATTTTCAACCATTTCTGACTACATATGGTATTTATGATGCACTTACTGATTTTTTGAGCTAAATAAACCTAAAATTGAAAAGCACTCCAAATGAACACTGAAAAGGTTGAACGTTGGCATGGTATCATCATTCCACCCACATAGCATGCACATAAAAGTTGAGAGGGTTACGACAAAAACTGGATGCATTTCGTGTACGAAATCGAAAATCTCTTTCGAAGTATCATGGTTTTGGACGAAAACTCATTTATTACAAAGGGATTTCATTTTTTTAGACTTATTTGAACTCCATACTTTTTGTGTGTTCAAAATGCACCATTCAAAGCCACATCATCAATTTTCAACCCTTTCTGACTACACTTGGTATTTTTCATGCACTTACTGATTTTTTTTAAGTTAATAACCCCGAAATTGAAAAGCACTTCAAATGAACTCTGAAAAGGTTGAAAGTTGGCATGGTATCATCATTTCACCCACATAGCATGTGCTAAAAAGTTGAGAGGGTTACGACACAAACTGGACGCATTTCGTGTACAAAATGGACAACCTCTTTTGAAGTATCACCGTTTCGGACGAAAACTCATCTTTTACAAAGGGATTTCATTTTTTAACTTATTTGAACTACATAATTTTTGTGTGCTCAAAATGCACCATTCAAAGCCACATCATCAATTTTCAACCCTTTCTCACTACATTTGGTATCTTCATCCATTTACTGATTTTTTGAACTAAATAACCCTGAAATGGAAAAGCACTTCAAATGAACTCTGAAATGGTTGAAAGCTAGCATGGTTTCATCATTTCACCCACATAGAATGTGCTAAAAAGTCGAGAGGGTTACGGCAAAAAGTGGATGCACTTCGTGTACCAAATGGACAATCTCTTCTGAAGTATCACGGTTTCGAACGAAAACTCATCTGTTACAAAGGGATTTCATATTTTTTAACTTATTTGAACTCCATAATTGTTGTCTGTTCAAAATGCACCATTCAAAATCACGTCATTAATTTTCAACCGTTTCTGACTACAGTTGGTATTTTTCATGCACTTACTGAATTTTTTTGAGGTAAATGATCCTGAAATTGAAAAGCACTTCCAATGAACACTGGCAAGGTTGAAAGTTGACAAGGTATCATCATTTCACACACATATCATGTGCAAAAAAGTTGAGACGGCTACGACAAAAACTGGATGCACTTCGTGTACAAAATGGACAATCTCTTTTGAAGTATCACCGTTACGGACGAAAACTCATCTGTTACAAAGGGATTTCATTTTTTTGAACTTATTTGAACCTCATACTTTTTGTGTGCTCAAAAGTCACCATTCAAAGCCACATCATCAATTTTCAACCCTTCTAACTACATCTGGTATTTTTCATGCACTTACCGATTTTTTGAGCTAAATAACCCTGAAATTGAAAAGCACTTCAAATGAACTTTGAAAAGGTTGAAAGTTGGCATGGTATCATCATTTCACCCACAAGCATGTGCTAAAAAGTTGAGAGGGTTACGACAAAAACTGGATGCATTTCGTGTACGAAATAGAAAATCAATTTCGAAGTATTACGGTTTTGGACGAAAACTCATCTGTTACAAAGGGTTTCATTTTTTGGACTTATTTGAACTCCATACTTTTTGTGTGGTCAAAATGCACCATTCAAAGCCACATCATCAATTTTCAACGCTTTCTGACTACAGTTGGTATTTTTCATGCACTTACTGATTTTTTTTAAGTTAATAACCCTGAAATTGAAAAGCACTTCAAATGAACTCTAAAAAGGTTGAAAGTTGGCATGGTATCATCATTCCACCCACAAGCATGTGCACAAAAGTTGAGAGGGTTATGACAAAAACTGTACGCACTTCATTTACAAAACGGATAATCTCTTTCAAAGTATTCATGTTTTGGACGAAAACTCATCTGTTACAAAGGGATTTAATTTTGTTTATCTTATTTGAATTCCATACTTTTTGTGTGTTCAAAATGCACCATTCAAATCCACAACATCAATTTTCAACCATTTCTGACTACATATGGTATTTTTGATGCACTTACTGATTTTTTTCCAGCTAAATAAACATAAAATTGAAAAGCACTCCAAATGAACTCTGAAAAGGTTGAAAGTTGGCATGGTATCATCATTTCACCCACATAGAATGTGGTAAAATGTTGAGAGGGTTACGGCAAAAACTAGATGCACTTCGTGTACGAAATGGACAATCTCTTTTGAAGTATCAGGGTTTCGCACGAAAACTCATCTGTTACAAAGGGATTTCATTTTTTTAAATTATTTGAACTCCATACCTTTTGTGTGTTCAAAATGCACCATTCAAAGCTGCATCATCAATTTTCAACCCTTTTTGACTACAGTTGGTATTTTTCATGGACTTAGTGATTTTTTTGAGCTAAATAACCCTGAAATTGAAAAGCACTTTAAATGAACTTTGGAAAGGTTGAAAGTTGGCATGGTATCATCATTTCACCCACATAGCATGTGCTAAAAAGGTGAGAGGGTTACGGCAAAAATTGGATGCATTCCGTGTACAAAATGGACAATCTCTTTTGATGTATCACCGTTTTGGACGAAAACTCATCTGTTACAAAGGGATTTCATATTTTTTTCAACTTATTTGAACTCCATAATTGTTGTCTGTTCAAAATGCACCATTCAAAACCACATCATCAATTTTCAACCCTTTCTGACTATAGTTGGTATTTTTCATGCACTTACTTATATTTTTGAGCTACATAACCCTGAAATTGAAAAGTACGTCAAATGAACACTGAAAAGGTTGAAAGTTGGCATGGTATCATCATTTCACGCACATACCATGTGCTAAAAAGTTGAGATGGTTACGACAAAAGCTGGATGCACTTCGTGTACAAAATGGACAATCTCTTCTGAAGTATCACCGTTACGGACAAAAATTCATCTGTTACAAAGGGATTTCATTTTTTTAACTTATTTGAACTTCATACTTGTTGTGTGTTCAAAATTCACCATTCAAAGACGCATCATCAATTTTCAACCCTTTCTAACTACATTTGGTATTTTTCATGCACTTACTGATTTTTTGTGCTAGATAACCCTGAAATTGAAAAGCACTTCAAATGAACTCTGAAAAGGTTGAAAGTTGGCATGGTATCATCATTTCAGCCACATAGCATGTGCTAAAAAGTTGAGAGGGTTACGGCAAAAACAGTATGCACTTCATTTACAAAACGAATAATCTCTTTCAAAGTATTCATGTTTTGGACGAAAACTTATCTGTTACAAAGGGATTTAATTTTGTTGATCTTATTTGAATTCCATACTTTTTGTGTGTTCAAAATGCACCATTCAAACCCACAACATCAATTTTCAACCATTTCTGACTACATATGGTATTTATGATGCACTTACTGATTTTTTGAGCTAAATAAACCTAAAATTGAAAAGCACTCCAAATGAACACTGAAAAGGTTGAACGTTGGCATGGTATCATCATTCCACCCACATAGCATGCACATAAAAGTTGAGAGGGTTACGACAAAAACTGGATGCATTTCGTGTACGAAATCGAAAATCTCTTTCGAAGTATCATGGTTTTGGACGAAAACTCATTTATTACAAAGGGATTTCATTTTTTTAGACTTATTTGAACTCCATACTTTTTGTGTGTTCAAAATGCACCATTCAAAGCCACATCATCAATTTTCAACCCTTTCTGACTACACTTGGTATTTTTCATGCACTTACTGATTTTTTTTAAGTTAATAACCCCGAAATTGAAAAGCACTTCAAATGAACTCTGAAAAGGTTGAAAGTTGGCATGGTATCATCATTTCACCCACATAGCATGTGCTAAAAAGTTGAGAGGGTTACGACACAAACTGGACGCATTTCGTGTACAAAATGGACAACCTCTTTTGAAGTATCACCGTTTCGGACGAAAACTCATCTTTTACAAAGGGATTTCATTTTTTAACTTATTTGAACTACATAATTTTTGAGTGCTCAAAATGCACCATTCAAAGCCACATCATCAATTTTCAACCCTTTCTCACTACATTTGGTATCTTCATCCATTTACTTATTTTTTGAACTAAATAACCCTGAAATGGAAAAGCACTTCAAATGAACTCTGAATTGGTTGAAAGCTAGCATGGTTTCATCATTTCACCCACATAGAATGTGCTAAAAAGTCAAGAGGGTTACGGCAAAAACTGGATGCACTTCGTGTACCAAATGGACAATCTCTTCTGAAGTATCACGGTTTCGAACGAAAACTCATCTGTTACAAAGGGATTTCATATTTTTTAACTTATTTGAACTCCATAATTGTTGTCTGTTCAAAATGCACCATTCAAAATCACGTCATTAATTTTCAACCGTTTCTGACTACAGTTGGTATTTTTCATGCACTTACTGAATTTTTTTGAGGTAAATGATCCTGAAATTGAAAAGGACTTCCAATGAACACTGACAAGGTTGAAAGTTGAAAAGGTATCATCATTTCACACACATATCATGTGCAAAAAAGTTGAGATGGCTACGACAAAAACTGGATGCACTTCGTGTACAAAATGGACAATCTCTTTTGAAGTATCACCGTTACGGACGAAAACTCATCTGTTACAAAGGGATTTCATTTTTTTGAACTTATTTGAACCTCATACTTTTTGTGTGCTCAAAAGTCACCATTCAAAGCCACATCATCAATTTTCAACCCTTCTAACTACATCTGGTATTTTTCATGCACTTACCGATTTTTTGAGCTAAATAACCCTGAAATTGAAAAGCACTTCAAATGAACTTTGAAAAGGTTGAAAGTTGGCATGGTATCATCATTTCACCCACAAGCATGTGCTAAAAAGTTGAGAGGGTTACGACAAAAACTGGATGCATTTCGTGTACGAAATAGAAAATCAATTTCGAAGTATCACGGTTTTGGACGAAAACTCATCTGTTACAAAGGGTTTCATTTTTTGGACTTATTTGAACTCCATACTTTTTGTGTGGTCAAAATGCACCATTCAAAGCCACATCATCAATTTTCAACGCTTTCTGACTACAGTTGGTATTTTTCATGCACTTACTGATTTTTTTTAAGTTAATAACCCTGAAATTGAAAAGCACTTCAAATGAACTCTAAAAAGGTTGAAAGTTGGCATGGTATAATCATTTCACCCACAAAGCATGTGCTAAAAAGATGAGAGGGTTACGACAAAAACTGGATGCACTTCGTGTACAAAATGGACAATCTCTTTTGATGTATCATGGTTTTGGATGAAAACTCATCTGTTACAAATGGATTTCTTTTTTTCGAACTTATTTGAACTCCATCCTTTTTGTGTGTTCAAAATGCACCATTCAAAGCCACATCATCAATTTTCAACACGTTGTGACTTCATTTGCTATTTTCATGCACTTACTCATTTTTTGAGCTAAATAACCCTGAAATTGAAAAGCACTTCAAATGAACTCTGAAAAGGTTGAAAGTTGGCATGGTATCATAATTTCACCCACATAGCATGTGCTAAAAAGTTGAGAGGGTTACGGCAAAAATTGGGTGCATTTCGTGTACAAAATGGACAATCTCTTTTGATGTATCACCATTTCGGACGAAAACACATCTGTTACAAAGGGATTTCATTTTTTGAACTTATTTGAACTTCATATTTTTTGTGTGTTCAAAATGCACCATTCAAAGCCAAATCATCAATTTTCAACCCTTTCTCACTAAATTTGGTATTGTCATGCACTTACTGATGTTTTTGAGCTAAATAACCCTGAAATATAAAAGCACTTCAAATGAACTCTGAAAAGGCTGAAAGTTGGCATGGTATCATCATTTCACCCACATAGAATGTGCTAAAATTTTGAGAGGGTTACGGCAAAAACTAGATGCACTTCGTGTACGAAATGGACAATCTCTTTTGAAGTATCACGGTTTGAGACGAAAACTCATCTGTTATAGTTGGTATTTTTCATGCACTTACTGATTTTTTTCCAGCTAAATAACCCTGAAATTGAAAATCACTTCAAATAAACACTCAAAAGGTTGAAATTTGGCATGGTAGCATCATTTCATGCACATATCATGTGCTAAAAAGTTGAAACGGTTACGGCAAAAACTAGATGCACTTCGTGTACAAAATGGACAATCTCTTTTGAAGTACCACCGTTACGAACGAAAACTCATCTGTTACAAAGGGATTTCGTTTTTTTGAACTCCATACTTTTTGTGTGTTCAAAATGCACCATTCAAAGCCACATCATCAATTTTCAACCCTTTCTGACTACAGTTGGTATTATTCATGCACTTAGTGATTTTTTTTGAGCTAAATAACCCTTAAACTGAAAAGCACTTCAAATGAACTCTGAAAAGGTTGAAAGTTGGCATGGTATCGTCATTCCACCCACAAGCAAGTGCTAAAAAGTTGAGAGGGTTACGGCAAAAAATGTATGCACTTCATTTACAAAACGGATAATCTCTTTCAAAGTATTCATGTTTCGAACGAAAACTCATCTTTTACAAAGGAATTTAATTTTGTTGATCTTTTTTGAATTCCATACTTTTTGTGTGTTCAGAACGCACCATTCAAGGCCACAACATCAATTTTCAACCATTTCTGACAACATATGGTATTTTTGTTGCACTTACTGATCTTTTTTGAGCTAAATAAACCTAAAATTGAAAATCACTCTAAATGAACACTGAAAAGGTTAAACGTTGGCATGGTATCATCATTCCACCCACATAGCATGCACTTCAAACTTGAGAGGGTTACGGCAAAAATTGGATGCATTTCGTGTATGAAATGGAAAATCTCTTTCGAAGTATGACGGTTTCGGACGAAAACTCATTTGTTACAAAGGGATTTCATTTTTTTGAACTTATTTGAACTCCTTACTTTTTGTGTGTTCAAAATGCACCATTCAAAGCCACATCATCAATTTTCAACCCTTTCTGACCACAGTTGGTATTTTTCATGCACTTACTGATTTTTTGAGCTAAATAACCTAGAAATATAAAAGCACTTCAAATGAAGTTTGAAAAGGTTGACAGTTGGCATGGTATCATCATTTCACCCACATAGAATGTGCTAAAATGTTGATAGGGTTACGGCAAAAACTGGATGCACTTCGTGTATGAAATGGACAATCTCCTTTGAAGTACCACGGTTTCGGACGAAAACTCATCTGTTACAAAGGGATTTCATTTTTTAACTTATTTGAACTCCATACCTTTTGTGTGTTCAAAATGCACCATTCAAAGACAGATCATCAATTTTCAACCCTTTCTGACTTCATTTGGTATTTTCCATGCACTTACTGATTTGTTTGAGTTAAATAACCCTGAAATCGAAAAGCACTTCAAATGAACTCTGAAAAGGTTGAAAGTTGGCATTGTATGATCATTTCACCTACATAGCGTGTGCTAAAAAGTTGAGAGGGTTACTGTCGTGGATTTATCACGGCAGATGTCCGGGTGAACGGACTTGGATTCGGGGCCATCGCTAATGTGATACACTCAAAGGGGTTGATTGGGACGAAGGACACGGGTTTACCTAGGTTCGGCCCCTCAAGTCGAGGTAATAGCCTACGTCCTGCTTGTGCTTGTATTGCTTGTTGTATCGATTACAAGGGAGCTAATGCTTGACCTAGTTCTCAATCACCTCCCTCTAAGTCGCCACGGGTCTGCCTTTATATAAGAGGTCAGGACCACGAGTCTTTACAATTGTCTAACCGACTGTCATCGTCTATCCGAGTCTTACTCTCTCTTCTTGTCCAAACTATCTCCGAGCGGCTTGCATGCCCGAGTCTTCTTAGCCCAGGCCACCTTGTGGCCCGCACCATGAGCCGTCTATTTTCATGGGTTGTTGGCTTTACGGCTCACCCTTGGGCCGGCTCACGAGCCATCAACATGACCCAGAGCCTTCCAGGGCGGGTCATATTGCGGGGTTATATCCCCAACATTAGGCCCTAGGTTGAATTGAGCTTCCTCACTTCATCCTTATCTTCTACTCTTTGGCGAGTCGCCCGATGATGACCCGACGTGACGTCACAAGACCTCCTGACGTATCACCGAATCTTTTATTAAATGGTCAGCCCGAAAATCAAGGTGCCTGCCTCGGTCAAATGGTTTCCGTCGCCTAAATTTTCGGGCCTGCATTGTCTTCTCTTTAAATAAGACCTATTGCAGGGGGAAGCTATCCTTCTCCCGCTCTCTCTTCATCTTCTTCCCTTCATCGTCTCTGCTATGGCGCTCCCAGCTCGACGTCTTTAGCGCGCATCTCTGTCGTGCCACCGCGCACAAGGCAGCCGTGCGCAATGCGTGAACCATCGCAGCTTTGTTTCATTCTTTTATGTTCCGCCTGTTCTTCGCTCGGTCTAAAAATAAGAACCTATTTTCCTGTTTTTGTAGATCCATAATTGCAGCGGTAGTTTGCGAAACCTGTTTTTCAGGACTTGGCTGATTTTTTCTCCTCCCTTCCTTGTTGAACCGCCAGACCTCTCCGGCTCTCATCAGCCGGACTATGGCGTAGTATTTGTGGAGCCCTTAAAATTGTAAGCCATCACAAATATTGCTTGCTCTTAACTCGCCGCATATTCAATTTTGCACAGTCTTTAAGCCGCCGCCATGTCCCGCGCTTCCAACTCATGCAACTGGGTCGGATATAGCGTCACAGAAGAGTACTTAGCGGATTTTGCCCACAGGCACTCTTCCTTCCAAGGAGGTCTTTCACTGGCGGGTTCCAGGTGACGAGACTCGGCCCTCTCCCCAACAAGGAGAGGTAGTAGTTTTCCCTGACCATATCGAGCAAGGGTTCATGCCGCCCGGCTCTAAATTCTCCCGTGACGTTCTCCATTTGTACAAGCTTCACCCTCAAGACTTGGCCCCCAACTCTGTTTCAAACATATGCAATTTCCAAGTGCTCTGCGAAGCCTTCCTACAAATCAAGCCGTTTGTGGTTTTTTTTCGAGAGTTCTTCTACGCCAACCGCCAAACCGAAATGAAAGGCGGTCCGAGTCTGGAACCTGGCGGTATTTCCATTCAACGACGCAGAGACATCATTTTTCTGGCTGCGTAGACGTCGAGTCATCCAAAGGATTGGAATAAGACTTGGTTCTACTGCAAGGACACCTCTCTTGAAGATGAGCGCCCATTGTCGGGTTGTCGTCCCTCCCGGCTCAGGACAGATTCAGAGCTTCCTGGCCGGCTCTTAGTTTTAGAGCGTGCCAGATATGAGCCGGCTCACGCCAAGATCAAGGCACTCATGGCCAACGGTTTGACCAGACTGGATTTGATTCGCTACTGGATTTCATGGCGGATCATGCCCTTAAGCCATAGAAGCCAGCTTATGTGTGAATATGAAGGCAAGTATGACAACTCCTTGTGCTTCAGTAAATCAACCTTGATAGAGGATGACATTACCACTGTCATTCGGAGCCTTGTCCATGAAGCCTCCGGCTTATGCAACGCCATTGGCCTATTCGGAGCCTTGTCCATGAAGCCTCTTGGATGTTGCTTGTACCTTGTTGATCTATTATTCTTCTCTGGTTTATTTTCGTAGGCCGACTCTGATTTCTAGAATAAGGAATACATCCCTCCTCTAAAGAAGCTCAAGAAGAAGGCCCCAGCCAAGAAGCCAAAGAAACACGCCCCGCGAGAGGAGTGGTTTGACCCGCCACACTCATCCAGCTCAGAGGTAAAATTTAAGTTGTTCGCTTGATTCTTTGCCTTCCTGTTTTACTAATGCTTGCTTTACTCGCAGGATGAAGTGGAGACCAGCCGCGCCAATGCCCATGAGGTAAACTATGTCTCTTCCAGCTTAGAATATTTTGTCCCCCTAAAGCCGTGGCGGGTTGCCAGAAAAGTTCCTATTTCTCATCCTCTCGCTTACCTGGCTCCCGATTTTCTTTTGAAAAAGCAACAACAGGCTGAACGTCGCTAGACTCGGAGCGTCGGCTCTACTAAGCTTATGTCCGGCTTGCCGAACTTGCCGGCTCCGAAGAAACGCCCTGCCGAGGTATGTGTTCTTGTTTGATTCATTTCTCTTTATAACTTTAGTGCCGTCTCATCCTTCTTGAATTTCATCTCAGAAGTCGCCCTCCTCCGGCGACTCTTTGGTGACCGTTCTGTCGCCTCTGAAGATCAACCCGCTGTAAGTGTGTTTACACTAGAATATCCGGTTCTTTGTAGGGTAGTACTATCCTTTGGATTCTCACTTTTCTATCTTGTAGTGCTCAAGCCAAGCGTCGGAAGACCAACAAGCCCTCCCCTAGTCATGCCGCTGAAGAGCCAGAGCAAGGATAACCGGAGGAGCCACAATCGGATGTAGGTCCGCCAATTGTTTCCACTGAGCCAGCTGCTGAAGATATCATCCCGAAGAGCCCTCTAAGGGGTCCTTGAAAGCTGCCAAGTCCTGCCAAGGCCACTACAACTCCGGAGGTTGTGATCATCGGCTCTTCTCTCCAGTCCCCTCCGGCTCATGTGCTAACCAAGCATAAAGAGTCTGTCGAGGCCTCCAAGAAGATGGATTTAGACTCTTCCCTTGAGAAGATTACGGCCGAAGAGCTCCACACCAGGTATATAAACCGGCTTACCACCAGCCGGGATCTGGAGCTTCGGCTGGTAACTTTGATGAAAACAAAATGTGAGGTATACCTCTTGCTGCTACAACCTTACTTAGCCCCCAAGGGCCGGTTCAATCTAGTTAAGAGGTGAACCGGGTCTTTCCTGATCCTCTGTAGAAAATCCAAAGCCTTTGTCCCAAGGGCCGGCTCAACATGTTAGAGTTGAGTCAGATCTTCACTGTAGATAACGTGAACAGCCAATCGTAGCCCCCAAGGGCCGACTCAAACTTGATAACGTTGAGTCGGAGCTTTCATTATAAGCAAATTTGAAGATCCATATTGTAGCCCCCATGTTCCGGATTAACTTTGATGAAGATGAGCCAGAACTGTGTTGTAAGCTCGAAGATCAAATATACATTAGCCCCCAAGTGTCAAACATATTGCTTGCAATCTGCTTGAAACTTGCATAATTTTGTGTTCTAACCTTCATTATTTGATATGATTTCCATTCTAGCAACTTATCTTGTATTTTTACGTGTCACACGAAGCTTTAAATGAAGCCGGGTCACAATTGATAGACCTGAAGACCAACTTGGCGGCTCAACAAGAAGACTGCAGCGTCGCCGATGAAAAGTGCTGGCTTCTCTTTGAAGAGCTGGCCACAATCAAAACTGATTTTGCCGCCCTTAAAGAGTCAACTGAATCTGAGAAGACCGCCTTGACCCAACGGGCGGATGATGCCAACCAGCGGCTGATAGCTATGGCGGATGAACTCCAAGGTTTGATGCGCCACATAACCAAAATGTCAGCCGCCCTCTTTGGTAAGCTTGTGACAACTTTGCGTTTCAAATAGTTTCATCTTTACTTAGACTCGCGACTCATCTGAATTGTCCGGTTTATACAGGTCCTAGGAGCCGGCAGTTGGCTTCTGATAGCTTGCTGCCGTTGAAGGCCATCTATACCTTAACTGAGCAGTTGTACTATGGTGCAATCTGCACTAACAAGGCCGTGCAATATAAGGAGAAAATTCCGGCGACTCTTAGGGGTGTCCTAGAGCTCTTCTCCACCATGCCAAAATAGATCGCCGAACTCAAGAAATTAGCCGCCCGTCAAGGGGCCATTGCGGGCATCAGCCGAGCTTTGGCCTTTGCTCCGGGTCTGACAGCCGCCGAGATGATGGAGGGCTTCCCTTCAAGAAAAGATGACGGTTCGGAGTTTACTAATGCTGACTACAGCCGATGCATGAAAGAGTCCCGGGTGTTAGCTTCTGTCTTGGCGTAGGAGGTTGATCTGTCAACTTATCAAGCAGCATATGACCCAGAGCAGAAGAGAGTCCGGGGTCCTTTATACGAGTGCAAAGATTTGACACCTGCTCGGAGTAAGGACCTCTTTGCTCCAGATCTTGACCCGTCACCCTTTTTTGAGGGAACTTTTGTGGCTCTAACGAACTGCAATTGGGATTTGGACAACCTCTAGATCAAGGCCCCACAAGAGGCGGCGCAGGATGACCCGTCAGCTAACTAGCTGCTGCTGTAAGATTTTGTATCAGCTTAACCCGCCGTGTGAGGCTAAAAAAACTTTGTCTGAAATTTTGATCTCCTCTCGGAGTTTTATATCTAGATGTAAAATTGTCTGAAATTTGTCTTATAAGATGATCCGGCTTTTGGTCTGCCATTTGTCTTTGTATGCTTTGAGTTATTTACACTTGCCTTGTCATCATACAAGACACCTGCAGCCAAAATTAGGTAAGGTACACTCGGAGGTGGTGACTCCCTCTTTGATAATTACGGCTAATCTGGTTAGCCGGAAATGGCGTAAAGCCTGGCCGATAAGGCATTTAGAAGACACACCCGGAGGTAACAATACGGTGTAAACGCCGGCGGATAAGCATTAGAAGCTGTACCCGAAGGTAAGAAGTCGCCCTTAGTCGGATTTTTATGAGAATAGTCAATAGGCGTTTAGAAGCTGTACCCGAAGGTAAGAAGCCGCCGTTCACCGCAACTAACTTATCTTAGCTGTTTTTACATGGCCTTAGGCCGGCTAATAGGCATTAGAATCTTTACCCGGAGGCAGAAAGTCGCCGTTCGCGGGTCATGAGATGTTAGCTACCCATCGGTAAAAAAACTCTCATAACCACGGCTCAACTAGTTAGCCAGAGATGGCATAAAGCCGGCTGATAGGGTGTTAGAAGGGATACCCGTCGGCAAGAAGCCCCCCTCAGCAATTACGGCATGACCCACCGGCAGATAGGCATTAGAAGCTGCACCCGAAGGCGAGAAGCCGCCCTCGCCACGACTAATTGCCTTAGTCGGTTTTTTATGGCAAAATGCCCAGCTTAATAGGTGTCTACCACCGTTCAGCAATACGACGCCAAGCGCCAGCGGATAGGCGTTAGAAGCTGCACCCGAAGATGAGAAGCCGCCCTCGCCGCGACTCATTGTCTTGAGCCGGATTTTGTGGCATAACACCTGGCTAATAGGCATCCACTGTCATTCGCCGACCTTAGCTGATGCATCAACCGGAATATTGCTTAATCTTCTCTTGTATGAGGATGCATGAAATAGCAGAGGCTTCCTTGTTTATTCATATAACTGTGATATGTACAATGATAGTGTACAATGGTAGATCTTTACACCCTTAGGTGAAATAAGGCCGGAGTTGCGCGATGTTCCATGGCCGACGGGTCTCCTGACCCGCCGCATCTGAGTCGTCTCAGACATCGACTAGGTAATATGACCCATTGTTGAGATTTATGTTGACCACAAAGGGTCCTTCCCAAGGAGGCGATAGTTTATGCATATTTGTCTGGTCCTGAATCAGCCGGAGCACCAAGTCGCCCTCCTGGAATGTCCGGGTCTTGACCCTACGGCTGTGATAGCGGCGCAGGTTTTGTTGATAAATTGCCGATCGGGCTGCTGCTAGCTCTCGTGCCTCTTCTAAAGCATCCAATGCATCTCGTTGCACTGTCTCATTGTCCGCTCAACGTAAGCCACCACCCTTGGCGAGTCATGCCGGATGTCGCTGGGTAAGACGGCCTCAGCGCCATACACCATAAAGAAGGGCATGAAACCCATGGACCTGTTAGGGGTGGTTCTGATGCTCCATAGGACGGAAGGTAATTCTTTGACCCAACACCCGGGCGTTCGCTGCAAAGGAACCATAAGTCACGGCTTAATTCCTCTTAGAACTTCCTGATTGGCGCGCTCCGCCTGACCGTTGGACTGTGGATGTGTCACGGCTGATATATCAAGCCGGATATGTTCTTCATCATAGAATTTCTTCATAGCCCCCTTGGATAGATTTGTACCATTATCAGTGATGATGCTATGCGGGTAACCAAAGCGGTAGATTAGCTTTTTGACAAACAGAACTATTGTAGCTGCATCACATTTGCTGACCGCTCTGCCTCTACCCACTTGGTAAATTTATCAACCGCCACCAGGAGGTGCGTTTTCTTGTCCTTGGATCTTTTGAAAGGCCCTACCATGTCCAGCCCCCAGACCGCAAACGGCCAAGTGATTGGTATCATCCTTAATTCTTGAGCCTGAACATGAGCACGCCGGCTAAATTTCTGACAGCCATCGCACTTATGGACTAAGTCCTCTGCATCTTTGTGAGCCGTCAACCAGAAGAACCCGTGCCGGAAAGCCTTGGCACCAAAGATTTTGAGCCGGCATGGTGCCCACAATCTCCAGCGTGGATCTCACTCAAGATCTGCCGGCCCTCCTCTGGTGAGGAACAACGTTGAAAAACCCCTGTTACACTGCATTTATGCAACTCACCATTAATTATCGTCATGGACTTAGAACGGCGGGTGATCTTTCTAGCCAGATCTTCATCCTCTGGTAACTCGCCCCGGGTTAAATAGTCTAAATAAGGAATAGTCCAATCTGGGATAACATGTAGAGCCGCCACCAATTCTGCCTCCGGGTCAGGAACAACCAAATCCTCCTCTGAAGGTATCTTGACAGTCGGATGATATAAGATGTCCAGAAAGACATTAGGCGGCACCGGATTACGTTGGGAACCTAGCCGTGATAGAGCATCCACCGCCTCATTCTTGCGACGATCAATGTGATCTACCTCATACCCTTTGAAATGACCCGCAATAATATCAACCGCCTGCCTATAAGCCACCATCCGTGGGTCTTTGGAGTCCCAAGTGCCAAAAACCTACTGAGCTACTAGATCTGAGTCGCCCAAACACCTGACCCGGCTCAAATTCATCTCTTTGGCTAATCTAAGACCATGAAGCAAAGCTTCGTACTCAGCCGCATTGGTTAGTGAAAGGGAACATTAGCTGGAGCACATAACAAAACTTGTCACCCTTTGGGGATGTCAGGACAACCGCTGCTCCGGACCCCTCTAACTGCTTGGACCCATCAAAATGTATAGTCCAGTATGTATTATCTGGCTTTTCTTTGGGAGCTTGGCACTCTGTCCAATCATTGATGAAATCCACCAAAGCTTGGGATTTGATCATCGTGCGAGGAACATACTTTACATTAAGAGGCCCCAGCTCTAAGGCCCATTTGGCAATCCTCCCTCTGGCTTCTCTGTTCAGGATAATATCTCCCAACAGAGCAGAACTGATCACCGTTACCTGGTGCCCTAGAAAGTAGTGCTTTAACTTGCGGTTGGCCATAAAAAACCCATATACTAGCTTCTGCCAGTGAGGATATCTTTGCTTAGATTCTGTCAGGACCTCACTGATATAATAAACCGGCCTTTGCACGGGATACTCCTTCCCAGCCTCCTTGCGCTTGACCACAATTGCAACATTGACCGATCTGTTGTTAGCTGCCACATAAAGGAGCAACGGTTCTTTCTGAGCCGGAGCGGCTAACACTGGCGGCTCAGTGAGCTGTTTCTTAACCGCCTCAAGTGCTTCACCCGCCGCCTTGCTCCAGGAAAAATTGTTTGTCTTTTTCATCATTTTATATAAAGGAATAGCTTTCTCTCAAAGACGGCTTATGAACCGGTTCAACGGAGCAATCTACCCTACTAAGCGCTGAACGTTGTTAATTCAAGTCGGCTCTCTTAGAGAAGTGATAGCTTTGATTTTGTCCGGGTTAGCCTCGATGCCACGCTTAGAGACCAAAAAACCCAAAAGCTTCCCTGCTGGAACACCAAAGACACACTTGGTCGGGTTAAGCATCATCTTGTAGACCCGGAGATTGTCAAAGGTTTCCCTTAGATCCTCCAAAAGAGTCTCCTTCCTTCTGGATTTGACCACGATGGCATCTACGTAAGCATGAACATTACGGCCAATTTGACTGTGAAGATAGTTCTGCACGCATCGTTGATAAGTTTTCTGGGCACTCTTGAGCCCGAAAGGCATAGAGACATAACAGAACACCCCAAAAGGTGTAATAAACGCCGTCTTCTCCTGGTCTTTCACTGCCATCTTGATATGATGATAACCTCATTAAGCATCTAGGAAGCATAAACTCTCACATCCAGCTGGATCATCGATGATCTGATCAATTCGAGGGTGGGCAAAAGGATCAGCCGGACAAGCCTTGTTAAGGTCTGCGTAGTCCACACACATACGCCAGGTGCCGTTCTTTTTGAGCACCAGCACTTGGTTAGCCAACCATTCTGGGTGAAAAACTTCAACAATAAAGCCAGCAGCCAAGAGCCGGGCAACTTCTTCCCCAATAGCCTTGTGCCTGTCCTCATTGATCCTCCGCAGGAACTGTTTGATCGGTTTAAACTTTGGATCCACATTAAGGTTGTGCTCAGCGAACTCTCTCGGTACACCCGGCATGTCAGAAGGTTTCCATGGAAAGATGTCTCAATTCTCACGGATGAATTCGATGAGCGCGCTTTCCTATTTGGGATCCATATGAGCTCCAATGATGAACTGCTTAGATGAGTCGCCAGGATTGAAATCTACTGCCTTGGTATCATCCGCTAAAAATTTGAGGGGCGGCTCAACCTCCGTGGTGGGCTTTTTCAGTGCGTTCATATCCTCTGGATCAACATTCTCCTTATAAAACTTAAGCTCCTCCTGAGCGCAACTGGACTCTGCGTAAGATGCATCCCCTTCTTCACACTCAATAGCCGTGTTTTGGTTACCATGAACGGTGATTGTACCATTTAAGCCGGGGCATCTTGAGCTGCAAGTAAACATAGCAGGCCCGAGCCATGAACTTAGCATAAGTCGGCCATCCAAACAAGGCATGATAAGGGCTCTTGATCTTCACCACCTCAAACCATAAGGACTCCACTCTGTACTTGTATTCATCGCCAAAACCTACTTCCAAAGAAATCCTGCCCACCGGATGCGCCGACTTACCCAGCACCACACCATGAAAAATAGTGGACGAAGGTTTTAAGTCCTTGTCGAGCAACTTCATCCGTCGGAAGGTGTCATAATAAAGGATTTCTATGCTGCTGCCGCCATCCATGATCACCTTGTTCAATATATATCCACCCACTTGGGGGGCCACAACCAAAGCCAGCCGCCCCGGGTCATCAACACCTGGCGGGTGATCTTCACGGCTCCATGTTATGTCATATTCAGACCACTTTAGATACTGTGCAAGAGCCAGTGTAACCGCTTTGACTGCCCATTTACGTAACTTCTGGTCCTGTCTATTGAGGTTAGTCATGAAGACATGGTATTGCCCAGAGCTGAGCTGCTTCGGATTACTCTGAAAGCCGGACTGATTCCGTTGTTGCTGCTGTTGTTGATTATTATTACCAGAATGCAATTGCTGTCCCCCGTGATTATCCTGACCCGGATGACCGGATGCTGAACCGCCAAAGCCAAAACTGGCTCCTGACCCGCCAGAACCAAATCCAGCTCCTGACCCGCTAGAACCAAATCCAGCTCCTGACCCGTCACGTCCTGGGCCGCCTGGCGGGCTGCCCCAATGATGGTTAGGTTGTGTGACATACCGCTTGAACTTCTGCATAAAATAACAACTCTCCCATGTATGATTTGCCGGTCTATCAGGCAAACTATGATTCGGACAAGGTCGCTTAAGCATCTCTTCCATGTTCGAGGAAAAATTATCCCTGTTCGAGGGCGGCCCAAACCTCCTGTTGCACTTGGGGTGATTTTGCTAGGCGTTTGTGTTGGCCACCAGCTCTGACCCGGCCTCTGGATTTTTACGTTTACTCTGGTTACCATTGTTGACTATGCCCTTGTGTTGGTTGCCCTTCTTGCTTTGACTAGCCTTTTCCTCATTGGAACCCGGATCCTTCGTATTGCCTGAGTCGGCGTACTTCATGAGAGCCGTCATGAGCTCTCCCATGTCCTGACACATGCGCTTGAGCCGGTCAAGTTTATGCTTTAAAGGAACAAAATGGCAATTCTTTTCTAAAATCAACACCGCTTGAGCCGCCGTGATCTGCTCTGATGAGTGGATAATTGTCGAGACCCGTCGTACCCAATGATGAGCCGACTTGCTTTCCTGTTGGACACAGTGATCAAGATCCACAATGGTCATAGGCTGCTTGCACGTCCCTTGAAAGTTTTTGATGAACCGAGCCCTGAGCTTCGCCCATGAATTGATGGTGTTAGGTGGCAACCCTTTTAACCATGTACGAGCCGGGCCTTCAAGCATCATGATGAAATATTTGGCACAAACCGCCTCGCTAACATCTAGCATCTCCATGGCCAGCTCATAGCTTTCCACCCAGGCCTCTAGGGGTAGATCAGCGGTGTAATTTGGGACCTTCCGGGGACCTTTAAAGTCTTTCGGCAACCGCTCGCTCCGGAGAGCCGGCGATACACACGGCAGCCCCCCCACCCCCCGCGTCTTGGGGGGGATTACACCTTCCCCTATGGAAACAAAAGGCCCGGGCTCTTGGCAAGCCGGCCTAGCTAGCGCCTCTTGTGGGCTTCCCGCATGGTCTACACGTGCCTGTGTATCTCTTCGCGGTCGGTGACCCGTTGGAATTTCTCTGTGATGGTTACTGGTGGAAACCGCTGGTGACTCGTAGCACCGACTAATGCTACGACTGGGAAGAGGGGTCGAATGGACGCGGCTCCGGCTGTGAGCATACCTCACTTGCTGGGCCATGGACGTCTACAAGTACCCGATGGCGTTCCACACATCCTCCGCAAAGGGTGCTTCATCCGGGATACGGATCGTCTCAAGCCGGGTGGCAGCTGCTACCATATTCTTAGCCGGGTTAGGATAATGATCCACCAGCGTCGGAAAGCCCCCAGGTGAAGTCGGGTTATGTTGGGCCGGATGAGTCGTTGGCCGCTTCGCTAGGCGGCTCTCAGGCATGCCCGCGGCTCGCCCCGTGCTGGGGGTATTAAAGAGGCTCCTTGCTTCATACCGCTCCGGCAGACGGGACTGATGGCTCCTCCTGTGTACCACCGCTGCTGACCTTTGCTCCAGCCCTAGACGGAAAGCATCTGTCTGGATACGTTCTGCTTCTTCTTCCATCTGGACCTTCAGCTCAGCCATCCTTTGTCATTCCTCTGCCATCTGGCCCTTGATCCGTGCAATCTCTATATTCCGAGCTGCTTGATTATGTGGTGTCATTTCAATGGCCATGAGAGCCATAAGTTCATCCATCAGATCCACAAGAACTTGAGCCGGCGGCGGCGGGCTATCACCCGAAGCGGCGGCTCCCACGGTTGTACTACCAGCAGTTGGGGCTGATCCTGCCATGAACACCGCCGCATAAACCGGAGGTTTTAAAGCATCCGACTCAAAGCCATTCGACTCAGAGTATGCATTGTCACAGCCCCCAAGGCGACCGTTGCGGAGCTGGTACATTGATTTTGTTTCCCCACTTGAAGATTCACCTTCTGAATAGACAAGGGTTTCCTATGACCCGGAAGCTTCCAGATCCCTACCTTGCGTGAAGCCTATGAAGACTTGCTTTTGATCCGGATTAGCACGAATAGGCCGCACATTACTTGCAGGTTGGAGACGCTGAGCCGGCTCGATGATGTTGGTGCAGATGTCCAGCCCGAGTGTAGATCCATCAGCCTTTCCGATGAAAACATGGATCCCGCCGAATGGGACCCGGAATCCATAATCCACGGACTCAGCATCAAGCCACCAGCCGGCATCGTCGATGTAGAGCTGGCCATGGCGACTCTTGCTCATCCTACCGACCACGTATCCCTCTAGCCCTGGGAGAGGGCCCCTTGAGAACTCAACACCACCAAGCGCAAGCCCCACGGTGGGCGCCAACTGTCGTGGATTTATGACGACAGATGTCCGGGCGAACGGACTTGGATTCGAGGCCATCGCTAATGTGATGGACTCAAAGGGGTTGATTGGAACGAAGGACATGGGTTTACCCAGGTTCGGCCCCTCAAGTCGCGGTAATAGCCTACGTCCTGCTTGTGCTTGTATTGCTTGTTCTATCGATTACAAGGGAGCTACAGCTGGACCTAGTTCTCGATCACCTCCCTCTAAGTCGCCCTGGGTCTGCCTTTATATAAGAGGTCAGGACCACGAGTCTTTACAATTGTCTAACTGACTCTCATTGTCTATCTGAGTCTTACTCTATCTTCTTGTCCAAACTGTCTCCAAGCGGCTTGCACGCCCAGGTCTTCTCAGTCCGGGCCACCTTGCGGCCCGCACCATGAACCGTCTATCTTCATGGGCTATTAGCTTTACGGCTCACCCTTGGGCCGGCTCATGAGCCATCAACATGACCTGGAGCCTTCCAGGGCGGGTCATATTGCGGGCTTATATCCCCAACAGTTACGGCAAAAATTGGATGCACTTCGTGTACCAAATGGACAATCTCTTTTGAAGTATCACGGTTTCGGACGAAAACTCATCTCTTACGAAGGGATTTCATTTTTCTGAACTTATTTGAACTCCATACTTTTTCTGTGTTCAAAATGCACCATTCAAAGCCACATCATCAATTTTCAACTATTTCTTACTTCATTTGGTATTTTCATGCACTTACTGATTTTTTTGAGCTAAATAACCCTGAAATTGAAAAGCACTTCAAATGAACTCTGAAATGGTTGAAAGTTGGCATAGTATAATCATTTCACCCACAAAGCATGTGCAAAAAAGTTTAGACGGTTACGGCAAAAACTGGATGCACTTCGTGTACAAAATAGACAATCTCTTTTGAAGTATCACGGTTTCGGACGAAAACTCGTCTGTTACAAAGGGATTTCATTTTTCTAAACTTATTTGAACTCCATAATTTTTGTCTGTTCAAAATGCACCATTCAAAGACACATCAAGAATTTTCAACCCTTTCTTACTTGATTTGGTATTTTTATGCACTTACTGATTTTTTGGGCTAAATAACCCTGAAATTGAAAAGAACTTCAAACGAACTCTAAAAAGGTTGAAAGGTTGCATGCTATCATCATTTCATCCACATAACATGTGCTAAAAAGTTGAGAGGGTTACAGCAAAAACTGGATGCATTTCGTGTACAAAATGGACAATCTATTTTTAAGTATCACGGTTTCGGACGAAAACTCATCTACTACAAAGGGATTTCATTTTTCTGAACTTAATAGAAATCCATACATTTTGTGTGTTCAAAATGCACCATTCAAAGCCACATCATCAATTTTCAACCATTTCTTACATCATTTGGTATTTTTCATGCACTTATTGTTTTTTGAGCTAAATAACCCCAAAATTGAAAACACTTCAAATGAACTCTGAAAAGGTTGAAAGGTTGCACGGTATCATCATTTCATGCACATAGCATGTGCTAAAATGTTGAGAGGGTTACGACAAAAACTGGATGGACTTCGTGCACGAAATGGACAATCTCTTTTCAAGTATCACCGTTTCGGAAAAAAAACTCATCTGTTACAAAGGGATTTCATTTTTCTGAACTTATTTGACCTCCATACTTTTTATGTGTTCAAAATGCACCATTCAAAGCCACATCATCAATTTTCAACCCTTTCTTGCTTCATTTTGTATTTTCCATGCACTTACTTATTTTTTTGATCTAAATAACCGTGAGATTGAAAAGCACATCAAATGAACTCTGGAAAGGTTGAAAGTTGGCATGGTATCATCATTTCACCCACATAGCATGTGCTAAAAAGTTGAGAGGGTTACAACAAAAACTGTATGCACTTCGTGTACAAAATGGACAATCTCTTTCGAGGTATTCAGGTTTCAGACAAAAACTCATCTATTACAAACGGATTTGATTTTTTTTTAACTTATTTGAACTCCATACTTTTTTGTGTTCAATATGCACCATTCAAAGCCACATCATCAATTTTCAACCATTTCTGAATACATTTGGTATTTTTCATGCACTTACTTATTTTGTTGAGCTAAATAACTCTGAAATTGAAAAGCACTTCAAATGAACTCTGAAAAGGTTGAAAGTTGGCCTGGTATCATCATTTCAGCCACATAGAATGTTCTAAAGAGTTGAGAGGGTTACGGCAAAAACTGGATGTACTTCGTGTACAAAATGGACAATCTCTTTTGAATCATCACCATTTTGGACCAAAAGTCGTCCGTTACAAAGGGATTTCATTTTTTTGAACTTAATTGAACTTCATACTTTCTGTGTGTTCAAAATTCACCATTCAAAGCCAGGTCATCAATTTTCAACCCTTTCCGACTAGATTTGGTATTTTTCAGGCACTTACTGATTTTTTGAGCTAAATAACCCTGAAATTGAAAAGCACTTCAAATGAACTATGAAAAGGTTGAAAGTTGGCATGGTATCATCATTTCACCCACATAGCACGTGCTGAAAAGTTGAGAGGGTTACAGCAAAAACTGTATGCACTTTGTGTACAAAATGGACAATCTCTTTCGAAATATTCACGTTTCGGACGAAAACTCATCTATTACAAAGGGATTTAATTTTTTTTGAACTTATTTGAACTCCATACTTTTTGTGTGTTCAATATGCACCATTCAAATCCACATCATCAATTTTCAACCATTTCCGAATACATTTGGTATTTTTCAAGCACTTACTTATTTTGTTGAGCTAAATTACCCTAAAATTGAAAAGCACTTCAAATGAACTCTGAAAAGGTTGAAAGTTGGCCTGGTATCATCATTTCACCCACATAGAATGTTCTAAAGAGTTGAGAGGGTCACGGCAAAAACTGGATGCACTTCGTGTAGAAAATGGACAATCTCTTTTGAATCATCACCATTTTGGACGAAAACTCGTCCATTACAAAGGGATTTCATTTTTCTAAACTTATTTGAACTCCATTATTTTTGTGTGTTCACAATGCACCATTCCAAGACACATCATGAATTTTCAACCTTTTCTAACTACATTTGGTATTTTCATGCACTTATTGATTTTTTTGAGCTAAATAACCCTGAAATTGAAAAACACTTCAAATGAACCCTGAAAAGGTTGAAAGTTGGCATGGTATCATCATTTGACCCACATAGAATATGCCAAAAAGTTGAGAGGGTTACGGCAAAAACTGGATGCACTTCGTGTACGAAATGGACAATCTCTTTTGAAGTATCACTGTTTCGGACGAAAACTCATCTGTTACAAAGGGATTTCATTTTTTTAACTTATTTGAACTCCATACCTTTTGTGTGGTCAAAATGCACCATTCAAAGCCACATCATCAATTTTCGACCATTTCTTACTTCATTTCGTATTTTTCATGCACTTATTGGTTTTTTGAGCTAAATAACCCCAAAATTGAAAAGCACTTCAAATGAACTCTAAAAAGGTTGAAAGGTTGCACGGTATCATTATTTCACGCACATAGCATGTGGTATTAAGTTGAGAGGGTTACGACAAAAACTGGATGCACTTCGTGCACGAAATGGACAATCTCTTTTTTCAGGTATCACTATTTCGGAAAAAAAACTCATCTGTTACAAAGGGATTTGATTTTTCTGAACTTATTTGAACTTCGTACTTTTTGTGTGTTCAAAATGCACCATTCAAAGCCACATCATCGATTTTCAACCCTTTCTTACTTCATTTTGTATTTTTCATGCACTTACTGATTTTTTTGAGCTAAATAACCCTGAAATTGAAAAGCACTTTAAATGTCCTCTGAAAAGGTTGAAAGTTGGCATGGTATTATCATTTCACCCACATAGCATGTGCTAAAAAGTTGAGAGTGTTACAACAAAAACTGGATGCACTTCGTGTACAAAATGGACAATCTCTTTTAAAGTATCACCATTCCGGACGAAAACTCATCTGTTACAAAGGGATATCATTTTTTTGAACTTAATTGAACTTCATACTTTTTGTGTGTTCAAAATTCACCATTCAAAGCCACGTCATCAATTTTCAACCCTTTCCGACTACATTTGGTATTTTTCAGGCACTTACTGATTTTTTGAGCTAAATAATCCTAAAATTAAAAAGCACTTCAAACGAACTATCAAAAGGTTGAAAGTTGGCATGGTATCATCATTTCACCCACATAGCATGTGCTCAAAAGTTGAGAGGGTTACAGCAAAAACTGTATGCACTTCGTGTACAAAATGGACAATCTCTTTTGAAGTATTCAGGTTTCAAACGAAAACTCATCTATTATAAAGGGATTTAATTTTTTTTGAACTTATTTGAACTCCATACTTTTTGTGTGTTCAATATGCACCATTAAAAGACACATCATCAATTTTTAACCATTTCTGAATATATTTGGTATTTTTCATGCACTTACTTATTTTGTTGAGCAAAATAACCCTGAAATTGAAAAGCACTTCAAATGAACTCTGAAAAGGTTGAAAGTTGGCCTGGTATCATCATTTCACCCACATAGAATGTTCTAAAGAGTTGAGAGGGTTACGGCAAAAACTGGATGCACTTCGTGTACAATCTCTTTTGAAGCATCACCATTTGGGACGAAAACTCGTCTGTTACAAAGGGATTTCATTTTTCTAAACTTATTTGAACTCTATTATTTTTGGGTGTTCAAAATGCACCATTCTAAGACACGTCATGAATTTTCAACCCCTTCTAACTACATTTGGTATTTTCATGCACTTACTGATTTTTTTGAGCTAAATAACCCTCAAATTGAAAAACACTTCAAATGAACCCTGAAAAGGTTGAAAGTTGGCATGGTATCATTATTTTACCCACATAGAATGTGCCAAAAAGTTGAGAGGGTTACGGCAAAAACTGGATGCACTTCGTGTACGAAATGGACAATCTCTTTTGAAGTATCACCGTTTCGGACGAAAACTCATCTGTTACGAAGGGATTTCATTTTTTTAACTTATTTGAACTCCATACCTTTTGTGTGGTCAAAATGCACCATTCGAAGCCACATCATAAAATTTCAACCCTTTCTGACTCTATTTGGTATTTTTCACGCACTTACTGATTTGTTTGAGCTAAATAACCCTGAAAGCACTTCAAATGAACTCTGAAAAACTTGAAAGTTGGCATGGTATAATCATTTCACCCACATAGCATGTGCTAAAAATATGAGAGGGTTACGGCAAAAACTGGATGCACTTTGTGTACAAAATTGACAATCTCTTTTGAAGTATCATGGTTTCGAACGAAAAATCATGTGTTACAAAGGGATTTTTTGAACTTATTTGAACTCCATGCTTTTTGTGTGTTCAAAATGCACCATTCAAAGCCACATCATCAATTTTCAACCATTTCTTACTTCATTTCGTATTTTTCATGCACTTATTGATTTTTTGAGCTAAATAACCCTAAAATTGAAACGCACTTCAAATGAACTCTGAAAAGGTTGAAAGGCGGCATGATATCATCATTTCACCCACATAGCATGTGCTAAAAAGTTGAGAGGGTTACGGCAAAAACTGGATGCACTTCGTGTACAAAATGGACAATCTCTTTTGAAGTATCACTATTTGTGACGAAAACTCATCTGTTACTAAGGGATTTCATTTTTTGAACTTATTTGAACTTCATACTTTTTGTGTGTTCAAAATGCACGATTCAAAGCCACATCATCAATTCTCGACCCTTTCTGATTACATTTGATATTTTCATGCACTTACTGAGTTTTTGAGCTAAATAACCCTAAAATTGAAAAGCATTTCATATGAACTCAGAAAAGGTTGAAAGTTGGCATGGTATCATCATTTCACCCACATAGAATGTGCTAAAAAGTTGAGAGGGTTACGGCAAAAAGTGTATGCATTTCGTGTACAAAATGGACAATCTCTTTTGAAGTATCACCATTTCGGACGAAAACTCATCTGTTACAAAGGGATTTCATTTTTTGAACTTGTTTCAACTACATACTTTTTGTGTGTTCAAAATGCACCATTTAAAGCCACATCATCAATTTTCAACCCTTTCTGACTACATTTGGTATTTTCATGCACTTATTGATTTTTTGACCTAAATAACCCAGAAATAGAAAAGCACTTCAAATAAACTCTGAAAAGGTTGAAAGTTGGCATGGTATCATCATTCCACCCACATGGCATGTGCTAAAAAGTTGAGAGGGTTACAGCAAAAACTGTATGCACTTCATGTACAAAATGGACAATCTCTTTCGAAGTATTCTGGTTTCAGACGAAAACTCATCTAGTACAAAGGGATTTGATTTTTTTTGAACTTATTTGAACTCCATACTTTTTTTGTGTTCAATATGCACCATTCAAAGCCACATCATCAATTTTGAACCATTTCTGAATACATTTGGTATTTTTCATGCACTTACTTATTTTGTTGAGCTAAATAACCCTGAAATTGAAAAGCACTTCAAATGAACTCTGTGTTGGGGAACGTCGCATGGGAAACAAAAAATTTCCTACGCACACGCAAACCTATCCATGGTGATGAGCATCTACGAGAGGGAGAGTGGATCTACATACCCTTGTAGATCTCTAAGCGGGAAGCGTTAAGAAACGCGGTTGGTGTAGTCGAACATCTTCGCGATCCAAATCGCCGAGCGTCCCGCGATCTCATCACGATCCGTCCCGCGATCCAATCACGATCCGTCCCGTGAACTCATCACGATCCATCCCATGATCTTGATCACGAACTGTCTCGCGAACTCATCACGATCCGTTTCGCGATCTCATCACTAACTGTCTCGCAATCTCGATCACGGTCCTTCCGATCTAGCGCCGAACGGACGGCACCTCCGCGTTCAGCACACGTGCAGCTTGATGACGATCTGCACCGTCTCGATCCAGCAAGAGGAGGTGGAGAGGAGAGAGAGTTCACCGGCAGTGTGACGGCGCTCCGGTGATGGTGGTGGAGTGATTCCGGCAGGGCTTCGCCTAAGCGCTGCAGAAAACCGATCTAGAGGAGAAACTATGCACCGGTGGAACGGGTAGCACGTGGCCGGAAATTCTGTCCAAAAACAACCCAATCCAATAGTATATATAGGAGGAGAGGAGAGGAGAGGCAGCCAAGGCCTTTGGGACGGCCGAAATAGGAGGTGGGAGCAATCCTACTTCACCTCCAATCCTAGTTGGAGTAGGATTGCCTCCTATTGGCTGACTTTCCACTTTTTGCTTTAGGACTTTCTCTCCTGCGCCATGGGCCTTTGTGGCTGTTTTCCCAGCCCACTAAGGGATGGTTATTATTCTCCCACAGCCCATGGACCTCTTGGGGTCGAAATACCCCTCCCGGAGGTCCTCCGGTACACTACCCGCACTCCCGGTACAATACCGATACTCCCGGTACACTTCCGATGAGCCCGAAACTTTTTCGGAAACCAAACTGGGACTTCCTATATATGAATCTTTACCTCCGGACCATTCCGGAGCTCCTCGTGACGTCCGGGATCTCATCCGGGACTCCGAACAACCTTCGGTAACCACCATACATAACTCTACACTACCGAAACGTCACCGAACCTTAAGTGTGCAAACCCTGCGGGTTCGAGAACTATGTAGACATGACCGAGACACCTCTACGGTAAATAACCAATGGCGGGACCTGGACGTCCACATTGGTTCCTACATATTCTACGAAGATCTTTATCGGTCGAACCTGTATGTCCAGGATTCATTTAATCCCGTATAACGTTCCCTTTGTTCTTCGGTATGTTACTTCCCGAGATTCGATCGTCGGTATCTCCATACCTAGTTCAACCTCGTTACCGGAAAGTCTCTTTACTCGTTCCATAATACAAGATCCCGCAACTAACAATTAGTCACATTGCTTGCAAGGCTCATTGTGATGTTGTATTACCGAGTGGGCCCTAAGATAACTCTCCGTCACACGGAGTAACAAATCCCAGTCTCGATCCATGCCAACTCAACAGACACCATCGGAGATACCTGTAGAGCACCTTTATAGTCACCCAGTTACGTTGCGACGTTTGATACACACAAGGCACTCCTCCGATATCCGTGAGTTGCATGATCTCATGGTCATAGGAACATATACTTGACATGCAGAAAATAGTAGCAATAAACTGACACGATCATATGCTATGTTTGTAGTTTGGGTCTAATCCATCACATCATTCTCCTAATGATGTGATCCCGTTATCAAATGACATCTCATGTCCATGGCTAGGAAACCTTAACCATCCTTTGATCAATGAGCTAGTCCATTAGAGGCATACTAGGGACATGGTTTTGTCTATGTATCCATACATGCATTTAAGTCTCCGATCAATACCATTATAGCATGGATAATAAACGATTATCATGAACAAGAAAATATGATAATAACTAATTTATTATTGCCTCTAGGGCATATTTCCAACACTCTGAAAAGGTTGAAAGTTGGCCTAGTATCATCATTTCACCCACATAGAATGTTCTAAAGAGTTGAGAGGGTTACGGCAAAAACTGGATGCACTTCGTGTACAAAATGGACAATCTCTTTTGAACCATCACCATTTTGGACGAAAACTCGTCCATTACAAAGGGATTTCATTTTTTTGAACTTAATTGAACTTCATACTTTTTGTGTGTTCAAAATTCACCATTAAACGCCACGTCATCAATTTTCAACCCTTTCCGACTACATTTGGTATTTTTCAGGCACTTACTGATTTTTTTGAGCTAAATAACCCTGAAATTGAAAAGCACTTAAAATGTACTCTGAAAAGGTTGAAAGTTGGCATGGTATTATCATTTCACCCACATAGCATGTGCTAAAAAGTTGAGAGTGTTACAACAAAAACTGGATGCACTTCGTGTACGAAATGGACAATCTCTTTTGAAGTATCACCGTTTCGGACGAAAACTCATCTGTTACGAAGGGATTTCATTTTTTTAACTTATTTGAACTCCATACCTTTTGTGTGGTCAAAATGCACCATTCGAAGCCACATCATAAAATTTCAACCCTTTCTGACTCTATTTGGTATTTTTCACGCACTTACTGATTTGTTTGAGCTAAATAACCCTGAAATCGAAAAGCACTTCAAATGAACTCTGAAAAACTTGAAAGTTGGCATGGTATAATCATTTCACCCACATAGCATGTGCTAAAAATATGAGAGGGTTACGGCAAAAACTGGATGCACTTTGTGTACAAAATTGACAATCTCTTTTGAAGTATCATGGTTTCGAACGAAAAATCATGTGTTACAAAGGGATTTTTTGAACTTATTTGAACTCCATGCTTTTTGTGTGTTCAAAATGCACCATTCAAAGCCACATCATCAATTTTCAACCATTTCTTACTTCATTTCGTATTTTTCATGCACTTATTGATTTTTTGAGCTAAATAACCCTAAAATTGAAACGCACTTCAAATGAACTCTGAAAAGGTTGAAAGTCGGCATGGCACCATCATTTCACCCACATAGCATGTGCTAAAAAGTTGAGAGGGTTACGGCAAAAACTGGATGCACTTCGTGTACAAAATGGACAATCTCTTTTGAAGTATCACTATTTGTGACGAAAACTCATCTGTTACTAAGGGATTTCATTTTTTGAACTTATTTGAACTTCATACTTTTTGTGTGTTCAAAATGCACGATTCAAAGCCACATCATCAATTTTCGACCCTTTCTGACTACATTTGATATTTTCATGCACTTACTGATTTTTTGAGCTAAATAACCCTCAAATTGAAAAGCATTTCAGATGAACTCAGAAAAGGTTGAAAGTTGGCATGGTATCATCATTTCACCCACATAGAATGTGCTAAAAAGTTGAGAGGGTTACGGCAAAAAGTGTATGCATTTCGTGTACAAAATGGACAATCTCCTTTGAAGTATCACCATTTTGGACGAAAACTCATCTGTTACAAAGGGATTTCATTTTTTGAACTTGTTTCAACTACATACTTTTTGTGTGTTCAAAATGCACCATTTAAAGCCACATCATCAATTTTCAACCCTTTCTGACTACATTTGGTATTTTCATGCACTTATTGATTTTTTGACCTAAATAACCCAGAAATAGAAAAGCACTTCAAATAAACTCTGAAAAGGTTGAAAGTTGGCATGGTATCATCATTCCACCCACATGGCATGTGCTAAAAAGTTGAGAGGGTTACAGCAAAAACTGTATGCACTTCATGTACAAAATGGACAATCTCTTTCGAAGTATTCAGGTTTCAGACGAAAACTCATCTATTACAAAGGGATTTGATTTTTTTTGAACTTATTTGAACTCCATACTTTTTTTGTGTTCAATATGCACCATTCAAAGCCACATCATCAATTTTGAACCATTTCTGAATACATTTGGTATTTTTCATGCACTTACTTATTTTGTTGAGCTAAATAACCCTGAAATTGAAAAGCACTTCAAATGAACTCTGTGTTGGGGAACGTCGCATGGGAAACAAAAATTTTCCTACGCACACGCAAACCTATCCATGGTGATGAGCATCTACGAGAGGGAGAGTGGATCTACATACCCTTGTAGATCGCTAAGCGGGAAGCGTTAAGAAACGCGGTTGGTGTAGTCGAACATCTTCGCGATCCAAATCGCCGAGCGTCCCGCGATCTCATCACGATCCGTCCCGCGATCCAATCACGATCCGTCCCGTGAACTCATCACGATCCATCCCATGATCTTGATCACGAACTGTCCCGCGAACTCATCACGATCCGTCTCGCGATCTCATCACGAACTGTCTCGCAATCTCGATCACGGTCCTTCCGATCTAGCGCCGAACGGACGGCACCGCCGCGTTCAGCACACGTGCAGCTTGATGACGATCTCCACCGTCTCGATCCAGCAAGAGGAGGTGGAGAGGAGAGAGAGTTCACCGGCAGTGTGACGGTGCTCCGGTGATGGTGGTGGAGTGATTCCGGCAGGGCTTCGCCTAAGCGCTGCAGAAAACCGATCTAGAGGAGAAACTATGCACCGGTGGAACGGGTAGCACGTGGCCGGAAATTCTGTCCAAAAACCACCCAATCCAATAGTATATATAGGAGGAGAGGAGAGGAGAGGCAGCCAAGGCCTTTGGGACGGCCGAAATAGGAGGTGGGAGCAATCCTACTTCACCTCCAATCCTAGTTGGAGTAGGATTGCCTCCTATTGGCTGATTTTCCACTTTTTGCTTTAGGACTTTCTCTCCTGCGCCATGGGCCTTTGTGGCTGTTTTCCCAGCCCACTAAGGGATGGTTATTATTCTCCCACAGACCATGGACCTCTTGGGGTCGAAATACCCCTCCCGGAGGTCCTCCGGTACACTACCCGCACTCCCGGTACAATACCGATACTCCCGGTACACTACCGATGAGCCCGAAACTTTTTCGGAAACCAAACTGGGACTTCCTATATATGAATCTTTACCTCCGGACCATTCCGGAGCTCCTCGTGACGTCCGGGATCTCATCCGGGACTCCGAACAACCTTCGGTAACCACCATACATAACTCTACACTACCGAAACGTCACCGAACCTTAAGTGTGCAAACCCTGCGGGTTCGAGAACTATGTAGACATGACCGAGACACCTCTATGGTAAATAACCAATGGCGGGACCTGGACGTCCACATTGGTTCCTACATATTCTACGAAGATCTTTATCGGTCGAACCTGTATGTCAAGGATTCAGTTAATCCCGTATAACGTTCCCTTTGTTCTTCGGTATGTTACTTGCCCGACATTCGATCGTCGGTATCTCCATACCTAGTTCAACCTCGTTACCGGAAAGTCTCTTTACTCGTTCCATAATACAAGATCCCGCAACTAACAATTAGTCACATTGCTTGCAAGGCTCATTGTGATGTTGTATTACCGAGTGGGCCCTGAGATACCTCTCCGTCACACGGAGTAACAAATCCCAGTCTCGATCCATGCCAACTCAACAGACACCATCGGAGATACCTGTAGAGCACCTTTATAGTCACCTAGTTACGTTGCGACGTTTGATACACACAAGGCACTCCTCCGATATCCGTGAGTTGCATGATCTCATGGTCATAGGAACATATACTTGACATGCAGAAAATAGTAGCAATAAACTGACACGATCATATGCTATGTTTGTAGTTTGGGTCTTATCCATCACATCATTCTCCTAATGATGTGATCCCGTTATCAAATGACATCTCATGTCCATGGCTAGGAAACCTTAACCATCCTTTGATCAATGAGCTAGTCCATTAGAGGCATACTAGGGACATGGTTTTGTCTATGTATCCATACATGCATTTAAGTCTCCGATCAATACCATTATAGCATGGATAATAAACGATTATCATGAACAAGAAAATATGATAATAACTAATTTATTATTGCCTCTAGGGCATATTTCCAACACACTGAAAAGGTTGAAAGTTGGCCTAGTATCATCATTTCACCCACATAGAATGTTCTAAAGAGTTGAGAGGGTTACGGCAAAAACTGGATGCACTTCGTGTACAAAATGGATAATCTCTTTTGAACCATCACCATTTTGGAAGAAAACTCGTCCATTACAAAGGGATTTCATTTTTTTGAACTTAATTGAACTTCATACTTTTTGTGTGTTCAAAATTCACCATTAAACGCCACGTCATCAATTTTCAACCCTTTCCGACTACATTTGGTATTTTTCAGGCACTTACTGATTTTTTTGAGCTAAATAACCCTGAAATTGAAAAGCACTTAAAATGTACTCTGAAAAGGTTGAAAGTTGGCATGGTATTAACATTTCACCCACATAGCATGTGCTAAAAAGTTGAGAGTGTTACAACAAAAACTGGATGCACTTCGTGTACAAAATGGACAATCTCTTTTGAAGTATCACCGTTTCGGACGAAAACTCATCTGTTACAAAGGGATTTCATTTTTTTGAACTTAATTGAACTTCATATTTTTGTTTGTTCAAAATTCAACATTCAAAGCCACGTCATCAATTTTCAACCCTTTCCGACTACATTTGGTATTTTTCAGGCACTTACTGATTTTTTGAGCTAAATAATCCTGAAATTGAAAAGCACTTCAAATGAACTATGAAAAGGTTGAAAGTTGGCATGGTATCATCATTTCACCCACATAGCATGTGCTAAAAAGTTGAGAGGGTTACAGCAAAAACTGTCTGCACTTCGTGTACAAAATGGACAATCTCTTTCGATGTATTCAGGTTTCAGACGAAAACTCATCTATTACAAAGGGATTTACTTTTTTTTAACTTATTTGAACTCCACACTTTCTGTGTGTTCAATATGCACCATTCAAAGCCACATCATCAATTTTCAACCATTTCTGAATACATTTGGTATTTTTCATGCACTTACTTATTTTGTTGAGCAAAGTAACCCTGAAATTGAAAAGCACTTCAAATGAATTCCGAAAAGGTTGAAAGTTGGCCTGGTATCATCATTTCACCCACATAGAATGTTCTAAAGAGTTGAGAGGGTTACGGCAAAAACTGGATGCACTTCGTGTACAAAATGGACAATCTCTTGTGAAGCATCACCATTTTGGACGAAAACTCGTCTGTCACAAAGGGATTTCATTTTTCTAAACTTATTTGAACTCCATTATTTTTGTGTGTTCAAAATGCACCATTCAAAGACACATCATGAATTTTCAACCCTTTCTGACTACATTTGGTATTTTCATGCACTTACTGATTTTTTGAGCTAAATAACCCTCAAATTGAAAAGCACTTCAGATGAACTCTGAAAAGGTTGAAAGTTGGCATGGTATCATAATTTCGCCCACATAGAATGTGCTAAAAATTTGAGAGGGTTACGGCAAAAAGTGTATGCATTTCGTGTACAAAATGGACAATCTCTTTTGAAGTATCACCATTTCGGACGAAAACTCATCTGTTACAAAGGGATTTCATTTTTTGAACTTATTTCAACTACATACTTTTTGTGTGTTCAAAATGCACCATTCAAAGCCACATCATCAATTTTCAACCCTTTCTGACTACATTTGGTATTTTCATGCACTTATTGATTTTTTTGAGCTAAATAACCCAGAAATAGAAAAGCACTTCAAATAAACTCTGAAAAGGTTGAAAGTTGGCATGGTATCATCATTCCACCCACATAGCATGTGCTAAAAATTTGAGAGGGTTACAGCAAAAACTGTATGCACTTCGTGTACAAAATGGACAATCTCTTTCGAAGTATTCAGGTTTCGGACGAAAACTCATCTATAACAAAGGTATTTTATTTTTCTGAACTTATTTGAACTCCATACTTTTTGTGTGTTCAATATGCACCATTCGAAGGCACATCATTAATTTTCAACCATTTCTGAATATATTTGGTATTTTTCATGCACTTACTTATTTTTCTGAGCTAAATAACCCTGAAATTGAAAAGCACTTCAAATGAACTCTGAAAAAGTTGAAAGTTGGCCTGCTATCATCATTTAACCCACATAAAATGTTCTAAAGAGTTCAGAGGTTTACGGCAAAAACTGGATGCACTTCGTGTACAAAATGGACAATCTCTTTTGAATCATCACCATTTTGGACGAAAACTCGTCCGTTACAAACGGATTTCATTTTTTTGAACTTAATTGAACTTCATACTCTTTTAGTGTTCAAAATTCACCATTCAAAGCCACGTCATCAATTTTCAACCCTTTCCGACTACATTTGGTATTTTTCAGGCACTTACTGATTTTTTGAGCTAAATAACCCTGAAATTGAAAAGCGCTTCAAATGAACTCTGAAAAGGCTGAAAGGTTGCACGGTATCATCATTTCACGCACATAGCATGTGCTATTCAGTTGAGAGCGTTACGACAAAAACTGGATGCACTTCGTGCACAAAATGGACAATCTCTTTTCAAGTATCACCGTTTCGGGAAAAAAACTCATCTGTTACAAAGGGATTTCATTTTTCTGAACTTATTTGAACTCCATACTTTTTGTGTGTTCAAAATTCACCATTCAAAGCCACGTCATCAATTTTCAACCCTTTCTGACTACATTTGGTATTTTCATGCACTTACTGATTTTTTGAGCTAAATAACCCTGAAATTGAAAAGCACTTCAGATGAACTCTGAAAAGGTTGAAAGTTGGCATGGTATCATCATTTCGCCCACATAGAATGTGCTAAAAAGTTGAGAGGGTTATGGCAAAAAGTGTATGCATTTCGTGTACAAAATGGACAATCTCTTTTGAAGTATCACCATTTCGGACGAAAACTCATCTGTTACAAAGGGATTTCATTTTTTGAACTTATTTCAACTACATACTTTTTGTGTGTTCAAAATGCACCATTCAAAGCCACATCATCAATTTTCAACCCTTTCTAACTACATTTGGTATTTTCATGCACTTATTGATTTTTTTGAGCTAAATAACCCAGAAATAGAAAAGCACTTCAAATAAACTCTGAAAAGGTTGAAAGTTGGCATGGTATCATCATTCCACCCACATAGCATGTGCTAAAAATTTGAGAGGGTTACAGCAAAAACAGTATGCACTTCGTGTACAAAATGGACAATCTCTTTCGAAGTATTCAGGTTTCGGACGAAAACTCATCTATAACAAAGGGATTTTATTTTTTTGAACTTATTTGAACTCCATACTTTTTGTGTGTTCAATATGCACCATTCGAAGCCACATCATTAATTTTCAACCATTTCTGAATACATTTGGTATTTTTCATGCACTTACTTATTTTTCTGAGCTAAATAACCCTGAAATTGAAAAGCACTTCAAATGAACTCTGAAAAGGTTGAAAGTTGGCCTGCTATCATCATTTCACCCACATAGAATGTTCTAAAGAGTTGAGAGGTTTACGGCAAAAACTGGATGCACTTCGTGTACAAAATGGACAATCTCTTTTGAATCATCACCATTTTGGACGAAAACTCGTCCGTTACAAAGGGATTTCATTTTTTTGAACTTAATTGAACTTCATACTTTTTGTGTGTTCAAAATGCACCATTCAAAGCCACGTCATCAATTTTCAACCATTTCCGACTACATTTGGTATTTTTCAGGCACTTACTGATTTTTTGAGCTAAATAACCCTGAAATTGAAAAACACCTCAAATGAACCCCGAAAAGGTTGAAAGTTGGCATGGTATCATCATTTGACCCACATAGAATGTGCCAAAAAGTTGAGAGGGTTACGGCAAAAACTGGATGCACTTCGTGTACGAAATGGACAATCTCTTTTGAGGTATCCCGGTTTCGGACGAAAACTCATCTGTTACAAAGGGATTTCATTTTTTAAATTATTTGAACTCCATACCTTTTGTGTGGTCAAAATGCACCATTTAGAGGCACATCATCAATTTTCAACCCTTTGTGACTTCATTTGGTATTTTTCACGCACTTAGTGATTTGTTTGAGCTAAATAACCCTGAAATTGAAAAGCACTTCAAATGAACTCTCGAAAAGTTGAAAGTTGGCATGGTATAATAATTTCACCCACATCGCATGTGCTAAAAAGATGAGAGTGTTACGGCAAAAACAGGATGCACTTCGTGTACAAAATTGACAATCTCTTTTGATGGATCACGGTTTTGGACGAAAAATCATCTGTTACAAAGGGATTTTTTTGAACTTATTTGAACTCCATGCTTTTTGTGTGTTCAAAATGCACCATTCAAAGCCACATCATCAATTTTCAACCATTTCTTACTTCATCTGGTATTTTTCATGCACTTATTGGTTTTTTTGAGCTAAATAACCCTGAAATTGAAAAGCACTTTAAATGTACTCTGAAAAGGTTGAAAGTTGGCATGGTATTATAATTTCACCCACATAACATGTGCTAAAAAGTTGAGAGTGTTACAACAAAAACTGGATGCACTTCGTGTACAAAATGGACAATCTCTTTTGAAGCATCACCTTTTTGGACGAAAACTCGTCTATTACAAAGGGATTTCATTTTTCTAAACTTATTTGAACTCCATTATTTTTGTGTGTTCAAAATTCACCATTCAAAGACACATCATGAATTTTCAACCCTTTCTGACTACATTTGGTATTTTCATGCACTTACTGATTTTTTGAGCTAAATAACCCTGAAATTGAAAAGCACTTCAGATGAACTCTGAAAAGGTTGAAAGTTGGCATGGTATCATCATTTCGCCCACATAGAATGTGCTAAAAAGTTGAGAGGGTTTCGTCAAAAAGTGTATGCATTTCGTGTACAAAATGGACAATCTCTTTTGAAGTATCACCATTTCGGACGAAAACTCATCTGTTACAAAGGGATTTCATTTTTTGAACTTATTTCAACTACATACTTTTTGTGTGTTCAAAATGCACCATTCAAACCCACATCATCAATTTTCAACCCTTTTTAACTACATTTGGTATTTTCATGCACTTATTGATTTTTTTGAGCTAAATAACCCAGAAATAGAAAAGCACTTCAAATAAACTCTGAAAAGGTTGAAAGTTGGCATGGTATCATCATTCCACCCGCATAGCATGTGCTAAAAATTTGAGAGGGTTACAGCAAAAACAGTATGCACTTCGTGTACAAAATGGACAATCTCTTTCGAAGTATTCAGGTTTCGGACGAAAACTCATCTATAACAAAGGGATTTTATTTTTTTTCAACTTATTTGAACTCCATACTTTTTGTGTGTTCAATATGCACCATTCGAAGCCACATCATTAATTTTCAACCATTTCTGAATACATTTGGTATTTTTCATGCACTTACTTATTTTTCTGAGCTAAATAACCCTGAAATTGAAAAGCACTTCAAATGAACTCTGAAAAGGTTGAAAGTTGGCCTGCTATCATCATTTCACCCACATAGAATGTTCTAAAGAGTTGAGAGGTTTACGGCAAAAACTGGATGCACTTCGTGTACAAAATGGACAATCTCTTTTGAATCATCACCATTTTGGACGAAAACTCGTCCGTTACAAAGGGATTTCATTTTTTTGAACTTAATTGAACTTCATACTTTTTGTGTGTTCAAAATGCACCATTCAAAGCCACGTCATCAATTTTCAACCATTTCCGACTACATTTGGTATTTTTCAGGCACTTACTGATTTTTTGAGCTAAATAACCCTGAAATTGAAAAACACCTCAAATGAACCCCGAAAAGGTTGAAAGTTGGCATGGTATCATCATTTGACCCACATAGAATGTGCCAAAAAGTTGAGAGGGTTACGGCAAAAACTGGATGCACTTCGTGTACGAAATGGACAATCTCTTTTGAGGTATCCCGGTTTCGGACGAAAACTCATCTGTTACAAAGGGATTTCATTTTTTAAATTATTTGAACTCCATACCTTTTGTGTGGTCAAAATGCACCATTTAGAGGCACATCATCAATTTTCAACCCTTTGTGACTTCATTTGGTATTTTTCACGCACTTAGTGATTTGTTTGAGCTAAATAACCCTGAAATTGAAAAGCACTTCAAATGAACTCTCGAAAAGTTGAAAGTTGGCATGGTATAATAATTTCACCCACATCGCATGTGCTAAAAAGATGAGAGTGTTACGGCAAAAACAGGATGCACTTCGTGTACAAAATTGACAATCTCTTTTGATGGATCACGGTTTTGGACGAAAAATCATCTGTTACAAAGGGATTTTTTTGAACTTATTTGAACTCCATGCTTTTTGTGTGTTCAAAATGCACCATTCAAAGCCACATCATCAATTTTCAACCATTTCTTACTTCATCTGGTATTTTTCATGCACTTATTGGTTTTTTTGAGCTAAATAACCCTGAAATTGAAAAGCACTTTAAATGTACTCTGAAAAGGTTGAAAGTTGGCATGGTATTATAATTTCACCCACATAACATGTGCTAAAAAGTTGAGAGTGTTACAACAAAAACTGGATGCACTTCGTGTACAAAATGGACAATCTCTTTTGAAGCATCACCTTTTTGGACGAAAACTCGTCTATTACAAAGGGATTTCATTTTTCTAAACTTATTTGAACTCCATTATTTTTGTGTGTTCAAAATTCACCATTCAAAGACACATCATGAATTTTCAACCCTTTCTGACTACATTTGGTATTTTCATGCACTTACTGATTTTTTGAGCTAAATAACCCTGAAATTGAAAAGCACTTCAGATGAACTCTGAAAAGGTTGAAAGTTGGCATGGTATCATCATTTCGCCCACATAGAATGTGCTAAAAAGTTGAGAGGGTTTCGTCAAAAAGTGTATGCATTTCGTGTACAAAATGGACAATCTCTTTTGAAGTATCACCATTTCGGACGAAAACTCATCTGTTACAAAGGGATTTCATTTTTTGAACTTATTTCAACTACATACTTTTTGTGTGTTCAAAATGCACCATTCAAACCCACATCATCAATTTTCAACCCTTTTTAACTACATTTGGTATTTTCATGCACTTATTGATTTTTTTGACCTAAATAACCCAGAAATAGAAAAGCACTTCAAATAAACTCTGAAAAGGTTGAAAGTTGGCATGGTATCATCATTCCACCCGCATAGCATGTGCTAAAAATTTGAGAGGGTTACAGCAAAAACTGTATGCACTTCGTGTACAAAATGGACAATCTCTTTCGAAGTATTCAGGTTTCGGACGAAAACTCATCTATAACAAAGGGATTTTATTTTTTTTCAACTTATTTGAACTCCATACTTTTTGTGTGTTCAATATGCACCATTCGAAGCCACATCATTAATTTTCAACCATTTCTGAATACATTTGGTATTTTTCATGCACTTAGTTATTTTTCTGAGCTAAATAACCCTGAAATTGAAAAGCACTTCAAATGAACTCTAAAAAGGTTGAAAGTTGGCCTGCTATCATCATTTCACCCACATAGAATGTTCTAAAGAGTTGAGAGGTTTACGGCAAAAACTGGATGCACTTCGTGTACAAAATGGACAATCTCTTTTGAATCATCACCATTTTGGACGAAAACTCGTCCGTTACAAAGGGATTTCATTTTTTTGAACTTAATTGAACTTCATACTTTTTTAGTGTTCAAAATTCACCATTCAAAGCCACGTCATCAATTTTCAACCCTTTCCGACTACATTTTAGTATTTTTCAGGCACTTACTGATTTTTTGAGCGAAATAACCCTGAAATTGAAAAGCACTTAAAATGTACTCTGAAAAGGTTGAAAGTTGGCATGGTATTATCATTTCACCCACATAGCATGTGCTAAAAAGTTGAGAGTGTTACAACAAAAACTGGATGCACTTCGTGTACAAAATGGACAATCTCTTTTGAAGTATTACCGTTTCGGACGAAAACTCATCTGTGACAAAGGGATTTCATTTTTTTGAACTGAATTGAACTTCATACTTTTTGTGTGTTCAAAATTCACCATTCAAAGCCACCTCATCAATTTTCAACCCTTTTCGACTACATTTGGTATTTTTCAGGCACTTACTGATTTTTTGAGCTAAATAATCCTGAAATTGAAAAGCACTTCAAATGAACTATGAAAAGGTTGAAAGTTGGCATGGTATCATCATTTCACCCACATAGCATGTGCTAAAAAGTTGAGAGGGTTACAACAAAAACTGTATGCACTTCGTGTACAAAATGGACAATCTCTTTCGATGTATTCAGGTTTCAGACGAAAACTCATCTATTTCAAAGGGGTTTAATTTTTTTTGAACTTATTTGAACTCCATACTTTCTGTGTGTTCAATATGCACCATTCAAAGCGACATCATCAATTTTCAACCATTTCTGAATACATTTGGTATTTTTCATGCACTTACTTATCTTGTTGAGCAAAATTACCCTAAAATTGAATAGCACTTCAAATGAACTCTGAAAAGGTTGAAATTTGGCCTGGTATCATCATTTCACCCACATAGAATGTTCTAAATAGTTCAGAGGGTTACGGCAAAAACTGGATGCACTTCGTGTACAAAATGGACAATCTCTTTTGAAGCATCACCATTTTGGACGAAAACTCGTCTGTTACAAAGGGATTTCACTTTTGTAAACTTATTTGAACTCCATTATTTTTGTGTGTTCAAAATGCACCATTCAAAGACACATCATGAATTTTCAACCCTTTCTGACTACATTTGGTATTTTCATGCACTTACTGATTTTTTGAGCTAAATAACGCTGGAATTGAAAAGCACTTCAAATGAACTCTGGAAAGGTTGGAAGTTGGCATGGTATCATCGTTTCACCCACATAGCATGTGCTAAAAAGTTGAGAGGGTTACCGCAAAAACTGGAAGCATTTCGTGTACAAAAATGACAATCTCTTTTGAAGTATCACGGTTTCGAACAAAAACTCATCTGTTACAAAGATATTTCATTTTTCTAAACTTATTTGAACTCCATATTTTTTGTGTGCTCAAAATGCATTTTTTTTGACCTAAATAACCCTGAAATATAAAGCACTTCAAATGAACTCTGAAAAGGATGAAAGTTGTCATGGTATCATCATTTCACCCACATAGAATGTTCTAAAGAGTTGAGAGGGTTACGGCAAAAACTGGATGCACTTCGTGTACAAAATGGACAATCTCTTTTGAAGCATCACCATTTTGGACGAAAACTCGTCTGTTACAAAGGGATTTCATTTTTCTAAACTTATTTGAACTCCATTATTTTTGTGTGTTCAAAATGCACCATTCAAAGACACATCATGAATTTTCAACCCTTTCTGACTACATTTGGTATTTTCATGCAGTTACTGATTTTTTTGAGCTAAATAACCCTGAAATTGAAAAACACTACAAACGAACCCTGAAAAGGTTGAAAGTTGGCATGGTATCATCATTAGACCCACATAGAATGTGCCAAAAAGTTGAGAGGGTTACGGCAAAAATTGGATGCACTTCGTGTACGAAATGGACAATCTCTTTTGAAGTATCACGGTTTCGGACGAAACTTATCTGTTATGGAAGGATTTCATTTTTTTAACTTATTTGAACTCCATACCTTTTATGTGGTCAAAATGCACCATTCAAAGCCACATCATCAATTTTCAACCCTTTCTGAGTCTATTTGGTATTTTTCACGCACTTACTGATTTGTTTGAGCTAAATAACCCTGAACTCGAAAAGCACTTGAAATGAACTCTGAAAACTTGAAAGTTGGCATGGTATAATCATTTCACCCACATAGCATGTGCTAAAAATATGAGAGGGTTACGGCAAAAACTGGATGCACTTCGTGTACAAAATTGACAATCTCTTTTGAAGTATCACGGTTTCGGACGAAAAATCATCTCTTACAAAGGGATTTTTTTGAACTTATTTGAACTCCATGATTTTTGTGTGTTCAAAATGCACCATTCAAATCCACATCATCAATTTTCAACCATTTCCTACTTCATTTGGTATTTTTCATGCACTTATTGGTGTTAAATAACCCTAAAATTGAGCTAAATAACCCTAAATAACCCTAAAATTGAAACGCACTTCAAATGAACTCTGAAAATGTTGAAAGGTGGGATGGTATCATCATTACACCCACATACCATGTGCTAAAAAGTTGAGAGGGTTATGGCAAAAACTGGATGCACTTCGTGTACAAAATGGACAATCTCTTTTGAAGTATCACTGTTTGTGACGAAAACTCATCTGTTACAAAGGGATTTCATTTTTTGAACTTATTAGAACTTCATACCTTTTTGCGTTCAAAATTCACGATTCAAAGCCACATCATCAATTTTCGACCCTTTCTGACTACATTTGATATTTTCATGCACTTACTGATTTTTTGAGCTAAATAACCCTGAAATTGAAAAGCACTTCAAATGAACTATGAAAAGGTTGAAAGGTGGGATGGTATCATCATTACACCCACATAGCATGTGCTAAAAAGTTGAGAGGTTATGGCAAAAACTGGATGCACTTCGTGTACAAAATGGACAATCTCTTTTGAAGTATCACTGTTTGTGCCGAAAACTCATCTATTACAAAGTGATTTCATTTTTTGAACTTATTTGAACTTCATACTTTTTGTGTGTTCAAAATGCACGATTCAAAGCCACATCATCAATTTTCGACCCTTTCTGACTACATTTGATATTTTCATGCACTTACTGATTTTTTGAGCTAAATAACCCTGAAATTGAAAAGCACTTCAAATGAACTCTGAAAAGGTTGAAAGTTGGCATGGTATCTTCATTTCGACCACATAGAATGTTCTAAAAAGTTGAGAGGGTTACGGCAAAAAGTGTATGCATTTCGTGTACAAAATGGACAATCTCTTTTGAAGTATCACCATTTCACACGAAAACTCATCTGTTACAAAGGGATTTCATTTTTTGAACTTATTTCAACTACATACTTTTTGTGTGTTCAAAATGCACCATTCAAAGCCACATCATCAACTTTCAACCCTTTCTGACTACATTTGGTATTTTCATGCACTTATTGATTTTTTTGAGCTAAATAACCCAGAAATAGAAAAGCACTTCAAATAAACTCTGAAAAGGTTGAAAGTTGGCATGGTGTCATCATTCCACCCACATAGCATGTGCTCAAAATTTGAGAGGGTCACAGCAAAAACTGTATGCACTTCGTGTACAAAATGGACAATCTCTTTCGAAGTATTCAGGTTTCGGACGAAAACTCATCTATAAGAAAGGGATTTAATTTTTTTTTAACTTATTTGAACACCATATTTTTTTCTGTGTTCAATATGCACCATTCGAAGCCACATCATTAATTTTCAACCATTTCTGAATACATTTGGTATTTTTCATGCACTTACTTATTTTTCTGAGCTAAATAACCCTGAAATTGAAAAGCACTTCAAATGAACTCTGAAAAGGTTGAAAGTTGGCCTGGTATCATCATTTCACCCACATAGAATGTGCTAAAGAGTTGGGAGGGTTACGGTAAAAAGTGGATGCACTTCGTGTACCAAATGGACAATATCTTTTGCAGCATCACCATTTTGGACGAAAACTCGTCTGTAGAAAGGGATTCATTTTTCTAAACTTATTTGAACTCCATAATTTTTGTGTGTTCAAAATGCACCATTCAAAGGCACATCATGAATTTTCAACCCATTCTAACTACATTTGATATTTTCGTGCGCTTACTGATTTTTTGGAGCTAAATAAGCCTGAAATTGAAAAACACTTCAAATGAACCCTAAAAAGGTTGAAAGTTGGCATGGTATCATCATTTGACCCACATAGAATTTGCCAAAAAGTTGAGAGGGTTACGGCAAAAACTGGATGCACTTCGTGTATGAAATGGACAATCTCTTTTGAAGTATCCCGGTTTCGGACGAAAACTCATCTGTTACAAAGGGATTTCATTTTTTTAACTTATTTGAACTCCATACTTTTTGTGTGGTCAAAATGCACCATTCAAAGGCACATCATCAATTTTCAACCCTTTCTGACTTCATTTGGTATTTTTCACGCACATACTGATTTGTTTGAGCTAAATAACCCTGAAATCGAAAAGCACTTCAAATGAACTCTGAAAAAGTTCAAAGTTGGCATGGTATGATCATTTCACCCACATAGCATGTGCTAAAAAGATGAGAGGGTTACGGCAAAAACTAGATGCACTTCGTGTACAAAATTGACAATCTCTTTTGATGTATCACGGTTTTGGACGAAAAATCATCTATTACAAAGGGATTTTTTTTGAACTTATTTGAACTCCATGCTTTTTGTGTGTTCAAAATGCACCATTCAAAGCCACATCATCAATTTTCAACCATTTCTTACTTCATTTGGTATTTTTCATGCACTTATTGGTTTTTTGAGCTAAATAACCCAAAATTGAAAAGCACTTCAAATGAACTCTGAAAAGGCTGAAAGGTTGCACGGTATCATCATTTCACGCACATAGCATGTGCTATTCAGTTGAGAGCGTTACGACAAAAACTGGATGCACTTCGTGCACAAAATGGACAATCTCTTTTCAAGTATCACCGTTTCGGGAAAAAACTCATCTGTTACAAAGGGATTTCATTTTTCTGAACTTATTTGAACTCCATAGTTTTTGTGTGTTCAAAATGCACCATTCAAAGCCACACCATCAATTTTCAACCCTTTCTTACTTCATTTTGTATTTTTCATGCACTTACTGATTTTTTTGAGCTAAATAACCCTGAAATTGAAAAGCACTTTAAATGTACTCTGAAAAGGTTGAAAGTCGGCATGGTATTATCATTTCACCCACATAGCATGTGCTAAAAAGTTGAGAGTTTTACAACAAAAACTGGATGCACTTCGTTTACAAAATGGACAATCTCTTTTGAAGTATCACCATTTCGGACGAAAACTCATCTGTTATAAAGGGATTTCATTTTTTTGAACTTAATTGAACTTCATACTTTTTGTGTGTTCAAAATTCACCCTTCAAAGCCACGTCATCAATTTTCAACCCTTTCCGACTACATTTGGTATTTTTCAGGCATTTACTAATTTTTTGAGCTAAATAATCCTGAAATTGAAAAGCACATCAAATGAACTATGAAAAGGTTGAAAGTTGGCATGGTATCATCATTTCACCCACATAGCATGTGCTAAAAAGTTGAGAGGGCTACAGCAAAAACTGTTTGCACTTCGTGTACAAAATGGACAATCTCTTTGGATGTATTCAGGTTTCGGACGAAAACTCATCTATTACAAAGGGATTTAATTTTTTTGTACTTATTTGAACTCCATACTTTCTGTGTGTTCAATGTGCACCATTCAAAGCGACATCATCAATTTTCAACCATTTCTGAATACATTTGGTATTTTTCATGCACTTACTTATTTTGTTGAGCAAAATAACCCTGAAAATGAAAAGCACTTCAAATGAACTCTGAAAAGGTTCAAAGTTGGCCTGGTATCATCATTTCACCAACATAGAATGTTCTAAAGAGTTGAGAGGGTTACGGCAAAAACTGGATGCACTTCGTGTACAAAATGGACAATCTCTTTTGAAGCATCACCATTTAGGACGAAAACTCGTCTGTTACAAAGGGATTTAATTTTTCTACACTTATTTGAACTCCATTATTTTTGTGTGTTCAAAATGCACCATTCAAATACACATCATGAATTTTCAACCCTTTCTGACTACATTTGGTATTTTCATGCAATTACTGATTTTTTTGAGCTAAATAACCCTAGAATTGAAAAACACTTGAACTAAATCCTGAAAAGGTTGAAAGTTGGCATGGTATCATCATTTGACCCACATAGAATGTGCCAAAAAGTTGAGAGGGTTACGGCAAAAACTGGTTGCACTTCGTGTACGAAATGGACAATCTCTTTTGAAGTATCACGGTTTCGGACGAAAACTCATCTGTTACGAAGGGATTTCATTTTTTTAACTTATTTGAACCGAATACCTTTTGTGTGGTCAAAATGCACCATTCAAAGCCACATCATCAATTTTCAACCCTTTCTGACTCTATTTGGTATTTTTCACGCACTTACTGATTTGTTTGAGATAAATAACCCTAAAATCGAAAAGCTCTTCAAATGAACTCTGAAAAACTTGAAAGTTGGCATGGTATAATCATTTCACCCACATAGCATGTGCTAAAAATATGAGAGGGTTACGGCAAAAACTGGATGCACTTCGTGTACAAAATTGACAATCTCTTCTGAAGTATCATGGTTTCGGACGAAAAATCATGTGTTACAAAGGGATTTTTTTGAACTTATTTGAACTCCATGATTTTTGTGTGTTCAAAATGCACCATTCATAGCCACATTATCAATTTTCAACCATTTCTTACTTCATTTGGTATTTTTCATGCACTTATTGATTTTTTGAGCTAAATTACCCTAAAATTGAAACGCACTTCAAATGAACTCTGAAAAGGTTGAAAGGTGGCATGGTATCATCATTACACCCACATAACATGTGCTAAAAAGTTGAGAGGGTTATGGCAAAAACTAGATGCACTTCGTGTACAAAATGGACAATCTCTTTTGAAGTATCACTTTTGTGACGAAAACTCATGTGTTACAAAGGGATTTCATTTTTTGAACTTATTTCAACTTCATACTTTTCGTGTGCTCAAAATGCACAATTCAAAGCCACATCATCAATTTTCGACCCTTTCTGACTACATTTGATATTTTCATGCACTTACTGATTTTTTGAGCTAAATAACCCTGAAATTGAAAAGCACTTCAAATGAACTCTGAAAAGGTTGAAAGTTGGCACGGTATCATCATTTCGCCCACATAGAATGTCCTAAAAAGTTGAGAGGGTTACGGCAAAAAGTGTATGCATTTCGTGTACAAAATGGACAATCTCTTTTGAAGTATCACCATTTCGGACGAACACTCATCTGCTACAAAGGATTTCATTTTTTGAACTTATTCCAACTACATACTTTTTGTGTGTTCAAAATGCACCATTCAAAGCCACATCATCAATTTTCAACCCTTTCTGACTACATTTGGTATTTTCATGCACTTATTGATTTTTTTGAGCTAAATAACCCAGAAATAGAAAAGCACTTCAAATAAACTCTGAAAAGGTTGAAAGTTGGCATGGTATCATCATTCCACCCGCATAGCATGTGCTAAAAATTTGAGAGGGTTACAGCAAAAACTGTATGCACTTCGTGTACAAAATGGACAATCTCTTTCGAAGTATTCAGGTTTCGGACGAAAACTCATCTATAAGAAAGGGATTTAATTTTTTTTTAACTTATTTGAACACCATATTTTTTTCTGTGTTCAATATGCACCATTCGAAGCCACATCATTAATTTTCAACCATTTCTGAATACATTTGGTATTTTTCATGCACTTACTTATTTTTCTGAGCTAAATAACCCTGAAATTGAAAAGCACTTCAAATGAACTCTGAAAAGGTTGAAAGTTGGCCTGGTATCATCATTTCACCCACATAGAATGTGCTAAAGAGTTGGGAGGGTTACGGTAAAAAGTGGATGCACTTCGTGTACCAAATGGACAATATCTTTTGCAGCATCACCATTTTGGACGAAAACTCGTCTGTAGAAAGGGATTCATTTTTCTAAACTTATTTGAACTCCATAATTTTTGTGTGTTCAAAATGCACCATTCAAAGGCACATCATGAATTTTCAACCCATTCTAACTACATTTGATATTTTCGTGCGCTTACTGATTTTTTGGAGCTAAATAAGCCTGAAATTGAAAAACACTTCAAATGAACCCTAAAAAGGTTGAAAGTTGGCATGGTATCATCATTTGACCCACATAGAATTTGCCAAAAAGTTGAGAGGGTTACGGCAAAAACTGGATGCACTTCGTGTATGAAATGGACAATCTCTTTTGAAGTATCCCGGTTTCGGACGAAAACTCATCTGTTACAAAAGGATTTCATTTTTTTAACTTATTTGAACTCCATACTTTTTGTGTGGTCAAAATGCACCATTCAAAGGCACATCATCAATTTTCAACCCTTTCTGACTTCATTTGGTATTTTTCACGCACATACTGATTTGTTTGAGCTAAATAACCCTGAAATCGAAAAGCACTTCAAATGAACTCTGAAAAAGTTCAAAGTTGGCATGGTATGATCATTTCACCCACATAGCATGTGCTAAAAAGATGAGAGGGTTACGGCAAAAACTAGATGCACTTCGTGTACAAAATTGACAATCTCTTTTGATGTATCACGGTTTTGGACGAAAAATCATCTATTACAAAGGGATTTTTTTTGAACTTATTTGAACTCCATGCTTTTTGTGTGTTCAAAATGCACCATTCAAAGCCACATCATCAATTTTCAACCATTTCTTACTTCATTTGGTATTTTTCATGCACTTATTGGTTTTTTGAGCTAAATAACCCAAAATTGAAAAGCACTTCAAATGAACTCTGAAAAGGCTGAAAGGTTGCACGGTATCATCATTTCACGCACATAGCATGTGCTATTCAGTTGAGAGCGTTACGACAAAAACTGGATGCACTTCGTGCACAAAATGGACAATCTCTTTTCAAGTATCACCGTTTCGGGAAAAAACTCATCTGTTACAAAGGGATTTCATTTTTCTGAACTTATTTGAACTCCATAGTTTTTGTGTGTTCAAAATGCACCATTCAAAGCCACACCATCAATTTTCAACCCTTTCTTACTTCATTTTGTATTTTTCATGCACTTACTGATTTTTTTGAGCTAAATAACCCTGAAATTGAAAAGCACTTTAAATGTACTCTGAAAAGGTTGAAAGTCGGCATGGTATTATCATTTCACCCACATAGCATGTGCTAAAAAGTTGAGAGTTTTACAACAAAAACTGGATGCACTTCGTTTACAAAATGGACAATCTCTTTTGAAGTATCACCATTTCGGACGAAAACTCATCTGTTATAAAGGGATTTCATTTTTTTGAACTTAATTGAACTTCATACTTTTTGTGTGTTCAAAATTCACCCTTCAAAGCCACGTCATCAATTTTCAACCCTTTCCGACTACATTTGGTATTTTTCAGGCATTTACTGATTTTTTGAGCTAAATAATCCTGAAATTGAAAAGCACATCAAATGAACTATGAAAAGGTTGAAAGTTGGCATGGTATCATCATTTCACCCACATAGCATGTGCTAAAAAGTTGAGAGGGCTACAGCAAAAACTGTTTGCACTTCGTGTACAAAATGGACAATCTCTTTGGATGTATTCAGGTTTCGGACGAAAACTCATCTATTACAAAGGGATTTAATTTTTTTGTACTTATTTGAACTCCATACTTTCTGTGTGTTCAATGTGCACCATCCAAAGCGACATCATCAATTTTCAACCATTTCTGAATACATTTGGTATTTTTCATGCACTTACTTATTTTGTTGAGCAAAATAACCCTGAAAATGAAAAGCACTTCAAATGAACTCTGAAAAGGTTCAAAGTTGGCCTGGTATCATCATTTCACCAACATAGAATGTTCTAAAGAGTTGAGAGGGTTACGGCAAAAACTGGATGCACTTCGTGTACAAAATGGACAATCTCTTTTGAAGCATCACCATTTAGGACGAAAACTCGTCTGTTACAAAGGGATTTAATTTTTCTACACTTATTTGAACTCCATTATTTTTGTGTGTTCAAAATGCACCATTCAAATACACATCATGAATTTTCAACCCTTTCTGACTACATTTGGTATTTTCATGCAATTACTGATTTTTTTGAGCTAAATAACCCTAGAATTGAAAAACACTTGAACTAAATCCTGAAAAGGTTGAAAGTTGGCATGGTATCATCATTTGACCCACATAGAATGTGCCAAAAAGTTGAGAGGGTTACGGCAAAAACTGGTTGCACTTCGTGTACGAAATGGACAATCTCTTTTGAAGTATCACGGTTTCGGACGAAAACTCATCTGTTACGAAGGGATTTCATTTTTTTAACTTATTTGAACCGAATACCTTTTGTGTGGTCAAAATGCACCATTCAAAGCCACATCATCAATTTTCAACCCTTTCTGACTCTATTTGGTATTTTTCACGCACTTACTGATTTGTTTGAGATAAATAACCCTAAAATCGAAAAGCTCTTCAAATGAACTTTGAAAAACTTGAAAGTTGGCATGGTATAATCATTTCACCCACATAGCATGTGCTAAAAATATGAGAGGGTTACGGCAAAAACTGGATGCACTTCGTGTACAAAATTGACAATCTCTTCTGAAGTATCATGGTTTCGGACGAAAAATCATGTGTTACAAAGGGATTTTTTTGAACTTATTTGAACTCCATGATTTTTGTGTGTTCAAAATGCACCATTCATAGCCACATTATCAATTTTCAACCATTTCTTACTTCATTTGGTATTTTTCATGCACTTATTGATTTTTTGAGCTAAATTGCCCTAAAATGGAAACGCACTTCAAATGAACTCTGAAAAGGTTGAAAGGTGGCATGGTATCATCATTACACCCACATAACATGTGCTAAAAAGTTGAGAGGGTTATGGCAAAAACTAGATGCACTTCGTGTACAAAATGGACAATCTCTTTTGAAGTATCACTTTTGTGACGAAAACTCATGTGTTACAAAGGGATTTCATTTTTTGAACTTATTTCAACTTCATACTTTTCGTGTGCTCAAAATGCACAATTCAAAGCCACATCATCAATTTTCGACCCTTTCTGACTACATTTGATATTTTCATGCACTTACTGATTTTTTGAGCTAAATAACCCTGAAATTGAAAAGCACTTCAAATGAACTCTGAAAAGGTTGAAAGTTGGCACGGTATCATCATTTCGCCCACATAGAATGTCCTAAAAAGTTGAGAGGGTTACGGCAAAAAGTGTATGCATTTCGTGTACAAAATGGACAATCTCTTTTGAAGTATCACCATTTCGGACGAACACTCATCTGCTACAAAGGATTTCATTTTTTGAACTTATTCCAACTACATACTTTTTGTGTGTTCAAAATGCACCATTCAAAGCCACATCATCAATTTTCAACCCTTTCTGACTACATTTGGTATTTTCATGCACTTATTGATTTTTTTGAGCTAAATAACCCAGAAATAGAAAAGCACTTCAAATAAACTCTGAAAAGGTTGAAAGTTGGCATGGTATCATCATTCCACCCGCATAGCATGTGCTAAAAATTTGAGAGGGTTACAGCAAAAACTGTATGCACTTCGTGTACAAAATGGACAATCTCTTTCGAAGTATTCAGGTTTCGGACGAAAACTCATCTATAAGAAAGGGATTTAATTTTTTTTTAACTTATTTGAACACCATATTTTTTTTCTGTGTTCAATATGCACCATTCGAAGCCACATCATTAATTTTCAACCATTTCTGAATACATTTGGTATTTTTCATGCACTTACTTATTTTTCTGAGCTAAATAACCCTGAAATTGAAAAGCACTTCAAATGAACTCTGAAAAGGTTGAAAGTTGGCCTGGTATCATCATTTCACCCACATAGAATGTGCTAAAGAGTTGGGAGGGTTACGGTAAAAAGTGGATGCACTTCGTGTACCAAATGGACAATATCTTTTGCAGCATCACCATTTTGGACGAAAACTCGTCTGTAGAAAGGGATTCATTTTTCTAAACTTATTTGAACTCCATAATTTTTGTGTGTTCAAAATGCACCATTCAAAGGCACATCATGAATTTTCAACCCATTCTAACTACATTTGATATTTTCGTGCGCTTACTGATTTTTTGGAGCTAAATAAGCCTGAAATTGAAAAACACTTCAAATGAACCCTAAAAAGGTTGAAAGTTGGCATGGTATCATCATTTGACCCACATAGAATTTGCCAAAAAGTTGAGAGGGTTACGGCAAAAACTGGATGCACTTCGTGTATGAAATGGACAATCTCTTTTGAAGTATCCCGGTTTCGGACGAAAACTCATCTGTTACAAAGGGATTTCATTTTTTTAACTTATTTGAACTCCATACTTTTTGTGTGGTCAAAATGCACCATTCAAAGGCACATCATCAATTTTCAACCCTTTCTGACTTCATTTGGTATTTTTCACGCACATACTGATTTGTTTGAGCTAAATAACCCTAAAATCGAAAAGCACTTCAAATGAACTCTGAAAAAGTTCAAAGTTGGCATGGTATGATCATTTCACCCACATAGCATGTGCTAAAAAGATGAGAGGGTTACGGCAAAAACTAGATGCACTTCGTGTACAAAATTGACAATCTCTTTTGATGTATCACGGTTTTGGACGAAAAATCATCTATTACAAAGGGATTTTTTTTGAACTTATTTGAACTCCATGCTTTTTGTGTGTTCAAAATGCACCATTCGAAGCCACATCATCAATTTTCAACCATTTCTTACTTCATTTGGTATTTTTCATGCACTTATTGGTTTTTTGAGCTAAATAACCCAAAATTGAAAAGCACTTCAAATGAACTCTGAAAAGGCTGAAAGGTTGCACGGTATCATCATTTCACGCACATAGCATGTGCTATTCAGTTGAGAGCGTTACGACAAAAACTGGATGCACTTCGTGCACAAAATGGACAATCTCTTTTCAAGTATCACCGTTTCGGGAAAAAACTCATCTGTTACAAAGGGATTTCATTTTTCTGAACTTATTTGAACTCCATAGTTTTTGTGTGTTCAAAATGCACCATTCAAAGCCACACCATCAATTTTCAACCCTTTCTTACTTCATTTTGTATTTTTCATGCACTTACTGATTTTTTTGAGCTAAATAACCCTGAAATTGAAAAGCACTTTAAATGTACTCTGAAAAGGTTGAAAGTCAGCATGGTATTATCATTTCACCCACATAGCATGTGCTAAAAAGTTGAGAGTTTTACAACAAAAACTGGATGCATTTCGTTTACAAAATGGACAATCTCTTTTGAAGTATCACCATTTCGGACGAAAACTCATCTGTTATAAAGGGATTTCATTTTTTTGAACTTAATTGAACTTCATACTTTTTGTGTGTTCAAAATTCACCCTTCAAAGCCACGTCATCAATTTTCAACCCTTTCCGACTACATTTGGTATTTTTCAGGCATTTACTGATTTTTTGAGCTAAATAATCCTGAAATTGAAAAGCACATCAAATGAACTATGAAAAGGTTGAAAGTTGGCATGGTATCATCATTTCACCCACATAGCATGTGCTAAAAAGTTGAGAGGGCTACAGCAAAAACTGTTTGCACTTCGTGTACAAAATGGACAATCTCTTTGGATGTATTCAGGTTTCGGACGAAAACTCATCTATTACAAAGGGATTTAATTTTTTTGTACTTATTTGAACTCCATACTTTCTGTGTGTTCAATGTGCACCATCCAAAGCGACATCATCAATTTTCAACCATTTCTGAATACATTTGGTATTTTTCATGCACTTACTTATTTTGTTGAGCAAAATAACCCTGAAAATGAAAAGCACTTCAAATGAACTCTGAAAAGGTTCAAAGTTGGCCTGGTATCATCATTTCACCAACATAGAATGTTCTAAAGAGTTGAGAGGGTTACGGCAAAAACTGGATGCACTTCGTGTACAAAATGGACAATCTCTTTTGAAGCATCACCATTTAGGACGAAAACTCGTCTGTTACAAAGGGATTTAATTTTTCTACACTTATTTGAACTCCATTATTTTTGTGTGTTCAAAATGCACCATTCAAATACACATCATGAATTTTCAACCCTTTCTGACTACATTTGGTATTTTCATGCAATTACTGATTTTTTTGAGCTAAATAACCCTAGAATTGAAAAACACTTGAACTAAATCCTAAAAAGGTTGAAAGTTGGCATGGTATCATCATTTGACCCACATAGAATGTGCCAAAAAGTTGAGAGGGTTACGGCAAAAACTGGTTGCACTTCGTGTACGAAATGGACAATCTCTTTTGAAGTATCACGGTTTCGGACGAAAACTCATCTGTTACGAAGGGATTTCATTTTTTTAACTTATTTGAACCGAATACCTTTTGTGTGGTCAAAATGCACCATTCAAAGCCACATCATCAATTTTCAACCCTTTCTGACTCTATTTGGTATTTTTCACGCACTTACTGATTTGTTTGAGATAAATAACCCTAAAATCGAAAAGCTCTTCAAATGAACTCTGAAAAACTTGAAAGTTGGCATGGTATAATCATTTCACCCACATAGCATGTGCTAAAAATATGAGAGGGTTACGGCAAAAACTGGATGCACTTCGTGTACAAAATTGACAATCTCTTCTGAAGTATCATGGTTTCGGACGAAAAATCATGTGTTACAAAGGGATTTTTTTGAACTTATTTGAACTCCATGATTTTTGTGTGTTCAAAATGCACCATTCATAGCCACATTATCAATTTTCAACCATTTCTTACTTCATTTGGTATTTTTCATGCACTTATTGATTTTTTGAGCTAAATTACCCTAAAATTGAAACGCACTTCAAATGAACTCTGAAAAGGTTGAAAGGTGGCATGGTATCATCATTACACCCACATAACATGTGCTAAAAAGTTGAGAGGGTTATGGCAAAAACTAGATGCACTTCGTGTACAAAATGGACAATCTCTTTTGAAGTATCACTTTTGTGACGAAAACTCATGTGTTACAAAGGGATTTCATTTTTTGAACTTATTTCAACTTCATACTTTTCGTGTGCTCAAAATGCACAATTCAAAGCCACATCATCAATTTTCGACCCTTTCTGACTACATTTGATATTTTCATGCACTTACTGATTTTTTGAGCTAAATAACCCTGAAATTGAAAAGCACTTCAAATGAACTCTGAAAAGGTTGAAAGTTGGCACGGTATCATCATTTCGCCCACATAGAATGTCCTAAAAAGTTGAGAGGGTTACGGCAAAAAGTGTATGCATTTCGTGTACAAAATGGAGAATCTCTTTTGAAGTATCACCATTTCGGACGAACACTCATCTGCTACAAAGGATTTCATTTTTTGAACTTATTCCAACTACATACTTTTTGTGTGTTCAAAATGCACCATTCAAAGCCACATCATCAATTTTCAACCCTTTCTGACTACATTTGGTATTTTCATGCACTTATTGATTTTTTTGAGCTAAATAACCCAGAAATAGAAAAGCACTTCAAATAAACTCTGAAAAGGTTGAAAGTTGGCATGGTATCATCATTCCACCCACACAGCATGTTCTCAAAATTTGAGAGGGTTACAGCAAAAACTGTATGCACTTCGTGTACAAAATGGACAATCTCTTTCGACGTATTCAGGTTTCGGACTAAAACTCATCTATAACAAAGGGATTTAATTTTTTTTGAACTTATTTGAACACCATACTTTTTGTGTGTTCAATATGCACCATTCGAAGCCACATCATTAATTTTCAACCATTTCTGAATACATTTGGTATTTTTCATGCACTTACTTATTATTCTGAGCTACGTAACCCTGAAATTGAAAAGCACTTCAAATGAACTCTGAAAAGATTGAAAGTTGGCCTGGTATCATCATTTCACCCACATAAAATGTGCTAAAGAGTTGGGAGGGTTACGGTAAAAACTGGATGCGCTTCGTGTACAAACTCGACAATATCTTTTGCAGCATCACATTTTGGACGAAAACTCGTCTGTTACAAAGGGATTCATTTTTCTAAACTTATTTGAACTCCATAATTTTTGGGTTTTTAAAATGCACCATTCAAAGACACGTCATGAATTTTCAATCCATTCTAACTACATTTGATATTTTCATGCACTTACTGATTTTTTTGAGCTAAATAAGCCTGAAATTGAAAAACACTTCAAATGAACCCTGAAAGGGTTGAAAGTTGGCATGGTATCATCATTTGACCCACATAGAATGTGCCAAAAAGTTGAGAGGGTTACGGCAAAAACTGGATGCACTTCTTGTACGAAATGGACAATCTCTTTTGAAGTATCACGGTTTCGGACGAAAACTCATCTGTTACAAAGGGATTTCATTTTTTTAACTTATTTGAACTCCATACCTTTTGTGTGGTCAAAATGCACCATTCAAAGGCACATCATCAATTTTCAACCCTTTGTGACTTCATTTGGTATTTTTCACGCACATACTGATTTGTTTGAGCTAAATAACCCTGAAATCGAAAAGCACTTCAAATGCACTCTGAAAAAGTTGAAAGTTGACATGATATAATCATTTCACCCACATAGCATGTGCTAAAAAGATGAGAGGGTTACGGCAAAAACTGGATGCACTTCGTGTACAAAATTGACAATCTCTTTTGATGTATCACGGTTTTGGACGAAAAATCATCTGTTACAAAGGGATTTTTTTTGAACTTATTTGAACTCCATCCTTTTTGTGTGTTCAAAATGCACCATTCAAAGCCACATCATCAATTTTCAACCATTTCTTACTTCATTTGGTATTTTTCATGCACTTAGTGGTTTTTTGAGCTAAATAACCCCAAAATTGAAATGCACTTCAAATGAACTCTGAAAAGGCTGAAAGGTTGCACGGTATCATCATTTCACGCACATAGCATGTGCTATTAAGTTGAGATGGTTACGACAAAAACTGGATGCACTTCGTGCACAAAATGGACAATCTCTTTTGAAGTATCACCGTTTCGAGAAAAAAGTCATCTGTTACAAAGGGATTTCATTTTTCTGAACTTATTTGAACTCCGTACTTTTTGTGTCTTCGAAATGCACCATTCAAAGCCACACCATCAATTTTCAACCCTTTCTTACTTCATTTTGTATTTTTCATGCACTTACTAATTTTTTTGAGCTAAATAACCCTGAAATTGAAAAGCACTTTAAATGTACTCTGAAAAGGTTGAAAGTTGGCATGGTATTATCATTTCACCCACATAGCATGTGCTAAAAAGTTGAGAGTGTTACAACAAAAACTGGATGCACTTCTTGTACAAAATGGAAAATCTCTTTTGAAGTATCACCGTTTCGGACGAAAACTCATCTGTTACAAAGGGATTTCATTTTTTAAACTTAATTGAACTTCATACTTTTTGTGTGTTCAATATTCACCATTCAAAGCCACGTCATCAATTTTCAACCCTTTCTGACTACATTTGGTATTTTTCAGGCACTTACTGATTTTTTGAGCTAAATAATCCTGAAATTGAAAAGCACTTCAAATGAACTATGAAAAGGTTGAAAGTTGGCATGGTATCATCATTACACCCACATAGCATGTGCTAAAAAGTTGAGAGGGTTACGGCAAAAACTGTATGCACTTCGTGTACAAAATGGACAATCTCTTTCGAAGTATTCAGGTTTCAAACGAAAACTCATCTATTACAAAGGGATTTAATTTTTTTGAACTTATTTGGACTCTATACTTTCTGCGTGTTCAATATGCACCATTCAAAGCGACATCATCAATGTTCAACCATTTCTGAATACATTTGGTGCTTTTAATGCACTTACTTATTTTGTTGAGCTAAATAACCCTGAAATTGAAAAGCACTTCAAATGAACTCTGAAAAGGTTGAAAGTTGGCCTGGTATCATCATTTCACCCACATAGAATGTTCTAAAGAGTTGAGAGGTTTACGGCAAAAACTGGATGCACTTCGTGTACAAAATGGACAATCTCTTTTGAAGCATCACCATTTTGGACGAAAACTCGTCTGTTACAAAGGGATTTCCTTTTTCTAAACTTATTTGAAGTCCATTATTTTTGTGTGTCCAAAATGCACCAATCAAAGACACATCATGAATTTTCAACCCTTTCTAACTACATTTGGAATTTTCATGCACTTACTGATTTTTTGAGCTAAATAACCCTGAAATTGAAAAACACTTCAACTGAACCCTGAAAAGGTTGAAAGTTGGCATGGTATCATCATTTGACCCACATAGAATGTGCCAAAATGTTGAGAGGGTTACGGCAAAAACTGGATGCACTTCGTGTACGAAATGGACAATCTCTTTTGAAATATCCCGGTTTCGGACGAAAACTCATCTGTTACGAAGGGATTTCATTTTTTTAACTTATTTGAACTCCATACCTTTTATGTTGTCAAAATGCACCATTCAAAGCCACATCATCAATTTTCAACCCATTCTGACTCTATTTGGTATTTTTCACGCACTTAGTGATTTGTTTGAGCTAAATAACCATGAAATCGAAAAGCACTTCAAATGAACTCTGAAAAACTTGAAAGTTGGCATGGTATAATCATTTCACCCACATCGCATGTGCTAAAAAGATGAGAGGGTTACGGCAAAAACTGGATGCACTTCGTGTACAAAATTGACAATCTCTTTTGATGTATCACGGTTTTGGACGAAAAATCATCTGTTACAAAGGGATTTTTTGTGAACTTATTTGAACTCCATGCTTTTTGTGTGTTCAAAATGCACCATTCAAAGCCACATCATCAATTCTCAACCATTTCTTACTTCATTTGGTATTTTTCATGCACTTATTGGTTTTTTGAGCTAAATAACCCCAAAATTGAAAAGCACTTCAAATGAACTCTGAAAATGCTGAAAGGTTGCACGGTATCATCATTTCACGCACATAGCATGTGCTATGAAGTTGAGAGGGTTACGACAAAAACTGGATGCACTTCGTGCACAAAATGGACAATCTCTTTTCAAGTATCACCGTTTCGGAAAAATTCATCTGTTACAAAGGGATTTCATTTTTCTGAACTTATTTGGACTCCATACTTTCTGTGTATTCAAAATGCACCATTCAAAGCCACATCATCAATTTTCAACCCTTTCTTACTTCATTTAGTATTTTTCATGCACTTACTGATTTTTTGAGCTAAATAACCCTGAAATTGAAAAGCACTTTAAATGTACTCCGAAAAGGATGAAAGGTGGCATGGTATTATCATTTCACCCACATAGCATGTGCTAAAAAGTTGAGAGTGTTCAAACAAAAACTGGATGCACTTCGTGTACAAAATGGACAATCTCTTTTGAAGGATCACCGTTCCGGACGAAAACTCATCTGTTACAAAGGGATTTCATTTTTTTGAACTTAATTGAACTTCATACTTTTTGTGTGTTCAAAATTCACCATTCAAAGCCACGTCATCAATTTTCAACCCTTTCCGACTACATTTGGTATTTTTCAGGCACTTACTGATTTTTTGAGCTAAATAATCCTGAAATTGGTAAGCACTTCAAATGAACTATGAAAAGGTTGAAAGTTGGCATGGTATCATCATTTCACCCACATAGCATGTGCTAAAAAGTTGAGAGGGTTACGGCAAAAACTGTATGCACTTCGTGTACAAAATGGACAATCTCTTTCAAAGTATTCAGGTTTCAAACGAAAACTCATCTATTACAAAGGGATTTAATTTTTTTTGAACTTATTTGGACTCCGTACTTTCTGTGTTTTCAATATGCACCATTCAAAGCGACATCATCAATTTTCAACCATTTCTGTATACATTTGGTATTTTTCATGCACTTACTTATTTTGTTGAGCTAAATAACCCTGAAATTGAAAAGCACTTCAAATGAACTCTGAAAAGGTTGAAAGTTGGCCTGGGATCATCATTTCACCCACATAGAATGTTCTAAAGAGTTGAGAGGTTGACGGCAAAAACTGGATGCACTTCGTGTACAAAATGGACAATCTCTTTTGAAGCATCACCATTTTGGACGAAAACTCGTTTGTTAGAAAGGGATTTCATTTTTGTAAACTTATTTGAAGTCCATTATTTTTGCGTGTTCAAAATGCACCATTCAAAGACACATCATGAATTTTCAACCCTTTCTGACTACATTTGGTATTTTCATGCACTTACTGATTTTTTTGAGCTAAATAACCCTGAAATTGAAAAACACTTCAAATTAACCCTGAAAAGGTTGAAAGTTGGCATGGTATCATCATTTGACCCACATAGAATGATCCAAAAAGTTGAGAGGGTTACGGCAAAAACTGGATGCACTTCGTGTACGAAATGCACAATCTCTTTTGAAGTATCCCGGTTTCGGACGAAAACTCATCTGTTACGAAGGGATTTCATTTTTTTAACGTATTTGAACTCCATACCTTTTATGTTGTCAAAATGCACCATTCAAAGCCACATCATCAATTTTCAACCCTTTCTGACTCTATTTGGTATTTTTCACGCACTTAGTGATTTGTTTGAGCTAAATAACCCTGAAATCGAAAAGCACTTCAAATGCACTCTGAAAAAGTTGAAAGTTGACATGATATAATCATTTCACCCACATAGCATGTGCTAAAAAGATGAGAGGGTTACGGCAAAAACTGGATGCACTTCGTGTACAAAATTGACAATCTCTTTTGATGTATCACGGTTTTGGACGAAAAATCATCTGTTACAAAGGGATTTTTTTTGAACTTATTTGAACTCCATCCTTTTTGTGTGTTCAAAATGCACCATTCAAAGCCACATCATCAATTTTCAACCATTTCTTACTTCATTTGGTATTTTTCATGCACTTAGTGGTTTTTTGAGCTAAATAACCCCAAAATTGAAATGCACTTCAAATGAACTCTGAAAAGGCTGAAAGGTTGCACGGTATCATCATTTCACGCACATAGCATGTGCTATTAAGTTGAGATGGTTACGACAAAAACTGGATGCACTTCGTGCACAAAATGGACAATCTCTTTTGAAGTATCACCGTTTCGAGAAAAAAGTCATCTGTTACAAAGGGATTTCATTTTTTGAACTTATTTGAACTCCGTACTTTTTGTGTCTTCGAAATGCACCATTCAAAGCCACACCATCAATTTTCAACCCTTTCTTACTTCATTTTGTATTTTTCATGCACTTACTAATTTTTTTGAGCTAAATAACCCTGAAATTGAAAAGCACTTTAAATGTACGCTGAAAAGGTTGAAAGTTGGCATGGTATTATCATTTCACCCACATAGCATGTGCTAAAAAGTTGAGAGTGTTACAACAAAAACTGGATGCACTTCTTGTACAAAATGGAAAATCTCTTTTGAAGTATCACCGTTTCGGACGAAAACTCATCTGTTACAAAGGGATTTCATTTTTTAAACTTAATTGAACTTCAAACTTTTTGTGTGTTCAATATTCACCATTCAAAGCCACGTCATCAATTTTCAACCCTTTCTGACTACATTTGGTATTTTTCAGGCACTTACTGATTTTTTGAGCTAAATAATCCTGAAATTGAAAAGCACTTCAAATGAACTATGAAAAGGTTGAAAGTTGGCATGGTATCATCATTACACCCACATAGCATGTGCTAAAAAGTTGAGAGGGTTACGGCAAAAACTGTATGCACTTCGTGTACAAAATGGACAATCTCTTTCGAAGTATTCAGGTTTCAAACGAAAACTCATCTATTACAAAGGGATTTAATTTTTTTGAACTTATTTGGACTCTATACTTTCTGCGTGTTCAATATGCACCATTCAAAGCGACATCATCAATGTTCAACCATTTCTGAATACATTTGGTGCTTTTAATGCACTTACTTATTTTGTTGAGCTAAATAACCCTGAAATTGAAAAGCACTTCAAATGAACTCTGAAAAGGTTGAAAGTTGGCCTGGTATCATCATTTCACCCACATAGAATGTTCTAAAGAGTTGAGAGGTTTACGGCAAAAACTGGATGCACTTCGTGTACAAAATGGACAATCTCTTTTGAAGCATCACCATTTTGGACGAAAACTCGTCTGTTACAAAGGGATTTCCTTTTTCTAAACTTATTTGAAGTCCATTATTTTTGTGTGTCCAAAATGCACCATTCAAAGACACATCATGAATTTTCAACCCTTTCTAACTACATTTGGAATTTTCATGCACTTACTGATTTTTTGAGCTAAATAACCCTGAAATTGAAAAACACTTCAACTGAACCCTGAAAAGGTTGAAAGTTGGCATGGTATCATCATTTGACCCACATAGAATGTGCCAAAATGTTGAGAGGGTTACGGCAAAAACTGGATGCACTTCGTGTACGAAATGGACAATCTCTTTTGAAATATCCCGGTTTCGGACGAAAACTCATCTGTTACGAAGGGATTTCATTTTTTTAACTTATTTGAACTCCATACCTTTTATGTTGTCAAAATGCACCATTCAAAGCCACATCATCAATTTTCAACCCATTCTGACTCTATTTGGTATTTTTCACGCACTTAGTGATTTGTTTGAGCTAAATAACCATGAAATCGAAAAGCACTTCAAATGAACTCTGAAAAACTTGAAAGTTGGCATGGTATAATCATTTCACCCACATCGCATGTGCTAAAAAGATGAGAGGGTTACGGCAAAAACTGGATGCACTTCGTGTACAAAATTGACAATCTCTTTTGATGTATCACGGTTTTGGACGAAAAATCATCTGTTACAAAGGGATTTTTTGTGAACTTATTTGAACTCCATGCTTTTTGTGTGTTCAAAATGCACCATTCAAAGCCACATCATCAATTCTCAACCATTTCTTACTTCATTTGGTATTTTTCATGCACTTATTGGTTTTTTGAGCTAAATAACCCCAAAATTGAAAAGCACTTCAAATGAACTCTGAAAATGCTGAAAGGTTGCACGGTATCATCATTTCACGCACATAGCATGTGCTATGAAGTTGAGAGGGTTACGACAAAAACTGGATGCACTTCGTGCACAAAATGGACAATCTCTTTTCAAGTATCACCGTTTCGGAAAAATTCATCTGTTACAAAGGGATTTCATTTTTCTGAACTTATTTGGACTCCATACTTTCTGTGTATTCAAAATGCACCATTCAAAGCCACATCATCAATTTTCAACCCTTTCTTACTTCATTTAGTATTTTTCATGCACTTACTGATTTTTTGAGCTAAATAACCCTGAAATTGAAAAGCACTTTAAATGTACTCCGAAAAGGATGAAAGGTGGCATGGTATTATCATTTCACCCACATAGCATGTGCTAAAAAGTTGAGAGTGTTCAAACAAAAACTGGATGCACTTCGTGTACAAAATGGACAATCTCTTTTGAAGGATCACCGTTCCGGACGAAAACTCATCTGTTACAAAGGGATTTCATTTTTTTGAACTTAATTGAACTTCATACTTTTTGTGTGTTCAAAATTCACCATTCAAAGCCACGTCATCAATTTTCAACCCTTTCCGACTACATTTGGTATTTTTCAGGCACTTACTGATTTTTTGAGCTAAATAATCCTGAAATTGGTAAGCACTTCAAATGAACTATGAAAAGGTTGAAAGTTGGCATGGTATCATCATTTCACCCACATAGCATGTGCTAAAAAGTTGAGAGGGTTACGGCAAAAACTGTATGCACTTCGTGTACAAAATGGACAATCTCTTTCAAAGTATTCAGGTTTCAAACGAAAACTCATCTATTACAAAGGGATTTAATTTTTTTTGAACTTATTTGGACTCCGTACTTTCTGTGTTTTCAATATGCACCATTCAAAGCGACATCATCAATTTTCAACCATTTCTGTATACATTTGGTATTTTTCATGCACTTACTTATTTTGTTGAGCTAAATAACCCTGAAATTGAAAAGCACTTCAAATGAACTCTGAAAAGGTTGAAAGTTGGCCTGGGATCATCATTTCACCCACATAGAATGTTCTAAAGAGTTGAGAGGTTGACGGCAAAAACTGGATGCACTTCGTGTACAAAATGGACAATCTCTTTTGAAGCATCACCATTTTGGACGAAAACTCGTTTGTTAGAAAGGGATTTCATTTTTGTAAACTTATTTGAAGTCCATTATTTTTGCGTGTTCAAAATGCACCATTCAAAGACACATCATGAATTTTCAACCCTTTCTGACTACATTTGGTATTTTCATGCACTTACTGATTTTTTTGAGCTAAATAACCCTGAAATTGAAAAACACTTCAAATTAACCCTGAAAAGGTTGAAAGTTGGCATGGTATCATCATTTGACCCACATAGAATGATCCAAAAAGTTGAGAGGGTTACGGCAAAAACTGGATGCACTTCGTGTACGAAATGCACAATCTCTTTTGAAGTATCCCGGTTTCGGACGAAAACTCATCTGTTACGAAGGGATTTCATTTTTTTAACGTATTTGAACTCCATACCTTTTATGTTGTCAAAATGCACCATTCAAAGCCACATCATCAATTTTCAACCCTTTCTGACTCTATTTGGTATTTTTCACGCACTTAGTGATTTGTTTGAGCTAAATAACCCTGAAATCGAAAAGCACTTCAAATGAACTCTGAAAAACTTGAAAGTTGGCATGGTATAATCATTTCACCCACATAGCATGTGCTAAAAAGATGAGAGGGTTACGGCAAAAACTGGATGCACTTCCTGTACAAAATTGAATATCTCTTTTGAAGTATCACGGTTTCGGACGAAAAATCATTTGTTACAAAGGGATTTTTTTGAACTTAGTTGAACTCCATGCTTTTTGTGTGTTCAAAATGCACCATTCAAAGCCACATCATCAATTTTCAACCATTTCTTACATCATTTGGTATTTTTCATGCACTTATTGATTTTTTGAGCTAAATAACCCTAAAATTGAATCACACTTCAAATGAACTCTGAAAAGGTTGAAAGGTGGCATGGTATCATCATTACACCCACATAGCATGTGCTAAAAAGTTGAGAGGGTTATGGCAAAAACTGGATGCACTTCGTGTACAAAATGGACGATCTCTTTTGAAGTATCACTGTTTGTGACGAAAACTCATCTGTTACAAAGAGATTTCATTTTTTGAACTTATTTGAACTTCATACTTTTTGTGTGTTCAAAATGCACGATTCAAAGCCACATCATCAATTTTCGACCCTTTCGGACTACATTTGATATTTTCATGCACTTACTCATTTTTTGAGCTAAATAACCCTGAAATTGAAAAGCACTTCCAATGAACTCTGAAAAGGTTGAAAGTTGGCATGGTATCATCATTTCGCCCACGTACAAAGTACTAAAAAGTTGAGAGGGTTACGGCAAAAAGTGTATGCATTTCGTGTACAAAATGGACAATCTCTTTTGAACTATAACCATTTCGGACGAAAACTAATCTGTTACAAAGGGATTTCATTTTTTGAACTTATTTCAACTACATACTTTTTGTGTGTTCAAAATGCACCATTCAAAGGCACATCATCAATTTTCAACCCTTTCTGACTACATTTGGTATTTTGATGCACTTATTGATTTTTTTAGCTAAATAACCCAGAAATAGAAAAGCACTTCAAATAAACTCTGAAAAGGTTGAAAGTTGGCATGGTATCATCATTCCACCCACATAGCATGTGCTAAAAATTTGAGAGGGTTACAGCAAAAACTGTATGCACTTCGTGTACAAAATGGACAATCTCTTTTGAAGTATGAAGGTTTCGTACGAAAACTCATCTGTTACAAAGGGATGTCATTTTTCTGAACTTATTTGGACTCCATACTTTCTGTGTGTTCAAAATGCACCATTCAAAGCCACATCATCAATTTTCAACCCTTTCTTACTTCATTTTGTATTTTTCATGCACTTACTGATTTTTTGAGATACATAACCCTGATATTGAAAAGCACTTTAAATATACTCCGAAAAGGATGAAAGTTGGCATGGTATTATCATTTCACCCACATAGCATGTGCTAAAAAGTTGAGAGTGTTACAACAAAAACTGGATGCACTTAGTGTACAAAATGGACAATCTCTTTTGAAGGATCACCGTTTCGGACGAAAACTCATCTGTTACAAAGCGATTTCATTTTTTTGAACTTAATTGAACTTCATACTTTTTGTGTGTTCAAATTTCACCATTCAAAGCCACGTCATCAATTTTCAACCCTTTCCGACTACATTTGGTATTTTTCAGGCACTTACTGATTTTTTGAGCTAAATAATCCTGAAATTGAAAAGCACTTCAAATGAACTATGAAAAGGTTGAAAGTTGGCATGGGATCATCATTTCACCCACATAGCATCTGCTAAAAAGTTGAGAGGTTTACGGCAAAAACTGTATGCACTTCGTGTACAAAATGGACAATCTCTTTCAAAGTATTCAGGTTTCAGACAAAAACTCATCTATTACAAAGGGATTTAATTTTTTTTGAACTTATTTGGACTCCATACTTTCTGTGTGTTCAATATGCACCATTCAAAGCGACATCATCAATTTTCAACCATTTCTGTATACATTTGGTATTTTTCATGCACTTACTTATTTTGTTGAGCGGAATAACCTGAAATTGAAAAGCACTTCAAATGAACTCTGAAAAGGTTGAAAGTTGGCCTGGGATCATCATTTCACCCACATAGAATGTTCTAAAGAGTTGAGAGGTTGACGGCAAAAACTGGATGCACTTCGTGTACAAAATGGACAATCTCTTTTGAAGCATCACCATTTTGGACGAAAACTCGTTTGTTAGAAAGGGATTTCATTTTCGTAAACTTATTTGAAGTCCATTATTTTTGTGTGTTCAAAATGCACCATTCAAAGACACATCATGAATTTTCAACCCTTTCTGACTACATTTGGTATTTTCATGCACTTACTGATTTTTTTGAGCTAAATAACCCTGAAATTGAAAAACACTTCAAATTAACCCTGAAAATGTTGAAAGTTGGCAGGGTATCATCATTTGACCCACATAGAATGATCCAAAAAGTTGAGAGGGTTACGGCAAAAACTGGATGCACTTCGTGTACGAAATGGACAATCTCTTTTGAAGTATCCCGGTTTCGGACGAAAACTCATCTGTTACGAAGGGATTTCATTTTTTTAACTTATTTGAACTCCATACCTTTTATGTTGTCAAAATGCACCATTCAAATCCACATCATCAATTTTCAACCCTTTCTGACTCTATTTGGTATTTTTCACGCACTTAGTGATTTGTTTGAGCTAAATAACCCTAAAATCGAAAAGCACTTCAAATGAACTCTGAAAAAACTTGAAAGTTGGCATGGTATAATCATTTCACCCACATAGCATGTGCTAAAAAGATGAGAGGGTTACGGCAAAAACTGGATGCACTTCATGTACAAAATTGACAATCTCTTTTGAAGTATCACGGTTTCGGACGAAAAATCATCTGTTACAAAGGGATTTTTTTGAACTTATTTGAACTCCATGCTTTTTTTGTGTTCAAAATGCACCATTCAAAGCCACATCATCAATTTTCAACCATTTCTTACTTCATTTGGTATTTTTCATGCACTTATTGATTTTTTGAGCTAAATAACCCTAAATATGAAACTTCGTGTACGAAATGGACAATCTCTTTTGAAGTATCCTGGTTTCGGACGAAAACTCATCTGTTACAAAAGGATTTCATTTTTTTAACTTCTTTGAACTCCATACCTTTTGTGTGGTCAAAATGCACCATTCAAAGCCACATCATCAATTTTCAACCCTTTCTGACTTCATTTGGTATTTTTCACTCACTTACTGATTTTTTTGAGCTAAATAACCCTGAAATCGAAAAGCACTTCAAATGAACCCTGAAAAAGTTGAATGTTGGCATCGTATAATCATTTCACCCACATAGCATGTGCTAAAAAGATGAGAGGGTTACGGCAAAAAACTGGATGCACTACGTGTACAAAATTGACAATCTCTTTTGATGTATCACGGTTTCGGACGAAAAATCATCTCTTACAATGGGATTATTTTTGAACTTATTTGAACTCTATGCTTTTTGTGTGATCAAAACGCACCATTCAAAGCCACGTCATCAATTTTCAACCATTTCTTACTTCATCTGGGATTTTTCATGCACTTATTGATTTTTTGAGCTAAATAACCCTAAAATTTAAACGCACTTCAAATGAACTCTCAAAAGGTTGAAAGGTGGCATGGTATCATCATTTCACCCACATAGCATGTGCTAAAAAGTTGAGAGGGTTACGGAAAAAACTCGATGCACTTCGTGTACAAAATGGACAATCTCTTCTGAAGTATCACTGTTTGTGACGAAAACTCATCTGTTACAAAGGGATTTCATTATTTGAACTTATTTGAACTACATACTTTTTGTGTGTTCAAAATGCACGATTCGAAGCCACATCATCAATATTCGACCCTTTGTGACTACATTTGATATTTTCATGCACTTACTGATTTTTTGAGCTAAATAACCCTAAAATTTAAAAGCATTTCAAATGAACTCTAAAAAGGTTGAAAGTTGGCATGGTATCATGATTTCATCCACATAGAATGTGCTAAAAAGTTGAGAGGGTTACGGCTAAAACTATATGCATTTCGTGTACAAAATGGACAATCTCTTTTGAAGTATCAACATTTCGGACAAAAACTCATCTGTTACAAAGGGATTTCATTTTTTTGAACTTATTTGATCTCCATACTTTGTGTGTGTTCAAAATGCACCATTCAAAGCCACATCATCAATTTTCAACCCTTTCTGACTACATTTGGTATTTTCCTGCACTTATTGATTTTTGTTGAGCTAAATAACCCTGAAATAGAAAAGCACTTCAAATAAAATCTGAAATGGTTGAAAGTTGGCATGGTAGCGTCATTTCACCCACACAGAATGTGGTAAAAAGTTGAGAGGGTTAGGGCAAAAACTAGATGCACTTCGTCTACGAAATGGACAAGCTCTTTTGAAGTATCACGGTTTCGGACGAAAACTCATCTGTTGCAAAGGGATTTCGTTGTTTTAACTTTTTGAACTCCATACCTTTTGTTTGGTCAAAATGCACCATTCAAAGCCATATCATCAATTTTCAACCATTTCTGACTTCGTTTGGAATTTTTCATGCACTTACTCATTTGTTTGAGCTAAATAACCGTGAAATCAAAAAGCACTTCAAACGAACTCTGAAAAAGTTGAAAGTTGGCATGGTATAATCATTTCACCCACATAGCATGTGCTAAAAATATGAGAGGGTTACGACAAAAACTGGATGCACTTCGTGTGCAAAATGGACAATCTCTTTTGAAGTATCACTGTTTCGGACGAAAACTCATCTGTTACAAAGGGATTTCATTTTTCCGAACTTATTTGACCTCGATACTTTTTTTGTGTTCCAAATTCACCATTCAAATCCACATCATCAATTTTCGACCATTTCTGACTACATTTGGTATTTTCATGCAGTTACTGATTTTTTTGAGCTAAATAACCCTCAAATTGAAAAACACTTCAAATGAACCCTGAAAAGGTTGAAAGTTGGCATGGTATCATCATTTGAACCATATAGAATGTGCCAAAGAGTTGAGAGGGTTACGGCAAAAACTGGATGCACTTCGTGTACAAAATGGACAATCCCTTTTGAAGCATCTCCATTTTGGACGAAAACTCGTCTGTTACAAAGGGATTCATTTTTCTAAACTTATTTGAACTCCATAATTTTTGTGTGTTCAATGCACCATTCAAAGACACATCATGAATTTTCAACCCTTTCTGACTACATTTGGTATTTTCATGCACTTACTGATTATTTTGAGCTAAATAACCCTGAAATTGAAAAACACTTCAAATGAACCCAGAAAAGGTTGAAAGTTGGCATGGTATCATCATTTGACCCACATAGAATGTGCCAAAAAGTTGAGAGGGTTACGACAAAAACTGGATGCACTTCGTGTACGAAATGGACAATCTCTTTTGAAGTATCCTGGTTTCGGACGAAAACTCATCTGTTACAAAAGGATTTCATTTTTTTAACTTCTTTGAACTCCATACCTTTTGTGTGGTGAAAATGCACCATTCAAAGCCACATCATCAATTTTCAACCCTTTCTAACTTCATTTGGTATTTTTCACTCACTTACTTATTTTTTGAGCTAAATAACCCTGAAATCGAAAAGCACTTCAAATGAACCCTGAAAAAGTTGAATGTTGGCATGGTATAATCATTTCACCCACATAGCATGTGCTAAAAAGATGAGAGGGTTACGGCAAAAACTGGATGCACTTCGTGTACAAAATTGACAATCTCTTTTGATGTATCACGGTTTCGGACGAAAAATCATCTCTTACAATGGGATTATTTTTGAACTTATTTGAACTCGATGCTTTTTGTGTGATCAAAACGCACCATTCAAAGCCACATCATCAATTTTCAACCATTTCTTACTTCATCTGGGATTTTTCATGCACTTATTGATTTTTTGAGCTAAATAACCCTAAAATTTAAACGCACTTCAAATGAACTCTCAAAAGGTTGAAAGGTGGCATGGTATCATCATTTCACCCACATAGCATGTGCTAAAAAGTTGAGAGGGTTACGGCAAAAACTCGATGCACTTCGTGTACAAAATGGACAATCTCTTCTGAAGTATCACTGTTTGTGACGAAAACTCATCTGTTACAAAGGGATTTCATTTTTTGAACTTATTTGAACTACATACTTTTTGTGTGTTCAAAATGCACGATTCAAAGCCACATCATCAATATTAGACACTTTCTGACTACATTTGATATTTTCATGCACTTACTGATTTTTTGAGCTAAATAACCCTAAAATTTAAAAGCATTTCAAATGAACTCTAAAAAGGTTGAAAGTTGGCATGGTATCATGATTTCATCCACATAGAATGTGCTAAAAAGTTGAGAGGGTTACGGCTAAAACTATATGCATTTCGTGTACAAAATGGACAATCTCTTTTGAAGTATCAACATTTCGGACGAAAACTCATCTGTTATAAAGGGATTTCATTTTTTTGAACTTATTTGATCTCCATACTTTGTGTGTGTTCAAAATGCACCATTCAAAACCACATCATCAATTTTCAACCCTTTCTGACTACATTTGGTATTTTCCTGCGCTTATTGATTTTTTTGAGCTAAATAACCCTGAAATAGAAAAGCACTTCAAATAAAATCTGAAATGGTTGAAAGTTGGCATGGTAGCATCATGTCACCCACATAGAATGTGGTAAAAAGTTGAGAGGGTTACGGCAAAAACTAGATGCACTTCGTCTACGAAATGGACAATCTCTTTTGAAGTATCACGGTTTCGGACGAAAACTCATCTGTTGCAAAGGGATTTCGTTGTTTTAACTTTTTGAACTCCATACCTTTTGTTTGGTCAAAATGCACCATTCAAAGCCATATCATCAATTTTCAACCATTTCTGACTTCGTTTGGAATTTTTCATGCACTTACTCATTTGTTTGAGCTAAATAACCATGAAATCAAAAAGCACTTCAAACGAACTCTGAAAAAGTTGAAAGTTGGCATGGTATAATCATTTCACCCACATAGCATGTGCTAAAAAGATGAGAGGGTTACGACAAAAACTGGACGCACTTCGTGTACAAACTGGACAATCTCTTTTGAAGTATCACTGTTTCGGACGAAAACTCATCTGTTACAAAGGGATTTCATTTTTCCGAACTTATTTGACCTCCATACCTTTTTTGTGTTCCAAATTCACCATTCAAATCCACATCGTCAATTTTCGACCATTTCTTACTTCATTTGGTATCTTTCATGCACTTACTGATTTTTTTGAGCTAAATAACCCTGAAATTGAAAAGCACGAACTCTGAAAAGGTTGAAAGTTGGCATGGTACAATCATTTCACCCACACAGCACGTGCTAAAAAGTTGAGAGGGTTACCGAACAAACTGGATGCACTTTGTGTACAAAATGGACATTCTCTTTTGAAGTATCACCGTTTCAGACGAAAACTCATCTGTTACAAAGGGATTTCATTTTTTTGAACTTATTTGAACTCCATACTTTTTGTGTGTTCAAAATGCACCCTTCAAAGCCACATCATCAATTTTCAACCCTGTCTGACTACATTTGGTATGTTTCTTGCAATTACTGGTTTTTTTGAGCTAAATAACCCTGAAATTGAAAAGCACTTCAAATTAACTCTAAAAATGTCGAAAGTTGGCATGGTATCATCATTTCGCCCACATAGAATGTGCTCAAAAGTTGAGAGGGTTACGGCAAAAACTGGCTGCATCTCGTGCACAAAATGTACAATCTCTTTTGAAGTATCCCCATTTCGGACGAAAACTCATCTGTTACAAAGGGATTTCATTTTTTGAAACTATTTGAACAACATACTTTTTGTGTGTCGAAAATGCACCATTCAGAGCCACATCATCAATCTTCAACCCTTTCTGACTACATTTGGTATTTTCATGCACTTACTGATTTTTTTGAGCTAAGTAACCCTGAAATTGAAAAGCACTTCAAATGAGCTCTGAAAAAGTTGAAAGTTGGAATGGTATAATCATTTCACCCACATAGCATGTGCAAAAATGATGAGAGAGTTACCGCAAAAACTGGATACAATTCATGTACAAAATGGACAATCTCTTTTGAAGTATCACGATTTCGGACGAAAACTCATCTGTTACAAAGGGAATTCATTTTTTTAAGTTATTTGAACTCCATACCTTTTGTGTGGTCAAAATGCACCATTCAAAGCCACATCATCAATTTTCAACCATTTCTTACTTCATTTGTTATTTTTGATGCACTTATTGATTTTTTGAGCTAAATAACCCTGAAATTGAAACGCACTTCAAATGAACTCTTAAAGGTTGAAGGTGGCATGATATCATCATTTCACACACATAGCATGTGCTAAAAAGGTGAGATTGGTACGGCAAAACGTGGATGCACTTCGTGTACAAAATGGAAAATCTCTTTTGAAGTATCACTGCTTCGGACGAAAACTCATCTGTTACAAAGCAATTTCATTTTTTGAACTTATTTGAACTACATACTTTTTGTGTGTTCAAAATGCACGATTGAAAGCCACGTCATCAATTTTTGACCCTTTCTGACTACATTTGATATTTTCATGCACTTACTGATTTTTTGAGCTAAATAACCCTGAAATTAAAAAGCACTCCAAATGAACTCTGAGAAGGTTGAAAGTTCGCATGGTATCATTATTTCGCCCACATAGAATGTGCTAAAAAGTTGAGAGGGTTACGGCAAAAACTGGATGCACTTCGTGTACGAAATTGACAATCTCTTTTGAAGTATCACGGTTTCGGACGAAAACTCATGTCTTGCAAAGGGATTTCATTGTTTTAACTTTTTTGCACCCAATACCTTTTGTTTGGTCAAAATGCACCATTCAAAGCCAGATCATCAATTTTCAACCCTTTTTGACTTCATTTGGTATTTTTCATGCACTTACTCATTTGTTTGAGCAAAATAACCGTGAAATCGAAAAGCACTTCAAATGAACTCTGAAAAAGTTGAAAGGTGGCATGATATCATCATTTCACACACATGGCATGTGCTAAAAAGTTGAGATTGGTACGGCAAAAACTGGATGCACTTCTTGTACAAAATGGACAATCTCTTTTGAAGTATCACTATTTCGGACGAAAACTCATCTTTTACAAAGGGATTTCATTTTTTGAACTTATTTGAACTACATACTTTTTGTGTGTTCAAAATGCACGATTCAAAGCCACATCACCAATTTTCGACCCTTTCTGACTACATTTGATATTTTCATGCAATTACTGGTTTTTTGAGCTAAATAACCCTGAAATTGAAAAGCACTTCAAATGAACTCTGAAAAGGATGAAAGTTGGCATGGCATCATCATTTCGCCCACACAGAATGTGTTAAAAAGTTGAGAGGGTTACGGCAAAAACTGGATGCATTTCGTGTACAAAATGGTCAATCTCTTTTGAAGTTTCACCATTTCGGACGAAAACTCATCTGTTACAAAGGGATTTCATTTTTTGAACTAATTTGAACTACATACTTTTTGTGTGTTCAAAATGCACAATTCAAATCCACATCATCAATCTTCAACCCTTTCTGACTACATTTGGTCTTTTCATGCACTTACTGATTTTTTTGAGCTAAATAACCCTAAAATTGTAAAGCACTTCAAATGAACTGTGAAAAGGTTGAAAGTTGGCATGGTATAATCATTTCACACACATAGCATGTGCTAAAAAGATGAAAGAGTTACCGCAAAAACTGGATGCACTTCGTGTACGAAATGGACAATCTCTTTTGAAGTATCATGATTTCGGACGAAAACTCATCTGTTACAAAGGGATTTCATTTTTTTAACTTATTTGAACTCCATACCTTTTGTGTGGTCAAAATGCACCATTCAAAGCCACATCATCAATTTTCAACCATTTCTTACTTCATTTGGTATTTTTCATGCACTTATTGATTTTTTGAGCTAAATAACCGTGAAATCGAAAAGCACTTCAAATGAACTCTGAAAAAGTTGAAAGGTGGCACGATATCATCATTTCACACACATAGCATGTGCTCAAAAGTTGAGATTGGTACGGCAAAAACTGGATGCACTTCATGTACAAACTGGACAATCTCTTTTGAAGTATCACTATTTCGGACGAAAACTCATCTTTTACAAAGGGATTTCATTTTTTGAACTTATTTGAACTACATACTTTTTGTGTGTTCAAAATGCATGATTCAAAGCCACATCACCAATTTTTGACCCTTTCTGACTACATTTGATATTTTGATGCAATTATTGTTTTTTTTGAGCTAAATAACCCTGAAATTGAAAAGCACTTCAAATGAACTCTGAAAAGGATGAAAGTTGGCATGGTATCATCATTTCGCCCACACAAAATGTGTTAAAAAGTTGAGAGGGTTACGGCAAAAACTGGATGCATTTCGTGTACAAAATGGTCAATCTCTTTTGAAGTTTCACCATTTCGGACGAAAACTCATCTGTTACAAAGGGATTTCATTTTTTGAACTAATTTGAACTACATACTTTTTGTGTGTTCAAAATGCACCATTCAAAGCCACATTATCAATCTTCAACCCTTTCTGACTAGATTTGGTATTTTCATGCACTTACTGATTTTTTTGAGCTAAATAACCCTAAAATTGTAAAGCACTTCAAATGAACTCTCAAAAGGTTGAAAGTTGGCATGGTATAATCATTTCACCCACATAGCATGTGCTAAAAAGATGAGAGAGTTACCGCAAAAACTGGATGCACTTCGTGTACGAAATGGACAATCTCTTTTGAAGTATCATGATTTCGGACGAAAACTCATTTGTTACAAAGGGATTTCATTTTTTTAACTTATTTGAACTCCATACCTTTTGTGTGGTCAAAATTCACCATTCAAAGCCACATCATCAATTTTCAACCATTTCTTACTTCATTTGGTACTTTTCATGCACTTATTGATTTTTTGAGCTAAATAACCATGAAATTGAAACGCACTTCAAATGAACTCTTAAAGGTTAAAGGATGCATGATATCATCATTTCACACACATAGCATCTGCTAAAAAGTTGAGATTGTTACGGCAAAAACTGGATGCACTTCGTGTACAAAATGGACAATCTCTTTTGAAGTATCACTGTTTCGAACGAAAACTCATCTGTTACAAAGGGATTTCATTTTTTGAACTTATTTGAACTACATACTTTTTGTGTGTTCAAAATGCACGATTCAAAGCCACATCATCAAGTTTCGACCCTTTCTGACTACATTTGATATTTTCAAGCACTTACTGTTTTTTTGAGCTAAAGAACCCTGACATTGAAAAGCACTTCAAATGAACTCTGAAAAGTTTGAAAGTTGGCATGGTATCATCATTTCGCCCACATAGAATGTGCTCAAAAGTTGAGAGGGTTACGTTAAAAACTGGATGCATTTCGTGTACAAAATGATCAATCTCTTTTGAAGCATCACCATTTCAGACGAAAACTCATCTGTTACAAAGGGATTTAATTTTTTGAACTAATTTGAACTACATACTTTTTGTGTGTTCCAAATGCACCATTCAAAGCCACATCATCAATCTTCAACCCTTTCTGACTACATTTGGTATTTTCATGCACTTACTGATTTTTATGAGCTAAATAACCCTGAAATTGAAAAGCACTTCAAATGAACTCTGAAAAGGTTGAAAGTTGGCATGGTATAATCATTTCAGCCACATAGCATGTGCAAAAAAGATGAGACAGTTACCGCAAAAACTGGATGCACTTCGTGTACGAAATGGACAATATCTTTTGAAGTATCACGGTTTCGGACGAAAACTCATCTGTTACAAAGGGATTTCATTTTTTTAACTTATTTTAACTCCATACCTTTTGTGTGGTCAAAATACACCATTCAAAGCCACATCATCAATTTTCAACCATTTCTTACTTCATTTGGTATTTTTGATGCACTTATTGATTTTTTGAGCTAAATAAGCCTGAAATTGAAACGCACTTCAAATTAACTCTTAATGGTTAAAGGTGGCATGATATCATCACTTCACACACATAGCATGTGCTAAAAAGTTGAGATTGTTATGGCAAAAACTGGATGCACTTCGTGTACGAAATGGACAATCTCTTTGAAGTATCACTGTTTCGGACGAAAACTCATCTGTTACAAAGGGATTTCTTTTTTGAACTTATTTGAACTACATACTTTTTGTGTGTTCAAAATGCACGATTCAAAGCCACATCATCAATTTTCGACCCTTTCTGAGTACATTTGATATTTTCATGCACTTACTGGTTTTTTTTGAGCTAAATAACCATGAAATAGAAAAGCACTTCAAATGAACTCTGAAAAGGTTGAAAGTTGGCATGGTATCATCATTTCGCCCAAATAGAATGTGCTAAAAAGTTGAGAGGGTTACTTTAAAAACTGGATGCATTTCGTGTACAAAATGGTCAATCTCTTTTGAAGTATCACCATTTCGGACGAAAACTCATCTGTTACAAAGGGATTTAATTTTTTGAACAAATTTGAACTACATACTTTTTGTGTTTTCAAAATGCACCATTCAAAGCCACATCATCAATCTTCAACCCTTTCTGATTACATTTGGTATTTTCATGCACTTACTGATTTTTTTGAGCTAAATAACCCTAAAATTGAAAAGCACTTCAAATGAACTCTGAAAAGGTTGAAAGTTGGCATGGTATAATCATTTCAGCCACATAGCATGTGCTAAAAAGATGAAAGAGTTACCGCAAAAACTGGATGCACTTCGTGTACGAAATGGACAATCTCTTTTGAAGTATCATGATTTCGGACGAAAACTCATCTGTTACAAAGGGATTTCATTTTTTTAACTTATTTGAACTCCATACCTTTTGTGTGGTCAAAATGCACCATTCAAAGCCACATCATCAATTTTCAACCATTTCTTACTTCATTTGGTATTTTTCATGCACTTATTGATTTTTTGAGCTAAATAACCGTGAAATCGAAAAGCACTTCAAATGAACTCTGAAAAAGTTGAAAGGTGGCATGATATCATCATTTCACACACATAGCATGTGCTAAAAAGTTGAGATTGGTACGGCAAAAACTGGCTGCACTTCATGTACAAACTGGACAATCTCTTTTGAAGTATCACTATTTCGGACGAAAACTCATCTTTTACAAAGGGATTTCATTTTTTGAACTTATTTGAACTACATACTTTTTGTGTGTTCAAAATGCATGATTCAAAGCCACATCACCAATTTTCGACCCTTTCTGACTACATTTGATATTTTGATGCAATTATTGGTTTTTTAGAGCTAAATAACCCTGAAATTGAAAAGCACTTCAAATGAACTCTGAAAAGGATGAAAGTTGGCATGGTATCATCATTTCGCCCACACAAAATGTGTTAAAAAGTTGAGAGGGTTATGGCAAAAACTGGATGCATTTCGTGTACAAAATGGTCAATCTCTTTTGAAGTTTCACCATTTCGGACGAAAACTCATCTGTTACAAAGGGATTTCATTTTTTGAACTAATTTGAACTACATAGTTTTTGTGTGTTCAAAATGCACCATTCAAAGCCACATTATCAATCTTCAACCCTTTCTGACTACATTTGGTATTTTCATGCACTTACTGATTTTTTTGAGCTAAATAACCCTAAAATTGTAAAGCACTTCAAATGAACTCTCAAAAGGTTGAAAGTTGGCATGGTATAATCATTTCACCCACATAGCATGTGCTAAAAAGATGAGAGAGTTACCGCAAAAACTGGATGCACTTCGTGTACGAAATGGACAATCTCTTTTGAAGTATCATGATTTCGGACGAAAACTCATTTGTTACAAAGGGATTTCATTTTTTTAACTTATTTGAACTCCATACCTTTTGTGTGGTCAAAATTCACCATTCAAAGCCACATCATCAATTTTCAACCATTTCTTACTTCATTTGGTACTTTTCATGCACTTATTGATTTTTTGAGCTAAATAACCATGAAATTGAAACGCACTTCAAATGAACTCTTAAAGGTTAAAGGATGCATGATATCATCATTTCACACACATAGCATCTGCTAAAAAGTTGAGATTGTTACGGCAAAAACTGGATGCACTTCGTGTACAAAATTGACAATCTCTTTTGAAGTATCACTGTTTCGAACGAAAACTCATCTGTTACAAAGGGATTTCATTTTTTGAACTTATTTGAACTACATACTTTTTGTGTGTTCAAAATGCACGATTCAAAGCCACATCATCAAGTTTCGACCCTTTCTGACTACATTTGATATTTTCAAGCACTTACTGTTTTTTTGAGCTAAAGAACCCTGACATTGAAAAGCACTTCAAATGAACTCTGAAAAGTTTGAAAGTTGGCATGGTATCATCATTTCGCCCACATAGAATGTGCTCAAAAGTTGAGAGGGTTACGTTAAAAACTGGATGCATTTCGTGTACAAAATGATCAATCTCTTTTGAAGTATCACCATTTCAGACGAAAACTCATCTGTTACAAAGGGATTTAATTTTTTGAACTAATTTGAACTACATACTTTTTGTGTGTTCCAAATGCACCATTCAAAGCCACATCATCAATCTTCAACCCTTTCTGACTACATTTGGTATTTTCATGCACTTACTGATTTTTATGAGCTAAATAACCCTGAAATTGAAAAGCACTTCAAATGAACTCTGAAAAGGTTGAAAGTTGGCATGGTATAATCATTTCAGCCACATAGCATGTGCAAAAAAGATGAGAGAGTTACCGCAAAAACTGGATGCACTTCGTGTACGAAATGGACAATATCTTTTGAAGTATCACGGTTTCGGACGAAAACTCATCTGTTACAAAGGGATTTCATTTTTTTAACTTATTTTAACTCCATACCTTTTGTGTGGTCAAAATACACCATTCAAAGCCACATCATCAATTTTCAACCATTTCTTACTTCATTTGGTATTTTTGATGCACTTATTGATTTTTTGAGCTAAATAAGCTTGAAATTGAAACGCACTTCAAATTAACTCTTAAAGGTTAAAGGTGGCATGATATCATCACTTCACACACATAGCATGTGCTAAAAAGTTGAGATTGTTATGGCAAAAACTGGATGCACTTCGTGTACGAAATGGACAATCTCTTTGAAGTATCACTGTTTCGGACGAAAACTCATCTGTTACAAAGGGATTTCTTTTTTGAACTTATTTGAACTACATACTTTTTGTGTGTTCAAAATGCACGATTCAAAGCCACATCATCAATTTTCGACCCTTTCTGAGTACATTTGATATTTTCATGCACTTACTGTTTTTTTTGAGCTAAATAACCATGAAATAGAAAAGCACTTCAAATGAACTCTGAAAAGGTTGAAAGTTGGCATGGTATCATCATTTCGCCCAAATAGAATGTGCTAAAAAGTTGAGAGGGTTACTTTAAAAACTGGATGCATTTCGTGTACAAAATGGTCAATCTCTTTTGAAGTATCACCATTTCGGACGAAAACTCATCTGTTACAAAGGGATTTAATTTTTTGAACAAATTTGAACTACATACTTTTTGTGTTTTCAAAATGCACCATTCAAAGCCACATCATCAATCTTCAACCCTTTCTGATTACATTTGGTATTTTCATGCACTTACTGATTTTTTTGAGCTAAATAACCCTAAAATTGAAAAGCACTTCAAATGAACTCTGAAAAGGTTGAAAGTTGGCATGGTATAATCATTTCACCCACATAGCATGTGCTAAAAGGATGAAAGATTTACCGAAAAACTGGATGCACTTCGTGTACGAAATGGATAATCTCTTTGGAAGTATCTCGGTTTCGGACGAAAACTCATCTATTACAAAGGGATTTCATTTTTTTAACTTATTTTAACTCCATACCTTTTGTGTGGTCAAAATGCACCATTCAAAACCACATCATCAATTTTCAACCATTTCTTACTTCATTTGGTATTTTTCATGCACTTATTGATTTTTTGAGCTAAATAATCCTGAAATTGAAACGCACTTCAAATGAACTCTTAAAGGTTAAAGGTGGCAGGATATCATCATTTCACACACATAGCATGTGCTAAAAAGTTGAGATTGTTACGGCCAAAACTGGATGCACTTCGTGTACAAAATGGACAATCTCTTTTGAAGTATCACTGTTTCGGACGAAAACTCTTCTGTTACAAAGGGATTTCATTTTTTGAACTTATTTGAACTACATACTTCTTGTGTGTTCAAAATGCATGATTCAAAGCCACATCATAAATTTTCGACCCTTTCTGACTACATTTGATATTTTCATGCACTTACTGATTTTTTTGCGCTAAATAAGCCTGAAATTGAAAAGCACTTCAAATGAACTCTGAAAAGGTTGAAAGTTGGCATGGTATCATCATTTTTCCCACATAGAATGTGCTAAAAAGTTGAGAGGGTTACGGCAAGAACTGGATGCATTTCGTGTACAAAATGGTCAATCTGTTTTGAAGTATCACCATTTCGGACGAAAACTTATCTGTTACAAAGGGATTTCATTTTTTGAACTAATTTGAACTACATTCTTTTTGTGTGTTAAAAATGCACCATTCAAAGCCACATCATCAATCTTCAACCCTTTCTGCCTACATTTGGTATTTTCATGCACTTACTAATTTTTTTGAGCTAAATAACCCTGAAATTGAAAAGCACTTCAAATGAACTCAGAAAAGGTTCAATGTTGGCATGGTATAATCGTTTCACCCACATAGCATGTGCTAAAAAATCAAAGAGTTACCGCAAAAACTGGATACACATCGTGTACGAAATTGACAATCTCTTTTGATGTATAACGGTTTTGGACGAAAACTCATCTGTTACAAAGGGATTTTATTTTTTAACTTATTTGAACTCCATACCTTTTGTGTGGTCAAAATGCACCATTCAAAGCCACATCATCAATTTTCAACCTTTTCTTACTTCATTTGGAGTTTTTCATGCACTTATTGATTTTTTGAGCTAAATAACCCTCAAATTGAAACGCACTTTAAATGAACTCTAAAAGCTTAAAGGTGGCATGATATCATCATTTCACACACATAGCATGTGCTAAAAATTTGAGATTGTTACGGCAAAAACTGGATGCACTTCGTGTACAAAATGGACAATCTCTTTTGAAGTATCACTGTTTCGGATGAAAACTCATCTGTTACAAAGGGATTTGATTTTTTGAACTTATTTGAACTACATACTTTTTCTGTGTTCAAAATGCACGATTCAAAGCCACATCATCAATTTTCGACCCTTTCTGACTACATTTGATATTTTCATGCACTTACTGGTTTTTATGAGCTAAATAATCCTGAAATTGAAAAGTACTTCAAATGAACTCTGGAAAGGTTGAAAGTTGGCATGGTATCATCATTTAGCCCACATAGAATGTGCTCAAAAGTTGAGAGGGTTACGGCAAAAACTAGATGCATTTCGTGTACAAAATGGTCAATCTCTTTTGAAGTATCACCATTTCGGACGAAAACTCATCTGTTCCAAAGGGATTTAATTTTTTGAACTAATTTGAACTACATAGTTTTTGTGTGTTCAAAATGCACCATTCAAAGCCACATCATCTACCATTTCTTACTTCATTTGGTATTTTTCATGCACTTACTGATTTATTTGAGATAGTGAACTCTGAAAGGTTGAAAGTTGGCATGGTATCACCATATCACCCACATAGCATGTGCTAAAAAGTTGAGAGGGTTACGGTAAAAACTAGATGCATTTCGTGTACAAAATGGACAATATCTTTTGAAGTATCATGGTTTCGGACAAAAACTCATCTGTTACAATGGGATTTCATTTTTTCGAACTTATTTGAACTCCATACTTTTCGTGTGTTCAAAATGCACCATTCAAGGCCACGTCATCAAATTTCAACCCTTTCTTCCTTCATTTGGTATTTTTCATGCACTTATTGATTTTTTTGAGGTAAATAACGCTAAAATTGAAAAGCACTTCAAATGAACTCTGAAAAGGTGGATAGTTGGCATCGTATCATCATTTCACCCACATAGCATGCGCTAAAAATTTGAGAGGGTTACGGCAAAAATTGGATGCACTTCGTGTACAAAATGGACAATCTCTTTTGAAGTATCACGGTTTCGACGAAAACTCATCTGTAACAAAGGGATTTCATTTTTTTGAACTTATTTGAACTCCATACTTTGTGTGTGTTAAAAACGCACCATTCAAAGCCACATCATTAATTTTCAACCTTTTCTGACTTCATATGGTATTTTCATGCACTCACTGATTTTTTTTGAGATAAATAACCGTGAAATTGAAAAGCACTTCAAATGAACTCTGAAAGGTTGAAAGTTGGCATGGTATCATCATTTCACCCACATAGCGTGTGCTAAAAAGTTGAGAGGGTTACGAAAAAAACTGGATGCACTTCGTGTACAAAATGGACAATCTCTTTTGAAGTATCACGGTTTCGACGAAAACTCATCTGTTACAAAGGGATTTCATTTTTCTAAACTTATTTGAACTCCATACTTTGTGTGTGTTAAAAATCCACCATTCAAAGCCACGTCATTAATTTTAAACCTTTTCTGACTTCATTTGGTATTTTTCATGCACTTGCTGATTTTTTGAGCTAAATAACCCTGAAATAGAAAAGCACTTCAAATGAACTGTGAAAAGGTTGAAAGTCGGCATGGTATCATCATATCACCCACATAGCATGTGCTACAAAGTTGACAGGGTTACGACAAAAACTGGATGCACTTCGTGTACAAAATGGACAATCTCTTTTGAAGTATCACGGTTTTGGATGAAAATTCATCTGTTACAAAGGGATTTCATTTTTTTGAACTTATTTAAACTTGATACTTTTTGTGTGTTCCAAATCCACCATTCAAAGCCACATCATCAATTTTTAACCCTTTCTGACTTCATTTGGTATTTTTCATGCACTTACTCATTGTTTTGAGCTAAAGAACCCTGAAATTGAAAAGCACTTCAAATGAACTCTAAAAAGGTTGAAAGTTGGCATGGTATAATAATTTCACCCACATAGCATGTGCTAAAAATTCGAGAGTGTTACGGCAAAAAATGGAAGTACTTCATGTACAAAATGGACAATCTCTTTTCAATTATCACGGTTTCGGACGAAAACAGATCTCTTACAAAGGGATTTCATTTTTTGAACTTATTTGAACTCCATACTTTGTGTGTGTTAAAAATGCACCATTGAAAACCACATCATCATTTTTCAACCTTTTCTGACTTCATGTGGTGTTTTTCATGCACTTACTGATTTTTTTTGAGCTAAATAACCCTGAAATTGAAAAGCACTTCAAATGAACTCTTAAAGGTTGAAAGTTGGCATGGTATCATCATATCACCAACATAGCATGTGCTAAAAAGTTGAGAGGGTTACGACAAAAACTGGATGCACTTCGTGTACAAAATGGACAATCTCTTTTGAAGAATCACGGTTTCGGATGAAAATTCATCTATTACAAAGGGATTTCATTTGAACTCCATACTTTTTTGTGTTCCAAATCCACAATTCAAAACCACATCATCAATTTTCAACCCTTTCTGACTTCATTCGGTATTTTTCATGCACTTACTGATTGTTTTGACCTAAAGAACCCTGAAATTGAGAAGCACTTCAAATGAACTCTAAAAAGTTTGAAAGTTGGCATGGTATAATCATTTCACCCACATAGCATGTGCTAAAAATTTGAGAGTGTTACGGCAAAAACTGGAAGAACTTCGTGTAGAAAATGCACAATCTCTTTTGAAGTATCACGGTTTCGGACGAAAACTCATCTCCTACAAAAGGATTTCATTTTTTGAACTTATTTGAACTCCATACTTTGTGTGTGTTCAAAATGCACCATTCAAAACCACATCTCTGTTTTTCAACCTTTTCTGACTTCATTTGGTAGTTTTCATGCACTTACTGATTTTTTTGAGCTAAATAACCCTAAAATTGAAAAGCACTTCAAATGAACTCTGAAAGGTTGAAAGTTGGCATGTTATCATCATATTTTGGTATTTTTCATGCACTTACTGATTTTTTGAGGTAAATAACCCTGAAATTGAAAGGCAGTTCAAATGAACTCTGAAAAGGTTGAATGTTGGCATGGTGTCATCATTTCACCCACATAGCATGTGATAATTAGGTTAGAGGGTTATGGCAAAAACTCGATGCACTTCGTGTAGAAAATGGACAATCTCTTTTGAAGTATCACGGTTTTGGACGAAAACTCGTCCATAATAAAGGGATTTCATTTTTTTGAACTTATTTGAACTCCATACTTTTCGTGTGTTCAAAATGCACCATTCAAAGCCACATCATCAATTTTCAACCCTTTTGACTTCATTTGGTATTTTTCATGCACTTAATAAAAAAATTCACCTAAATAACCCTAAAATATAAAGGCACTTCAAATGAACTCTAAAAAGGTTGAAAGTTGTCATGGTATCATGATTTCACCCACATAGCATGTGCTAAAAAGTTGAGAAGGTTACGGCAAAAACTGCATGCATTTCATGTACAAAATGGACAATCTCTTTCGAGGTATCACGGTTTCGGAGGAAAACTCATCTGTTACAAAGGGATTTCATTTTTCTGAACTTATTTGCACTCTATAGCTTTAGTGTGTTCAAAATGTACCATTCAAAGCCACATAATCAATTTTCAACCATTTCTTACTTCGTTTGAATTTTTTCATGCACTTACTGATTTTTTGAGCTCAATAACCCTGAAATTGAAAAGCACTTCAAATGAACTCTGAAAAGGTTGAAAGTTGGCATGGTATCATCATTTCACCCACATAGCATGTGCTAAAAAGTTGAGAGGGTTACGGCAAAAACTGGATGCACTTCGTGTACAAAATGGACAATCTCTTTTGAAGTATCACGGTTTCGACGAAAACGCATCTGCTACAAAGTGATTTCCTTTTTCTGAACTTATTTGAACTCCATACTTTGTGTGTGTTAAAAATGCACCATTCAAAGCCACATCATTAATTTTCAACCTTTTTTGACTTCATTTGGTATTTTTCATGCACTTACTGATTTTCTTGAGATAAATAACCTTGAAATTGAAAAGCACTTGAAATGAACTCTGAAAGGTTGAAAGTTGGCATGGTATCATCATATCACCCACATCGCATGTGCTAAATAGTTGAGAGGGTTACAGCAAAAACTAGATGCATTTCGTGTAAAAAATGGAGAATCTCTTTTGTAGTATCACGGTTTCGGACGAAAACTCATTTGTCACAATGGAATTTCATTTTTCTGAACTTATTTGAACTCTATAGCTTTAGTGTGTTGAAAATGTACCATTCAAAGCCACATAATCAATTTTCAACCATTTCTTACTTCATTTGAATTTTTTCATGCACTTACTGATTTTTTTGAGCTAAATAACCCTGAAATTGAAAAGCACTTCAAATGAACTCTGAAAAGGTTGAAACTTTGCATGGTATCATCATTTCACCCACATAGCATGTGCTAAAATGTTGAGAGGGTTACAGCAGAAAATCGATGCATTTCGTGTACAAAGATGACAATCTCTTTTGAAGTATCACGGTTTCGAACGAAAACTCATGTGTTACAAAGATATTTCATTTTTCTAAAATTATTTGAACTCCATACTTTTTGTGGTGTTCAAAATAAACCATTCAAAACCACATCATCAATTTTCAACCATTTCTTACTTCATTTGATATTTTTCATGCACTTATAGATTTTTGAGCTAAATAACCCTGAAATTGAAAAGAACTTCAAATGAACTCTTAAAAGGTTTAAAGTTGGCATGGTATCATCATTTCACCCACATAGGATGTGATAAAAAGGTAAGAGGGTTATGGCAAAAACTCGATGCACTACGTGTACAAAATGGACAATCTCTTTTGAAGTATCACGGTTTTGGACGAAAACTCGTCCATTATAAAGGGATTTCATTTTTTTGAACTTATTTGAACTCCATACTTTTCGTTTGTTCAAAATGGACCATTCAAAGCCACATCATCAATTTTCAACCATTTTGACTTCATTTGGTATTTTTCATGCACTTAATAAAAAAATTCACCTAAATAACCCTAAAATATAAAGGCACTTCAAATGAACTCTAAAAAGGTTGAAAGTTGTCATGGTATCATGATTTCACCCTCATAGCATGTGCTAAAAAGTTGAGAGGGTTACGGCAAAAACTGAATGCATTTCATGTACAAAATGGACAATCTCTTTTGAAGTATCACGGTTTCGAAGGAAAACTCATCTGTTACAAAGGGGTTTCATTTTTTGAACTTCTTTGAACTCCATACTTTTGTTGTTTAAAATGCACCATTAAAAGACACATCATCAATTTTCAACCCTTTCTTACTTCATTTGGTATTTTTCATGTAGTTACTGATTTTTTTGAGCTAAATAACCCTGAAATTGAAAAGCACTTCAAATGAACTCTGAAAAGGTTGCAAGTTGGCATGGTATCATCATATCACCCACATCGCATGTCCTAAAAAGTTGAGAGGGTTACAGCAAAAATTGGATGCATTTCCTGTAAAAAATGGAGAATCTCTTTTGAAGTATCACGGTTTCGGACGAAAACTCATTTGTCACAATGAAATTTCATTTTTCTGAACTTATTTGAACTCTATAGCTTTAGTGTGTTCAAAATGTACCATTCAAAGCCACATAATCAATTTTCAACCATTTGTTACTTCATTTGACTTTTTTCATGCACTTACTGATTTTTTTGAGCTAAATACCCCTGAAATTGAAAAGCACTTCAAATGAACTCTGAAAAGGTTGAAACTTGGCATGGTAACATCATTTCACCCACATAACATGTGCTAAAATGTTGAGAGGGTTACAGCAAAAACTCGATGCATTTCGTGTACAAAAATGACAATCTCTTTTGAAGTATCACGGTTTCGAACGAAAACTCATCTGTTACAAAGATATTTCATTTTTCTAAACTTATTTGAACTCCATACTTTTTGTCTGTTCAAAATGCACCATTCAAAACCACATCATAAATTTTCAACCATTTCTTACTTCATTTGATATTTTTCATGCATTTTTCATGCACTTATAGATTTTTGAGCTAAATAACCCTGAATTTGAAAAGAACTTCAAATGAACTCTTAAAAGGTTTAATGTTGGCATGGTATCATCATTTCACCCACATAGGATGTGATAAAAAAGGTTAGAGGGTTATGGCAAAAACTCGATGCACTTCGCGTACAAAATGGACAATCTCTTTTGAAGTATCACGGCTTTGGATGAAAACTCGTCCATTACAAAGGGATTTCATTTTTCTGAACTTATTTGAACTCCATACTTTTTGTTTTTTCAAAATGCACCATTCAAAGCCACATCATCTATTTCCAACCCTTTCTGACTTCATTTGGTATTTTTCATGCACTTAATATTATTTTTTGACCTAAATAACCCTGAAAAATAAAAGCACTTCAAATGAACTCAGAAAAGGTTGAAAGTTGTCAAGGTATCATGATTTCAACCACATAGGATGTGCTAAAAAGTTGAGATGGTTACGGCAAAAACTGGATGCACTTCGTGTATAAAATGGACAATCTCTTTCGAAGTATCACGGGTTCGGACGAAAACTCATCTATTACAAAGGGGTTTCATTTTTTGAACTTATTTGAACTCCATACTTTTTGTGTGTTCAAAACGTACCATTCAAAGACACATCATGAATTTTTGACCCTTTCTTACTTCATTTGGTATTTTTCATGCAGTTACTAATTTTTTGAGGTAAATAACCCTAAAATTGAAAAGCACTTCAAATGAACTCTCAAAAGGTTGAAAGTTGGCATGGCATCATCATATCACCCACATAGCATGTGCTAAAAAGTTGAGAGGGTTACGACAAAAACTGGATGCACTTCGTGTACAAAATGGACAATCTCTTTTGAAGTATCATGGTTTCGGATGAAAACTCATCTGTTACAAAGGGGTTTCATTTTTTGAACTTATTTGAACTCCATACTTTTTGTTTGTTCAAAATGCACCATTAAAAGACACATCATCCATTTTCAACCCTTTCTTACTTCAATTGGTATTTTTCATGCAGTTACTAATTTTTTGAGCTAAATAACGCTGAAATTAAAAAGCACTTCAAATGAACTCTGAAAAGGTTGAAAGTTGGCATGGTATCATCATTTCACCCACATAGCATGTGATAAAAAGGTTAGAGGGTTATAGCAAAAACTCGATGCACTTCGTGTACAAAATGCACAATCTCTTTTGACGTATCACGGTTTTGGACGAAAACTCGTCCATTACAAAGGCATTTCATTTTTTCAACTTATTTGAACTCCATACTTTTTGTGTGTTGAAAATGCACCATTCAAAGCCACATCATCAATTTTCAACCCTTTCTGACTTCATTTGGTATTTCTCATGCACTTAATATTTTTTGACCTAAATAACCTTGAACTATAAAAGCACTTCAAATGGACTCTGAAAAGGTTAAAAGTTGTCATGGTATCATGATTTCACCCACATAGCTGGTGCTAAAAATTTGAGAGGGTTACGGCAAAAACTGGATACACTTCGTGTACAAAATGGACAATCTCGTTCAAAGTATCGCGGTTTCGGACGAAAACTCATTTGTTACAAAGGGGTTTCATGTTTTGAACTTACTTCAACTCCGTACTTTTTGTTTGTTCAAAATGCACCATTCAAAGACATATCATCAATTTTCAACCCTTTCTTACTTCATTTGGTATTTTTCATGCAGTTACTAATTTTTTGAGCTAAATAACCCTGAAATTGAAAAGCACTTCAAATGAACTCTGACAAGGTTGAGAGTTGGCATGGTATCATCATTTCACCCACATAGGATGTGGTAAAAAGTTGTGAGGGTTATAGCAAAAACTGAATGCACTTCGTGTACAAAGAGAACAATCTCTTTTGAAGTATCACGGTTTCGACGAAAACTCATCTGTTACAAAGGGATTTCATTTTTCTGAACTTATTTGATCTCCATACTTTGTGTGTGTTAAAAATTCACCATTCAAAGCCACATCATTAATTTTCAACCTTTTCTGACTTCATTTGGTATTTTTCATGCACTTACTGATTTTTTGATCTAAATAACCCTAAAAATGAAAAGCACTTCAAATCAACTTTGAAAAGGTTGAAAGTTGGCATGGTATCATCATATCACCCACATAGCGTGTGCTAGAAAGTGGAGAGGGTTACGACAACAACTGGATGCACTTCGTGTACAAAATGGACAATCTTTTTTGAAGTATCACGGTTTCGGATGAAAACTCAGCTGTTACAAAGGGATTTCATTTTTTTGAACTTATTTGAACACCATACTTTTTGTGTGTTCCAAATGCACCATTCAAAGCCACATCATCAATTTTCAACCCTTTCGGACTTCATTTGGTATGTTTCATGCACTTACTGATTATTTTGAGCTAAAGAACGCTGAAATTGAAAAGCACTTCAAATGAACTCTGAAAAGGTTGAAAGTTGGCATGGTATAATCATTTCACCCAGATAGCATGTGCTAGAAATTTGAGAGTGTTACGGCAAAAACTGGAAGCACTTCGTGTACAAAATGGACAATCTCTTTTGAAGTATCACAGTTTCGGACGAAAACTCATCTCTTACAAAGGGATTTCATTTTTTGAACTTATTTGAACTCCATACTTTGTGTGTGTTAAAAATGCACCATTCAAAACCACATCATTATTTTTCAACCTTTCCTGACTTCAGTTGGTGTTTTTCATGCACTTACTTATTTTTTTGGAGCTAAATAACCCTGAAATTGAAAAGCACTTCAAATGAACTCTGAATGGTTGAAAGTTGGCATGGTATCATCATATCACCCACATAGCATGTGCTAAAAAGTTGAGGGTTACGGTAAAAACTAGATGCATTTCGTGTACAAAATGGACAATCTCTTTTGAAGTATCATGGTTTCCGACGAAAACTCATTTGTTACAATGGGACTTCATTTTTCTGAACTTATTTGAACTCCATACTTTTTGTGTGTTCATAATGCACCATTGAAAGCCACGTCATCAATTTTCAACCCTTTCTTACTTCATTTGGTATTTTTCATGCACTTACAGATTTTTTTGAGCTAAATAACCATGAAATTGAAAAGCACTTCAAATGAACTCTGAAAATGTTGAAAGTTGGCATGGTATCATCATTTCACCCACATAGCATGTGGTAAAAAGTTGAGAGGGTTACAGCAAAAACTGGAACCATTTCGTGTACAAAAATGACAATCTCTTTTGAAGTATCACGGTTTCGAACAAAAACTCATCTGTTACAAAGATATTTCATTTTCATAAACTTATTTGAACTCCATATTTTTGTGTGCTCAAAATGCACCATTCAAATCCACATCATCAATTTTCAACCATTTCTTACTTCACTTGATATTTTTCATGCATTTTTCATGCACTTAATATATTTTTGACCTAAATAACCCTAAAATATAAAGCACTTCAAATGAACTCTGAAAAGGATGAAAGTTGTCATGGTATCATGATTTCACACACATACCATGTGCTAAAAAGTTGAGAGGGTTACGGCAAAAACTGGATGCACTTCGTGTACAAAATGGACAATCTCTTTTGAAGTATCACGGTTTCGGATGAAAACTCATCTGTTACAAAGGGATTTCATTTTTTCAACTTATTTGAACTCAATACTTTTTGTATGTTCCAAATGCACCATTCAAAGCCACATCATCAATTTTCGACCCTTTCTGACTTCATTTGATATGTTTCATGCACTTACTGATTGTTTTGAGCTAAGGAACGCTGAAATCTAAAAGCACTTCAAATGAACTCAGAAAAGGTTGAAAGTTGGCATGGTATAATCATTTCACCTAGATAGCCTGTGCTAGAAATTTGAGAGTGTTACGGCAAAAACTGGAAGCACTTCGTGTACAAAATGGACAATCTCTTTTGAAGTATCATAGTTTCGGACGAAAACTCATCTCTTACGAAGGGATTTCATTTTTTGAACTTATTTGAACTCCATACTTTGTGTGTGTTAAAAATGCACCATTCAAAACGAAAACCTTATTTTTCAACCTTTTCTGACTTCATTTGGTGTTTTTCATGCACTTACTGATTTTTTTGAGCTAAATAACCCTGAAATTGAAAAGCACTTCAAATGAACTCTGAAAGGTTGAAAGATGGCATGGTGTCATCATATCACCCACATAGCATGTGCTAAAAAGTTGATAGGGTTACGGTAAAAGCTAGATGCATTTCGTGTACAAAATGGACAATCTCTTTTGAAGTATCATGGTTTCCGACGAAAACTCATCTGTTACAATGGGACTTCATTTTTCTGAACTTAATTGAACTTCATACTTTTTGGGTGTTCAGAATGCACCATTCAAAGCCATGTCATCAATTCTCAACCCTTTCTTACTTCATTTGGTATTTTTCATGCACTTACAGATTTTTTTGAGCTAAATAACCCTGAAATTGAAAAGCACTTCAAATGAACTCTGAAAATGTTGAAAGTTGGCATGGTATCATCATTTCACCCACATAGCATGTGGTAAAAAGTTGAGAGGGTTACGGCAAAAACTGGAAGCATTTCGTGTACAAAAATGACAATCTCTTTTGAAGTATCACGGTATCGAACAAAAACTCATCTGTTACAAAGATATTTCATTTTTCTAAACTTATTTGATATCCATATTTTTTGTGTGCTCAAAATGCACCATTCAAAGCCACATCATCAATTTTCAACCATTTCTTACTTCATTTGATATTTTTCATGCATTTTTCATGCACTTAGTTTTTTTTGACCTAAATAACCCTGAAATATAAAAGCACTTCAAATGAACTCCGAAAAGGATGAAACTTGTCATGGTATCATGATTTCACCCACATAGCATGTGCTAAAAAGTTGAGAGGGTTACGGCAAAAACTGGATGCACTTCGTGTACAAAATGGACAATCTCTTTTGAAGTATCACGGTTTCGGATGAAAACTCATCTGTTACAAAGGGATTTCATTTTTTTGAACTTATTTGAACTCCATACTTTTTGTGTGTTCCAAATGCACCATTCAAAGCCACATCATCAATTTTCAACCCTTTCTGACTTCATTTGGTATGTTTGATGCACTTACTGATTGTTTTGAGCTAAAGAACGCTCAAATTGAAAAGCACTTCAAATGAACTCTGAAAAGTTTGAAAGTTAGCATGGTATAATCATTTCACCCAGATAGCATGTGCTAGAAATTTGAGAGTGTTACGGCAAAAACTGGAAGCACTTCGTGTACAAAATGGACAATCTCTTTTGAAGTATCACAGTTTCGAACGAAAACTCATCTCTTACAAAGGGATTTAATTTTTTGAACTTATTTGAACTCCATAATTTGTGTGTGTTAAAAATGCACCATTCAAAACCACACCATTATTTTTCAACCTTTTCTGACTTCATTTGGTGTTTTTCATGCACTTACTGATTTTTTTGATCTAAATAACCCTGAAATTGAAAAGCACTTCAAATGAACTCTAAAAATGTTGAAAGTTGGCATGGTATCATCATTTCACCCACATAGCAGGTGCTAAAACGTTGAGGCGGTTACAGCAAAAACTAGAAGCATTTCGTGTACAAAAATGACAATCTCTTTTGAAGTATCACGGTTTCGAACAAAAACCCATCTGTTACAAAGATATTTCATTTTTCTAAACTTATTTGAACTCCATATTTTTTGTGTGCTCAAAATGCACCATTCGAATCCACATCATCAATATTCAACCATTTCTTACTTCATTTGATATTTTTCATGCATTTTTCATGCACTTTATATTTTTTGACCTAAATAACCCTGAAATATAAAAGCACTTCAAATGAACTCTGAAAAGGATGAAAGTTGTCATGGTATCATGATTTTACCCACATAGCATGTGCTAAAAAGTTGAGAGGGTTACGACAAAAACTGGATGCACTTCGTGTACAAAATGGACAATCTCTTTTGAAGTATCACGGTTTTGGATGAAAACTCATCTGTTACAAAGGGATTTCATTTTTCTGAACTTTTTCGAACTCCATACTTTGTGTGTGTTAAAAATGCACAATTCAAAGCCACATCATTGATTTTCAACATTTTGTGACTTCATTTGGTATTTTTATTGCACTTACTGATTTATTTGAGCTAAATAACCCTGAAATTCAAAAGCACTTCGAATGAACTCTGAAAAGGTTCAAAGTTGGCATGGTATCATCATATCACCCACATAGCGTGTTCTAAAAAGTTGAGGGGGTTACGGCAAAAACTGGATGCACTTCATGTACAAAATGGACAATCTCTTTTGAAGTATCACAGTTTCGACGAAAACTCATCTTTACAAAGGGATTTCATTTTTCTGAACTTATTTGAACTCCATACTTTGTGTGTGTTGAAAACGCACGATTCAAAGCCACATCATTAATTTTCAACCTTTTGTGACTTCATTTGGTATTTTCATGCACTTACTAAAATTTTTTGACCTAAATAACCATGAAATTGAAAAGCACTTCAAATGAACTATGAAAGGTTGAAAGTTGGCATGGTATCATCATATCAGCCACATAGCATCTGCTAAAATTTGAGAGGGTTACGGTAAAAACTGGATGCGTTTCGTGTACGAAAATGACAATCTCTTTTGAAGTATCACAGTTTCGGACGAAAACTCATCTATTACAAAGGGATTTGATTTTTCTGAACTAATTTGAACTCCATACTTTGTGTGTGTTAAATATGCACCATTCAAAGCCACATCATTAATTTTCAACCTTTTCTGACTTCATTTGGTATTTTTCATGCACTTACTGATTTTTTTGAGCTAAATGACCCTGAAATTGAAAAGCACTTCAAATGAACTCTGAAAAGGTTGAAAGTTGGCATGGTATCACCATATCACCCACATAGGATGTGCTAACAAGTTGAGAGGGTTACGGCAAAAACTGGATGCACTTATTTGAACTCCATTCTTTTTGTGTGTACCAAATGCACCAGTCAAAGCCACATCATCAATTTTCATTTGGTATTTTTCATGCACTTATCGATTGTTTTGATCTAAATAACCCTGAAATTGAAAAGCACTTCAAATGAACGCATAAAAGGTTGAAAGTTGGCATGGCATAATCATTTCACACACATAGCATGTGCTAAAAATTTGAGAGTGTTAAGGCAAAAAGTGGATGCACTTCGTGTACAAAATGGACAATCTCTTTTGAAGTATCACGCTTTCGGACGAAAACTCATCTGTTACAAAGGTATTTCATTTTTCTGAACTTATTTGAACTCCATGCTTTTTATGTGTTCAAAATGCACCATTCAAAGCCACATCAACAATTTTCAACCCTTTCTTACTTCATTTGGTATGTTTCATGCATTTTTCATGCACTTATTGTTTTTTTGAGCTAAATAACCCTGTAATTGAAAAGCACTTCAAATGAACTCTGAAAAGGTTGAAAGTTGGCATCGTATCATCATTTCACCCACATAGCATGTGCTAAAAAGTTTAGAGGGTTACGGCAAAAACTCGATGCACTTCGTTTACAAAATGGATAAACTCTTTTGAAGTATCACAGTTTTGGACGAAAACTTGTCTATTACAAAGGGATTTCATTTTTTTCAACTTATTTGAAATCCAAACTTTTTGTGTGTTCAAAATGCACCATTCAAAGCCACATCATCAATTTCAACCCTTTTCTGACTTCATTTGGTATTTTTCATGCACTTACTAAATTTTGAGCTAAATAACCCTGAAATATAAACGCACTTCAAATGAACTTTGAAAAGGTCGAAAGTTGTGATGGTATCATCATTGCACCCACATAGCATGTGCTAAAAAGTTGAGAGGGTTACGGCAAAAACTGGATGCACTTCGTGTAGAAAATGGACAATCTCTTTCGAAGTTTCACGGTTTCGGACGAAAACTCACCAATTACAAAGGGATTTCATTTTTTGAAATTATTTGAACTCCATACTTTTGTTTGTTCAAAATGCACCATTCAAAGACACATCATCAATTTTCAACCCTTTCTGACTACATTTGGTTATTTTCATGCACTTACTGATTTTTTTCAGCTAAATAACCATGAAATATGAAAGCACTTCAAATGAACTCTTAAAAGGTTGAAAGTTGTCATGGTATCATCATTTCACCCACATAGCGTGTGCTAAAAAGTTGAGAGGGTTACGGCAAAGATTGGATGCACTTCGTGTACGAAATGGACAATCTCTTTCGAAGTATCACGGTGTCGGACAAAAACTCATCTATTACAATGGGATTTCATTTTTTGAACTTTTTTGAACTCCATACTTTTTGTGTGGTCAAAATGCACCATTCAAAGCCATATCATCAATTTTCATCCCTTTCTGACTTCATTTGGTATTTTTCATGCACTTACTGATTTTTTGAGCTAAATAACACTGAAATTGAAAAACACTTCAAATGAACTCTGAAAAGGATGAAAGTTTGTATGGTATCATCATTTCACCCACATAGCATGTTATATACTAAAGTGTATTAAAAACCATTACAAAATATAATGAATAGAGAAGTGACCAAATTATGAGAAATTCATCATCACATTAAAGCCAAAGTACAATAGTGACCAAAATAAATACATAGAGTGCATACATAGTTCTAATTATTGAACAACATATAGCTCTATAGAGCATCTAATTAAAACATACATTGAAACTATGTAAAAAAATTAAATGCAACAACAAATGTGATCATAACCGCTACTAATGTACCAATTGATCCAACGACATAATGATACCAAGCCTCAGTATGAATGCCATATTTTCTAATCTTTCTAATCTTCAAGCGGATTGCATCCATCTTGGTCTTGTCATCATCGATGACATCGGCAACATGCAATTCCAACTTCATCTTCTCCTGTTCAATTCTTTGTAATTTTTCTTTCAAGTCATTGTTTTCTTTTTCAACCAAATTTAACTTCTAGACAAGAGTTGCTATGTGGGCTGGAATTTCCGGTTCAACTACCTCCTCCTAGATTAAAAAATATATGTCATGTTGGTTGGCATAATTGTCATAAACACTAAATAAAACAAAGAGTTAGAAAAGATAATATATACCACATCTGAATCATAGACAAGATGACGGCCGACGGAGGTGGATACGAAAACCATCACACTATATAATAACAAACAATAATAGAAGTAAGAAAATTACACAAGTATCTATCTAAATCATACAAGTAAAAACCTTTTCCTTTTAGAAGGAAGATAAGAAGAAGAGGCTAACCACGGTGGTGCCGTCACCGAGATGGGCGTGGGCGATCGACGGCTATGAGGAAGGGGACGGGACAGGACGGACCGGCAAACCTAGACAAATCTTGAGGAAATGGAGCTTGGACAAGGAGCTTCGAGAGGCGAAAGCTTAAGTGTGGCTTGGGCATTTCATCGAACACGTAATGTGCATATAAGGTGAGCTAGATCACCACAAAGCTCTCCCATTGCTGACCAGAAAAACAAAGCAATGTGGAGTTCTCTGCTCGCTGGCGAAGGGGTATATATAGGCATCTCATTGGTCCCGGTTCGTGCTGGAACCGGGACTAAAGGACCCAATTTGGTCCCGGTTCCAGCCACAAACTGGGACCAATGGTTGTGGGCCAAGAGCGAGGCCCATTGGTCCCAGTTGGTGTTTGGAACTGGGACCAAAGGGGTCCTACAAACTGGGACCAATGCCCCATGTGGCCTAGTCGGCCCCCTGGCCTCTCGAACTGGGACTGTTGCCCCCATTGGTCCCGGTTCGTTACTGAACCGGGACGAATGGGCTGGCCCTGCCTAGACCAAAGCCATGTTTCTACTAGTGAATGGGTGCATAGCCATGGAACATTCCATTCAAATAAAATGAACAACCATTGTCCTTCATATTGAATTTATAACCTTGACTCATCAAGCATGAGGCAGAAATAATGTTCCGAATAAGTGCGGGAATGTAATAAAAATTATTCAATTCCAAAATAAATCTAGAAGGAATCTTGAGCTGCATCGTGCCAACCTCCAATGCAGCAACTCTTGATTTGTTGTCGACCCTGATGTTAATATACCCTTGTGCCACACGCCTAGTTCTTACCAGCCCCTGCATCGAGTTACAAATATGAACAACTGATCCGGTATAAAATACCCAAGAGCTACTAGGTATGTTAGCAAGGTAAATCTCTATAATATATGTAACAAGTGTACCTTTTCCTGAAGAAGCATCTCCGGCCTTCTTGCCGTGCTCAGCAAGCCACTTTCTATAGTTCCTCTTCCAATGACCAGCTTCCTCGCAGTGAAAGAAAATGGTCTTTGAGTTTGGTCCGGACTTTGACTCAGCGGCGGAGACAGCCTTCTCCATGCCCTTTGCCTTACCCTTTTTATTGGACCAACTCTTCTTGAACTTAGCCGAGTTCTGCACCATCCACACTTGATGTGTGCCTTTCTTAATATCCTGCTTTGCCGCCTTGAGCATCCCATGAAATTCGGTGAGCTTCTTATCCATGTCGTGCATATGATAGTTCGATATGAATGTCCCATGGCTAGCTAGAAGAGAACCCAGAACTGCATCAGTCACCAGCTCATCTAAGAGCGGGAAACCCAACCGATCCAAAGCTTGCACATATCCAATCATTTTGATCACATTTGGGCTCAGTGGATCACCTTCCTTCAGCTTATAATCCATCAAGGATCGCCAGACGTTGAACCTTTTTGTCCTAGCCTACACCTGAAACACGCTCTTGAGACCCTCGATCATATCGAAAGCCGCAATGTGTTCAAAATGCTGCTGCAAATCGAGCTCCATACAAGCCAGCATGATGTAGCTGATCTCGTTCAATTCATCAACGAGTTTCTGGTAGGCATTCTTGGTTGTGGCATTAGCATTATCGGCAGGTGCCTTTGGAAGTGGATCCTCTAGAACATGTTCCTTTTTATCGTGCTTGAGAACAATTCTCAGATTTCTATACTAGGTGGTAAAGTTTATCCCATTCAGTTTATACTTTTCCAGAATTGATTTCAATGCAAATTTTTGAGAAGGTGGTGGCATTGATGTACAACATAAAATATGCAATCACTAAGCAATGTGTTTATGTAGAGTAATTCAAGCCTTAAACAAAACTACTCCCACTGAAGTCAGCATCCCTTCGAAAACTCTCAGTGATTCAGGACCCGTCTAGTGCTTTGGCTCCTGCCGGCTGACAATCATGACTCGCGGGACATGTTAAATTACACACACGCATCACATACATATGAGCCATACTATTCACATCAAACCTGCAAAACAAACTTATGCATAGAATCACATTCTACCGGTTTGTGTGATCGTGTACAAAATACAACGTGCTACGCACACGACGGTCCCGCTACATTTTCGGAAATCACAGATCATATCTGTACTCCGATCACGCCAAATTTTTCTGATCTGACCGATCTCATCGATCATTGCAAACACAATTCGGATTTACGTTTCATGGTTAACCCTGATGACGGATACCGACTGGTAGCGGTTGGTTGTGTCACGACCTAATCGATTCCGATTGACAAAAAACATAGTTTGAATCTGTCCTGATGTGCAACTGATCTCATCAACCATGCACACAGCCGATCTCTTGAACGACGACAGATCAACCTGTACTTCACACTTATGTTCCCTTTGCCACACGATCTACGTTGTCATGCACAAGGCGACATGGTCATCCTTGTTGCAGCATGACCTCTTTCTCGTTCCAGTGAATCTAACCAACACTTTGGATTATCTCATAATCATCATCGCATGGCCATGCTTATCCAGGTCGGATCACCTGAGGGGTCTAGAGTATATCTCTCCTGATCGGAGGGGTAAATCCCATCTTTCTCGACCATGTCTCGTAGCATGGGTCTGGACAAGCCCGAAACCTACCTTTGTAACTACCCAGTCACAGAGTAGCGTTTGGCCGGCCCAAAGCAAGTCTGTCACCATCCTGAGTACATGTGCCAGCTTAGGTCTTAGGACATAGAACGTATGTTGTACTAGAGACTCACAGATGACCTATCACTGCGTCTCATAGTTGGGTCTGTCCAACTCATACCTTATCTCGACTCGGATCCGAATATGTCAAATCCGACCAGACCTTTCTGTATCCACATTATCCGGCTAGCATCCAATGCTACATGGTAAGTGAGACCAAACTATCCACCGTGTCATATGGTAGCCTGATTAGTTGTGCATCCACAAAACCCTTTGGACTAGGGACCATTTAGAACAGTTATCATACAATGCATAGTCTGACAAACAAGTCATGTACATGTTAATACACATCAATGATAATGTCCCAGCACTATCTTTATTCATAAACACATACGAAATATCATCATCCATGATTGCCTCTAGGGCATATCTCTAACTAAAAGGTGATTGTGTGTCGATGAAAACAATCTGAAGCAAAATGTTGAAGTCACATATTCATTTGAAATAAAAATATGATTGTTTTCCAACAAATAGGAGATAGTTCATTCATTAAAGTCGCGTGCTTCCCAAACTGTGGCCGATGACACCTGATGCACGCAAAGCAAGTCATGCATTCCGATTGGCGAAAAGCCAAACCAGACGGATCATACATCTGCACCATAGTATGCACCCAGATTGAACGTCAGTCCTCATCGCTCTCATCAACACAGGTAGTTGCAGTTGAGATTTCACTTATATGCACTAAATGCCCCGTAAATGCTAAAACGATTTAAATATAGAAAACGAGCCTAGAAATGCACCAGAAAATCAAACATGTCGTGTAATGATGATTGCCTACAGTGAGAAAAATGGAGGGGAGGTGATGAAGACACCGTCTATTGGGGTTCGATTTTCCACTTCTCCGTTTGGAACTATGATCCTTCAACTGACATGCTATGGTTTCCAAGGAGCGATCATTGTAACTTGGGCCAAAATTTACCAAAAAAATCCAGGTGTCTCGACATCACGCCACGAAGACATACCGATTTCAATGATATTCTAACTCCATCTGCATTTCCTGTAATTAAATTACCAACATGTCATATGTAGGTGGACACATATCGCAGCCGAAATGTTTGATAATTCTTTTCATTCACTGGAGAACGAATGAAAATACACAAAAGGACACAACAATGATTTTTTAATGCCTTCTTTGAGAGCACCCACATGTAGTTGTAGTTGGGAACTAATTTATATGCACTACACGTCTGGTGAATGGAGAAAAGGCTGAAAAGTACCAAAGAATACATGAAAATGTGGCACAAAATTAATATTAGGGTATAATGATAGTTGCATACCACATGACGAGGATATGTACCTAGGGAAGGGTCCTATGCCTAACCTACATACCCGACCTATGGGCACTATATTGGAGAACTTGATGATTACAAGAGAGATTCCGATTGGATTCATCATGGCGCTCAAGTCACTCGACAATAAATCCACTCGGAGGCTTTTCCCACCACACGACAGTCTCTTGTCACTCGGAAGGCCTCGCTACCATTTGGCTCTAGAAGACCAGAAGCCACCCCAAGGAGGCCAACAGGCAGGCGTTCAGCCAGTCGTCATTAGTAGCATTTATTGTGTACACTACCAATAATGCATGTCTTTATCCCCATGATCAAAACCTTGGATGCCTGGCACTTATGAGGGGCAGCGTACTCTATATAAGCCGCCCCTCCCCTCTGTCACAAGGGTTTGCACCACCTGTAACTCATACTATCCACACGTTAAGAGCTCCCTAGAACTGAGACGTAGGGTTGTTACCTCCACGAGAGGGGCCTGAACTCATACATACGTGTGTACACCCTCGCCATAGATAGGACTCTGCCCTCTCCTTTCATACCCCTATCTTCTACTATTAGACTCGTTCCCATGACAATTGGCGCCCACCGTGGAGTAGGCGTCTAAGCGACTTCCGGCGAGGTTGCATTTTTTCTCCTTCGTCATGTCTTCCGGTGGTGGTTTGTTCCTAGGTCACGAGATCCGTCTCAGAGCATTCACCTTCATCACCGATGATTCAGCTTGACTTCTGGAGGCGCCTCTAGATATTGAGGCGCTCCCGATCCGCGGGGCAGCGCACTTCTGTGCAAGCTCCTGTGGTGTTCTTCTGCAGCAACCATCGACTCTGTACTCTTCGATCCTCCCTGCTGTTTGCCATCACAAGTGATCCGGTCGCTCACGGGTCTAGCGCTGTGTGAGGCATGCGGTGGCTCTCCAAGTTTATTCTTCACAGATTGCGGCAATCGAGCCCGCCGAGTCACTTCACATCGTGTTCGACTCGGAGTCAGATCATTATCACATTCCCTCTCAGTGCGAGAGCTACGAGCCCGCAGCATAGGTTCTTATGGCTGGTTGACATCAGAGCCTGCCACCTGGCTTCGGCCGGGCCATGTGAGAGGCTGGTATGGCATCGAATGAGCAGCCGCACCGGGATGAGGTAGTCCTCCATACACCCATCATCGGTGCGACCGTTGAGGCCCAGGCCTTGGAGGCCACGCGCATTCGGCTCAAAGATCTTCAGATGGAAATCAACGAGCATGCTCGTCAGCGTCCACCACCTCCCAGTCGACATCAGTGACAGTTGTTTCTGAGTGGTTCTCAGAACAACATTAAGGTATACCACACTCATGTCTTAAATGTTGTAGCAGTGCCTAGGATCATAGATTCCATTCAGCCGTCATGTTTAGAGGCTGGTAGAGGTTTGCTTCAAATTCGAGCGTTGCTTGATGCAGCACAGCGCTAGAACTCAGTCGTTTCACAGTCGCGCATATGAATACACAACAATTCACCAAAGGCCGACTAAGTTCAGTTGGCTCACAGTCCAGGTTCACCTCTGCATCGCAGGGGTGGAGGTTTCCATGAGGATTAGTACCGGGATAAGGGATGGGATCAGTTTCACTGTGATGACCACCATCGAGTGCCCACTCCTCCGCGGAGTGGTCCGTATGTGCCCTGGCACCAGGATGATAGGCGCCCGTTTGGTGAGGAGTGGAAACCAGGGTTTGATGCAAGAGATGTCCTACTTCAGAGGCAGGTTGATGGAGGCAGAGCCAACAGAGATGGTCATAACAGAGATTACCCGAGTGACAGCAGTGTTGTTATTTCTGGTCCCGAGTGTTTTAGTAGAGCCATTCGTTCTACAGAAATTCCCCCCAACTTTAGGTTGGCGGTGGGGATAAGTAAGTTTGTTGGCGAGTCAAAGCTGGAAACATAGTTGGAAGATTACCAAGTGGCCATTCAGATAGGGTGTGGCAATGACAACATAGCAATGAAGCATTTGTCCTTGATGTTGGATGGTTCGGCCCGAGTGTGGCTGAATCGTTTGGCTCCTTGTAGCATCCACTACTGGGAGGATCTGGCCCGAGTGTTCATCAGAAATTTCGAGGGCACCTGCAAGTGTCCTGCTGGTTTGATTGATTTGGAGCATTGTGTTCAGAAGCCCAATGAGTCATTGAGAGATTACATTCAAGACTGGTCCACTTTGCATCATAGAGTGGAGAATGTTTCTGAGCATCAGGTTGTTTGTTCTTTCAAGGACAGAGTGAAGTACAGAGAGCTTTATCTAAAGTTTGGGCGAACAGGTGATATTTCACTGAGTAAGATGATGGAAATTGCCACTCGATATGCCTACAGCAAAGAAGAAGCCTGCCTTCACAGCGGCAAAGGAAAAGCAGTTTACAATGATGTTGGCGGTAATACCAATGAGAAGTAGAAGCGAAAGGCTAATGGCCCTGTTCAGGCAGAGGCAGCCGCTCTGGCGGCACAAGGAAAATTAGTCAGGAACTAATGTTCTAGATTTGCCGTGTGCGATCCACACGAGGAAAGACGAAGTGGTAATTTGTCGACATGGAAGAAGAAGGCAAGGCTTACAAGGTCCAACACCCAGTCTACTACATTTCTAAAGTATTGACCCCTTCAAAGCAAAGGTATCCGCATTACCAAAAGCTCATCTATGGTATTTATCTGTCAGCAAAGAAGGTGGGACGCTATTTTTAAGATCACTTGATTTCAATCGTCAGCGATGCGCCATTAACTGATATTCCAACAATCGATATGCGACTGGTCGAGTGGCCAAATGGGTTATTGAGCTCCTTTATTTTGACATCAAGTTTGAAGCTAAAAAGGCGATCAAGTCTCAGGCACTTGCTGATTTCATGGCCGAGTGGGTTGAACAGCAGTAGCCAATCCAAATCCACTAGGCGCACTTGGCCATGTTCTTTGATGGCTTGAAAATGCTGAATGGGTCTGGTGTTGGCATGGTTTTGGAATCCCCAAAAGACGACAAGCTCAGTTATGTCCTACAGATTCACTTTGATTCCTCCAACAACGAAACTGAATACGAAGCACTCTTGTATGGGTTGCGTAATGCCATCTCACTCAGCGTCAAGCGCTCGATGGTTTACGGCGACTCTGATTTGGTGGTTAATCAAGTGATGAAAGATTGGGATGTCAGGAACCTCGCTATGACCGGATACTACAATGATGTGAGAAATCTTGAGAAGAAGTTTGAAGGCTTGGAACTCCATCATGTTCCATGATTGAAGAATCTGGCAGCTGATGAGCTAGCAAAGATTGGATCCACTCGGAGGGCTGTCCCCAACAATGTGTTTCTCGAACACCTGCATGCCCCGTCGGTGCAGGAGGACCCCTTCACTGAAAGCCCCCGCAATCTATAAGCGCCACTAATCCGACTGAAGTTAATGTCCCTGCGGTCATAGATCTTCTCATGGAGACTCTGGTCATCAAGTGTTGACTGTATTGTGCCTTATATTGCATATATCCTTAAGCAAGAACTCATGGAGGACGATGCTGAAGCTCGACAAATTGTTCGCAGAGCCAAGGCTTTCACTATGATAGACGATCAACTCTATAGAGAAAGTGTAACTTGTGTGACACAACGATACATCTCCATGAAGAAGGTCGAGTGATCCTGGAAGAGATACACTCGGGGACTTGCGGTCATCATGCGTCCTCTCGAACAATTGTCGCTAAAGCATACTGAGCTGGTTTCTTCTAGCCGTGTGACAATGAGATGGCCAAGGACATTTTTGATCAATGCGAAGGGTGCCAGTTCTATGCAAACTTGTCACACAAGCCTACTTCGACCTTGAAGACTATTCCACTCGTTTGACCATTTGCTGTCTGGGGTCTGGAAATGGTTGCTCCCTTTCGGACAGGATAGAGTGGATTTACTCATTTGCTTGTTGCAGATGACAACTTTCTGAAGTGTATTGAGTCCAAGTCTATAAAGAAACTGAACTCTCGCACTGCGATCAAATTCAGGAGAGCGATACTCTACCGGTATGGAGTTCCCCATAGTATTATCACAGACAATTGCTCAAACTTTGACTCGGAAGAATTCAAACACTTCTGCTTCTCCCAAGTCACTCGGGTGGATTATGCATCTGTTGCACATCCTCAAACTAATGGACAAGCTGAGCGAGCCAACGACCTCATACTTCAAGGTCTGAAGCCTCGACTCATGCGAGATTTGGAACATGCAGCCAGAGCCTTGGTGTCTTAGTTGCCATCTGTTCTGTGGGGCCTGAGAACAACTCCCAATTGGTCAACTGGATGCACTCCCTTCTTCTTGGTGTATGGAGCGGAAGCCATTTTGCCGAGTGATCTCCTTCACAATTCCCTCATGTAGATCTTTACTCTGAGGCTGAAGCAGAACAAGCATGTCATGACAGCGTGGATCTCTTGTAAGAGGAGCACGAGATGGCTTTGCTTCGGTCGACTATATATCAGCAAGACTTACGTCCCTTTCATGCAAAACATGTCAAGAGTCGGTCATTTCATGAAGGTGATTTGGTGCTCCGAGTGGATCAACAACAACCTCACAAGCTCGCACCTGCATGGTAAGGTCCCTTCATCGTCACCAAACTACTAAAGAACCGAGCCTACCACCTCTACAACCTCAATAAGAAAATCGACGATCCTTGGGCCAGGAACACAGATCTACTTCGACGCTTATATACCTGAAGGTTGAGCTATTTTTATGTAATAAATGTATCCCAAGCAATGTCATTTATGCAAGTTTTGAATTCTACAGTCTTTTGTCAATGGCGGGAAGGAATCCCACAACGACCAATTTTGAAGGGGGACGAGAGTACATCCGCGCCCTATCCAAAGGCGGTCTTTGCCTGCAAAGTAGCTGGTGTGATGCAGTGGTGGGCTCGGAGATGACATCTCCTCTGCGGGGCTAGCGATCCTGGTCTTGTTACACCGGAATGGAAACCTTTGGGCGGTGCTTTGGGAACCCGCGTATGTCCTTGCTCCCTTTGCACCAAAGAGGAAACTGCACCTCCTAGCATGTTGGCGCTTGCCTGTCCTCGCCTACGTAATCGTCGACTCCTGACGTTGGGCCTTCAATAGGGATCTCCGCCCCTCAGGTGGGGGGCCTGAGGAGGTTCTTCCCCAAGGGTCTTGATGCTGCTCCTCCTCGCAAGCCCAGGGTCCTCGCGAGGGCCTTGTCTTGAGTGATGTCGCGCCGAGCCTGGCCTGGCCGACGAAGTGGGCCATGCCCTGGGCCACAGGCATGCAGGACTGGGTACCCCCGTTCCTAGAATGCCGACAATGAGGTTTAGGAGTATGTGTGGATTTGTTGGCAGGGCAAGGCTCAACATTAATCTTCTAGGGTTTTGGAAGGTTGATGCTAAAACATGGCACGGGATAGTCTAGGAGATCACGGAGCACTTCAACATTCCTAAGGAGTGGAGAGAGAAGCTAGAACATGCTGCACTGAAGAAGGCCATTGATGCTTGGATAAACTTGAAGCATGTGTTATACCAGAAGTACTTTAGTCTAGGCAAGGAGACAATCCCCTCATACCCCCAAATTGAAAACATAGACTGGACAAAATTCCAAAGGATCAGGACTATTAAAAAGTTTATTAAGAAGAGTGCCATGCAATCAGAACTTCAGAAGAAGAACACACACACACCGTATGGGTGTGCCAGGATACTACGACATGAAACCAATATGGGACTAGGAGGACAAAGAAGCAGTGGCTATAGGTGGCAAACCGGCCTTTTGTGAAATTAAGGCCATTCACGCCAGGGAATAGTTGTGGGTACATGCAAAGAGGCGTGAAGACGGTTCTTATTACTTTGAAAACTCAGCAGACCAAGAACTGTATAATGTGATGATAGAGGCTTCCAAAAACCCTAGAAGGGTATACATGAACTCAGGGCCATGTCACATTATGTTCGAGGCTCCGACTAGCAAATAGCCCCATGGTCGTGCAAGGGGTATTGGGGTCAATGTCCCACAGAAGATGGTTTTCCCACTAAGCAAAGAAGACAGGCTCAGCATGAAAAAAGCTAGGAGGGAAAGTAAGCGGAATGACTTGTAGAAAAGGTTCAAGAGGGACATGTATCCTAAAATTTGAAGGCAAGTTGATGACTCATATATGCAGCAGAAGACACTAATGATGAGAGATAGCCAGGAGATGCAAGGGGATGTGGGCATGGATGATGACACTTTTTGCATGGCAACACTGTGCTAGAGTAGTTGTGCATCAGCTGACCCCAGCGACACTAAGGCTGCAGCTAGACATGATGGTGCTATATATGATCTATATGGACAAGGGGAGAGTAAAGGTCGTGCTTAAACATTATGAAGGTACTTTACACTGTGCAACAACGTGGGTTTACAATTTTGACTCTGACGGGGGACTCTTGTTGGACAATGTGCCATTGAAGACGGGTTGTGCGAAGTTCTATGTGACCGAAATAAAGCCTGGATTCAGTACTTTTGCCTGAAGAATGTCCTAGGGGACCCTCATCAGCGGAGAACCATGGAAGAAATATGGTTAGATCATATCTAGTGGCCACGGAAAGGAATAGACTTCCTGGATAATATCCCTCCAACCCCTAGAAGCAAACAATGTCGCCCTCGAACCGGTGACTCTCTTCTTGCCACAACAGATATTGTGTGACTTTCCCGATGAACATACTAGAAGTAATCCGATGCCCGAGGCATCAACATGTGACCAAACCACCCGACTGTCAGTGCACTAGAGTTTTTGGTCCATCTAGTGCCCCTTTACTCGTGCACAGGCAGTAGTAGACACCCCGGCGACAAGGCCCAACAAAGACTTGTCAAGAACCAGCATAGAAGACTTAAGACTACCAACAAGACCTTGCTGAGAGGGCTATAAAGCCTCCAGGCAAAGGAAGGCCCCTAACAAGGGAAGGTCCCGGCAAGGCAAGGCCCCGGCAAGCACTGCCAGCACACAGGCCAGGTGTTGATTCACCTGGACGCGTGTTGCGGTGTCGACATTGACGGGAGCTAAGTGGTGCCGATGGGAAGATCCCCCATCCCATCCCACTGCCGGACTGAGGCGCCTGACGGTGCATTGAATGCTCTTGTCCTACTCCGTTAGAGTTAGGTATGATAGCACCATAGCACTGTGCATCCCGTGTGCACACTATGCGCCACTGTTGGGATCCCCTTAGATATAAAAGGAGGACCAGGGCATTACAGAGAGGAGGTTAGATAATCAGACAATTAGATAGTTGGGTAGTTAGACAACTAGATAGCCCGACGGTTAGACAACTGGGGGTTACCAAGCTCACGTAGTAGCCATTCCTGGTGATCCTGTAGCTAGAACCCTAGAACACGATCAATATAACCAAGTAGGACTAGGGTTTTACACACCCATGCGGCCCGAACCTAGGTAGAAACCTCCCGTGCACTTCTTACCGGACCAGCTCTTTGTGTGAGTCCGCCCCCTGCCGAACCGAAAGGGATCCTCGTGATCCCATAGGTGTTCATTCCCACGACATCTTTGGCATGCCAGGTAGGGGGTGCGTGAGTGGTTTGAACCTGCTCTGGTAATCCATGCACGTGCCTCATCATCGACATGGCCCCCAAGAAGAAGGGCCTGACAGCAGTTGGCCCATCCACGTCCGCCGTCCATGTATCTGTGCGATCAGGAGATGACGTAGACGCGGGTGGAGGAGGAGGAGGCGGAGGTTCGGAACATCCACGACACTCCGTTGACCAAGGCCAAGCAAGCGCCGACGCTCGCCATGGAGACGCCCATGGCGACGGTGGGAACCCCCATGCTCCTGGGTCTCAGGACGGAGCGGTACCGCCTATGGGTGGTACGGAGAACTCCGGGGATGGAAGAGTATCTTCCAGGGCACCCATGCCAGCGCCTATGCCGCGACCTTCTCAAGACGTGCGTGGAGAGTCGCGCCATGGAACCCGCAGTTCTCAATGTCCCCATGGAAAAGCTCATGCGCATCATTCCCAAGATGCGCGGGACCAACATGCTCACCAGCATGCAAGTGGGAGTTGCATGCCGACGCGGGACCGTGGCGGTGCTCCTTCTAACATGGTTAGGAGTCAGAGCACCTCGCGTTCTGTGACGCCCCCAATTTCGACCATACGCTAAACATACATGTAATGCGTACGACCAAGATTAGGGACTCACTAATCAATATCACAACACAACTCTAGACACAAATTAAAGTCATACAACTTCATATTACAAGCCAGGGGCCTCGAGGGCTCGAATACAAAGCTCAAAAAACACGAGTCAGCGAAAGCAAATAATATCTAAGTACAGACCTAAGTTAAACAAGTTTTTGCCTTAAGAACGCTAGCACAAACATAACGACGGATCGAAAGAGGCGAGGCCTCCTGCCTGCGAACCTCCTATCCTACTCCTGGTCGGGGGCTGCCTCCACATAGTAGTAGGCTCCTGCGGTGGTGTAGTAGTCGTCTCCAGTGTACTCCATCTCCTGGGCTCCATCGTCTGAACGCATAATCATATCGAGGGGGAAAGAGAAAGCAGAGCAACGGTGAGTACTCATCCAAAGTACTCGCAAGACTAACGTCAGAACTATGCTAAGTATGCATCATTATCAAGGAATGGGGTATATCTGGACTGACTACAGAAAGCAAGAATAGGGGGGAGGCTTAGTCCTATCAAAGACTAGCATCTTCAACATCTTGCAGCATTAAAAGAGAGTAGACTCGTATCTCTTATATAGTCATATTATTGTAGCAATTTTATTAAGTAACCATGCCTAGAGATTCTTCCTTGACTCCCTGTGAGGAAGCAATCTCGGAGCCAACATTCATTTCAAATTATATCAAAATTATAGTTGTATAAGGTCAAGGTACAACTCCAAGTCGTCCTATTACCGTGGACATGACTATTGGAATAGATTATTCATCCCTGTAGGGGTGCATCGCATTTCCAACATGCTTGATCACCTCCGGTCGGACACACTTTCCTATGTAATTCCCGGCCTCAGGATCCAAAACGTCGTCACCCCACCTAGGCTCAATGAAGAGACCAGCCCGCTGGTCTAAATCCTAAGCGCGCAGGTTCGTGGGCCCACTTGCCCTTGCACTCCTGCACGATGCGAACGCAGCCAAAAGCAAACCTAGTACACTCAGTCCGACTTTTGTACCTTCTAGCCCAATCTGGCGCGTGCCGCTCCATTGCTGACGCCCGAAGAGCTTCAGGTTATACAATGATGCTGAGTACCCATAACTTCTCCCACGTGAAGGTTTGGTGCGTAAAAGGTCAAACGACCAACTCAAATCAAATACCCAACCCATGAGCATTTTATTAATGCGGGGCAAGCGCGACCCATAAAGTGCGGTCCCGTTGCCCCGTCTCTAGGATGTGTTGGAAAGGCCTCTCTCGCCAGTCCATGCCTCATCCTCACCCTTTTGGATGCCTTACTACTGCATCCCACCACATCTTACACACAGGTACTGTCGAGGTTTTATCACGACAGATGTCTGGGTGAACGGACTTGGATTCTAGGCCATTGCTAAGGTGATGGACTCAAAGGGGTTGATCAGGATGAAGGACACAAGTTTACCCAGGTTCAGCCCCTCAAGTTGAGGTAACAGCCTACGTCCTGCTTGTGTTTCTATTGGTTGGTGTATCGATTACAAGGGAGCCAATGCTTGACCTAGTTCTCGATAGCCTAATCTCTAACTTGCCCCGGGTCTCACCTTTATATAGGAGGTCAAGACCACAGGTCATACAAGTTGTATCCGACTCTCATTACATGTCCGAGTTATCTCCGCCTTAGTTTGCCTTCCTGATCAAGTTATCTCCGGGCGGCTTACTCACCTGGGTCTTCTCTATCCGGGCCTTGCTCCGACTCATCCTGTCAAGCCGCCAGACGCCTAGCGTGACCCGGTGCCTGTAGGGCGGGTCTCACCGTGGGGTTATATCCCCAACATTAGGCCCCAGGTTGATTTGAGCTTGCTCACTTCATCCTCCTTAATCATTAGCGAGTTACCCTGAAAATAATGACCCGCCGTGACGTCATGCCAGACCTGACAGAAAGATTCTCTGACACACGCAACGGATCTTCCCTTATTAAATGGATAGTCCAGGAATTGAGGCGTCCGCCTCGGTCAAATGACAACCGACGCCTGGATTTTCGTGCCCATTTCCTCCTTTTCCTATTAAATAGGACCGTGTTGGTCAGCATTTGCCTTCCTCCCACTCACTCTTCATCTCCTTCCTTCCGATGCCTCCGCTCCAGTGCATCTTGCTCCGGCGTTGTTTCCTCATCGCCGTCAACAAACGCCGTTGCATCAACCTGTTTCGCTCTAGAGCTCTCTCCGCGTCCGCCGCGCCGTCTTCGGTGAGTCCTTCTTCCCCTAGATCCATAGTTATCTCGGTAGGGTTTCACGGAGCTCCTCACGCCGCATAGAACACGAACCTCCTTCAATGTCGGCCATGCTTACCCCATAAATACTTGACGATAGACTATCTCCGAGGCGGTGTTATGTAGGAGATCGATAGTGACACTGCGCAGATTTGCAACAGCTCCGCCTACCATTTTTAAATTTCTCCGCTTTCGTTAGTTCATCTCTAGGTCTAAAATAGGAACATTTTCTTTGTTTTGTAGATCCGCAATCTTAGCGATACCTTGCGAAAACAGTTTCCCGGACTTAGCCGTATTTACTCCTTGTCTTTTCATAACCTTGACCCGCCATGTACTCCGACTCTCACCAACCGGGTTCCGGCGGCTCAACCTTAAGGTCTTAAGATTTTAGCCTCCCGTAGATATCTGTCAATCCTTAACTTGCCATATATGGTTACTTTGCGCAGTTTTAAGCCGCCGTCATGTCTCGCACATCCAACTCCTGCAACTGGGTCGGCTCTTGCATCACCGAAGAGTTCCTTATGGACTTTGTGCATGCGGGCACCCTCCCTGCCAAGGATGTAATCCATTGGCGGGTTCCGGGCGATGAACTGAATCCCATTCCTCGGGAGGGCAAAGTAGTGGTGTTTTCAGATCACATCGAGCGTGGGTTTGTACCCCCCCCCCCGGCTCAAAATTCTTCCGGTATGTTCTTCATTTCTACAAGTTGCACCCTGAAGACCTCGCCCCCAATTCTGTCTCCAACATTTGCAATTTCCAAGTGCTCAGCGAAGTTTATCTGCAAGCCAAGTTGTCTGTTGGTCTCTTCCGAGAGTTCTTCTATGCAAATCGCCAGACCGAGGTGAAGGCCAGCCGAAGCTTAGAGCTCGGCGGAATTTCAATACAGAGGCGCCGGGACATAATTTTTCCGGCTGTTCAGATGCCGAGTCACCCAAAGGATTGGAATAAGACCTGGTTTTATTGTAGAGACACTTGTCCAGAAGGTGAATGTCCGCTGCCGGGTTACCGCCCGTCCCGGCTCAAGACGACCTCCGAGCTTCCCAGCCGACTGTCCACTGTTGAATGGGCGAGGCACGAGCCGGCTCATGCCAAGATTAAGGCCCTCATGGCCAATGGGATGATTGGGCTAGACTTGATCCGCTGCTGGATCTCTTGGAGGATTATGCCCTTTAGCCGGAGAAATCGCCTTATGTGCAAGTATCCGGGTCAGTATGATGATTCCCTCTGCTTCAGCCGAACGACCTTTACAGAGGATGATATTACAACTGTCATCCGGAGCCTTGTCCATGAGACTTCCGGTGCTTGCGGCGCTATTGGGCTAGCACCTTTCTGTGCTACTAACCTGGCCCCGGAAGTAAGGCGTCTCTCCATAGTCCCTCTTGTTTATTTAGTTATGACTTTGGTACTTCCTTATTATTTGTCGGTTTGCCTTTTCAGGCCGACTCTGACTTCTGGAAGAACAAGTACGTCCCTCCTCTCAAGAAGGCCAAGAAGAAGGCCCCGGCCAAGAAGACAAAGAAGACCACTCCTCAAGAAGAATAGTTTAAACCGCTGGAATTAGACGGCTCAAAGGTATAACTTGACTACTTTTTGCTACTTTTTACTCACTTTACTGACAACCGCCATTCACAGGACAAGGCAGACACGAGCCGCGCCAACGCCCCTGAGGTAACTTATATTTCATCCGACTCAGAATGTTTTGTGCCCCAGAAGATACGGCGGGTTGTTCGAAAAGTTCCCCTTTCTCATCTTCTTGCTTATTTGGATCCTCAATTTCTTTTGAAAAAGCAACAGCAAGCCAACCGATGCCAGACCAGGAGTGTCGGCTCTATTGATCTCATGTCTGGGTTACCGAACTCTCCGGCTCAGAAGAAACGCCCCGTAGAGGTATATATTCCTTCTTTGTTTGATTTTACTAGCTCTTCCTTTGTAATTCCAACAGTACCTTACATCATCTGAACTGTCTTTCAGGGGTCTTCGCCTTCATATGGTGACTCTACGGCCACCGCTCTACCGCCTCCAAAGATTAACCCGTTGTATGTGTTTTTTCATACCTTGTGTTTGACTCTTTGGCGGTTGTAAACTTCCGGCTCTAATTTTATGCTTTTCCAAGGCTCAAGCCAAGCGAAGGAAAACCAACAAGTCCTGCCCTAGCCATACCACTCAAGACCCAGAGCTTGCCAGGCCGGACGCTTCTATGCCGGACACAAACCATCCAACGGCTTCTGCAGAGCCGGTAGCTGATGACACCATTCTAGAGAGCCCGCAAAGGGACCATTCCAAGCCGTCGAGCCCTACCAAGGCTGCTGATGACACCACTGCTTCAGACGTCATGATTATCGGCACCGGCTTCTGCTCTCCTTCTCCTCACATGATGACGAAGCATGTTGAGACAGCTGAAGCCTCCAGGAAGCTGGAGTTTGAGCTCCCTGCCCTTGGAAAGATGACAGCCAATGAACTTCATGCTGGCTATATGCACCGTCTGTCCGCAAGCCGGGATCTAGAGCTCAAACTTGTCAACCTAATGAAGAAGAAATATGAGGTATTTTGTTTCCTCTTTATACTCTTACTCAGCCCCCAAGAACCGGGTTAACATTGGCTGATGATAATACGGTTCTTCCATGTTGTTAGAAGTAGAAATACTTAGCAAGTAGGTCTCATCTTACTTAGGAGTAACTTCAAATCATCGTTGTCATCCCCCAAGGGCCAGCTCAAAGTTGGTAACATTGAGCCGGAACTTTATAGAATATAGATAATAGAACCAACTGTAGCCCCCAAGGGCCAGCTTAGTCTTGCCAAAGTTGAGGTGGGACTTCATTGAGCATGGGTAATAGAACCAACTGTATCCCCCAAGGGCTGGCTCAATCTTGTCAAAGTTGAGCCCGGACATTCATTCTTAACAGTTTTGAAAAACCAATATGTAACCCCCAAGTTCCGGGTGAACTTGATAAATATGATCCAGAACTGTCTTGAAAATAGACATTAGCGCCCAAGTGTCATGCATATTTCTTGCAATATGTTTGAGACTTGCTCCATCTTTGAAATTTCTCCCCATGTCGGTTTATGCCATGCCTTTATATGTCGCACGAAGCTTTAATCGAAGCCGGGTCAGAGCTGGTCAGCTTAAAAAGCAATCTAGCTGCTCAGCAATCCACCCGGAGTGAAGCTGATGAGAAATGCCGGCTCCTTTGTGAAGAGCTGACCAACATCAAGGCCGACTTCGCCGCTTTCAAGGACTCTGCTAAAGCTGAACAAGCCGCCTCGACCAAACGGGCGAATGATGCCGATCAGCGGCTTATGATTGTATCCGACGAACTGTAGTCCTTGAAGCGTCAGATCATGAAGATGACAGCTGCCCTCTTTGGTAAGTATCTCACGACTTAACTCAATTTCTGTATTGTACTTGTGTTGGAGACTCACAACGAAGCATCCGTCTTATGCAGGTCCTAGGAGCCGTCAACTTGCTTCCGACAGTTTACTACCCTTGAAATCCATATACACTTTGACAGAACAACTCTACTGTGGCACTGTATGCACAATCAAAGTTGTGCAGTGCAAGGAAAATATCCCTTCAACTCTCAAAGGGGTATTAGAGCTTCTGTCGATGATGCCGAAACAAATTGTGGAGTTGAAGAGATCAGCCGTCCGCTAGGGGGCGATCGCGGCCAAAAGCCGGGCATTGGCTTTCGCTCCGGAGCTAACTCCAGCTGATATGATGGACGAGTTTCCCTCCAAGAAGGATGACTGCCCTGAATTCAGAGACGCTGACTATGCCCGGTGTGTGAAGGATTCCAAAGTCCTAGCCTCCATCTTAGCAGAAGAGGTCAATCTGGCGACTTACCAGGAGGCTTACAACATAGATCAGAAAAGGATCCGTGGCCCTCTCTTTGAATGCAAGGATCTGACACCCGACCGCAGTAAGAACCTTTTCGCCTCTGAACTTGACCCATCCCCCTTCTTTGAAGAAGGAATCTTTGTGGATTTAACCAACTGCAACTGGGACTTGGAAAATCTCCAGATCAAAGCAGCCGAAGACTCAGAGTAGGGTGACCCGCCAGCCAGCTGATCGCACAGTAGATACTTGTTGATAGCCAGATCTTTATGACCTGCCATGAGCGGTGTAAAAAACTCGATGATATTTTTGGGCTCCACAGAGAGCGTCTGTAATAGACTAGTAGTAACTTTTGCCTTCCTTTGAATTGTGCCATCGCGCACATATAAAAAGTCCGGCTTAACATATATGTCATCCTCTTTTCTTCATATTGTATGCCTTACCAGATCTTAGCAGCTTAATTTCCTGCAAGAATAGATGTACCATTAGGAGGGCGGCTTAAAAGCATAACTCGAAGATGTTGTGTCTTTCTAATGCGTTTGACAGAGTCAATTGCTTGGCTTAAGAGCCGGCCGATAGGATTTGATGAACTGCACCCATAGGGAAGGAAGCCCCCTATACAGTTATGTTGACTTGTCAACATTTTTGGCATAAGAGCCGGTCGTTAGGGTTAGATAAGCTACACCCGGAGGTGGGAAGCCCTCTTCGACAACCAAAGTTGACTTGTCAACTTTTTTGGCATAAAGCTGGCTGTTACGGTTAGATAAGCTATACCCGAAGGTAGGAAGCCCCCTTCGACAGGGAATATTGACTTGTCAACATTTTTGGCATGAAAGCCGGTTGTTAGGGATAGATAAGCTACACCCGGAGGTGGGAAGCCCCCTTCGACAACCAAAGTTGACTTATCAACTTTTTTGGCATAAAGCCGGCTGTTAGGGTTAGATAAGCTATACCCGAAGGTAGGAAGCCCCCTTTGACAGCGAATGTTGACTTGTCAACATTTTTGGCGTGATAGCCGGTTGTTAGGGATAGATAAGCTACACCCGAAAGTGGGAAGCCCCCTTCGACAACCAAAGTTGGCTTGTCAACTTTTTTGGCATAAAGCCGGCTGTTAGGGTTAGATAAGCTACACCCGAAGGTAGGAAGCCCCCTTCGACAACCAATGTTGACTTGTCAACATTTTTGGCATGAAATCTAGTTGTTAGGGATAGATAAGCTACACCCGGAGGTGGGAAGCCCCCTTTGACAACCAAAGTTGACTTGTCAACTTTTTTGTTATAAAGCCGGCTGTTAGGGTTAGATAAGCTATACCTGAAGGTAGGAAGCCCCCTTCGATAGCCAATGTTGACTTGTCCACATTTTTGGCGTGAAAGCCGGTTGTTAGGGATAGATAAGCTACACACGGAGGTGGGAAGCCCCCTTTTACAACCAAAGTTGACTTGTAAACTTTTTTGGCATAAAGCCGGTTGTTAGGGTTAGATAAGCTATACCCAAAGGTAGGAAACCACCTTCGACAGCCAATGTTGACTTGTCAACATTTTTGGCGTGAAAGCCGGTTGTTAGGGATAGATAAGCTACACCCGGAGGTGGGAAGCCCCCTTCGACAACCAAAGTTGACTTGTCAACTTTTTTGGCATAAAGCCGGCTGTTAGGGTTAGGTAAGCTATACCCGAAGGTAGGAAGCCCCCTTCGACAGCCAATGTTTTGGATTTTCCTTGCATCGGTGAATGTACGCGAAATGACAGAGGCCCCGGCTTGCAAAGATGCTACTTTATTCATATATAAATATGATATGTACAATGATAGTGTACAGTGGTGATTCTCAACAATCTCAGGTGTAATAAGGCCGTAGATGCCCTATGTTCCATGGCCAGCGGGTCTCCTGACCAGAAGTATCTGAGTTGTCCCATATGTCAATGAGGTAATATGACCCGTTGTTGAGATTTCTGCTGACCACGAAAGGTCCTTCCCATGAGGGAGATAACTTATGCATATTTGTCTGGTCTTGAATTAGCCGCAGCACTAAGTTGCCCTCTTGAAACCTCCGGGTCTTGACCCTGCGGCTATGATAGCGGCGCAAGTCTTGCTGATAGATCGCTGAACGGGCAGCTGCCAACTCTCGTTCCTCTTCCAAAGCATCCAACGCATCTTGACGCACCATGTCGTTGTCTATCTCAATGTAAGCCGCCACTCGTGGCGAGTCATGCCGGATGTCACTTGGTAACACGGCCTCTGCACCGTAAACCATGAAGAAAGGTGTATACCCTGTGGATCTGTTGGGGGTAGTTCTGATGCTCCATAAGACGGGCGACAACTCTTCCAGCCAATAGCCCGGTGTTCGCTGTAATGGGACCATAAGTTGTGGCTTCATACCTCTCAAGATTTCTTGATTAGCCCGTTCCACCAGACCGTTGGACTATGGATGAGCAACCGCCGAAACATCAAGCCGGATGTGCGCCTCGTCGCAGAATTTTTTCATAGCCCCCTTGGACAAGTTTGTGCCATTGTCTGTGATGATGCTGTGAGGGTAACCAAAACGGTAGGTCAGCTTTTTAATAAACTGAACCACCATAGCCGCATCACACTTGCTGACCGACTCAGCTTCTATCCACTTGGTGAACTTATCAACCGCCACCAAGACGTGCATTTTCTTATCCTTGGATCTCTTGAAAGGCCCAACCATATCAAGCCCCCAAACTGCAAACGGCCAAGTAATTGGTATCATGCGCAACTCTTGAGCCGGAACATGAGCATGCCGGCTGAATTTCTGACAGCCGTCACACTTGCGGAGCAGATCCTCTGCATCCTTATGAGCCGTTAACCAGAAGAAGTCGTGCCGGAAATCCTTGTCCACTAGAGACTTTGAGCCGGCATGGTGTCCGCAATCTCCAGCGTGAATTTCATTCAAAATTTCCTTACCCTCCTCTAGTGAGACACAACATTGAAACACCCCGATAATGCTACACTTATGAAATTCACCCTTAACTATTGACATGGACTTAGATCGCCGGGTGATCTGTTTGGCAAAATTTTCATCCTCAGGTAACTCGCCCCGAGTCAAATATGTCAAGTAGGGCATTGTCCAATCCGGAATAGCATGTAGAGCAGACACCAATTGCCCCTCCGGGTCAAGAACAGCCAAATCTTCTTCTGAAGGTAACTTGACAATCGATTGATGTAAGACGTCTAGAAAGACATTGGGCGGCACTGGCTTTCCCTGAGAGCCTAACCTTAACAAGGCATCAGCCGCCTCATTCCTGCGACGATCAATGTGATCCACCTGATAATCTTTGAAGTGACCAGCAATGACATCCACCGCTTGATGATAAGCCGCCATCCGCGGGTCCTTGGAGTCCCAAGTGCCTAAAACTTGCTGAGCCACAAGATCTGAGTCGCCAAAATACCTTACCCGGCTTAAATTCATCTCCTTAGCCACTCTGAGGCCATGAAGCAGGGCTTCATATTCAGCCTCGTTATTGGTACAAGGGAACATCAGCCAGAGCAAATAACATAACTTATCACCTTTGGGAGAACAATTCCTGCCCTTAATCCTTCCAGCTGCTTGGATCCATCAAAGTGTATAGTCCAGTACTTGTTATCCGGCTTTTCCTCAGGAGCTTGACACTCTGTCCAATCGTTTATCAAACCCACAAGGGATTGGGACTTGACAGTCGTACGAGGGACGTATTTCAGATTGAGGGACCCCAACTCCAGTGCCCACTTCGTGATCCTACCAGTGGCTTCTCTGTTTTGAATTATGTCCCCAATGGAGCAGAGCTGACCACTGTGATCTGGTGCCCTAAGAAATAATGTTTTAACTTGCGGTTGGACATGAACACCCCATACACTAGGTTCTGCCAGTATGGATATCTTTGCTTAGACTCTGTCATGACCTCACTGATGTAATAAATCGGCCTCTGAACCAGATACTCCTTCCCTGCTTCCTTGCGCTTGACCACAATTGCAGCGCTGACACCCCGGTTGTTAGCCGCCAAGTACAGGAGCAAAGGTTCCTTCTCAGCTGGAGCCGCCAATACTGGCGGCTCAATGAGCTACTTCTTGAGCACCTCAAATGCTTCACCCGCCGCCGTACTCCAGACAAAATTGTCTGTCTTTTTCATCATCTGATATAGCGGGATAGCTTTCTCACCAAGGCGGCTTATGAACCGGCTCAACACGGCGATCCGCCCTACCAGCCGTTGGACATCGTTAATACAAGCTGACTCTGCCAGGGAGGTGATAGCTTTGATCTTATCCGGGTTAGCCTCAATGCCACGTTCGGAAACAAGAAATCCCAAGAGCTTGCCAACCGGAACGCCAAAGACGCACTTTGCTGGGTTAAGCATCATCTTATAGATCCGGAGATTGTCAAAGGTTTCCCTTAAGTCATCCAAAAGGGTCTCCTTCTTCCTTGATTTGATCACAATATCATCAACGTAAGCGTGAACATTGCGCCCGATCTGACTATGAAGGCAATTCTGCACACAGCGTTGATAAGTCGCTTGGGCACTCTTGAGCCCAAAAGGCATAGACACATAATAGAAGGCTCCAAAAGGTGTAATGAACTCCGTCCTCTCTTGGTCCTTAACTGCCATCTTGATCTGAAGATATCCTGAATAAGCATCCAGGAAGCATAGGCTTTCACAACCCACTATAGCATCAATGATCTGATCGATACGAGGGAAAGCAAAAGGATCAGCCAGACAAGCTTTGTTAAGGTCCGTATAGTCCACGCACATACGCCACGTGTCGTTCTTCTTGAGCACCAGCACTGGGTTAGCAAGCCACTCCGGGTGAAAAACCTCGACAATGAGCCCCGCCGCTAAGAGCCGGGCAACCTCTTCTCCAATGGCCTTGCGTCTCTCCTCATTGAACCTCCATAGAAACTGCTTGATAGGTTTAAACTTAGGATCCACATTAAGGTTGTGCTCAGCGAACTCTCTTGGTACACCTGGCATGTCAGAAGGTTTCCATGCAAAGATGTCCCGATTCTCACAGATGAATTCGATGAGCGTGCTTTCCTATTTGGGATCCATGTTAGCCCCAATGATGAACTATTTGGATGAATCGCCCGGAGTGAAATCTATTGCCTTGGTATCATCCACCAAAAACTTGAGGGGTGGCTCAACCTCCGTTGTGGGCTTTTTCAGCGGGGTCATATCCTTCGGGTCAACATTCTCCTTATAAAACTTAAGCTCCGCCTGAGCACAACTGGATTCTACATAAGCCACGTCTCCTTCCTCGCACTCAATAGCCGTATTCCGATCACCATGAGAGGCAATCGTACCTTTTAATCCGGTCATCTTGAGCTGCAAGTAGACATAATAGGGCCTAGCAATGAACTTAGCATAAGCCGGCCGCCCAAACAACACATGGTAAGGGCTCTTGATCTTGACCACTTAAAACCACAAGGGCTCCAGCCTGTAGTTATATTCATCACCAAAGGCGACTTCCAAAGAAATCCTGCCCACCGGGTAAGCCGACTTGCCCGGCACCACACCATGAAAAATGGTGGATGAGGGCTTAAGATCTTTGTCAAGCAGCTTCATCTGCCGGAAGGTATCATAATAGAGGATGTTGATACTGCTGCCTCCATCCATGAGCACCTTATTCACCATATACCCTCTCACTTGGGGGGCAATGTCCAAGACCAGCTGCCCCGGGTCATCAACATGCGGCGGGTGATCCTCCCGGCACCACGTTATGTCATATTCAGACCACTTCAAGTATTGTGGCAGAGCTGACGCAACTGCATTAACCACCCGCTTACGTAATTTCTGATCCCATTTGTTAAGGATGGTTGTGAAAACATGATACTGGCCCAAGCTAAGCTGCTTTGGATTACTCTAATACCCAGACTGGTTATGCTGTTGTTGATTGTTGTTACCAGGGTTCTGAGGATGTCCTCCTTGATTGCCCTGACCATGATGAACGGATCCTGAGTCACCGTGTCCAAATCCGACTCCTGACCGCATGGTCCTAAGCCGTCGGGTGGGCCACCAGCATGGTTGTTGTGTTGTTGCATGTGGTAAGTTCTGCATGATATGGCAATCACCCCATGTGTGCGTTGAAGGCTTACCGGGCTGGCTGTGTTCCGGACTGGGCATTTTGAGCATTTCCTCCAAATTGAAAGGAGTCATGTTTTCATTAAAAGCCGGCCTGAACTTCCCATTGCCTTTAGGAGGATTCTGGCCGGTGCTTGCATTGGCCACCAGTTCTAACCTGCCATCCGGGTTTTTCCGCTTACTCTGGTTACCATTGTTCGCCGCACCCTTGCCCGGGTTACTCTTCTTACCTTGGCCGGGATTCTCCTCATCAGAGCCTGGATCCTTCGTGTTATCAGAGTCATCATACTTTGTAAGAGCCGTCATGAGTTCTCCCATGTCTTGACACGTACGCTTGAGCCGGCCAAGCTTCTGTTTCAGAGGGATGAAGTGACAGGTCTTTTCTAAGATCAACACCGCTTGAACCGCCGTGATCTGTTCAGATGAGTGGATGATGGTTGACACCCGTCGGACTCAATGATGAGCCGACTCACTCTCCTATTGGATGCGAAGATCGAGATCTACGATGGTCATAGGTTGTTTGCAAATCCCTTGGAAAGTTTTTGATGAACCTTGCCCCCAACTCAGCCAACGAATTGATGGTGTTGGGCGACAACCCTTTTAGCCATGTCTGAGCCAAACCTTCAACCATCATGATGAAGTACTTAGAACACAACGCCTCACTGACATCCAGCATCTCCATAGCCAGCTCATTACTTTCGACCCAGGCCTCCGGAGGTAAATCAGCTGTGTAATTCGGAACCTTCTAAGGTCCTTTGAAATCCTTCGGCAACCGTTCACTTCGTAGAGCCGGTGATAAGCATGGCACTCCCATGGCCCTGGTGGTTACTCCCGCCCCTACTGATATAGAGGGCACAGGCTCTTGGTGACTCGCCATGGCCAAAGTTGCCGCCTCTTGCTGGTTTCTCGCCCGGATTATGAGAGCTCGCGCATCGAGAGCCTCCTGATCGTCCCACGGAGGTCCTCTTGTTGGGGAACGTTGCATGGGAAACAAAAAACTTCTATGCACATGCAGACCTATCCATGGTGATGAACATCTATGAGAGGGAGAGTGGATCTACATACCCTTGTAGATCGCTAAGCGGGAAGCGTTAAGAAACGCAGTTGGTGTAGTCAAACGTCTTCGCGATCCAAATCGCCGTTCGTCCCGCGGTCCAATCACGATCCGTCCCGCGATCCAATCACGATCCGTCCCGCAATCCAATCATGATCCATCCCGCGATCCGATCACGATCCATCCCACGAACTTGATCACGATCCTTCCGATCTAGCACCGAACAGACGACACCTCCGCGTTCAGCACACGTACAGCTTGATGACGATCTCCACCGTCTTGATCCAGCAAGAAGGAGTGGAGAGGAAGAAGTGTTCTCTGGCAGCCTGACGGTGCTCTGGCGATGGTGGTGGAGCAATTCTGGCAGGGCTTCGCCTAAGCACTGCAGAAATCCGATCTAGAGGAGAAACTATGCACTGGAAGAACGAGTAGCACGTGGCTGAAATTCTAGTTCAAAAACCCTCTATACCACCAGTATATATAGGAGGAAGAGAGGAGAGGAGGCAACCTTGGCTTCCCAAGCTAAGGGCTTCGGCTGAAAGGAGGTGGAGGAGGTGGAGTCCACCTCCAATCCTAGTAGGACTAGGATTCACCTATTTTGCCCTTTTTTCCACCTTTCCTCTTGGGTTTTTTTCTTCCAGCCGCATGGGCCCTTTGTGGTTGTTCCACCAGCCCACAAAGGGCTGGTTTCCACTCTCCCACAGCCCATGTAGCCTCTTGGGTCGAAATACCCCTCCCGAAGGTCTCCCGGTACACTACCGGCACTCCTGGTACACTACCGATGAGCCCGAAACTTTTCCGGTGACCAAAACAGGACTTCCTATGTATGAATCTTTACCTCCAGACCATTCCAGAGCTCCTCGTGACATCAGGGATCTCATCCAGGATTTCAAACAAACTTCGGTCACCACCATACATAACTCTATACTATCGGAACGTCACCAAACCTTAAGTGTGCAGACCCTGCGGGTTCGAGAACTACGTAGACATGACCGAGACACCTCTACGGTCAATAACCAATGGCGGGACCTAGATGTCCACATTGGTTCCTACATATTCTACGAAGATCTTTATCGGTCGAACCTCTATGTCAAGGATTCAGTTAATCCCGTATGATGTTCCCTTTGTTCTTCGGTATGTTACTTGCCCGAGATTTGATTGTCGGTATCTCCATACCTAGTTCAACCTCGTTACTGGCAAGTGTCTTTACTCGTTTCGTAATACAAGATCCCGTAACTAACACTTAGACACATTGCTTGCAAGGCTTATTGTGATGTTGTATTACCGAGTGGGCCCTGAGATACCTCCCTGTCACACGGAGTAACAAATCCCAGTCTTGATCCATGCCAACTCAACAGACACCCTCGGAGACACCTGTAGAGCACCTTTATAGTCACCCAGTTACGTTGCGACATTTGATACACACAAGGCATTCCTCTGATATCTGTGAGTTGCATGATCTCATGGTCATAGGAACATATACTTGACATGCAGAAAACAGTAGCAATAAACTGACACGATCATACGCTACGTTTGTAGTTTGGGTCTTGTCCATCACATTATTCTCCTAATGATGTGATCCCATTATCAAATGACATCTCATGTCCATGGCTAGGAAACCTTAAGCATCTTTCGATCAACGAGCTAGTTCACTAGAGGCATACTAGGGACATTGTGTTTGTCTATGTATCCACACATGTATCCATGTTTCCAATGAATACAATTATAGCATGGATAATAAACGATTATCATGAACAAGGAAATACAATAATAAACACTTTATTTATTGCCTCTAGGGCATATTTCCAACAGTCCCCCACTTGCACTAGAGTCAATAATCTAGTTCACATCACTATGTGATTTACATTGTAATGAATCGAACACCCATGCAATTCTGGTGTTGATCATGTTTAGCCCTTGGAAGAGGTTTAGTCAACGGGTCTGCAACATTCAGATCCGTGTGCACTTTGCAAATATTTATGTCTTTCTCCACGATGTAATCACGGATGGAGTTGAAGCGTTGCTTTATGTGTCTGGTCCTCTAGCGAAACCTTGGTTCCTTGGCCAAAGCAATTGCACCAGTGTTGTCACAGAACAGGTTCATTGGATTCAGTGCACTGGGTACTACTCCAAGATTTGTCATGAACTGCTTCATCCAGACACCTTCCTTTGCCGCCTACGAGGCTGTGATGTATTCTTCTTCGCACGTCGAATCAGCCACCACGCTTTGCTTGGAACTGCACCAGCTTACTGCTCCCCCATTAAGAATAAATATGTATCCGGTTTGCGATTTAGAGTCGTCCAGATAAGTGTAAAAGCTTGCATCAACGTAACCCTTTACGACGAGCTCTTCATCACCTCCATAAACGAGAAACATTTCCTTAGTCCTTTTCTGGTACTTAAGGATATTCTTGACTGCTTGCCAGTGCTCCATTCCAGGATCACTTTGAAACCTTCCGGCCATACTTATGGCAAGGCTGACATCGGGTCTTGTGCACCGCATTGCATACATGATAGAGCCTATGGTTGAAGCATACGGGATGACACTCATCTTTTCTCTATCTTCTGCAGTTACTGGGCATTGAGTATTACTCAACTTCACACCTTGTAACACAGGCAAGAACCCCTTCTTGGACTGTTCCATTTTGAACTTCTTCAAAACTTTATCAAGGTATGTGCTCTGTGAAAGTGCTATTAAGCGTCTCGATCTATCTCTATAGATCTTAATGCCTAATATGAAAGCAGCTTCTCCTAGGTCCTTCATTGAAAAATTCTTGTTCAAATATTCCTTCACGCTTTCCAGCATTTCTATATTGTTTCCAATCAGCAATATGTCATCCACATATAATACTAGAAACGCTATAGAGCTCCCACTCACTTTCTTGTAAATACAAGCTTCTCCATAAACTTGTATAAACTCAAACGCTTTGATCACCTCATCAAAGCGCTTATTCCAACTCCGAGATGCTTGCACCAGTCCATAAATGGATCGCTGGAGTTTGCAAACTTTGTCAGCATTCCCTGGATCGACAAAACCTTCGGGTTGCATCATATACAACTCTTCCTCAAGGAAATCGTTGAGGAATGTTGTTTTGACAACCATCTGCCAAATTTCATAGTCGAAATAAGCAGCTATTGCTAACATGATTCTGACAGACTTAAGCATCGCTATGGGTGAGAAAGTCTCATCATAGTCAACTCCTTGAACTTGTGAAAAAACCTTTTCCACAAGTCGAGCTTTATAGACGGTGACATTACCGTCCGCGTTTGTCTTCTTCTTAAAGATCCATTTGTTCTGAATGGCCTTTTGCCCTTCAGGTAATACTTCCAAAGTCCATACTTTGTTTTCATACATGGATCCCATCTCGGATTTCATGGCATCTAACCATTTCTCGGAATCCAGGCCCATCATAGCTCCTCCATAGCTCGTAGGTTCATTGTTGTCCAACAACATGACCTCCAAGAAAGGGTTGTTGTACCATTTGGGGGTAGTACACGGCCTTGTTGACCTACGAGGTTCAATAGCTGCTTGATCCGAAGCTTCATGATCATCATCATTAACTTCCTCTTCTACCGTCGTAGGTTCCACAGAAACATCTTTCTGCGCTGCACTACTTTTTGGTTGAAGTAAAGGTTCAATAACCTCATCAAGCTCTATTTTCCTCCAACTCAATTCTTTTGAGAGAAGCTCTTTCTCGAGAAATGTTCCGTTCTTAGTGACAAACACTTTGCCTTCGAATCTGAGATAGAAGGTATACCCGACTGTCTCTTTTGGGTATCCTATGAAGACGCATTTCTCCGCTTTGGGTTCCAGCTTTTTAGGCTGAAGCGTTTTGACATAAGCATCACATCCCCAAACTTTAAGAAACGACAAATGTGGCTTCTTGCCAAACCACAATTCATATGGCGTTGTCTCAACGGATTTTGATGGTGACCTATTTAAAGTGTATGCAGTCGTCTCTAATGCATAACCCCAAAACGATAGTGGCAAATCAGCAAGAGACATCATAGAACGCACCATATCTAATAAGGTTCGATTACGACGTTCGGACACACCATTACGCTGTGGTGTTCCGGGCGGTGTCAACTGTGAAACAATTCCACACTGTCTTAAGTGACTGCCAAACTCATAACTCAAATATTCACCTCCTCGATCAGATCGCAGGAACTTAATCTTCTTGTTACGATGATTCTCAACTTCACTCTGAAATTGCTTGAACTTTTCAAATGTTTCAGACTTGTGTTTCATTAAGTAAATATACCCATACCTACTTAAGTCATCAGTGAAAGTGAGAAAATAACGATATCTACCACGCGCTGTAACATTCATTGGACCGCATACATCAGTATGTATGATTTCCAATAAGTCACTCGCCCGTTCCATTTTTCCAGAGAATGGTGTTTTAGTCATCTTGCCCATGAGGCATGGTTCACATGTGTCAAGTGATTCAAAATCAAGTGACTCCAAAAGCCCATCAGCATGGAGCTTCCTCATGCTTTTTATACCAATATGACCTAAACGGCAGTGCCACAAGAAAGTGGTACTATCATTATCAACTCTACATCTTTTGGCATCAATGTTATGAACATGTGTGTCATCACTATCAAGATTCAATATGAATAAACCCCTAACATTGGGTGCATGACCATAAAAGATATTACTCATATAAATAGAACAACCTTTATTCTCTGATTTAAATGAGTAACCGTCTCACAATAAACAAGATCCAGATATAATGTTCATGCTTAACGCAGGCACTAAATAACAATTATTCAGGTTCATCACAAATCCCAATGGTAATCGAAGAGAGAGCGTGCCGACAGCGATCACATCAACCTTGGAACCATTTCCCACGCACATCGTCACTTCATCCTTTGCTAGCCTTCGTTTATTCCGTAGCTCCTGCTTTGAGTTGCAAATGTGAGCAACCGAACCGGTATCAAATACCCAGGCACTACTACGAGAGCTAGTAAGGTACACATCAATAACATGTATATCATATATACCTTGTTTGTCGTTGGCCGCCTTCTTGTCAGCCAGGTACTTGGGGCAGTTCCACTTCTAGTGACCAATTCCCTTGCAATGAAAGCACTCAGTTTCAGGATTGGGTCCATGCTTGGGCTTCTTTACAGGAGTAGCAACTGCTTTGCCATCCTTCTTGGTTTTACCCTTCTTGCCCTTGCCCTTGACTTTGCCATTTTTCTTGAAACTAGTGGTTTTATTGACCATCAACACTTGATGCTCTTTCTGGATTTCAGACTCAGCGACTTTTAGCATCGCAAACAGCTCGGCGACTGACTTGTTCATCCCGTGCATGTTATAGTTCATCACAAAGGTCTTGTAACTAGGTGGCAGTGATTGAAGAACTCTATCAGTGATCGCCTCTGGCGGAAGGGCAATTCCCAACTCCGCTAGACGAGTTGAATACCCAGACATTCTGAGTATATGTTCAGTGATAGACATGTTCTCCTCCATCTTGCAAGCATAGAACTTATTGGAGGTTTCATACCTCTCGATCCGGGCGTTCTTCTGAAAGATAAAATTCAACTCCTAGAACATCTCATATGCTCCATGACGTTCAAAACGTCTTTGAAGTCCCGGTTCTAAGCCATACAATATTGCACACTGAACTATTGAGTAATCTCCAGTACGTGCCTCCCAAGCGTTCTTAACGTCTTCGGAGGTCATGTCTTCTGGTTGGTCACCAAGCGGTGCATCAAGGACATATGATTTCTGGAAAGCCATGAGGATAATCCTTAGATTATGGGCCCAGTCAACAAAGTTACTTCCATCATCTTTCAGTTTAGCTTTCTCTAGGAACGCATTAAAATTCAGGGGTGCTACTGCGCGAGCCATTGATCTACAACATAAATATGCAAAGTTTACTTACACTATTGTTCAAGATAATGAGTTTAGTTAATCAAATTACTAAATCTCCCACTCAAATTGACATCCCTCAGGTCATCTGATTGTCACATGATCCAAATCCACCAACTCAAGTCCGGTCATCACGTGAGTTGAGGTGGCTTCAATGGTGAACATCATTGTGTTGATCATATCTACTATATGACTCATGTTCGACCTTTCGGTCTCTTGTGTTCCGAGGCCATGTCTGTACATGCTAGGCACATCAAGTTTAACCCGAGTGTTCTGCGCGTGCAACACTGGCTTGCACCCATTGTATGTGAACGTAGAGTCTATCACACCCGATCATCACGTGGTGTCTCAACACGACGAACTTTCGCAATGGCGCACAATAGGGGAGAACACAATTTATCTTGAAATTTAAGTGAGGGATCACCTTATAAAGCTACCGTCGTACTAAGCAAAACAAGGTGCATAAAAGGATTAACATCACATGCAATTCATAAGTGACATGATATGGCCATGAACTTGTGCTTTAGATCTCCATCTTTAAAGCACTGGCATGATCTCCATCGTCACCTGCAAGACACCATGATCTCCATCATCTTGATCTCCATCAACGTGTCGCCATCGGGGTTGTTGCACCCAATATGATTCCACTACTATTGCTATCGTTTAGCGATAAAGTAAAGCATTACATAGCGCTTAATGACTGGCACGCAGGTCATACAATAATTAAAGACAACCCTATGGCTCCTGTTGGTTTCCTTACTCACCGACATGTAGGTCATGAAATTATATACATCACATGATCATCTCATACATCACATATATCACATCATGTAAATGGCCATATCACATCACAACATACCCTGCAAAAACAAGTTAGACATCCTATAATTGTTGTTGTATGTTTTACGTGGCTGCTACGGGTTTCTAGCAAGAACAATTCTCACCTACGCATAGACCACAACGGTGATACATAATTTGCTTTTCAACCTTCTCAAGGACCGCCTTTGTCGAATCCGATCCAACTAAAGTGAGAGAAACTGCCACCCGCAAGCCATGTAGGCAACAAGTTGCGTTGAGGGAACCGGTCTCTCGTAAGCATATGAGTAATGTTGGTCCGATACGCTTCATCTCACAATACCGATGAACCAAAATCCGACCAAGGGAGGAAGCAATCAAAGCATCAACGCCCACAAACCTTTTGTGTTCTACTCGAGATCTCATGTACACATAGTCCTAGCTCATGATGCCACTGTTGGGTAACGTTGCATGGGAAACAAAAAATTTCCTACACACACGCAAATCTATCCATGGTGATGAACATCTACGAGAGGGAGAGTGGATCTACATACCCTTCTATATCGCTAAGCGGGAAGCGTTAAGAAACGCGGTTGGTGTACTCGAACGTCTTCGCGATCCAAATCGCCGTGCGTCCCGCGATCAAATCATGATCTGTCCTGTGATCCAATCACGATCCATCCCACGATCCGATCATGATCCATCTCACGAACTTGATCATGATCCGTCCCACGAATTTGATCACGATCCTTCCGATCTAGCACCGAACGGACGGCACCTCCGCGTTCAGCACACGTATATCTTGATGACGATCTCCACCGTCTTGATCCAGCAAGAAGGAGTGGAGAGGAAGAAGAGTTCTCTGGCAGCCTGACGGCGCTCCGGTGATGGTGGTGGAGCAATTCCGACAGGGCTTCGCCTAAGCACTGCAGAAATCTGATCTAGAGGAGAAACTATGCACTAGAGGAACGGGTAGCACGTGGCTGAAATTCTAGTGCAAAAACCCTCTATACCACAAGTATATATAGGAGGAAGAGAGGAGAGGAGGCAGCCTTGGCTTCCCAAGCCAAGGGCTTTGGCCGAAAGGAGGTGGAGGAGGTGGAGTCCACCTCCAATCCTAGTAGGACTAGGATTCACCTATTTTGCCCTTTTTTCCACCTTTCGTCTTGGGGTTTTTTCTTCCAGCCGCATGGGCCTCTTGTGGTTGTTCCACTAGCCCACAAAGGGCTGGTTTCCACTCTCCCACAGCCCATGTAGCCTCTTGTGTCGAAATACCCCTCCCGGAGGTCTCTCGGTACACTACCCGCACTCCCGGTACAGTACCGATGAGCCCGAAACTTTTCCGATGACCAAAACAGGACTTCCTATATATGAATCTTTACCTCCAGACCATTCCGGAGCTCCTCGTGACTTCCAGGATCTCATCTGGGACTCAAAACAAACTTCGTTCACCACCATACATAACTCTATACTGCAGAAACGTCACCAAACCTTAAGTGTGCAGACCCTGCGGGTTCGAGAACTATGTAGACATGACCGAGACACCTCTACGGTCAATAACCAATGGCGGGACCTGGATGTCCACATTGGTTCCTACATATTCTACGAAGATCTTTATTGGTCGAACCTCTATGTCAAGGATTCAGTTAATCTCGTATGATGTTCCCTTTGTTCTTCGGTATGTTACTTGCCCGAGATTCGATCGTCGGTATCTCAATACCTAGTTCAACCTCATTACTGGCAAGTCTCTTTACTCATTCCGTAATATGAGATCCCGTAACTAACACTTAGTCACATTGCTTGCAAGGCTTATTGTGATGTTGTATTACCGAGTGGGCCCTAAGATACCTCTCCGTCACACGGAGTAACAAATCCCAGTCTTGATCCATGCCAACTCAACAGACACCCTCGGAAACACCTGTAGAGCACCTTTATAGTCACCCAGTTACATTGCGATGTTTGATACACACAAGGCACTCCTCCGATATCTGTGAGTTGCATGATCTCATGGTCATAGGAACATATACTTGACATGCAGAAAACAGTAGCAATGAAATGACACGATCATACGCTACGTTTGTAGTTTGGGCCTTGTCCATCACATTATTCTCCTAATGATGTGATCCCGTTATCAAATGACATCTCATGTCCATGGCTAGGAAACCTTAACCATCTTTCGATCAACCAGCTAGTTCACTAGAGGCATACTAGGGACATTATGTTTGTCTATGTATCCACACATGTATCCATGTTTCCAATTAATACAATTATAGCATGGATAATAAACGATTATCATGAACAAGGAAATACAATAATAAACACTTTATTTATTGCCTCTAGGTCATATTTCCAACACCTCTGTGCTGATCACTACTGGAAACCGCCGGCGACTCATAGCGTTGGCTAAAGCTTCGGCTGGGGAGAGGGGTTGAATGAACGTGGCTCCAGCTATGAGAATACTTCTCCTGCTGGGCCATCGCCATCTGAAGGTATCCAATGGCATTTTGTACCTCTTCAGCAAAAGGTGCTTCATCCGGAATAGGGATCGTTTCAAGTCAGGTGACCGTGGCCACCATGTTCTCAGCTGGATTAGAATAATAACCCACTGGTGTTGGAAAGACCACTGGTGAGGCCTGGTTTCGTCGGGCCAGGTGTGGCGTTGGTCGAACCGCCGGCCGGCTTCCAGGTGCATCCACTGCCCGTCCTGTTCCTGGCGTGTTGAAGAGGTTCCTGGCCTCATAACGTTCTTGTAAGAGGGATTGATGCCTCATCCGATGCACTGTAGCCGCTGATTGTTGTTCCAACCCAAGGGGAAAGGCCTCTGTCTTAATATGTTCTGCTTCTTCCTCCATCTGAACCTTTAGCTCAGCTATCCTCTATTGCACCTCCGCAATCCGGTCCTTGAGCCTCACAATCTCTAAGTTCCGAGCGGCCTGGTTATCTGGTGTAACTTCAGTCGCCATCAGGACCGCGAGCTCGTTCATCAGATCCGGAAGAACTTGAGCCGGTGGCGACGGGTCAGCCCCCGAGGCTGCTATTCCAGCGGCTGTGCTGCTCGCACCCGGGGCCCACCCTACCATGAATACTGCCACATGAATCTGTGGCCCAAGACCATCCGGCTTAGAGCGATCTGACTCAGGGTAAAGCTCGTCGTAGCCCCCAAGCTCACCGTTGTGAAGCTAGTAGATCGACTCTGTTTCCCCGATCGAAGATTCGTCCTCTAAACAAACAAGAGTCTCTTGTGATGCAGAAGCTTCCAAATCCATACCTTGGGTGAATCCTACAAAGACGTGCTTCCGGCCTGGGTTAACACGGGCGGGTTGCACAGCACGAGCGGGTTGCATGTGTCGAGCCGGTTCGACGATGTCGGTGCAGACGTTCGGCCCGGCATAGATCTGTCAATCCTGCCGATGAAGACATGGATCCCACCGAAAGGAACCCAGAATCTGTATTCTATAGAACCGGCATCAAGCCCCCAGCCGGCATCGTCAATGTAGAGCCGGCCACGGCGACTCTTGTTCATCCTTCCGACCACGTATCCCTCGAGCCCTGGGAGAGAACCCTTTGAGAACTCAACACCACCGAGCTCATGCCCCCACGGTGGGTGCCACCTGTCGTGGTTTTATCATGGCAGATCTCCGGTGAACGGACTTGGATTCGAGGCCATTGCTAAGGTGATGGACTCAAAGTGGTTGATCGGGATGAAGGACACGAGTTTACCTAGGTTCGGCCCCTCAAGTTGAGGTAACAGCCTACATCCTGCTTGTGTTTGTATTAATTGGTGTATCGATTACAAGGGAGCTATTGCTTGACCTAGTTCTCGATAGCCTGATCTCTAAGTTGCCCCGGTTCTCACCTTTATATAGGAGGTCAAGACCATGGGTCATACAAGTTGTAGCCAACTCTCATTACATGTCCGAGTCTATCTCCACCTTAGTTTGCCTTCCTGACCAAGTTATCTCCAGGCGGCTTACTCACCCGGGTCTTCTCTATTCGGGCCTTGCTCCGGCCCATCCTGTCAAGCCGCCAGACGTCTTGGGCTTCGGTCTTCACAACCCACTCTTGGATTAACGCATGAGCCGCCTAGCGTGACCAGGAGCCTGTAGGGCGGGTCTCACCGTGGGGTTATATCCCCAACAGGTACCCTTGGGGATGATCCGTCTCAAGACTGTCGGGAACTCAGGTCCACCTCAACCAGGGTGGTACCGCCTGTCCCTCTAGTCCCGTCTTTCACATGTAAACAAGGTCAAGTTGAAGTAACTATGTGTTTATACACCAAGTGGATATCCGAGGAATCACCCTCGATGGATTCCACTCGAGGTATGTGTATGACAAGAGTCATTATCAATAAATGGGAAGGAGGAATCACCCTCGATACCCACGATCGATTAGCTATGCTACAGAATTAACACGGGGAGTGCTAAGTGAGGTATCACTCTCGACACTCGGTAGTAGTTCTGCAGTGCCATACTAAAGGGGCATGCGGTGATGTGAGGGGCCAAGCTCGTGGTCAGTTGACCGAGTCTTCGGGGCTTCGAGTCGTCGATGAAGAAGCACGGGCAACTAGGACTAAGGGGTCACTTGGGATTCATTGATCAACCTATACTAAGCAGTTGATATTATTGCAGGTATAGTGACATTTTATCAAAAACAGGCTATGCATCAGAATAGGAGCTAACTAATACAGTAGCAAAATCTAATGCAGGAATAAGAGGGAAAGGAATGGGCGACATCGGAATGCTCAAGGGGGGTTTCTGGCCTTGCTTCTCTGCGGCAAAATACTAATCATCAATGGCATAGTCGTACCCTACAGCACCGCAGTCTCGTGGTCTACCGGAGAGAAGAGGGGGAAGAAACAATAAATATAAAGCTGAGAAATGCATCACAATGCATGACATGGCAATATGCAGAGCTAGGTATGCACTAAAGTTGTACTACACGTAGCAAACGGGTCGGAAGAATCCCTGATGATATTTTCCAGGTCTCGGGCTTCTATCGGACAGATGAAACGGATGGAAAAGTTCCATGTTCGCTATGCTAGGAGCACGTGACAGACTAACGGAATGCGTATTCGGACTTGTGGGATTTTTTTGAACAACTTTCATGTTCAAATCATCAGGACTACGATCTATTTTATATTAATTTTTAAAGATTTAATAATATTCATAAATAAAAATAGATTATTTTAATTCAATAATTCAATTAGGACAACAGCATGATATCATACTAACATGAGCAGTCAACAGTCTTGTTGACCTGGTCAAACTGACTACTGGGTCCACCTGTTAGTGTCACACTTCTAATTAATTTTAATTAACTGTTAATCAGGTTAATTAGTGGGGTGGGAGACACCTGTCATTCACTTTTAAGTTAACTAATTAACCTAATTAATTTCATTAAGTTAACTAACAGATTAATAAACTAATTAGTTAGCCTTAATTAATTTATTAATTATTATTATTTAATTTATTTATTATTATTTTCTTTTTAACTAAAAACCGTTTTAGGGGGCTAGGCCCCCTCTGTCAGTCTCTGTGGAGGGGGGTAAAGGGGGGTTAATCCCCCCCTAACCAAATCGGACAAGGGCAATGGGCGAGCCGGTGAGGGGCTCGTCGGTGGCACCGATGGCCGGCGAGAGCGAGCGGCAGCGAGGGCACCGGGGGCCGGCGCAGGGCTACGGTGGCCACAAGCGGAGCGCCTACGGGTGTGCGGGTGATGTCTACAACACAACCTTCTTCTTGTAGACTCGTGTTGGGCCTCCAAGCGCAGAGTTTTGTAGGACAGTAGCAATTTTCCCTCAGCTGGATAACCTAAGGTTTATCAATCCATGAGAGGTGTACGATGAAGATGGTCTCTCTCAAGCAACCCTGCAATCAAATAGCAAAGAGTCTCTTGTGTCCCCAACACACCCAATACAATGGTAAATTGTATAGGTGCACTAGTTCGACGAAGAGATGGTGATACAAGTGCAATATGGATGGTAGATATAGTTTCCTGTAATCGGAAAATATAAAAACAGCAAGGTAACAATAGTAAACGGCGAGCAAAATGTTGTATAAATGGTTGGAAACAAGGCCTAGGGTCCATACTTTCACTAGTGCAATTTCTCTCAACAATACTGGCATAATTGAATCATATGTAATACCTCTCGTGCGATAAAGATTTCACTCCAAAGTTACAAATAGAAGAGAACAAACGTATAAATTATTGTAGGGTACGAAACCACCTCAAAGTTATCTTTTGTGATCAATCTTATGAGCTATCCCTATAAGTTTCACTAATAGCCCTAGAGTTTGTACTAAGATAACACCTTAAGATATACATCAACCAAAACCCTAATGTCACCTAGATACTCCAATGTCACCACAAGTACCCGTAGGCTTGATTATACGATATGCATCACATAATTTCAGATTTATTAATCCAAAACAAAGAACTTCAAAGAGTACCCCAAAGTTTCTACCGGAAAATCAAGATAAGAAAGTGTGCCAACGCCTATGCATAGATTCCCAAGGTCATGGAACCTGCAAGTTGATCACCTAAACATACATCAAGTGGATCAACAGAACATCCCATTGTCACCTCAGATATCCCATCGTAAGACATACATCAAGTGTTCACAAATACTTAAAGACTCAATCCGATAAGTAAACTTCAAAGGGAAAACTCTATTCATCACAACTAGATAGAGACGGGAAACACTCTATATGATTCATCTATATTTATAAAGCTCGCAATACATCAAGATTGTGCCATCTCAAGAACACGAGAGAGAGATCAAACACATAGCTACTGGTACATACCCTCAGCCCCGTGGGTGAACTACTCCCTCCTCATCGTGGAGAGCGTCGGGATGATGAAGATGGCGTCCGGTGATGGTTTCCCCCTCCGGCTAGGTGCTGGAACGGGCTCCCGATTGGTTTTTCGTGGCTCTGGAGGTTTGCGGCGGTGGAACTCCCGATCTAGGTTCTGTGTTGGGATTCTTTTATTTATAGGAAATTATGGCGGTGGAAATAAGTCCGGATGGGCCACGAGGGAGTCACAAGCCTATAGGGCGTGGCTAGGGGGTGGTCGCGCCCCTAAGGCTTGTGACTGCCTCGTGGGTCTTCTGGCTCAACTCCAATGCTCTGTGGGTCTCTTCTGGTCCAAAAAAATCACCATAAATTTTTATTCCGTTTGGACTCTGTTTGATATTCCTTCTCGGTAAAACTCAAAAACAAGGAAAAAAACAGGAACTAGCACTAGGCTCTAGGTTAATAGGTTAGTCCCAAAAATAATATGAAGTTGTGGTAAAATGATTGTAAAAAATCTAACAATGATAATATAACATCATGGAACAAGCAAAAAATTATAGATACTTTGGAGACTTATCAACATTGCCAAGCTTAATTCCTGCTCGTCCTCGAGTAGGCAAATGATAAAAACAGAATTTTTGATGTGGAATGTTGCCTAACATATTTATCCATGTAATATTCATTATTGTGGCATGAATATTCACATCCATAAGATTCAAAACAATAGTCTAATATTGACATAAAAACAATAATACTTCAAGCGCACCAACAAGGTAGTCGTGTCCTTTCGAAATAATATGGCCTTAGAAAGTTATCCCTACAAAATCATATGGTTTGGCTATGCTCCATCTTCCCCACACAAAGTATCTAAATCATGCACAACCCCGATGAACAAGTCAAGCAATTGTTTCACACTTTTGGTGTTCTCAAACCTTTTCAAGTCTCAGGCAATACATGAACGTGAGCCATGGATATAGCATTATAGGTGGAATAGAATATGGAGGAGGTGCAATGGAAAAAAGGAGAAGATAGTCTCACATGAACTAGGCGTATCAATGGGCTATGGAGATGCCCGTCAATAGATATTAATGTGAGTGAGTAGGGATTTTCATGCAAAATGAAAACTAAGTGGTCGTGCATAATCAATATCCACTAGTTATATGAAAGTGACAAAATATCAGACTCTCTATTATGAAGATCATGGTGCTACTTTGAAGCACAAGCGTGGAAAAAGGTAGTAGCAAGTGTCCCTTCTCTCTTTATCTCATTTTTTATTTTTATTTTTTTCTTTATTTATTTTTGGTGGCCTTCTTTGGCCTCTTTTATTTTTTGTTTGGTCTTGGCTGGCCTCTTTTATTTTTTGTAAAGTCTGGATGCTCATCCCAACTTGTGAGGGACTCATGGCTTCCATCAACCTTTTCTCTCACGGGACACTACTATATTAATGAAAAATCATCACACTTTCATTACTTATAACTCAAAAGAAAAAGAAATTACAACTCGATTCCTATGACAAAATATGACTATATACAATATGAAGTGATGATGCATGTCATAAAAAAAACTACATGGTGGAAGTGGCATGGCAATATATCTCGGAATGGCTATGGAAATTCCATAATAGGTAGGTATGGTGGCTGTTTTGAGGAATATATGGTGGCTGTTTTGAGGAAGGAGGGTTTGGTGTACCGGCGAAAGTTGCACGGTACTAGAGAGGCTAGCAAAGATGGAAGGGTGAGAGTGTGTATAATCCATGGACTCGACATTAGTCATAAAGATCTCACATACTTATTGAAAAAGTCTATTAGTTATCAATCAAAGCATTAGACGCATGCTCCTAGGGGAGAGGTTGGTAGGAGTTAACCATCGCACGCTCCCAACCCTCACACAAATGTCGACAATCATTAAACAAATCATGCTCCGACTTCGTTACATAACGGTTCACCATACGTGCATGGTACAGGAATCACAAGCTTTAACACAAGTATATCTTCCAATTCACAACTACTCACTATCATGACTCTCATATTACCATCTCTATTATCTCAAAACTATATGCAAGGAATCAAACTTCCCATAGTTTTTAATGCACTTAATATGAAAGTTTTATTACATCCCTCTTGGATGCCCATTATATTAGGACTAGATTCATAACCTAAACAAATTACCATGCTGTTTTAAGAAACTCTCAAAATAATATAAGTGAGGTATGAGAGTTTAATAATTTCAATAAAATATAACACCACCATGCTCTAAAAATATATAAGTGAAGCACTAGAGCAACATTGCCTAGCTCAAAAGATATAAGTGCAGCACATAAGCAAATGTCAAGCTACTCTCAAAGGATATGTGCAGTCAAACAATTAAGGAGCTATGTGAGGACTCTCTCTCCCTAAATAAATATTTTCAGATCTTAAGTACTTTATTCAAATAGAAAGCAAAAGAAAAATAGCACTCCAAGAATATCACGCATCATGTGAACGAATAAAAATTTAGGCCCAACATAGGCTAAGCGATAATTGTTGATGAAGAGAGGTGGGATGCATAGCATACCCAAGCTTAGATTCTTGAGACTTCTTGAAATATTTAATTGGGGTGCCTTGGTCATCCCCAAGCTTGAGCTTTTGTGTCTCGTTCAATCCTCTCATACCACAGTTTCACCTATTCTCAAAAACTTCATCCACACAAAACTCAAAAAGAACTCGTGAGATAGCTTAGTACACATAATAATAAATCAACTCTTTATGTACTGCCAAGACAAGTTGCATAATAATTTTCAAACATTAGGTACTGTATACTATCATTTCCACAATTTATACCTACCAATATAGGCTATGGAAACTATAGGATAAGTCGATAACGAAACTATGACAGCAATCTGTCTAAACAGAGCAGTCGGTAGCACTTTATAAAAACAGTGTACTTATGTAACTCAAACAATTATGAAAATTTAGGACATGCTATAAAATTTATATGAAAATAATGTGTAAACATTTCAAAAACTTTCCACGTTCTAGTAAAATATGAAAATTCAAACACTACAAAAGAAGTTTATGTTTTTACCCAGCACATATCAAAACATGCAATGCAAGCATCCTAAAGGCAATTATTGGAACTTTTTATTGAAAAACAAGATTATAAATAACACCTAATAGAGAACAACAAAATAAAATGATTCTCCAAGCAAAACTCATATTATGTGACGAATAAAAATATAGCTCCAAGTAAGATTACAAATAATATTGAAGACGAAAGATGGGATGCCTTCTGGGGAATCCCCAAGCTTAGGTTCTTGTCACTCCTTATTCTCCGCATATCGGTGTCTCACCAAAAACTTGAAAACTTCAATCACACAAAACTTAACGAAACTTCGTGAGATGGGTTAGTGTAGTAAATATAGATCATTCACTTAGGTATTGTCTAGACAAGATTCATAATTGTTCCCACATGATACCTACTGTATTAAATCATTCCCACAATTTATATTACTCAATATAAGCTATAGGAACACTTTAAACAAGCAAACTATGCATGCAAAACAAAATCTGTCAAAAACAGAACAGTCTGTAAAGATCTGAATGATCGCGAAACTTCCCTGACTCTAAAATTTCTGAACAATTAGGACAAATCAAGGAATTTGCATATAAATGTTTTTAAAAATTTCAGAATTTTTTGATGCTCAGATAATTCATATATTGGACGCAAAACATTATGTTTTTGCAGAGACTCAAACAAACAAGTTTCCATTCTATCCCAAAGGCTTTACTTGGCACTTTATTGGAATAAAAGACACAAAACATGATTAATATAGTAGATTAATTATGCGAACACACAAAACATAAAGTAAAAGTGTTGGGTTATCTCCCAACAAGCACTTTTCTTTAATGTCTTTTAGCTAGGCATGATGATTTCAATGATGCTCATATAGGAATAGTAATTGAAACATGCAAAAGAGCATCATGAATCTCATGACAAGCACATTTAAGTCTAACCCACTTCCTATGCATAGGGATTTTTTGAGCAAACAATTTATGGGCAAAATAATCATCTAGCACAGGAAGGCAAAACAAGCATAACTTCAAAACTATGAATACATAGAGAGGAAACTTGATATTATTGCAATTCCTATAAGCAGATGTTCCTCCCTCATAATAATTTTTAGTAGCATAATGAAGTAATTCCACAATATAACCAGCACATAAAGCATTATTTTCATGATCTACAAGCATAGAAATTTTACTACTCTCCACATAAGCAAATTTCTTCTCATGACTAATAGTGGGAGCAAACTCAACAAAATAACTATCATGAGACACTTGATTGACATAACCATATTGAATATTCAAATCATGATAATAGGATTCATGGTTGTCATTACTCTTTATAGCATACATGTCATCACAATAATCTTCATATATAGGAGGCGTGTCATAATCATAATTGTTTTGCTCATCAAAACTTGGGGGGCTAAAAATATCATCTTCATCAAACATAGCATCCCCAAGCTTGTTGCTTTGCATATCAATAGCATCATGAATATTCAGAGAATTCATACTAAAAAATCACTATCATGCTCATCACTCAAATATTTAGTGCCAAATATTTTAGTAACTTCTTCTTCTAACACTTGAGTACAATTTTCTTTTCCATCATTTTCACGAAAGACATTAAAAAGATGAAGCATATGAGGCAACCTCAATACCATTTTTTTGTAGTTTTCTTTTATAAAACCAAACTAGTGAAAAACAAGAAACTACAAGATTTGATTGCAAGATCTAAAGATATAGCTTCAAGCACTGATCTCCTCGCAATGGCGCCAGAAAAGAGCTTGATGTCTACTACACAACCTTCTTGTAGACTCATGTTGGGCCTCCAAGCACAGAGTTTTGTAGGACAGTAGCAATTTTCCCTCAAGTGGATGACCTAAGGTTTATCAATGCGTGAGAGGTGTAGGATGAAGATGGTCTCTCTCAATCAAGCCTGCAATCAAATAGCAAAGAGTCTCTTGTGTCCCCAACACACCCAATACAATGGTAAATTTTATCGGTGCACTAGTTCAGCAAAGCGATGGTGATACAAGTGAAATATGGATTGTAGATATAGTTTTTTAATCCGAAAATATAAAAACAGCAAGGTAACAAATATTAAACGGCGAGCAAAACATTGTATAAATGCTTGGAAACAAGGCCTAGGGTCCACACTTTCACTAGTGCAATTTCTCTCAACAATATTGGCATAGTTGAATCATATGTAAATACCTCTCGTGCGACAAGGAGTTCACTCCGAAGTTACAAATAGCATAGAACAAACATAGAAATTATTGTAGGGTACGCAACCACCTCAAAGTTATCTTTTGTGATCAATCTTATGAGCTATCCACATAAGTGTCACAAACAGCCCTAGGGTTCGTACTAAGATAACACCATAAGATACACATCAACCAAAACCCTAATGTCACCTAGATACTCCAATGTCACCACAAGTACCCATGGGCTTGATTATACGATATGCATCACACAATTTCATATTTATTAATCCAACACAAAGAACTTCAAAGAGTGCCCCAAATTTCTACCGGAACGTCAAGATAAGAACCTTTGCCAACCCCTATGCATAGATTCCCAAGATCATGGAACCCGCAAGTTGATCACCTAAACATACATCAAGTGGATCAATGGAATATCCCATTGTCACCACAGATATCCCATCGCAATACATACATCAAGTGTTCTCGAATCCTTAAAGACTCAATCGGATAAGTAAACTTCAAAGGGAAAACTCTATTCATCACAACTAGATAGATAGGGGAAACACTCCACGTGATTCATCTATATTAATAAAGCTCGCGGTACACCAAGATCGTGCCATCTCAAGAACACGAGAGAGAGAGAGAGAGAGAGATAAAACACATAGCTACTCGTACATACCCTTAGCCCCGAGGGTGAACTACTCCCTCCTCGTCCTGGAGGTCGTCTGGATCATGAAGATGGCCTCCGGTGATGGTTTCCCCCTTTGGCAGGGTGCCGGAATGGGCTCCCGAATGGCTTTTCGTGTCTCTAGAGGTTTGCGGCGACGAAACTCCCGATCTAGGTTCTACGTTGGGATTTTTGGTATTTATAGGAAATTATGGCGGTGGAAATAAGTCCGGATGGGCCACAAGGGAGTCATAAGCCTGTAGGGCATGGCCAGGGGGGTGGTCGCGCTCCCGAGGCTTGTGACTGCCTCGTGGATCTTCTGGCCCAACTCCGATGCTCCGTGGGTCTCTTCTGGTCAAAAAATCACCGTAAATTTTTACTCTGTTTGGACTCCGTTTAATATTCCTTTTCTATAAGACTCAAAAACAAGGAAAAACAAGAACTGGCACTGGGCTCTAGGTTAATAGGTTAGTCCCAAAAATAATATAAAGTTCTGGTAAAATGATTGTAAAACATCCAAGAATGATAATATAACAGCATGGAACAAGCAAAAATTATAGATACGTTGGAGACATATCAGCGGGGAAATGGCCAGTAGCGGCGATGGCTGGCGGCAGCGGGCAATGGGGATGGCATGCGGTGAGCGGTAGCCAACATGGTGGAGCTCGCGGGCACGGGGGAGGCCCGGCCAGAGGGGGAGGGCGAGAGGGAAAACGGGACCGCAGCGAGTGGTAGTGGCTAACGGCGACGGTGGGGGGGGCTCGCCGTGGCCGATGGGAGGCGCCGCGTGGGCCTGCAGGCACGGTCGGGGGGGTAGCAGGTGTGACGACGTAGGGAGAGCTGGAGCGAAGGGAGAGGGAAGGGAGGAAGGGGCATCACAGCTCCTTTAGGGGGAGGCAACGGGCTCGGGGCGGTGCGACGAGGTGACGTGACGGTGGGGAGGCGATGGTGACGGTTGGCGCGGCGACGGCAGGGGGCGCGGGGCTTGTCCTGGCGCCGGCGAGGAGCGGGACAGCGACGAGGAGGCGAGGAGGAGGCCGGCGAGGGCCCGGTGGCGTGATGGTGCCATGGGCGAGGCGCTGACGTGGCCTAACGCGGCGGGGGCGACGGTCGTGGGGGGCGGCGCCCCGATCCAATCGGGAGGAGGGGTGGCGAATCAGGGGCGAGTGGGGGATCGGGGTGGGGTTAGGGTTTGGGTGAGGAGATGTGTAGGCGGCCGGCTCGGCTTTGGCCCACTTGGGCCAGTGGGGCTAGGTGGGTCGGTTGGGGCCGGCCCAGTGGGGGGTTGTTTTACTCTTTGTTTTTATTTAGTTTTAGTTTTCTTTTCATTTTAATTTTTTCTGTTTTGTTTTTATTTTATTTTAGTGGATTTAAATACCTTATAAAAATGTGGTTTCAAAATGACAAATATCCAGAGAATATTTGTCACACTTTGAACATTTTTGTTTTCATATTTGAAAACTTTATTTGTTTGAATTTATTTTAAATTTGAATTTGAACGGGATTTGAATCCAACGCGAGTTAGCAATAGTAAACGTGGTGACATGGCATCATTAGTGTGGGATTACTGGAGCTTAATTACAGAGACTACTGTAGCACAAAACCAGGGTGTCACAATTCTCCCCTACTAACAAGAATTCTCGTCCCGAGAATCAAGAAGTAGAAGGGAGTATTTCTGGTTACGAAATTCTAACGGATCTTCTCGTCTTTGTTGTTCTTATCAAAAAAGTTGATCCCTTTCATCGATGTCTTGAATCCTCCGTTTCAGGTCATCTTGAATAAGTCGTCATCCTCCCTTCAGGATCTTCATCGCCCTACGTATGCGATATGAGGGGCAACCCAGGAAGAACGAATCTAAACAAGTTGGGCATCTGATGGTGAACTTAGGCAGGGAATTCATTTAGAGCAAAAGCTATGGTACAAAAATTTCAAATGGGTTGGCAACCATTCGATGCCTGACCAGAAGGCGAAGGGAGGGGGTGGTTCAGAGCAACGAGAATAAATATCTCGTTTGATAAAAGGATAGATCATTCCTTGGATGGTGGCTCGGGAATTGCATACGAAACCAAATGTAACAAAAACTTTGGATTTAGAGATGTACAGGAGATTCAGGTTTCTATCCTATGGAACGTTGGGTTATGGGCCCGCCATGCGGGTTAAGAGTAGGAAGAGCGGTGACATCTTGCACGGTCATGGTAGCAAGAGCTGCCAGAGGAGAGCCTGTCAGTTAAGTTGGCAACAACGTCGGTACCAAGGGCGGGGGACAAATATAACCATTTTGCTGCTCATTGAAACGAGGCGGGCCAATAGGCAAAGTTCTCGTCCACCGGCGGTTACCAGAATGTTATTAACAGTAGTAACAGGGCCTTACTGACAAAGTTGATCATCGAGGTGTTTACCTAAGCACAGGATTACCACTGTTCAGATAAGTTCGATTACAAGAAAGGGGTAAATAGACCAATGGAAATGGAGATGTGTTTATACCCAAGTATTATGACTATATCCTTCCCACGAGTAAGCAGAGCTCAAAAAACATCACAGGGCAGCAAATGCGTAACCCCTTGGATAAAAGGGGGCAAGGAGAAAACATGACGTTTACCCATTCAATGAGGTTTGGAAAATGATCAAGGAACATTTAGCATTGAGCTTCCAATGTTCTTGTTGATGATTGGAGTATCGCAGCCATGCTTCGGGGAAGCATCGACTCGGTGATCAGATAAAGGTCGGACTTTAAGAACTCAAAGGATCCATCAGGAACAACTTATAAAATAAGTCTTACAATTTCCTCATGGGAGAAAAGGTGAATCTTGTTGAACAAGATACTATAACAATAGGTATTTCAGGCGGGTGTGCTAGCCACATCATCTTACTGAGTAACATGGAGACCAACATTATAATCCTTGGGAAAAGTTCCAGCCATCATATCCGCTAAGATTCAGATATGGTTGGTGTCAAGATACTTCAGACTTAGACGGCTTGAGAAGAAAAGGAGGCAACACAGACTTATGAGATGGTGTTGCAAGAATCTCGGAATGAACGATGGAAGAAGGCCTTGAATCATGAGTTGTATTGCAAGACATATGAACACAATGTCCAGACATTCATGCCCACATGGAAGTTTTTTTTGAAGGGAACGCAGTCCAGTTCTAGTTGGGAACCATCATAGAGGATATCAAAGTCCCTCGTATAAGTTCGGATAGCTCTTCTGAAGAACTTCTTTTCTCCAGATCAAATCAATCAGTGGCTTGACGTGCTAGGAAATACATATGGACTGAGGTAGCAAACCTATAAAATCATAGAATACTTTGCACATGCATGAATGAATTGGAATGATTCCAGAGGAACCGAAATAAAATTTTCTCATAATCACGATGACAAAATGCACATGAACTTAGAGAAAAACACTTCTTTTATCAAACGTATTCTTCATGAGCTAGGCACAAAGATAATGCTTTCATGGTTTCCAACACTAGCGTAAATGTTCATCATGAGCCACAAATAAGAAGAGGAGGTGGATGATGGGCTCAGCAACAGCTAGTCAAGAATTCCACAAAAATGGATTCCCACGATTGTGTGAACAAGGTGATAGCACTAGTCAAACCAGAGGATATATTGATGTCTGCCCAAGGGAAACATCCACAATTAAACATTAATTGAAAGGTGCACCCCAAAATCCGGACTAAGTAGCACGACCAATGATAGAATGTTGATTCAACAGCCAACACACTAAGAATGGGCTTATTGTTCATTTACTCCAAGGTAATAGAGTTTCTATGACATAAGTGTTGAATTTACACATCACAATCCATTTGTCGGTATTCCAATTAGAAACAACACGAAAACTAAGAAATGAAAGGTGATGGCAAGAAGTATCACTATATCAAGAATTTTTGTGACGTGTGCAATTTTCACATCATTCTTGAAAAAGATGGTAATGCTCCAAGATAGAACATATCACAAGATGGCTAACTAGGAACTTAAGATTCAACCAAAACAAGACAAGCCCACATTTGAAAGGAAGGCAAGAATGCTACTTCCCATCATGAATTTAATTAATATTCTAGGAGAGTTCAGAATGTTGATGACCACGACACAATTGTAGAGAAGTCTCTTGAAGATGTAATCAATCAACGACGACATCAAGCAAAGAAATGGTGAAGCGAATGGTTGTCGAGACCAAATGTTAGAGTGCTAGTTAAGAATCAGAATTGCCTTTCAAGACAACCAACATGACATTCAAAGCTCGATGTAAGCTTAATGCACTGTTAGAATGGTGCTTTAGGGATTAAGGACATAGATAGTATGTGTTGGGGAACGTTGCATGGGAAACAAAAAAATTCTACGTGCACGCAAATCTATCCATGGTGATGAGCATCTATGAGAGGGAGAGTGGATCCACATACCCTAGTAGAACGCTAAGCGGGAAGCGTTAAGAAACGCGGTTGGTGTAGTTGAACGTCTTCGCAATCCAAATCGCCATGCGTCCCGTGATCCAAACACGATCCATCCCGCGATCCAATCACGATCCGTCCCACAATCCAATCACGATCTGTACCGCGATCCGATCACGATCCGTCCCACAAACTTGATCACGATCCGTCTCACAAACTTGATCACGATCCTTCCGATCTAGCACCGAACGGAAGGCACCTCTGCGTTCAGCACACGTACAGCTTGATGACGATCTCCACAATGTTGATCCAGCAAGAAGGAGTGGATAGGAAGAAGAGTTCTCCAGCAGCCTGACGGCGCTCCGGCAATGGTGGTGGAGCAACTCCGGCAGGACTTCGCCTAAGCACTACAGAAAACCGATCTAGAGGAGAAACTATGCACTAGAGATTAGGGTTTGCACGTGGCTGAAAATCAAGTGCAAAACCCTAGAAATCCACTAGTATATATAGGAGGGAGGGAGGAGGAGACACAGCTTGGCCTCCAAGCCTTGGATGCTTCAGCCGAACCAAGTGGTGGAGGTGGAGCCCACCTCCACTCCTAGTAGGACTAGGATTCACCCAATTTTGCCTTTTTCCACCATTTCCTATTGGGTCTTCTCCAGCTACATGAGCCTTGTGTGGGAGTTTCCACCAGCCCACTAAGGGCTGATATTCACTCTCCCACAGACCATGAAGCCTCTTGGGTCGAAATACCCCTCCCGGAGGTCTCCCGGTACACTACCGGCACTCCCGGTACACTACCGATGAGCCCAAAACTTTTCCGGTGACCAAAATAGGACTTCCTATATATGAATCTTTACCTTCGGACCATTTCAGAGCTCCTCGTGACGTCCGAGATCTCATCCGGGACTCCGAAAAAACTTCGGTCACCACCATACATAACTCTATACTACCGAAACGTCACCAAACCTTAAGTGTGCAGACCCTGCGGGTTCGAGAACTATGTAGACATGACCGAGACACCTCTACGGTCAATAACCAATGGCGGGACCTGGATGTCCACATTGGTTCCTACATATTCCACGAAGATCTTTATCGATCGAACCTCTATGTCAAGGATTCAGTTAATCTCGTATGATGTTCCCTTTGTTCTTCGATATGTTACTTGCCCGAGATTCGATCGTCGGTATCTCCATACCTAGTTCAACCTCGTTACTGGCAAGTCTCTTTACTCATTCCGTAATACAAGATCCTGCAACTAACACTTAGTCACATTGCTTGCAATGCTTATTGTGATGTTGTATTACTGAGTGGGCCCTGAGATACCTCTCTGTCACACGGAGTAACAAATCCCAGTCTTGATACATGCCAACTCAACAGACACCCTCGGAGACACCTGTAGAGCACCTTTACAGTCACCCAGTTACGTTGTGATGTTTGATACACACAAGGTACTCCTCCGATATCTGTGAATTGCATGATCTCATGGTCATAGGAACATATACTTGACATGTAGAAAACAGTAGCAATAAACTGACACGATCATAAGCTACGTTAGTAGTTTGGGTCTTGTCCATCACATCATTCTCCTAATGATGTGATCCCGTTATCAAATGACATCTCATGTCCATGGCTAGGAAACCTTAACCATCTTTCGATCAACGAGCTAGTTCACTAGAGGCATACTAGGGACATTGTGTTTGTCTATGTATCCACACATGTATCCATGTTTCCAATTAATACAATTATAGCATGGATAATAAACGATTATCATGAACAAGGAAATACAATAATAAACACTTTATTTATTGCCTCTAGGGCATATTTCCAACAGTCTCCCTCTTGCACTAGAGTCAATAATCTAGTTCACATCACTATGTGATTTACATTGTAATGAATCGAACACCCATGCAGTTCTGGTGTTGATCATGTTTAGCCCTTGGAAGAGGTTTAGTCAATGGGTCTGTAACATTCAGATCCGTGTGCACTTTGCAAATACTTATGTCTTTCTCCATGATGTAACTGTGGATGGAGTTGAAGCGTCGCTTTATGTGTCTGGTCTTTTCGAGAAACCTTGGTTCCTTGGCCACAGCAATGGCACCACTGTTGTCACAGAACAGGTTCCTTGGATTCAGTGCACTGGGCACTACTCCAAGATCTGTCATGAACTGCTTCATCCAAACACCTTCCTTCGCCGCCTCCGAGGCTGCGATGTATTCCGCTTTGCACGTAGAATCAGCTACCACGCTTTGCTTGGAACTGCACCAGCTTATCGCTCCCCCGTTAAGAATAAATACGTATCCGGTTTGCGACTTAGAGTCGTTCGGATCAGTGTCAAAGCTTGCATCGACGTAACCCTTTACGACGAGCTCTTCATCACCTCCATAAACGAGAAACATTTCCTTAGTCCTTTTTAGGTACTTAAGGATATTCTTGACCGCTTGCCAGTGCTCCATTCCAGGATCACTTTGAAACCTTCCGGCCATACTTATGGCAAGGCTGACATCGGGTCTTGTGCACAGCATTGCATACATGATAGAGCCTATGGCTGAAGCATAGGGGATGATACTCATATTTTCTCTATCTTCTGCAGTTACTGGGCATTGAGTCTTACTTAACTTCACACCTTGTAACACAGGCAAGAACCCCTTCTTGGACTGTTCCATTTTGAACTTCTTCAAAACTTTATCAAGGTATGTGCTCTGTGAAAGTGCTATTAAGCGTCTCGATCTATCTCTATAGATCTTAATGCCTAATATGAAAGAAGCTTCTCCTAGGTCCTTCATTGAAAAACTCTTGTTCAAATATTCCTTCACGCTTTCCAGCATTTCTATATTGTTTCCAGTCAGCAATATGTCATCCACATATAATACTAGAAACGCTATACAGCTCCCATTCACTTTCTTGTAAATACAAGCTTCTCCATAAACTTGTATAAACTCAAACGCTACGATCACCTCATCAAAGCGCTTATTCCAACTCCGAGATGCTTGCACCAGTCCATAAATGGATCGCTGGAGTTTGCAAACTTTGTCAGCATTCTCTGGATCAACAAAACCTTCAGGTTGCATCATATACAAGTCTTCCTCAAGGAAACCGTTGAGGAACGCTGTTTTGACATCCATGTGCCAAATTTCATAATCGAAATAAGCAGCTATTGCTAACATGATTCTGACAGACTTAAGCATCTCTACAGGTGAGAAAGTCTCATCGTAGTCAGCTCCTTGAACTTGTGAAAAACCCTTTGCCACAAGTCGAGCTTTTATAGACGGTGACATTACCGTCCGCGTATGTCTTCTTAAAGATCCATTTGTTCTGAATGGCCTTTCGCCCTTCAGGTAATACTTCCAAAGTCCATACTTTGCTTTCATACATGGATCCCATCTCTGATTTCATGGCCTCTAACCATTTCTCAAAATCCAGGCCCATCACTGCTCCTCCATAGCTCGTAGGTTCATTGTTGTCCAACAACATAACCTCCAAGACAGGGTTGCCGTACCACTCAGGGGTAGTACGCGGCCTTGTCGACCTACGAGGTTCAATAGTAGCTTGATCCGAAGCTTCATGATCATCATCATTAACTTCCTCTTCTACCGTCGTAGGTTCCACAGAAACATCTCTCTATGCTGCGCTACTTTCTGGTTGAAGTAAAGGTTCACTAACCTCATCAAGCTCTATTTTCCTCCCACTCAATTCTTTCGAGATAAACACTTTCTCAAGAAATGTTCCGTTCTTAGCGACAAACACTTTGCCTTCGGATCTGAGATAGAAGGTATACTCAACTGTCTCTTTCGGGTATCCTATGAATACGCATTTCTCCGCTTTGGGTTCCAGCTTTTTAGGCTGAAGCTTTTTCACATAAGCATCACATCCCCAAACTTTAAGAAACGACAACTTTGGCCTCTTGCCAAAACATAGTTCATATGGCGTCATCTCAATGGATTTTGATGGTGCCCTATTTAAGGTGAATGCAGCTGTCTCTAACGCATAACCCCAAAATGATAGTGGCAAATCAGCAAGAGACATCATAGAACGCACCATATCTAATAAGGTTCGATTACGACGTTCGGATACACCATTACGCTGTGGTGTTCCGGGCGGAGTCAACTGCGAAACAGTTGCACATTTTCTTAAGTGACTGCCAAACTCATAACTCAGATATTCACCTCCTCGATCAGATCACACAAACTTAATCTTCTTGTTACGATGATTCTCAACTTCACTCTGAAATTGCTTGAACTTTTCAAACGTTTCAGACTTGTGTTTCATCAAGTAAATATACCCATATCTACTTAAGTCATCAGTGAAGGTGAGAAAATAACGAAATCCACCACGCGTTGTAACATTCATTAGACCGCACACATCAGTATGTATGATTTCCAATAAGTCACTTGCCCGTTCCATTGTTCCAGAGAACGGAGTTTTAGTCATCTTGCCCAAGAGGCATGGTTCACATGTGTCAAGTGATTCAAAATCAAGTGACTCCAAAAGCCCATCAGCATGGAGCTTCCTCATGCGTTTTACACGAATATGACCTAAACGGCAGTGCCACAAGAAAGTGGTACCATCATTATCAACTCTACATCTTTTGGCATCAATGTTATGAACATGTGTATCATCACTATCAAGATTCAATATGAATAAACCCCTCACATTGGGTGCATGACCATAAAATATATTACTCATATAAATAGAACAACCTTTATTCTCTGATTTAAATGAGTAACCATCTCAGAATAAACAAGATCGAGATATAATGTTCATGCTTAACGCAGGCACTAAATAACAATTATTCAGGTTCATCACTAATCCCGATGGTAATCGAAGAGAGAGCGTGCCGACAGCGATCGCATCAACCTTGGAACCATTTCCCACGCGCATCGTCACTTCGTCCTTCGCTAGCCTTCGTTTATTTTGTAGTTCCTGCTTTGAGTTGCAAATGTGAGCAACCGAACCGGTATCGAATACCCAGGCACTACTACGAGAGCTAGTAAGGTACACATCAATAACATGTATATCATATATACCTTGTTTGTCGTTGGCCGCCTTCTTGTCAGCCAGGTAATTGGGGCAGTTCCGCTTCCAGTGACCAGTTCCCTTGCAATGAAAGCAATCAGTTTTTGGTTTGGGTCCATGCTTGGGCTTCTTTGCAGGAGTAGCAACTGCTTTGCCATCCTTCTTGGTTATACCCTTCTTGCCCTTGCCCTTGACTTTGCCATTTTTCTTGAAACTAGTGGTTTTATTGACCATCAACACTTGATGTTCTTTTTGGATTTCAGACTCAGCGACTTTAGCATCGCAAACAGCTCGGCGACTGACTTGCTCTTCCCATGCATGTTATAGTTCATCACAAAGCTCTTGTAACTAGGTGGGATTGAAGAACTCTGTCAGTGATCGCCTCTGGCGGAAGGGCAATTCCCTACTCTGTTAGACGAGTTGAATACCCAAACATTCTGAGTATATGTTCACTGATAGACCCATTCTCCTCCATCTTGCAAGCATAGAACTTATCGGAGGTTTCATACCTCTCGATCCGGGCGTTCTTCTGAAAGATAAACTTCAACTCCTGGAACATCTCATATGCTCCATGACGTTCAAAACGTCTTTGAAGTCCCGGTTCTAAGCCATACAATATTGCACACTGTACTATTGAGTAGTCTCCAGTACGTGCCTCCCAAGCGTTCTTAACGACTTCGGAGGTCATGTCTTCTGGTTGGTCACCAAGCGGTGCATCAAGGACATATGATTTCTGGGAAGCCGTGAGGATAATCCTCAGATTACGGGCCCAGTCAACAAAGTTACTTCCATCATCTTTTAGTTTAGCTTTCTCTAGGAACGCATTAAAATTCAGGGTTGCTACTACGCGAGCCATTGATCTACAACATAAATATGCAAAGTTCACTTAGACTATTGTTCAAGATAATGAGTTTAGTTAATCAAATTACTAAAGCTCCCACTCAAATTGACATCCCACAGGTCATATGAGTGTCACATGATCCAAATCCACCAACTCAAGTCCGATCATCACGTGAGTTGAGGTGGCTTCAATGGTGAACATCATTATGTTGATCATATCTACTATATGACTCATGTTCGACCTTTCGGTCTCTTGTGTTCCGAGGCCATGTCTGTACATGCTAGGCTCGTCAAGTTTAACCCCAGTGTTCTGCGCGTGCAATACTGGCTTGCACCCGTTGTATGTGAATGTAGAGTCTATCACACCCGATCATCACGTGGTTTCTCAACACGACGAACTTTCGCAATGGTGCACACTCGAGGAGAACACAATTTTATCTTGAAATTTAAGTGAGGGATCACCTTATAATCCTACCGTCATAATAAGCAAAACAAGGTGCATAAAAGGATTAAAATCACATGCAATTCATAAGTGACATGATATGGCCATGAACTTGTGCTTTAGATCTCCATCTTGAAAGCACCGGCATGATCTACATCGTCACCGGCACGACACCATGATCTCCATCATCTTGATCTCCATCAACGTGTCGCCATCGAGGTTGTCACGCCCTGCATGCTTCTACTACTATTGCTACCGTTTAGCGATAAAGTAAAGCATTACATAGCGCTTAATGATTGACACATAGGTCATACAATAATTAAAGACAACCCTATGGCTCCTGCCGGTTGCCGTACTCATCGACATGCAAGTCGTGAAATTCTATACATCACATGATCATCTCATACATCACATATATCACATCATGTAATTGGCCATATCACATCACAACAAACCCTGCAAAAACAAGTTAGACGTCCTCTAATTGTTGTTGCATGTTTTACGTGGCTACTACGGGTTTCTAGCAAGAACGATTCTCACCTACGCATAAACCACAACGGTGATACATAATTTTCTTTTCAACCTTCTCAAGGAACGCCTTTGTCGAATCCGATCCAACTAAAGTGAGAGAAACTGCCACCCGCAAGCCATCTTGGCAACAAGTTGCGTCGAGGGAATAGGTCTCTCGTAAGCGTACGAGTAATGTTGGTCCGAGCCGCTTCATCTCACAATACGGCTGAACCAAAATCCGACCAAGGGAGGAAGCAATCTAAGCATCAACGCCCACAAACCTTTTGCGTTCTACTCAAGATCTCATCTACACATAGACCTAGTTCATGATGCCACTGTTGGGGAATGTTGCATGGGAAACAAAAAAATTCCTACGCACACGCAGATCTATCCATGGTGATGAGCATCTACGAGAGGGAGAGTGGATCCACATACCCCTGTAGATCGCTAAGCGGGAAGCGTTAAGAAACGTGGTTGGCGTAGTCGAACGTCTTCGCGATCCAAATCGCCGTGTGTCCCGCGATCCAATCACGATCCGTCCCGTGATCCAATCACGATCCGTCCCGCGACCCGATCACGATCCGTCCCACGAACTTGATCACGATCCATCTCACGAACTTGATCACGATCCTTCCGATCTAGCACCGAACGGACGGCACCTCCGCGTTCAGCACACGTACAGATTGATGACGATCTCCACCGTCTTGATCCAGCAAGAATGAGTGGAGAGGAAGAAGAGTTCTCCGGCAGCCTGACGGTGCTCCAATGATGGTGGTGGAGCAATTCCGGCAGGGCTTCGCCTAAGCACTGTAGAAAACCGATCTAGAGGAGAAACTATGCACTAGAGATTAGGGTTTGCATGTGGCTGAAAATCAAGTGCAAAACCCTAGAAATCCACTAGTATATATAGGAGTGAGGGAGGAGGAGAGGCAGCCTGGCCTCCAAGCCTTGGAGGCTTCGGCCGAACCAAGTGGTGGAGGTGGAGTCCACCTCCACTCCTAGTAGGACTAGGATTCACCCAATTTTGCCTTTTTTTCCACCTTTTCCTATTGGGTTTTCTTCTCCAGCTACATGGGCCTTGTGTGGGAGTTTCCACCAGCCCACTAAGGGCTGATATTCACTCTTCCACAGCCCATGAAGCCTCTCGGGTCGAAATACCCCTCCCGGAGGTCTCCCGGTACACTACCGATGAGTCCGAAACTTTTCCGGCGACCAAAATAGGACTTCCTATACATGAATCTTTACCTCTGGACCATTCCGGAGCTCCTCATGACGTCCGGGATCTCATCTGGGACTCCGAACAAACTTTGGTCACCACCATACATAACTCTATACTACTGAAACGTCACCAAACCTTAAGTGTGCAGACCCTGCGGGTTCGAGAACTATGTAGACATGACTGAGACACCTCTACGGTCAATAACCAATGGCGGGACCTAGATGTCCACATTGGTTCCTACATATTCTACGAAGATCATTATCGGTCGAACCTCTATGTCAAGGATTCAGTTAATCCCGTATGATGTTCCCTTTGTTCTTCGGTATGTTACTTGCCCGAGATTCGATCGTCGGTATCTCCATACCTAGTTCAACCTCGTTACTGTCAAGTCTCTTTACTTGTTACGTAATACAAGATCCCGTAACTAACACTTAGTAACATTGCTTGCAAGGCTTATTGTGATGTTGTATTACTGAGTGGGCCCTAAGATACCTCTCCGTCACATGGAGTAACAAATCCCAGTCTTGATCCATGCCAACTCAATGGACACACTCGGAGACACCTGTAGAGCACCTTTATAGTCACCCAGTTACGTTGCGACGTTTGATACATACAAGGTACTCCTCTGATATCTCTGAGTTGGATGATCTCATGGTCATAGGAACATATACTTGACATGCAGAAAATAGTAGCAATAAACTGACACGATCATAAGCTACGTTTGTAGTTTGGGTCTTGTCCATCACATCATTCTCCTAATGATGTGATCCTGTTATCAAATGACATCTCATGTCCATGGCTAGGAAACTTTAACCATCTTTCGATCAACGAGCTAGTTCACTAGAGGCATACTAGGGACATTGTGTTTGTCTATGTATCCACACATGTATCCTTGATTACAATTAATACAATTATAGCATGGATAATAAACGATTATCATGAACAAGGAAATACAATAATAAACACTTTATTTATTGCCTCTAGGGCATATTTCCAGTAGTATGGTCAAGCTTTAGCATGACGACGATGGTGTAGCCTAACAACTTGCAAAGGCATGACCAAGTACAAACTCATAAGAAAATAAGATTAGCAAGAGTTGTTGAATCACAACGCATACTCGATTTAGATATCGGTGCCCTAAGTGTCCAATAACTAAGTACACGAGGAGACTGGAATCAGTGAAATATCATAGTTGACGAGGAGCTCATAAGAAGTTAAAAAGCTTTGTGATTTTCTCGAGATACCAGGGGTAATACTCATATGTAGATCAGAATTAAAGCTTGGACTGATGTATTGGTCTTGAGAAGATAAGTTCTTTAACTTGTCCAAAAATGAGATCAAAGAAGAACAATCATGGTTGGAACCACGATTGCAAAGGACAAGATCAAAAATACAATATCAAATCATTAAATGAATGATTTTGTGAAAGGACAAGCGTGTATGATAAGAGCAACATCGTTTCAATGGGCATGAACACAAGGTTGAAGGTCGACTCCCACTTCATCAATGCATCACCTTACATTTACACCTCGCCTTTGGTGAAATTATAGTTTTGAAAGATTATCTGGCAAAACATCAGAAAAGTATGACTTGTGAAAACTGTCAGGTTCACACGAATTAAGGAAGGCATAGGTCCAACCCATCAGGGCACCTTAGGAACATATACCACAAGCTTCAAGAGTAATTAACACATGCTTGTAATAGAGCATGGCTGACGAAAGCATAGGATACAACTTATCAGAGGAAGAAGGCTCAATTTACCAATGGCATCATGTATGAGGGGAAGAACATCACAATAAATTTGAATGTGAAGGATGCTATGGGATAATAACCCAACAATGGGTCTGGCGGTCTACAAAGGACCTGATGTGAGTATCGATACTCAAACAGAGGGAGAAAGAATGCCAGGCATCAGATTATAGAACGTCGAACAATTTCGATGCTTAAATAACCAAGGAATTAAGATTTCCAAATTGGTGTATCAGAAACAGATGTTCCGATCAAATACAATTAAGATGAAATGACTTAGATGGGCAATTAATCAAGGCTGATTTGTCGGGAACCAACTCATGTTTGGAAAGACGTGTGAGCCGGACGGATAATTTATGATAAACAACTGATGACTGCATGCATTCACACATAGGTTGAATCAATAAAGTTAAATGACAAACACAAGAGATTTTAATGAATATTGTTAGACATATGGAATTAACCATAACGCGAGCATGTGAGGAACATCAAGAGCAAAAGGCATACTGAGTATTTCGGAAGATCGACTAGTAATTTGAATGATTTTGTAAAACTCATGAAAACTGAGGACGAACGAATCCCCGGTAAGATAATTCGATGTACCTTATAATAACAAGAGCAACTGGAAATGAGTACAAATGACAGTTGTAGGTAGTTATCCATAGGGGTTGACGGTGGAAGGGAATCGCGAACGCGATGAGCACAAGTTATCGGGAAAACATCGAAGAGTATGTTCGGAGTCTTCTGATGAATCAAGTCATCATCAAGAATGAGGGGCTCTCCGGGGGAAGTAGTTACGAGAACCTAGAGTTAGAGTTAATAAAATCTTTAACCCAAAAGAGAAGAGAGATCAGAACCTAGAGTATAGACGAGGAAAAAAAGATCCTAATACCACCCGATTGAGATGTGGGCCCGTAAGCCACACAACAATGTTAGTGAAAAGTTTTTCAATGACTAGACTCAACTTTGGCAAAGGAGTTGGAAAGGGGGCTACCTACATGCAATTGGCTCTGATACAAACTTGTGATGCCCCCAATTTCGACCGTGCGCTAAACATACACGCAATGCGTACGATCAAGATTAGGGACTCACTTATCAATATCACAACACAACTCTAGACACAAATTAAAGTCATACAGCTTCATATTACAAGCCAGGGGCCTCGCTGGCTCGAATACAAAGCACGACAAACACGAGTCAGCGGAAGCAAATAATATCTGAGTAAAAACATATGTTAAACAAGTTTTTGCCTTAAGATTGCTAGCACAAACATAACAACAGATCGAAAGAGGCGAGGCCTCCTACCTGGGAACCTCCTATCCTACTGCTGGTCGAGGGTTGCCTCCACGTAGTAGTAGGCTCCTATGGTGGTGTAGTAGTTGTCTTCTGCGTACTCCATCTCCTGGGCTACATCGTCTGAACACAGCATCGTATCGAGGGGGAAAGAGAAAGCAAAGCAGCGGTGAGTACTCATCCAAAGTACTCGCAAGACTGACATCAGAACTATGCTAAGTATGCATCATTATGAAGGAATGGGGTATATCTGGACTAACTGCAGAAAGCAAGAATAGGGGGAAGGCCTACTCCTATCGAAGACTAGCATCTTCAACATCTTGCGGCATTAGAAGAGAGTAGACTAGTATCTCTTTTATAGTCATTTTATTGTAGAAATTTTATTCAGTAGCCACGCCCAAAGATTCTTCCTCGACTCCCTGTGAGGAAGCAATCTCGAAGCCAACATTCATTTCAAATTAAATCACAATTATAGTTGTATAAGGTCAGGGTACAACTCCAACTCGTCCTGTTATAGTGGACACGGCTATTCAAATAGATTATTCATCCCTGCAGTGGTGTACCACATTTCCAACATGCTTGGTCACCTCCGGTCGGACACACTTTCCTGGGTAATGCCCGCCCTCGGGATCCAAAACGTCATCGCCCCACCTAGGCTCAACGAAGGGGCCAGCCCGTCAGTCTAAATCCAAAGCACGCAGGTTCATGGGCCCACTTGCCCTTGCACTCCTGCACACTGCGAACGCGGCCGGAAGCAGACCTAGTACACTTAGTCCGCTAGTTGTACCTTCCAGCCCAATCTGGCGCGTGCTGCTCCATTGCTGACATCTGAAGCGCTTATGCTAATACAACGACGCTGAGTACCCATAACTTCTCCCACGTGAAGGCTTGGTGCGTAAAATGTCAAACGACCAACTCAGATCAAATACCCAACCCATGAGCATTTTATGAGGGGAAAGCGCGATGCATAAAGTGCGGTCCTGTCGCCCCGTCTCGAGGATTTGTGGCAAAGGCATCTCTTGCAAGTCCACGCCTCATCATCACCCCTTTGGATGCCTTACCAGCGCATCCCACCACATCTTACACATGGGTACCCTTGGGTCCGACCCATCTCAAGACTCTCGGGAACTCAGGTCCACCTCAACGAGGGTGGTACTGCCTGTCCCTCGAGTCTCATATTTCACATGTAAACAAGGTCAAGTTGAAGTAATTGTGTGTTTATACACCATGTTGATATCCGAGGAATCACCCTCGATGGATCCCACTCGAGGTATTTGTATGAGAAGAGTCGCTATCGATAAATGGGAAGGAGGAATCACCCTCGATACCCACGATTGATTAGCTACGCTACAGAATTAACGTCGGGAGTGCTAAGTGAGGTATCACCCTCGACACTTGTTAGTAGCTCTGTAGTGCCATACTAAAGGGGTGTGCGGTGATGTGAGGGGCCTGGCTCGTCGGTCGGTTGACCGAGTCTTCGGGTCTTTGAGTCGTCGATGAAGAAGTAGGGGCAACTCGGACTAAGGGGTCACTAGGGATTCATTGATCAACATATACTAAGCAGTTGATATTATTGAAGGTATAGTGACAGTTTATAAAAACCAGGCTATGCATCAGAATAGGAGCTAACTAATACAGTAGCAAAATTTTATGCAAGAATAAGAGTGAAAGGAATGGGCGATATCGGAATGCTCAAGGGGGGGTTGCTTGCCTTGCTGCTCTGCGGCAAGAGACTGATCGTCAACAGCGTAGTCATACCCGGCATCACCGTCAGTCTCGAGGTCTATCGGAGAGAAGAGGGGGAAGAAACAATAAATATAAAGTAGACAAATGCATCATGATGCATGACATGACAATATGCAGAGCTAGGTATGCACTAATGCAGTACTACATGTAGCACACGGGTCGGAAGAATACCTGATGATATTTTCTGGGTGTCGGGCTTCTACCGGACAGATGAAACGGATGGAAAAGTCCCATGTTTGCTATGCTAGGAGCACGTGACACACTAACGGACTGCGTATTCGGATTTGTGGGATTTTTTTGAACAACTTTCATGTTCTAAACTTTTTCAACCAGACTATGGTTTATTTTATATTAATTTTTAAAGATTTAATAATATTCATAAATTAAAATAGATTATTTTAATTCAATAATTCAATTATGACATCAAAATGATATCATGCTGACCATACCTGGCCAAACGGGCCGGCCCAGCGGCACGCCGCGCCGGCACGGCATGCGGCCCGACACGAACTAAACGGGCCATGCCAGGCCCGCGCCCCGCCTTGGGCCGTGCCTGGGCCGCCACCCCCAACACGCGGGCCGACACGACACGACCCAATTATCTTTTTTATTTTTTTATTTTTTTATACGGCCCAATAAGTAAAAATATACTAAAAACGCTCAGTGCGTCAAATAGTAGTCATATTAGCGGGCCTGGCATGCCGACGGGCCGGCCCGATTAGCAAAAGGGCCGTGCCTGGGCCGACACCCCGGGCACGCGGGCCGGCACGACACGACCCGGTTAGTAATCGTGCCACGGCGGGCCGGGTCGTGCCGGACACGATTACCAGCGGGCCGTGCCGGGCCGGCCCGTTTGGCCAGGTATAATGCTGACATCACCAGTCAACAGTCCTGTTGACGTGGTGAAACTGACTGCTGGGTCCCACGTGTCAGTGTCGTAGCTCTAATTAATGTTTAAATAACTTTTAACCAGGTTAATTAGTGAGGTGGGACCCTCCTATCATTCACTATTTAAGTTAATTAATTAACAGAATTAATTATTAACCTTATTAATTTCATTAAGTTAACTAACAGATTAATCAACTAATTAATTAGCCTTACTTAAGTTAACTAATTAATAATAATAATTATTATTTTATTATTTTTCTTTTTAATTAAAAACCGTTTTAGGGGTCTGGCCCCCCTTTGTCTGTCTCTGTGGGGGGTGGGTGGTTAGAGGGGGGTTAATTCCCCCCTAACCAAATCGGGCAGGGGCAACGGGCGAGCCGGCGAGGGGCTCGTTGGCGGCGCCGATGGCCGGCGACAGCGAGTGACAACGAGGGCGACGGGGGTCGGCGCAGGGCTGCGATGGCCGGAGGCGGAGCGCTTGCGGGCGTGCGGGGCAACGGCCAGTGGCGGCGGCAGCGGGCGACGGGGATGGCGAGCGGTGAGCGGTAGCCGGCGCGGTGGAGGCCCTGCTAGAGGGGGAAGGGGGAGAGGGAAAACGGGACCGCAGCGAGTGGCGGTGGCTAACGGCGGCGGTGGGGGGGCTCGCCGTGGCCGATGTGAGGCACCGCGGGGGCCTACGGGCGCGGCCGAGGGGACAGCGGGCGCGATGGCGTAGGGAGGGCTGGAGCAAAGGAAGAGGGAAGGGAGGAAGGGGCCTCACAGCTCCTGTATGGGGGAGGCAACGGGCTCGGGGCATTGCGACAAGGCGACGCAACGGCGGGGAGGCGACGGTGACGGTTGGCACAGCGACGGCAGGGGGGTGTCGGGCGCATCCAGACGCCGGCGAGGAGGCGAGGAGGAGGCCGGGGAGGGCCCGGCGGCGTGATCGCGCCGTGGGCGAGGTGGCGGCGGTCGTGGAGGGGGGGGGGGGGGGGGGCAATCCAATCGAGAGGACGGGTGGGGAATCGGGAGCGAGTGGGGAATCTGGTGGGCTATCGGGAGCGAGTGGGGAATCTGGTGGGCTTAGGGTTTGGGTGGAGGGAGGTGTAGGCGGCCGGCTGGGATTTGGCCTAGTCAGGCCAGTGGGGCTAGGTGGGTCGGTTGGTGCCGGCCCAGTGGGAGGGGGTTCTTTTACTCTTTGTTTTTATTTAGTTTTGGTTTTCTTTTTCTTTTAGTTGTTTTCTGTTTTCGTTTTATTTTATTTTAGTGGATTTAAATACCTTATAAAAATGTGGTTTCAACATGAAAAATATCCAGAGAATATTTGTCACACTTTGAACATTTTTATTTTCATATTTGAAAACTTTATTTGTTTGACCTTATTTTAAATTTGAATTTGAACAGGATTTGAATCCAACGCAAGATTAGCAACAGTAAACGTGGTGACGTGGCATCATTAGTGTGGGATTACTGTAGCTTAATTACAGAGACTACTGTATCACAAAACCAGGGTGTCACACGTTCCTCGCGCCGCTCACTGCCATCCACGGCGGAGGAAGCGATGGCGCGAGCGCAGCTACTCCTAAACTTCCCTCCGGCTGCGGAGAAGCTCGACGAAAGGAGAGCCACCATTCAAAGCCTTCTCAGCCTCACAGATAAGCTTCATCCCACAGGGCTGCCTCAAACCAAAAGTGCCCGTAGTCGACACGACCTCGGCGCACTCTCCTCCGCGACAGCATCGCTGGTCGCTGACCCGACAGACCAACGCCTACGACGGTTACTCAACGACGTCGTCTGACCCGCATACGTGCCACGGTCAGCGTCATGTTCTTCAGTAATGTGGCAAGGAAGACGCCTGAACCGCAATCGTGCGGCAACGGGAAGCACGCCTCAAGTCAGACAGGCGCGTGAGGCCCACTATAGATAAGTCCGCGCCGGGGTACCCTGTCAGCCTACCTTACGAGGTGGGCTGTCCAGCGTTTACCCATGCGTTGCGGCAAGTCCATTGGCCCAACTCCCGCACGTTCAAACCAGAAGTCCCGGAGAAGTATGATGGCAAGACCCATCCGTCAGAATTCTTGAGCGTCTACACCGTTGCAGTGCAGGCTGCCGGGGGCCGCGATGACAAGATATTGGCCAACTGCTTCTCGTTGGTGCTTAAACCCAACGTCAGGTCATGGCTGATGCACTTGCCATAGGGGTCCATCACTTCCTGGGCGGACCCGTGTCATGAGTTCGTTGGCGCCTTTACCGGAGGTCGTCAAGCTCTTGGCTAGGAGAGTGATCTGCACATCATCCCCCAGAAGGAAGGTGAAACTCTGCACAAGTACATCCAGACGTTCAACCGCGTTGACCATAACAGCCCAGACATTCACCCTGACGCTGTTATCAGTGCGTTCCATCAGAACATGCGCAACCGCAGGATGCGGGAAGAGCTGGCAATGAACGAAGTCACGGACGTCACCGAGCTTTATGCTTTGGCACACAAGTGCGCTCGGGCTGAAGAATGGAGAAGACTCCCCGGGCAAGATGCCGGTGCCGAGGTCGACTCTGAAGATGAGGATACTGCTGTCCCGACAAAGAAGGGCCGACGATGGAATAAGAAGCGCAGGCGAAAGACCGTGCTTGCCGTCCAAGCATCCAGCAACCCCGGCGCCGCCAAGAAAGGCAAGGTCGATGAACCCAACAACGATGTTGTCGGTGTCACAGCCCTAGCTAGACATTGTTTGTTATTGCATCTCATGCATGCATTTTTAAATCCAAATGAACTTTAATTGAGGAATGATCCAACCTTAGAAAGAATTTTTGTAAAGTAAGCAATATAAAAATTGCTTCAAGTAGTACCAAGAAAATGTTCCTCCTTTTCTACTAAAATATTGGCATGAGGTAAAATTGTCATCCAATATTTGGGAATCACAGAAACATTTTATACTGGGCATTTGAATTAATTCAAACCCTATTTGTTATAGATATATATTTTCCCTATATTGAAAATATATGTCCAATAATTCTGAGAATTATTATGTGGCATTGGATAATTCCATTTATCCCACATATATATTTTGAGATTTTTATTAATCGTCTTGTATTTATCACAAACCAAAACAAATTGCAAAAACAATAGAAATAATAAAAGAAAAAAAGAAGGCAGAGCCTCACCTGGACACTTACCTGGCCCAGGAGGGAGGTCGCCCATCTGGCCCTTTGCCAGTCACCCCTAACCTCTCGCCAAGAGGACACGGGCGCGCACCCCGCGAGTGTGGCCATGCGCCGGACCACCTCCTGCATTTTTGCATGTCTCCCCCTTAACCCTGAGAGTGCCACAACCCTCCTGGACCCCCTCGAGCTCTATCCCCTCTCTCTGCTGCTCTCTCTCTTCCTCTACTCCCTCTCCCTCGGACCCGAGCGGAGCTCGTCGCCGCCGCTCTCAGCCCCTCAGCCTCTGTTCTCGCTGAGCCCCCCCATCATGCTCATCGCCTCCGCCGTCCAGCAACATCTCCTCGTAGAAGAAATCAAGCCGGAGGCCCCTGCATCATCGCCATCATTGTCTTCGTCCTCGGTTCCGACGAGGGCCGCTGGTCGATTCGCTCCGTCCGAAGCTTCCCCGACCTCGTAGTCGCCTCTGCTCGACCCCGCGGTGAGCCACCGCCCGTTTTCCCCCTCGCGCCCTGCTCTCCTGTGCCCTCTAGCCGCTGTCCCCGCAAGCCGAGCTCTAGCCGCCACCACGGGTTCGCCTTCGACGAGCTCCGGTGACCCCAGGGCCCCCCGTGGTCCCCTCTAGATACGCACGGTCCGGGACTATGCCCTGGTAGCCTCGGCACACTAAACCGACATCGGTAGCGAAATTTCGGCATGCCTCCGCCGCCCTGGATGGTCACCGTCGGTCACACCCCAGCGTGCTGACGTGGCCGGTTTAATTAGCCACTAACCAACCCTCTCAGTCACTGACACTAGACCCCACTGCACTAATTAACTCCTCCAATTTAATTGGTTTAAGTTAATTAAGTGGGTTAGTCCCTGAGTCAATGACAGGCGGGTCCCACACGATAGGTTTGACCTGGACTGGGTCTGTTGACTTGTTGACACAAGCATGACCTCTGGCTGACGCAGTTAATGAATTACTATAATAAACTAATTTCAGAAAATGTTTAAAACTTCCAAAAATCATAGAAAATAATCTGTAAGTCAGATGAAAATAATTTATATATGAAAAATGATCAGAAAAATCCAATGAATCTGTTTATGCCATGATCATGCATGTTTGAAAAAGTTAACATCACCAAGTAGGCCATTTATGATTAGGGCAATATATGAAATATCATTTGGAGTTGGAATTCAAACTTGTTTGAATTCCACTTCAATTAACCTGGCTAATTGTTCCTCTAGGTCAATTCAGTACCTTAACTTGTCATATCATGCATCATGTTTGTTGTATTGCATTGAATGTGTTCCTTGTTTTACCGGTGGTGTTCCCTTTCGGTAGACGATGGTTCTGACGATGTGAATGTTGAAACTAATGAAGAAAAGTAATATCTTCAGGATTGTCAGGCAAGCAAACCCCCTTGAGCATACTGATATGAACCCACTCTCTTGCTCCTGCTCTCTTTTACTGCATGAGGACAACAACGATTCAACTGTTACCTGTTCATGGTAGTTGAACCCATTCCTTTGCATGACTTGTCTTTGTCATAGTAAATAGTTGAAACCACATAGCCTGAGTAGCAACTGCTTGAGCCTTGTTGTGCTTCCTCATCAATGCTTGCTTATTGTGCCAGCTATGCTTAGGGTCATGTCGTGTCGGGTCTGATCCATCTGAGCGATGAATCGGAATGGCAGTGTTCATGTCCTACTGTGTGTCAGCTAAGTGTGTGAACACGATTTGGTAAAGGTAGCAATGAGAGGCCATGTAGGAGTACATGGCGGGTTGTCTCATTGGGATCGTCCTTAAGAACCGAGTTCTGTGTTTGTGATGCAAGACAGTTACTACCACACGTCGGGCCCTGAAATATCACCCCGCTCGACTTATTAATCACCTAGATCTCTGTCCAGGAGTTGCAACTAGTTTCTGGTGTTTGCAGGAAAAGTGTTGGCCACCGTGCATAGCGCTGCCCGATGGGGTGGACTGTGATGCGGTATAGGCACAGTGGCATGGTGTACCAAGTGGCACCCGAACGGTGGGCTTAGGAACCCAGCGCAAATCGTTTGAGGCCGTAGCGGAAACTTCGACCAGACTTCCATGCGGGTTCAGTCTCAAATAGGCGATAAACTTGGACTAGGGTCTTGTGTGATTGATGGTCATGGCCGATGCCCACGCCAGTGCTTCCGCTTGAAGGTTGCCGAGATGCATGACGTGCATATGGTGATAAGTGGCGAGAGCATGTGTGAAGAAGTACACCCCTGCAGGGTTATGAATCGGTTCGAATAGCCGCGTCCTCGGATATAGACTACTTGGAGAAATTATGTGGTTCATAAACAACTTGAAGTGGATACTCTAAAATACACAAGATAGGCGTGAGTGCTATGGATGGCCTTCTCGTAGGGAGACGGAAGTGGGTCCACAGTGGTGTATTGATATGGTGAATATGTGGACTTGTGTGCGCTATCCCACCTCAAAAGAAAGCACTTGTAGTTGTAGTATAGGTTAGCCAAGTGTCAAAGCTGACTTGCTACAATAAACTCCACAACCCCCTTCATTGATACTGATGCATATGTAGTTAGTTCTGATGTAAGTCTTGCTGAGTACCCTTGTACTCACGTTTGTTTAATTTATGTTTTTGCAGAGGAGATGTCAGTCTCATTAGTGGTATTTACGACGTGAAGTTTGATGTTGATCGGATTAGCTTGGGAATCCCAGACAGAGGTCTGGTTCCTTTGGTAGGGTCGTTGTAGATTTTTAGGCTCCTCCAGCCACTTTTGTAGATGTCTTTACCCAGACATATTTAATTTCTGCTTGTTTGTTTGAATGCTCTGAATGTTGGGTTTTGTGACCCCTGCTTGTAACATCTTATTGTGTTGGCTCTTACGAGCATTCTAAATAAATGTTGTAATGTTGTATGGTTATGTTGTGATGCCACAGTTGTATCTATGCATATCGGGCATGTCGTGTGTACGTGTGATGTGCAACGGTATGTATGGGATTCGACACCTAGTTGTGTGCCTTTAGTAGTACTCTTTACGGGGAAATGCCTCTTTGTGCTTCCACCGAGCCTTGGTAGCTCGCTACTGCTATTGACACATTGATTGACCGGCATGTATCCTTGTTTGCTGATGTGTCTGTCCCTTCAGGGAAATGTCTCACGGTGTAATGGAGTCCCTATAGCCTGCTACGACTCGTCTACGTGTAGTGATGACATTTATGTCCCACGACGTAATGGAGTCCTTGTAGCTTGCTATGACTCGTCTACACATGCTAGAGATCCACACCTACATTGTTGGGATACGTATGCATGTCCCAGTACGGATGTGACACTTGGGTTCTACGACTAGTCATGTCGGTCTCGGTTCTTTGACATTCGATTTCTTGCGACACATTCACATACGTGAGTCAAAAGACACAAACGGTCCCGGCCCAGGTAAGGTGGTATCTGTGGAGATAACCTTGCGTGAGACCGCAAAGTGATGTGATGTGTTCCAGGCTAGATTCATATGGCTTAGGACCGAGGTCCTGACAGCCGGGTGCACCTCCTGCTATGCCCTGGCAGCTACCGGCAAGCAAGAACACTCCGGCAAGCAGTATTGCAAGATCCATCGCACCAAAGGCCACAACCTCCAAGAATTACGGCAAGTTGAGCAGCTTGCCGAGAAGCAGAGGGCCGAATACGAGAGGCGAGATAAGGTGAAGGGTCAGGATGGTGTTGAGGGGTCCGGCAAGAAGCGTGTTGGCCGAGGGGGCCACCGCGGCAAGACCAAGCAACAGAAGGAGCGGTCCACCCGTAGCCACGACGTGCAAGAAGAGGATGATGATGTCAAAGAGGAGGACGAGTCTAGTGAGCGTGAGTTTTAGAAGGCTACCGAGATGATGTGCATAGAAAGAGGAGCCTCGTTGCATTCCTCTCACCGCCAACTTAAACAGTGGGCGCGCGAGATTAATGCGGCAGGTCTCGCCAACAATCCACAACCACTAGGTGACGAAGATGTTAGTCGATAGTGGGGCCATCCAGAACCTGATCTCGTCCGATGTCATTCAGAGGCTGCAGATTCCTGACGAAGATCTCGAGCCGATAGGCGCTTTCCAAGGGGTCAATTCGGGAAGAACTTAGCCGAAAGGCAAGGTCACACTGCCGGTGACGTTTGGGAGCGACATCAATTTCAGAATGGAGAAGATCGTTTTTGATGCCGCCAAGATCTCATTGCCATACGACGGCATTCTTGGCCTCCCAGCGCTGGCCAAATTGATGGCGGCCACTCACCTCGCTTACATCGTGCTGAAGATGCCCGGGCCAATGAGTGTCATTACCATCAACTCTGGCAAGAAAAGCGCGCTTATCTGTGCCGAACAACTATACCGGGGCGCAGTCGCAGCACCTGCCACCAAGGCACTTGCTCCTACCGCTGAAGCTTCCGGGGGGAAGAAGACCGGCAAGGCCTCTGGCGCACAGTCCGGCAACCGCACCTCTTCGGGGTGTTACGCTACTGTTGACGATGTGCCAGAGAGCTCCACCGGCAAGAGCAAAAATTCCAAGGCTGGCCCGCCAGAGACCAAGAAGGTGGCCGCCAAGGAGGATGGCATGGGGGGAACTTTCACCATAAGTTCCACCCTTGATGAGAAATAGGAAAGCGCACTCATCGCCTTCTTGCGGGCTAATAGCGATGTGTTTGCATGGCAAGCATTTGATATCCCCAGTGTTCCCAGGAAGGTGATTGAGCACCACCTTGCCTTCTGCCCACAAGCGCGGCCCGTCAAGCAGAAGGTCTGGAAGCAAGCTTTGGAGCGGCAACAATTTATTGCCGAGGAGATCAATAAACTGGAAGCGACTGGCCTGATCAGAGGAGTACTCCATCCTACGTGGTTGGCCAATCCAGTCGTAGTGTGCAAGGCGAATGGGAAGTGGAGGCTATGCATTGATTTCATAGACATCAACAAGGCCTGCCCCAAAGATCCTTTTCCTCGACCAGATTGTGGACTCCACTACCGACTGTGACTTATTGTCTTTCCTTGACGCCTATTCAGGCTATCATCAGATTTTCATGGCCAAAGTAGACGAGGAGAAGACTGCATTTATCACCCCATGTGGTACGTATTGCTTTCTGCGTTTGCCTTTCGGGTTGAAAAGTGCTGGTTCTATCTTTGAAAGAGCGGTCTAGATTGGTTTTGAGCCCTAGGTAAATAGAAATATGGAAGCTTATATGGACGACATAGTGGTCAAAACCAAGGATAAGTCCACGCTCATATCAGACCTAGAAGAAACATTTGCAAATCTGCGCAAGATCAACATGAAGCTCAACCCCGAGAATTGTGTGTTCGGTGTCCCATCCGGCAAGCTTCTCAGGTTCTTTGTGTCTCAACAAGGAATCGAAGCAAATCTCCACAAGATAAACGCAATTGAGCAAACTGAGGCACCAAGATGAGTCAAGGACTTGCGACGCCTTGTCGGCTATGTTGCTGCTCTGAGTAGGTTTATCTCAAAATTTATTGAGCGTGCCCTGCCCTTTTTCAAAATCATGAAGAAGGCAGGTCCAATGAAATGGACTCCAGAAGCAGAGGCGGCGCAACAGGATTTGAAGAAGTATCTTTCCTCTCCGCCGGTCCTAGTCGCGCCAAAACCACAAGAGCCATTGCTATTGTACCTGGCAGCAACAAATCAAGTGGTGAGTGCTGCACTGGTGGCTGAAAGAGAGGTTGACGAAGAAGCAGTGGCCATGACAAGGACGCCAAGTGACGAGCCAGGACATTCCCCGGCAGGGTCTGGTGCCAGCAAAGAAGGATCTGTGCAGTTGAAAGAGATATTCCACAAGAAGAAAGTGGTGCAGTGACCAGTCTATTTTGTCAGCTCCTTGTTGCAGGGGGCTAGATCAAGGTATTCTAGCATGCAAAAATTTCTCTTTGGCCTTCTTATGGCCTCGAGGAAGCTGTGCCATTACTTCCAAGCACATGAGATCACCATTGTCACCTGCTTCCCGCTATAGCGGATATTGCGAAACTCAGAAGCTATCGACAGGACTGTGGAGTGGGCCCTGGAACTATCAAGCTTTGGTCTTAAGATTGAAAGCACTTCGACCATTCAGAGCAGGGCCTTGGCGGAGTTCATTGCAGAATGGACCCCAACGCCCGATGAAGAGATTCCAGAGTCAACTCTCCCCGGAAAGGAGACTAATTGAGGATGGGTCATGTATTTTGATGGAGCTTTCTCGCTGCAAGGCACTGGTGTCGGAGTGCTGCTTGTCGCACCCGCCGGATAGCACCTTAGATATGTGGTCCAGATGCAATTTCCCCAAGAGATATCAACAAACAACACTGCTGAGTACGAGGGGCTGCTTACCGGTGTTAGGATCGTGGCGCACCTTGGGATCAAGAAACTTATTTTCAGGGGTGATTCTCAACTTGTCGTCAGGCAAGTGAACAAAGATTACCAGAGTCCATTGATGGAAGCTTACGTAGATGAAGTGAGGAAGTTGGAAGAACATTTTGACGGCCTGCAAATGGAGCACGTTCCACATGCAGAGAACAACGTTGCCGATGGCCTGTCAAAGTGTGCTGCCCTCAAGTTACCTGTGGAACCAGGAACTTTCGTGCTCCAACTAACTCAACCCTCCGTGACACCATCAATTGGACAAGAGAAGAGGAGAAAGTTAAGTTCTGCCAAGTATTTCCTGGCAGAGCTCCCCGAAGCCGCCGGTGAGAAGGTTGCCAGAGGGAACGACCGACTTGTCGGTGAGTACTATGCTCCGACAGGGGCCCCGACTCTTGCTGTAGAAGCATACGCCCCCGATAGGCTTGCCAGGTCATAGCAGACTCCGGCAGGCCCTTAGGCCCTTGCCGTCAAGGCAAATGCTACCCTGGCAGAGGATACGCCTTTAGTCCTTGTTGTCGAGCCACAGGCTCCAGCATGGGCACAACACATTGTCCAATTCCTTCAAACAGGAGAACTCCCCGAGGAACAAGAAGAAGCAGAGAAAGTAGCCCGCCGGTCTCATATGTAGCAGTTCGTAGACAACATCCTGTACAGAAAGAGACCCAATGGCGTGAAACTCAAGTGCATTTCTTGGGAGGATGGACTGGAGCTGTTGGCAGAGATACATGGAGGCATATGTGGCTCCCACATAGGATCAAGGGCACTTGTCAGAAAGGCATTCGGGCAAGGTTTCCTTTGGCCCAATGGCCTCCAGGATGCAACTACGTTAGTAACCAAGTGTGAAGCATGCCAGTTTCATTCGAAAAAACTACATCAACCAGCTCAAGCCCTTCAAACAACCCCTCTCTCTTGGCCATTTTTGGTCTCGGGGCTCAACATCTTGGGCCCCTTTCCCCGTGCTGCCGGGGCTTTGAGTACTTGTATGTGGCAATCAATAAGTTCACAAAGTGACCGGAAGTGGAAGCAGTGACAAAGGTGACATCACAATAAGCCGTCAAGTTCTTCAAAGGACTAGTTTGGCTCTTTGGTGTTCCCAACAGGATCATCACTGACAACAGCACACAATTCACGAGCCACACCTTCATGCTATATGTCCGAGACCTTGGTAGCAAAATCTGTTTTACTTCCATTGCCCACCCGAGGAGCAACGGCCAAGTGGAGAGGGCTAATGCTGAAGTGTTGCGAGGTGTCAAGACGAGAACTTTCGACAAGCTGCATAGGTGTGGAAGGCACTGGATTGATGAGTTGCCGGTGGTTCCTTGGTCAATCAGGACGACACCAAATCGAGCTACTGGCCAGACACCCTTCTCCCTTGTCTATGGGGTGGAGGCAGTTCTCCCCACGGAACTCATATACGGTTCTCCTCGAGTGCTCGCTTATGATGAGCTGGAGCAAGAGCAGTTGCACCAAGACGAAGCGATGCTCCTTGAGGAAGACAGTCTTCAGGCTGCTGTGAGAGCCACGCGCTACCAGCAAGGCTTGCGCCGCTACCATAGCCGCAAGGTCAATGCCAGAAGTCTTGAGGAAGGTGACCTTGTTCTTCGGCGAGTTCAGTCTGCCAAGAATCCAAACAAGTTGATGACAAAGTGGGAAGGCCCTTATCGGGTAGTACGAGCCACTAGGACCGGTGCAGTCCACCTAGAGACCGAGGATGGCATTCCGGTGAGCAACTCCTGGAGTATTGAACATCTTAGAAAGTTCTACCCATGAGGCGCGGTTGCCGGGCTAGCCCCGACAACCACCTTTTGTACAAGTCTTGCCACTGAAGCATGATATCCTTGGTACAAAGCCAGGCTCAGACCCTATGCGTAGTTAAAAAAAGATAAGTGTTCTGCAATCCTGTCCGATTCTCATGTTTACTTACATGCATGTTTATCTAAAGTGTTGCATTGCACTTGATCCCGGCAAGGACTAAAGGACCGCCAAGGTTCCATATCCATATTTTCCCTTCTTTCTTTTTCTCAAAGGACAGAAGGATCCCTCGCTTGCAGATTTGCCAGGGGGGAATGATAGTATGGATACCTATGAGCGACGTCCCAAAAAAAACTTGCTAGAAGGAGAAAGGTAACAAAAGGATAAGTTGCGAAATCCCCATGTGAATCCTTGCCGTAACGTTATTTTCCTTGAGCGACTTCGACTTTTGTATGGAAAACCTGCACACGCGGGAACCTTGCCGCGATTGGATGCGCTCTCACTGCGTTCGGGACCGCTCAATGGCTTAAGTAGCTTCGCCCGCGCTCCTTGTTTCGTTTTGAGTCCGCTCAAAGATCCAAGTGGTAGCGCCCGCACCCTTATCCCGTTTTCGAGTAAGACCAACGCCTTGAACGGCCGCACCAAGGACACCAAGGTGTCTTGCCGGCAGTGGCACCCCCGGCAGGCTGCTAAGGACCCGTTCCTCAAAGCGTTGGCGGTAGGGCTACATACGCCACCATGATTCTTCCAGAAAGGGCATAGGGAAAATTCCATACACATAAACAGCCCAACAAGGAAGATAATACACATTCATTCAAAATAGGGCTGAAATTTATATCAGATATCGATTTTCCTCTAAGAACATCTTTATTTGACTTTCTGCCCTAGGGGGAGATTACAAGAAGAGAAATATGGAGAGGAAGGGCAGATTACAAGAAGAAAAAGATGGCGAGAGCCCCCCCGGCAGAAGCCCGGCCTGACCCCTCTGGACCAACACTGCACGGACGAGTAGGGCTGCCAGATGGGCAGGCAAGAACCTGGCCCCTCCTGGACCAGCATTGCACGGAGAAAAGAGCCAGAGCAGGCGGAAAGGGGGATGGACCCCAGAAGCCGAAGTCCACGGGCCTGCCAAAAGACCTAGCTAGAAGATGAGGCAGCGCCCGAGACTGAAGCACCTAACAAGGACATCTTGCTGGGAGGGGGAGAGGCGTGAGGGTGGCGATGATGGCGTGCCGGTGGTCAGTACGAGCTCGAATCTTTGGGCTCTGACTTGATTGCCCAAAGACCGAGCTCATCGCCATTGTCTTCGCCACTGTCCTCCCCGTCACTCTCGCCGGAGGACAGGCTTTCGATGCTGCTCGCACTCTCTTCGCAGCAGCTGAGGCGGATGCCGGAGCTCCCATAAATCTTGATGGAGAGCGTATTGGCGTCCGTCATTTTGAAACGAAGAACGTGCCCCACCTAGAGACTGTGGGCATGCGCGAAGGTCTTCCAACCATGCCTGAGTAACATGACGCAGCACGCTGGGTACTCAACGTCGACCTGCGTCACGACATTACAACACCCTGCCATGCGCAGCCATAGGAAGGGCGGCTCGACATCCTCCACCGCCCTAGCAAAGAGGTGTGGGAGGTGCAGATGGCTCCAGAGGGGACCACCCAGCTCGAGGACAAAGTCCAGTGCCACCCCCTCGGTGTGGGCCTCTTCGATGGAGATGCGTGGCGCCGGAGGAAGGGGTCGAGAAGCGCTCTGCCTCAACCGACCTCGGCCTCCGCGGCGGCCACGGCCCTCGCGCCTCCTCCTCCATGCAAAATCGAGCCTCCCTCTGCCTTTGCGGCTGAAGCGGTGGCATGATACCGATGAGAGCTCCTCCTTGCAGCCAAGGAAGGTGGTCGCCCCGCCCCTTATACATTGTGAAGGGCGGGAGCTGCCTGTAGATTGAGAAGACGAGTGGGAGGCAGACTGCGGAGTTTTGCACTCGAAAGGCAAAAGAAGGATGGATGAGCTCCGCCCCCGCTGTCCCCAATTTATAGGAGGAAGTGTGGGGGCTGGCTCTCCCCCACACCAAAGGACACCGCCCACCTCCTCCAATAGTGGCGTCCTCGATCATGGGGTGAACAACAACCGCCCCGTCACCCCAATCCATGGCTCCGCAGTTACTGCCTTTTCTCAGGGGCTTTAAATCACGAGCGTCGTTGCTAGCTACCCGCTATGCATGCAGCACGCGTGGCGGAAAAGACCTGACATGGTAATTGAAAACTCGGCGGCCATGCCGCACACGTATCACACTACCCACATTCAATGGGCATCGTGGGGAAGCACAGGGAGCGTAATGGTCACAACTGCAAGGCTATACCACGCGTGCCCGTGCACTGGTTGGGCCTAGCCCAACAACGCCTCGCGACGTGTATGGCCCAGGCTCAGGGGCTCCTGTCGGTGCACTAGAGTTTTTGGGCCATCTAGTGACCCTTTACTCGTGCACATGCAGTAGTAGCCGCCCCGGCGGCAAGGCCCAGCAAAGACTTGTCAAGCACCAATACATAAGACTCAAGACTACCGGCAAGACCTTGCTGAGAGGGCTATAAAGCCTCCAGGCGAAGCAAGGCCCCCGACAAGGCAAGGTCCCGGCAAGGCAAGGCCCCGGCAAGCACCGCCAGCACACAAGCTAGGTGTCGATTCACCTAGACGCACGTCACGGCGTCGATGTTGGAGGGAGCTAAGCGGCACCGATGGGACGGGTTCCCGTCTCGTCCCACTGACGGACTGAGGTGCCTGACGGTGCATTGAATGCTCTTGTTCTACTCCGTCAGAGTTAGGTATGATAGCATTGTAGCATTGTGCATCCCGTGTTCACACTGTGCGCCACTGTTGGGATCTCCTTGGGTAGTTAGACAACCGGACATCCCGATGGTTAGACAATTGGGGTTACCAAGCTCATGTAGTAGCCATTCATGGCGCTCCTGTAGCTAGAACCCTAGAACACGATCAATATGACCAAGCAGAAGTAGGGTTTTACGCACCCGTGCGGCCCGAACCTGGGTAAAAACTTCCCGTGTGCTGCTTACCAGACCGGCTCTTTATGCGAGTCTGCCCCTTGCCGAATCGAAAAGGATCCCTGTGATCTTATAGGTGTTCGTTGCAATGACACCGACTTCCTACCGGACATCCCAGGTCATCATCCACTCTTGATCAGCATGTGGCAAGGCCTACAACTACAGGAAACGCATCATCGGTTCTAATGTCGACCACTTGAGCAGAAAGTGCAAACACATCACCACAACATGCTGAGCAGACAAACCCGATGGAACAGCCTGCTAAGCACTCTCAAAGTCCGGAACCACCTGCTAAGCAGTCCGAAAGTCATGAACCACCTGCTAAGCAGTCCGAAAGTCAGGAACCACCTGCTCATCAGTTTGGTGGTTTGTAGCAGCCTTATAAGCATACCAATGTGTTGACACTACCTTCTCAAAAAACCAACATGTTGTCCCAGCCGCATCAACACACCAACACGTTGACACCAGCTTCTCAAAAGCCCGACATAGCTTCAACGGCAGGTCAACTGTCCATTGCCTCTACTGCTATAGCTAAGCAGTCTGTCACAACAATACCATCTATTCAACAGTCCATTGTACCTTCACCAGCTTCTCAGCAAAACGACGTTCATGCAACCCAACATCAAATAAGAACTACTTCAGCTAACAAGAGGAAAGCAGGTAGGGTTGCACACATGAAGTTGGGCCCCCCAATACCAAGGAGGAATGGGACCAATGGCCTCCTACTACAAAGACTCATCGCCCATAATCAAATTAACAACATCTTTTCCGAAGGGATGGGTAATCCCGGTTCTGACGCCATGCCCGATGCAGAAGTTGATAAGCTTCTTTCTAGTAAGAAGGCAGACCCATTTGAAGCATGCAAGTACAAGAATGGCCAACCATTTCTTGTTGGTGAATACTTTGAGAAGTGCAGTTCCAGTTATTGGAAGTTACATAAATATTACATGGACAGAATGTCAGAAGGAGACGATCATAACATTCTGGAAATGCACTACGATAGTAGATATTTCTCTCAACTTGCAGGTATCATCAGTGTGAAATATGAGGACTTTCATCTCTTCTTCAACCTCGATGATCTTGCTACCACTCTTGTCAAATGATTGATGTTGTAAGTACTTCACAAACTCTGATCAACTTCGCCATACAAGGCTGCAAATGAAAAAAAGTTAAATGTATTGTATTCCTCTCATGGGATTGAAGGATCAGAGATCATTAAGGGTGCATGCGTATTTCATTGATCCCGATTTAGCAAACGACATTTTTTGAAGTGATAATGATACACACAAGTCTTCCATTCAACATGTCACCAATATCTTGTGGAAGTTATAGGTAGGAGAATTCTTCATGTCGTCAGATCATGAACGGAAAGTTAAATATACAACCATGCATACATAGATCATCTTTTAGTTTTCAACATAGTTCGTAAGTTCAAGGTTTTCTTAAATTGTAGCCTTCGCTGGATCTTGGTGGTCATTGTTCCGAAACGCAACATAGTTTACTACCTGGATCTCTCAAAGAGTCAAATAAACCTCAGGATCTAAATCAGCTTTAGGATTTCAGGGATAGGTATTGTATTATTTGATGTTAATATGTTGTATTCCTATTTGGTTCAAGAATTGAGTATGTGAAAATTAATCTTCATTTGCAGTGTATTGTAAAGGAACATAACTTTAGGAGTGAGACGGTTTGATCGCCAACTACCTCTGTAGCACGTGCTCGTTTCTCCGGTAAGACAACAAAATCCATTATTTTCAAAAAATGCTAGTCAAACGGTCAAGTTTCTAAGTAAACCTCTTTCTATTTCTCTCAAAAGAAAAAGAAAGAAACAACCTACATTGGTTAGGCTGTTACTAACAGGGAAATACATGACTAATAACGTACAAAAAAATCAGTGTCCTCAACAACAAAAGGGACTAAACTATGTGGATACTACGTTTGCACACACATGATGAACCTATACAGATTTGTTGAATGTGGTATCGATGCTGACAAAATAGAAGCAGTAAGTTTGTTTCTTAATTACTATCATCTACTCCACACGTCTGTCACATTCTGATATAAAATTATGAAGTTGATCTTCGGACCAATGACCTCTGAACCGCTCGTCGCAAATGAATTATTGTCTGTGAGGAAATTTATCAACACCTTCTTTGGGAAACACTATATTGAGCCGAGTCCAGACATTGAAGATTTCAGTATTCATATCTCTGAAAAATAAGTACGCATTCATATAGTGTTACCAACTAAACATATATACATGGATGCATTGTTTTCCATGTGACAATGTCTTCGGATTTCATGCAGTATGATTATGCACTTCATATGTCGGTCATAAATCTGTGGAATTTAGCTAGCATTTGTTTAATTGTATATTATGGTGAATTTTGATGAATGTTCTTCTTGTGGACACTATTTGTTCAATTGCATATTGTGGCGAATTATGAAGAATGTTCTTCATGTGGACACTAATTGATCAATTGCATATTGTGGAGAATTTACTATTTGTAGGGTGATTCAATGCATTATTTTACAATAACCTGACCATTTTAGCACACACAGTTCAACCAACTAAGCGTGTGCAATCCAAAACCAAAAGCATACGCAACTCATAGCGGAACCGCCTATGATCTACAAGAAAAGCACACGAGATATAGTTGATTTGCAGAACATCTACGTGTGCTTAGGAGCTCCTCAATCATTCGCGATAGCACCTTATATCACACGTGAGTCAATAGGAAAATGTGGCTGATGCAAAGACGATCCCATGAGTATCTTCTTTGGGAAACATGTGTGATGATATGATGCATAGCAGATGCTTCCCAGAGAAAACTCATGTGCGATGATGCAGATATCACACACAGTTTCTATGATGGCCCGTGTGGCTTAGATAATGGTTCACAAATGGTTAGAGGTTAAACACCGTTTGTTGTCCATGAGAAATTAGACATGCTTGACTCGTGATAGACGTGTGTGATTGATCCCCAATCCCTCACATACGGCCCAAATATAGTGTGTGCGATATTTTCCTGCATCGCATACGATTATATTTCGTAGAACGTCTGCACCGTCTGTCACCATCGCCGATGATTTTTCTTTGTTGTGTGGGATGGGCCCCCCTTATTTCCCAAACACGCAAGGCAACGGTTTAAATATTCGTTAGGGAAAGGGGTTAAAAACCGTTTGTATAGCACATCGTTGCACCAGTGTTGATTTGTTCTTCATCCACTTTGTTCACCCATGCCTTGTGCCAGACAGACTTGTCCTTGTCGCACTCAACCTTCATGTATCCGTTGTAGGGGTCGATGATGGTCGCGGTGAGGTCAACCAAGGAGTCATTATACTTCTTCTTCTTGCCGCCCCAAACCCTATACTGACCTTGGATTTTAACAAGCTTCTGACAGGACAAGCCCAAAGTGTTGAGCACCTTTAGATTGTTGGTGGTGTCCATCATTGCGAACTAACATGGCTTGAGACAGCGTTGGTATTTCCCCAAAGAGTAAGGGGTGATGCAGCAAAGCGATAGTAAGTATTTCCCTTAGTTAAGAAACCAAGGTATCAATCCATAGAGGAAGATCAAGCACCTATGTAAGAAACACATACACACAAGAAACAAATACTTGCAACCCAATGTGTAAACGATAAAACAATAGATTAGGTGACGATAGTTTGGGCAAATAGATCCATCAAGAACACAAAGCAAGATAAGTAAACAAAAAGTACAACAAGTTATTTATGGGTTTTGGATTAATAGATTTGAAAACTAACAAGGCAAAAAGATAGATTGGAAAGCAATATGTTGGAAAAGTAGACCCGGGGGCCATAGGTTTCACTAGTGGCTTCTCTCATGAGTATAGCACACGATTGGAGAACAAATTACTATTGGGAAATTGATAGAAGATCAAATATTCATGATGATATCCAAGGCAATGATATTTATATAGTCATCACGTCTAAGATAAGTAGACCGAAATGATTCTGCATCTACTTCTATTACTCCACACATCGACTGCTATCCAGCATGTATCTAGGGTGTAAAGTTCATGGAAAAACGGAGTAATGCAGTAAGAATGGTGACATGATGTAGACAAGGAGTATTCATGTAGGAATAGACCCCATCTTATTATCCTTAATAGCAACGACACATGCCTGCCTTGCTACCCCTTCCGTCACTTGCAAAGGACACCGCAAGATCGAACCCATCACAAAGCACCTCTTCTCATGGCTTGAAAAATCGATCTAGTTGGCCTAACTAAATGAAAGTTTTGAAGAAGAAATATGAGGCTATAAGTAATCATGCAAATAAGAGATCAAAGAAGACTCAAATCATATTCATGGATGGAAACTGATCATGAAATTAAAATGCATCGGATCCCAACAAACACACCGCAAAAGTCATTACATCAAAGAGATCTCAAAGAGGCCATTCTATTGATAATCAAAAGAGAGAGAGAGGAATCCATCTACCTACTGCCTACGGATCCGTAGGTCTATGGTGGACTACCCACGCATCATCGAAGAGGTACCCATGAAGACGATGCACCCCTCTGTGATGGTGTTAGATTAGATCTCGAGGTTCTAGAACTTGCGGCGGCTGGAATTGTGCTTCTCGAATCCCCTATTTTTTGAATATTTGTGTATTTATAGAGGCGGTAGTCGGTGGATACGCGTCCTGAGGAGGGCACAACCCACCAGACCGTGCCAGGGGCCTCTGGCATGCCCTGGTGGGTTGTGGCCTCCTCGGCCCTCACCTCTAGTAGTTCTCTGGTCTACTGGATATCTTCTGGCCCAAAAAAATCTACAAAAGGCTTCACGATGTTTGGGCTTCGTTTGGTGATTTTTTGCGAAGTAACAAAACAAGCAAAAACAGCAAGTAGCACTTTCGCACTATGTCAATAGGTTAGTCCCAAAAAATGATATAAAGTTGTATGAATTATTGTAAAACATCCAAGATTGATAATATAACAACATGGAACAAGAAAATATTATAGATACGTTGGAGACGTATCAACATCCCCAAGCTTAATTCCTACTCGTCCTCGAGTAGTTAAATGATAGAAATAGATATTTTGATGTGGAATGATGCCTAACATGTTCATCACATATTCTTTTCTTTTGTAGCATGGACATCTGGACTTTTAGATGCTTCAAAGCAATAGTCTAGTGTTGACATATAGACTTTAGTACTCAAGTATATCAACAAGCAACCATGTCTTTCCAAATATCAACACTAAAGCATGTTATCCCTAGCCCATCGCGCTCAATCATTGATCCATTCATGAAACACACTCAAATATTAGCGATACCTAATGCTCAAGTACAATCATAGTGCTCCCTAGTTGGTGCTTTATAAGAGAAGATGGAGACTCAAGTAAAAATAAAAATTGCATAAAGTAAATAGATATGCTCTTCGTAGAGGGAAGTATGGATTTGTAGAGGTGCTAGAGCTCAAGGTTTAAATTGATAGAGAATAATATTTTGAGTGGCATGCATTTCCTGTCAACAAAAACATCCGAGAGATTTCAATATGTTTCCATGCTAGATACACCGTATGTGGTTCCCAAACAGAAAATATAGTTTATTCCTTTTTCCACCATTCTTTCACTTTCCATGGCTAGCTGAATCCACAATTGCCTTCCATACCAACACTTTCCAAGGAATTTCTTATTTGACAACATAAAGTAAATTTCTTTTCTTTTTACATTCGGGAATGGGCATCCCTATTACCGCCATACTCTCATGCAATGACAAGTGAATAAACACTCATCTTGAGAATAACACATCTAGCAATGAAAAATATCTGTCACCCCCTTCCTGTTCATGAGCGGTACGAGCACACAAAAATGAATGTTTATTTTGAAAATTAGAGATTGCACATACATATTTGCTTGGAACGACATGGAAATACCGCATATAGGTAGGTATGGTGGACTCATATGGCAAAACTGGGTTTAAGAATTTTGGATGCAGAAGTAGTATTTCTACTTAGTACAAGTGAAGGCTAGCAAATAGATTGAGAAGCAATCAACCAAGAAACGAAAAATCACATAAGCGAGCATTAAGTATAACTAACAACGAATAATGCACCATAAGTAGGATGTAATTTCATAGAACGGCTATTGACTTTCGTGCTTGCATAGAGAATCACAAACCTTAAGACCAATATTCTAACTAAGCATAATTACTCACTAACATAACTCACATATTACTATCATCATGTCTCAAAACTATTACAAAGAATCACGCTTAATTTGTCTAATGATCTTCATGAATTTTTTCATTATATCCCTCTTTAATATCTATCACTTCAGGACTATTTTCATATATTTCCATTGCTTTTGACAAGCTCAAATAGATATAAGTGAATATCATGAGAACAAAAGTTTCATCTCCCAAAACAATATATATGAAGCATGAGACGATTTCTTCAAAATTACTAACTATCAAATTAATATAAGTGAATCATGAGAGCATTTCATCAAACACATAAAAGCACGACGTGCCCAAAATGATATAAGCGAATCACTAGAGCAATTCCATAGCTCAAAAAATTTAAGTGAAGAATATAGAGCAATTCTAACAAAGCATAACATAATTTTGGCTCTCTCAAATAGGTGTGTTCATCAAGGATAAAAATAAAATCAAGCAAAGGCTCAAATGGTACAAGACGCTCCAAGCACAACTCATGATATGTGATGAATAAAAATATAGCTCCAAGTAAAATATCACTGGTTGTTAGAAGAAAGAGGGGATGCCACTCAGGGGCATCCCTAAGCTTAGTTGCTTGTTACTACTTGGATATTATCTTGGGGGTGCCACAGGTATCCCCAAGCTTAGGCTCTTCTTACTCCTTATTCCTTCATCCATCGTGATCTCACCCAAACACAAGAAAACTTCAATCACACAAAACTTAACAAAATCTCTGTGAGATCCGTTAGTATAATATAGCAAATGACCACTTGAATTACTGTTGTAAACGCATTCATATTTTATTATTACATTATATCTACTATATTTTAACTTTACCATGACTTATACCCTCCAATACAAGCCATTGATTCATCAAAACAAGCACACACTGCAACAAAAACAAAATCTGTCTCAAACAAAACAGTATGTAGTAATCTGTACTCTACCCGTACTTCTACAAGTCTAAAAATTCTAAAACATTAGGACAACGTAAAGAATTTGTACAGAAATACTATGTTAAATTTCAGCTCATTATCACACTTCAGTAAATAATGAAAATTCGTGCACTGGAGGCAAAGTGTCTGTTTCAGATTCGGCATTGTTTCGACTCATCTTATGAATCATCCTAAAGGTTCTAGTTGGCACAAGCACTAAATAAAACATAAATACACAATCATAACATAGGCATAATTGTGGAAACACTCAAAACATAAAGGAAAATATAAAATAAAATTTATTCATTGGGTTGCCTCCCAACAAGCACTATTGTTTTACGCCCCTAGCTAGGTAAAATGCAAAGATTCAAGACTTGTAATATTTAGTTTTTGCCACCTTTGTGAGGGTTTTCTCAAATCCGGGAGTTCCTTTATGCTTGCCCAAATTTTCAAGTGAAGAAAGCATCTTGAGATATAAAATATCCAAAAGCTTATTGCAAAAGTAATCAAAGTGTTCATGTGATTTAGGTATCCACAATTATGTTTAAGAGGTCCATGATATTTTTGCAAATTGACCAAATGTTTATGTAAATCTCCCAATTTGTCTAAAATTGGAACCCCTTCTTGTGTGAGAGAAAAAACCTTTTTTGCTGGAGGAACCGCCAATAACCCTTCTAAAATTTCATAAGAAATGTTGGGATCAAGTTCAGTAAAATTTCCTTTGGAGGAAAAATTCAAGAGTTGTCTATGATGCAAAGTTAATCCTATTTAAAAAATTCAAAGCAAAAACTTTGCATCCCCCTTGAGGTTGCAAATACGATAATATCCGATGAATCTATACCAATCATCTTTCAGTTTCCCCCCTTCTATTGGTTGAAGTATAGAACTTCAAAATCTGGTGACAACGGGGTATTGATGCTAATCATAGTGAAGAGATATCTGAAAAAGAGATCTAAGGAGAAAAGGCAAACGAAAGATAAGTCGAATAAAACGGAAAATGTGTGAAGTGAGAGAGAGGTAAATGAGAGGAAAATGGTAAATAATGCAAATTGCAAGGAGATGAGATTTGTGATTAGGAATCTGATAGATGTTCATGATGTCTTCTCGACGCCCAAGATTGGCATGCTAGAGAGATTGCTTCCTCTCCGTAAACAGCACCAGAAATTCCTTTCACGTGGCTTGAGACTGTGTCGGTATTTCCCCAAAGAGGAAGGGATGATGCAGCACAACAACGGTAAGTATTTCCCTCAGTTAAGAGACCAAGTTATGAATCCGTAGAGGAAGATCAAGCACCTATGTAAACAACACCTACACACAAATAAGAAATACTTGCAACCTGACATGTAAGAGAGGTTGTCAAGCTCTCAACGATAAAAAGATAGATTAGGTTGTGATTGTTTGGGCAAATACATCTAGCAAGATCCCAAAATAAAATAAGTATACAAAAAGTGTAGCATGGTATTATTGGGTTTCTGGATTAATAGATCTGAAAAAACAAGGCAAAAAGATAGATCAGAAAGCAATATGTTGGAAAAGTAGACCTGGGGGCCGTAGGTTTCACTAGTGGCTTCTCTGATGTGTATAGCACATGGTGGGTGAACAAAATACTGTTGGGCAATTGATAGAAGATCGAATAGTCATCACAATATCCAAGGCAATGGTCACTATATAGGCATCACGTCCAAGATAAGTAGACCAAAACAATTCTGCATCTACTTCTATTACTCCACACATTGACAACTATCCAACATGCATCTAGTGTATTAAGTTATTGGGAAAATGCAATAAGAACAATGAAATGATGTAGACAAGATATATTCATGTAGGAATAGACTCCATCTTGTTATCCTTAATAGCAACGATACATGTGTGCCTTGCTGCCCCTTTTGTCACTGGGAAAGGACATCCAAAGATTGAACCCAACACAAAGCACCTCTTCCCCATGGAAAGAAAAATCGATCTAGTTGGCCTAAATAAACCAAAGATTTGAAGAATAAATACGAGGCTATAAGTAATCATGCAAATAAGAGATCAAAGAAGACTCAAATCATATTCATGGATAGAAACTGATGATGAACTCAGAATTCATCGGATCCCAACAAACACGCCGAAAAAGCCATTACATCAAATAGATCTCCAAAGAGACCATTGTATTGAGAATCAAAAGAGAGAGAGGAAGCCATCTATCTACTACCTACAGACCCTAAGGTCTATGGTGGACTACTCACGCATCATCGAAGAGGCACCCATGAACACGACGCACCCCTCCATGATGGTGTTAGATTAGATCTGGAGGTTCTAGAACTTGCGGCGGCTAGAATTGTGTTTCGTCGACACCCCTAGGATTTTCGGAATCTTTGGGTATTTATAGAGGCGATAGTCGATGGAGAGGCGTCCCGAGGAGGGCACAACCCACCAAGCCGTGACAGGGGCCTCATGCACGCCCTGGTGTGTTGTGGCCACCTCGGCCCTCCCCTCTGGCACTTCTCTAGTCCACTTGATGTCTTCTGGTCCCAAAAAAACTCCAAAAAGTTTCACGGTGCTTGGGCTTCGTTTGGTACTGATTTTCTGCGAAGTAAAAAAACAAGCAAAAGCAACAACTGGCACTTTGGCACTATGTCAATAGGTTAGTCCCAAAAAATGATATAAAGTTGCTATAAAATGATTGTAAAACATCCAGGATTGATAATATAACATCATCGAACAAGCAAAATTTTAGATACAGTGGAGACGTATCACGAACCTGTAGTCGGGGCTGTTGACAAACCTGGAAAAACACTTGCAAGTCCTTGTGGCCAGGCAGTAGAGTTAGGCGAGCACGTGATGGCGCACACACAACTGGGCAACGACAACCTTCTGGTCATGGTCGGCACATCCGTCAGTGTACTCAAGGTTGAAGCTGACCTTTGTACTTGTCATACTCATCAAGCAAATGCTCCAACGTGTTGATGGAGTTCTCCATCACAATTGGGTCGTTGGCGTACACCACTAAGAGGTCAGTCTTCCTGATGTGGGTGTCCACTTTGACAATAATGGCGAACTGTCACTCGGTGTTGGCAGCCGCCATAAGATCCGTGTGGGAAGGTTGAGGCGATGAAGAGATGTGCATCCTCTCTCCATTATTTGTCATCATGGGTGTGCTTCTTGTGTTGTGTGGTGCGATCGGAAGGTGGAAAAGATGAAGGTAAAGGTCCGTGGGAATAAATGGGTGGGCATCAGACGAACAGGAATTTCGGCACGTCTGCATGGCAGTTTTTGTAGCAGTTAACTGCATGGTGCCGCTAGGGTAACACACGTGTAACTGCACGGTGACGATGGTGCGATGAACCGCATACATATTTTGCCCAAAATGTACATGATCGTTCATGCAAGGAGGAACGCTGGCAGAGCGCACGTGCACGAACATGAGCAGATCGAGCGCATCACAGCCACCTCAACCGCCTCATGTGTAGATCAGTTCATGACGGCACGTACACAACGACCGTTTGCTATGTAATAAAGCGCAAACGCTTTTTTCACTATTAATTGTTTGTGTGCTTGTCATTTCTCCCTCCTATGCCCCGTCTTGTCACTGCGTTGCCTCCCGAGGATTCCAGTGCACGCTTTGGGACCGTGCATGTATTTCTTTTGGCCTTCCTGTTGTCGCACAACCGCGCAGGTTCCCGTGCAAGCTTTCCACCCGGATCGCCGAAATCACCCAAAACCCCAATGCTTGGACAACTACTTTATAAACCCTCATGGTCAGTGACTCCACGTCACATCATCCTCGCCCATTCGTAGCTTGTCTAATTTGCTTCTCCCCCAATTGCCAATGGCACTTGGCCGTCGTCGTTGCTCTGACTCTTCACCAAAGGACAACTCCAGCTCGGAGGCTGCACCACGTTAGTGGCGTAGTACGCAGAAGTCTATAGTGCAAGTGGTGTCCTTGTTGGGTGTGCGCACACCACCCACCACATGCTCAACCACAATTGCGTGAAGGAAGCTGCTGCTGGCGACCGCCTTGGCCACCACCCACACCATCGCTTGCCATGGCAACCACCCCATCGCCAGCCATTGGGGCCATCACCCGCTCCGCCATCGCGGCCCAAAGGAGGGAGGAGGAGGCCGTCGCTGAAGCCCAGCTAGTCGGCTTTTCCATCGGTGGCCTTGCACGCTACATCAACTTCTTACATGAGGAGGAGGAGCACCAGGTCGAGCACACAAAGAGGCTCACAGCCGCCGTGGCCGCAGCAGATGCCGCAGAAGTGGCACGGAATGAGGAGATCTACACTGAGTCTCACCGCTTCGAGGAGGCGCATCAGGAGTGGTGGAGGGTAGCAGCGGTATGCGATGAATTCGTTTGTTCTAGCTCATCGATAAGATCCTCCTCCTCTGCCTCTTACTGAATGCACACGGCAGAGGAGAGCCCGCTGGAAGTAGTACAAAGCCCCTTCGTACTAGTATTTAGGGGCTATTTTGTTCAGTTCATCTAACTATAGATATGGTTGAACTATACCACATACTTTAAATTAGATAGTATATATAGTTTAACTAGCTATTTTAGTACGTGGTTGGCAACAATTGGGGGGAAGTTTGTTGGATTCAGCTATCGAGTTGAACTATTTTGTGCGAATCCCACTACTTAATCTATGAATGAAATCTATTATTACTGAATTTCAGTTGCAAAATTGCACCGTAATAGTGATTTTGTCCCTGCAAAATTTGACAAATGTCAGTGTTACAATGATATGAAATGTCAATGTTACTAGATCGATAAATGGCAATGTTTCCAATTTGACAAATGGCAATTTACCCAATATGAAAGATGCAAATCTAAACTCATTGTCTATACGAAGTGTTGGGAATGACCTAGAGGCAATAATAAAGTGGTTATTATCATATTTCCTTGCTCATGCTAATCGTTCATTATCCATGCTAGAAATGTATTGACTGGAAACTTAAATACATGTGTGGATATATAAACAACAATGTGTCCATAGTGAGCCTCTACTAGATAGCTCGTTGGTCAAAGATGGTTAAAGTTTCCTAACCATAGACACGAGCTGTCATTTAATAACGGGATCAGATCATTAGGAGAATGATGTGATGGACAAGATCCAACTGTAAGCATGACATTTGATCGGATCACTTAGTTTATTGGTACTTCTTTCTTCATGTTCAGTATCTCTTCCAAAACCATGAGATCATGCAACTCCCTCACATAGGAGGAATTCCTTGTGTGTATCAAATGTCACTTCTTAACCGGGTGATCATAAAGGTGCTGTATAGGTATGTCTGAGGGTGTCTGTTGGGTTGAAATGTACCGAGACTAGGATTTGTCACTCCTTATGAGGGAGAGGTATCTCTAGGTCCTATCGGTAATACAACATCACAAGAAGCTTGCAAGCAATGTGACTAAGGAGTTAGTCATGGGATCTTGTATTATTGGACAAGTAATGAGACTTGCGTATAACAAGATTTAACTAGGTATGAGATATCGACGATCGAATCTCGGGCAAGTAATATACCCATAGACAAAGGGAACTGCATACGAGATTGATTGAATCCTTGTCATCGTGGTTCGACCGATGAAGATCTTCATAGAATATGTAGGAACCAATATTGGCATCCAGGTCCCGCTATTGTTTATTTATCAAAGAGGAGTCTCGGTCATGTCTACATGATTCTTGAACCCATACGGTCGCACACTCAACGTTCGGTAGCGCTAGGGTAATGTTGAGATATTAATAGTGGGAAGTGCGAAAGTGGTTCAGAGTCCTGAATGGGATCCGGGACATCACAAGGAGCTCCGAAAAGGTCCATCGGTAAATATTTACATATGGGAAGTCATATTCGGGGTCCGGAAAACTTTGGCAATTTTTCGGTAGAGTATCGAGAAGGTTCTAGAAAGTTCTTGGGGTTCTACCAGGGGAGCAATGACCTGGAAGGTCCCATATTGACCGAGGAGTGGGGCTACAGCCCGCATGGGCTTTATGTACCATTCCCAAAGGCACATGTCATTTAAATCTAGAGATAAGATCTTATCTATAAATTTAAAGGGTTGAATCTAGAGATAAGATCTTATCTTCATGTTTAAAGGGGTTTCTCCCTTGTGGTCGTCCCTAGGAGGGTTTTGGACATCCTCCCTACCCTCTAGCCTATATATAGATGTGGTGGTGCATGGGGGCAGCCACCCCTTCACCCTTGCCCATTAGCTCTCCGAACTCCTCCCACATTTCTCCGGTACGTGCTTAGCGAAGACCTGCTGGAGTTCCACGGCCACCACCACCACCACGTCGCCATGCTCTTTCAAATATCACCTACCTATTCTCCCTCTCTTACTAGATAAGGAAGGATATTGTAGGATCGATAGAGGCGTGTCTAGAGGGGGGTGAATAGACTACTAGCAGAAATTTAAAACCTAAACTTTTCCAAGTTAACTGGTTGGCAGATTTTAATAGTTTTTAACAAGTCTAGATAGTCAAACAGCCCTACACATGCATGTATACAAGTATGGAAGTGGAAAGTAAAGACATTGCACATGTAAGCAAGAGATAGGGTAGGAAGATCAAACGCAATAGGAGACGAAAGGATTTTTCCCGTGGTTACGATAGGTGGTGCTATCGTACGTCCACGTTCATGGGGTCTTCAACCCATGGAGGGTAACGATCATGAGAGTCCATGGAGGGATCTACCCACGGAGGGTTCCACGAAGAAGAAACCTTGACTATTCCATGCGGTTTCTGTCCACGAAGGATTAGCCTCACTATGGGTAGATCTTCACGAAGTAGGCGATCTCCTTGCCCTTACAAACTTCTTGGTTCACTCGACAACACGAAGTAGGAGGCTCCCAAGCGACACCTAACCAATCTATGAGGCACCACCCTCCAAAAGGTAATGGCACGGTAATGATGATGAACTCCTTGCTCTTGGGCTTCAAGATAATAGACTCCTCAACACACAATCTCTCTCACACAGATTTGGCTTGTTAGAAGAGATGGGATTGGTGGAAAGCAACTTAGGGAGGCTAGAAATCAAGATCCATATGGTTGGAGTGGAAGATCTTGACCTCAACATAGGGTAGATGGATCTCTCTCAGAAAACTGAGTAGGATAGGTATGGAATAGTTCTGAGTGCTTCTCTTTCGAGTGGGTGGTGGTGAAAGGGTATATATAGGCATCCCCAAAAATCCAACCGTTACACACAATAAGTCAGACTCGGTGACACCGATGTGTAAATCTCGGTGGTACCAAAGTGACCAAAAGTGGCAACTTTTGAATCTCAGATGGATCGATATACTATTCTCGGTTGCACTGATAAGGTGACCAACGGTCAGATTTACCAGTCTCGGTGACATTTGATTCACCATTCTCAGTCGGACAGAAAATGAGAATTTGCGTAACAGAAAGTTGGCAACCCAACTCGGTGGCACCGAGTGCAGTGTTGGCTGCACCGAAGTGTTAGGGTTTGGCTGAGTCTGTCTAGGGTTTGAAACTCGGTGGCACCGGGATCGGAGTGTTGGTTGCACCGATTTGCCATATTTGGCTTAGGACAGACTTTGGTGGGAGAGTTTGTGGATGTTTTGGTGACTGTCACTTGTGCACGTTTGAGCATATTGTTCACCATCAAAACTTTACCCCCTTTTAACAGTATTGGCTTTCCTATAGACTCAATGTGATTTCTCACAAATAAAAATGTAGAGTTCTCTTGCTTGAAGCTTGGCCAACCTATTTCCTTGCATCTTGGGGTAATTCCACGATCTCCTAAACCCTTTTTTCCAACTCAATTCTTCATGGACTAATATCTGAAATATACTAGATAGAGGTGTTAGTCCAAAAGACAATGTATGTTGTCATGAATTATCAAAACCACCAAGGGAGCATGTTGTGCTTTCAATCTCCTCCTTTTTGGTAATTGATGACAACATACAATCAAAGCTTCAATTAAATATCTGCATGAATGTAATGAAGGCTTTGAGAAACACTTGACTAAGATATTCTCCTCCTAAAGGTGTGCAGTCCTTTAAAGGATAGTTGCTTTGGAATGCATGGACACACATATGAATGAAAGGGATATAAGAGTCATGTGTATCTTGTCTATATGCATCAATATATGTGAATGAAATGTATATCCTTGATCAAGACTTCACTCTTCCAAACAATATGTGCAAGAAGCACAAGATCATGTTGATCAAAGATATGCTGCATATACTTACCTTGAGTTCCTGAGCATTCTAGTAGTAGAGACAGACTTGAGAAAACAATGTTAGGAAACACAAGAGTATTCTACTAAACAAAAGCAATATAACTGAAAGAGTACGCTCCACATCTTGGTATTAATCTATTATATCTTTTCTCCCCTTTTATATGATACGGTAATACATCCTCTCCACCTGAATCTCAGCATGTAGATAATGGGATTGGATAGGGTGAGAAAAGTAATCCTTGGTTCACTTGAGACCTTTCTCCAAAAGTGGTTTTCTCCCCCTACATTGTTCTTCTTCTCCTTGATCATATAAGTGTGAACTTTTGAAATTTTCCTCTCCCCCTAAATCACATCTCCCCCTTTGCATAATCATGTGACTCTCCCTTTAGCATGAAGCTTTGATATTCTCCCCCTTTGGCATAAAATACCAAAAAGTTTAAACTCTTGGGAATAGTGAGAGGGATCATTGACAAGGAAGGGATCATGGAGATCAAGGGTCATTGAAAGTAGGGTTCAATGAAAGACTAAGGGAATGTTGAATGTAAGTTCTCTCACTTTGGCAAATTTGAGGTTTCTTCTCCTTGGAGCTAGGGATCCTTGAATAAAGAATTTCCCCCCTACTAGTTGTTTGTTCTTCTCCCCCTAAAGATTTTTCTAAGAAGGGATCATAGAAAGAACAAGATTATCATGAGAACAGAAAACAAATAAACTATATCAAGAAAACATAAAATCTGAACACAAAGAAAATCGGTGACTCCGAGATGGATAAATCAGTGATACCGAGATTGTGTAGTGCAGCTTATCTGCAAGTTCGGTAGAGCCGAGTTATCTAAATCGATGACTCCAAAAGATAAACCAAGTTTCTATTTTCAGAGAGACAAATGAAACTGTTTCAAAAGGAAAATGCAAAAAGTTTAATGAGCTCATCAAATAGATAAGATTTGAGTGGTTACGAGAGATCATACAATAAGAGAGAAAACCACACAAGATTCTTCACTAAATGATGGGTGGAGACTAGGTCACTTATATTAGAGTATATTGAGTTAGGTGTCAAGAAAGAATACTTGATCATAGGTCATACTCATCGTTTAAGCTCAAAATGGGGTTACCAAGCACGAGGGGCTTGCTTAAGACCATAAAGGCTTTGTGAAGCTTGTAAACATGATTAGGTTTCTTAGGATTCACAAAACTAGGTGATTGCTTAATATAAACTTCTTCCTCTATTTCACCATTTAAAAAGGCATTTTTGATGTCCATTTGGTAAAGTGTGATATCGTGGTGATTAGCATAAGCAAGAAGAATACAAATAGCTTCAAGTCTAGCAACGGGGGCATAAGTCTCACCATAGTCCATACCTTCGACTTGCGTATATCCTTGGGCTACGAGAAAAGCCTTGTTGCGTACGACTTTACCATCTTCGTCTTGTTTGTTCCGAAACACCCACTTGGTTCCGATGATGTTGTTCTCATCTTCGGTTTTCTCCACGAGTGTCCACACTTCGTTCCTCTCAAAGTTGTGTAGCTCTTCATGCATTGCGTTCACCCAATCCGCGTCTTCAAGAGCTTGTTCTACCTTTAAAGGCTCGATGCTAGAGATGAAAGAATAATGCTCACAAAATTTAGCTAGACGGGTTTTAGAGCGAGTGATTCTCCCTATTTGTATATCACCAAAGATTTGGTTTAGGGGATGGTTCTTGGTCACTTTAGCTCCAACACGGGTCAACTTCCGATTGTTGGATGGAGGAGCTTCTTCTTTATCATCATCATCTCGTTCATCTTTGTTGTTGTTGAAGGTGTCATTTCCTTGAGGTGGTGGTGAAGGGTGTTGTGGTGGATCTTCATGATGTACTTCCTCTTCTTCATCATCTTGTCATGTACCACTTGTGGATGCCTCCATGTCATGTTGATGTTCACCTTGACGTGAAGTTGGGGCTACCACTTGAGTTGATGAAGTACTCTCCTTCACCTTCATGGGATGAATCTTGCCGATGGGTAGATCTAGTATGGCTTCCGAAGGATCCTTATCACCTACATCATTTGGCAATTGTTCGACTTGCGAACCATTAGATTCATCAAACTTCACATCTACCGTCTCTTCAAATTTTCGAGTGAAGTTGTTGTAGACAAGGTAGGTGTGATTGTTCGATCCATAACCAAGTAGGAATCCTTCATGAGATTTTGGAGAAAATTTAGTATGACGATGCTTATCGAGAATGTAGCACTTTGAGCCAAATTCCCGAAAGTATTTGACTTGGGGTTTGTTACCAGTGAGTAGCTCGTATGTTGTTTTACCGAGAAGCTTGTGCAAGTAAAGTTGGTTTGTGGCATGACATGCTGTTTCAACGGCTTCTGCCCAAAAGTGTCTCAGCGTCTTGTATTCGTCAAGCATCATTCTTGCCATCTCAATAAGCATCCGGTTCTTCCTCTCAAAAACTCCGTTTTGTTGTGGTGTTTACCTAGCCGAGAACTTATGTGAGACACCTTCTTCATCAAGAAAGGTATCCACATGGGTGTTCTTGAACTCTGATCCGTTATCACTCTTAACCTTCTTGATCTTCATGTCAAACTGATTTTGCACTTTGCGAGCGAAGTTCTTGAAGATCTTTTGAACCTATGACTTATCATCAAGAAAGAATAGCCACGTAAATCTGGAAAAATCATCAACTATAACTAGACCATAGGAATTTCCACCGAGACTCTTGTAAGCATTGAGACCGAAAAGATCCATGTGAAGTAACTCGAGTTGTCTCCTAGTAGTCATGATATTCTTAACGGGATTACTTCCTCCTACTTGCTTTCCAGCTTTACAAGCACTACAAAGTCTATCTTTGTCAAAGATAACATCTTTAACTCCAAGTATATGATCACCTTTGATTAGCTTATCTAGATTCCGCATGCCTACATGTCCAAGTCTTCTATGCCAAAGCCAACCTTTAGAAGATTTTGCAATTAAACAAGTGCGAGGTTTGGATCTTTTAGTGAAATCAACAATGTATAGATCACCTCTAAGGAAACCGGTAAAGACCATTTTATGATTATCTTGGCGAAACACTTGGCAGTTGTCACAACCCTAGCAAGTGTCTAGGCTAGCATTGTGTTTGCATCATCCTCATCCTCATTGCATCAATATGAAATGGGGAGAAAGAAAGAAACCGTAAGCATTTTATGAATTAAAGGAATTCCAAACAAATGAAATTTCAACAAATCCAAAATGCCCATCAAAAATGTTCCCTATGTCTGATAATTAAGGGCATGGATATACCAGGAACCATTTCAATTATTTGAACATTTGAAATATTTCAAATTATTGAATTAAGTCTCTGAAAATGACAAATAAAAACATTATCATTATCACTGCTTTCAAAATAATCTAAAACTTTTGATACAAGTTTGAAATATTCAAACTTGAAGTTATAAAAAGTTTTAGAATTATTGAAGGGGTATTTGGAGCTACAAAGAAAATCAAAAAAATGTTAGAAAACAGAAAAACAGAAAATAAAAATAAAAGGGAGAGGCTTACCTGGTCGAGTGGAAGGCCCAGCCCAGCCCACAGGGGTGGAAGGGTCATCTTCCACCTCGCGCCAGTGGGCGTCGAGGTGGCGACCGAGCCGTCGCCGGCCTCCACCTCCTGCTTCCACGCAGCAGGCTGCGTCCCTGCCTCCCCCGCGCCTGGAAGACGTGCGAGCCTCTCCCTCGAGCTCATTCTCCCCCTCCCTCTCTCCTTTGCTCTCTCTCCCGATCCCCTGCCTAAGCCGCCGTCGCCGGACGTCGATTCGTCGCCGTCGCTACCTCCCCGAGCCCGCTGACCAGCTCCCTGGATCCGCAGTGAGCCCCGCTTCCTCCCCCCTGAGTTTTCCCTCTCTCTGGCGTCCCCTAGCTAGCTGCGTCGCCAGACCCGAGAACCTCCCGTCGCCGTCGATGGTCGCCGCCGTGCATAGAGCCCTCCAAGCTCACGTGCGCGTGCATGGTTGAACTCCTGGAGTTCCCAGGAGCCCGTAGAGACCATCGTAGCTCATCCATGCACATCATTATGCCATGATCATGCATCATATTGTTGCATCTGCTTGTCTTGAATGTTTTTATCTGCGTTGCGGTAGGCCCTAATCCGGAGGATACTACCCCGTACCCCGACGAAGGAGAGAACTCTTCCGCAACCCAGCACGACAAGCAACCTCATTGATCATTTCGATAACATCCCACTCTCTCGCTCCTGCTCTCGTTTACTGCATTAGGACAAACGATCACATGTCAGTTATGCACGGTAGATGATCCTATCCTTATGCATGACCTGATCTTGTCATAGTAAATAGCTAAACCTTGCAACCTAGCATACCTGGTAGATGCTTGTGCCATGATGTGCTTAGCTTACTTTGCCTGCTATGCTTGCTATGCTTAGAGTTGTGTCAAGTCAGATTCATCTGGGTGATGAACTGAGTGAAACAGTGTTGTCCGATGTGATGAGCTTATAATGAATACGATTTGGTAAAGGTAGCGATGAGAGGCTATGTAGGAGTACATAGTGGGTTGTCTCATTGGGACCGTTCTTAGGAACTGAGTTCCGTGTTTGTGATCCAAGACTAGATACTACCACACGTTGGGATACTTAACTGACCCTCTCGACTTATCAGTCGCTTAGTCTTTGGTCCAGGTATTGCAAGTAGTTTCTGGTGTTCATATCATGCTGGAGGCTGTGCGTAGCGCTGACCCTCGGGGTGGGTTACGACGCGGTAGGCAGTGGCACGGTGTACCAAGGGTCACCCGAATGGTGGGCTTGGGAACCCTGCGCACATCGTTTGGGACCGTAGCGGAAACTTCGGCCAGACTTCCGTGCGGGTTCAGTCTCAAATAGGCGGTAGCCTGGGCCAGAGGTCTTATGTGAATGACGGTCGTGGCCGATTCCCTCGCTGGGCATCCGCTTGAAGGTTGCCGAGGTGCATGGTTTTATAAGCACACAACGATAAGTGGCGAGAGCATGTGTGACGAAGTACACCCCTGCAGGGTTATGAAACTATTCGAATAGCCGCGTCCTCGGATATGGACTACTTGGAGAACTTATGCTGTTCATAGATAATCAAATGGAGACTTCTAAAAATCTCAAGACAAGTGTGAGTACCGTGGATGGCACACTTCCGGAAGGGGAAGGTGAATCCATGGTAGTGTATTGTGATGGAGGTAGTGGACTCGTGTGCGATAACTAAAGTTGTAACAAAGAGTTAAAACTGAGTAGTGTAGGTTAGCCATGAGTCAAAGCTGGCTTTCTGCATAAACTCCACCACCCCTTTGATGATACTTGAGCATAATTAACTAGGTCTGTTTTAAGACTTGCTGAGTACGATTGTACTCATCTTTGCTTAATTAATGTTGCAGAGGAAAACCAGGACACATCAGGTGGGTTCTATCTAGACGTTGGCAATGCCGAATAGCTGGTGTCCCAGCTACGATCTTGCCTGTGTGGTGGGCTGTAGATAGTCAGGCTGTGTGCCTCTTTTTATATTTTGCCGTCTGTACTCAGACAGCTTAAGTTTCCGCTGGCTTGTATGACTATGTTTGTATGACTTGAGTGCCGGGTCATGTGACCCCTGTCTGTATGAATATATTATGCAAGGCTCGTCTGAGCCTCTTAAATAAAAGTCATGCTATTATATGGTTATGTTGTAATGCCATGGTTGTATCTATGCATATCGAGCATGTCGTGCGTACGTGTGACGTGCAACGGTATGTATGGGATCCGACACCTAGTCGTGTGCCTGTAGTAGTACTCTTTACGGGAAACTGCCTCTTTGTGCTTCCACCGAGCCATGGTAGCTTGCTACTGCTCCGGACACATTGATTGACCGGCATGTATCCTTCTTTGCTGTTGTGTCTGTCCCTTCGGGGAAATGTCTCGCAGTGTAATGGAGTCCCTGTAGCCTGTTACGACTCGTCTACGTGCAGTGATGACATTCGTGTCTCGCGACGTAATGGAGTCCTTGTAACTTGCTATGACTTGTCTACACACGCTTGAGGCCGACACCTGCATTGCTGGGTTATGTATGCCTGTTTCCGTACGGATGTGCCACTTGGGTTCTATGACTAGTTATGTCAGCCCGGGTTCTTTGTTGTGTGATTGCCAGCGACATGTTCACATACGTGAGCCAAAAGACGCAAACGGTCCCGGCCAAGGTAAGGTGGCAGCCGTGGAGTACCGTGCGTGAGGCCGCAAAGTGATGTGGCTTGTTACAGTATGGAATCATATGACTTAGGATCGGGGTCCTGACAGCGCTGGTATCAGAGCCTGACTGACTGTAGGATTACCAAGCCAAACCGGTCGAAGTTGAGTCTAGAAACACTATAGATAAGTAGAGGAATTGATTGTGGAAGGGAACGTAAGGCTCTTTTTACTCCTCTTCCCAAGGTATTCTATGCTGGGTCATTCTCATCTTTTCTACGGGGATAGGAACTAGGATTCTCATCTATTGCTTAGGATGACGAGTTACTAGCCATGGACCAATAGCTAGCTTGCTTGTGAATAAGTGCAGTATTTTAGTGTTTTTGGTGTGACAAACAGATGGAGAAGAGATTGAGTCTAGATAGTCGAGTGGTTATGCCTTTCCAATCTCTTTTCAATTGTCTCAAAATTTTTGTTGAGCAATTACATCCATTATGATGTCCAATTTCTGTTAGGATCTCTAATGTCTTTGCATCATTCTCTGTTTCAGATGCCCTCTCGTCCTTTCCGTCAGGTGGTCCGTTTGACCAGGTGCATCGATGTGTCGGGTCACACGGCCATGTTGGTTAGAGTTATGATGGAGGCTGGATATCGTTGGTACCCAGAGTACACAGTGGAGGAGCAGTACCGAGATTTCAACCAGAGTTAGTATCTATGTACTGTTAGGATATACCCTTCATATCCTGGAGCTGTAGAGCCGCTTCACTGGACTCATGGATTGGGAGTTACCATAGATATGGCAGTTCAGGAAGCCGCTTACACTATGCTGACTATCATGAGGTTTCACCATGGTCTGCTTCAGAACACGGAGTTCTGCTATGTTCCTGCTTCCATGGGAGGAGAGGATGGATATCTCAGTGCAGCCTACTCTGATCATTCCCATGAAGACCCTAGACTGCAGGTGACCACTCAGATGTTGGAGAACAGGGATCGTGATGCACATGCCCTTCTCATGGAGCTCTATGCTACCCGTGCCCGTCTTTGGACAGCTTTGACGCAGTTGGCACCTGTCGTGCAGACAGGTTATGGAGATTTGGAGATGCTGACTCCATCGCGGACTCATTTGCCAGCACACGTAGACTAGCCTGATGTTGGAGACATCACCCCTCTTCGAGGACCACTGTTTCCGCCGACAAGGGGACCAAGGCCACACCCGTGTCCTTATGGTTTCCAGAGATCCCAGGCTAGAGTGTTTCTAGATCCTCAGGTTCAGCTCCCAGGTCACGGGGGTAACCTGTACGAGGCATTCTATGGTGATGTTTGAGTGCGTGGATGTTAGACCTAGTATGGTAGTAGTTGTATCGCCACAGTCCTGCGTGTCTTGTGGGATATGACTAAGGTTGAGAGTTGAGTTCCGGAGGCGTAGATAGATAATGTATAGGATGCTTGTAATGCCTCCGATGAGTTGTGTCATCTCTCCGTAGTTGTTTTTAGCTTGGGTTTGTACTGAACTAAGCCATGGTGTGTATGAAACCTAATGTTCATATGGTAGTTGCTTTACCATGTTGATTGGTGTTTATCTTACCTGGCATGTTGATCAGTGCATTCCTTAATTCATGCCCTAGAGTTGTTGTTCCCCATGTCTAAGCTATGGATTGTTTTCCCCAGGATGGTGTCAACTAGGAACAACCCCGTGCATGCTCATGAGCAAGGCGAGAGTAGCCAGCCAAGGCAAGAAGAGCTGCCACGAGCACCATCTCTAGCGGAGGTGATGCTAGAAGCTGAAAGGAATAAAAGGGAGACCAACAGGCTGTTGGAGAGGATTGAACAGAACACCGCTCGTGCTCCCCGCAATGATCATCATGATGGAGTGTCACTTGGTGACTTCATTAAACTGTGTCTGCCTAAGTACCATCACTCGATCGATCCCCTCGATGCGGATGATTGGCTGACCAGTATGTCACGCAAGATTCGAGCTGCAAATGTTTCAGAGGCCAACAAGGTGACCTTTGCGACATACTTTCTGAGGGACCTGCCAACCTGTGGTGGGAAAGCTATGAGGCTATGCGTCCCCAGGGACCTGCACCAACATGGGCAGAGTTCAGCGCCGCATTTTGTCTCCATCACATCCCGGAAGGGCTGATGGACCGCAAGAGAGAGGAATTCTGCGCCTTCACCCAGGGCAGATTGTTAGTGGATGCATACAGCCGCGAGTTTGGAAACCTTGCTCGCTATGCTCCAGAGGAAGTCTCAACTGATGCCAAGAAGCAGGCTAGGTTCCGCAAGGGACTTAATGCTGAGCTTCGCCGAGATCTTCGCTTGCATGAGTGCACCACCTTCTAGGCTCTTGTCAATAAGGCCATCAATGCTGAGTCTGGACAAACTGACTACGAGGCTACGAGGAAGCATAACCGTGACTTCAACCCTGCATCGGGTTCAGGCCCCAATAAACGCCGAGTGTGGGTGCCCAATGCAGCTTTGCCGCCAAGATACACCGCGAGGCCATCTTTCCAGGCACCTCGCCCAGTTCAGTCCAACCCTCCACCCAGACCATTTGGAGGACCGCCTACAAATGTTGCACCTCGTGTTACAGTCGTATTCTACAAGTGTGGAGAACCGGGACATTATTCTCGTGAATGTCTCCAGAACAATGCCAAGCCCGCTGGACGCGGAAAACCAGGGAAAGCCTTCTATGTGAAGCCAACTCCTGCCCGTGGGCGAGTTAATTACGTGTCTGCTGAAGAAGCTCTTGAAGACCCTGATGTCATTCTAGGTATGCTTCTTGTTAATAGCCATCCAGCATCTGTTCTATTTGATACTGGGGCATCTCATTCATTCATCTCAGAAAGTTATGCACAGTTGCATAACATGTCTTTCTGTGACATGCCCACTCTTTTAGTAGTTCAGACTCCTGGTTCAAAATGGCAAACTTCTAGAGTGAGCCATGATAATGAAATTCTGGTGGATAGACTAGTATTTCTAGCATCCTTGATAGCTCTTAAGTCTTCGGACATCAATATCATTCTAGGTATGGATTGGATGAAAGCCCACTATGCCAAGATTGATACTCATTCTAGGAATGTTCAACTTACACATCCCTCGGGTGAGATAGTTAATGTCTCTACTCGAACAACCAAGCGCCAACTCTATTCCCTAAATGCTAGCCCTCTCCCCGAGCTAGAAGATATTCCGGTAGTCCGTGATTTTCCTGATGTCTTTCCAGAAGAACTGCCAGGTATTCCACCTGTCAGAGATGTTGAGTTCGTGATAGAACTTATTCCAGGGACTAAAAACCCAACTCGATGAAGCGTTCAAGAAAGGTTTCATTCATCCTAGTTCTTCTCCTTGGGCTTGCCCCGTCCTCTTCGTCAAGAAGAAGGATGGATCGGATCGGATGGTTGTGGATTACCGACCAGTGAACTTGGTCACTATCAAAAACAAGTATCCGCTCCCCAGGATCAACGATTTGTACGATCAACTCGCTGGATCCTCCGTCTTTTCCAAAATGGATTTGAGGTTGGGATACCATCAAATGAGAATTAGAAACGGGGACATTCCAAAAACGGCTTTTGTCACTCGTTATGGCCAATACGAGTACACCGTCATGTCCTTCGGTTTAACCAATGCCCCAGCTACCTTCTCTTGTCTGATGAATTCGATCTTCATGGAGTATTTGGATAAATTCGTCGTGGTTTACCTCCATGATATACTCATCTACTCTAAGAACGAACAAGAACATGCCGAGCATCTAAGGTTGGTACTGATGAAACTTCGAGAGCATCGCCTATATGCCAAATTCTCCAAGTGTGAATTCTGGTTGCCGGAAGTGACCTATCTAGGCCACGTGATCTCTGGCAGAGGTATTGCTGTCAATCCCAAGAGAGTTCAGGCCATCCTTGATTGGACTCAACCTGAATCGGTTAAGCAAGTTCGGAGTTTCCTTGGCTTAGAGAGCTATTGTCGCCGCTTTGTTGAGAATTTCTCCAAGGTTGCGAAACCTCTGACTGAACTCCTCAAGAAAGATAAAAAGTTCAAGTGGACCCCACAATGTGAGCATAGTTTTCAGGAGTTGAAAAGACGACTGACCTCTGCTCCCGTTCTGGTGCCACCAGATTTTTCTAAGGACTTTATTATCTACTGCGACGCCTCGCGACAAGGATTAGGTTGCATTCTTATGCAAGATCATCATGTGATTGCATACGCATCTCGACAGTTGCGTTCACATGAGGATAATTATCCAATACATGATCTTGAACTTGCAGCTGTAGTCCATGCACTAAAGACATGGCGACATTACCTTCTGGGTAATCGTTGCGAGATATACACCGATCACCAAAGTTTGAAATATATCTTCACCCAGCCGGATTTGAATCTCAGGCAAAGACGCTGGGTAGAGTTGATTACAGATTACGATTTAGGGATAACTTACACCCCGGGGAAAGCCAATGTGATGGCTGATGCACTAGTCGTAAGTCTTATTGTAACAATTTGATGTTACAACAAGGTCAACCGCTTCTCCATGATGAATTCAGGAAGTTAAACCTTCACATTGTTCCTCAAGGATTCCTATCCAATTTGGTGGCAAAACTTACTCTTAAGGATCAAATAGTAGCTGTCCAGAGATATGACAAAGGGATATCTCGGATTAAGGAAAATATCGTTAGCGGAAACGCTAAGGATTTCTCTAAGGATGATGGAGGTGTGGTGTTCTTTCAGAATCGGTTGGTGGTTCCCAAGAGCACCTGTCTAAGACAGCTGATTCTTAAGGAGGCTCATGATTCTCCTCTCACAATTCATCCGGGTAGTACCAAAATGTATCAGGACCTACGCGAGAGGTTCTGGTGGACCAGGATGAAGAGAGAAATTGCTCAGTATGTTGCTAATTGCGACATTTGTTGTCATGTGAAAGCAGAACATCAAAGGCCTGCTGGCACCCTTCAACCTTTAGCTATTCCTGAATGGAAATGGGATAAGGTTGGTATGGATTTCATCACCGGTTTTCCCAGGACCAAGAGAGGGAACAATGCTATATTCGTAGTCACTGATCGCCTCTCCAAAGTGGCTCATTTTCTTCCTTTTCGTGAAAGCATTACTGCTAGTCAGCTAGCGGAGTTATATGTTTCTCAAATAGTTTCTCTTCATGGTGTTCCTTTGGAGATTAACTCAGACCGCGGAATTATCTTTACTTCTCGTTTTTGGGAAAGTTTTCAATCCGCTATGGGGACTCATCTATCCTTTAGCACTGCTTTCCACCCTCAATCAAGTGGTCAAGTTGAGCGAGTCAATCAAATTCTTGAAGACATGCTCCGAGCTTGTGTTATATCTTTCGGTATGAATTGGGAGAACTGCCTTCCATTTGCTGAGTTCGCATATAACAATAGTTATCAATCAAGCTTGGGCAAAGCCCCTTTTGAAGTTCTCTATGGACAAAAATGCCGGACACCTCTTAACTGGTCAGAAACCGGAGATAGGCAACTCTTTGGTCCGGACATGATCCAGGATGCAGAGGAGCAAGTTCGCGTTATTAGTGAAAAGTTGAAAACAGCCCAATCCCGGCAAAAGAGTCAATATGACCGTCATCATAAGTCCGTGACATATGAAGTTGACGAGAAGGCTTACCTTCGGGTTACACCTCTGAAGGGTACCCATCGATTTGATATCAAAGGCAAGTTGGCTCCTCGTTACATTGGACCTTTTTGCATTCTTGCTAAACGAGGAGAGGTTGCCTACCAATTGGAACTTCCTTCGCATCTTTCCAAACTTCATGATGTCTTCCACGTCTCTCAACTCAAGCGTTGCTTTTCGGACCCTGTCCGAGAAGTGGACAACGAAACACTTGATCTCCAAGATAACCTTTCATACCGAGAATACCCCGTTCGTATTCTCGACCAAGCTGAGCGTACCACTCGGTGTCGGAACATCAAGTTTCTCAAGGTTCAGTGGTCGCATCATTCTGAAAAGGAGGCGACATGGGAAAGAGAAGATCGTCTTCGACTAGAGTACCCCGCGCTCTTTCCAATGACTTCAAAATCTCGGGACGAGATTCTTTTGAGTGGGGGTGAGTTGTCACAACCCTAGCAAGTGTCTAGGCTAGCATTGTGTTTGCATCATCCTCATCCTCATTGCATCAATATGAAATGGGGAGAAAGAAAGAAACCCTAAGCATTTTATGATTTAAAGGAATTCCAAACAAATGAAATTTCAACAAATCCAAAATGCCCATAAAAAATGTTCCCTATGTCTGATAATTTAGGGCATGGATATACCAGGGACCATTTCAATTATTTGAACATTTGAAATATTTCAAATTATTGAATTATGTCTCTGAAAATGACAAATAAAAACATTATCATTATCACTTCTTTCAAAATAATCTAAAACTTTTGATACAAGTTTGAAATATTCAAACTTGAAGTTATAAAAAGTTTTAGAATTATTGAAGGGGTATTTGGAGCTGCAAAGAAAATCAAACAAATGTTAGAAAACAGAAAAACAGAAAATAAAAATAAAAGGGAGAGGCTTACCTGGTCGAGTGGAAGGCCCAGCCCAGCCCACAGGGGTGGAAGGGTCATCTTCCACCTCGCGCCAGTGGGCGTCGAGGTGGCGACCGAGCCGTCGCCGGCCTCCACCTCCTGCTTCCACGCAGCAGGGTGCGTCCCTGCCTCCCCCGCGCCTGGAAGACGCGCGAGCCTCTCCCTCGAGCTCATTCTCCCCCTCCCTCTCTCCTTTGCTCTCTCTCTCGATCCCCTGCCGAAGCCGCCGTCGCCGGACGTCGATTCGTCGCCGTCGCTACCTCCCCGAGTCCGCTGACCAGCTCCCTGGATCCGCAGTGAGCCCCTCCTCCTCCCCCCTGAGTTTTCCCTCTCTCTGGCGTCCCCTAGCTAGCTGCGTCGCCGGACCCGAGAACCTCCCGTCGCCGTCGATGGTCGCCGCCGTGAATAGAGCCCTCCAAGCTCACGTGCGCGTGCATGGTTGAACTCCTGGAGTTCCCAGGAGCCCGTAGAGACCATCGTAGCATCGCCCCGTGCCCTGTGTCACGTTTGCGTCCGAGCCTGAGCTCGGGCCGCCGCCACGAGCTCGTTTTTGGCGAGCTCCGGCGACCCCATGACCTCCCATGGCCCCAGATGGATGCTGTCGTGCACGGGCTACACGCCGGTGGTCTCAGCGCGCCAAATAACCCCCTGTAGGAGAAACCCGATGAACGCCGCCGTCCCGGATGGTCACCAGCGTCGAACCGCCGGCCAACTCCGGCGAGTTGACCTCAGGTGGGCCCTGGCTTGACTCTATGAGTCAATGACAGGTGGGGCCCCGGCCCTGATTAGTTTAGGATAATTTGTAATTAGTTTAGTTGTTAATTAGGTTAATGTGTCACTGACAGGTGGGCCCAGTTAGTTAATTAAAACAAAATTAGTTTTAATTAGTTAGTTAAGTTAACCAGTCACTGACATGTGGACCCCACATGTCAGGTTTGACTCCGGGCTGAGTCAGCTGACCAGCTGATGTCATCATGATGTCATGCTGACACAATAACTCAATTTCCTTAATAAAAATAAATCAGGAAATTCCAGAAATTATTTAAACCTTTGAAAAATCATATAAAATAATCTGTAAGTCAGATGAAAATAATTTATATATGAAAATTGATCAGAAAAATCCAATGAATCCAATGGTGCTATTCCCATGCATGGTAGAGCAATATAAATAGGTGAACATGGACATTTTAGCATTAGGTCAATATATAGAATTTGAAATGAGAACAACTTTGAACCTATATTCAAACACATTTCAAATTGACATGACCAGTAGTTACATTAGCTCATCCATGCACATCATTATGCCATGATCATGCATCATATTGTTGCATCTGCTTGTATTGAATGTTTTTATCTGCGTTGCGGTAGGCCCTAATCCGGAGGATACTACCCCGTACCCCGACGAAGGAGAGAACTCTTCCGCAACCCAGCACGACAAGCAACCTCATTGATCATTCCGATAACATCCCACTCTCTCGCTCCTGCTCTCGTTTACTGCATTAGGACAAACGATCACATGTCAGTTATGCACGGTAGATGATCCTATCCTTATGCATGACCTGATCTTGTCATAGTAAATAGCTAAACCTTGCAACCTAGCATACCTGGTAGATGCTTGTGCCATGATGTGCTTAGCTTACTTTGCCTGCTATGCTTGCTATGCTTAGAGTTGTGTCAAGTCGGATTCATCTGGGTGATGAACTGAGTGAAACAGTGTTGTCCGATGTGATGAGCTTATAATGAATACGATTTGGTAAAGGTAGCGATGAGAGGCTATGTAGGAGTACATAGTGGGTTGTCTCATTGGGACCGTTCTTAGGAACTGAGTTCCGTGTTTGTGATCCAAGACTAGATACTACCACACGTTGGGATACTTAACTGACCCTCTCAACTTATCAGTCGCTTAGTCTTTGGTCCAGGTATTGCAAGTAGTTTCTGGTGTTTATAGCATGCTGGAGGCCGTGCGTAGCGCTGACCCGCGGGGTGGGTTACGACGCGGTAGGCAGTGACACGGTGTACCAAGGGTCACCCGAATGGTGGGCTTGGGAACCCTGCGCACATCATTTGGGACCGTAGCGGAAACTTCGGCCGGACTTCCGTGCGGGTTCAGTCTCAAATAGGCGGTAGCCTGGACCAGAGGTCTTATGTGAATGATGGTCGTGGCCGACTCCCTCGCTGGGCATCCACTTGAAGGTTGCCGAGGTGCATGGTTTTATAAGCACACAACGATAAGTGGCAAGAGCCTGTGTGACGAAGTACACCCCTGCAGGGTTATGAAACTATTCGAATAGCGGCGTCCTCAGATATGGACTACTTGGAGAACTTATGCTGTTCATAGATAATAAAACGGAGACTTCTAAAAATCTCAAGACAAGTGTGAGTACCATGGATGGCACACTTCCGAAAGGGGAAGGTGAATCCATGGTAGTGTATTGTGATGGAGGTAGTGGACTCGTGTGCGATAACTAAAATTGTAACAAAGAGTTTAAACTGAGTAGTGTAGGTTAGCCATGTGTCAAAGCTGGCTTTCTGCATAAACTCCACCACCCCTTTGATGATACATGAGCATAAATAACTAGGTCTGTTTTAAAGACTTGATGAGTACGATTGTACTCATCTTTGCTTAATTAATGTTGCAGAGGAAAACCAGGACACATCAGGTGGGTTCTATCTAGACGTTGATGATGCCGAATAGCTGGTGTCCCAGCTACGATCTTGCCCGTGTGGTGGGCTGTAGATAGTCAGGCCGTGTGCCTCTTTTTATATTTTGCCGTCTGTACTCAGACAGCTTAAGTTTCCGCTGGCTTGTATGACTATGTTTGTATGACTTGAGTGCCGGTTCATGTGACCCCTGTCTGTATGAACATATTATGCAAGGCTCGTCTGAGCCTCTTAAATAAAAGTCATGCTATTATATGGTTATGTTGTGATGCCATGGTTGTATCTATGCATATCGAGCATGTCGTGCGTACGTGTGACGTGCAACGGTATGTATGGGATCCGACACCTAGTCGTGTGCCTGTAGTAGTACTCTTTACGGGAAACTGCCTCTTTGTGCTTCCACTGTGCCATGGTAGCTTGCTACTGCTCCGGACACATTGATTGACCGGCATGTATCCTTCTTTGCTGTTGTGTCTGTCCCTTCGGGGAAATGTCTCGCAGTGTAATGGAGTCCCTATAGCCTGTTACGACTCGTCTATGTGTAGTGATGACATTCGTGTCTCGCGACGTAATGGAGTCCTTGTAACTTGCTATGACTTGTCTACACACGCTTGAGGCCGACACCTGCATTGCTGGGTTATGTATGCCTGTTTCCGTACGGATGTGCCACTTGGGTTCTATGACTAGTTATGTCGGCCCGGGTTCTTTGTTGTGTGATTACTAGCGACATGTTCACATACGTGAGCCAAAAGACGCAAACGGTCCCGGCCAAGGTAAGGTGGCAGCCGTGGAGTACCGTGCGTGAGGCCGCAAAGTGATGTGGCTTGTTACAGTATGGAATCATATGACTTAGGATCGGGGTCCCCACAACAATCAAGTTTCGTAAATAAAACATTGAAACCAAAGTCGTAGCCAAGGGATTCAACAAGGGATTATCTTGGCGAAACACTTGGCAAGTATAGAAACGGAAAGAAGATTGTAGCCAAGGGATTCAACAAGCATGGCATTTTGAATAGAGCTATCATGAGATATGGCCACCTTACCAAGGCCAAGTATCTTACCCTTAGAGTTGTCTCCAAAGGTCACATACCGTCGAGGACCTTGATTAGGCGTGATCTCTTGGAACATGTCTCTATCACCAGTCATGTGATCCGTACATCCACTATCAAGAATCCACTCTTTTCCTCCGGACATGTAGTCTCTAAAGTTTGCCATAAGACTCAGATTCTTCATGATTTTCTCATACTCGATGTCAAAAAACTCATCTTCTTCATAGTAGCCATGTTCCACATTGTCATCATCAAGTGGGAAATCCTTGTCATAAAGAACAAGGGATTCGTTAGAATAGTGATCATGACAATGTTCAAGTTTATGAATGCGAATGGCTTCAAAGATAATGTTGTTGATAGTGGTGACATCTCCTTTAACATGCATAAGATCACGACGCTCAAATAGGCATTTATCAAAGTTTGGATCACTAGGCTTCATTTTGTGAAAAGCAACAGTTTTATGAAGAATTTCATCAAGATTTCCTAAGGAAAGATTTGGATATCATTTCTAGAAATCATTCCATAAGGTATAGGCACATGCAAAGTTCTTCATTTGATAAAGCACGAATCTTGGTCAACCTCTAACAATAAGATTGACAACTCTTAGGTTACCAAGCATGTTAATTTCCTCTTCGTGTGTGGGATGCAATTCATCAATGGCGAGCACATACGGTTTTTCAAAGTATGCAGTTAAATGGAATCTGTCTAATAGATCAATCATGGCATTATTCCATTGACTATAGTACTCTCCATCAAGAATGGGCACTCTACAACTCAAGCACTCTACTCTAGACACATCCATCTTCCTCCATGGCGATTAAACTGAAGCAATGGAGACCAACACTCTGACACCACTTGTAGGATCAAGAGAGGCGTGTTTACAGGGGGGGTGAATAGACTACTAGCATAAATTTAAAACCTAACCTTTTCCAAGTTAATTGGTTGGCTGATTGTAATAGTTTTTAACAAGTCTAGATAGTGAAACAACCCTACACATGCATGTCTACAAGTATGGAAGCGAAATGTAAAGACATTGCACATGTAAGCAAGAGATAGAGTAGGAAGATCAAACGCAATAGGGGACACAAGGATTCTTCCCGTGGTTCCGATAGGTGGTGCTATTGTACATCCACATTCATGGAGTCTTCAACCTACGAAGGGTAACAGTCGCGAGAGTCCATGGAGGGCTCTACCCACGGAGCATTCCAAGAAGAAGCAACCTCGACTATTCCATGCGGTTTTCGTCCACGAAAGACTAGCCTCACTATGGGTAGATCTTCACGAAGTAGGCGATCTCCTTGCCTTTACAAACTTCTTGGTTCACTCCACAACACGAAGTAGGAGGCTCCCAAGCGACACCTAACCAATCTAGGAGGCACCACCCTCCAAAAGCTATAGGCTCGGTAATGACAATGAACTCCTTGCTCTTGTGCTTCAAGATGATAGACTCCTCAACACACAATTTCTCTCTCACATAGATTTGGCTTGGTAGAAGAGATGGGATTGGTGGAAAGCAACTTGGGGAGGCTAGAAATCATGATCCATATGGTTAGAGTGGAAGATCTTGACCTCAACACAAGGGTAGGTGGTTCTTTCTCAGAAAACTTTTTAGGATAGGTATGGAATAGTTATGAGTGCTTCTCTTTCGAGTGGGTGGTGATGAAGGGGTATATATAGGCATCCCCAAAAATCCAACCATTACACATAATAAGTCAGACTCGGTGACACCAATGTGTAAATCTTGGTGGTACTGAAGTGACCAAAAGTGGCAAGTTTTGAATCTCGGATGGACAAATATACAATTCTCGGTTGCACCGACAAGGCGACCAACGGTTAGATTTACCAGTCTGGGTGACGTTGATTCACCATTCTTGGTTAGACCAAAAATGACAATCTGCATAATAGAAAGTTGGCAACCCAACTCGATGGCACCGAGTGCAGTGTCGGTTGCACCGAAGTGTTAGGGTTTGGCTCAGTCTGTCTAGGGTTTGGAACTCGGTGGCATCGGGATAGGAGTGTTGGTTGCACCGATTTGGCATATTTGGCTTAGGACAGACTTTGGTGGGAGAGTTTGTGGATGTTTTGGTGACTATCACTTGTGCACGTTTGAGCATATTGTTCACCATCAAAACTTTACCCCCTTTTAACAATATTGGCTTTCCTATAGACTCAGTGATTTCTCACAAATGTAAAATGTAGAGTCCTCTTGCTTGAAGCTTGACGAACCTATATCCTTGCATCTTGGGTTAATTCCATGATCTCCTCAACCCTTTTTGCCAACTCAATTCTTCATGGACTAATATCTGAAATATACTAGATAGAGGTGTTAGTCCAAGAGACAATGTATATTCTCATGAATTATCAAAACCATCAAGGGAGGATGTTGCGCTTTCAGATACATCATCGAGTTGAATGTTTGCTAAACTTAGAGGTGCCGCGTGTGCGGTGCATGGATTGGATTGCATCATGATGCGAGTATGAATTTGTCAACCACAGTCTCTAGATCGTTAACGCTTTCGGTTTACAAGCGTATGTAGACACCTCTCCCTCTTATTGCTAGCATATCCATAGAATAGATCTTGGGTGTTTTGTAGGAAAATTTATATTTCCCATGCAATGTTCCCCAACACTAAGCTCACAGGTCGTCATACACAAACGTTTGTGATGATGCAATGAAAAAATCCTTCGCGCCATATTTTCACTTGGCTTAATAGAGAAGGAGTCATTGCCTTTGGTCTGCATACGGGTATTCAATTTGAAACATTTGCGATGATGGTCAGAGGAATGCTGGTACACCTCCCGTCTACTCAAACACATGTCCGCATGCTACCTCCTAGCCAATAGAGAGTGCGATGCATAGCAGCACATAAATGGTGTGTAGAACATCCACAATTTAGAAATAGTATGCCCGGTTGCAATGGTAACGTGACAATTTTTTTGTTCCAAAATATCCTTCTTGGCTATTAATAATGTTTGTGCCTTCTCTCAAAGTGGACATGAGAAATACCACAACATATTTGTGCTATATGATGAGGCCCTGCCCAACATAGCCCTTGTGACTGTAGTTCAAATTTGAATTATGTACATTAAATGCACATAAAACTTAATTAGTGTATCAAAAAGCCAAACGAACCCTTAATAATTTCCTATTTTCGCAGTACAGACCTATTGGTCTATGTTGTTTCAAGAAAAAAAAGCAAGGAGATAAGAGGCATCACATGTAATTAATTACACCCGCATATGTGACATATGTGTTCCCTATCGTAACCACATAGCTTATTGTGAGAACCTGCGGCTTGTAAGTGGCTTGTGCCAAAATATGTCCATGTTGGTATTTTTTACCACGGCATATGTGTGCCTTGTCATGATACCATGCCAAGTTTCATGATTTTTTGACGAGTTTCCGATTTATGGGATTTTAAAAACCAAGTTTCTCGATGTTTGCAGTCGAACCAAGATGCTGAGATGCTTGAAATAAATTCCATTTCTTGCATGGGACGTAACACATGCATCCAGGGACACATATATGATTTTCAAAGCATTTTGGAGAACTGGACCTTGTGATTGTAGATAAAATTTAAATTATGCACATTAAATGCACAAAACACTCAATTAGTGTATTAAAAAGCCAGATGATCTCTTAATTTATCCATATGTTTGCACTTCACACACATTTTTCTATGTTGTTTCTATATAAGAAACGAGGAGATAAGAGGCATTGGATGTCGTTTAAACTGCAAATGTGACATGCATGTTCCCTATCGAAACCACAAAGCTTCTTGTGAGAAGCTCCGGTTTGTAAGAGGATTGTGCCAAAACATGTCCAAGTTGGACTATTTTTTACCATGCCATATGTGTGCCCTTTTCATGACACACCATGCCAAGTTCCATAAATTCTTGATGAGTTTTGGACTTACGGGAATTTGAAAACCAAGTTTCTCAATGTTTGCGGCCGAGCCAAGACATTGAGATGTTAGAAAATCATTTTGATTTCTTGCATGGGATCAAAACATGCAGTGAGGGACTCATATATGATTTTTCAACCAATTTTCGTGCATTGCACCTTGTGATTATAGTTCAAATTTGAATTATGCACATAAAATGTCTAGAAAACTCAATTAATGTATTAAATAGGCCAAACAAACCCTGGAAAATTCCATAGTTTAGCACCATAGTCATGTTGCTCTATGGCGTCTCTAGAAATAAATTCAAGGAGAGAAGAGACAGTGGATGTTGTTTCGCACATGAAAGATGAACGTTCCTTATCAGAACCACATGGCTTTCTTGTGAGAATCTTCGATTTATAAGAGGCTTGTGTCAGAACTTGTCCAAAATTGGGCAATTTTTTTACCACAACACACAACATGCAAGGTCATGACACCATGCCCAGGTTTCATGAATTTTTGACGAGGTTTGATTTACATGAATTTAAAAACCAAGTTTCCCAATGTTTGCGGCCGAGCAAAGACACGGATATGTTTGAAATTCATTCTACATTTCTTGCATGTGACCTAAACATGCACCCAGCATAACATATTTGATTTATTTAACCTATTTTCATGCGCTAGACCTTGTGACTGTAGTTCAAATTTGAATTATGCACATCAAATGCCAAGAAACTCAATTAATGTATTAAAAAAGCCAAACGAACCCTGGAAACTTCCATAGTTTAGCACGATAGTCATGTTGCTATATGGTGACTCTAGAAATAAATTCAATGTGATAAGAGACAACGGATGTTATTTCAGACATAAGAGGTGAACATTCCCATTCAAAACCACATGGCTTCTTGTGAGAATCTTCGGTTTGTAAGAGGTTTGTGCCAAAACTTATCCCAAATTGGGATTTTTACCACAACACACATGTGCCATGACATGACACCATGAAAAGTTTCATGAATTCATAATGATATTTGGATTTACTAGAATTTGAAAAGACATATAATCAATGTCTATGGCCGAGCCAAAATACCGAGAGGCGGTTTGATGTTCATTTTTCAACCCATTCACGTGCATTCTAACACGTGCTTAACTGCAGTTCATATTTGAACTATGCACTAAATGTCTAAAAAACTCTTTAAATGTTTAAAAAGGCCTAAAAAACCCTAAATAATTCCATATTTTAAGAGACACTCCTATAGTTGCACATTCACTACAGATAATTTTTATTGCAATCCAAACACCTTTAATTGTCGATGTAACCTCATTTTTCATTTCAAAACAATATGAAAATCAAGTACATTGCAAACAGTTCTTGATCATGAAACGTGTGAGATGTGGTATAAAATATGTTGGTCCAATCCCTCATATATGTCTTATGCTTCATCGGCTATAGCGCACCGCCGGCTATGGGGGCTGGATGCACTTGATCACCTATGCGTCCATCGGTTCCTTTGTGGTTCGGCGGGGGTGGATGCAAGCAAAAAGAGGAGAGACAGTGAGACAACATGGCGATTTTACCCAGGTTCAGGCCGCTGTGAAGCGTAAAATCCAACTCCTACTTTGTGGGTGGATTGATCAGAGGAATACGAAGAGCGTGCATCACTCTAGCCTAGCAAGGGCCGCCTTTGGGGGAGTTACTATGCTTGTACAAGTGTTCAAAAGTACGAATCCTGAGCTAGGTTGCCTTGGGCCTCCTTTTATACCACAAGGGGCAACCATGGTGGCAAAATAGACATTGTATGATGGTTAGAAAGCTAGCAAAGCTTATCATACCTAACTCTAGCATTAGGGACAAAATACCATAATTGCTAGTCTAGGTGGCGTGTGGGGGCGCATCCCCAGCAAGCTTATACCACAAGTCTAGCTAACTGTCGCACCTCAGCTTGACACGTCTATGGACGGGTGTTAAGGAGGCATGATTTATTTCCTAGCGTGTTACCAAGTACTTACCGAGAGCCACTTAGCCACATGGGGGCTCGACACCGCATTGAAAAGTTTCTAGCCTTGTGATGAGGTGGAGAGGTGGCCGATCAGCTCGTGCCTGCCAAAGAATGGCTTGTCGGGTCTTCATGAAGGGGCGCACGTCCTTGTCCCCGGAAAGCACAGGGGTCGTGCATGGCACGCAACAGTCCAGGCTCGGGCTACCGCATCGGGCTTGTTGGAGTCTTGTCTTGGTCATTTGCTAGGTTTGTCTTAATGTCGAAGGGTTCGGCTACTATCGCTTATGCATAAGTCAGGGCCACTGAGTACCCCAGTCCTAGTGCACCAACACCGGCGTGTTAACCACACGGCCACACTTGCTCTCCAAGACCAATGTACTGTTCAAACATCGCCGGTGAAATATGGGGATGTGGATCCACATCGTGAGGGAAACTTCGGCAACCCACTCTTGCCCGAGCGCGAAATCATTAGCCATGAACGCGCTCACAACATCCCTGAGCATGGCCGTAATCTCCGACAGTGCGGCTGCAACTACTAAAAGGGCAACTGCTGCAACTGAGATGGCAGCAGTAACATCCGCGACCGGGATAGCAAATGGCAAGAACGACACAACAACTATTTGTTCTTCGGGGGCCACTGTAGCTCTGATGGTGGCCGCCCACGCCTATGCTGAGGCCGCCAACACCCAACTTGTGTCAGTCACTGCACACATAGCAGACCTTCTCCAACATAGGTCGTCAACCTACGTTCGAAGAGTTGGCAATTGCCGAGAGCGCTCGGCCATCCATCCATTCATCGAAAGGCTCCCTAGTCGATATGGATGCCGTCTATGCCTGGACCGTGGACGCCCACACCCAGCTCATGGTGGCCTTTTCTAGAGAAATGGCAGGCGTGGACTTCAAGATTCTTGCAGAGTATGTGGTGATGGATGTCATGGAGCCCCTTCCCCTAGAGGTCATCGAGCACGAGCTAGTCATGAGGATGCGGTGAAGATCGACGATCATATGGAAGAACATTAGTCTTTCTTTAGGGTGTTGGTCTTTTGTTAGAGCAATGTTTATATCAAGCAACTATGTTTATTTGCTCGATTAAGTAAGTACGGGATGTGGTGTAGGCTCTTTTGTGTAGTACCTAAATTAGCAATTAATGTTAAATTGTGCGACAACATGGATGACCATTATAACTAGGGGAATCGAGACCAAAGTTTGCCGACATATCCCCATTCCGTCTTCCAAATGAAAATGGAATTCAAGTACATCACGCACAATTTGTTTGCACAAACCGTGTGCAATGTAGTATCCAATCTTACGTCGAAAGATTGGAAACAAAAAAATGCACGTTTAAGCTCATCGCACATGGGGTAAATGACATGCTTCATTTGTGATGTATAGATATCGCAAACAGTTCCGAATAATTTGCATGTTAGAGCTCATCACACACGGCGTAAAGTACACGCTTCGTTTGTGATGTTTAGATATCGCACATAGTGCTGAATAAGGAAATGTGTCCGATGACACTTTCTATGTTAGTTTTTCGCTGCAATGAATGAAAAAATTCGGCTACTGTAGAAGTATCTACCTCCCTCACCGCCACTGGTACCAATCTTACGTGGGAAGCTTGGACACAAATATTTGCACGTTCAAGCTCATCGCACACGGGGTAAAGTACATGCTTCGTTTCTAATGTATAGATATCACAAATAGTTATGAATAACTTCCACTTTCAGGCTCATGACACATAGGTTAAAGTACAAGCTTTGTTTGTGATGTTTAGATATCACACAAAGTTTTGAGTAAGGGTCTGTGTCCGATCATACTTTCTTTCCACACCAGTTTTTCGCCATACCGAACGAAAATTTTGGGCTCCTACACAAATATCTACCTCCCTCACCCCTGGTACCAATCAAAAGCCACATTTCCCCTGTTTCCTCATTCCTTTCCTCGTTCAAACCTTCATTGCTTGCAGCTCTATCATGGGCACATCACATCGTCCATTTCCTTCAAACAGGAGAACTCCCTGAGGAACAAGAGGAAGCAGAGAACGTAGCACGTCGGTCGAATATGTACCAGTTCGTGGACAACGTCCTATACAGAAAGTGCTTTTCTCGGGAGGATAGACTCGAGCTATTGGCAGAGATACATGGCGGCATTTGTGGCTCCCACATAGGATCAAGAGCACTTGTCGGTAAAGCATTCCGACAATGTTTATTTTGGCGCACTGCCCTCTAGGATGCAACTGCGCTAGTAACCAAGTGTGAGGCATGTCGGTTTCATTCAAAGAAATTACATCAACTAGCACAAGCCCTTCAGACAATCCCTCTGTCCTGGCCATTCTCGGTATGGGGGCTCGATATCTTGGGCCCCTTTCCCCATGCTGTCGGGGGCTTTGAGTACTTGTACCTTGCAACCGACAAGTCCACAAAGTGGCCAGAAGTGGAAGAAGTGAGAAAGGTGACAACACAGCCAGCCGTCAAGTTCTTCAAAGGACTAGCCTGCCGCTTTGGTGGTCGCAACAAGATCATCACTGATAATGGCACACAGTTCACGAGCCACACCTTCATGCACTATGTCCAAGAACTTGGCAGCAAAATCTGTTTTGCTCTTGTTACCCATCCAAGGAGCAACGGGCAAGCGGAAAGGGCTAATGCTGAAGTGTTGCGAGGCCTCAAGATACGAACTTTAGATAAGATGTACAAGTGCGGAAGGCACTGGATTGATGAGTTGCCGGTGGTTCTTTGGTCAATTTGGACAACACCAAACCGAGCTACCGACCAGACACCCTTCTCCCTCGTATATGGGGCGGAAGCAGTTCTCCCCACGGAACTCATATACGGGTCACCTCGAGTGCTTGCTTATGATGAGCTTGAGCAAGAGTAGTCGCGGCAAGATGACGCGATGCTCCTTGAGGAAGACCGTCTTTAGGCTGCTATGAGAGCTGCACGCTACCAACAAGCTTTGCGTCGCTATCATAGCCGCAAAGTTAATGCCTGAAGTCTTGAGGAAGGTGACCTTGTTCTTCGGCGAGTTCAGTCCGCCAAGAATTCAAACAAGTTGACGCCAAAGTGGGAAGGCCCTTATCGCGTAGTGCGAGTCACCATGCCTGGCGCACCTGGAGACCGAAGATGGCATCCCAGTGAGCAACTCTTGGAATACCGAACATCTTCGTAAGTTCTACCGGTGAGGCGCAGTTGCCAGGTCTCCCGGCATCCACCTTTTGTACAAGTCTTGCCACTGAAGCATCTAATCCTTGGTACAAAGCCAGGCGCAGACCCTGTGCGTAGTTGAATAAAGATAAGTGTACCGCAAATCTTGTTGATTCTCATGTTTACTTATGTGCATGTTTATCCGAAATATTGCATTACGCTTACTCCCGGCAAGAGCTAACGGACTGCGAATGTTCCACATCCATATTTTATCTTCTTTCTTTTTCTCAAGGGACAGAAGGTTACGTCGCGTGTAGCTTTGCCGGGGGGAATGGAGGTGTGGATAACTACAGGCGACGTTCAAAAAAAAATCTTGTTGGAAGGAGTACGGCAACAATAAGATAAGTTGCAAGACCCCAAGTGAATTGTTGCTGTGAAATTATTTTCCTTGGACGATTTCGACTTTTGTATGGAAAACATGCACGCATGGGAACCTTGCCGTGATTGGTTGCACCCTCACTCTGTTTCGGGTCTGCATAATGGCTTAAGTGGATGCCCTCGCACTCTTGCTTCATTTTGAGTCCGCTCAACGTCTCAAGGGGCTGCACTCGTGCCCTTATTCTGTTTCGAGCATGATCAACAGCTTGAGCTGCCACTCCAAGAACGCCAAGGTATCTTGCCGGCAGTGGCACTGCCAGCAGGCTGCTAAGGACCCGTTCCTCAAAGAGCTTGTGGTAGGGCTACACACGTCGGCAAGATTCTTCCGAAAAGGCGTAGGGAAAGTTCCATACAAAGAAATAGACTAACAAGGAAGATAATATACAGTTATTCAAAATAGGGTGAACTTTACATGAGATGTCGCCTTTTCCTAAGTACATCTTTATTTGACTTTATCCCTAGGGGAGGTTACAAGAAAGATGAGGCAGACTACAAGAAGAAAAAGATGGCAAGGGGCCCCCGATAGAAGCCCAGCCTGACCCCTCTGGACCAGCACTGCACGGAGGAGTAGGGCTTCCAGAGGGGAAGGAGAGAGCCTGGACCCTCCTGGACTAGCATTGCATGGAGGAGAGGGACGATGGACCCCAGAAGCCGAAGTCCACGAGCCTACTAGGAGATCCAGCTGGAACATGAGGCAGCGCCTGAGACAAGGCCCCCCCACAAGATCGTCTTGCTGGGAGGGGGAGAGGCATTAGGCTGGCGGTGATGGTACGGCCGACGGTCAGTCCGAGCTCAGGTCATCGGGCTCCGACATGATGGCCCGAAGAACGGACTCATCGTCGTCGTCTTTGGCACTGTCCTCCTCATCACTCTTGCTCGAGGAGGAGATTTTGGCGCCTCTCGAGATCTCTTCGCAGCAGCTAAGACGGACACCTGAGCGCCCATAAATCTTGATGGAGAGCAGATTGGCCTCCATCATTTTATAATCAAAGACATGCCCTTCTTGAAGGTTGTGGGTGCGGGCGAGGGTCTTCTAGTGGCCCTGAGGAACATGATGCGACTCGCCGGGTACTCGACGTCCACCCGTGTCGTGCCATTACCACAAGCATGCGCCCATAACCATAGGATTGGTGGCTCGTCGACCTCCGTCACCCTGGCAAAAGGGTGAGGGAGGCGCAGATGGCTCCGGACGGGATCAACCAGTTCGAGGATGCACTGCAACGCCGTCCCCTCAGCGTGGGTCTCCTCAAGGAAGAGGCCGTTGGAAATATGCCCTAGAGGCAATAATAAATTAGTTATTATCATATTTCCTTGTTCATGATAATCGTTTATTATCCATGCTAGAATTGTATTATCGGAAACTCTGATACATGAGTGGATATATAGACAACACCATGTCCCTAGTATGCCTCTAATAGACTAGCTCATTGATTAAAGATGGTCAAGGTTTCCTAGCCATGGACATGATATGTCATTTGATAACAGGATCACATCATTAGGAGAAAGATGTGATGGACAAGACACAAACTATAAACATAGCATATGATCGTGTCAGTTTATTGCTATAGTTTTCTACATGTCAAGTATCTGTTCCTATGACCATGAGATCATGCAACTCACTGACACCGGAGGAGTACCTTGTGTGTATCGAACATCGCAACGTAACTGGGTGACTATAAAGGTGCTCCATAGGTATCTCTGAGGCTGTCCGTTGGGTTAGCATGGATCTAGACTGGGATTTGTTACTCCGTGTGATGGAGAGGTATCTCAAGGCCCACTCGGTAATACAACATCACTATAAGCCTTGCAAAAAATGTGACTAAAGATGTAACATCCCAAAATTTCATTTTGGAATGTTATGAAATATAGCTATGCATCATCATCACTTTGCTTGAATGAAATGAATTGTTGAAGTTTTTCTTTTTGAATTCTGAAAGGCCATTTCAATTTCTTCTTATACTTGTTTCCTCCCATTTGAAAACCCTTGGAATATTCATAAAAAGAGAGGAGTAATATGACACTCCACACCAGGGGCATCTTGGTGAGTTATTTGAACAATAACACCAGGGGGTTATTTGAAAGTTTATCTCAAAAGAATTTAAAATCGAGTAGGCATTTAAAAAAATATTTTTAAAGTATTCATTTTGATAGAGGAAAAATGTTCATTAAATAGCATTTATTCCCCTCATCATTTTGATATATATTACCTATATTTGGAAATGAATTGAATGCTTTAAATAGTTTTAAACGCTCTGGAAAATAGAAAAGGAAACAAATTTAAAGCGTTTAATTAGAAAACCGGCCGACCCACAGTCATTAAACCCCAAGATTCCTCCGAATCGGTCAACCAACGTGCTAACCTCGCCATCTCTCTCACTGACACGCGGGACCCACTGTCCTACGGTGTCATCCGCATGCCCGTCTCCTTCCTCGTGCGCGCCACCTCGCCGGAGATCTCTCCTCTCCAGATCTCCCTCCTCTCTCCCTCTCCCGACCCCGCACCTGGCCTATATAAAGCCCTGGCCTCGCCGCTCTCCGTTCCACCCTGCTACCCCCTCTACCCTCGTCGGAACGCCACCACGCCACCTCGCCGGAGTTCTACCTCCATCTGAAACCCCCCTGAGCTCTTGGCCGTTGCCACACTCACCCCCACTCCCTTGTGACGCCGCCATTCGACACCGTATCTTCACCGCCGTCGCCTGAGCATTTCTGATGCCGCCCTCGACCACCGTAGCACCCTCTCCGAGCATCTCCGGCCTCCGGCCGCCGTCGACGTTGCCGGAACTTCGACCCCCTCCTCTGTAAGCCGCCACCTCCACCCGTATCTGTTAGATCTAGGATCTACACTCCAGATTAGAACGTTTATAAAAACGAACCGGTACGCATTAGTTTTCGATTGTCCGCCGCAAACACCCCGCACGCTCACTACCTCAGCTAATCACAGCACGCCACGTAGCCTTGTCCGTTCGCTAGGAAATTTGATCTTTTCTGTTTTGTTTTAGAAAACATAATGTTTTCTGTTTTTGTTTTAGTTGTAACTTTTAAACTAATTAGTGTTTTTAATTGATTCTTTTTGCATTAGGTCACAAATTTCATGTAGTTTCATCCTGTTTGTCTTAGATTTCAAATTTGAACTTTTAAATTTGAATCTAACCAAATTTTCTCAAATTACTAAAATTTGTATAACTAGAGTTTAAACATATATTTTTGTTTGAATCTTTTTGCCACTGTTTTTATTAGTTAGACCTATCATCCCACAAAGTTTGAGAACTTTTAGGATAAATTTGGTTAGTGTTTTTAACAAAAATAGAATCTGTTAAGTTCTTAATAGAGTGTAGTTAATTTGATTTTAGTTTAGTTTGAATCTGAGTTAGTTTAACTTTTTTTTAGTTTTCGTTAGTTCTGTTGTTTCAACATTAGGTGAAATAACTTGCTGTTAATAAAAATAATTGTTTAGTTTTATACCTTATTGTTATAGGAAATCTTCATTCCTTTCCATTAGGTATAGTTTATAAAGCAATCTAGTTTTACTTTTCACAAAACTTTTAGGAGATTTAATTCTGTCATCTAATAAAGAATTTTAGTAATTCTTTTCTGTTAAGTGATGTTCTCTTTATGATAATAATAATAATAATTTTGTCTCATACTCAAATACTATAGGAAACTCTAGTATCTACATTAAGTGTTGTTTTATAAATTTTTTAAATTGTAAGTAGCATTTCTTTTCACTAAAGTTTTAGTGGATTTAATTCTGTTTACTAAATATTTTATTTCTTTTCTATTGACTATTGTTTTGTTATTGAAAATAGTTGATTGGTCTTATTTCTTTTGTAGTTTTGACACAACAAAATTTTGTGAGACAAACGTTGGTTTTGAATTTCTTCCTTTTTGATTGATACTATTGAATAGTTTTATTTCTTTTGCTGATTGTGTAAGTTATAATATTAGTTGTATGCTTATGGTGTGTTTTGTTTGATTAGTTAGATCATCCGGAGTGCGAAGCTTGTTATCTAGAGTCACTTGAGTACGAGGATCGTCAACAAGGCAAGTCACTTTGATCATGATTACCCATGTTTTATTGCATTAGTTCTACCATCTCCCCAATTGCATGCAAAGTAGGTAATTTGGAAACTTGTTTACTTGATGTAGTATCATGTTGTAGGCACCCTCAACCCTTTGACACTTTGGCCTCGGGAAACGCTGATTTAATTTTGCTATGCTATTAGTAGACGGGGTTGGTTGTGTGATTCATGAGAGTTGTGAGTTAATAATTTCAAGACCTACAAGATGATCAAGACTTCAAGACTCCGAGTTTTCAACATACCTCTGGGTGGATGATGGTTGAACGGTGCCCTGGAGAAACCAGTGGTTAGCCTAGATGTTGCTGGAGAAGTGCCAGTATTCATGCGAAAAGGTCCACCCAGGCACAAAGAGATGGATGGATGCTTCAAGACCCAAGGCTTACCTGCATAGTCACAAGCCATTATGGGCTCTGGCTTGGTTGGATATCGTGGTGACCCTGGACAGGCGGTGCTACGAGATGTAGAAGAACGGTAGGAAAGGATGGGCACCGACAGAGTCTCGGGAAAACCCTTTAGAAGACCATGTTTTGGTCATTCGTTTCTCAAACACCCTGAAGTGCGAGAAATCCAACGAAGGCAATCAAATCTTTTGGGGAACGTGTGCAAAACTCTGCAGAGTACCCAAACCTAATCGATTAGCCGTGTCCACGGTCATGGACAGTTTGAGCTAAAGGAACTGAAACTATCTGGAACTCTCAACACAATTAATTATATTGATGTGGGTTTTTAATGACAACTTGGGTATGAGAATTGGTTGGTGGAACCATCTCATTAATAAACCAACATTGTAGTAATAATTTTTTTGCCCTCTCTTGTTGTAGGAAAAAAATTGGCTTTATGCAAGAACTTACTACCCCACCTGCCATATATGCATATAGACTAGATGATTACTTTACCCCCTCTTTTGTGACTTTGCCGGCATAATCAATATGCTAACCTACACGGCTGCAACGTATCATGTTGCAGAGTACTTTTCCGACCAGGAGTGAGGATACGATCTATGCTCGGTGAGATGCCCTTGGAGTCAGATGGACTCAACTACCTTTGAAGCTTCCGCAAGATTAGTTATTCTCATGAGTTGTCCTTTAACCACTTTATTGTAATTCTTATTGTAATAAAGGACTCGATATGAGATTTTTTGATTATTAAAGCTGTGTGATTTCACTTTGATATATACATTGATGTACCGTGTGTGTACCAACATGATCTTGGGATGGTACAGAAACACCGGAGATTCGACCTTTCAGGTCGGGTTGTTACAAAAGATTTAGCCACGGGATCTTGTATTACGGAACGAGTAAAGAGACTTTCCGGTAGCGAGATTGAGCTCGATATAGAGATACCGACGATCGAATCTCGGGAAAGTAACATACCGAAGAACAAAGGGAAACAACATACGTGATTAACTGAATCCTTGACATAGAGGTTCAACCGATAAAGATCTTCATAGAATATGTAGGACCCAATATGGGCATCTAGGCCCCGCTATTGGTTATTGACCATAGAGCTGTCTCGGTCATGTCTACATAGTTCTCGAACCCGCAGGGTTTGCACACTTAAGGTTCGGTGACGTTTTGGTAGTATAGAGTTGTGTATGGTGGTGACCGAAGGTTGTTTAGAGTCTCGGATGAGATCCTGGATGTCACGAGGATCTCCGGAATGGTCCGGAGGTAAAGATTGATATATAGGAAGTCCTGTTTTGGTCACCAGAAAAGTTTTGGACTCATCGGTAGTGTACAGGGAGTCCCGGGAGGGGTACCGGGGACCATCGGGAGGGGTGTCTCGACCCAAAGGTCCTCATGGGCTGTGGAAGGAGTCAAGCCAGCCCTTAGTGGGCTGTCCGAGCCCCCCAATAAGGCCCATGCGGCTAGGGGTGAAAAACCCAAAGGTGGAGAGGTGGAAAGAGTTTCCAAGTGGAAAGGAGGAATCCTACTCCTAATAGGATTGGAGTAGCACTCCTTCGCCTCCAATTTCGACCAAACCTTGAGGATTTAAGGCTACCTCCTCCCATCCCTCCTTCATATATATACTAGAGGATTTATAGGTAAGAGCTAACCCTAATAGCCATGTGCTGCCCTCTTCTTCCCTAGATCAATTTCTCCTCTAGATTAGTTCTGCGGTGCTTAGGCGAACCCCTGCAGGATTAGTTCACCACCACCGCCACCACACCGTTCTGCTGCTGGAGACCTCATCTACCTCTACGCTCCCTCTTGATAGATCTAGAAGGTGGAGATCATCATCGAGCTGTACATGTGTTGAACGTGGAGGCGCCGTCCGTTCGGCGCTAGATCGGAAGGACCATGATCAGGATCGCGAGGCGATTCATGATTTGATTGCGGGACGGATTGTGATGGGATCACGAGACGGATGATGATGGTATAGCAGGACGCTCGGCGATTTGGATCGCGAAGACGTTCGACTACATCAACCGTGTTTCTTAACACTTCCTGCTTAGCGATCTACAAGGGTATGTGGATCCACTCTCCCCCTTGTAGATGCTCATCACCATGCATAGATCTTGTGTGTGCGTAGGGAATATTTTGTTTCCCGTGCAACGTTCCCCAACAGTGGCATCATGAGATAGGTCTATGTGTAGATGAGATCTCGAGTAGAACACAAAGGTGTTTGTGGGCGTTGATGCTTAGATTGCTTCCTCCCTTGGTCGTGTTTTGGTTTAGCGGTATTGTGGGATGAGCGGCCCAGACCAACCTTACTTGTAATCTTATGAGAGACCTGTTCCATCGACTGACGTGTAACTTTGTTGCACAAAGATGGCTGGCGGGTGTCTATTTCTCCTACTTTAGTTGGATCGGATTCGACTAAGGCGGTCCTTGAGAAGGTTGAAAAGAAACTTATGTATCACTGTTGTGGTTTTTGCATAGGTGAGAATTGTTCTTTCTAGATACTCGTAGCAGCCACGTAAAACTTGCAACAACAATTAGAGGACGTCTAACTTGTTTTTGCAGGGTATGTTGTGATGTGATATGGCTAATTACATGATGAGATATATGTGATGTATGAGATGATCATGTGTTGTATAGAATATCATGACTTGCATGTCGATGAGTACGACGACCGGCAGGAGCCATAGCGTTGTCTTTAATTATTGTATGACCTACATGTCAATCATTAAGTGCTATGTAATGCTTTACTTTATCGCTAAGCGGTAGCAATAGTAGTATGAGTATGGCGGGCGCGACAACCCCGATGGTGACACAATGATGGAGATCATGATGATGGAGATCATGGTGTTATGCCGGTGACGATGCAGATCATGCCGGTGCTTTCAAGATGGAGATCATAAGCACAAGTTCATGGCCATATCATGTCACTTATGATTTGCATGTTATGTTAATTCTTTTATGCACCTTGTTTTGCTTAGGACGATAGTAGCATTATAAGGTGATCCCGGACTTAAATTTCAAGGTGAATTGTGTTCTCCTCGAGTGTGCACCATTGCGAAAGTTCGTCATGTCGAGACACCACATGATGATTGGGTGTGATAGACTCTACGTTCACATACAGTGGGTGCAAGCCAGTGTTTCACGTGTAGAACACTCGGGTTAAACTTGACGAGCCTAGCATGTACGGACATGGCCCTGGAACACAAGAGACCGAAAGGTCGAACATGAGTTATATAGTAGATATGATCAACATGATAATGTTCACCATTGAAACTACCTCAACTCACGTGATGATCGGACTTGAGTTGGTGAATTTGGATCATGAATCACTTGAATGAGCGGAGGGATGTCAATTTTAGTGGGAGTTATTAATTAATATGGTTAATTGAACTCATTATCATGAACATAGTCAGTAGCGTCTTTGCAAATTATGTTGTAGATTACTAGCTCACGCTATAGCTCCCTTGAATTTTTATATGTTCCTAGAGAAATATAGTTTCAATATGATGGTGGCAATATTGCGGACTGGGTCCGTGATCTGAGGATTGTCCTCATTGCTGCACGGAAAGCTTATGTCCTTAATGCACCACTCGGTGCGCCACCCCCTCTAGAGTCGTCTATAGATGTTTTGAACATCTGATAGGCACATTTCGATGACTACTTGATAGTTTAGTGCGTTATGCATTACGACTTAGAATTGATGCTCCAAAATGTATTGAACATGTTAGAACAAATAAGATGTTCTAAGATCTGGAACTGGGATCTCAGGCTCGTGCCCGTGTTGTGAGATATTAGATCTCCAACAAGATTCTTTGCCTGCAAGGAGAATAGCTCAATCATTGAGCATGTGCTTAGATTGTCTGGGTGCTAAAATCGCTTGAATAGAGTGGGAGTTGATCTTTCAGATAATATAGTGATTGATATAGTTCTCCGAGTCACTATCACTAGGCTACTAGAACTTAGTGATGACCTATTATTATGCCAGGGATGGAAATGAAGATCCGTGAGCTATTCGTGACGTTTGACACCACGAAGGTAGATATCATGAAGGAGCATAAAGTGTTGATGGTTAGTAAAACCACTAGTTTTGAAAAGGGAAAGGGTAAGGAGGGAAACTTCATGGATGGCAAGTCAGTTGCTGCTCTAGTGAAGCAACCCAAAGCTGAACCCAAACTCGAGACTAAGTGCTTATATTATGAGGAGAGCATTGAACCCAAACTCGAGACTAAGTGCTTCTATTATGAGGAGAGCAGTCGCAGAAGAGGAACAACCCTAGATACCTGGTAGTTAAGAAGGCTCACAACGTTGACAGAAGTATATTTGATATACGTGTTATTGTTTTGTACCTTGCTAGTATTCCTAGTAGCACCTGGGTATTGGATACCGGTTCGATTGCTAAATGTTAGTAACTCGAAATAAAACCTACGGAATAAACGGAGAACTAGCTAAGGCTGAGGTGACGATGTGTGTTGGAAATGTTTCCAAGGTTGATGTGATCAACATCGCACACTCTCGATACCTTCGGGATTAGTGACGAACCTAAATAAATGTTATTTGGTGTTTGCATTGAGCATGAACATGATTGGACCGTGTTTATTCCAATACGGTTATTCATTTAAGTTAGAGAATAACGGTTATGCTTCTTACATGAATAATACCTTCAATGGTCATGCACCTAATGAAGGGTTTCTTGAATCTTGATCGTATTAGTACACATGTTCATAAAATAGATGCCAAAAGATACAAAGTTAATAATGATGTACCACATACTTGTGTCACTGCCGCTAAATGTCATATTGGTGTAAAGCGCATGAATAAACTCCATGTTGATGGATCTTTGGACTCATTCGATTTTGAATCAGTTGAGACATGCGGACCATACCTCTTGGGCAAGATGACTAAAACACCGTTTTCTGGCTTGATGGAATGGGCAAGCGACTTATTGTAAATGACACTGTTGATGTATATGGTCCAATGAGTGTTGTAGCGTGCGGTGGATATCGTTATTTTCTTACCTTCACTGATGATTTGAGTAGATATAGTGTATATTTACTTAATGAAACACAAGTCTGAATCATTTGAAAAGTTCAAGCAGAATCAAAGTGAAGTTTGATATCATCATGACGAGAAGATAAAATGTCTACAATATGATCGTGGAGGTGAATATCTGAGTTACGAGTTTGGTATACAACTTAAGACAATCTAAAAAGTTATTTCACAACTCATGTCACCTGGAACACCATAGTGTGATGGTGTGTTCGAACATCATAGTCATGCTCTATTGGATATGGTGCGTACTATGATGTCTCTTATCGTTTTTGCCACTATCAATTTGGGGTTATGCATTAGAGACAACTACATTCACTTTAAAAAGTGCACCATCTAAATCCATTGAGATGACACCATATGGTTTGGCAGAAACCTAAGCTGTCATTTCTTAGAGTTTGAGCATGCGACACTTATGTCTAATAAGTTCGAACCCAAAGCGGAAAAATGCATCTTCATAGAATACCCTAAGAAAGTTGGGTATACCTTCTATCTCAGATCTGAGTACAACATGTTTTTTGCTAGAACTGGGTCCTTTCTCGAGAAAGAGTTTCTCTCGAAAGAATTGAGTGGGAGGAAGATAGAACTTGATGAGGTTGTTGAACTTTTGTTTCATCCATTGAGTAGCTCAACACAGAAAGATGTTTCTGTGGAGCCTACGTGAGTTGAAGAGGAAGCTAATGATCATGATCATGAAGCTTCGGATCAAGTTATTATTGAACCTCGTAGGTCGACAAGCACACGTACTACTCCTGAGTGGTATGGCAACCCTATCTTAGAGGTCATGTTGTTGGACAACAATGAACCTACGAACTATGGAGAAGCGATGATGGGCCCGGATTCTGACAAATTGTTAGAGGCCACAAATCCGAAAAAGGATCCATGTATGAAAACCAAATATAGACTTTGGTAGACTTGCTCGTTGGGCGGTAGGTCGTTGAGTAAAAATGGACCTTTAAGATGAAGACAAATGCTGATGGTAAATGTCACCATTTATAAAGCTCGACTTGTCACAAAGAAGTTTCCGACAAAGTTCAAGGAGTTGGCTGCAATGAGACTTTCTCACTCGTAGCAATGCTAAAGTTTGTTGGAATTATGTTAGCAGTTGCTACATTTTTCAATTATGACATCTGGTAGAATAATGTCAAAACATCGTTTCCTTAACGGTTTACTTGAGGAATACAACCAGAAGGTTTTGTTAGTCCTAAGGATGCTAAAAGGTGTGCAAGCTCCAGTGATCCTTCTATGGACTGGATCAAGCATCACGGAGTTGGGATATACGCTTTGATAAGGTGATCAAAGTTTTTGAGTGTATACAAAGTTTATGAGAAACTTGTATTTACAATAAAGTGAGTGGGAGCACTATAGAATTTCTGATAAGCATAGGTGGATGACATATTGTTGATCGGAAATGATGTAGAATTTCTTGAAATCATAAAGGGTTGTTTGAAAAGAGTTTTTCAAAGGAAGACCTGGATAAAGCTACTTAATTGTTGGGCATCGAGATCTACAGAGATAGATCAAGACGTCTGATAAGACTTTCAATGAGTACATACCTTGACAAGATTTTGAAAGAGTTCAAAATCGATCGGTCAAAGAAAGAGTTCTTGCCTGATTTGTAAGGTGTGAAGTTGAGTGAGACTCAAAGCTCGACCACGGCAGAAGAAAGAGAAAGGACGAAGGTCGTCTCCTGTGCCTTATCCATAGGATATATATAGTATGCCATGATGTGTATCGCACCTGTGTATGCCTTGGTGAGTCCTTCAAGGGGTACAAAAGTGATCCAGGAGTGGATCACTGGATAGCGGTCAAAATTATCCTTAGTAACTCCAGGACTAAGGAGATGTTTCTCGATTATGGAGGTCATAAAGAGTTCATCATAAAGAGTTAATTTGATGCAAGCTTTAACACCAATCTGGATGACTCTTAGTAGCAATCCGGATACGTATAGTGGAGGACCCATTTGGAATAGTTCCAAGTGCAGTGTGATAGCAGTATTTGCAGTATGATATAGAGATTTGCAAAGTACACACGGATCAGAATTTCACAGAACAATTGACTAAAACTTCTTTCACATGCAAAACATTATCGAACCAAAGAACACATTGGGTGTGAAATTCATAACAAATCCCATAGTGATGTGAGCTAGATTATTGACTCTAGTGCAAGTGGGAGACTGTTGGAAATATGCTCTAGAGGCAACAATAAATTATTTATTATCATATTTCGTTGTTCATGATAATCGTTTATTATCCATGCTAGAATTGTATTGATCGGAAACTCAGATACATGTTTGGATATATAGACAACACCATGTCCCTAGTATGTCTCTAATATACTAGCTCGTTGATCAAAGATGGTCAAGGTTTCCTAGCCATGGACATGAGATGTCATTTGATAACGCGATCACATCGTTAGGAGAATGATGTGATGGACAAGACCCAAACTATAAACATAGCATATGATCATGTTAGTTTATTGCTATAGTTTCTACATGTCAAGTATCTATTCGTATGACCCTAAGATCATGCAACTCACTGACACCGGAGGAGTACCTTGTGTGTATCAAACGTCGCAATGTTACTAGGTGACTATAAAGGTGCTCTACAGGTATCTTCGAGGGTGTCTCTTGGGTTAGCTGTTAGAAATATGCCCTAGAGGCAATAGATAAAGTGTATATTATTATATTTCCTTGTTCATGGTAATTGTTTATTATCCATGTTATAATTGTATTGATTGCAAACACATTACATGTGTGGGTAAATAGACAACACTATGTCCCTAGTATGCCTCTAGTGAACTAGCTCCTTGATCAAATATGGTCAAGGTTTCCTAGCCATTGACATGTGATGTCATTTGATAACGAGATCACATCATTAGTAGAATGATGTTATGTACAAGACCCAAACTACAAACGTAGCATATGATCGTGTCAGTTTATTGCTACTTCTTCTGCATGTCAAGTATATGTTCCTAAGACCATGAGATCATGCAACTCACAGACATTGGAGGAGTTCCTTATGTGTATCAAGAGTTGCAACGTAACCGGGTGACTATAAAGGTGCCCTATAGGTATCTCCGAGGGTGTCTGTTGAGTTGGCATGGATCAAGACTAGGATTTGTTACTCCGTGTGACGGAGAGGTATCTCAGGGCCCACTCGGTAATACAACATCACAGTAAGCCTTGCAAGCAATGTGACTAAGTGTTAGTCATGGGATTTTGTATTACGGAACAAGTAAAGACACTTGCCGGTAACGAGGTTGAACTAGGTATGGAGATACCGACGATCGAATCTCGGGCAAGTAACATACCGAAGAACAAAGGGAACATCATACGAGATTAACTGACTCCTTGACATAGAGGTTCGACCGATAAAGATCTTCGTAGAATATGTAGGAAACAATATGGGGATCCAGGACTCGCAATTGGTTATTGACCGTAGAGGTGTCTCGGTCATGTCTACATAGTTCTCGAACCCGCAGGGTCTACACTCTTAAGGTTTGGTGACGTTTCGGTAGTATAGAGTTATGTATGGTGGTCACCAAAGGTTTTTCGGAGTCCCGGATGAGATCCCGGACATCATGAGGAGCTTCGGAATGGTCCGGAGGTAAAGATTCATATATAGGAAGTCCTGTTTTGGTCGTCGGAAAAGTTTCGGGCTAATCGGTAGTGTACCGGGAGTGCCGGTAGTGTACCGGGAGACCACCAGGAGGGGTATTTCGAGCCAAGATTATTCATGGGCTCTGGTAGGATAAATACCAGCCTTTTGTGGGATGGTGGAAGTCCCACACAAGGCCCATGCGGCTAGGGAAGAAAAGCCCAAAGGGAAAAGGTGGAAAAAAGGCCAAAAAGGAGGAATCCTAGTCCTACTAGGATTGGAGGAGGAGTCCTCCTCTCCTCCCCACTTCGGCCGAACCAAGGAGGCTTGGCCCTTGGGACAAGTCCTCTCCTCCCTCCCTCTTATATATACTGTAGGTTTTAGGGTTTTTGCACAGAATTTTTAGCCACGTGCTGCCCGTTCCTCCAGTGCATTGTTTCTCCTCTAGATCGGATTTCTCAAGTGCTTAGGCGAAGCCCTGCCGGAATAGCTTCACCACCATAGTTGGAGCGCTGTCACGCTGTCGGAGAACTCTACTTACTCTGCGCTCCCTCTTGCTGCATCAAGACGGCAGCGATCGTCATCAAGCTGTACGTGTGCTGAACGCGGTGGTGCCATCCATTTGGCGCTAGATCGGAAGAACCGTGATCGAGTTCACGGGACAGATCATGATCAAGTTCGTGGGATGGATCGTGATTGGATCGCGGGACGGATCATGATTAGATCATGGGACGCTCGGCAATTTGGATCGCGAAGATGTTCGACTACACCAACCGCGTTTCTTAATGCTTTCTGCCTAGCGATCTACAAGGGTACGTAGATCCACCCTCCCTCTCGTAGATGCTCATCACCATGGATAGGTCTTGCATGAACGTAGGAATTTTTTTGTTTCCCATGCAATGTTCCCCAACAGTGGCATCATGAGCTAGGTCTATGTGTAGATGAGATCTCGAGTAGAACACAAAGATTTTGTGGGCGTTGATGCTTAGATTGCTTCCTCCCTTGGTTGTTTTTTGGTTCAGCGGTATTGTGAGATGAAGCGGCCCAGACCAACATTACTCGTACGCTTATGATAGACCGGTTCCCTCAACCGCAACTTGTCGCATAGATGGCTTGCGGGTGCCAGTTTCTCTCACTTTAGTTGGATCAGATTCGACAAAGGCGGTCCTTGAGAAGGTTGAAAAGCAACTAGTGTATCACCGTTGTGGTTTTTGCATAGATGAGAATTGTTCTTGTGAGATACTCATAGAAGCCACGTAAAACATGCAACAACAATTAGAGGACGTCTTTCTTCTTTTTACAGGGTATGTTGTGATGTAATATGGCCAATAACATGATGTGATATATGTGATGTATGAGATGATCATGCGATGTATAGATTATCACGACTTGCATGTCTATGAGTATGTCAACCGGCAGGAACCATAGGGTTGTCTTTAATTATTGTATGACCTGCGTGTCAATCATTAAGCGCTATGCAATGCTTTACTTTATCGCTAAACGGTAGCAATAGTAGTAGAAGCATGTTGGGTGTGACAACCCCTATGGAGACACGTTGATGGAGATCAATATGATGGAGATCATGGTGTCATGCGGGTGACGATGGAGATCATGTCGGCGCTTTCTAGATGGAGATCAAAAGCACAAGTTCATGGCCATATCATGTCACTTATGATTTGCATGTGGTGTTCATACTTTTATGCACCTTGTTTTGCTTAGGACGACGGTAGCATTATAAGGTGATCCCTCACTTAAATTTCAAGATGAATTGTGTTCTCCCGGAGTGTGCACAGTTGCGAAAGTTCATCATGTCTAGACACCACGTGATGATCGGGTGTGATAGACTCTACGTTCACATACAACGGGTGCAAGCTAGTGTTGCACATGCAGAACACTCGGGTTAAACTCAATGAGCCTAGCATGTACAAACATGGCCTCGGAACACAAGAGACTGAAAGGTCGAACATGAGTCATATAGTAGATATGATCAACATAATGATGTTCACCATTGAAACCACCTCAACTCACGTGATGATCGGACTTGAGTTGGTGAATTTGGATCATGTGACACTCAGATGACCTGAGGGATGTCAATTTGAGTGGAAGCTTTAGTAATTTTATTAACTAAACTCATTATCTTGAACAATATTCTAAGTAACCTTTGCATACTTATGTTGTAGATCAATGGCTCGCGCAGTAGCACCCCTGAATTTTAATGCGTTCCTAGAGAAATGTAAGTTAAAAGATGATGGAAGTAACTTTGTTGACTGGGCTCGTAATCTGAGGATTATCCTCATGGCTTCCCAGCAATCATATGTCCTTGATGCACCGCTTGGTGACCTACCAAAATACATGACCTCCGAAGAAGTTAAGAACACTTGGGAGGCACATTCTGGAGATTACTCAATAGTTCAGTGTGCAATATTGTATGGCTTAGAACCAGGACTTCAAAGACGTTTTGAACGTCATGGAGCATATGAGATGTTCCAAGAGTTGAAGTTTATCTTTCAGAAGAATGCCCGAATCGAGAGGTATGAGACCTCCGATAAGTTCTATGCTTGCAAGATGGAGGAGAACGGGTCTATCAGTGAACATATACTCAAAATGTCTTGGTATTCGACTCGTCTAGTAGAGTTGGGAATTGCCCTTCCACCAGAGGCAATCCCTAATAGAGTTCTTCAATCACTGCAACCTAGCTACACGAGATTTGTGATGAACTATAACATGCACAAGATGAACAAGTCAGCTGTGGAGCTCTTTGCGATGCTAAAGTCACTGAGTCTGAAATCCAGAAAGAACATCGAGTGTTGATGGTCAATAAAGCCACTAGTTTCAAGAAGAATGGCAAGGGAAAGGGCAAGAAGGGTGAAACCAAGAAGGATAGCAAAGCAGTTGCTACTCCTGTAAAGAAGTCCAAGCATGGACCTAAGTCAGAAAATGAGTGCTTTCATTGCAAGGGAACTGGTCACTGGAAGCGGAACTGCCCCAAGTACCTGGCTGACAAGAAGGCAGCCAACAACAAACAAGGTATATATGATATACATGTTATTGATGTGTACCTTACTAGCTCTCGTTGTAGTGTCTGGGTATTTGATACCGGTTCGGTTGCTCATATTTGCAACTCAAAACAGGAACTATGGAATACACGAAGGCTGGCAAAGGTTGAAGTGACGATGCGCATGGGAAATGGTTCCAAGGTTGATGTGATTGCCATCGGCACGCTCTCTCTTCGATTACCATCGAGATTAGTGATGAACCTGAATAATTGTTATTTAGTGCCTGCGTTAAGCATGAACATTATATGTGGATCTTGTTTATTGCGAGACGGTTACTCATTTAAATAAGAGAATAAAGGTTGTTCTATTTATATGAGTAATATCTTTTATGGTCACGCACCCAATGTGAGGGGTTTATTCATATTGAATCCTGATAGTGATGACACGCATGTTCATAACATTGATGCCAAAAGATGTAGAGTTGATAATGATAGTACCACTTTCTTGTAGCACTGCCGTTAAGGTCATATTGGTGTAAAACGCATGAGGAAGCTCCATGCTGATGGACTTTTGGAGTCACTTGATTTTGAATCACTTGACACATGTGAACCATGCCTCATGGGCAAGATGACTAAAACACCGTTCTCTGGAACAATGGAACGGGCGAGTGACTTATTGGAAATCATACATACTGATGTGTGCGGTTCAATGAATGTTACAGTGCGTGGTGGATACCGTTATTTTCTCACCTTCACTGATGACGTAAGTAGATATGGGTATATGTACTTAATGAAACACAAGTCTGAAACGTTTGAAAATTTCAAGCAATTTCAGAGTGAAGTTGAGAATCATTGTAACAAGAAGATTAAATTCATGCGATCTGATCGAGGAGGTGAATATCTGAGTTATGAGTTTGGCAGTCACTTAAGACAGTGTGGAATTGTTTCACAGTTGACACCGCCTGGAACACCACAGCGTAATGGTGCGTCCGAACATCATAATAGAACCTTATTAGATATGGTGCGTTCTATGATGTCTCTTGCCGATTTGCCACTATCGTTTTGGGGTTATGCATTAGAGACAGTTGCATTCACCTTAAATAGGGCACCATCAAAATCCATTGAGATGACGCCATATGAACTATGTTTTGGCAAGAGGCCAAAGTTGTCGTTTCTTAAAGTTTGGGGATGTGATGCTTATGTGAAAAAGCTTCAGCCTAAAAAGCTGGAACCCAAAGCAGAGAAATGCGTATACATAGGATACCCAAAAGAGACAGTCGGGTATACCTTCTATCTCAGATCCGAAGGCAAAGTGTTTGTCGCTAAGAACAGAACATTTCTTGAGAAAGAGTTTCTCTCGAAAGAATGAGTGGGAGGAAAATAGAGCTTGATGAGGTTATTGAACCTTTACTTCAACCAGAAAGAAGCGCATCGCAGAAAGACGTTTCTGTGGAACCTACGATGGTAGAAGAGGAAGTTAATGATGATGATCATGAAGCTTCGGATCAAGCTACTATTGAACCTCGTAGGTCGACAAGGGCGCGTACTACTCCTGAGTGGTATGACAACCCTGTCTTGGAGGTCATGTTGTTGGACAACAATGAACCTACGAGCTATGGAGGAGCAGTGATGGGCCTGGATTCCGAGAAATGGTTAGATGCCATGAAATCCGAGATGGGATCCATGTATGAAAACAAAGTATGGACTTTGGAAGTATTACCTGAAGGGCGAAAGTGTTGGGGAACGTCGCATGGGAAACAAAATTTTTCCTACGCACACGCAAACCTATCCATGGTGATGAGCATCTACGAGAGGGAGAGTGGATCTACGTACCCTTGTAGATCGCTAAGCGGGAAGCGTTAAGAAACGCGGTTGGTGTAGTCGTACATCTTCGCGATCCAAATCGCCGAGCGTCCCGCGATCTCATCACGATCCGTCCCGCGATCCAATCACGATAGGTCCCGTGAACTCATCACGATCCGTCCCGCGATCTCATCACGATCCATCTCACGATCTTGATCATGATCTGTCCCGCGAACTCATCACGATCCGTTCCGCGAACTCATCACGAAACGTCTCGCGATCTCGATCACGGTCCTTCCGATCTAGCGCCGAACGGACGGCACCTCCGCGTTCAGCACACGTGCAGCTTGATGACGATCTCCACCATCTTGATCTAGCAAGAGGAGGTGGAGAGGAGAGAGAGTTCACCGGCAGCGTGACGGCGCTCCGGTGATGGTGGTGGAGTGATTCCGGCAGGGCTTCGCCTAAGCGCTGCGGAAAACCGATCTAGAGGAGAAACTGTGCACCGGTGAAACGGGTAGCACGTGGCCAGAAATTCTGTCCAAAAACCACCCAATCCACTAGTATATATAGGAGGAGAGGAGAGGAGAGGCAGACAAGGCCTTTGGGTTGGCCGAAATAGGAGGTGGGAGCAATCCTACTTCACCTCCAATCCTAGTTGGAGTAGGATTGCCTCCTATTGGCTGATTTTCCACTTTTTGCTTTAGGACTTTCTCTCCTGCGCCATGGGCCTTTGTGGCTGTTTTCCCAGCCAACAAAGGTCTGGTTATTATGCTCCCACAGCCCATCAACCTCTTGGGGTCGAAATACCCCTCCCGGAGGTCCTCCGGTACACTACCGGCACTCCCGGTACAATACCGATACTCCCGGTACACAACCGATGAGCCCGAAACTTTTCCGGAAACCAAACTGGGACTTCCTATATATGAATCTTTACCACCGGACCATTCCGGAGCTCCTCGTGACGTCCGGGATCTCATCCGGGACTCCGGACAACCTTCGGTCACCACCATACATAACTCTACACTACCGAAACATCACCGAACCTTAAGTGTGCAGACCCTGCGGGTTCGAGAACTATGTAGACATGACCGAGACACCTCTACCGTCAATAACCAATGGCGGGACCTGGACGTCCACATTGGTTCCTACATATTCTACGAAGATCTTTATCGGTCGAACCTCTATGTCAAGGATTCAGTTAATCCCGTATATCGTTCCCTTTGTTCTTCGGTATGTTACTTGCCCGAGATTCGATCGTCGGTATCTCCATACCTAGTTCAACCTCGTTACTGGCAAGTCTCTTTACTCATTCCGTAATACAAGATCCCGCAACTAACAATTAGTCACATTGCTTGCAAGGCTTATTGTGATGTTGCATTACCGAGTGGGCCCCGAGATACCTCTCCGTTACACGGAGTAACAAATCCCAGTCTCGATCCATGCCAACTCAACAAACACCATCGGAGATACCTGTAGAGCACCTTTATAGTCACCCAGTTACGTTGCGACATTTGATACACACAAGGCACTCCTCCGATATCCGTGAGTTGCATGATCTCATGGTCATAGGAACATATACTTGACATGCAGAAAACAGTAGCAATAAACTGACACGATCATATGCTATGTTTGTAGTTTGGGTCTTATCCATCACATGATTCTCCTAATGATGTGATCCCGTTATCAAATGACATCTCATGTCCATGGCTAGGAAACCTTAACCATCCTTTGATCAACGAGCTAGTCCATTAGAGGCATACTAGGGACATGGTTTTGTCTATGTATCCACACATGCATTTAAGTCTCCGATCAATACAATTATAGCATGGATAATAAACGATTATCATGAACAAGGAAATATGATAATAACTAATTTATTATTGCCTCTAGGGCATATTTCCAACAGTCTCCCACTTGCACTAGAGTCAATAATCTAGTTCACATCACCATGTGATTCGCATTGTTATGAATCTAACACCCAATGAGTTCTGGGGCTCGATCATGCTTTGCATGTGAGAGAGGTCTTATAGTCAACGGGTCTGCGATATTCAGATCCGTGTGTACTTTGCATATCTCTATGTCAAACCGTAAACACTGCTACCACACTCCACTTGGTACTATTTCCAAATGGCTGCTCCACTATACGTATCCAGATTGCTACTACTAGTCATCCGGATAGGTGTTAAAGCTTGCATCGACGTAACTCTTTACGACGAACTCTTTATCACCTCCATAATCAAGAAACATTTCCTTAGTCCTCTGGTTACTAAGGATAATTCCGACCGCTGTCCAGTGATCCACTCCTAGACCACTCTTGTACCCCTTGACAGACTCATGGCAAGGCACCCATAGGTGCGGTACACAGCATGGCATAATATAGAGCCTATGGCTAAGGCATAGGGGACGACGTTCGTCCTTTGTCTTTCTTCTGCCGTTGTCGAGCTTTGAGTCTCACTCAACTTCACACCTTACAAATCAGACGAGAACTATTTCTCTGGCTGATCCATTTTGAACTCTTTCAAAATCTTGTGAAGGTATGCACTCATTGAAAGTCTCATCAAGCATCTTGATCTATCTCTATAGATTTTGATGCTCAACAATTAGGTAGCTTTATCCAGGTCTTCCTTTGAAAATCACTTTCCAAATAACCGTTTTATTCTTTCCAGAAACTCTACATTATTTCTGAACAACAATATGTCATCCACATATACTTATCAGAAATTCTATAGTGCTCCCACTCACTTTATTGCAAATACAAGTTTCTCATAAACTTTGTATAAACATCAAAACTTTGATCACCTCATCAAAGCGTATATTCCAACTCCGAGATGCTTGCTTCAGTCCATGGAAGGATCACCAAAGCTTGCACACCTTTTAGCATCCTTAGGCCTGACAAAACCTTCTGGTTGTATCACATACAACCTTTCCTCAAGTAAACCATTAAGGAAACGATGTTTTGACATCCATCTGCCAGATTTCATAATTGAAAACACAACAACTGCTAACATAATTCCAGCAGACTTTTAGCATCGCTACGAGTGAGAAAGTCTCATCGTAGTCAACTCCTTGAACTTGTCACAAACATCTTTGCAACAAGTCAAGCTTTACAAATAGTGACATTCACCATCAGTGTCTGTCTTCATTTTAAAGATCCATTTGTACTCAACGACCTGCCGTCCAACGAGCAACTCTACCAAAGTCTACACTTGGTTTTAATACATGGATCCTATCTCGGATTTAATGGCCTCCAACCATTTGTTGGAATCCGGGCCCATCATCGCTTCTCCATAGCTCGTAGGTTCATCATTGTCCAACAACTTGACCTCCAAGACAGAGTTGTCGTACCGCTCAGGAGCAGTACACATACTTGTCGACCTATGAAGTTCGATAGTAACTTGATCCTGAAGCTTCATGATCATCATCATTAACTTCCTCTTCAACTAACGTAGGCTTCACAGAAACATCTTTCTGCGCTGCGCTACTCTCTGGTTGAACAAAGGTTTAACAACCTCATCAAGTTCTATCTTCCTCCCACTCAATTCTTTCGAGAGAAACTTTTTCTCGAGAAAGGACCCAGTTCTAGCAACAAACACTTTGCACTCGGATCTGAGATAGAAGGCATACCCATCTGTTCTTAGGGTATTTTATGAAGATACATTTGTCCGCTTTGGGTTCTAGCTTATTATGTGAAATTTTTTTCCACACAAGCATCGCAGCCCCAAACATTAAGAAATGACAGCTTAGGTTTCTATCAAACCATAATTCACACAGTGTCATCTCAACGGATTTAGATGATGCCCTATTTAAAGTGAATGTAGTTGTCTCTAATGCATAACCCCATAGTAGTAAAACGATAAGAGACATCACAGTATGCACTATATCAATAGAGCATGACTATGATGTTCGGACACACCATCACACCATGGTGTTCCAGGTGGCGTTAGTTGTGAAACAAATTTCACGTTGTCTTAAGTTGTATGCCAAACTCGTAACTCAGATATTCACCTCCACGATCATATCGCGGTCATTTTTATCTTCTTGTCACGATGATCTTTAAACTTCACTCTGAATTTGCTTGAACCTTTCAAACGATTTAGACTTGTGTTTCATTAAGTAAATATACACTATATCTACTCAAATCATCAGTGAAGGTAAGAAAATAACGATATCCACTGCACGCTACAAGACTCACTAGATTGCATACATCAACATGTATCATTTCCAATGAATCACTTGCCCGCTCCATCCAACGGGGTCCTTTAGTCATCTTGCCCAAGTGGCATGGTTCGCATCTCTCAACCGATTCGAAATCGATGAGTCCAAATATCCATCAGCATGGAGTTTCTACATGCGCTTTATACCAATATGACATTTAGCAGCAGTGCCACAAGTATGTGGTACTATCATTATTAACTTTGTATCTTTTGACATCCATGTTATGAACATGTGTACTACTACGATCAAGATTTCAACAAACCATTCTCACTTGGTGCATGACCATTGAAGGTATTATTCATGTAACCATAATAACTATTATTCTCTGACTTAAATGAATAACCGTATTGCAACAAACATGATCTAATAATGTTCATGCTCAACGCAAAACACCAAATAACATTTATTTAGGTTCGTCACTAATCCTCAAGGTAGAGAGAGTGTGCGATGTTGATCACATCAACCTTGGAAACATTTCCAACACACATCGTCACCTCGACCTTAGCTAGTTCTCCGTTTATTCCGTAGCTTTTATTTCGAGTTACTAACATTTAGCAACCGAACCGGTATCCAATACCCAGGTGCTACTAGGAGTACTAGCAAGGTACACATCAATAACTCGTATATCAAATATACTTCTGTCGATGTTGCCAGCCTTCTTATCTACCAAGTATCTAGGGTTGTTCCGCTTCAGCGACCTCTCACCTCATAATAGAAGCACTTAGTATCGGGTTTGAGTTCAACTTTGGGTTGCTTCACTGGAGCAGCAACTGACTTGCTATCCATGAAGTTTCCCTCCTTGCTCTTGCCCTTTTCGAAACTAGTGGTTTGATTAACCATCAACACTTGACGCTCATTGATTTCTACCTTCGCGGTGTCAAACATCGCGAACAGCTCAGGGATCAATACTTCTATCCCTGGTGTATTATAGTTCATCACTAAGTTCTAGTAGTTTTAGTGACAGTGACTTGGAGAACTATATCAATCACTATCTTATCTGGAAGATCAACTCCCACTTGATTCAAGCGATTGTAGTACCCAGACAATCTGAGTACATGCTCAACGATTGAGCTATTCTCCTTCATCTTACAAGCAAAGAATCTTGTTGGAGATCTCATATCTCGCAACAAAGGCACGAGCCTGAGATCACAATCTCTGCTCCTAGAACATCTCATATGTTCCGTGACGTTCAAAACGTTTTGGAGCCTCAATTCTAAGCCGTAATGCATGACGCACTAAACTATCAAGTAGTCATCGAAACGTGCCTGTTAGATGTTCACAACATCTATAGACGACGCTAGAGGGGGTGGCGCACCGAGAGGTGCGTTAAGGACATAAGCCTTCTGTGCAGCAATGAGGACAATCCTCAGATCACGGACCCAGTCCGCAATTTTGCTACCAACATCTTTCAATTCTATTTCTCTAGGAACATATAAAAATACAAGGGAGCTACAGTGCGAGCTAGTAATCTACAACATAATTTGCAAAGACACTTTGACTATGTTCATGATAATGAGTTCAATTAATCATATTACTTAAGAACTCCCACTCAAATTGACATCCCTCCGATCATTCGAGTGATACATGATCCAAATTCACCAACTCAAGTCCGATCATCACATGAGTTGAGGTGGCTGCAATGGTGAACATCATTATGTTGATCATATCTACTATATGACTCATGTTCGACCTTTCGGTCTCTCGTGTTCCGAGGCCATGTCTGTACATGCTAGGCTCGTCAAGTTTAACCCGAGTGTTCTGCGCGTGCAAGTCTGGCTTGCACCCATTGTATGTGAACGTAGAGTCTATCACACCCGATCATCACGTGGTGTCTCAACACGACGAACTTTCGCAACGGTGCACACAACACAGTTCATCTTGAAATTCAAGTGAGGGATCACCTTATAATGCTACCGCCGTACTAAGCAAAACAAGGTGCATAAAAGGATTAACATCTCATGCAATTCATAAGTGACATGATATGGCCATGAACTTGTGTTTAAGATCTCCATCTTCGAAACACCGGCATGATCTCCATCGTCACCGGCACAACACCATGATCTCCATCATATTGATCTCCATCAATGTGTTGCCATTGGGGTTGTCACGCCCTGCATGCTTCTACTACTATTGCTACCGTAGCGATAAAGTAAAGCATTACATAGCGCTTAATGATTGACACGCAGGTCATAGAATAATTAAAGACAACCCTATGGCTCCTGCCGGTTGCCGTACTCATCGACATGCAAGTCGTGATAATCTATACATCACATGATCATATCATACATCACATATATCTCATCATGTAATTGGCCATATCACATCACAACATACCCTGCAAAAACAAGTTAGACGTCCTCTAATTGTTGTTGCATATTTTACGTGGCTGTAATGGGTATCTAGCAAGAACGATTCTCACCTACGCATAAACCACAACGGTGATACACTAGTTTGCTTTTCAACCTTCTCAAGGACCGCCTTTGTCGAATCCGATCCAACTAAAGTGAGAGAAACTGTCACCCGCAAGCCATCTAGGCAACAAGTTGCGTCGAGGGAACCGGTCTCTCGTAAGCATACGAGTAATGTTGGTCCGGGCCACTTCATCTCACAATCCCGCTGAACCAAAATACGACCAAGGGAGGAAGCAATCTAAGCATCAACGCCCACAAACCTTTTGTGTTCTACTCGAGATCTCATCAAACCATCAACCTAGCTCATGATGCCACTGTTGGGGAACGTCGCATGGGAAACAAAAATTTTCCTACGCACACGCAAACCTATCCATGGTGACGAGCATCTACGAGAGGGAGAGTGGATCTACGTACCCTTGTAGATCGCTAAGCGGGAAGCGTTAAGAAACGCGGTTGGTGTAGTCGAACATCTTCGCGATCCAAATCGCCGAGCGTCCCGCGATCTCATAACGATCCGTCCCGCGATCCAATCACGATACGTCCCGTGAACTCATCACGATCCGTCCCGCGATCTCATCACGATCCATCTCACGATCTTGATCATGATCTGTCCAGCGAACTCATCACGATCCGTTCCACGATCTCATCAAGAAACGTCTCGCGATCTCGATCACGGTCCTTCCGATCTGGCGCCGAACGGACGGCACCTCCGCGTTCAGCACACGTGCAGCTTGATGACGATCTCCACCGTCTTGATCTAGCAAGAGGAGGTGGAGAGGAGAGAGAGTTCACCGGCAGCGTGGTGGCGCTCCGGTGATGGTGGTGGAGTGATTCCGGCAGGGCTTCGCCTAAGCGCTGCGGAAAACCGATCTAGAGGAGAAACTGTGCACCGGTGAAACGGGTAGCACGTGGCCAGAAATTCTGTCCAAAAACCACCCAATCCACTAGTATATATAGGAGGAGAGGATAGGAGAGGCAGCCAAGGCCTTTGGGTCGGCCGAAATAGGAGGTGGGAGCAATCCTACTTCACCTCCAATCCTAGTTGGAGTAGGATTGCCTCCTATTGGCTGATTTTCCACTTTTTGCTCTAGGACTTTCTCTCCGGCGCCATGGGCCTTTGTGGCTGTTTTCCCAGCCCATTAAGGGCTGGTTATTATTCTCCCACAGCCCATGGACCTCTTGGGGTCGAAATACCCCTCCTGGAGGTCCTCCGGTACACTACCGGCACTCCCGGTACAATACCGATACTCCCGGTACACTACCGATGAGCCCAAAACTTTTCCGGAAACCAAACTGGGACTTCCTATATATGAATCTTTACCTCCGGACCATTCCGGAGCTCCTCGTGACGTCCGGGATCTCATCCGGGACTCCGAACAACCTTCAGTCACCACCATACATAACTCTACACTACCGAAACATCACCGAACCTTAAGTGTGCAGACCCTGCGGGTTCGAGAACTATGTAGACATGACCGAGACACCTCTACGGTCAATAACCAATGGCGGGACCTGGACGTCCACATTGGTTCCTACATATTCTACGAAGATCTTTATCGGTCGAACCTCTATGTCAAGGATTCAGTCAATCCCGTATATCGTTCCCTTTGTTCTTCGGTATGTTACTTGCCCGAGATTCGATCGTCGGTATCTCCATACCTAGTTCAACCTCGTTACCGGCAAGTCTCTTTACTCGTTCCGTAATACAAGATCCCGCAACTAACAATTAGTCACATTGCTGTCAAGGCTTATTGTGATGTTGCATTACCGAGTGGGCCCCGAGATACCTCTCCGTTACACGGAGTAACAAATTCCAGTCTCGATCCATGCCAACTCAACAAACACCATCGGAGATACCTGTAGAGCACCTTTATAGTCACCCAGTTACGTTGCGACATTTGATACACACAAGGCACTCCTCCGATATCCGTGAGTTGCATGATCTCATGGTCATAGGAACATATACTTGACATGCAGAAAACAGTAGCAATAAACTGACACGATCATATGCTATGTTTGTAGTTTGGGTCTTATCCATCACATCATTCTCCTAATGATGTGATCCCGTTATCAAATGACATCTCATGTCCATGGCTAGGAAACCTTAACCATCCTTTGATCAACGAGCTAGTCCATTAGAGGCATACTAGGGACATGGTTTCGTCTATGTATCCACACATGCATTTAAGTCTCCGATCAATACAATTATAGCATGGATAATAAACGATTATCATGAACAAGGAAATATGATAGTAACTAATTTATTATTGCCTCTAGGGCATATTTCCAACAGAAAGGCCATTCAGAATAAATGGATCTTTAAGAAGAAGACAAATGCGGACGGTAATGTCACTGTCTATAAAGCTCGACTTGTGGCAAAGGTTTTTTTGCAAGTTCAATGAGTTGGCTACGATGAGACATTCTCACCCATAGTGATGCTTAAGTCTGTCAGAATCATGTTGGCAATAACTTCTTATTTTGATTATGAAATTTGGCAGATGGATGTCAAAACGGCGTTCCTCAGCAGTTTCCTTGAGGAAGATTTGTATATGATGCAACCAGAAGGTTTTGTCGATCAAGAGAATGTTGACAAAGTTTGCAAACTCCAGCGATCCATTTATGGGCTGGTGCAAGCATCTCGGTGTTGGAATAAGCGCTTTGATGAGGTGATCAAAGCGTTTGAGTTTATACAAGTTTATAGAGAATCTTGTATTTACAAGAAAGTGAGTGGGAGCTCTATAACGTTTCTAATATTATATGTGGATGACATATTGCTGATTGGAAACAAATAGAAATGCTGGAATGCATGAAGGAATATTTGAACAAGAGTTTGTCAATGAAGGACCTATGAGAAGCTGCTTTCATATTAGGCATTAAGATCTATAGAGATAGATCGAGACGCTTAATAGCACTTTCACAGAGCACATACCTTGATAAATTTTTGAAGAAGTTCAAAATGGATCAGTCCAAGAAGGGGTTCTTGCCTCTGTTACAAGGTGTGAAGTTGAGTAAGACTCAATGCCCAGTGACTGCAGAAGATAGAGAAAAGATGAGTGTCACCCCCTATGCTTCAGCCATAGGCTCTATCATGTATGCAATGCTATGCACAAGACCGGATGTCAGCCTTGCCATAAGTATGGAACACTGGGAAACGGTCAAGAATATCCTTAAGTACCCTAAAAGGACTAAGGAAATGTTTCTTGTTTAAGGAGGTGATGAAGACCTCGTCATAAAGGGTTACGCCGATGCAAGCTTTGACACTGATCCGGATGACTCTAAGTCACAAACAGGATACATATTTATTCTCAACGAGGGAGCGGTAAGCTGGTGTAGTTCCAAGCAAAGCATGCTAGCCGATTCTACGTGCAAAGCGGAGTACATCGCAGCCTCGGAGGCAGCAAAGGATGTTGTCTGGATGAAGCAGTTCATGACAGATCTTGGAGTAGTGCCCAGTGCACTGAATCCAATGAACCTGTTCTGTGACAACACTGGTGCCATTGCTCTGGCCAAGGAACCAAGGTTTCATGAGAGGACCAGACACATAAAGTGACGCTTCAACTCCATCCGCGATTACATCGAGGAGAAGGACATAAATATTTGCAAAGCGCACACGGATCTGAACGTTGCAGACCCTTTGACTAAACCTCTTCCAAGGGCTAAACATGATCAACCTCTTCCAAGTGATGTGAACTAGATTATTGACTCTAGTGCAAGTGGGAGACTGTTGGAAATATGCCCTAGAGGCAATAAATAAAGTGTTTATTATTATATTTCCTTGTTCATGATAATCATTTATTATCCATGCTATAATTGTATTGATTGGAAACACATTACATGTGTGGGTAAATAGACAACACTATGTCCCTAGTATGCCTCTAGTGAACTAGCTCGTTGTTCAAAGATGGTCAAGGTTTCCTAGCCATTGACATGTGATGTCATTTGATAATGGGATCACATCCTTAGTAGAATGATGTGATGGACAAGTCCCAAACTACAAACGTAGCATATGATCGTGTCAGTTTATTGCTATTGTTTTCTACATGTCAAGTATATGTTCCTATGACCATGAGATCATGCAACTCATAGACATCGGAGGAGTGCCTTGTGTGTATCAAATGTTGCAACGTAACTGGGTGACTATAAAGGTGCTCTACAGGTATCTCCGAGCGTGTCTGTTGAGTTGGCATGGATCAAGACTGGGATTTGTTACTCCTTGTGACGGAGAGGTATCTCAGGGCCCACCCAGTAATACAACATCACAATAAGCATTGAAAGCAATGTAACTAAGTGTTAGTCACGGGATTTTGTATTACGGAACGAGTAAAGAGACTTGCCGGTAACGAGGTTGAACTAGGTATGGAGATACCGACGATCGAATCTCGGGCAAGTAACATATCGAAGAACAAACGGAACATCATACGGGATTAACTGAATCCTTGACATAGAGGTTCGACCAATAAAGATCTTCGTAGAATATGTGGGAACCAATATGGTCATCTAGGTCCCGCTATTGGTTATTGACCATAGAGGTGTCTCGGTCATGTCTACATAGTTCTCGAACCCGCAGGGTCTGCAATCTTAAGGTTTGGTGACGTTTCAGTAGTATAGAGTTATGTATGGTGGTGACCAAAGGTTGTTTGGAGTCCCGGATGAGATCCTGGACGTCACGAGGATCTCCGGAATGGTCCGGAGGTAAAGATTCATATATAGGAAGTCCTGTTTTGGTCACCGGAAAAGTTTCGTGCTAATCGGTAGTGTACCGGGAGTGCCGGTAGTGTACCGGTAGACCACCGGGAGGGGTATTTCGACCCAAGAGGCTTCATGGGCTGTGGTAGAATAAATATCAGCCTTCTGTGGGCTGGTGGAAGTCCCACACAAGGCCCATGCGGCTAGGGAAGAAAAGCCCAAAGGGAAAAGGTGGAAAAAAGCCAAAAAGGATGAATCCTAGTCCTACTAGGATTGGAGGAGGAGTCCTCCTCTCCTCCCCACTTCGGCCGAACCAAGGAGGCTTGGCCATTGCACCAATTCCTATCGTCCCTCCCTCTTATATATACTGGAGGTTTTAGGGTTTTTGCACAGAATTTTTTGCCATGTGCTGCCCATTCCTCTAGTGCATAGTTTGTCCTCTAGATCGGATTTCTGCAGTGCTTAGGCGAACCCTGCCGAAATAGCTCCACCACCATTGCCGGAGCGCCCTCACGCTGCTGGAGAACTATTCTTCCTCTCCACTCCCTCCTGCTGGATCTAGACGGTGGAGATCGTCATCAAGCCGTACGTGTGCTAAACGTAGAGGCGCCGTCCGTTCGGCGCTAGATCGGAAGAACCATGATCGAGTTCGCGGAACGGATCATGATCAAGTTCGCGGGATGGATCATGATTGGATCGCGGGACGGATCATGATTGGATCATGGGATGCTCGGCGATTTGGATCGCAAAGACGTTCGACTACACCAACCATGTTTCTTAACGATTCCCGCTTAGCGATCTACAAGGGTATATAGATCCACTCTCCCCCTCGTAGATGCTCATCACCATGGATAGATCATGCGTGTGCGTAGGAATTTTTTTGTTTCCCATGCAACATTCTCCAACAGAGGCCCAACGTCGGAGGAGGATGTGGGGTAGCGCTCCGCCTCCCCCCACCTCGGCCGCAACCCCTCGCGCCTCTTCCACCACGCGTGCTCAGGCCACCTTCCGCCCATGTGGCTGAAGCACTGGCATGATCCCGACGAGAACTCCTCCTTGGAGCTAGGATGGTTTCCGCCCTCACCCACTATTCATGGCTAAGGGCGAGCGCCACTCGGAGGCTGGGAAGACGTGGAAGGGCAAGCGATGGAGGTTCACACTCGGAGGAGGGAGGAAGGATGGATGAGCACCGCCCTCACTACCCCTCAATTTATAGGGGGGAGTGCGTGGGATGGCTCTCCCCCACTCCAAGGGTCGCCGCCCACCTCCTACAATAGCGGTGCCCTCGATCACTAGGCAAAAAACAACCGCCCCATTGCCCCAATCCATTGCCTTTCCCTGGACTTTAAGTCACGGGCGCTCGTTGCTGGCCTCCCGCTATGCATGCGACGCGCGTGGAGGAAACGACCTGATGCGATAATTATAAAATTTGACAGCCGCACCGCGCATGTATCCTACGTCCCGCATTAAATGGGCATCATGGGAAGGCACAGTAAGCGCAATGATCACAAACGCAAGGCCCTAAAATGCGTGCACGTGCACTGTTTGGGCCTCTCCCAACAACGCCTTGCACCGTGTGTGGACCAGGCCCGAGGGGGTCCTGTCGGTGCACTAGAGTTTGGGGCTCTCCAGTGCCGCTTAATCGTGCACGGGAGCCCCAAACTCGTGCACGGGAAGTAGTAGCCACCCTGGCGACGAGGCCCAGCAGGGAGCTACCAGGTACAAGTACAGGAGAATCAAGACCCCCAGTAAGACCTTGCCGGGATGGCCATCAAACACTCGGGCAAGGCAAAACCCCGACAAGATCTGGCAAGGCGAAGCCCTGACAAGGCCCCACCAGTGCACAAGCTAGGTGTCGCCCCGCCTGGGCATGCGTCACGGCGCCGATGATGGAACGGCTAAGCGGTGCCAATGGGACGGGCTCGTGTCCCGTCCTATGGACAGTCAGAGATGCCTGACGGTGCATTAAATGCGCCTGTCCTACTCTGTCAGTGTTAGGTATGATAGTACTGTAGCTATATACACCCCGTGTATGCACTATACACCCCTGTTGATATCCCCTTCTAGAGTATAAAAGGAGGCCCAGTGCAATACGGTAGAGGACTTTTTGGCTTTTCGACCTTTGGACATTCTAGCTCATACGCGTAGCAGCTGTTCAAAGCGCTCCTGTAGCTGGAGCCCTAAAAACACCCACAATACAACCAAGAAGGAGTAGGGTTTTACGCCCCTTTGCGGCCCGAACCTAGGAAAAATCCCCATGTGTTGTTCATCAGATCTTCTCTTTGCACAAGCCTTCTCCCCGTCAAACCGTAAAGGGGTTCCTCAAATCCCATAGGTGCTCGTTCCCCACAACAGGTTCCCTTCCTTCCGCAAAGAATTCACCTTGCATACCAACACATACAATAGCCCAAATAGCGAGGTTATGACCAAGCAAATGCATTTTCATTTTGTGCTTCCAACTAGCAAAATTTGTGCCATCAAAGTACGGACCTCAATGGTGATAATTTCCCTCACTAGACGCCATGCACTCCTAGGTTGTGAGACCAATGCAATGGAGACCAAAGCTCTGATACCACTTGTAGGATCAAAACTAGTGCTAGAGGGGAGTGATTAGACTACTTGACCAAATAAAAATCTACTTTTTCCCAATTTTAATTCTTGGCAGATTTTAGCATTCATAGTATGTCAAGTACACCCTACACATGCATGTATAAGATTATAGCAGTGTAAAGTGAAGACAAGCATGTAAGTAAAGAGAGGGTAGGAAGAGCAAACGCAATTGGTGACACGATGATTTTTCCGGTGGTTCCGATAGGTGGTGCTATCGTACGTCTACGTTCATGGAGTCTTCAACCCACGGAGGGTAACAGTCATGAGAGTCCACGGAGGACTCTACCCAAGGAGGGTTCCACGAAGAAGCAACCTTGACTATACCATGACGGCCTACGTCCACAGAGAACTAGCCTAACTCGGGGTAGATCTTCACAAAGTAGGCGATCTCCTTGCCCTTACAAACTTCTTGGTTCACTCCACAACACGAAGTAGGAGGCTCCCAAGCGACACCTAACCAATCTAGGAGGCACCACCCTCCAAAATGTAATAGGCTCGATAGTTTCGATGAACTCCTTGCTCTTGTGCTTCAAGATGATAGACTCCTCAACACACAATCACTCTCTCACAGATTTGGATTGGTAGGAGAGATTGATTGGGTGGAAAGCAACTTGGGGAGGCTAGAGATCAAGCTTCATACCGATGGAATGGAATGGCATGATCTCAACACATGAGTAGGTGGCTCTCTCTCATAAAATTAGTAGGTATGACTGGGGAACTATTCTGAGTGCTTCTCTTGCGAGTGAGTGGTGGTGGAGGGGTATATATAGACATCTTGAAAAATCCAACTGTTACACCTGACAAGTCAGACTTGGTGGAACCGATGTGTGAATCTCGGTTGTACCGAGTTGCCTCAAAGGTAGCAACTTTTGAATCTCGGTGGGACCGATACATAAAACATGGTTGCACTAAGAAGGTGACTAATGGTCAGATTGCAAATCTTAGTGAAGCTGATTCACAAAACTTGGAGAGACCGATTTTGTAAACATGCATAACATGAAGTTGGCAACCCAAACTCGGTGGCACCGAAGCAGAATCAGGTGCACCGAAAAGCTAGGGTTTGGCTGAGTCTGTCTGAGGTTTGGAATCTGTGGCACCGAGTGGAACGTGTTGGTTGCATCGATTTTGAGTGTTTGGCTTTGGATAGACTTTTTGAAGAAGAGTTTGTGGGAGTATGTGGTGACTATCACTTGTGCACGTATGAGCATTTTGTTCACCAACACAACCTTACCCCCTTTTATTAGTATTGGATTTCCTATGGACTCAAAGTGATTTCTCACAAAAGGTAAAATGTAGAGTCCTTTGCTTGAAGCTTTGCCAAACTATTTCCTTGCATCTTGAGGTATTCCACAATCCTTTTGCCAATCCATCATTGAACTTTTCTTGAAATATGCTTAGTGGAAAACATGAGTTCAATGACATATATGTTGTTATTAATTACCAAAACCACCAACGGAGCAAATGTGCTCTCAAACCACCTATATGTTCAAGAGGCGAGGAAGGTATTCATACACCACCCACGGTATAATCTTGAAGTATTCCTCAAGAGGATGAAGAATGGGCGGCCAATCATTAACAACCACTAGCCCAAAGTTGCGAGGACCTTCAACATAATTGAAGGCTCAATATTCGCCTTCCGCTTCAACAGTTTTTTAGACGAGACTCGTGTGTCCATTTATCGTCTATGATGATACTTTCCAAAGGTTTTATATGTTGCATTTGAAACTTTGTCATGTTGTGCAATTGGGTAGCTAGGTAGTATATCCCTATATGATTGTGTACCCTGATGTCATTCAATTATGATATCCCGATTGTCGTATTAGGAATGAGAAATATATTGTGTGTTTGATACAAAATGTTAATTTTATTACTAAATGGAGTATAAATAATAGAGAAATTAAGCTAATTATTGGGGTTCCTATTGCAGACGGTTTCTAAGGCAACATCATGGGTGATGACCTCAACAAACCCATGTGGTTTCAGAAAAGTTGGTGTGTTGGATCAGTGGACAATCACACATGACTTCCGGTTGACAACTATGTGCTTTAGGCCACCCTATCACAAACGATTTCACATAACCAGTGTCTGTAATGGACAACCTTTTGTTAAGTAGTTTCTTCTATGCACTATGAGTGATGTATTGAATAACACACTCGACAGTAATATAAGTATCGTGTGTGATGGCCAGCCCTATCACAAACAATGTTATGCAAAAAAATGTGTGTGATGTGCAATAGGAATAGAGATGTATCTTTGGGATTCCCTGTCTAGGATGTTGAGCACATCTCACACGACTTCTGCAATATGTTTGTTTGTGATGGTCCTCCCAATCGCACACGCTCAATTTTTGCCTGGTGTGTGTGACTGGATGGAGGCATCACCGACGATTTATCTGTGTTGTGTGGGATAGTCCCCCCTACCGCCCACACATGCAAGGTGACGTTTAAAGATGCATGATGAAAAGGGGGTAAAAACAATTTCTATAGGACTCGGTTGCACTAGTGCTTGTAATATTTCTAGTATTTGTGATACAATATTTGAAATGGCATTGTGTTCTTTTTTTGTTCTACAAATATATTCTTATAAGTACATATGTTTTTGTTTCGTATACACATCATATAGATCTTGTGCAAACAGAGCAACTCACATCCCATTCGATTAAACTAAGGAACACATCGGTAGTGATTTCAACAATCGCTAACAATTGTTTACCAGCCACCATGTACTCACAACACACACAACTTGTCAAGATTCCTCGTTTGTGTTATTATTGACCTTGCCACACGATTCTTATTATTGAAATCTTTGCCGCATATCACACACACCTTCTTACGCTAAATCGTGTGTTCTCCATTGTATCATCACACACAATTTTTCAAAGTGAATTGTGTGCTCTCTATCGCACACATTTGGATCTCTATAACCGTTTGTGTTATTTTAGCTAATTGCAAATAGTTTGTATGGAAGAGTTGTATGGCACGCATCACACACATAAGTCCTTTTTTAATCATGCTTGATGGATCTGCCATCACACACAATTTGTGTTATTGTCGACAGAGATATAACTATATTGTTTGCGATTCATGCATCACACATAGTTTGGTTGATGTGTCGTCTTTCAACCTACCTGCAATAGTGATATAATAGAACTTTCAGGCTTATCATTTTCTATAAAAAGTATTTGGCCACCTTGTTGATCCATTTTTACAATTATTACTTGTTACTTTTTTGCGAATTATCTTGGTACAAAACTATCTATGACTGTTACTTACAAACTTGCAGAGAATACCTTGCTGGAAAATCGCTTGTCATTTCCTTCTACTCCTCGTTGGGTTTGACACTCTTACTTATCGAAAGGACTATGATTCATCCCTATACTTGTGGGTCATCAAGACTATTTTCTCGCACCGTTGCTGGGAGTGAAGCGTTGTTGGTGAGTGGAATTTGGTAAGGAAACATTTTCGTTATGTGTTGAATGTAGTTCTGCTTGTTACTATGGAGGATAATCCTTTGAGGGGCTTGTTTGGGTTATATTCACCTAGTTCGGAAGTGGCAAAAGCCAATCCTCAACCTACTAAACCTGCTGAAAATATTTACTATGAAATTCCTTTGGTTATGTTGAAAAAACAAACTGCTTGCTAATCCTTATGCACGAGATAGATCAGTACATCCTTATATGCACTTGACCTATATAGACAAAATATGTGGATTATTTAAGCTTATGGGTTTATTAGAAGATAGTGTTAATATGATGGTTTCCTTTATCTTTTGTGGTATAGGCTATTGGGGGATACCGGTACATGGGATTCGAACCTATTGAAACTGGAATTCCATCAGAAATTTTATCCTATGCATTTGGTTCATCATGATCGGAATTTTATATATATATATATATAATTTTTGGACTCATGCAAGATAAAGTATCACTCAAGCTTGATAGCAGGGGGGGCATAAATCTATGATGCACACATACCCCAATCATGATCTCTCAAGAGCGATGATAACCCACAAGTATAGGGGATCGCAATAGTTTTCGAGGGTAGAATATTCAACCCAAATTTATGGATTCGACACAAGGGGAGACAAAGAATATTCTCGAGTACTAGAAGCTGAATGGTCAATTCAACCACGCCTGAAAGACTTTATATCTGAACAAAGTATTTAGTAGCAAAGTAGTATGGAAGTAACGGTAACAATGGAAAAAGCGACAATAGCAGTTTTTTAGCGATTGTAACAGTAGCAACAAAAAAGTAACTTAGCAAAGATCAATATGTGAAAAACTCATAGGCAATGGATCAATGATGGATAATTATGTCAGATGGCATTCATCATGCATCAGTTATAACATAGGGTGACACAGAACTAGCTCCAATTCATCAATGTAATGTAGGCATGTATTTCCAGATATAGTCATACGTGCTTATGGAAAAGAACTTGCATGACATATTTTGTCCTACCCTCCCATGGCAACGGGTTCCTAATGGAAACTAAGGGATATTTAGGCCTACTTTTAATATAGAACCGGACCAACACATTAACACTTAGTGAATACATGAACTCTTCAAACTACGATAATCACCGGAAAGAATCCCAGTTATTGTCACCCTGGGGGATGCGGATCATAACTCGTAATAGGTATCTACAACTTGCAAGATAGGATCAAGAACACACACACACATATATACATATATATATATGTATATATATATATTCATGAAAACATAATAGGTTCAGAACTGAAATCATGGCACTCGGGCCCTAGTGACAAGCATTAAGCAAAGAAAAGTCATAGCAACATCTATCTCGGAACATAATGGATACTAGGGATCAAACCCTAACAAAACTAGCTCGATTACATTGTAAATATCATCCAACCCATCACCGTCCAGAAATCCTACGATGGGATTACACACGAACGGCGGAGAGCATCATGGAATTGGTGATGAAGGCTGGTTGGTGAAGATGATGGCATCTATTTCCCCTCTCCGGAGCCCAAAACTGACTACAGATCTGGCCTCCCAAGGAAGAGCAGGAGGTGGCAGTAGCTCCGTATTGTGACACACGATGAACTCTTCTCCCTGATTTTTTCTCCCCGAATAGGAATATATAGAGTTCGAATTGAGGTCGGTGGAGCTCTAGGGGGCCCACAAACCTGCTAGGTGCGGCTAGGGGGTGGTCGAGCCCCCTGGCTTCTGGCCTATGGGTGGCCCCCTCCGCTTGATTCTTTCGCTAGTATTTATTATTAATTCCAAAAATAATCTCCGTAAATTTTCAGGTCAATCCGAGAACTTTTATTTTTGCACTAAAATAATACCAAGGCAATTCTGCTAAAAACAGCGTCAATTCGGGTTAGTTCCATTCAAATGATGCAAATTAGAGTCCAAAACAGCGGCAAAGGAGTTTGGAAAAGTGGATACGATGGAAATGTATCAACTCCCCCAAGCTTAACCCATTGCTTGTTCTCAAGCAATTTAGTTAATAAACTGAAAGTGATAAGAAAAACTTTTACAAACTCTGTTTGATCTTGTTGTTGTAAATATGTCTAACGGATGTTTAGATTTTTAGCAAAGATTATAGACTAACCACGTTTACAATAACATTTTAGGTCTCACATTTACTCATATCAATGGCATAACCAACTAGCGAGTAATAATAATCACTGTCGAATGACAACACTTTTATTAAAATAATCATGGTACAATATGATATAATGGTATCTTGCTAGCCCTTTCCGAGACCGCAGAACATAAATACAGAGCTCCTCTAAAGAACAAGAGATGACTAGACATTGTAATACAAATGAAGGTGGTGCTCTCTAACTGATGCTTTTTATAAGAGGAGGATGACTCAATAGTAAAGTAAAATAGATAGGCCCTTCGCAGAGGGAAGCATTGATTTGCAGAGGTGCCAAAGCTCGAGCTTTTAGAACAGAGATGAATAATAATTTTGAGCGGCATGCTTTCATTGTCCACATAACGACCAAGAGATTTCACCATCTTCCATGCTAGATACACTATAGGCGGTTCCCAAACAGAATGATAAAGTTTTTACTCCCCCTCCACCAATCAAACATACTCCATGGCTAGCTGAATCCATGGGTACCATCCATACAAACAACAGTCCTGGGTGGTTTTGTTTCATTATATTTAGATTTGATTTTGAGCATGCAACTAGGCATCTCGATTACTAGCCACTTTCTCATGAATGATAGTGAACCAACACATATCGTGAGAATAACCCACCTGGCATGGTAGGTGAATACCGCATATAGGTAGGTATGGTGGACTCAGATGGAACAACTTTGGGTCTAAGGAAGTGGATGCACAAGAAGAATTCCCGCTTAGTACTGTTGGGGACCGTTGCATGGGAAACAAAAACTTTCCTACGCACACGCAGATCTATCTATGGTGATGAGCATCTACGAGAGGGAGAGTGGATCTACATACCCATGTAGATCGCTAACTAGGAAGCGTTAAGAAACGCGGTTGGTGTAGTCGAACATCTTCGCGATCCAAATCGCCGAGCATCCCACGATCACATCACAATCCGTCCCGCGATCCAATCACGATCCGGCCCGCGAACTCATCACGATCCATCCCGCGATCTCATCACGATCTATCCTACGATCCCATCACGATCCATCCCGTGAACTCATCACGATCCGTCCCGCGATCTCGTCACGATCCGTCTCGCAATCTTGATCATGGTCCTTCGTGTTCCCGAACGGACGTCACCTCCGTGTTCAGCACACGTACAACTTGATGACGATCTCCACCTTCTTGATCCAGCAAGAGGGAGCAGAAAGGTAGAAGAGCTCTCTGGCAGCGTGACGGCGCTGCGGCGATGGTGGTGGAGCTATTCTGGCAGGGCTTCGCCTAAGCATTGCAGAAAACCGATCTAGAGGAGAAACTATGCACTAGAGGAACGGGTAGCACGTGACTGAAAATTCTATGCAAAAACCCTAAAATCCTCTAGTATATATAGGAGGATAGGAGGAGGAGGCTTGGCTGCCAAAAATCCAGCCCTTGGGTCGGCCAAAGTGGGGAGGAGAGGAGGACTCCTCCTCCAATCCTAGTAGGACTAGGATTCCTCCTTTTTTTGGCCTTTTCCCACCTTTTTCCCTTTGGCATTTTTCTTCCAGCTGCATGGGACTTATGTGGGACTTCCACCAGCCCACAAAAGGCTAGTATTTACTATCCCACAGCCCATGAAGCCTCTTGGGTCGAAATACCCCACCCGGTGGTCTCCCGGTACACTACCAGCGCTCCCGGTACATTACCGGTTAGCCCGAAACTTTTCCGGCGACCAAAATGGGACTTCCTATATATCAATCTTTACCTCCGGACCATTCCGCAGCTCCACGTGACGTCCTATATCTCATCCGGGACTCCTAACAACCTTCGGTCACCACCATACATAACTCTACACTACCGAAACATCATCGAACCTTAAGTGTGTAGACCCTGCGGGTTCGAGAACTATGTAGACATGACCGAGACACCTCTATGGTCAGTATCCAATAGCGGGACCTAGATGCCCATATTGGTTCCTACATATTCTACGAAGATCTTTATCGGTCGAACCTCTATGTCAAGGATTCATTTAATCCCGTATGATGTTCCCTTTGTTCTTCGGTATGTTACTTGCCCGAGATTCGATCGCCGGTATCTCCATACCTAGTTCAACCTCATTACCGGCAAGTCTCTTTACTCATTCCGTAATACAAGATCCCGTGACTAAAACATTGTCACATTTCTTGCAAGGCTTGTTGTGATGTTGTATTACCGAGTGGGCCCTGAGATACCTCTCCGTCACACGGAGTAACAAATCCCAATCCTGATCCATGCCAACCCAACAGACACCCTCGAAGATACCTGTAGAGTACCTTTATAGTCACCCCAGTTATGTTGCGACGTTTAATACACACAAGGCACTCCTCCGGTGTCAGTGAGTTGCATGATCTCATGGTCATAGGAACATATACTTGACATGTAGAAAACAGTAGCATTAAACTGACACGATCATATGCTACGTTTGTAGTTTGGGTCTTGTCCATCCCATCATTCTCCTAATGATGTGATCCCGTTATCAAATGACATCTCATGTCAATGGCTAGGAAACCTTAACCATCTTTGATCAATGAGCTAGTTTGTTAGAGGCATACTAGGGACATGGTTTTGTCTATGTATCCACACATGTATCTAAGTCTCCGATCAATACAATTATAACATGGATAATAAACGATTATCATGAACAAGGAAATATGATAGTAACTAATTTATTACTGCCTCTAGGGCATATTTCCAACAGTCTCCCACTTGCACTAGAGTCAATAATCTAGTTCACATCACCATGTGATTCGCATTGTTATGAATCTAACACCCAATGAGTTCTGGGGCTCGATCATGCTTTGCATGTGAGAGAGGTCTTATAGTGAACGGGTCTGCGACATTCAGATCCGTGTGTACTTTGCAAATCTCTATCGCAAACTGTAAACACTGCTTCCACACTCCACTTGGTACTATTCCAAATGGCTGCTCTGTTGGGAGACGTAGTAGTAAATCAAAAATTTCCTACGCGTTCACCAAGATCCATCTATGGAGAAACCAGCAACGAGCAAGGGGAGAGTGGATCTTCATACCTTTGAAGATCGCTAAGCGGAAGCGTTACAAGAACGCGGTTGATGGAGTCGTACTCGCAGCGATTCAGATCGCGGTAGATCCGATCAAGTGCCGAACGGACGGCACCTCCGCGTTCAACACACGTGCAGCCCGGTGACGTCTCCAACACCTTGATCCAGCAAGGAGGAAGGAGAGGTTGGGGAAGGGCTCCAACAGCAGCACGACGGCATGGTGGTGGTGGAGTAGCAAGGTATTCCGACAGGGCTTCGCCTAAGCGCTGCGGAGGAGGAAGAAGAGAGGTAGGGCTTTGCCGTGAGAGAGAGAGATCAAATCTTCTCTCAAAACATCCAAAACCTCAAGTATATATAGGAGGAGGGACGTGGAGGGCTGGCTTGGCCTCTACTCCAAAGAGGAGAGGGTCGGCCGAATTAAAGGGAGAGTCCACCTCCCACAAGGGAGGTGGATCTCCTCCTTTTAAATCCTTTTTGCCTTATCTCCTTATCTCCAGCCGCATGGGCCTTTAGCAAAAGTCTTGCCCAGACCAATAAGGGCTGGCACACTTTATCTAACAGCCCATGTGGTCCTTTGGTCGTCACACCCCTCCCGGGGGTCCTCCGGCACCCTCCCGGCACTCCCGGTACACTACCGATGAGCCCGAAAACTTTCCGGTGACCAAAACTGGACTTCCTATATATCAATCTTTACCTCCGGACCATTCCGGAGCTCCTCGTGACGTCCGGGATCTCATCCGGGACTCCGAACAACCTTCGGTAATCACGTATACCATTTCCCTATAACCCTAGCGTCATCGAACCTTAAGTGTGTAGACCCTACGGGTTCGGGAGACACGTAGACATGACCGAGACACCTCTCCGGTCAATAACCAACAGCGGGATCTGGATACCCATGTTGGATCCCACGTACTCCACGATAATCTCATCGGATGAACCACGATGTCAAGGATTCAATCAATCCCGTATACAATTCCCTTTGTCTATCGGTATGGTACTTGCCCGAGATTCGATCGTCGGTATCCCCATACCTTGTTCAATCTCGTTACCGGCAAGTCTCTTTACTCGTTCCGTAATACATCATCCCGTGACTAACTCCTTAGTCACATTGAGCTCATAATGATGATGTCTTACCGAGTGGGCCCAGAGATACCTCTCCGTCACACGGAGTGACAAATCCCAGTCTCGATTCGTGTCAACCCAACAGACACTTTCGGAGATACCCGCAGCGTACCTTTATAGCCACCCAGTTACATTGTGACATTTGGCACACCCAAAGTATTCCTACGGTATCCGAGAGTTACACAATCTCATGGTCTAAGGAAATGACACTTGACATTGAAAAGCTTTAGCAAACGAACTACACGATCTTGTGCTATGCTTAGGATTGGGTCTTGTCCATCACATCATTCTCCTAATGATGTGATCCCGTTATCAACGACATCCAATGTCCATGGTCATGAAACCGAGACCATCTATTGATCAACGAGCTAGCCAACTAGAGGCTCACTAGGGACACGTTGTGGACTATGTATTCACACATGTATTACGGTTTCCGGTTAACACAATTATAGCATGAACAATAGACAATTATCATGAACAAGGAAATACAATAATAACCATTTTATTATTGCCTCTAGGGCATATTTCCAACATGCTCCACTATACATATCCAGATTGCTACTATGAGTTATCCGGATTGGTGTTAAAGCTTGCATCGACGCAACTCTTTACGACGAACTCTTTATCACCTCCATAATCGAGAAACATCTCCTTAGTCCTTTGGTTACTAAGGATATTCTTGACCGCTGTCCGGTGATTCACTTCTGGATCACTCTTGTACCCCTTGACGGACTCATGGCAAGGCACACACAGGTGCGGTACACAGCATGGCATACTATACAGAGCCTATGGCTAAGGCATAGGGAACGATGTTCGCCCTTTCTCTTTCTTCTGCCGTGGTCGAGCTTTGAGTTTCACTCAACTTCCACACCTTAAAAATCAGGCGAGAACCCTTTCTCTGACTCATCCATTTTGAACTCTTTCAAAATGTTCTCAAGGTATGTACTCATTAAAAGTCTCATCAAGCATCTTGATCTATCTCTATAGATCTTCCTGTTCAAGAATTAGGTAGCTTTATCCAGGTCTTCCTTTGAAAAACTCTTTTCAAACAACCATTTATGCTTTCCAGAAATTCTACATCATTTCCGATCAACAATATGTCAACCACATATGCTTATCAGAAACTCTATAGTGCTCCCACTCACTTTATCGTAAATACAAGTTTCTCATAAACTTTGTATAGACTCAAAAACTTTGATCACCACATCAAAGTGTATATTCCAACTCCGAGATGCTTGCTTCACTCCATACAAGGATCACTGAAGCTTGCACACCTTTTAGCATCCTTAGGACTAACAAAACCTTCTGGTTGTATCACATACAACCTTTCTTCAAGTAAACCGTTAAGGAAACGATGTTTTGACATCCATCTGCCAGATTTCCTAATTGAAAAATGCAGCAACTACTAACATAATTCCAACAGACTTTAGCATCGCTACGAGTGAGAAAGTCTCATCGTAGTCAAATCCTTGAACTTGCCGGAAACTTCTTTGCGACAAGTCGAGCTTTATAAATGGTGACATTTACCATCAGCGTCTGTCTTCATTTTAAAAGTCCATTTGTACTCAGTGACCTGCCGTCCAACGAGCAAGTCTACCGAAGTCTATACTTCGTTTTCATACATGGATCCTTTCTCGGATTTCATGGCCTCTAACCATTTGTCGGAATCTGGGCCCATCATCGGTTCTCCATAGCTCGTAGGCTCATTGTTATCCAACAACATGACCTCCAAGACAGGGTTGTTGTACCGCTCAGGAGCAGTACACATCCTTGTCGACCTACGAGGTTCGATAGTAACTTGATCCGAAGCTTCATGATCATCATCATTTACTTCCTTTTCAACTGACGTAGGTTGCATAGAAACATCTTTTCTACGCTGCGCTACTCTCTGGTTGAAACAAAGGTTTCAACAACCTCATCAAGTTCTATCTTACTCGCACTCAATTCTTTCGAGAGAAACCTTTTCTCGGGAAAGGACCCATTTCAGCAACAAACACTTTATGCTTGGATCTGAGATAGAAGGTTCACCCAACTGTTCTTAGGGTATTCTATGAAGATGCATTTGTCCGCTTTGGGTTTGAGCTCATTAGGAGAAAACATTTTTCCACACAAGCGTCGTAGCCCCAAACATTCAGAAATGACAGCCTAGGTTTCTAGAAAACCATAATTCACACTATGTCATCTCAATGGATTTATATGGTGCCCTATTTAAAGTGAATGTAGTTGTCTCTAATGCATAACCCCAAAACTATAGTAGTAAAACGATAAGAGACATCATAACCCGCACCATATCCAATAGAGCACGACTATGACGTTCGGACACACCATGACACTATGGTGTTCCAGGTGGCGTGAGTAGTGAAACAATTTTCACATTGTCTAAAGTTGTATGCCAAACTCGTAACTCAGATATTTACCTCCACGATCATATCGCAGACATTTTATCTTCTTGTCATGATGATCTTAAACTTCACTCTGAATTTGCTTGAACCTTTCAAACGATTCAGACTTGTGTTTCATTAAGTAAATATACACTATATCTACTCAAATCATCAGTGAAGGTAAGAAAATAACGATATCCACTGCACGCTACAAGACTCACTGGATTGCAGACATCAACATGCATCATTTCTAATAAATCACTTGCCCGTTCCATCCATCTGGAAATGGAGTCCTTAGTCATCTTGCCAAAGAGGCATGGTTCGCATGTCTCAACCGATTCGAAATCGAATGAGTCCAAATATCCATCAACATGGAGTTTCTTCATGCGCTTTATACCAATATGACATTTTAGCGGCAGTGCCGCAAGTATGTGGTACTATCATTACTAACTTTGTATCCTTTGGCATCAATGTTATGAACATGTGTATTACTACGATCAAAATTCAACAAACCATTCTTACTGGGTGCATGACCATTGAAGGTATTATTCATGTAAATAGAATAACCATTATTCTCTAACTTAAATGAATAACTATGTTGCAACGAACATGATCTAATCACGTTCATGCTCAACGCAAAAACACCAAATAACATTTATTTAGGTTCGTCACTAATCTCGAAGGTAGAGAGAGTATGCGATGTTGATCACATCAACCTTGGAAACATTTCCAACACATCATCACCTCACCCTTAGCTAGTTCTCCGTTTATTCCATGGCTTTTATTTCGAGTTATTAACATTTAGCAATCGAACTCCTATCCAATACCCAGGTGCTACTAGGAGTACCAGCAAGGTACACATCAATAACACGTATATCAAATATACTTCTGTTGACGTTGCCAGCCTTCTTATCTACCAAGTATCTAGGGTTGTTCCGCTTTAGTGACTGCTCTCCTCATAATCGAAGCACTTAGTCTCGGGTTTGGGTTCAACTCTGGGTTGCTTCACTAGAGCAGCAACTGACTTGCCATCCATGAAGTTTTCCTCCTTGCCCTTGCCCTTCTCGAAACTAGTGGTTTTACTAACCATCAACACTTGATGCTCCTTCTTGGTTTCTACCTTCGCGGTGTCAAACATCGCGAACAGCTCAGTAATCATTATTTCTATCCCTGGCAATTTATAGTTCATCACCAAGTTCTAGTAGCGTAGTGACAATGACTTGGAGAACTATGTCACTCACTATCTTATCTGGAAGATCAACTCCCACTAGATTCAAGCGATTGTAGTACCCAGACAATCTGAGTACATGCTCAACGATTGAGCTATTCTCCTTCATCTTACAGACAAAGAATCTTGTTGGAGATCTCATATCTCGCAACACGGGCACGAGCCTGAGATCATAATCTTAGCTCTTAGAACATCTCATATGTTCCGTGACATTCAAAACATTTTGGAGCGTCAATTCTAAGCCGTAATGCATGACGCACTAAACTATCAAGTAGTCATTGGAACGTGCCTGTCAGATGTTCACAACATCTACAAACGACACTAAAGGGGGTGGCGCACCGAGCGGTGCATTAAGGACATAAGCCTTCTGTGCAGCAACAATGACAATCCTTAGATCATGGACCCTGTCCGCAATATTGCTACTATCATCTTTCAATTCTATTTCTCTAGGAACATATAAAAATACAAGAGAGCTACAGCGTGAGCTAGTAATCTACAACATAATTTGCAAAGACACTTGGACTCTGTTCATGATAATGAGTTCAATTAATCATATTAAATAAGAATTCCCACTCAAATTGACATCCCTCAGGTCATCTGAGTGATACATGATCCAAATTCACCAACTCAAGTCCGATCATCATGTGAGTTGAGGTGGTTACAATGGTGAACGTCATCATGTTGATCATATCTACTATATGACTCATGTTCGACCTTTCGGTCTCTTGTGTTCCGAGGCCATGTCTGTACATGCTAGGCTCGTCAAGTTTAACCCGAGTGTTTTGCATGTGCAACACTGACTTGCACCCGTTGTATGTGAACGTAGAGTCTATCACACCTGCTCATCACGTGGTGTCTCGACACGAAGAACTTTCGCAACGCTGCACACTCGGGGAGAACACAATTTATCTTGAAGTTAAGTGAGGGATCACCTTATGATGCTACCATCGTCCTAAGAAAAACAAGGTGCATAAAAGGATTAACATCACATGCAAATCATAAGTGACATGATATGGCCATGAACTTGTGCTTTTGATCTCCATCATGAAAGCACCGGCATGATCTCCATCATCACTGGCATGACACCATGATCTCCATCATCTTGATCTCCATCAATGTGTCGCCATCGGGGTTGTCGCGCCCAACATGCTTCTACTACTATTGCTACCGTAGCGATAAAGTAAAGAATTACATAGCGCTTAATGATTGACACACAGGTCATACAATAATTAAAGACAACCCTATGGCTCCTGCCGGTTGCCGTACTCATCGACATGCAAGTCGTGATAATCTATACATCACATGATCATCTCACACATCACATATATCACATCATGTAATTGGCCATATCATATCACAACATACCCTACAAAAACAAGTTAGACGTCCTCTAATTTCTGCTATGGGTATCTAGCAAGAACAATTCTCATCTACACAAAAACCACAACGGTGATACACTAGTTGCTTTTCAATCTTTTCAAGGACTGCCTTTGTCAAATGCGATCCAACTAAAGTGAGAGAAACTGGCACCCGCAAGCCAGCTATGCAACAAGTTGCGGTCGAGGGAACCGGTCTCTCATAAGGGACGAGTAATGTTAGTCCGGAACGCTTCATCTCACAATACCGCTGAACCAAAATCCAACCAAGGGAGGAAGCAATCTAAGCATCAACGCCCACAAACCTTTTGTGTTCTACTCGAGATCTCATCTACACATAGACCTAGCTCATGATGTCACTGTTGGGGGGCGTTGCATGGGAAACAAAAATTTTCCTACGCACACGCAGATCTATCTATGGTGATGAGCATCTACGAGAGGGAGAGTGGATCTACATACCCTTGTAGATTGCTAAGCGGGAAGTGTTAAGAAATGCGGTTGGTGTAGTCAAACATGTTCGCGATCCAAATCGCCGAGCGTCCCGCGATCACATCACGATCCGTCCCGCGATCTAATCACGATCTGTCCCGCGAACTCATCACGATCCGTCCTGCGATCTCATCATGATCCGTCCTGCGATCTCATCATGATCCGTCCCGTGAACTCATCACGATCCGTCCCTCGATCTCGTCACGATCCATCTCGCAATCTTGATCACGGTCCTTCCAATCTAGCGCCGAACGAACGTCACCTCCGCGTTCAGCACACGTAAAGCTTGATGACGATCTCCTCCTTCTTGATCCAGCAAGAGGGAGTGGAGAGGTAGAAGAGTTCTCCGGCAGCGTGACGACGTTGCGGCGATGGTGGTGGAGCTATGCCGGCAGGGCTTCGCCTAAGCACTGCAGAAAACCGATCTAGAGGAGAAACTATGCACTAGAGGAACGGGTAGCACGTGACTGAAAATTCTGTGCCAGAACCCTAAAATCCTCTAGTATATATAGGAGGAGAAGAGTAGGAGGCTTGGCTGCCAAAAATCCAGCCCTTGGGTCGGCCAAAGTGGGGAGGAGAGGAGGACTCCTCCTCCAATCCTAGTAGGACTAGGATTCCTCCTTTTTTGGGCCTTTTTCCACCTTTTTTCCTTTGGGATTTTTCTCCCAACTACATGGGCCTTGTGTGGGACTTCCACCAGCCCACAAAAGGCTGGTATTTACTCTCCCACAGCCCATGAAGCCTATTGGGTCGAAATACCCCTCCCAGTGGTCTCCCGGTACACTACCGGCACTCCCGGTACATTACCGGTTAGCCCGAAACTTTTCCGGCGACCAAAATGGGACTTCCTATATATCAATCTTTACCTTCGGACCATTCCGGAGCTCCTTGCGACGTCCTGGATCTCATCCGGGACTCCGAACAACCTTCGGTCACCACCATACATAACTCTATACTACCGAAACGTCACCGAACCTTAAGGGTGTAGACCCTGTGGGTTCGAGAACTATGTCGACATGACCGAGACACCTCTATGATCAATAACCAATAGCGCGACCTGGATGCCCATTTTTTTTCCTACATATTGTACGAAGATCTTTATCTGTCAAACCTCTATGTCAAGGATTCAGTTAATCCCGTATGATGTTCCCTTTGTTCTTCGGTATGTTACTTGCCCGAGATTCTATCGTCGGTATCTCCATACCTAGTTCAACCTCGTTACTGGCAAGTCTCTTTAATCGTTCCATAATACAAGATCCCGTGACTAACACATAGTCACATTTCTTGCAAGGCTTGTTGTGATGTTGTATTATCGAGTGGGCCCTGAGATACCTCTCCGTCACACGGAGTACCAAATCCAAGTCTTGATCCATGCCAACCCAATAGACACCCTCGGAGATACCTGTAGAGTAACTTTATAGTCACCCCAGTTACGTTGCGACGTTTGATACACACAAGGCACTCCTCCAGTGTTAGTGAGTTGCATGATCTCATTGTCATAGGAACATATACTTGACATGTAGAAAACAGTAGCATTAAACTGACATGATCATATGCTACGTTTGTAGTTTGGGTCTTGTCCATCCCATCATTCTCCTAATGATGTGATCCCGTTATCAAATGACATCTCATGTCAATGGCTAGGAAACCTTAACCATCTTTGATCAACGAGCTAGTTTGTTAGAGGCATACAAAGGACATGGTTTTGTCTATGTATCCACACATCTATCTAAGTCTCTGATCAATACAATTATAGCATGGATAATAAACGATTATCATGAACAAGGAAATATGATAGTAACTAATTTATTATTGCCTCTAGGGCATATTTCCAACAAGTACAAGTGACGGCTAGCAAAAGACTGGGGAGCGACCAACTAGAGAGCGAGAACAGTCATCAACATTCTTTGAGATTAACCAACGTTGAATGCAAGCATGACTAGCATATAAATCACCATGAACATAAATATCGTGGAGGCTATATTAATTTGGTTTCAACAACATGCATGAACATGTGCCAAGTCAAGCCACTTGAATGATTCAAAGGAGGATACCATCACATCATACTATATCACAACCATTTTAATATGCATATTGGAACTCAAGACAAACCATTATCCACTGTTAGCTAATTAAGCATGGCATGAGTAACTATAATCTCTAATTGTCATTGCAAATATGTTTCATCCATAATGAGCTGAATTTAGAACGTGAGCTAACAATTTGCAAAAGAAAAATTGGTCGAGTTTGTACCAGCCTTTCTCGATCTCAATATTTTCATCATATATCGTCATTATTGCCTTTCACATGCACGAGCAAACGGTGTGAATAATAATAAAGTGCACGTGCACTGGACAAAGCTGGAATATGCAAACAATAACTCAAAGGAGAAGGCAAGGTAATATGGGCTCTTTAATAGATAAACAATAATACATATGAGAGCCACTCGACATTTTCATTGTGGTCTTCTTCTTATGACCCAAAGAAAGAAGATTCAAAACAAGAACGAGAAATCTTTTTGGGTTTTCTTTTAATACTACAACTAAAAAAACTAAAAGGTAAAGCTAGAACTAAATTTGTTTTTGGATTTTTCTCAAAGTTAATTAAACACACAAGAAGAAAGAAAAAAGAATAAATAAACTACCATGGATCATACAAATGAAAGAGTATAAGCACCAACTACTAAAATGAGTGTGTGAACATGAATGTAATGTCGGTGTGAAATACGGACTCCCCCAATCTTAGGATTTTGGACTAAGTTGGTCTAGGGCCATGGCTGAAAATAACCCTCTTCTAGGTACTCTAGAGGGTCCTGAGGGTTCCACTGGTTGGCGAGATCTTGTGGCTCCCACTGAAAAACTAGATCCGGATACAGATCAAGGGCTGGTGCCGGTTCAGGTGCTAGGGGTTGTGATAGACCCTAATATCTGTAAATTTCCTTGAGCATAATAATGTAGCTACCGGAATGAATATCGAACACGGAAGAAGCAGGCAGAACAATAATCTCACAATTACCTTGACTAAACACTAAGTTGTAAAGCAGCCTCCGAATATGGGCCCCTTTGAACGGTTCAAGTTCAACCGTTGGCCCACCATAGCACCCAGACTAAAAGTTCTATCAACAAGTAAAGCGTGGTGCAAACTGGCGAGATTGGGAGCACTAAGGCCTCCACTCTCCCCATGAACAACTAAACATCTCCTCGCGAATAAAGAATAATAGCATAGAACAAGAAATTGTAAACTAGCTGTTGTTTCCTTTGACACCCCTCTCCCTTCCCCTACAGTGATTGCGGCAATAAAATCCTCCATGTCTCTAGGACGTGGATCATTGATGCTTCCCTCATAGGGTATTTTGCAAACATTGCAAAAATCGTAAAGGTTCATTTTCTTAGGCACATCATATAAGTGAAATTCTACCATAGGAGGGTCTTCCCAATAATGAAAGTGAAAGGTTTGCACAAAGGTATTAGTGAGCAAGAGGTACTGGTCACACTTATCATTGAGGAAGTCGGTGATGCCTGCATTCTCTGCCAAATAATAGAAATCTTCATAAATTTCGGCCGCCCTCAAGAATGTATCACTTGGCCATTCACATGGTCGAACTTCTGTGATGGGAGGAAGACTGTATTTGTACATCTTCTTTACCTCCTTTTCATCTTCTCTAGAACCCCGTCTTGAAGAGCCTCTTAACACTCTTCTCGTCATTTATTTATCTGAAAAACTTCTGAAATTTTTATTGACTCAAAATAAAGGTGAATAAAAGTGAACAAAACTTATAGCAACTACTCCCATAAGTGCCTAGAGGCTATATCATGCATCAAAATTACTTGGGACCATACAAATTTGACATGCAAGCTCAAGAACAAGGTCACCATAGCAGAATTTTTTTGCACTATATAAAGCACTAGAACAAAAACTAATTGGACCATTGGAGGAGTCACATACCTAAGAACAATCCCCTAAAACAGTTTTGCAAATGGAGCTTTGCACAAGGAGATCAAAAATGGCAGAAAATGAGCTAGAACACGGGTTTGAGCAATGGTGGGATTTTTCTAGAGTAAGACGAAGTGGATGGGCTCTGGAATAAGTGAGGGGGGCTACATGGGACCCACAAGCCACCTGGGAGCGACCAGGGGGTGGCCGCGCCCTGTGGGCTTGTGACACACTGGTGCAGCTCCCTGGTATGTCCTGAGTGCCAGAAATTATTCAATATTCTAGAAAAAATCATACTACATTTTCATGGCATTTGAAGAACTCTTATTTTTAGGTCATTTTTCTATTGCACGGAAAACTCGGAAAACAGAAAATAATAATAGCATTTTTTACTTTATTTACTCTTTTCAACAGAAAAGAAGAGTTAGGTGCAGAAAGTTGTGCTTTCTAGATTCATCCATCTCATGCTCATCAAAAGGAATTCATTAACAAGGTTGATGAAGTCTTATTAACAAACTTCTTTTGAGTAACATGAAACCGGAGAATTTTCGGATAACACTAAGTTACCTCAGTGTGGATATGCATATCCCCAACAATAAGTATATCATATTTGTTTTTGGCAGTAGGGAGAGGGAATTCAAAATCATCAATGGTAATCGTTGAAATTTTTTCAGCGGAGTTCATACTATGAACTTGATGTTGTTACTTCGGGAAGTGTACCGTATGCTCATTACCATTAACATGAAAAGTGACATTGCCATTATTGCAATCAATAACAGCCCCTACAGTATTCAAAAAGGGTCTACCAAGGATGATGGACATATTGACATGTTGTGTAATATCAAGAATAACAAAGTCCGTTAGGATAGTAACATTTGCAACTACGACAAGCACATCGTCACCAATACCGATGGGTAAAGTAGTTGATTCATCAGCCATTTGCAAAGTGATTTTAGTAGGTCTAAGCATAACACTAATACCAACTCCAAGGTCACATAAAGTAGTTTTAACATTGTTTCTTTTAATAGAGCATGATATAGTAGGTACTCTGGGATCTCCTAGTTTCTTTGGTATTCCATCCTTAAAGGTATAATTACTAGTCATGGTGGAGATCTCAGCTTCCGGTATCTTTCTTTTATTAGTCACAATATCTTTCATATACTTAGCATAAGGAGACATTTTCAGAATATCAGTCAAGCGCATACACAAAAAGACAGGTCTAAGCATTTCAGCAAAATGCTCAAAGTCCTCATCATCCTTTTTATTGGATGGTTTAGGAGGAAGGGCATAGATTTCTGAACTCATGGTTCTCTTTCTTTAGCATGCTTCCTAGCAACAAAGTCTCTTTTGTCATATCTTGTATTCTTAGGTTGTGGGTTATCAAAATCAACAGCAGGTTCAATCTCCACATCATTATCATTACTAGGTTGAGCATCAACATGAACATTATCATTAATATTATCACTAGGCTCATGTTCATCACTAGATTGTGTCTCAGCATTAGAAATAGAATTGTTATTTGGGTTTCATCTGTATCTATAACAGATTCACTAGGAGCATGCAAAGTCCTATCGTCATTCTTTTTCCTTTTATTACTGGAATGAATAGGTGCATCAATATTAATTCTTTGAGAATCTTGCGCAATACTGTTAGGATGGCCCTCAGGATACAAAGGTTCCCGAGTCATTCTACCACCTATAGTCACAACTCTAATAGAATGATCATTGTTCTTACTATTCATCTCATTAAGCAAATCATTTTGTGCCTTAAGTACTTGTTCTACTTGAGTAGTTACCATGGAAGCATATTTACTAATAAGCTTAAGATCATTGATAGTTCTACTCATATAATGACCTAAGAGATCAAGCATGTAAGCATTATGTTTCAATTGTCTACTAACATAAGCATTAAAATTTTCTTTCTTAACAATAAAGTTATCAAACTCATCCAAGCATTGGCTAGCAGACTTAATTATAAGGAATATCACCTTCATCGAATCTACGGAGATAATTTACCTCTACTACCTGTGTCGGGTTATCAAGACCATGTATTTCTTCAATAGGTGGTAGATTCTTAATATCTTCAGCCTTAATACCTTTTTCTTTCATAGATTTCTTTGCCTCTTGCATATCTTTAGGACTAAGAAATAGAATACCTCTTTTCTTCGGAGTTGGTTCGGGAATAGTCCAATCATTATTGTTGGGGATATAACCCCGTGGTAAGACCCGCCCAGATGGGGCCGGGTCATACCTGGCGGCTCATAATACAGACCAAGGAAAATGGGACGGAAGGCCTGGGCTTGGCCATATGGCGGTTTACCAAGATGGGCCAAGACAAAGGCTCGAACGGAAGCTGACATGAAGGCCTAGGCGGTTAAGCCGTCCTGAGGCGGCTTGCCCAAGATGGTAAGGCGATATGGAGACAAAGTCAAATACGTTGTGAGATTCAGTATGAGACTTGTGTAACCCGTGGTCTTGACCTCCTATATAAAGGCGATATCCAGGGCGACTTAGACAGAAACCAACTAATCGAGAACTAGGTCAAGCAAATCCGCTCCCTTGTAATCGATACTCCAATCAATACAACTCAAGCAGGACGTAGGCTTTTAGCTCTTCTTGAGGGGCCGAACCTAGGTAAACTCGTATCCTTCGTCCCAACCAACCCCTTTGAGTCCATCACCTTGGTGATGGCCTCGAACCTAAGTCCTCAGACATTTGCTGTGACAAAACCACGACAGTTGGCGCCCACCATGGGGCTCGCGCTTGGTGGTGTTGAGTTCTCAAAGGGCTCTCTCCCAGGGATCGAGGGATACGTTGTTGGTAGGATGAACAAAGGTCGCCGCGGCCGGCTATACATCCACGATGATTGCTGGGGCCCCAAGGCCGACTCTGTCGAGTACGGTTTCCAGATTCCCTTTGGCGGAATCCACGTCTTCATCGGCAGGATCGGCGGGTATACGCCCGGACCGGACGTCTACACCAACATCGTCGAGCCGCCTCAGCGCACGCAACCCGCCAGACACGTGCAAGCCTCCTACGCTAACCCTGGCAGGAAGCATGTCTTCGTCGGCTTCACTCAGGGCATGGATCTCGAGGGTTCCATGTCACAGCAAACTCTCGTCTGTTCGAAGGATGGATCTTCGAGCAGAGAGACATAATCAATCTACCAGCTTCACGATGGCAGGCTTGGGGGCTACGATGAGCTTTACCCCAAGTCAGAGTATCATGAGCTAGAGGATCATGGGCCACCGATGCATGCGGCTGTCCTCATGGCTGGTTTAGCACCGGGCCCGAGCAGTATAGCCATCAGGGAAGCTAGGTCAAGGGCTGACCCGCCGCCGGCTCAGGTTCTTCTGGATCTGATGAACGAGCTTACAGCCCTGATGGCGACTAAGGTCATAGCTAAGAATCAAGCCGCCCCTAACAAAGATATCGCAATACTAAAGGACCAGATGACTGAAGTCCAACAAGGGATCAGCGCGCTGAAGGCTGAGATGGATGCAGAGGCGGAGGGCCTTAGGGCGTACGCTTTCTGTCTTGAGCTGGAGCAGCAATCTGCAGCGGCGGTTCAGCGGATGAGGCATCAGTCTTGCTTGCCAGAACAGTATGAGGCCAAAAATCTTTTCAACATGTTGGGAACGAGACGGACAACGGAAGGACGTGGAAGTCGGCCGATGGCTCGGCAACAACTTAACCCGCCCCGACGGAACTAGGCCTCACCAATGGCTTTCCTAACGCCAGCGGGTCATTATTCGAACCCGGCAGAGAACATGGTGGTGGCAGCAACGCAGCTTGGTACGATCCCTATACCGGACGAGGCGCCTTTCGCAGAGGAGGTGCAAAACGCTATTGGATACCTACAAATGGCGATGGCCTAGCAGGAGAAGTACACTTATAGCCAGAGTCGCGTGTATTCAACCCCCATCCCCAACCACAACTACTACCGGTTCTATGAGTTGCTGGCGGTTTCTAGCAGTGATTGACACCGGGACCCGCCATGAGATGACCTAGCGGTTCTGGATGCTCAAGCGCTGGTGGATCGGGCGAGAGCATAGCGGGAGGCGGCGCCTCTAATGGTTGCAGCGGCAGCTCTGACGGCAACGGTGGCGGCTCATCAAGAAACCGTGCCTTCCATCTTGGTAGGAGCAGGAATAACCTCCAGGGCCATGGGAGTGTTGGCCTTAGTGCCAACTTTGCGGAATGAGCGTCTACCGAAAGATTTCAAGGGCCCTTGCAAGGTCCCAAATTACACTACTGACCTGCCTCCGGAGGCTTGGGTTGAGAGCTATGAATTGGCCATGGAGATGTTAGACGTCAGCGACGCAATATGTGCCAAGTATTTTATCATGATGCTAGAAGGGCCGACTCGCACCTGGTTGAAGGGCTTGCCACCCAACACCATTAATTCATGGGCCGAGTTAAAGGTGAAGTTCATAAAAAAAATCCGAGGAACGTGCAAGCAGCCCATGAAGATTGTGGATTTGGATCAGTGTGTGCAACAAGAGGATGAGTCGGCGTGTCTCAACTATCATCCATTCGTCTGAATAGATTACGGCGGCTCAAGCAGTTTTGATTCTGGAGATGAATTGCCACTTTACGCCTCTGAAGCAGAAGCTTGGCCGGGTCAAGCGCTCGTGCCAGGACATGGGGGAGCTCATGGCGGCTCTCACGAAGTACACCGACCCTGACAATACGAAGGATCCAGGCTCTGATGAGGAGAAGCCTAGTCAGGGTAAGAAGAATAACAATGGCAAGGGTGCGGCAGGCAATGGCAACCTTGGCAAGAGGAAGAATCCAGACGGCGGGTCAGAATTGGTGGCCAACAACAGAGCTGGGAGCAATCATGCTAAGGGCAACAGGAATTCTAGACAACCCTTTAATAAGGGTAAATCTCCTTTTAACTTGGAGGAGATGCTCAATAAACCTTGTCAAGAGCACAGACGACCTGATAGGGTGGCGGGTCACACGTGGAGGAATTGCCACATTATGCGACAGTTTCGAGACTATAGCTTGCGACAGCAACACAACAATGGTGGTGGTCCACCAAGCCGCTCAGGACCAGGCGGGTCAGGGGCCGGTCTTGGTTCGGGCAGCTCAGGATCCGGCTATGAGGGTCAGGGCAATCAAGGAGGTCATCATCAGCAATCTGGTGGCAGTAATCAGCAGCAGAGTAACCAATCTGGGTATCAGAGTAATCTGAAGCAGCTCAGCTTGGGTTAGTATCATCTTTTTACGACCAGCCTTGACAGGCGGGATCAGAAGTTGCGCAAGCAAGCGGTTAATGCGGTCATATCAGCTCTCCCGCAGTATTTGATGTGGTCTGAGTATGATATAACTTGGAGTAGAGATGATCACCCGCCGTGTGTTAACGATCCGGGGTGGCTGGTTCTGGTGGTTGCCCCCCAAGTGGGAGGATACGTGTTTAGTAAGGTGCTTATGGATGGCAGCAACATCATCAATATCCTGTACTATGACACTTTCCGCTAGATGAAGTTGCTTGATAAAGATCTTAGGCCTTCTTTGACAGTCTTTCATGGTGTGGTGCCTAGCAAGTCGGCTTATCCAGTGGGTAAGATCTCGTTGGAAGTCGCCGTTGGTGACCAATACAATTACAGGGTGGAATCCTTGTGGTTTGAGGTGGTAAAAATTAAAAGTCCATATCATGCTTTGTTTGGGCGATCGGCTTATGCCAAGTTCATGGCTAGGCCTTGCTATGTCTACTTACAGCTCAAGATGCCAAGATTGAATGGGACGATTATTGTGCATGGTGATCGGAAGACGGCGATTGAGTGTGAGGAAGGAGACGCAACTTATACAGAGTCAAGTTGCGCTGAAGCTGAGCTCAAGTTTTATAAGGAAAATGTTGACTCGGAGGACATGACTCCACTCAAAAAGCCTACCACAGAATCTTAGCTGCCCCTCAAGTTTTCGGCGGATGATACCAAGTTGGTGGACTTCACTCCCGGCGACTCATCACAACAGTTCACTATTGGGGCCAATATGGATCCCAAATAGGAAAGCGCACTCATCGAATTCATCCGTGAGAATCGGGACATCTTTGCATGGAAGCCCTCTAACATGCCGGGTGTACCGAGAGAGTTCGTTGAGCACCACCTTAATGTGGATCCTAAGTTTAAACCGGTCAAATAGTTCCTTTGGCGGTTCAATGAAGAGAAGTGCAAGGCCATTGGGGAAGAAGTGGCCCGGCTTCTGGTGGCGAGTTTCATCGTTGAAGTATTTCACCCAGAATGGCTTGCTAATCTGGTGCTAGTGCTTAAGAAGAACGGCACGTGGCGTATGTGTGTGGATTACACGGATCTTAAAAAGGCCTATCTAGTTGACCCGTTTACTCTCCCCCGTATCGAACAGATCATCGATGCAATGATGGGTTGTGAGAGTTTGTCCTTCCTATACGCTTACTCTGGTTATCATCAGATCAAGATGGCAGTCAAGGACCAGGAGAAGACGGCTTTCATCACGCCTTTTGGTGCTTTATGCTATGTATATATGCCTTTTGGGCTCAAGAGTGCCCAAGCGACTTACCAGCATTGTGTACAGAACTGTCTTCACATTCAAATCGGACACAATGTTCATACATATGTGGATGATATTGTGATCAAGTTAAGGAAGAAGGAGACTCTACTTGACGGTCTGAAGGAAACTTTCGACAACTTACGGGTCTACAAGATGATGCTTAACCCGGCCAAGTGTGTTTTTGGAGTTCCCACAGGCAAGCTCTTGGGGTTTCTAGTCTCCGAGCATGGCATTGAGGCCAATCCAGACAAAATTAGGGGTATTACTTCCGTGTCTGAGCCGGCATGCATCAATGATGTTCAGCGCTTGGTGGGACGGATCGCTGCGTTAAGCCGGTTCATAAGCCGCCTTGGTGGGAAGGCTATCCCTTTATACCAGATGATGAAGAAGACAAACAACTTTTTCTGGAGTACGGCGGCGGGTGAGGCATTGAGGCACTCAAGAAGCAACTCACTAAGACGCTAGTCTTAGCTGCTCCTGCTGAGAAGGAACCTTTGCTCTTATACGTGGTGGCTAATAACTGGGCTGTTAGCGCCGCAATCGTTGTTGAGCGTAAGGAGGCAGGCAAGGAATATCCGGTTCAGAGGCTGGTTTACTACATCAGTGAAGTCCTGACAGAGTCAAAGCAGAGGTACCCACATTGGCAGAAGCTGGTATATGGGGTGTTCATGGCGAATCGAAAGTTGAAGCATTTCTTTCTGGGGCACCAGATCATGGCAGTAAGCTCAGCCCCATTTGGGGACATAATTCAAAACAGAGAAGCCACCGCCAGGATTGCTAAGTGGGCATTTGAACTTGGACCTCTTAATCTAAAATACGTGCCTCGCACGGCAGTCAAGTCTCAAGCCTTGCTGGATTTCATAAACGACTGGACGGAGTGTCAGGCGCCCAAGGAGAAGCCAGATAACACATACTAGACAGTCCACTTTGATGGATCTAGGCAACTGGAAGGATCAGGATCAGGGGTTGTCCTAACTTCCCGGAAAGCTGACAAGTTCTGTTATGTGCTAAGGTTAATGTTTCCTTGTACTAACAATGCAGCTAAGTGTGAAGCTCTACTTCATGGCCTCCGAATGGCTAAGGAGATGAACTTGAGCCAGGTTAGATGTCTTGGCGATTCAGATCTCATAGCCCAGCAAGTTTCAGGCACTTGGGATTCCAAGGACACGCGGATGGCAGCTTATCGTTAGGCGGTGGATGTCATTGCTGGACATTTCAAGGGTTATCAGGTAGATCATGTTGATTATCGCAAGAACGTGGCAGCTGACGCCCTGTCAAGGCTGGGTTCTCAACGTAAGCCGGTGTCGCCTAACATTTTCTTAGATATACTACAACACTCATCAGTTAAGTTACCTTCAAAGGAAGACTTGGCTATACCTGACCCAGTGGGGTAGCTAGTGGCGGCTCTACATGCTATCCCTAACTATGGCGAGTTACTTGACTCATGGCATACTTGACTCATGGCATACTTGACTCATGGCGAGTTACTTGAGGATGAAAACTTGGCAATACAAATTATCAGGTGGTCTAAGTCTATGACAATCATCAATGGTGAGTTACATAAGTGCAGCGTGACTGGAGTTTTTCAACATTGTGTATCACCAGAAGAAGGCAGGGAAATCTTGAATGAAATTCACACTGGTGATTGTGGTCATCATGTCGGCTCATAATCTCTGGTGGCCAAGGCATTTAGACATGGTTTCTTCTGGCTGACGGTTCATAAGGAGGCGGAAGACTTGGTTCACAAGTGCGTTGGATGTCAGAAGTTCGGCCGGCATGCTCACGTCCTGGCTCAGGAGTTGTGCATGATTCCAATTACCTAGCCGTTTGCAATCTGGGGGCTTGATATGGTTGAGCCTTTCAAGAGATCCAAGGACAAGAAGACCCACCTCTTGGTGGCAGGGGACAAATTTACCAAATGGGTCGAAGCTGAGCCGGTCGGCAATGACCCAGCTATGGCAGTTCAATTTGTCAAAAAGTTGATCTACCATTTTGGTTACCCTCATAGTATCATCATAGATAATGGTATGAATTTAGCCAAGGGGGCTATGCAAGCGTTCTGTGAAAATGAACACATCCGACATGATGTTTCTATAGTTTCTCATCCACCATCCAATGGTCAGGTAGAGTGTGCCAACCAGGAAATCTAGAGAGGTATCAAACCCCGGCTTATGGTTCCTTTACAACGAATGCCGGGTTGTTGGGTAGAGGAGTTGCTGTCAGTCTTATGGAGCATCAAGACAACTCCCAACATATCAACAAGCTATATGCCTTTCTTCATGGTTTATGGCGCAGAAGCCGTATTACCAAGCAATATACGTCATGACTCTCCACGGGTGGCGCCTTACGTTGAGGCGGATAATGAAACAGCACGTTAAGACGCGTTGGATGCCTTGGAGGAAGAACGTGATATGGCGGCAGCTCAATCGGCGATTTATCAGCAAGACCTGCATTGCTATCATAGTCGCCGACTTAAAACCCGGACGTTTCAAGAAGGCAACTTGGTGTTGCGGTTGAATCAAGATCAAACGGATGCACACAAGTTATCCCCTCCATGGAAGGACCTTTTGTGGTCAACAGGAATCTCATCTACGGGTCGTATTATCTCATTGATATACGAGAGGAGTCAAGCACTTCTGGGCAGGAGACCCGCCAGCCATGGAACATAGCTCATCTGCGGCCTTACTACACTTGAGTCGTCAACACTTGACATTGTACACCATCATTTGTACATATCACATATATATATGAATAAATTTGGCATACCTCCAAGCCGGTGCTTCTCTCATTTCGTGTATCTCAGTTTAGATAACAGGTCATCTAGTGGGCTTCCAACCGACCGGGTTTAGCTTATCAGAACCTATTGATTGGCTCTTAAGCCAAAGTCAGGCGGGTTATCTACCCAAAAGTTGACTCCGTCAACAGGTCATATAGGGGGCTTCCAACCCACCGAGTTTAGCTTATCAGACCCTATCGATTGGCTCTTAAGCCAAAGTCAGGCGGGTTATATACCCAAATGTTGACTCCGTCAACAGGTCATCTAGGGGGCTTCCAACCCATCGGGTTTAGCTTATCAAACCCTATTGATCGGCTCCTAAGCCAAACTCAGGCGGGTTATATACCCATAAAGTTGACTCCATGAACAAGGTCATTTGGGGGCTTCCAACCCACCGAGTTTAGCGTACATACCCTATTGATCGGCTCTTAAGCCACCGCAAGCTCAAGTTAAACCTTCCTATAAGCTGATGCTGCTTTGATATGTTTGTCATGCCCAAGATGCGCGCCTATCCATATTAAGGCATGGGGACCTCGATAGGGATAGAGGCGCATCTTGTCGTTCGCAAGTACAACATCATTACATCATACATTTAGGAAGAGATGAGTATATGAGTTGGCTTACACTCGCCACATGCTAATTTACAATTCCACATCAAGAGTTCAAGCATCAATCCAAGACAGGGTCCGGCTACGGACGAAAACAAACGATAAAATGAAGATGCAATGATACTGGCTTGCTAGCCCCGAAGGTCACGACCACAGACCTCTACTCGTTTGGATAGGTCACGTACAGCCTGCCGCGTTCATCATCATGCTCCCACTGGAGCTGCGTCACATCATTTGGCACGATCTCATCTATACCTGCACCTGGATTGTTGTAGTAATCTGTGAGCCACGAGGACTCAGCAATCTCACGCCCGGGTACCGAGACTCTTCAAGCTTATGGGTTTGGAAGGGGTATGTGTTTAGTTTGCAGCAACACTAAGCATTTATGGTGGCTAAACTTAAGAAGAAAGAAAATTAAATATGTGGTCTACGATAAATGATCAAAACTAGAATGACCTCTATGAGATCCTGAACACTTACTTACATCAATCATAACCCGACCGTGTTCTCTCTCGGTTCATATTCACAAGCAGAGACGATCACAGTTACTCACATAGTTGATGCATTTTATTAGAGTTTACTTCAAGTTAACTATAACCGGGTGTTAAACAAATATCCAAGTTGCCACATAACCGCGGGCACGACTTTCCAAAAGTTTTAACCCTGCAGGGGTGCTCCAACTAGTCCATCATAAATTAACCACACTCCGCGAGAATAACCTCGACCATGGATCTCGTGATCATCATAGGCAACTCCAAAGTAATTCCAACACCTCGAGATGGCCCGAGGAAAGTCAGAGGTCCACACGCAAGACACTCGATAAAGGTAAAACAAGTCCAGCAAGACCACTCGGTGAGCCAGATCCGCTTCTAGAGCCGTGCGCTCTCTATCAACGGGCATCATCCGTCTATGCGAAGTGGACGGTTGCCTGAAAACATCTCGATTTGCCCCGAGGTGGCACTGCCGACTGCTAGGTAGGTGGACCAACACTCATGCGGAGCACTGGCCCGGGGGTTGATTAATTATCCATGGGGTTGCAAAGCCCTATGCAAATTTTATTAAGTTGTTTAAGCAAATAGTAACAATGTTGGGTCTTGCCAGACAAGTTTTAATCTGAACCGAATAAACAAGGGGGTGCCCATAACAACCCCGAGCATGTTAGGAGTGCAAAGTATGGAAACATAACACCGGTAACAAGAAACTATGGCGATAACAGCGGAACAAAGCACCTAGCAAAAGGCCAAGCCTTCCACCATTACCAATATATAAATCTGCATTAAATTAAATAATAGATAATATTGTGATATGCCAGACATCCATGTTGTCACATGGAAACAACCTACACCTGCAACTAGAATGCTATAAGAGGGGCTGAGCAGCGGTAACTTAGCCAAACAACGGTTGCTAGGATGTGGAGGGGTTAGAGCCTATCATGGCAATGTAGGAGGCTTGACATTTAAGTGGTAGGTAACTCAATAGTAACGATAAGAGTGAGACAGCTAGCAAGCGAAAATAGTATCGGGATCCGGGTACGATCATCTTGCCTGTTGGTTCTTCAGAGGGACAAGTAGCGAGATCCTCATAGTGGTACTCTCCTAGATCTTCGTACTCAAGTTAAACGTTTGCGTCTACCCAAAAGAAATAGAAAGAATAAACAAGCAACCAAGGTGCAATGCACAATCAAGAATGATGCATGGTTTATGTGAAGAATTTAGCATGGCAATCCTAACTAGTCAGGTTTCACATGCAACGGCTTAGTTATTTATAAATCTGGATAGAAACTTATGTTAAGTTATTTAAATATGCATGATCATGGAAAATATGGATGAATCATGCAAAAATGATACAAATTCATATGTAGAACGAAGGAAACGGAGTTACGGTTCTCACGCTACACTCACGGCAAGATACGAAGGCAAAACACAAGACAATGAAGACCATGGGCTATTCCTTGCCATTCCAAGGTAGCCACTGGTTAGGCAATGAAAAACCAACCACAATAGAGCCCAAGAACAATCAATTCCATGGAGTATAGCTCCCGCAACTCACAAAACGCTAAAACAAACAATCTGCCACAAAACAGCAACATAGCAAATTTCACAGCAAATAACTTGAGCTACAGGAAGTCTCCAATCACAAACAAGGCATTGGCAGAAACTACATCAATAAGCATGAATCACCAAACTACACAAACTAGAATGAAGGCACAAACTAGAATTACCCAACTACACAAACTAGAATGAAGGCACACATCAATAAGCATGAATCTCACAAGTTGACATGACGAAACAGTTTCCAGGGACTACGAAAATAACAGTTTTCTGGAGTCTGAGTTAAGCTGATCGCAATTTTACAACAGAAACTAATGGTGATAGAGACCACCTCATGGCATGAAAATTAACAGGATGGTAGAGGGAAACCTCTACTTCAAATCACTAGCACCGAGCTTGAGCTAATTCACAACACATCACAAGATAGCATCCACTCTTCATGGCATAAAAATATTACCAGATTCTCAGACATAGAAATATTTAGCATGTTTTAAATCAGCAATATTTTAGTGGCTAATTTAGAGCATGGTTCCCACTTATATGCAAGTTAGACATGAAAAAAATAAATACCATGGCATTCTACTCATCAAAGACTACCATATTCATGTTGGCACAAATATCATAGCATGCATGGATTAAATATAACAAAAATGACAAAATGGCACTTTGAGACAAAATGACATTCTGTCAAACTTGCTCAAAATACCAAACCAATTTCACCAATGGATTCCTGAGATTTTTCTACCCCAAATTCATGTATAATACTCATATGTTCACATGGAGCATCATGGCAAAACTGAAGATAGCAAAACATCACCAATCCTATAAGTGAAAACTTACTATAAATGCACATGATGAAAAATGCACATGGCCAGATTTAGCAACATGACTAGAAATGGAAATACCCTTAAATAACAATTAAAACAATAACACAAAAAATATAGTGTGTGACAAGTGGGGCCTGGGCCCACTTGTCACACACACCACACACACACTCACGGCTGCACACACACCACTACACACACATATGGCACTATGGATCTGGCACCACACCAGATCCATACACTCACACACACACAGGCACACATACAATAAGCACACAGCCACACAAGATCTGGGCTCGCCACACCAAATCTAGATGCACACACAGCACATTCGCAGGTTCTGGCCATCACACACCGGATCCGAACACCACACATGAAAATCCACCAATCAAGAAAAAGGAAACAACGAGGGGGAGCTGGGAATCGATCCCTCAACCTTGCGGTCATTCCCCCCACACGCTGCTACTGTGCTAGGCTGTGTTTCTTGACAGTAGACAGGGGGAATGCCTCCTTATGAGGTGTTCCCGTCATATAACTGACGAATCTGAATATATCGACACCTGCGATAGCGCACGCGACGGCGGCGTTAAGGCGAGTGCAGGGGAGGCCTCTGGTGGGGGAGAACCCCTGCGGGGGATGCGGGAGGCCTAGGGGCTCCATCTCCAGGGCGAGGGAGCAGCAGCACGGAGCGGGGGCGTGTGACTAAGCTCCTCTCTAAACCTGAGATTCAGAGACGCTAGAGCACAGGGAGCACGGCAATGGCACGGGCGTGGCGACATCTATGTGAGGCGACAAACACAAGCAAAGGGCGGGCGCGACGGAGACGATGCAGAAGACGACGACGCGCTGCGACATTCCCAGACGCGGAGCAAAGGAGGAATAGCTTGAGGGCGCCGCAACGGAGAGGCCCGACGTTCCCTCGCACGATGAGGAAGAAGAGGCCGAGGACGCGCGACCTTCCTGCACAACCAGCATGGTGGGGAGCGGTGTGGACATTACCTCCGGGCACAAGCATCAGCTTGGCCAGAGCACGGCGGGCGTGGCGACGGTAGGGGCTTGGGACTTACCTGCGGCGGCGGGGAGGGAATAGAAGGAGGGAATGGGGCGAGGGGAGATCCTAGGGCACCGGCGACACCTTTTAAAGCGGCTGCGGGAGCCGGACGGCCGTCAAATCAAGGGGCCAAGGACGTGGCATGGCCGGATGCCTTGGCGTATAGGGAAGACGACGACTGCGCGTTGGTGGGTTGCGGGCTGCGGGGACTGCTGCTTCTGGGCCACTCTGGATACCAGGAGGCCGAAGAGACACACTCTCTCTCTCAAGAAAACAATAAGAGGTTTTTCTTTTTAATAAAATAGCCAACCTAGAAAACCCCACAGAAATAAATTAAAGGATTTTTGGACAACCAAAAATACTTTGACACTAGCATAAGTGCAACATATTTAAATAATTACAAAGAGGTTTTTTCCTAACAAGTAATTTAAATACTTTTGAAATTAAAACAGCCCCTGCTATTTTGGACCCCAAAATCACAAATCTCAAAACAACAAAAGAACAACACACATAGCCTCAAATTAATATTGGCAACATCATGAACATTTTTAACAAATTTTATTAGCAAGTTAATTCTGCTAGAGAATGGAAATGCAATAAAAGGTTTTTGGTAAGGTTGGAAATGAGAGGGGATGACAGGGAGTTGTTGCATCACACATGCCCTAACCACATCACAAGGACTACTCACAAGCTGAGGGATCACTAGAAGAGTATCTAGAGGGTGGTTGAATAGACTACTAGCAGATATTTAAAACTAACCTTTTCCCAAGTTAATTGGTTGGTAGATTTTAACAGTTTTAGCAAAGCTAGAAAGTCTAACAGCCCTACACATGCATGTCAACAAATATGGTAGCAGAATGCAAAGACATTGCATATGAAGTAAGGTGTTGAGATAGGTAGATCAAACATAGTTGGAGACACGATGATTTTTTCCGTGGTTCCGATAGGTGGTGCTATCATACATCCATGTTTATGAAGACTTCAACCCACGGAGGGTAACGGTCGCGAGAGTCCACGGGGGGCTTCAGCCAAAAGGGTCCACGAAGTAGCAACCTTGACTATTCCATACGGCTTCCGTCCACGAAGGACTAGCCTCACTATGGGTAAATCTTCACAAAGTAGGCGATCTCCTTGCCCTTACAAACTTCTTGGTTCACTCCACAACATGAAGTAGGAGGCTCCCAAGCGACACCTAACCAATCTAGGAGGCACCACCCTCCGAAAGGTAATAGGCTCGATAATGATGATGAAGTCCTTGCTCTTGTGCTTCAAGATGATAGAATCCTCAACACCCAATCATTCTCTCATAGATTTGGCATGGTGGAAGAGATGGGACTGGTGGAAAGCTACTTGGGGAGGCTAGAAATAAAGATCCATATGATTGGAGTGGAAGATCTTGGCCTCAACACAAGGGTAGGTGGTTCTCTTTCAGAAAATCTGAGAGGATATGCATGGAATAGTTCTGAGTGCTTCTCTTTCGAGTAGGTGGTGGTGAAGGGGTATATATAGGCATCCCCAAAAATCCAACTTTTACACACAAAATGACCAACTCGGTGGCACTGATGTGTTAAACTCGATGGTACCGAAGTGACCAAAAGGTGGCACCTTTTGAATCTCGGTAAAGCCGATATAGGAAACTCAGTTGCACCGATAAGGTGACCAACAGTCAGATTTCTAATCTTGGTGACGCCGATCCAAGATTCTCGGTGGGACCAAAAATGTGAATTTGCGTAACAGAAAGTTGGCAACCTATACTTAGTGGAACCTATATGGAATTAGTTGCACCGAAGTGGCTAGGGTTTGGCTTGAGTCTATCTAGGTTCTGGAATCGGTGGCACCGAAGTGGGGAAGTTGGTTGCACTGATTTTTGGTGTTAGGTATAGAACAAACTTTTGTGGGAGAGCTCTTGGATGTTTTTGGCGACTATCACTTGTGCACGTTTGCTCATACTGTTCACCAACAAAACCTTACCCCCTTTTAATAGTATTGGCTATCCTATGGACTCAAAGTGATTTCTCACAAATATAAAATGTAGAGTCCTTTTGCTTGATGCTTGGCCAACCTATTTCCTTGCATCTTGGGGTATGTCCACAATCTCCTTTTGCCAAACCTCTCTATAGACTGTATCTGAAATACACTGGGTAAAAATATCAGTCCAAGAGACAATGTATGTTGTCATGAATTATCAAAACCACCAAGGGAGCATGTTGTGCTTTCAATCTCCCCCTTTTTGATAATTGATGAAAACATACAATCAAAGCTTCAAATAAAAGATATGCATGGTTATATTGAAGACTTTGAGAGACACATGACTTAGACTTGCTCCCCCTAAAAGTGTGCAGTCCTTTAAAGGATAGTTACTTTTGAATGCATGAACACACATAAGGTAGAAGGGATATAACAGGTCATGTGTATCTTGGCTATATGCATCAAATATATATGAATGAGATGTTTGTTTGTTCAATACATCACTCTTGTAAACAATATGTGCAAGAATCAAGAGATCATCTTGACCAAGGATATGATGCATATACTTACCTTGAGTTCTTGAGCATCCTGGTGATAAAAATACACTTGAGAAAACAATGTTAGGAAACACAAGAGTATTCTACCAAACAGCAAGGCAACAGAACTCAAAATTTCCAAGGTAAGATATGAAGGACATATAGAAAATAGTATTCCTTAGAATTGATATGTCTCCAAAATCATTTAGGATTTTCTCACCATAGATATGAAAATAGATTATCCTCTCCCCTAAATCTTAGCATGTAGATATTAGGATTGGATAAGGTGAGAAAGGTCAAAATTTTTATTCTCTCCCTACTTTGATATTCTCAACCTGTTGATAAAGATGTGAGTATTGATATTGGCTCTCCCCCTTGTTCATATCTCCCCCTTTGCATAAGCATGTATCTCCCTTTCAGCGTGAAGCTTTGACTTCTCCCCCTTTGGCATTAATTTCCAAAAAGGTCAAAAACAGGGATCGATACAGGGATCATTGACTAAGAAGGGATCCTTGAGGACAAGGGTCATCGAAATGTAGGATTCATAGAAGTGAAAACTGAGAGAGTCATTGAAAATGACTTGTTCTTCTCCTCCTTTCTTCTTGGAAGAAAGGGATCATTGAGGACCAAAAATTTTCTCCTCAAGATTAACTTTAGTTCTTCTCCCCCTAAGTAATACAAAGTTTTTTTAAGGATCATCAAAGTAATAGAAGTATATATTACCAAAAAAGATCACTAAGAAAACATAGAATTTGCAAAAGAAAATGAATTCTAATGAAACAAATTGAAAATCGGTGACTCCGAGATAGATAGGTCGGTGGTACCGAGATTTTTGTAGTGCAGCTTGTCTGCAACTTTGGTAGAACCGAGATATCTAAGTCAGTGGCTCCAAAAGAGGAACCAAGTTTCTATTTTCACAGAGTCAAAACAAAGATTTTCAATGAAATATGAAGTTTTTTACAGGGGACATCAACGAGAGAAGATTGGAGTAGTTATGAGAAATCATGCAATAGAGAGAAAACCACTCCATATTCTTAACTAGATGATGGGCGGTGACTAGGTCACCTATATTAGAGTATATTGACTTAGGAGCCAAGCAAGAATACTTGATCATAGGTCATACTCTATGTTAAGCTCAAAATTGGGTTACCATTTTTCGATTAAGTATTTTAATGTCTTCATATCGGTTGATTTGCTTTAGCTCATTTCTTGGAGTAAGGCCTTTTCAAGGACATGAGTACATATCTTTGAGTGATGTTGATGATGTAGCTTCTAGATGAACTTGTTGAGTATGCTCGAGGTTGATGAATATCATCTTGAGTTTTGAAAAATCCTTCTTTTTATAGTACACCGGTTACCTACAAAGATTATTCATGCAGGGAAGAACAATAGATATATCCAATTGACATGATACCAATTGAGAGTGTGCAATTTGATCAAGTATATGTCAAGGATATGGTTGAGTGGCCTTCTTCCTTCCATCATCAAGAGGGGTTGTGGATACTTGGTGATGACAAGATTGCTTATAATTGGAGTTGATGGCAATCTTGTGGAATGAAGTTTTTCGAAGTACCTACAAGAGATTAGATGCAATACAAGGGAGCATAGAATCCCATGGCATAAGATGAAATTTTAAGATACATGGAAATATCAAGAAAGCTCATGCCCTTGCATGCAATCGAGTGAGTCTATCTCAAGTTTGAAGCATCGATGATGTTCAACTCACTCCTCAAGTGACAAAATGTCTTCTCATCAAGTGGCTTGGTAAAGATATCTGCCAATTGCTTGTTAGTGTGAACATGCTTAAGATTAATATCTCCTTTGGCAACACGATCACGAATGAAATGATGTCGAACTTGAATATGCTTAGTTCGAGAATGTTGCACAGGATTATGACCAATTTTAATAGAACTTTCATTGTCACAAAGTAATGGAACATTTTAAACATGAATTCCATAATCCTTAAGTGTTTGTGTCATCCAAAGAAGTTGCACACAACAAGATCCAGCAGCAATATACTTAGCTTCGGCAGTCGATAGAGATACGGAGTTTTGCTTCTTAGAGGACCAAGATACAAGAGATCTGCCCAAAAATTGACAAGTACCCGAGGTGGATTTTCTATCGACATTGTCACCGGCATAGTGCAAATCAGAATAGCTAACAAGGTCGAAAGAAGATCCCTTGGGATACCAAATGCCAAAATTTGACGTTTGTATCAAGTACCTCATAATGCGTTTTATAGCTAAAACATGACATTCTTTCGGTGCAGCTTGATATCTAGTACACATGAAAACACTAAGCATAATATTGGGACGAGATGCACATAGATATAACAGTGAACCAATCATAGATCGATAAACTTTCTGATCAACCGGCTGATCCTCTCTGGTAAGATCAACATGTCCGCTAGTAGGCATAGGGGTTTCCATACCTTTGCACTCATGCATGTTGAACTTTTTGATCAAGTCCTTGGTATACTTAGTTTGATAGATGAAAGTTCCTTCTTTTGATTGCTTTATTTGCAATACAAGAAAGATTTTCAGCTCACACATCATAGACATCTCATACTTCTCAGACATTAACCTTCCAAATCTTTCACTAAATTGAGGGTTAGTGGAACCAAAGATAATATCATCCACATAGATTTGGCACACAAATAATTCACCATTAACTCTCTTAGTGAATAAGGTTGCATCAATTTTACCAATTTCAAAACCTTTTTCGAGAAGAAACTTCGTTAAACATATGTACCAAGCACGAGGGGCTTGCTTAAGACCATAAAGAGCTTTACGAAGCTTGTAAACATGATTAGGTTTCTTAGGATTCACAAAGTGAGGCGGTTGCTTAACATAAACCTCTTCTTCAATCTCACCATCTACAAATGCACTTTTAATATCCATTTGATAAAGCGTGATATCATGGTGATTGGCATAAGCAAGAACAATGCGAATAGCTTCAAGTCTAGCGACGGGGCGTAGGTCTGACCGTAGTCCATACCTTTGACTTGTGCATATCCTTGATCTACGAGGCAAGCATTGTTGCACACGACTTGACCATCTTCATCTTTCTTGTTCCGAAATACCCATTTGGTTCCGATGATGTTGTGTTCATTCTCGGGCTTCTCCACGAGTGTCCACACTTTGTTCCTTTCGAAGTTGTGAAGCTCTTCATGCCTAGCGTTCACCCATTCCGCGTCTTCAAGAGCTTGTTCTACCTTCAGGGGCTCAATGCTAGAAATGAAAGAATAATGCTCACAGAAGTTTGCTAGACGAGTTTTAGAGTGAGTGATCCTCCCTGTGTGTATATCACCAAAGATTTGGTTTAGGGGATGGTTCTTGGTCACTTGTGCTCGAACTCGGGCCAACTTCCGATTGTTGGTTGGTGGAGATTCTTATTCATCATCATCTCCTTCATCTTCGTTGTTTTTGAAGGTGTCGTTCCTTTGAGGTGGTGGTGAAGGAGGTTGTGGTGGATCTTCATGATGCAGTTCCTGCTCTTCGTCATCTTGCCATGTACCGCTTGTGGATGCCTCCATGTCATGTTTTGGTTCACCTTGTCGTGAAGTAGGGGCTTCCACTTGAGTTGATGAAGTACTTTCCTTCACCTCCATGGGACGAATCTTGCCGATGGGTAAATCTAGGATAGCTTCCGAAGGGTTGTTATCACCTACATCATTTGGCAATTGTTCGACTTGCGAACAATTAGATTCATCAAACTTCACATCTACCGTTTCTTCAACCTTTTGAGTGAAGTTGTTGTAGACACGGTAAGTGTGAGAGTTTGATCCATAACCAAGTAGAAATCCTTCATGATATTTAGGAGCAAATTTAGTACGACGATGCTTATCAAGAATGTAGCACTTGGAGCCGAATACCCAAAAGTATCCAACTTGGGGTTTGTTACCGATGAATAGCTCGTATGCCGTTTTACCAAGAAGCTTATGCAAGTAAAGTTGGTTTGTGGCATGACATGCTATTTCCACGGCTTCTGCCCAAAAGTGTTTTTGCGTCTTGTATTCGTCAACCATCGTTCTTGCCATCTCAATGAGTGTCTGGTTCTTCCTCTCAACAACTTCATTTTATTGAGGTGTGTATGCAGCCGACAACTCGTGTGACACACCTTCTTCATCAAGAAAGGTATCCACATGGGTGTTCTTGAACTAAGATCCGTTATCGCTCCGAACCTTCTTGATCTTCACTTCAAACTGATTTTGCACTTTGCGAGAGAAGTTCTTGAAGATCTTTTGAAGCTGCTACTTATCATCAAGAAATAATACCCACATAAATCTGGAAAAAATCATCAACTATAACTAGACCATAGGAATTTCCGCCAAGACTCTTGTAAGCATTGGGACCGAAAAGATCCATGTGAAGTAGCTCGAGTGGTCTCCTAGTAGTCATGATATTCTTAACAGGATGACTTCCACCTACTTGCTTTCCAGCTTGACAAGCACTACAAAGTCTATATTTGTCAAAGATAACATCTTTCACACCAAGTATATGATCACCTTTGATAAGTTTGTCTAAATCACCCATGCCAACATGTCCTAATCTTCTATGCCAAAGCCAACCTTTAGAAGATTTAGCAATTAAACAAGTGCGAGGTTTGGATCTTTTAGTGAAATCAACAATGTATAAATCACCTCTACGGATACCGGTAAAGACAATTTTATGATTATCTTGAAGAAACACTTGGCAATCTACTTTCTTGGATAGAACATTGAAACCGAAATCAGCAAGTCTAGATACGGAAAGAAGATTGTATCCAAGGGATTCAACAATCATAAAATTTTGAATAGAGCTATCATTTGATATGGACACATTACCAAGGCCAAGTACTTTACCCTGAGAGTTGTCTCCAAAGTTCACGTACCGTCGTGGACCTTGATTAGGCGTGATCTCTTGGAACATGTCTTTATCACCAGTCATATGATCCGTACATCCGCTATCGAGAATCCACTCTTTTCCTCCGGACATGTAATCCTTAAGGTTTGCCATAAGACTCAGATTCTTCATGATCTTCTCATACTCGATGTCAAACAACTCATCTTCATCATAGTAGCCATGTTCCACATTGTCATCATCAAGTGGAAAATCCTCGTCATAAAGAACAAGAAATTCGTTAGGATAGCGATAATGACAATGTTCAATTTTATGAGTGCGAATGGCTTGAAAGATAATGTTGTTGATAGTGGTGACATCTCCTTTAGCATGCATAAGATCACAAAGTTCAAATAGGGATTTATCAAAGTTTTGATTAGTAGGCTTCATTTTGTGAAAAGCAATGGCTTTATGAAGAATTTCATCTAGATTTCCTAGGGAAAGATTTGGATATTGTTTATCCAAATCGGTCCATAAGGTATAAGCACATGCAAAGTTCTTCATTTGAGAAAGCACAAATCTTGGTAAACCTCTAACAATAAGATTGACAGTTGTTAGGTTAGCAAGCATGTTAATTTCCTCTTCGTGTGTGGGATGCAATTCATCAATAGGAGGATCATAGGGGCACATAACATATTTGCTCAATTGAAATTCATTAAACAGCTCAAGCATCAAAGATTTCCATTGACTGTAGTACTCTCCATCAAGAATGGGCACTCTACAACTCAAACTCCCTATAGTAGACACATCCATCTTCCTCCTTGGTGATTAAATCGAAGCAATGGAGACCAATGCTCTGATACCAATTGAGGGATCACTAGAAGAGTGTCTACTGGGGGGTGAATAGACTACTAGCAGAGATTTAAAACCTAACCTTTTCCCAAGTTAATTGGTTGGAAGATTTTAACAGTTTTAGCAATGCTAGAAAGTCTAACAGCCCTACACATGCATGTCAACAAATATGGCAGCGGAAAGTAAAGACATTGCATATGAAGTAAGGTGTTGAGATAGGTAGATCAAACACAGTTGGAGACACGATGATTTTTTCCGTGGTTCCAATAGGTGGCGCTATCGTACATCCATGTTTACGGAGTCTTCAACCCACGGAGGGTAACAGTCGGGAGAGTCCATGGAGGGCTCCACCCAAAAGGGTCCATGAAGTAGCAACCTTGACTATTCCATATGGCTTCCGTCCACGAAGGATTAGCCTCACTATGGGTAGATCTTCACGAAGTAGGCGATCTCCTTGCCCTTACAAACTTCTTGGTTTACTCCACAACACGAAGTAGGAGGCTCCCAAGTGACACCTAACAAATCTAGGAGGCACCACCCTCCAAAAGGTAATAGGCTCGATAATAACGATGAACTCCTTGCTCTTGTGCTTCAAGATGATAGACTCCTCAGCACCCAATCACTCTCTCATAGATTTGGCATGGTGGAAGAGATAGGACTGGGGGAAAGCAACTTGGGGAGGCTAGAAATCAAGATCCATATGATTGGAGTGGAAGATCTTGACCTCAACACAAGGGTAGGTGGTTCTCTCTCAGAAAATCTGATAGGATAGGTATGGAATAGTTCTGAGTGCTTCTCTTTCGAGTAGGTGGTGGTGAAGGGGTATATATAGGCATCCCCAAAAATCCAACCGTTAAACATAAAATAACCAACTCGGTGACACCGATGTGTTAAATTCGGTGACACCGATGTGTTAAACTCGGTGGTACCGAAGTGACCAAAAGGTGAAATGTTTTGAATCTCGATAAAGACGATATAGGAAACTCGGTTGCACCAATAAGGTGACCAACGGTCAGATTTCCAATCTCGGTGACGCCGATCCAACATTCTTGGTGGGACCAAAAATGTGAATTTGCGTAACAGAAAGTTGGGAACCTAAACTTGGTGGCACCGGTATGGAATCGGTTGCACCAAAGTGGCTAGGGTTTTGTTTGAGTCTGTCTAGGTTCTGGAATCGGTGGCACCGAAGTGGGAAAGTTGGTTGCACCGATTTTGGGTGTTAGGTATAGAACAAACTTTTGTGGGAGAGTTTGTGGATGTTTTTGGCGACTATCACTTGTGCGTGTTTGAGCATATTGTTCACAAACAAAACCTTACCCCCTTTAATAGTATTGGCTTTCCTATGGACTCAAAGTGATTTCTCACAAATATAAAATGTAGATTCCTTTTGCTTGGAGCTTGGCCAACCTATTTCCTTGCATCTTGGGGTATGTCCACAATCTCCTTTTGCCAAACCTTTGTATAGACTGTATCTGAAATACACTGGGAAAATATCACTCCAAGAGACAATGTATGTTGTCCTGAATTATCAAAACCACCAAGGGAGCATGTTGTGCTTTCACAAGCATCACATCAAGTCACATGGAAGCACACCACAAGCAATGCATGACATGATGATGAAATGATATGATGCATGATCTAAGAATGCATGAGACAAATACATGGCAAAAGAGCAAACTCATTCATACAACTCATGACACAAGGGCCCACATAGGTTACATGCCATAAAAGGTAGGGGCAGCACTTGGGCTGTCACAATGTGACCCGCCGAACTCTTACCAGTTAATCTCGCTTAGCGACCCTGAGCCGGTTCAAAGAAGCTGATTGCCAATCTCTATAGAGACCTTGTACTATTTAAGGTTAAACCGGTTGTTTTTGTCACATGAGGGCCGGCTTACGGAAAGCGAGGACAAACTCTCTCATCTACTGTCGACTCTCCGCTATGTGGCCCGTTTCGTACTTTTAGACGTCTAATCTTTCAAAGACACTGCATTGTTTAAGGTTAAAACGAAGGATTTATGTCACGTGAGAGGCAGTTTATGGGCTACCAGGATACTCATGCCCTAATGCGTCTTTTTTTGGGACGTTACACTCCTATCAGTTAATCTTGCTTAGAGACCCTGAGCCGTTCAAAGAAGTTGACGGCCAATCTTGATAGAGACCTTGTACTGATAAGGAGTTCTAGTAGCGAGTCCACTCAGAAGAGCCGGCACATGGGTCATCAAAAAGGCAAAGCCAGGAAAACATATAACATCTCCGGGTTGTGCATTTCTAAGCTGCCCTCGCAGCATTGCGGAAGTTATTCTCTTATGTATTCTTGCAGGCTATCTCGTAAGATAGGCCGCCATGAAATTCGATCTGATGGAAGCACAAGGCAGATAATAATATATTAAGACGTGTGGTCTCCTTTGTGGACGATGGCACAGTTCAGGCAAAACAAGGTTTTTCTAAAGCCTATTATAGAGATCGCCACAAGATCCCAAGAGAAAGACTTAATGTTTTTTACAACGCTCAAATTTCGGCGGATCAACTAGTCGGGTTATGCCATTGCAAGTATAATTTTTTTAGCTGGACAGCGGGTCGTCTTGTGGCGGGTCTTCGACATCTTCGATCTGAAGATTATCCATGTCCCAGTTGCAGTTGGTTAAAGCTTCAAAGTTGGCCTCTTCAAATAGGGGAGACGGGTCAATGTCAGGGGCAAAGAGATGCTTAAGGCGTGCAATAGTTAAGTTCTTGGCATCGAACGTTGGACCATGCACTTGCTTGTTCTCAGAGTTGTAAGCCCCCTGGTATGTTGAAAGATTCACTTCCTCCGCCAACACCGATGCAAGGACCCTGGAGGCTTTCATACAGTGAGCATAGTCGGCTTCTATGAACTCTGAGCCGACGTTCTTCTTGGATGGAAGGCCGTCCATCATTTCTTCCGCAGTCAGTTCTTGAGCAAAGGCAACACCCGGCTTATCGCAGCAATGGCTCCTTTCCGGGCGGCTGATTTTTTGAGATCTTGGATTTGTTTTGGCAGGTTTGATAGCACTTCTATGACTCCTTTCATGAATTGGGGATGCTTTATTTGTTCAGCATAGCCCTGATGTGCAAAGGGCCATGCAGTACAACTGTTCTAACAAAGTATAGACGGCTTTCAGCTGCAGCAAGTTGTCACCTCCAAGCTTGCAGCTCCTTTGACCTACAAAGGACGACTTTTGCATGATAAGCCGCCAACACAGTTTTTAAGTAAGAAAATTGGCTGAGTTTTAAATACTTACCAAAGATAGCAGCCGTCATCTTTGAGATATAGCGCTTCTGGGAGTGCAACTTGTCTGATACGACCATGAGTCGCTCGTTAGCATCGTATGCATGTTTGGCCAGAGCAGTTTGTTCCGCCTCAACAGCTTTTCTTAAAGAAGGAAATTCAGACTTAGCTTTTGTAAGCTCTTCGGCGGCAAGCCGGCACAGGGGTAAGTCGCCAGATGGTCAGCTAAGGGAATATAATGCAAGTCTCAAGCAGATTGCAAGCAATATACTCAATACTTGGGGGGTAATGTCTATTTGTTCTCCAAGACTACAAGTAAGTTCCGGCTCACCTTCATCAAGTTAAGCCGACACTTGGGGGCTATAGTGATGTTTTCTATAGTTCTACAATGAAGTTCCCGGTCATATTCGTCAAAGATAAGCTGGCACTTGGAGACTACATATGGCTTTTCACTCAATCTACAGGGAAATTCCGGTCCATTATTACTATACTGACCCGAACTTGGGGGCTACCATTGACCAAATAATCAACATTGAGTACCGGCTCAACATATAAATATTCAGCCGATACTTAGGGGCTACAGGCTAAGTTGATCTACTTGGGACATGGATTGGAAGACCCGGTTTACCATTTGCAAATATTAAACCAGCTATTGGGGGCTACATAAGGGTATATGGGAAGATAGGAGTAGCTCATATTTTTTATTCATTGAGACGGCAAGTTTGAGCTCCATGTTCCGGCTTGTGGAGAGGCGGTTCAGATAACCAGCATGTAACTCATCAGCAGTTAACTTCGCCAGCACGGGGAGCTCAAAGTCCATCTTGTTAGAAGCTTCAGTTGTATTAGTGTGCTTGGTCAGTACATGGGGTTGGGGAGTTTGAAAGCTGCTCCCAGTGATAAGGACATCCAGAAGAACGGGATCTTCAACAGTCGTTGAAGGGCTGGGCAGTTTAGAGCTGGTCCTTGGAGGACTGTCAATCGCCGTCTCATGGGCTGTCGGCTCAGGGGACCAATGAGTATCACCAGTCGCATCCTTTGTAGCTGCAAAGGGTTTAGTATGAGCCGCTGGAGAATCCGGTTTAGCTGTCTCCGGCTCTTGTATAGCGGGGGCAAAAGTAGACCCGTCGGTATTCCTCCATTTTGCTTGAGCCCTGGAAAGCATAGAAGGTTCTTGTATAAAGTCCAAGGATGACAAAGGATATGATGAAAACATGAAAACACATACTCTGGGTTGATCTTCAGGGGTGACAGTTTAGTCGCTGTAGAGTCGCCTAACGATGGGGGCAAGGTTGACAAAATTAAACAAGCAAAATCAAATACCTCAGCCGACCATTTCTGCTGAACAGGAGAGTTGGTCAACCCGGCCATAAGATCTTCAGAGTCGGCGCTCCGGGTTAGGCGTCGGGAGAGGTGCTATTGCTTTTTCAAAAGAAAGTTGGGGTCTAAATAAGCAAGAGGATGAGAAAATGAAACTTTTCGGACGACCCGCATTATCTTCTTTGGTGGAAGAGGTTCTGAGTCACATGAAACATAGGTTACCTCAGGTATGTTGGCGTGGCCTATCTTTGTTTCGTCCTGGGAGTTATTAATTTCAGTAAGGTGTGTGACAAGTAGGTCCAGAGAGCAAATTCTACCTTTGAGTCGTCAACTTCAGGCTGCTCTTGGACCGCAGTTCTCTTCTTTCGACCGTTGGTCTTCTCCTTAGACTTCTTCGGAGGAGGGACATATTTCTTTTTCCATAAGCTGGAGTTAGCCTGAAAGCAAAAGCAGCCGAAAGAGGTTAAAGGTTGCAAACATACATGGATAGCTAACGCAGAAGTAAGGAGATTGAGGGTTGCCCTTACATCTCGGGCCGGGTTTGCGACACAGAATGCTGGTAATCCAATGGTGTGGCAAGATTCTTGAGACTCATTGATAAGTCCTTTGATGGTAGCAATGATGTTCTCTTCTGACAAAGTGGTAGGATTAAAGCAGAGGGGGTCATTGGCATCACCCGTATATTCAAACATGAGACGGTTTCGCCGGCTCAGAGGCATGACTCTCCAAGAGATCCAGCAGCGGGTTAGAGCAATCCCTGTCACACCATTGGCCATGAGGGATCTAATTTTGGCGAAAGCCGGAGCATACTTTGCCCATTCGGAGGCTGACATCCGGTCAGGGAGTTTAGTTCTGGTACGGAGCCGGGTAGGACGATAACCCAGCAATGGACGTTCTCCCTCAGGAGAAGTATCTTTGGAATAAAACCACGTTCTGTTCCAGTCCTTGGGGTGACTTGGAATTAGAACAGCCGGAAAGGTCATATCCCGTCTTCTTTGGATGGAGACTCCGCCGAGCTCTAAGCTTGGGCCAGCCACCACTTCTGTCTGGCGGTCTAGGTAGAAAAAATCACGGAAGAGGTCAACTGACGGCACTTCTTGGAAGTAAACTTCACAGAGGATTTGGAAGTTGCACATATTTGAGACGGAGTTGGGTGCAATGTCCTGAGGATGCAACTTGAAGAAATGAAGGACGTCTTAGAAAAATTTAGAGCCGTGCGGACTGAAACCATGCGCAAGGTGGTCTACAAATATGACTACTTCACCCTCTTGGGGGGGGGTTCTTCTCATTGCCCAGAACCCGCCAATGAATGATATTTTTGGCTGGCAAGGTCCCCGCGTCTACAAAATCTTGCAAAAACTCCTCAGAGACTGCAAAAACTCTACAGTTACAGATCTATGGACAGAACAAAAGCAGATTTATTTTAGACCTAGTGATGAATAGAGGGAAAAACTGACAAGTATGAAGGCAGTGAAAGGCAACAGCTACAGATCTGCACTAGATTATTGATGATTTCGCATGATCTACCACAGCGGGAAGATGAACACTATAAGATTCATTGAGTTATGTGTCATTTGGCATTACGAAGAACCTGCGCTCTAACAGGACCAAAGAACTCCATGGATTTGCCGCACGAAGTTATGGATCTAGGGGGAGAAAGACTTGCCGGAAATGACGTGGCGGATGCGGGCAAAGTTCTAGTCTATTCAGGTTGATGCAGCGACCTAGGGTGACGACAGCGATGAAGCTTCACCGGAGCGAGGGATCTCGGGGGCCATGGTGTCGAGAGGAAGAAGAAGAGGCTATAAGGTTGAAACGGGCACGGGAATCAAGGCAGCAGAAACTGACCAATTGAGACGGACGCCTCGATTTTCGGGCCGTCAGTTTAATTAAAAGATACATTGTGGTCGTTAGGGAATCTTTCTAGCATATTCGATGTGGCTTCATGGCGGGTTACATATCTTACTTTCAGGTGATGAAGGGTGAGACTCGCCGCTAGGTAAGCTTGAAGATTGACATGAGTAAGCTCAAATCAACCTGGGCCTAATGTTTGGGATATAACCCCATGGTAAGACCCGCCTAGGTGGGGTCGGGTCATACCTGGCGGCTCATAATACATACCAAGGAAAATGGGACGGAAGGCATGGGCCTGGCCGTATGGCAGTTTACCAAGACGGGCCAAGAAAAAGGCTCGGATGGAAGATGACATGAAGGCCCGGTCAGTTAAGCCACCTGGAGGCGGTTTGCCCAATATTGTAAGGCGATATAGAGATAGAGTCAGATACGTTGTGAGAGTCGGTATGAGACTTGTGTAACCCGTGGTATTGACCTCCTATATAAAGGCGAGATCCGGGGCAACTTGGACAAAAACCAACTAATTGAGAACTAGGTCAAGTGAATCCGCTCCCTTGTAATCAATACTCCAATCAATACAACTCAAGCAAGACGTAGGCTTTTACCTCTTCTTGAGGGGCCAAACCTGGGTAAACTCACGTCCTTCATCCCAACCAACCCCTTTGAGTCCATCACCTTGGCGATGGCCTCGAACCTAAGTCCTCGGACATCTGCCGTGACAAAACCATGACAATTATCATTGCTCAATATATTATTCAATACTAGTTCAATTTATTTAACAATTCGTTCCCTGGAAACACAACCAACACAACTATTTAGGTGGTCCCTAGAAGCATCGGTTAGTCCATTATAAAAGATATCAAGTATTTCGTGTTTCTTGAGAGGATGATCAGGCAAAGCATTAAGTAATTGGAGAAGCCTCCCCCAAGCTCGTGGGAGACTCTCTTGTTCAATTTGCACAAAAGTAAATATTTCCTATAAGGCAGCTTGTTCCTTATGGGCAGGAAAATATTTTTCAGAGAAGTAATATATCATATCCTAGCGACTACACACACAACTAGAAGCAAGAGAATTAAACCATATATTAGCATCACCCTTTAATGAGAAAGGAAACAACTTAAGAATATAGTAATAACGATTTTATTCCTCATGAGTAAATAGGGTGGCTATATCATTCAATTGAGTTAGATGTGCCACAACTTTTTTATATTCATAACCATGGAAAGGATCAGATTCAACCAAAGTAGTTAACTCAGGATCTACAGAGAATTATAAACCCTTATCAGTAACAAAGACAGGTGAAGTAGCAAACTTAGGATCATATTGCATTCTAGCATTCAAAGATTTTTCTTTCCACTTGCATAACAGTTTCTTAAGATCATCTCGATCCCTACAAGCAATAAAGTCCCTAGCTACTTCTCCTTCCATAACATAACCCTTCGGTATATAAGGCAATTCATATCTAGGAGAGCTAGGTCTAGCAGGTGTCTCATAGTGTTCAGTTTCAATAATTTCATTATTTTCAGAAGTATCATCGGTTTCAGTATTGACTCTACAAAATTTGTTCATCAAGAAATTCACCCAGTGGCACAATATTATCATAAGCATCATGCATAGTAGAAGTGGCATCATCAATTACTTGCGACATATCAGAATCAATAGCAGGTGGTGGTGTCGCAAATTTACTCATAACAGAAGGTGAATCAAGTGCAGAGCTAGATGGTAGTTCCTTACCTCCCCTCGTAGTAAAGGGATAGATCTTGGTTTTTGGGTCTTCCAGATTCTTCCTAGTGATTGACAGATATAAATCCCAAGTGACTCAGAGAATAGAGCTATGCTCCCGAGCAACGGCGTCAGAAAAAGGTCTTGATAACCCACAAGTGTAGGGGATTGCAATAGTTTTCGAGGGTAGAGTATTCAACCCAAATTTATTGATTTGACACGAGGGGAGCCAAAGAAAATTCGCGAGTATTAGCAGCTGAATTGTCAATTCAACCACACCTAAAAGACTTAATATCTGCAGTAAAGTATGTAGTAGCAATTCATCAATGTAATGTAGGCATGTATTCCATATATAGTCATACGTGCTTATGGAAAATAACTTGCATGACATCTTTTGTCCTACCCTCCCGTGGCAGTGGGGTCCTAATGGAAACTAAGGGATATTAAAGCCTCCTTTTAATATAGAACCGGACCAAAGCATGAGAACTTAGTGAATACATGAACTCCTCAAACTATGGTAATCACCGGAAAGAATCCCAGTTCTTGTCACCCTAGGGGATACGGATCATAACTCGTAATAGGTGTCTACAACTTGCAAGATAGGATCAAGAACACACACACACACACACATATATATACATATATTCATGAAAACATAATTGGTTCAAATCTGAAATCATGTGACTCGGGCCCTAATGACAAGCATTAAGCATAGCAAAGTCATAGCAACATCAATCTCAGAAAATAGTGGATACTAGGGATCAAACCCTAACAAAACTTACTCGGTTATATGGTAAATATCATCCAAGCCATCACCGTCCAGCAAGCCTATGATGGGATTACTCATGAACGCCGGAGAGCATCATGTAATTGGTGATGAAGAATGGTTGGTGATGATGATGGCGTCGATTTTCCCTCTACGGGCCCAACATGGACTCTAGATCTGGCCTCCCAAAGAAGAACCGGAGGTGGTGGCGGCTCCGTATCGTGAAACGCAATGAGCTCTACTCCCTGATTTTTTATCCCCAAATAGGAATACATGGAGTTGGAATTGAGGTCAGTGGAGCTCCAAGGGCCCACAAGCCTGCTAGGCGCGGCTAGGGGGGGTAGCGCGCCCCCTAGCTTGTGGCCTATGGGTGCCTCCTCTGGTTGATTCTTTTGCCAGTATTTTTTATTAATGCTAAAAATAATCTCTCTAAATTTTCATGTCAATCCGAGAACTTTTATTTTTGCACAAAAATAACACCAAGGAAATTCTGCTGAAAACAACATCAGTCCGGGTTAGTTCCATTCAAATAATGCAAATAGAGTCGAAAACAAGGGAAAAAGAGTTTGGAAAAGTGGATACGACAGAGACGTATCAAGCGATAATCTTATAAAACTGTTATGATAAACTTTCTCATGATAATCAATTGATGTTTGATACTTCTTCTATTGCTTCCTTTATTATGAGAACTATTGATTTCGAATGGGATCTTCTGGAAATAATTAAAAGCAAATATGAAGGTTGGGAGTCTAACAAACTTAACTAGTCAGGTATAAATCTTGCGTTTGACTGTTTTAAATATTTTACGGAAACCGAAGCTTTGCATAGATTTAGTGCAAAATACGGCCTTGACTCTGAGATAGTAGCTACTTTCTATGAATCATTTGCTACTCATATTGATCTCCCTAAGGAGAAGTGGTTTAAATTTCATTCCCCTATTGAAGAAACTTGTAGGAAACCTAGCATAGCTAAAGATGAAACAATCATTTATAATGTTGATCCAGTTGTGCCTACTTCTTACACAGAGAAACCACCTTTTCCTATTAGGATTAACAAACATGCTAAAGGTAAAACTATGGTTAATAAAATTAATGTTAGAACACCAATACCTTCTGAAAAAGTAAATGTATAATATAATATTTTTGTGGTTAAGGACCTCTTGGTTGATAATATTGATGGACATGTTATTTACTTCTGTGACGAGGCTGTTAGAATTGCAAACCTGTTAGAAACAAATAAGGATTTTTATATAAGAATAAACCAGTGGTTGGCATGTTTGTTGTTTCTGTTAAGATTGGAGATCATTGTTATTATGGATTATATGATATAGGTGCTAGTGTGTGTGCCATTCCATTTACTTTATATCAAGAAATTATGCAGGATATAGGACCTGCTGAGGTTGGAGACATTGATGTTACTATTATTTATGCAAATAGAGATACTATTTGACCACTTGGGATTGTCCGAGGTGTTGAGGTCTTGTGTGGAGAAGCCATTGATGAAGGTACTCGTCCATTAGATGGTCAGTTTCGCAAAGCTGCATCTTACTCCACCAACGATGACACTGCCACCCAAGACGCTGTTGCAAATGCCTCGGCGCAAAAGCCTCACGAGTCTGCCCCTTGTGTGATGACGGATCATGAGCTTCTCATAAGTCTTCATCAGAAAGTTGATCGCAATCACAAGTGGGTGAAGTGTCAGCTTGCTTCAATTGTTCAGAACATGACTGTGACGTAGAACTCAGTGAGGAAAAATCACTACTATGTGCATCAAATCATCGATCATGTATGGGCCATTCTCGCACATCTCAAGACTCCTGAGGAACTCAAAGACATGGACTTTCAGCAGAACTTTGACTGGTCTCATCCTCCTCAGAAGAAATTTCAAGAAGGTTCACGTTCCTCAGCTGGTTGCAAGTACATATTCTTCATCATGGGAAATGAATGAGGCTAAGCATATTGATGACACTGCGGCAGGCCCGGCATCGACAAACGACCCCGACAACACTGGCGCTCCTTACTCACAAACAAGATGAAATTCTTCAGGGGCGTTAGTCCTCACATTTTCGTCCCTTTTCATCTTCGATGACAAAGGTGGAGAAAATTTGAGTTACTCTTGAAGCGGGTCTCTATATATATGGGCTGTTTTTTTTAAGTTACAACTCTCGCTCTTTTGAAGCTTTCGTTGGTTGACTTATAAACTTAAGTTTGATGGTTGTCTGACCCTTTGGAACAGTTTTCTTGCATGCTTATTTCCTCAAGTACCTTAATGCACGCATGCTAAATTTCGTCAGACACCATTTTCATCATGCATTTCAAATTCTTCATATCATATGTTCAAATCCGTGTATGAATTACAAGATATAGGGGGGAGTTCTCCATGTTTTTAACCTGCCATGTGCATTTGGAGTCCAAAGCAAATTCCTCAAATATGCACATCTTCAGGGGGAGTTCTTCTCTATCTTGCAATCAAATTTCTCAGACTCGGTATTTACACTTCATAGTATTATTCCCATTGAAAACTTAAACTATTTGTCATCAATCACCAAAAAGGGGGAGATTGTAAGTGCATCTAGTGCCCCTTAGTGATTCTGGTGTATTGAAGACTTATAGGTTAAGGAACTAATACGTTTGTTAGTATACACATGCTCTATAAGTCGATGAGGAGTTTGATATATTCGGAGATTACCGACCCCTAAATTTTTTTGTCTTCAACTGAAGACTTTGGTATTCCCTAAGACTTTGAAAATGAAGAAGTTGGTGTGACCCTGAAGATATGAATGAGGACTTTGAACCATGATGACTTTTGTTTTCATAGTTTCACTTCCTTTCTTTGAGTCATAGGAAACACCGTACTATTAAAGGGGGCCGAGGTAATACTAAGGAAAATTTCCAACTGATGCTCAACTCCAAAAGCCTCAACCTAACCAATCCTTCGAGTGAAGCCTTTCAAAATCTTTAGCAGTTCAGTCAAGTTCTTCAGTGACAGAGACAAAGTTCTTCTGGTCTCTGATGAAATTGATCTGACTGAGGAGTTAGCACTTCACCAGTGCGAATAGCGTACAAGTGAGGAACATGCTAAGCCTAAGGACTTTCATAGTTCGAAATTCCGATCATTGTTGTGCTTAGTGCAAGCTGTCCCCAAACATCTTATCCACATAACGGTCATATCATTGGGGGCATTTATGTCTTGTCATGTCAGGTTGCACCCAGGCTATAAATAGCCACCCCCACAACCACTAGTTGGTGGGATGCACCGAGAGAGAATTGACACTTGTCATTTGAGAGCAACCCATCCTCCGAGAACTCCGAGAGAAAATCATGAGTGAGGAAAAACCCAAATCCAAACCACTAAACCCTAAGTGATTAAGCATCACTCAAGAGATTTTTCCTGTGTGGAACCGATGCTTGTTACCTTTGAAGACTGTGTATCCTCCAAACGGTTAGGCATGATGGTTTAGTGAATCTTCCAATCAATTGGGGATCACGGAGTGACCTAGGTTTAGAGCATCTAGCAGTAAATTTTGGATCGCGAGGTGACCAGGTTGTGAGGGTTTTGGAAGTCTACCCTGAAGACTTACCACAAGTGTTGGGCGAGGAATTTGGGACCTTAGATCAAGGAGAATACGGTCCGGACTGTGTGTCCTCTGGTTTAAATACCAGGCCGCTCCAAACTAGACGTACAACTATCACAGTAGTTGGAACTGGGTCATCAAACCATTGTCTTCATCGAGCTACCTGGTTCTATTTCCTCAACCCCTCTATTTCCTCATATACTTGTTGATGAAATTGATGTTTAGTGTTTGAAGAATTTGACTGAATACTTTCAAAATTTCCTCACCTCAAATTCTTCAAGTTCCTTGTTCCTCACCTGCTTATCCTGTATCACGCTACCTGTAATATGTGCATGTTCATTTCATCATCACGACTATGCAGTTGCTATGTTTCTCATGCACTTGAGTACTTATTCCGCAGCTAGTTATTCATCACATTTCAGATTCCTCAAGTTGAAATTCCTCAAGTGACGAATTTGTAAAAATCGCCTATTCAGCCCCCCTCTAGTCTATATAACGCACTTTCAGTTGTCAAACACCCAGCAGTGCGAAGACTTACAAGGAGGGAACAATTCTTGTTGGTAAAGTGCACAACACTCTACAGACTTTAAAATCTTATCGATTAGCCGTGTCCCCGGTTACTCACAATTTGAGCCCCTGGACTTGGATCAACTCTGAACTCTCAACACCAGGTTGATAACTAATTGTGGGCAACTTATTGGTACTTGTGGGCTATGAGACATTGGTTGGCGGAACCATATCATATTTGATAACTCCGTAGTGAAGACTCCTGATATGAGACATTGGTTGTAGGAAAAAGAATACAAAAATTAGCTTTTATGCAAAAAAATCAAACACATAGCCACAAAGCCATATTGTATGTAGTATAGACTTTTCATTTGCTATATATTGTGATCTTGCAAGTACATTCAATGTACTGACCTATACGACTGCAACGTCATATGATGCAGATACTTCTATAATGAGTAAGAATACGATTTAGGGTTACAGTCTACACTCAACCAGCAGTTGGCGTTGATGGGACTCCACTCTCAATTGACTGTTTCCACCTAGACTCATGAGGTATATATCAGTTTTACATTATTTACATGTGATTGCACTTCGATATACACATGGATGTAATGTGTGTTCTAGCATACCAATCTAGGGATAGTAGAGACACATAGAAGCTTGACTCATTTTGAGTTGGGTCACTACATCATATTTGGTAGACCTTTATTCAATGTCGTTAACGCTGAAATTGATTGTGCTAAAAAAAGGTTAGGGTTAATTTTTCTTATTTGTCTCATGAGTTTAATTTCTCTAAGTTTAGTATACAACCACATGAGAAAGAATTATCTAGTAAGATGAAATTATTGGACTTGCTTCTATCGTCTTGCCTCCCACTCATACGTTATAACAATATTTGCTAGACCATGAAAATGATATGCATCTGAATGAAAGAACTGAAATAGATGAGATATTCTTCAAAAAAAACACCTATTATTGAACATAATCTGCCTGTTAAAATTTTAGGGGATCCACTTCCACCTAAGGGTGATCCCATGTTTTAATTGAAGACACTACCTGATACATTAAAATATGCTTTTCGTGATGAAAAGAAGATAAACATGTTATTATTAGTGCTAACCTTTCAAAGCATGAAGAAAAGAGATTACTTAAAACTCTGAAGAAGCACTGAGCTGCTATTGGATATACTCTTGATGATCTTAACGACATTAGCCCTACATTACGCAAGCACAAGATTAATATGCAGCCGAATGCTAAACAAGTCGTTGATCATCAACGTCATCATAATTGTAAAATGTAAGAGGTGGTAAAAAATGAAATATTAAAGCTTGTGGAGGTAGGTATTATTTATCCGATAGCTTATAGTACATGGGTTAAGTCATGTTCATAGTGTTCCTAAGAAAGGAGGTATAACCGTAGTCCCTAACCATAAAAATGAATTTATTCCACAAAGAGTTGTAACGGGTTATAATATGGTAATTGATTTCATGAAATTAAACAAAGATACTAGAAAAGATCACTACCCCTTGACTTTTAATGATCAAATGTTAGAAAGATTATCTAAGCATACACATTTTTGTTTCCTTCATGGATATTCTGTTTTTTCTCAAATACATGTGTCAAAATAAGATCAAGAGAAGACCAGTTTTACTTGTCCCTTTGGACCTTATGCTTATAGACATATGACTTCAGGTGTATGCAATGCACCTGCTACCTTTCAAACATGTATGATGGCTATATTCTCTGTTTTTTCTGAAAAGATTGTTGAGGTATTCATGGATCATTTTTCTATTTACGCCACTTCTTTTGGTGATTTCTTAAGCAACCTTGATCGAGTTTCCCAGAGATGTGAAGAAACTAATCTTGTCTTGAATTGGGAGAAGTGCCATTTTATGGCGAATGAAAGTATTAGACTTGGGCATAACATTTGAACTAGGTATTTTCGTGGATAAAGTCAAAGTTGATGTAATCAAGAAAATGCCATGTCCTAAAGATATAGAAGGTATATGAAGTTTCCTTGGTAATGATGGTTTCTATAGACGGTTTATTAAGGACTTCTATAAGATTTGTAGGCCCCTTATCAATATTTTGCAAAAAAATGTTCCATATTTTTTTGATGATGATTGTGTAGAAGCCTTTGAAATACTTAAGCAAGCTTTAGTTCCTCAACTTATTGTTAAACCACCTAATTGGAACCTACCTTTCAAAATAAATGTGTGGTGTTAGTGACTATGTTGTTGTTGTTGTTTAAGGATCGAGAGTTGTAAGAAATTAAATGTCATCGATTATGCTAGTAAGACCTTATGCAGTGCTCAAAGAAAGTATGCTACTACGGAGAAATAATTTTTAGCGATGGTGTTTGCATGTGATAAGTTTAGGCCTTATATTGTTGATTCTAAAGTTAGAAAGATGCTAAACCTAGATTGATTAGGTGGATCCATTCACTTCAACAATTTGATTTGGACATTATTGATAGAAAGGGAGCTGTGAATCCTATTGGAGATAATTTTTCTAGAATGGAATATGTTATTAATGACCCACTGCCTATTGATGATATTTTTCGTGATGAGCAATTATCTATTATAAATGCTTCCCATAACACTCCTTGGTATGCAGAACATGCTAATTGTATTGTTGCTAAATATATACCACCTGATTTCACACACCAACAAAACAAAAATTTCTTCTTTGATTTAAGACATTACATTTGGGATGACCCACATCTATATAAACAAGGAGTACATGGTATTATTAGATGTCGTGTACCTGATCATGAACAAGAAGAAATCCTACAGAAGTGTCATTCCAAGGCATATGGAGGACACCATGCAGGAGACAGAACCACACATAAGGTATTATAGTCTTGTTTTTATTGGCCTACTCTCTTCAAGGATGCACGTGAATTTGTCCTTTCTTGTGATCAATATCAAATAATTAGTAATCTTGATAGACGTGTGGAAATGCCAATGAACTATTCACTTGTTATTGAACCATTTGATGTTTGCTTTTTCTTATTATATGGGACCTTTCATCCTCTAATGGGTGCACCGATGTCCTAGTTGCTTTTGATTATGACACTAAGTGGGTGGAAGCTATTCCAGCTAGTAGTGTTGATCACAACACCTCCATTAAAATGCTTAAAAAAGATATCTTTCTGTGGTTTGCAGACCGTAGATATTTAATGAATGATGGTGGTTCACATTTTACTCATGGTGCATTTCATAAAATCCTAGCTAAATATGATGTTGATCATAGAATTGCCTCTCCATATCATCCGCAATCTACTGGTCAGATTGAACTGAGTAATATAGAGATATAAAGTTAATTTTGCAAAAGACCGTTAGTATATCTAGAAAGAGAAGGTCTAAGAAACTTGATGATGCATTGTGGGCATATAGAAATGCTTATAAAAATTCTATGGGTATGTCTCCATATAAAATGGTCTATGGGAAGGCTTGTCACTTATTTCTTGAGTTAGAACATAAAGCATATTGGGCAATTAAAGAAATTAACTATGATTTCAAACCTGCCAATGAAAAGCATTATTTGATATTAGCTCTCCAGATCAATGGAGGAGACAAGCCTATGAAAATGCCAAGTTGTTTAAAGAAAGTTAAAGGATGGCATGACAAGAGAATACAAAAAAGATTTTAATAATTGTCATCATGTTCTATAATACAATTCTCATTTCTGATTTTTTGTAGGAAAACTCCTCTCCAAATGGGAAGGACCCTACATTATAGAGGAGGTTTATCCACAAGTGCCGACGTGCTATAGAAACAGTTTTAATCCCTTTCCGCGACATAGTTCCAAACCGTCGCCTTACATGTGTGGGCGATAGGAGGGTCCATCCACCACGACACGAGAAACCCGTCAACGATGGTGGCCAACGAACACAAACGTTTGGCAAAACTAAACATATGGGATGTGCGCATCTATCACAAACGAGGTTCACCAAACAATCGTTTGAGATATGTGTATTTCCCATACGGTTTATCCTTGCAACTCGTGTGAGACCACATTAATATCGCACACGCTATTCTGTGGCATGCCGTTTACGTTGTGCACCGAATTGCAAATAGTTCATGACTATAAATCTTGTACGATAAGGACACAATCACACACATTTAGTTCAACTATGACCGTCTATGATATGATATAAGAGTGTATACGTTTATCATTATAAAACTGTATGCGAAGGATGAATATATCCCACATGCAGTGCTTCTGATAAACATTTGTCATTTATAAAATGTCCCAAACGTGTGATCCATACTTCCCAAATGTGTCATCCAGAATAGTTGTGTCGGATGAAGGCCTATTGCATGCGTTCTTATTTGACCAACGTTTATGATGGGCACTATACCATACACAGTTCAAAATATGAAATCGTGTGTCATAAGGAGTTGATCGCGCGTGAAGAAGAAATTGTGTGTGATAAGGATTTGATAGCACAAATGCTGGTGTTGTTAATCTTACATGTTCTTTCTCGTCTGACCACGCGGGAAGACAAGATTCATAGCACATGCCTCGAATGGAGAAACTTGTGTGATGTTGGAGTTGATCGTAGATGTTTTGCTTTCTCAAACTATGTGCATTGTAATGGCCTGCAGAGCATGATTTTCCCCTAATTAAATACCTTTGTTCATAATTCACATAATTTAAATTTGAAATTCGGAATTCATCTATTTCATATCAAATCATGTTTTGGTTTAAGAATGAATGCATAATTCGATTCACATGTACATATACGCAAGAACTACATAAGCATCAATTCTAAGAAAAGGAAAATTACAGAAGGGACAAATAAAGAATGATGGAAGCACGGTTGTACTAAAGACGGTAAAGAGAGAGAAGATAGACATTGTGTATGCCGGAGAATGTGAAGGGGAATGCCCATATTGTGCCCTCCTCCATGCCTAACGCACGAAAGACTCTAGGCCAGCCCATAGTGATGGCTGCCCGCCCATCCTTCACCATCTTCATTATGACTTCTCGATGCTCATTGTAGTCTCAGTGATATATTTTGACCTTCATTGCACGTCCAGCCATCATGTACCCTGTGAGGTAATCTTGAGTAAACTGCTTTGGGAACCACTTCAAAATAAGAAGATTCAGACATTATTGTGTGACAACTCATTATGGGCAGTACTAATATAAGCCTACAAAGTACTTAGTTACCATCCCGCAGATCACTATTCCGTTGGATAGAGCATAAATGAATAGTCTAATTGGCATTATTTGTCACTTTTCCCTAACAATCATTTTTAGTTTCCTCACTTGATGTTGGTTCATGAATATTTCATTACCCCAAACGCAAAAAGGGTCCAGGAATGGATCTTTACCTAAGATATATGTACCTACAAGCAACAAGCCGATATTAGAAGGTAAAATGCAGTTGCGGAATGGTGTAATATATTACTCCATCAGTTCCACAATGTGTTGCGTATAAACATTTTGATAAGTCAACATTTACTTACTTTGACCACGTTTGTAGAGAAAAATATTTACATCTAGAATTGTAATTCCATTTCATTAGATACATCACAAAATTTCATATGTATACGTTTTTAGATGGTATATTTAGATACATCACAAAAATCTATATGCGCTACATAATGGAAAAGATGGAGTATAAGCGGAGGGATGAAAAGAACCTCACTGGAAAGTGTTGCCCACTCTCATTGTTGTCCTGTGCAAGTACATGTAAAGTCATGATAAGTACAACAGGCTTAACATCAACCAAGTATACGAGGTATCTGTTTGAAATAAACAAAGCATATATGATCACTATAACAACCAAATATAGCCATTTGATACTATACAAATGCTCAATGGAACCAACCTAGCAACCAGATAACGAAAAGCAAGGCGTCTGCTTGAAAAATAGACAAATGCTCACTGCAATCAACCTAACAACCAGATAGAGAAAAGCAAGGCATCTGCTTGAAAACTAGAAAAATGCTCACTACAACCAACCTGGCAACCAAATTCATAGAAACAAGCCATAAATGTTTAAAGCAGGAGTTAAGGGCACAGGTTAACAACACCAAACATAGAAGGTGGTATTGATGAAATTGAACTGCACAGTTCATACTTGCACATAATCAACATCAGATTGTGAATAACTTAAAGAAACAAGGCATTCATGCACATTGTAACAAACCAACTATAGCCATTGAAAACTGGACAAATACTCAATGCAACCAACCTAACAACCATATATAGAAAAGCAAGGCATCTGCTTGACAACTAGAGAAATGCTCAATTAAACACTGCATGATTCTCTCATGACAAAAGCAACTACAACAATGGGTACACAACATCTAGCTAGAAAAGGTATGATTTTCTCAGAGGATGTTACCTCACTTGTCATGGATGGGCTCCTTCCACTGGGGATATGAGATGCCCAGAGTGCGCTCACTGATGTTGCAGATGGGACGTTTCCCCTTCCAACAGTCGTAGTGTGTGCCATCATCTTGGTGGATGAGATCTGACATTGGAGCTAAGGATCCCAAGCCACGACAGTAGAACGTTTCCTTTAGAAATGACAAGAGGGGTTGGATGGCGTAGAAGGATCACAAATCCATGACCACGAGGCGGAGGATATCCGTGGCGTGGCCTTTGGAGAGATCGACGGCGATTGAACCATAGGCGTTGCCGGTGGACCACTTAACTTGTGACATGGCCCGGGTGAAGCCGGTGATGTTGACGAGATTGATGTCATAGATGGCTCTCCTGAGATACAGGAACACGCGTTCCCGCACACTTGAAGCCTTCGACATGGCAATGTAGGCAACATGCTCACCGGCTCCCATGACAAGGTGTTTGTCCAGGATCGATGGGTCGGCATCAACAGCGCCCACCTCGCTAGCGTACATCGGAGATGCCATGATATACCTCTTTTTGCTCGTACACTCCTCGAGGTCCACGGGAGATGTGGTCGGGCTGATTAGGCTGCGACTCTATGGAGTACAAGATGGGGATCTAGGGGAAAGGGACACCGCCGACCTTGTCTAAAAACTTAGGGCGGCGATGGTGTACTTGTTTAGCTATGAGGCACGGGCAGACCGGCTAAGGTTGGTGGTGGGAGGCTGCGGAGGGGGCTAGCTAGGGTTCAAGCGGGAGAGGAAGGGAAGGGGGTGTTGTGTGGACAAGAGGTGTCGGAGTTGTGGTAATGGGGGTACCCACACCTGCCCGCCTCTAGCCTAGGGCATGGCCCACTTCATCGAACAGATGCGGTTGGGCGTGGCCCCACTCAAGACAAGGCCCTCACGAGGGCCCTAGGCTCGCGAGGAGGAATAGTGTTGGGGATATGACCCGCCGAAGAGGCTCCGGGTCATGATATTGGCTCGTGTACCGGCCCAAAGGTGAGTCATAATGTTAAGTGGCCCAGGAAGATAGGCGGCTCACGGTGTGGGCCGTACGATGGCCCGGACTGAGAAGACCCGGGCGTGCAAGCCGACTCACAGACGGTTTGGGCAAGAAGATAGAGAGAGACTCGGTTAGCAATTGTAACGACCCGGATGTTCTGACCTCTTATATAAAGGCAGACCCGGGGTGAGTTAGAGGATAGGCAATCGAGAACTAGGTCAAGCTTTTATCTCCTTGTAATCGATACGCAAGTAATACAAGCACAAGCAGGACGTAGGATGTTACCTCGATTTGAGGGGCCGAACCTGGGTAAACCCGTGTCTTTCGTCCCGATTAACCCCTTTGAGTCCACCTCATTGGCGATGGCCTCGAACCAAAGTCCGTTCACCCGGACATGTGCCCTGATGAAACCACGACAGTTGGTGCCCACCGTGGGGCTAGTGCTTGGTGGTGTTGAGTTCTCAAAGGGATCTCTCCCAGGGCTCGAAGGATACGTGGTTGGAAGGATGAGCAAGAGTCGCTGCGGCCGGCTCTACATCGACGATGCCGGCTGGGGGCTCGATGCTGGTTGTGTGGAGTATGGATTCCGGGTTCCATTCGGCGGGATCCAGGTTTTCATCAGAAAGGTTGATGGATCTACACCCAGGCCGGATGTCTGCACCAACGTCGTCGAGCCGGCTCGACGTCTCCAATCTGCACATGGTACATAGTCTGCCCGTGCCCGTCTGGGTCAGAAGCATGTTCTCGTGGGCTTCACTCAAGGCTTAGATTTGGAAGCGTCCGGGTCACAGGGAACTCTCGTTTGCTCGGAAGATGAGTCTTCCAGTGGGGAGACAGAATCAGTATATCGGCTCAGCAATGGTGGCCTTGGGGGCTACTACGACGACTATTCTGAGGTAGAAGGCGTTGAGACGGATGCTATGAGCCCCCCGGTTCACGTGGCGGTATTCATGGCAGGATCAGCCTCAGCCACCGGTGACACGGCTGCGGGAGCCGCCGCAGCAGGCGATAGCCCGCCACCGCCAGCTCAGGTTCTAGTGGAATTGATGGACGAACTTACAACTCTCATGGCCATAGAGGTAACCCCCGATAATCAAGCAGCCAGGAATCTAGAGGTGGCACGGATCAAGGGCCGGATGGTAGAGGAACGACAAAGGATGGACGAGCTGAAAGCCCAGATGGAGGAAGAGGCAGAGCGTATCAAGGCAGACGCTTTCCGACTGGAGCTAGAGCAAAGGTCAGCGGCCACGGTGCACCGGAGGAGGCATCAATCCCTTCTACCAGAATGTTACGAAGCGAGGAACCTTTTTAACACCCCTGGTGCGGGGCAGGTTATTGGTGTGCCAGAGAGCCACCCGATGGAGCGCCCGGCGACTCGTCCACCCCAGCATAACCAAATCTCTCCCAGGGCTTTTCCAACACCTACGGGTCATTATTCTAACCCGGCCGAGAACATGGTAGCAGCGGCCGCCCGGTTTGAGACGATCCCCATCCCAGATGAGGCGCCCTTTGCGGAGGAGGTGCGGAACGCCATTGGATATTTACAGACAGCCATGGCCCAACAGGAGAAGTATACTCACAGCTGGAGCCGGGTTCACTCTACCCCCCTCCCCAGTCGAAGTTTCAGCCGGTGTTACGAGTCACCAGCGTGTTCTAGCAGTCACCCGTGCCGCGGACCACTGGAGGATAATAGGGCGGCTCAGGATGTGCAAGCCATCATGGGCTAGATGGGAGACAGGCGAGAGGCGGAGGTATCTACAGCCCATCCAGAGCCGGCGCTTTCCGTGTCAATGGGAGTAGCTAGTACCAGAGCCGTAGGGGTGCCATGTTTAACTCCGGCTCTGAGGAGTGAACGGCTGCCCAAAGACTTTAAGGGGCCTCGAAAGGTTTCGAACTACACAGCTGATCTACCCCCGGAGGCGTGGGTTGAAAGTTATGAACTGGCCATGGAGATGCTGGATGTTAGTGAGGCGGTATGCGTGAAATATTTCATCATGATGCTTGAAGGTCCGGCCCGTACATCGCTGAAAGGTCTGCCACCCAACACGATAAGCTCATGGGCGGAGCTGAGAGCGAAGTTTATTAAGAATTTCCAGGGGACCTGTAAGCAGCCTATGACTATTGTCGATCTGGACCACTGTGTTCAACAGGAGAATGAGTCGGCCCATCATTGGGTCCGGCAGGTGTCGACCATTATTCACTCTTCAGAGCAGATCACAGCGGCTCAAGCGGTGCTTATCTTAGAGAAGAATTGTCATTTCGTTCCATTGAAGCAGAAGCTCGGCCAGCTCAAGCGCACATGTCAGGATATGGGAGAGCTCATGACGGCCTTGACGAAATATGCCGACTTAGATAACACAAAGATCCGGGTTCGGATGATGAGAAGGCCAATCAAGCGAAGAAAAACAGTCAAGGAAAGGGTTTTGCGAACAATGGGAACCAGAATAAGCGGAAGAACACTGATGGCGGATCCGAGCTGGTGGCGAATACCAACACAGGACAGAATCATCCCAAAGGGGGTGGAAGATTCAGGCCAAGGAATAGGGGCCCCTTTAATTTAGAGGAGGCGCTTAGGAAGCCTTTTCCAGAGCACATCATGCCCAACAAGCCGGCGTTACATGCGTGGGGTGATTGATTTATCATGCAGAGGTTCAAAAACCAGCATTCCCAACCACGTAATAACCAGGGCGGTGGCCCGCCCGGCAGCTCAGGGCACGGCGGGTCAAGGGCTGGATTCGGCCCTGGCGGTTCAGGAAACGGGCATCCCAATCAGAATAACCAAGGGGGGCACCAACAGCAACCTGGCAACAACGGCAATAACAACAGTCGGCAACGGCACATTTAGTCCGGGTTTCAAAGTAACCCAAAGCAGCTCAGTTCTGGGCAGTATCATGTATTCACGACTGGTCACAGTAAATGAGACGAGAAGTTACGGAGGCGAGCGGTTAACACGGTTGCTCCGGCTCTCCTGTGATATTTGCCGTGGTCTGAATATGATATAATGTGGAGTAGGGAGGATCACCCGCCGCGGGTGGATGATCCGGGCCGGCTGGCTCTAGTTGTGGCTCCTCAGGTGAATGGCTATATGGTGAATAAAGTGCTCATAGACGGAGGTAGTAGCATCAACATCCTTTACTATGACACTTTCCGGCGGATGAAGTTGCTTGACAAGGATCTCAAACCCTCCTCCACTGTCTTTCATGGTGTGGTCCTGGGTAAATCAGCATACCCGGTGGGCCGGATATCATTGGAAGTAGCTTTTGGTGATGAGCATAATTACAGGGTGGAGTCTTTGTGGTTCGAGGTGGTCAAAATCAAAAGTCCCTATAATGCGCTATTTGGGAGGCCGGCTTACGCTAAATTTATGGCTAGGCCTTGTTATGTTTATCTACAACTTAAAATGCCCGGCTTAAATGGCACAATTACCGTTCACAGTAACAGGAAAACGGCTCTTGAGTGTGAAGAAGAAGATGCGTCTTATGCAGAGTCTAGTTGTGCTCACGAGGAACTGAAATTTTACAAAGAGAATGTTTATCCGGAGGATATGACCCCACTCAAGAAGCCTACGACAGAAGTTGAGCCGCCACTCAAGTTTTCAGCAGATGATACCAAGGCAGTAGACTTCAGTCCGGGTGATTCATCCAAGTAGTTCATCATTGGGGCTCACATGGATCCCAAATAGGAAAGCGCGCTGAGCGAATTCATCCGTGAGAATCGGGACATCTTTGCATCGAAGCCTTCTGACATGCCAGGTGTATCGAGAGAGTTCGCTGAGCACAATCTTAATGTGGATCCAAAGTTTAAGCCGATCAAACAGTTTCTACGGCGTTTCAACGAAGAGAGACGGAAAGCTATTGGGGAGGAAGTTGCTCGGCTTTTGGCCGCAGGCTTTATAGTGGAAGTTCTTCACCCGGAGTGGTTGGCTAAACCGGTGCTAGTACTAAAAAAGAACGGCACGTGGCGCATGTGCACAGATTACACGAACCTCAACAAGGCTTGCCCGGCTGACCCTTTTGCGCTCCCTCGTATCGATCAAATTATTGATGCAATAGACGGATGCGAAAGTTTATGCTTCCTAGATGCTTATTCAGGGTATCATCAGATCAAGATGGCAATAAAGGATCAGGAGAAGACGGCGTTCATTACACCTTTTTGTGCGTTCTGCTATGTCTCCATGCCCTTCGGGCTCAAGAGTGCCCAGGCGACTTACCAACGTTGTGTGCAGAATTGCCTCCACAGTCAGATTGGCCGAAATGTCCATGCTTATGTAAATTACATCATGGTTAAATCCAGGAAGAAGGAAACTCTTTTAGAGGATTTGAAAGAAACCTTTGACAATCTCCGGGTCTACAAGATGATGCTTAACCCAGCAAAGTGTGTCTTTGGTGTTCCAGCAGGAAAGCTTTTGGGTTTCTTGGTCTTTGAGCGGGGCATTGAGGCTAACCCAGATAAGATTAAAGCCGTCACTTCTTTGGGTGAGCCGACATGTATTAATGACGCTCAGCGCCTTGCAGGGCAGATTGCTGCGTTGATCTGCTTCATAAGCCGGCTTGGAGAGAAAGCTATTCCTTTATACCAGATGATGAAGAAAACAGACAAGGTTAAATGGAGCGCAGCAGTGGCTGAAGCACTTGAAGCTCTTAAAAAGCAGTTGACTGAGCCGCCAGTGTTAGCCGCTCCGTTTGAGAAAGAGCCTTTGCTCCTGTATGTAGCGGCTAACAACAGAGCGGTTAGCGTAGCAATTGTGCTTGAGCGCAAGGAGGCAGGGAAAGAGTACCCTGTGCAAAGGCCGACTTATTACATCAGTGAAGTTTTGGCAAAGTCTAAACAGAGGTATCCGCATTGGAAGAAGTAAGTATACGGAGTTTTCATGGTCAATCGCAAGTTAAAGCATTACTTTTTGGGGCACCAAATAACAGTACTCAGTTCTGCCCCATTGGGTGATATGATTCAAAATAGAGAGGCTACAGGAAGGATTGCCAAGTGGGCCTTAGAGCTGAGTCCTTTTGATGTCAAGTATGTTCCTCGTATAGCAATTAAGTCTCAAGCTTTGGTGGATTTCATAAATGATTGTACTGAATGTCAAGCCCCCGAAGAGAAGCCGGATAACACGTATTGGACTATACACTTTGATGGATCCAAGCAGCTAGAAGGGTCTGGGGCAGGAGTTGTTCTCACCTCCCCCAAGGGTGAAAAGTTTTGTTATGTGCTCTGGTTAATGTTCCCTTGTACTAATAATGCAGCTGAGTATGAAGCACTGCTCCATGGTCTCAGAGTCGCTAAAGAGATGAACTTAAGCCGGGTCAGGTGTTTAGGCGACTCAGATTTGGTGGCTCACCAAGTTTCAGGCACTTGGGATTTACCGGCAGGCGGTGGATATCATTGCTGGTCACTTCAAGGGGTACTAGGTGGATCACATTGATCGTCGCAGGAATGAGGCGGCTGATGCCTTGTCACGGTTAGGTTCACAATGAAAGCCGGTACCACCTAATGTTTTTCTAGATGTATTGTATCATCCGACTGTCAAGATACCTTCTAAGGAGGATCTAGCTATTCCTGACCCAGAGGCAGAATTGTTGGCGGCTCTGCATGCTACCCCAGATTGGACTATTCCTTATTTGGTGTATCTAACACGCGGCAAGTTACCTCAAGAGGAGGATCTGGCCAGGAAGATCACTCGCCATTCTAAGTCTATGACGATTATCAATGGTGAGTTACATAAGTGTAGTGTGATGGGTGTCTTTCAGCGCTGCATCTCACCAGATGAGAGCCGGCAAATATTAAGTGAAATTCATGCTGGCGACTGTGGGCATCACGCTGGGTCAAAATCTTTGGTGGCTAAATCCTTTCAACATGGGTTTTCTGGCTGACGGCTCACAAGGATGCAGAGGACTTAGTTCGCAAGTGTGACGGCTGTCAGAAATTTAGCCGGCGCGATCACATTCTGGCTCAAGAATTGAGGATGATACCAATCACTTGTCCGTTTGCGGTCTGGGGGCTTGATATGGTAGGACCTTTCAAGCGATCTAAGGAGAAGAAGACGCACCTTCTGGTGGCGGTTGATAAATTTACTAAGTGGGTAGAGGCAGAGCCGGTCAGTAAATGTGACGCGGCTACGGCGGTTCAATTTGTTAAGAAGCTGATTTATCGCTTTGGTTACCCACATAGTATTATTACAGACAATGGGACAAATTTATCCAAAGGAGCTATGAAAACATTCTGTGAGAAAGAGCATATACGGCTTGATGTTTCAGCCGTGGCGCATCCACAGTCTAATGGTTAGGCAGAGCGAGGCAATTAGGAAATTTTGAGAGGTGTCAAGCCACAGCTCATGGTTCCTTTGAAATGGACACCTAGATGTTGGGTTGAGGAGTTGCCTTCCGTCTTATGGAGCATCAGAACTATGCCTAACAGATCTACAGGTTTTACACCTTTCTTCATGGTGTACGGTGCTGAGGCGGTTCTACCCAGTGACATCCGGCACGACTCACCAAGGGTGGCGGCTTATGTTGAGACGGACAATGAAGTAGCCCGCCAGGAAGCGTTGGACGCCTTGGATGAAGCACAAGAGTTAGCAGTAGCCAGATCGGCAATTTATCAACAAGACCTGCGACGCTATCATAGCCGCAGGGTAAAGACTCGGACGTTTCATGAAGGTGACCTGGTGCTCCGGTTGATTCAAGACCAATCTGGAATGCATAAGTTATATCCACCATGGGAGGGGCCTTTTGTGGTCAGCAGGAACCTTAACAACGGATCATATTACCTCATGGATGTCAGAGATGAGTCGGAAACCGTGGGACAAGAGACGTTGCGGCCCTGGAATGTCGCACATCTGCGACCGTACTTTACTTAACAGAGGTTGAAAGCCGCTATCATTGTATATATCATGCGCACATGAGTAAACTCTAGCATCCTTGCACAATACTAAGGCCTCTGCTCTTATGTATACCTTTGTACGATCAAGATAAAATCGTCTAGCTCAAAAAGTTTGAGTTGAAGAGGGTCGTTCGCGGTCAAAACGGCTGATCTACCTTTTGGCTTTACGCCTTATTAAACGCTGTTGCAAAGAGGCTTCTTGCCTTCAGGTATAGCTTACTTCTCCTTTGCACAGCCAGCTGCCATTAAACTGTCGCAAGGAGGCTTCTTGCCTCTGGGTATAGCTTACTTCTCCCTTGCACGGTTGGCTTTATGCCTAGTTTGGATACATTAAGCGTTGATTGTTAACGGAGGCTTCTTACCTTTTTGTATAGCTTACAGTGCCCACAGACAACAACGTGTATACCAAATTCCAGATGCTTATCAACTGCGGCCATCGAAGGGGGCTTCTTACCGACGGGTATCGCTTATCTGACCATAATGGCCGGCTTCATGCCATTTTTGGTTACTTATTAACCACGGTTGTCGAAGGGGGCTTCTTACCGACGGGTTCGCTTATCTCACCCTAACAACCGGCGTTTACGCCAAAATTCAGTTGCTTATCAACTGTAGCTGTTGAAAGAGGCTTCTTACCTTCAGGTATAGCTTACTTCTCCTTTCAAACAGCCGGCTTTATGCCGTCTCAGGCTAGTTATTGGCCGCGGTTGTCGATGGAGGCTTCTTGCCGTGAGGTATATCTTACATCTCCCATTGACAGCCGGTGTTCACTATACTCTTACCAGTCAATCTCGCCTAGAGACCCTAAGCTGGTTCAAGAAATTGACGGCCAATCTCGCCTAGAGACCCTGAGCCAGTTCAAGAAATTGACGGCTAATCTCGCCTAGAGACCCTGAGCCGGTTCAAATAATGGACGGCCAATCTCGCCTAGAGACCCTGAACTGGTATGAGTATAAACGATTCCGATCCACGCAGAAGAGCCATCATATGTGTTTTTCACGAAGGGAAGATCATCATCGCATACGGTATCATGCTGGCTTATGAAAGCCGTGCAATTGGAAAGTTCCAGGTTGCCGCAGGCAAAACTACCCGGCACTTGGGGGCTACACAGCCGAACTCTCATCAAAGGTTCCGGTTCATCAATAGCCGTAGTTGTCGATAGAGGCTTCTTACCATCAGGTATAGCTTACATTATCCTAAAGACAACCGGCTTTTTCATAACTCCGTCCGATGAAAGCCGAAGCCAGGTGGCTTCGGTCAACAAAATTGAAGGTCTCAAAGAGATTGTCCGGCTGTAATATTCTAGAGAAAGGCATGGCGTCTTAAAGGACAGGCCCCTCATCAGAAAATTTCAAAGGTAGAGCCGGCAACACATCAAAACACAGAGAGGTGCAAATATATATGGCCGCCAAGTGGCAGAGTCATGGTTACTCTTTTACAAAAGATACTCTCAGAAAGAGCAAAAGCATTGTCAGCCGCCCACGACGGGTCATTACATAAAATCTGCGCTAAGAAAGGCTAAGAGATTACAATTCAGTTGCTGGCGGCTCATCCTGCTCTGGGTCTTCTGCTGGCTTTATCTGAAGATTGCCCAAGTCCCAGTTACAGTCAGCCAGAGCAACAAATGACCCCTCAAGGAACGGAGACGCGTCAAGCTCACAAGGAAAGAGATCCTTACTGCGGGCGGGTGTCAGATCTTTCCACTCGTAGAGTGGCCCGCAGATTCTCTTCACTTCTGTGTCATAAGCCAGCTGATAGGTCTTCAAATCTGCTTCATCTGCCAAAACAGAGGCCAAATAGCGCGACTCTTTGACACACCGGGTATATCTTCCTCGGTGAAATCTGAGCCGTCATCTCTTTTAGACGGATAGCCATCCATCATTTTATCTGGCGTTAGCTCGGGAGCAAAGGCAAGAGCCCGGCTCAAACCGGCAACGGCTCCTTGGCGGAAGGCGGACTTCTTGAGCTCTTCAATCTACTTCGGCATTGTAGAGAAGAGTTCGAAGACCCCCTTCAGAGCAGTGGGGATCTTCTCCTTGTACTGCACGCTCTTGATGGTGAAGATGGCGCCACAGTATAGCTGCTCTACAAAACTGTAAATGGCCTTCAATGGCTGAAGGCTATCAGAAACCAACTGCCGGCTCCTGGGTCCTGGATGAGTTGGATAAAACTAATGAGCATCCAGTTTTCTCACTAGCAATGCAAAAAAGGACAAAGTGAACAAGGAAGCTTACCAAATAGGGCGGCTGACATCTTCGTAATATGCTGTTTCAGACCTTGAAGTTCATCCGCCATGGCTGTAAGCCACTGTTCAGCATCGTCCGCCCGTTTGGTTAAGGCAGCTTTTTCAGATTCAGCCGTCTCTTTTAAAGAGGTGAGCTCGGCGGTAACACTGACCAGTTCTTCTGCGAGAAGCCGACATTTTTCATCCGCGATACTTCGAGCTTCTTGGTGAGCTGCCAAGTTGGCCTTCAGATCCGTTAGCTGAGACCCGGTTTCCTTCAAAGCTTCCTATAAGACATCAAAATACAGGATAAGCCGCCAAAATGCAAGACGTGTGTTAAAAGCAAATACAAGTCTCAAACAAATTGCAAGCAATATATTTGACACTTGGGGGTAATGTCTATTTAATCTTACAAGTATGTAGTTCCGGTTCATTTCCTTCAAAGTTGATCCGGAACTTGGGGGCTATACAATGGCTCTTCAATATGCTAATAATGGAAGCACCGACTCAACTGATCAAAATTGAGCCGGCCCTTGGGGGCTACGATTGGCAGTTCACTTTACTTATAGTCCAAAGTTAAAGGAATGACAATCTCTGCAAGTGGTTACAGAAAGACCCGGCTCAACGATGATACATTAAGCTGGATCTTGGGGGCTAGGAAAGGATATAGTAAAGAAGGAAAAGTACCTCATATTTTGTCTTCATGGAAGAGATCAACCGAAGTTAAATGTCCCGGCTGGTGGTGACCCGGTTTATGTACCTAGCGTGTAGCTCCTCAACGGTCATCTTCTCTTATGAAGAATCGATGTTTAGTTTCTTTGAAGCTTCAGCCGGCTCTGTATGTTTGGTCAACACATGAGCCGAGGCGTTTGATGATCAAAACCGGTGATAACAACATCCGGGGTGTCAGGGGTCTTGGCAGGAGTTGTCGGCTTAGAAGGAGCCCTTGGAGGACTCTCCATGATAACATCTTCAACGGCTGGTTCAGCAGAGGCAGACGGCGGGTTTTCCTCCGGTTTAGTTTCTTCCGGCTGCTTGGGCTCCGGATCCTCAATAACTGGGCTGGAGGAGGGCTTGTTGGCCTTGCGACGTTTAGCTTGAGCACTGCAAAAAAGGAGAAGAATCAACGGTTGAAGATATTGCTAATCATAGTAACAACCAGCTATCAAGATGCTTACAGTGGATTAATCTTAGGCGGTGGTATGATTGACTCTGAAGAGTCGCCGGAGGAAGGAGTTTTCTGCAAAAGTAAAACAGAAAGGTGAAGAGAGTATCAAGTTTACAAAGGGAAATATGAAGGAAGAGAAGGGGTTCAAACCTCGACAGGGCGTTTCTTTTGAGCCGGAGAATTTGGCAACCCGGACATGAGCTCGGTAGAGCCGGTGCTTCGAGTCTGTCGATGCTCGATTTTCTGTTGCTTTTTTAAGAGGAAATCGGGAGCCAGATAAGCAAGAGGGTGAGAAAGAGGAACTTTTCTGATAACCTGCCGCGGCTTTCGGGGGATGAAACATTCTGAGCCGGAGGAAAAGTAATTTACCTCAGGAGCATTAGCATGGCTGGTCTCCACTTCATCCTGTGAGTAAAGTAAGTGTCAATATAGGAAGGTAAAATATCAAGCAAGAAGAGTTGAAACTTTACCTCTGAGCTGGATGATGGTGGCGGGTCAAACAAATTATCTTGCAGGACATGTTTTTTAGCCTTCTTGGTTGGGACCTTCTTCCTGGATTTTTTTGGAGGGGCAACATATTCCCTCTTCCAGAATTCCGAGTCGGCCTATAAGGATGACCCGGAGAGTGAATATCAAATTAGCAAAATGCAAACAACGTCAGAGAGATGGAAGGGAAGAGATTAAACTTATGTCGGGAGCCGGATTGTTAGCACTGAAAGGCGCCAGGCCAATTTCGCTACATGATCCGGAAGCTTCATGGACAAGACTCCGGATGGCGAGGGTAATGTCGGTCTATGTCAACAAAGATTGGCTGAAGCATAATGAGCTGTCATACTTGCCTTTGTATTCGCACATGAGCTGGCTTCTATGGCTCAAAGGCATAATCCGCCATGATCCAGCAGCGGATCAGGTCCAGCCCGATTAAACCGTTGGCCATGAGAGTGTTGATTTTGGCATTTGCCGGCTCATATCTTGCGCGTTTTGAAGTTGGTAGCCGGCCAGGAAGCTCTGATGTTGTTGTGAGCCGGGAAGGACGATAACCCGACAAAGGATGCTCGTTCTCAGGAGAGGTGTCCTTGCAATAGAACCAGATCCTGTTCCAGTCCTTGGGGTGACTCGGCATCTGTGTAGCTGGAAAGATGATATCCCTACGCTGTTGGATGGATATGCCTCCAAGTTCTAAGCTCGGGTCGGCTTTCACTTCAGTTTGTCGTTTAGCGTAAAAGAATTCCCGAAAGAGTCCCACCGACGGCTTGATTTGAAGGTAAGCTTCACAGAGCACTTGGAAATTGCATATATTTGAGACGGAATTGGGGGACAAGTCTTGCAGGTGAAGCTTATAACAGCGAAGGACGTCCCGAAAGAATTTGGAGCCAGGAGGCACGAACCCTCGTTCAATATGGTCAGAGAACACCACCACTTCACCTTCTTGAGGTTTGGGCTGTGTCTCATCACCTGGGACCCGCCAGCTAATGACTTCCTTAGGAGGAAGAGTACCCGCATGAACCAAATTTGACAAAAAGTCCTCCATAATGCATGACCCAACCCAGTTGCATGAGTTGGACGCACGAGACATGTTGGCGGCTTAAGTGCTGTGCAAGATAAAAGGCGCAATGAGTCAAAGTGCAAGCAAATACTTTTGACGGCTTAAAAGTTTAAAGGCTCTACGGATAAAACTGAAGACTCGGCTGGTAAGAGCCGAAGGAGTTCGGCGACTCAACAGGGAAAAGGAAGATCAAAAAATCGACTAAGTCCTAAAAACAGATTCCGCAAGATGTCACTATATCTATGGATCTACAAAAGTAGAGAAAATGAATTTTATTTCTAACCTAGCGATGAACAGCGGAGGAAAAAGAAAATGGACTGGTCCCATCGAGGCCCGTGCATTACGCGCGACCGGCCCACGTGCGGTGGCGGAGCAAAAGTACATCCTAAAGACGTTAGAGGCGTCGTAATGCGCTGGCGGTAACGGTGTTGGAGCCCAAACGATAGCGGCGGAGCACCGGTGAAAACCCTACTATGGTGGCGACCATCTATGGAGCAGGAAAACTTATCGGAGATGGCGCGGCGGAGGCGGATGGATCTCTGGAACGGTCAGGGTGATGCAGCGGCCAAGGTTGGGGACGGTGTACGGACGACGTCGGCACAGAGCTCGAAGGCGGTGAGGCGGCGACAGGAAGAAGACGAAGAAACAGAGGCACGGGCGGGAGAATGGAAACCCCGCACCGCATGGGTCATATTTAAAAGGGGGTTAAGGAAGGCACGAAAATACAAGCGATCACACCGTTCGACCGAGGCGGACGCCTCGATTCTCGGGATGACAGTTAAGTGAAAGATTTGGTGACACGTCAGGAGATCTCATGATTTCACGCCGGTTCATTTCCGGGCGGCTCGCCAAAAGTGGAAGAGAAGGATGAAGTGAGCAAGCTCAGTTCAACCTGGGGCCTAATGTTGGGGATATGACCCGCCGAAGAGGCTCCGGGCCATCATATTGGCTCGTGAACCGGCCCAAAGGTGATTCGTAATGTTAAGTGGCCCTGGAAGATAGGCGGCTCACGGTGTGGGCCGTACGACGGCCCGGACTGAGAAGACTCGGGCGTGCAAGCCGACTCACAGACGGTTTGGGCAAGAAGATAGAGAGACTCGGTTAGCAATTGTAACGACCCAGATGTTCTGACCTCTTATATAAAGGCAGACCCGGGGTGACTTAGAGGACAGGCAATCGAGAACTAGGTCAAGCTTTTAGCTCCTTGTAATCGATACGTAAGTAATACAAGCACAAGCAGGACGTAGGCTGTTACCTCGATTTGAGGGGCCGAACCTGGGTAAACCCATGTCTTTCGTCCCGATTAACCCCTTTGAGTTCACCTCATTGGCGATGGCCTCGAACCAAAGTCCGTTCACCCGGACATCTGCCGTGATGAAACCACGATAAACAGCGTCAGGACCGACAAGGGATGGGCCTCCTCGGGCCCCCTTCGGAGCGGCGGACATCTCTATGCATGGCCCGGCCTCGAGGGTCAGGGGTGATGCAATGAAGGATAGGCAGGCGCTAGCGCGCCAAATGGCATAGTTTCCCTTTTGGTGCAAAGGGAGCAGAGACATACATGAGTTCCCAAAGAACCCCCAAAGGTTTCCATTCCGGTGCAACAAGACCGCAACCACCTGCCCCGCAGGGCGGATGTCATTACTGAGCCCATCCCTGTGCCATCGGCATCTACTTTGCAGGCGAAGACCGCCTTTGGGTAGGGCGAGCACGTACTCCGTCCCCCTTCAATTTTGGCCATTGTGGGATCCCTTCTTGCCATTGCGACAAGGGAAGAGGACCCGAGCAACCACTATATATAGAGGGTAGGCTGCACCATAGAGAAGGACCCCCGGAAATCCATTCCGCCACTCATCCATCACCGAGTCACACAGGGCCTCGAACACCTGAAAGGCAGCCCTCATTAGGCCCTAAAACCATGTACTAGTTCATCCACACCACCTCCTCGAGAGGCAATCCACAAAAGCAGGAGTAGGGTATTATGCTTCATAGCAGCCCGAGCCTGGGTAAACTATCGTGTTCATTCTCTTCCTCGCCATCGTGCGAGTTCTTTGCCATGTTCATCGAGTAGCGAGCTAGGTTGGGCAAGGCTGCAGGGGATCTTCGCACACGCCCCTATGTTCAAATCTTAAGGGTTTTGTGGATCCCTAAATCCAACAGTTGGCGCACCAGGTAGGGGCATGTGGAGCTCGTCTCCAAGCTTCCTCCTTCCGAAGCTTTGCTACTCTGATGGCCGCACTCAACAAGCTTCACCCATCCATGGAGATTGACCAAGCGGTCAGTACCAGGTCATCAGCATCACCTCAACCGTCACCACCTCTGGCAACGCTCAAGCACACGGCGGGCGGCCAGCACCCCCGGCACCGGCGGCTGATAACCCACAAGTATAGGGAATCAATTGTAGCCTTTCACAATAAGTAATAATGTTGAACCCAACGAGGAGCTAAAGTTAGAACTAATATTCTCTCAAGTTCTATCGACCATCGATACAACTCTACGCATGCTTAACGTTCGCTTTACCTAGAACAAGTATTAAATTGGAAGTACTTTGTAGGTGTGATAGGATAGGTTTGCAAGATAATAAAGAACACGTAAATAAAAACTAGGGGCTTCTTAGATAAATAAACAACTAAGTTATTCTAACGAGTGTGAAAAAGTGGTGGTAGGAGTTGCGGCATTGTCCCTAGGCAATTGATAACTAGACCGGTAATCATTATTGCAATTTTATATGAGAGAGAGGCATAAACTAACATACTTTCTCTACTTGGATCATATGCACTTATGATTGGAACTCTAGCAAGCATCCGCAACTACTAAAGATCATTAAGGTAAAACCCAACCATAGCATTATAAGGTATCAAGTCCTATTTACTCCCATATGCAACAACCAACCTACTCGGGTTTATGCTTCTGTCACTCAAGCAACCCACCATAGGCAAATCATGAACACATTGCAACACCCTAAAACAAAGATCCCTCACGCTTGCGCGACATGGAGAGCACCATAGGACATTACCAAATAATAAAACATGCAACTCAAACCAATCTTGATCATCAATCAACCAATAGGACAAAATAGATCTACTCAAACATCATAGGATGGCAACACATCATTGGATAATAATATGAATCATAAAGCACCATGTTCAAGTAGAGGTACAGCGGGTGGTGGGAGAGTGGACCGCTGTAGATAGATGGGGTAAGGTGATGGAGGTGTTGGTGAAGATGACGGAGTTGTTGGAGTGGATCGCCGTCACGATGATGGGCTCGGCGGCGTTTCGGTTCCATCGGGAGAGAGGGGGAGAGAGCCAACCTCATTCTTATTATTCCTTGAACTCCTCCCTAGATGGGAGGAGTGTTTCCCCTCTAGTCCTTGGCCTCCATGGCAGAGGAGGGGCGAGAGCCCCTCCGAGATTGGACCTCTCTCTCTCTCTATTTCTTTTTGTTTCTCGCTCCCAGATTTTGGCCTTTCAACGTTTCTTAAATATCTGGAGATCCGTAACTCCGATCGGGCTGAAATTTTGAGGGGATCTTTATCCAAAAATTAGCTTTCCTGCGGCCAATGGAGAGCTCCAACCGACCTATGGGCTGGTCACAAAGGCCCAGGGTGCGACCAGGGGGTAGGGCGCGCCCCCTTGGCTTGTGGCCCCCTCGCGCACCACCTTCTGTTGATTCCACTTGCCAAAATTCACATATATTCCAAAAAAATCTTCGTAAGGTTTTATCCTGTTTGGACTTTGTTTGATATGGATTTTTTGCGAAACAAAAAACATGCAACAAACAGGAAGTGGCACTAGACATTGGATCAATATGTTAGTCCCAAAAATAGTGTAAAAAGTTGCCAAAAGTATATGAAGCTTGTAGAATATTAGCATGAAACAATCAAAAATTATAGATATGACGAAGACGTATCATCATCCCCAAGCTTAATTCCTGCTCGTCCCCGAGTAGGTAAATGATAAAAATATAATTTTTGATGTGGAATGCTACCTAGCATAATCTTGATTATATAATATAGTCATGGCATGAATATTAAGATACGAGTGATTCAAAGCAATAGTCTATATTGACATAAAAACAGTAATACTTCGAGCACACCAACAATGCAATCGTGTCCTTTCAAAATAACATGGCCTTAGAAAGTTATCCCTACAAAATCATATGGTCTGGTTATGCTCCATCTTCCCCACACAAAGTATCTAAATCATACACAACCCCGATGACAAGTCAAGTAATTGTTTCACACTCTTTATGTTCTCAAACCTTTTCAACTCTCACGCAATACATGAGCATGAGCCATGGATATAGCACTATAGCTGGAATAGAATATGGTGGAGGTGATGAGGAAAAATGAGAAGATAGTCTCACATCAACTAGGCGTATCAACGGTCTATGGAGATGGCCATCAATAGATATCAATGTGAGTGAGTAGGGATAGCCATGCAACGTGCACTTAGAGCTATAAGTGTATGAAAGCTCAAAAAGAAACTAAGTGGGTGTGCATCCAACTTGCTTGCTCACAAAGACCTAGGGTACTTTGAGTAAGCCCATTAGTGGAATATACAAGCCAAGTCATATAATGAAAAATTCCCAATAGTATATGAAAGTGACAAAATAGGAGACTCTCTATCATGAAAATCATGGTGCTACTTGAAGCACAAGTGTGGAAAAGGATAGTAACATTGTCCCTTCTCTCTTTTCTCTCATTTTTTCTTTTTCTTTCTTTTCTTTTTTTTTGGTGGGCATCTTTGGCCTCTTTTTTTATTGGGCTTGATTGGCCTCTTTTATTATAGCTTCCCATCTATCGAGGGAATCATAGCTTCCATCATCCTTTCCTGTCATGGGACAATGCTCTAATAATGAAAATCATCACACTTTTATTTACTTAGAACTAAAAAACTTAGAGCAAAACATGACTCTATATGAATGCTTCTGGTGGGATACCAGGATGTGCAATGATATAGCATAGCAAATGACATAAAAAACGGACAAGCCAAGAAAACATCATGCTAGCTATCTTACGATCATGCAAAGCAATATGACAATGATGGTGCGTGTGATAATAAACGGAACAGTGGAAGTTGCATGGAAATATATCTAGAAATGGCTATGGAAATGCCATAATAGGTAGGTATGGTGGCTGTTTTGAGTAAGGATATATGGTGGGTGTAATGCACCGGCAAAGTTGCACGGTACTAGAGAGGCTAGCAAAGGTGGAAGGGTGAGAGTGCGTATAATCCATGGACTCACATTAGTCATAAAGAACTCACATATTTATTGCAAAAGTATATTAGTCATCAAAGCAAAGTTTTAGACGCATGCCCCTAGGGGAGAGGTTGGTAGGAGTAAACCATCGCGCGCTCTCGACCCATCACACAAAGGATGACAATCATTAAACAAATCATGCTCCAACTTCGTTACGTAACGGTTCACCATACGTGCATGCTACGGGAATCACAAACCTTAACACAAGTATTTATACTAATACAAAATTACTCACTAGCATAACTCTAATATCACCATCTTTATATCGCAAAACTATTGCAAGGAATCAAACATATCATATTCTGTGATCTACAAGTTTTATGTAGGATTTTATGGCTAACCATGTGGACCAACTCCTGTTAACTCTCTAAATAGATATAAGTGAACCATGAGAGTTATAATTCTTTCTAGAAAAGATATAACCATGCTCTAAAAAATATGAGTGAAGCAAAAGAGCATTCTACAAATGGTGATTTTCTATGGGTATAGAAACATGCAATCCAAACTTCAAATGATATAAGTGAAGCACATGAAGCATTCTACAAAGCCATACTCAAAAGATATAAGTGAGGTGCAAAGAGACTTCTATAGATCAACCAAGAAATTGCTCATACCAACATGGTGCATTACTAAAAAAATCACACGATGATCCAAGATTTACGCATATCATGTGACGAATAAAAATATAGCTCCAAGTAAAATTACCGATGGTTATTAGAAGAAAGAGGGGATGCCTTTCGGGGCATCGCCAAGCTTAGTTTCTTGGGAGTCCTTGAATATTACCTTGGGTTGCCTCGAGCATCCCCAAGCTTAGTCTCTTTCCACTCCTTATTCCTTCATCCATCGTGATCTCACCCAAATCTTGAAAACTTTAATCACACAAAACTCAACAAAACCCTCGTGACATCCGTTAGTATAATAAAGCAAATCAGAACTTCATGTACTGTTGCCAACCAATTCATATTTTATTTTTGCATTGTAGATACAGTATTATAATTTTTCCATGGCTTGTCCCACCAATACAATCGATAGTTTCATCAAAACAAGCCAAACGATGCATCAAAAACAGAATCTATCTTAAACATGACAGTCTGTAGTAATTTGGACATTCACCATAATTATTTAACTCTTAACATTCTGAAAAATTAGGACAAAATTAAAAAATCATAGAAATGCTGTGTAGAAATTTCAGAAACTTTTGACATTCCAGTAAAAAATGTAAATTCATGCACTACAGCTAAAGTTTCTGTTTTTGCACTGCAAACACCATGCATGCAATCTAATCATCCTAAAGGAAAATCTTGGCACATTATTTTTACAATACAATGGATTTATAAAAGGGGATAATTATTTTTGTTGAAAAGTTTCTATAAGTAAGATTTGCAAAGTTTCCATGGGCATGAACAAAGTTCAAGGAGCTCCCCCACTTCAATAGTGCTCGTCCATCTTACTTTCACTTCTCTTTTTGAAAATGTTTTAGGTTCCCCTCTTTATTTTTCTGTTTTAAAACTTTATAAAAGCACACAACGTAATAAAATGACTCTCTAAAACTTCCGAGTTGTCTCCCTGGCAGCACTTTCTTTAAAGCCATTAAGCTAGGCATAATGTGCTCAAGTAATTGATCCACCCGGATCCAAGGGTATATCAAAGCCAATTTTAATTAACAATGATTTGTAGTTTAGTAGTGAGCACAATGTAACATATATCATGCAAAAACAAAGTCTAACTCTCTTCCTATGCATCGACATGTCATAAAAGAACAATTCATGCACACAAAGTAAAGGCCAATACATAGCACAAGTAGTTTCTTGCGATTTTATCCAATTGGAAAGATAGAGAGATGGAGATGTAGTTACTCTCTCATAATAATTGCAAGTAGGGGCAGCAAGCACATGCATATTATATCTATCAAAATCATCATGTGTAATAGTAAAAGGCAGCCCATCTATATAATCCTTAATAAGTGCAAACTTCTCTGATATAGTGTAGTCGGGAGAATTCAAAAAGATAATACGACTATCATGTGTGGTTGCAATAGCAACAATTTCTTTCTTAACATAAGGAACTATATAAAGTTCATCTCCATAAGCATATTTCATATTGGCATCATGGCCACAAGCATAGCAAGCATCAAGTTCATCCAAAATGGATATTTCAAATGAATCCAAGGGATCATAGCAATCAACATAGCATTCATCCTTCTATACGCACGAAGGGAAATTAAAAAATGTATGAGTTGAAGAGTTACTCTCATTAGAAGATGGGCATGGGTAGCTAATCCGCTCTTCCTCCTTTTGTTCTTCGCTCTTGTCATCATCTTTTTCATCTAATGAGCTCACAGTTTCAGCAATTTCTTCTTCCATAGATTCCTGCAAAATATTAGTCTCCTCCAAGCCAGCAGACATTCTCTCAATAAATGCATTAATATCGAAATTATATTCGTAATTGTCATAGCAATATTTAAGTATAGCAAAATTTTCAGGTCTATAAACAACATCATCATAATTTTCACACTTCTCAAACAAAGATTCAATTTCATAAGCACCTTCAAAAGCAACGAAATCTTCTATTCGTTCCACATCATAGTAATCATAAATACCATTAGCATAAGAAGCCAAGGCTTAATCATCATTAAATTTACATGAAAAAGGAAGGTGTGGAGCCTTCATCCTAGACAAAAAAGTATAATCATATCTCTGTCATAGATTCCAAGCATACCATTTCAACATATAAATTTGATCCCATAACAGTTTCCCTTTTTGAGTGAGGCGATAATCCCTAAAGTTTTCATGTTGACGCAACGTGTCTCCCATTATCAAGTTGAATGGGGTTTTCTTAGGATTATCAAAGTAGTGCATAATATCTTTCACATAACGAGCATCAAGGGTTTTAGGAGGTTCCCCATCTCCATGAGTAGCAAGTACACCTATTTTTTTGGTATTTCGTGTTCCATATCCATAACTAAAGATAGAGAACAACTTAGAACAGCAAATAAAATCTACTAAGTGATAAAGCAAACAAGCACACACGAGTATATTCACCCCGCGCTATTGCTCCCTAGCAACGACGCCAGAAAAAGGTCTTGATAACCCACAAGTATAGGGGATCAATTGTAGCCTTTCTCGATAAGTAAGAGTGTTGAACCCAACGAGGAGCTAAAGGTAGAACAAATAGTCCCTCAAGTTCTATATACCACCCATAAAACCCTACGCACGCTTAACATTCTCTTTACCTAGAACAGGTATGAAACTAGAAGTACTTTGTAGGTGTGATAGGATAGCTTTGCAAGATAATAAAGAAAACGCATATAAAAACTAGGGGCTGCTTAGATAAAGAAATAACTAATTTAGTTTAACGAGTGTGAAAAAGTGGTGGTAGGAGTTGCGGAATTGTCCCTATGCAATTTATAACTAGACCGGTAATCATTATTGCAATTTTATATGAGGGAGAGGCATAAGCTAACATACTTTATCTACTTGGATCGTATGCACTTATTATTGGAACTCTAGCAAGCACCCGCAACTACTAAAGATCATTAAGGTAAAACCCAACCAGAGCATTATAAGGTATCAAGTCCTCTTTACTCCCATATGCAACAACCCACCTACTCGGGTTTATGCTTCTGTCACTCAAGCAACCCACCATAGGCAAATCATGAACACAATGCAACACCCTACAACAAGGATCCCTCACACTTGTGCGACACGGAGAGCACCATAGGATAACACCAAATAATAAAACATGCAACTCAAACCAATCATGATCATCAATCAATCACTAGGACAAAATATATCTACCTACACATCATAGGATGGCAACACATCATTGGATAATAAAGAGCACGTAAATAAAAACTAGGGGCTGCTAAGATAAAGAAACAACTAATTTAGTTTAATGAGTGTGGAAAAGGGGTGGTAGGAGTTGCGGAATTGTCCCTAGGCAATTGATAACTAGACCGGTAATCATTATTGCAATTTTATATGAGGGAGAGGCATAAGCTAACGTAATTTCTCTACTTGGATCATATGCTCTTGTGATTGGAACTCTAGCAAGCATCCACAACTACTAAAGATCATTAAGGTAAAACCCAACAATAGCATTATAAGGTATCAAGTCCTCTTTACTACCATATGCAACAACCCACCTACTCGGGTTTATGCTTTTGTCACTCAAGCAACCCACCATAGGCAAATCATGAACACATTGAAACACCCTACAGCGAGGATCCCTCATGCTTGCACGACACGGAGGACACCATATGACAGCACCAATAATAGAACATGCAACTCAAACCAATCATTATCATCAATCAACCAATAGGACAACAAAAATCTACTCAGACATCATAGGATGGCAAAACATCAATGGATAATAATATCAAGCATAAAGCACCATGTTCAGGTAGAGGGTACAACGCGTTGCGGGAGAGTGAAACACCATAGATAGATGGGGGAAGATGATGGAGGTGTTGGTGAAGACGACGGAGTTGTTGGAGTGGATCGCCGTCATGATGATGGCCCCGACAGCGTTCCGGTGCCACCGGGAGAGAGGGGGAGAGAGCCCCCTCCTTCTACTTCTTCCTTGGCCTCCTACCTAGATGGGAGGAGGGTTTACCCTCTGGTCCTTGGCCTCCATGGGCAATTTCAAGAGTCCCTGCAAGATTGGCTCTCTCTCTTTGTTTCCTTCTATTTCTGCGCACCCAGATTCTGGCCTTTCATCGTTTCTTAAATATCCGAAGATCCATAACTCTGATTAGGCTGAAATTTTGAGGGTATCTTTACCCAAAAATTAGCTTTCTTCTGGCAAAAAGACAGCACCAACCGACTTATGGGCTGGTCACAAGGGCCCAGGGCACGGCTAGGGTGGTAGGGCGCACCCCCTGGCTTGTGCCCCCCTCGGGCACCGCCTTCTATTGATTCCACTTCCCAAAATTCACATATATTCCAAAAAAATCTCTGTAAGTTTTTATCCCATTTGGAGTTTGTTTGATATGGATTTTCTGCAAAACAAAAAACATGCCACAAACAGGAACTGGCACTTGGCACTGGATCGATATGTTAGTCCCAAAAATAGTGTTAAAAGTTGCCAAAAGTATATGAAAGATGTAGAATATTAGCATGAAACAATCAAAAATTGTAAATACGATGGAGCCGTATCAGCGGCATGCCGCATTTACGTGGGAGACCTCAACATGCACGATGCGCTACTGCTGGCAAGAGAGATGCTTCACCACCGACCAATGCACGGGGGCTTCGACGCGAGGGCCGATCACATCGCGGAGCTGGTCACCGTCGCGTAGAGGGCCAACTCCCCTAACTCTTCTTCAAGGCCACATGCACCAGGCGTCGGAGGCTCGCATGTCGCGCTCGCTTCCCAGCCCACGGGCAGAGGGACCCGTCCGATGTCGGACGGATCCGAGCGGGGCGCACCACATGCTTTGCTCCTCCTCCTACAAATCTCGGTGACCGGTTTCATGGCGCAGCCCGGACATGCCCACCTGGCACACGGAGGGAACGACGGGGTGCCCCGCCACACATCGACATGCATCTCATCAACCTGACTAGCCCTCAGCAACTGGGGTTTACCAGGCCGGAGTGCGCCATCCGGCATAATGAGGAAGCGGCGTGGGCGGTCAGACAAACAAGAAACAGCGGCGGAGGCGCATCAGGTCACCAAGGGAGCAATCCACACCAGTAGACACACGGCCCACACAATGGCGGTGGCGTAGGTAAGCAACTCCGCTTCGAGGCCCGGAGTTGGAGGGTCTGCGAGCGACGCGCGCAGGGCGGTTTCCCACCACCGCCAGGAGTTCACAAGTAACATCTTGAGCCGTCAAGTTCATCAAGGGCCTCGTGAGCCACTTCGGCGTCCCCAACCGCATCATCACCAACAACGGTTTGCAGTTCAGAAGTAACCTTTTCCAGACATGTTACGGAGATATGTTACGCCTCGACGGCCTACCCACGGAGTAACGTCAAGCGGAGCGTGCCAACTTGGAAATCTTACGGGGCCTCAAGGCAAGGCGCTTCAAGGAGAAGCTTGAAGTTTGCGGCATGTGTTGGGTCAATGAGATTTAGTCGGTGTTGTGGTCCACCCGCATCACCCCGACTAAGCCCACCGGCGAGACCCCGTTCTTCCTCGTCCACGGAGCTGAAGCTGTCCTCCCTCACGAGATCCAGCACTGATCCCTGCGGGCCTTGGCATTTGATGAGGAGCGCTAGGATGCTCAGCGGGGAACAGACCTCATGCTGGGAGAGGAGGCGCGTCGTTGGGCCTCGCTCCATGCTGTGTAGTACCAAAAAGCACTATGACGCTACCACTACCGCAACATTCGCTCGAGGAACCTCGAGGTCGGAGACCTCATCCTAAGGCGGGTTCTCTCCAGGGAGGCCTTGCACAAGCTTTCATCCATTTGGGAGGGCCCGTTCAAGGTCGTTCATGTCTCCAGGCCTGGTGCCGTGCGCCTGGAGACTCAGATGGTGTCCCCATCCAGAACGCATGGAACATCCAGTACCTCCAGAAGTTATACCCATGACACTCTCATGTAATAATGAGCGGGTTGTATATGCCAGAAGCCCTCCGAGTATGTGGAGGGGTTCCTGCCATGCAATGTGGCAGCCAGTGCCCAGAGCTGGCGGACAAGGCAAGACTTCCCATCAATGGCTATTCCCATGCAAAGTGGATGCCCTACACTCAGCGCTGGGGGATGACGAAGACCAATCTAGGTGTTGGACGCGACCGTTATTTACCTTTCTCATGTTTGGATTTTCCAGCCTTTATGAAAATAAACTCGGGGTTTTTCCAAATCACATTTTAAAGGGAAAGTTCAAAGATTTGTTTTCAATACCATTCTTTGTGTTGCTTTACCTTTCTCTGAGTCAAGCTCACCTGCTCCCCTCCCCTCATAACCTACAAGCGGGGGCTGGGGGCACGGTGCTTATACCTCGCCAAGGCATTGGCGCCTGGATCCTCGCATGGCACTCACGGGTGGGTCAGTAGGCGCGTGCTGCCTCGTACTCGTCCCGGGGCTGCATTCACAGCCTGACGCGCCATCTTGGAAAGGAAAAACTGTCTTCAGATAGCTTTAGCATCAAAGGGGGCTCCTAAGCATCGCGCCTTAGGAGCCTTACCGGTCATAAGGCCACTCGATTCCCTGATGTTGTCCTTGGTTTCCGGTTGGCGTTAGGGGTGTCGGGGCCACGCCACGTGAAGTGCGTCCTTGGTTTCCGGTTGTACCTAACGGCGGTGGGGGAAATTCACAGGACTGGGACCTGCTGACGTTGGGCTATTTGCATGACAACTCGAAGCCTCGGGAAGCCTCAGGAAGCCTGGCCTTCCCGGGGAAGGAAGCAGAATTTTCGGGGGCCACTTGAGCGTCTAAGGCGGCTCCTAAGCATTGCGCCTTAGGAGACTTAGCGATCTTAGGCCCACTCGACTCCCTCGCCGCTGCCGGCTGCCTCCCGTCGCCTCGCCACTGGGAACCGTCCCCCCGGCCGGATCTGCCGCCCCGCCGCCGGATCTCCCCGTCCCCGGCCTCCCTTCGTAGCCCACCGCTGCCCAGTCGCCCCTCGTCGCCGCTCTCCTTGTTGGCCACTCGGGATCGGGCGAGCGCGAGCGCCCAACCGCGTCCGTTGACTCAGTAGTGCCCCCGCATGGGCCAGCGCAATTCCCAGGCCCAGCAGCCTCGCCCGACCGGCCCATGTTGGCCAGGGTGAGCCCAATTCTCCTTGTATTTTTATATCTTTTGGCATTGCGATTTAAACGTCAATATATAATAATCCATAAGTCATGTTAAAATAATTTTAACATGAAAATATTCCATAGATTAATAATATGTCATTTGCATCCATGTTTAAAATAATTAACATGTCATTTTCTGCATTTTGCATATATGTCATATTATTGCATTATCATAATTATTTAACCGTGCATCGTAATTAATAAAATCACATGTTAAAAATGTTTATCTCATTTGCACCGCATTTTCATGCATGATAGAAATTGTTGGCATGATGTTGCATATTAATTGCATTAGTGATTGCTATAAGGTGATTAGGCCTAATACTCGCATATTTAATTGTGATTAATTTTCCACATGAACCTAAGCATATTATATATGTTTTTGGGGTAGAATAATCCATATGATTTATCTATGCATTTAGATTTGTCATATGAGCATTTTGTGTGCATGCCATTTTGCTATGATGCCCTTTTGTCTTTTTCGTGTGAGTTAATAGAGGCATGATATGAAATTATTTTCAACATGAGATATGCTCTTTGATATGTTTCCTGGCCCTTGGAAATTTTGCTTGTCTTAGAAATGCAAGTTTAGGTGTTATTTTGTTGTTGTCAACCTGCTATAAAATTCTGCTGTTTTGAGATGCTAAAATATTTCTAAGTCTGGAATCTGTAATATTTTGTTGCTGTCTTGCCATGTGACTTGCTAATGATCTAGAACCCTTTTGTGGTAGGTGTAATGGAGTTATTTGTAGTTGATATTGTCCTTTAGTATGTTGTTAAGTTTCATGCCATAATATGACTTGTAACATATAGTTTCACTGCTGTCAATATGCCTTTGTGATAAGAAACTGCACTGTCAAACCCTGCTATTTTCACAAAGTCTGAAACTGTTTTCAAGTAGCCATCTTGTGAGCTTCCTACCAAGTGGTCCATGCATGTTTTGATTATGATTTGTGAAGACAAAATGATGTGGGTGTTATATACTACTGTCCCATGCTTAGTTTGTGCATTTTATAATAATGTAACATGTTGTTTTCAAGTGTGCAAAATGACATCTTGCTGTTTTTGGAAGATTTCAACTAAAACTTGTTTTGATTATTGTGGTTGAACTGTAGCTCCGATTTGAACATGTTGCATATGAAACTTGCTTAGAATCTCATATAGTTTCATAATAACTTGTTGAATTCATGATTTGAAATGTTTGTGGTGGTTTTTCCCATGCATTTGCATGCATGGCATGTGCATCTTGTGTTGCTCATATCTTTTAGACCGTAGCTCCGTTTGAGATGTTCTATATATGTAAATCGACTAGAAAGACGTGTAGAATAACATGGTATGCTTTATTCTGATGATTAACAAATATAAAATATGAATAGTTCATATCTGGACTAATTTCGAAATTAACATATGGGGTCGTTTCGGAAATGCTATAAATTGTTTCCGACCTCATTTAAGATGCCTAGTTAGTTAGTTTACTTATGCTTCACCTCTTGCCATGTTTAAAAACATTTAATATTGTCGTGTACCTAACAAGAGTGAACTAAATAATTCGAACGTGGAGTTTTGTCAATATGCAACTCATAGGATATTGAGCTTCACTTAATGTGTAGTATTTAATTGTTGTGAATTGTCATGCATTACATACTAAACCGGACATGCATCATATTGTCTGCGCATCATGTCATGCATATGTTGTGGTGTATCTTGTGTTGATTGTTTGTTTTGAATTGCTTCTTCTCGATAGAGTTCCGAAAGCGTTCCGAATGTGAGGATTCGTTCGACTACGTTGGCTCGTCTTCTTCATGGACTCGGCCTTCTTCCGGGCGGGATCTCAGGTAAGATGACTCATTTCCTTGGATAACATTACTAACATTGCCATGCTTGTTGTCTCGTCTTTATATATCTATGTCGCACTACCTACCACTTATTTGATAAGGCTCCCAACATTGCCATGAAAAGCCTCTAACCCCTACACATCCCAGCAAACCTTGTTTGGCTATGTTACCGCTTGCTCAGCCCTTCTTATAGCGTTTCTAATTGCAGGTGCATTTGCTTCCATATGTCAACATGGACCTTATTTTGTTATATCACAATATTTCTGTTATTTAATTTAATGCACATATACACTTGGTAAAGGGTGGAAGGCTTGGCCTTATGCTCGGCGTTTTGTTCCACTCTTGCCGCCATAGTTACTTGTGCACCGGTGTTATGTTCCATACATGAGCGCTCCTAACATGCTCGGGGTTGTTATGGGGACCCCCTTGATTTTCGGGTGAGAATAAAGCTTGTCTGGCAAGGCCCAACATTGGTATTACATTTGCCTAATAATTAATAAAATTGCATAGGGACCCGCCAGCACCCGTGGATAATTTATCAATCCCCGGGCTAGTGATCCTCATGAGTGTTGGTCCAAACAAGAGCACTGTGGGGGGCCAACCCGAGGCAATTCAGGAGATTTCAATCAGGCCACTGTACGCGTAGCCCGTCTGCCGTGCCTTGAGAGCGAGATACGCGGATCCTATCGGGATTGTCGGCACGTCGGGCGACCTTGCTGGATTTGTTTTACCTTTCTCGAACGTCTTGAGTGAGGAACTCTGATATTCTTCGGCCTATCTCGAGGTGTTGGATTTCCTTTGGAATGGCCTAGGATGATCACGGGATCCGTGGTTGAGGTTATTCCCGCTACGTGTGGTTAATTTATGATGGATGAGTTGGAGCACCCCTGCAGGGTTAAATATTTTTGAAAAGCCGTGCCCGCGGTTATGTGGCAAACTTGGATATTTTGTTTAACACACGTTCATAGCAACTTGAAGTAAACTCTAATAATATACACCAACTGTGTGCGTAACTGTGACTGTCTCTTCTCGTGAGTCCTTATCCGAAAGAGAACACGGTGGGGTTATGTTTGACGTAAGTAGGTGTTCGGGATCAGTTAGTGATCATTGCTAGTTCACATCCGTTATGTGTAGACCATCATACTTTACTTATTGTACTCGTAAGTTGGCCACTCAAATAAATGCTTAGTCGCTAGCTGCAGCCTCACCACTTAACCATACCACACCTATTAAGCTTTAATAGTCTTGATACCCTTGGAAATGAGATTGCTGAGTTTGTGGCTCACAGATTACTACAACAACAGTTGCAGGTACATGTAATGCGATGATTTGACGTGAGCGCCTTGCTTGATTTGTTTTGGAGTTCTTCTTCTTCTTCTTCTTCATCAATCTTGGATGGGTTCCAGGCGGCAGCCTGGGATAGCAAGGATGGATTTTATTTTATCGTTTGATTTCGTCCGTAGCCGGACCCTGTTCTTCTGTATGATGTTTGAGTACGTTGTTGTATTGATGTGACTCTGATGTAGCTTGTGGCGAGTGTAAGCCAATTCCATATACTCATCTCTTCTGTACATGTATATGTAATGATATCCATTCTTGCGAACGCGTCGTGATGCACTTCTATCCGTATCGAGGCCCTCGTGCCAAAATAAGGATAGAACCGCATCTTGGGTGTGACAAGTTGGTATCAGAGCATGTACCGACCTAGGAGCCCCCTTGATTGATCGAACTTGGCCTAGTCGAGTCTAGAATAAAACTATTTTGAGTCTAGTTATATCGGAGAGTAGGATTATTTTTACTCCTCCTCTATGCTCTGGTGAGGTATTCGACTTAGGAATTTTGTTTCTACTCCTCTTCTCACTCAAAATGCTTTTAGGATCACGCGGGTGTTTTGGAAACTATATGATGCCGATGTGACGGAGTTTGGTCTTGGTGCCTCCTGTCTGACTTGATTTCTTCCGGGCAGTAGAGCTCCGAGGGATTCGTGGCACATCGTTATCATTCAGTTTTCTTAGTATCTCAGGACGGAGGATGCTCGGAATTGCTTCAATACTTATCGTGGTGAGATAAGATCGGAGTCACCAAGTACTGGGGAGGCGTCCGGGGTACCACCATGGTTTAGTATCGTTGTGAGTTCGAGGATTCGAGATTAGACGAGTTTGCAGAGTTTCTTGAATTATGTTCTGGAAGGTTGCGAATGCATTTGCAGCTGATTGCCTAGGGTAGGTTCCTGATTCCGCAACCCGAATCGCATAAACAAGAAAGTTTTTGGAAGTTCTTAGGTGGGAATTCAAGTAGTTACCTAGAATTATCTTTCCAACAAGTGCATAGTGGGTATGTATTTGTTCTGGCTTGTTTCATAAGCCTCATCCTTTGTTTGGTTTTCAAATATGGTAATTCGAGTTGCTTCGATGTCGAAGGGTGATCTCAAATCTTTCTGAAGTAGTGTGCTCATATTTCTGTGGGAATGCTAATTCTTTTGCTCAATCAAGTGTCATATCAATTCTTTTCGTACCGGTGTGCTTCTCCTCAGGATATTTCTGTCATCTCCAATATTTGCAAGATCAATTCTCATTTCGTTTCGGAGTTGTTCCATCTGTTCCAAGTTTTCGTTGCTTTTCCCACCCTCCCGCCCCTTTGTCTTCAATGATTAATTCTCATCCAAGTGTCTTTTCCATTCATGTAATGCTTCCGCTATCTTGTCTTCTATCTTGTTTCCAGTGATTTCTTCTAGATATTCTCAAGAGTGTTAATGTCAAGATCTATCCTCATATTCCTTGTTCTCATTGTTATTTTCTCTGGTGATTCTTTATGAAGGTGCTCAGTGCTCAAGTTATCATTCTTCAGTATTCATCTTTCTTTTATTTTCTGGTGGATTCATTTCAACTTATTGGTGTTCATCATATCATTTTCTTCCCTATTTGCTCTCCCATGGTGGAATTCTTATCTAAGCCTCTCTTGCTTGTTGTTATCTCGATTCTATCCGGAGTGTGTAAGATATCTCACAAGACATTCCTTTCATTCTTGTCCTCTTAAATTATTTCAATGGTCTCATATCATCAAGTTCTTAATTTGTACCGATGCAATATCTCCTTTAATCAATTGTTTCAACGGTGGTTTCTTTTGAGTGGGCCCATAACCCACAGGTTTTTTCCCAGGATCCTACCTGACTCTTCTAATCTTCCGGAGATGTCCTCAAGTTCTCTTCAAATATGATGTAAGAATGATTTTCATTAGTCATATTCCCTTCCATGATCCCTTCTAATCATTTTCATTGTAGGCTCAACCTTTTCTTTGTTCATTCTTCAGAGTATCTTAGCAATTCTTGGTGGTGTTCTCGTCTTCATTCTCAGCATTGAAGACCGAAGGAGAGTCTCCCTTAATCTTGGTTCATTCTCTGAAGATTTGTCATCTCATCTTGATGCTTCATCGCAAATTGTTTTAATCATGAGTTTTTCCGCCCATATCTATCCGGTGCATTTCATAATTGTTTTCATTTCTCGATCCTCCCGAAGGCCATCATTCAGAAGATTTCTTCATTCTCAGCTTTCAGCTTTTGTTCTCAAATTCTTCTCAATTGTTGTTCCTTCATTCGTATCTCAATTATTCCGGTGCCGTGTTCAGTTTCCATTTAGCAGTTCTTGATCTCTTCATTTTCATGTGTCCTTTTTAGTGTCTAATTCTTTCCGGTGCCTTATTGTAGTTTTCTATTAGGTGGATCATGCTCTCTTCGTTCTCATGTTATGTCATCCATTTGTAGTATCCTCTTTCGTTTCGAATTCTAACCGGTGTTCTCGTGCAAGAATTCTTCAATTTTGTGATCTATCTCTCTTTTTTTAATTCTTTGCAAGAAGAATAAGTGGTGTGTGAAATCAGTTGCTTGTCATCAATTTAACTTGATGAAGGATAGTCATATCATAATTCTTATTCTTGTTCATTCAAGTGATTCAATCCTGTTTTGGAGTTGTTCATGATATCAATTCCTTATCCCAAGTGGTCATCTTTCTTTTCCGGAGTTCCTAGTTTTGTTGAAGTATCTTGTCGCTAAGCTTCATCTAATTCTTTGGAAGGCCTCAATCTTATTCTTTTGCATCTATCAATTCTTTCTATCATCCTTTCGTTTTGGAGTCTAGAGGTTCTTCATGGTGGTTCATCTAGATTTCTTTCATTTTCAAGTGTTCATCAAGATTCTTGCTAGAGGTGCTCAAGTGTTCTTTATCTTGGATTTCTAAGTTCAATTCCTTCTTCATTGTCTTGTGAGATGGTGTTATTAAATTCTTGATATGAGGCGTCTCGAAGGAATACTGTCAAGTATAAGATAAGTAAACCCATCTTGTTTTCTCAGAGTTATCTTGGGTTGTATTTCACCTAAAGATTTTCCAAAGGATTGTTGCTATCATGATGTTATAAATGATTCAAGCTTTCTCCTCCTCCTCTTGGTGAAATAAGTTTTGCATATCTTGTTGCTCTTGATCAATCAAGTGTTGTTTTTCTGGTAGGTTGTCACCTCATAATTTTGAGATGTTTTTCCATAAGTCCAAAATAAGCTTGTTCTTTTCGTTGTTGGTGTTCCAACAACTCCGCTCAATCTCTTCTTCCTATATATGCTATTCAAATCCATTTGTGATAGAAGTTGTCATTGTCTTCTCAGTTCTCTTCTCTTCAAGATCTAGCTTCTATTATTTTGTTCCGGAGGCCTTGTGTTGTTGTTCTCTTCAATCCATCGTCTTGTTTATCAAGATCATGTTCTTCCCTTGCTTGTCCATTAACCAGTGGTTGTGAAATATTTTCATGTTCCTTCCATCTTCTGAAAGTTTGATTCTATTCCAACCAAAGTTTGATGCCTTTCTTTCAATTTGTTTCCATCATATCAAATTTTGCCTCTATTTCCTACCGAAGTGCTGCCAAAATTTCTTGTGAAGTCTTGCTTCTTTCTCATATCATTCTTATTCTCTTTGCATCCTTCATGTTTCATTGGTTTCACTCGTTTGTCAAGAAGCAACTATGTTTTACCTCTTGCTCTTTCTCTTCCCCTCCTCATTCTAGATCTCAGGACGAGATCCTCGTGTGGTGGAGGAGAGTTGTGACAGCCCGGGACCGATGTTCCAGAAGATTCCAGAAGATTCCCCTTTTATTTCCGTTCTCGTCATGTGTTCGTCTAGTTGTCGCATTCATCATAGAACCATTCGCATCATCTGCATTGCACCAGCTCCCGTTTTCGAAAACTTGCACCCGTTCGTAGTTGCCGGTTCTCTCTGTTTTGCCATTGCCCGTCTCGAGACCAACCACACACGCACGCACCCGCGACATCAGTTAAATAAAACCGTTGTTAAGTGCGCACAAAAGTATTTTCGGATTGAGTTGAAACTTGTCGTGCGGTCTTCTTATATTGTAGGTAGACCGCCCGTCGAATTTTGTCACGTTCCGAGTTCGTTTGATGCCCCGTCGGTTGTCCGTAGCAGTGCGGTCATTGGTTATCGTCGGACGTTTCACGGTGTTTTCAACTTCATGTCACGGGTCGCACTTCCCTCTCATCTCCCCTAGCCCCTCTGCACAGCCTAACCGTAACCCCCTCTCCGCTTCCGGTCCGTCGAGTCGATACCCGACAGTCCGGAAACGGATAGCATCAGATAACCCTAGCCCCCATTTCCTATTTATAGCCCCTAACTCCACCTCATTCCGCATGCAAACCCTAGCAGCCCCCACCTTCTCCCTCCTCCAGCCTCCAGCCCACCCGAGCACATCTGGGCCCGTTCGAGCCATCCGGGCCCGAATTGGCTCGTCCCCGAACACTCCCGGAGCTCCCCGAGCCTCCCATGGCGAGCTCGTCCCGTGCCATGGACGCAGCTCCACCATCGGTCGCCGGAGCCACCGGGTCGCCGGAGCCCCTGGTCGGAGTGCCGCCCACCGGACCTATCCGGCCGCTCCCCTCTTCTCTCCTCCTTCCCCTGCCTTCCTCCTCCCTCGCAAACCTCTCCCTCTACTACTCGCAGGCCCTCGCCACAGCCGGCCGCCTTCGGCCGCTTCGCCGTCGGGAACCGTCCCCTCCGGCCGGATCTGCCGCCCCGCCGCCAGATCTCCCGTCACCGGCCTCCCTTCGTAGCCCGCCGCCGCCCAGCCGCCCCTCGTCGCCGCTCTCCTTGCTGCCCGCTCGGGATCGGGCGAGCGCGAGCACCCAGCCGCGTTCGTTGACCGAGTAGTGCCCCCCCGCGTGGGCCAACGCCGTTCCCAAGCCCAGCAGCCTTGCCCGGCTGGCCCATGTTGGCTAGGGTGAGCCCAATTCCCCTTGTTTTTTTTATCTTTTGGCATTGCGATTTAAACGTCGATATATAATAATCCGTAAGTTGTGTTAAAATAATTTTAACATAAAAAATATTTAGAATATTGCATAGATTAATAATATGTCATTTGCATCCATGTTTAAAATAATTAACATGTCATTTTCTGCATTTTGCATATATGTCATATTATTGCATTATCATAATTATTTAACTATGCATCGTAATTAATAAAATCACATGTTAAAAATGTTCATCTCATTTGCACCGCATTTTCATGCACGATAAAAATTGTCAGCATGATGTTGCATATTAATTGCATTAATGATTGCTATAAGGTGATTAGGCCTAATACTCGCATATTTTATTGTGATTAATTTTCCACATGAACCTAAGCATATTATATATGTTTTCGGGGTAGAATAATCCATATGATTTATATTTGTCATATGAGAATTTTGTGTGCATGCCATTTTGCTATGATGCCCTTTTGTCTTTTTCGTGTGAGTTAATAGAGGCATGATATGAAATTATTTTCAACATGAGATATGCTCTTTGATATGTGTCCTAGCCCTTGGACATTTTGCTTGTCATACAAATGCATGTTTAGGCGTTATTTTGTTGTTGTCAACTTGCTATATAATTCTGCTGCTTTGAGATGCTAAAATATTTCTAAGTCTGGAATCTGTAATATTTTGTTACTGTCTTGCCATGTGACTTGCTAATGATCTAGAACCTTTTTGTGGTAGGTGTAATGGACTTATTTGTAGTTGATATTGTCCTTTAGTATGTTGTTCAGTTTCATGCCATAATATGACTTGTAACATATAGTTTCACTGCTGTCAATATGCCTTCGTGATAAAAAAACTGCACTGTCAAAACCTGCTATTTTCACTAAGTCTGAAACTGTTTTGAAGTAGCCATCTTGTGAGCTTCCTACCAAGTGATCCATGCATGTTTTGATTATGATTTGTGAAGATGAAATGATGTGGGTGTTATATAATACTGCCCCATGCTTAGTTTGTGCATTTTAGAATAATGTAACTTGTTGTTTTCAAGTGTGGAAAATGCCATCTTGCTGTTTTTGGCAGATTTCAACTAAAACTTGTTTTGATTATTGTGGTTGAACCGTAGCTCCGATTTGAACATGTTGCATATGAAACTTGCTTAGAATATCATGTAGTTTCATAATAACTTGTTGAATTCATGATTTGAAATGTTTGTGGTAGTTTTTCCCATGCATTTGCATTCATGGCATGTGCATTTTGTGTTGCTCATATCTTTTGGACCGTAGCTCCGTTTGAGATGTTATATATATGTAAATTGACTATAATGACGTGTAGAATAACATGGTATGCTTTATTCTGATGTTTAACAAATATAAAATTGAATAGTTAAGATCTGTACAAAATTCGAAATTAACATATGGGGTCGTTTTGGAAATGCTATAAGTTGTTTCTGGCCTCATTTAAGATGCCTAGTTAGTTAGTTTACTTATGCTTCACCTCTTGCCATGTTTAAAAACATTTAATATTGCCGTGTACCTAACAAGAGTGAACTAAATAATTCGAACATGGAGTTTCGTCAATATGCAACTCGTTGCATATTGAGCTTCACTTAATGTGTAGTATTTGATTGTTGTGAATTGTCATGCACTACATACTAAACCGGACATGCATCATATTGTCTTCACATCATGTCATGCATATGTTGTGGTGTATATTGTGTTGATTGTTTGTTTCGCATTGCGTCTTCTCGATAGAGTTTCAAAAGCGTTCGGAATGTGAGGATTCGTTCGACTACGTTAGCTCGTCTTCTTCGTGGACTCGGTCTTCTTCCGAGCGGGATCTCAGGCAAGATGACTCATTTCCTTGGATACCATTACTATCATTGCCATGCTTGTTGTCTCGTGTTTATATCGCTATGTCGTACTACATACCACTTGTTTGATAAGCCTCCCAACATTGCCATGAAAAGCCTCTAACCCCTCCACATCCCAGCAAACCTTGTTTGGCTATGTTACCGCTTGCTCAACCCTTCTTATAGCGTTTCTAATTGCAGGTGCATTTTCTTCCATATGTCAACATGGACCTTATTTTGTTATATCACAATATTTCTGCTATTTAATTTAATGCACATATACACTTGGTAAAGGGTGGAAGGATTTGCCTTATGCTCGGTGTTTTGTTCCACTCTTGCCGCCCTAGTTACTTGTGCACCGATGTTATGTTCCATACATGAGCGCTCCTAACATGCTCGGGGTTGTTATGGGGACCCCCTTGATTTTCGGGTGAGAATAAAGCTTGTCTGGCAAGGCCCAACATTGGTATTACATTTGCCTAATAATTAATAAAATTGCATAGGGACCCGCCGGCACCTGTGGATAATTAATCAATCCCCGGGCTAGTGCTCCTCATGAGTGTTGGTCCAAACTAGAGCACTGTGCGGGGCCAACCCGGGGCAATTCGGGAGATTTCAATCAGGCCACTGTACGCGTAGCTCATCTGCTGTGCCTTGAGAACGAGATACGCGGATCCTATCGGGATTGTCGGCACGTCGGGCAGCCTTGCTGGATTTGTTTTACCTTTCTCGAATGTCTTGAGTGAGGAACTCTGATTTTCTTCGGGCTATCTCGAGGTGTTGGATTTCCTTTGGAATGGCCTAGGATGATCACGAGATCCGTGGTTGAGGTTATTCCCGCTGCGTGTGGTTAATTTATGATGGATGAGTTGGAGCATCCCTGTAGGGTTAAATCTTTTCGAAAAGCCGTGCCCGCGGTTATGTGGCAAACTTGGATATTTTGTTTAACACACGGTCATAGCAACTTGAAGTAAACTCTAATAATATACACCAACTGTGTGCGTAACCGTGACTGTCTCTTCTCGTGAGTCCTTATCCGAAAGAGAACATGGTGGGGTTTTGTTTGACGTAAGTAGGTGTTCAGGATCAATTAGTGATCATTGCTAGTTCACGTCCGTTATGTGTAGACCACCATACTTTACTTATTGTACTCGTAAGTTGGACACTTAAATAAATGCTTAGTCGCTTGCTGCAGCCTCACCACTTAACCATACCTCACCTATTAAGCTTTAATAGTCTTGATACCCTTGGAAATGAGATTGCTGAGTCCCTATGGCTCACAGATTACTACAACAACAGTTGCAGGTACAGGTAATGCGATGATTTGACGGGAGCGCGTTGCTTGATTTGATTTGGAGTTCTTCTTCTTCATCATCTTCTTCATCATTCTTGTATGTGTTCCAGGCGGCAGCGTGGGATAGCAAGGATGGATGTCATTTTATCGTTTGATTTCGTCCGTAGCCGGACCCTGTACTTCTGTATGATGTTTGAGTACGTTGTTGTATTGATGTGACTCTGATGTAGCTTGTGGGGAGTTGAAGACAATTCCATATACTCATCTCTTCTGTACATGTACTTGTAATGATATCCAATCTTGCGAACGCGTCAAGATGCGCTTCTATCCCTGTCGAGGCCCTCCTGCCAAAACAAGGACAGGACTGCATCTTGGGCGTGACAGTCCTCTAGCTTCACGGGGAGGACGAGGGGGACAAGGCAAAGCTTTTGGTTGGCTCAGGGGGCACGGGGGTGGCTGGAACTATGGCGGTGCGATGGCGATGGGTCGGCCATGGCAAGGAGAGGAGGGAGAAGCAAGAGAGAGAGCGCGCGGTGACGGAGAGAGGGAGAGGACAAAGGGGCCATGGCGAGGGGGCCTCGCGCTGGCGCTCTCAGCGGTCTCCAGGCCAGCAACCAGGCAGGGAGGAGCTATCCTGGCGCGTGCCCATGCACGGCGAGCATGTGCCCCTGTCCTCCTGACAAGAGGACATGGATGACTGGCATGGGCCAGCTGGGACGGCTTCTCCTGGGCCTTTTCTCTCTTTTTTTTCTTTTTCTCTATGTTTTTTTCTAATTCTGACATTTGTTTTATTTCTTTTTCAGGAACAAATGCTTTTATAAAATATCCCAAAAGTTTTATATAATTAAGTTTGAATATTTCAAACTTCTATAAAAAGTTTCAGGATATTTTGGAATGTAAAGTAATGATAATGCTTTATTTGGCATTTTTAGAGGCATTATTATTTATTTTTCAATTGCTATAATTTTTTAAATATTTAAAATGGCCCCTGATATATTCATGTCCATATTTATCAGACATAGGGAACATTTTGTATGTGCATTTTGAGTTTGTTGAGTTTTCACAAACTTTTAATTAATTTGATTCCAATGTGAGCTTGGGGTTTCTTTTAATCCCCATTTCATGTTGATACAAAATTGAGTTATGATGCACACACATGCTTTGCTATGGCATCTAGCTAGGGATGTGACATTTAGTCTCTATGAATGGCTAGTGACACCCATGGGCTTATCCAAGGCACCCAGTACTTTTATGCGAGTCATGCATCATGTCTTAAAACACCTCATTGGTGATTGGATGGTCGTATACTTTGACGACATTCTTGTATTACTGAGTCTCTTGAGGAGCATTCTAAACATGTTAGGGAAGCATTGCAAGTTCTTAGGAATGAAAACTTGTATGCTACCATGAAAAAATGCACTTTTGGTGTTGAGAAGGTAGTTTTCCTATGATTTGTGGTTTCTTCTAAGAGTTTTCATGCTGATGAAACTAAAATTGATGCTATTAAAACTTGGCCCACACACACAATTTTGCAACAAGTGCATAGTTTCCTTGGACTAGTCGGCTTCTACTGTCGCTTTGTTAAGGATTTTAGCTCAATTGCATCTCCTCCATATGCTTTGAGCAAGAATAACGCACCCTTCATTTGGGGACCAACGTAAGACACCATGTTCCTTGAGCTTAAAAACATGCTTAATCATGCACCTTTTCTTGCCTTACCCAACTTTTATAAAAGTGTTTAAGTGCATTGTGACGCCAGTGGTAATGGCATGGGTGGTGTGCTACTGCAAGAAAAGCACCCAATTGCATACTTTAGTGAGAAACTTTCCGGCGCTCAACTTAACTATCCCTTATATGATACAGAATTCTATGCTTTGGTGAGATTTTTACTTGTTTGGGAGTATTATCTTCGCCCACATGAGTTTGTTATTCATACTGATCATGAAACTCTCAATTATCTTAAAGGTAAAACTAAGTTGAACAAATGGCATGCTAAACGGAGTGAATTCATTGAGTCCTTTCCGTATGTAATCAAATACATTATGGATAAAGAAAATGTTGTGCCGGATGCTCCTTCTCGCAAATGCATGCTCGTTACTCAACTTGAATTAAATGTCATTGGTTTTGAGCTTATTAAGATTTGTATGAGCATGTTTTTCCTTTTCTATTACTTATGCTAAGTGCCTTGTGAAACCTTCTTGGGAAAACTACTACATGAAAGATGGCTATCTTATGCATGCTAACAAACTTTGTATAACCGAGTCTTCTCTTTGTTTGTTGCTTTTGCAAGAACTCATGGTGGAGGACTAATGGGTCACTTTGGATGCGACAAGACATATGCCGCCCTCTCCAACATGTACTTTTGGCCAAAGATGTTTCATGATGTTGCATGCTTCACCAACCGATGCTCTACATGTCGCAAAGCTAAGTCAAAAGCTCAATCCCATGGTCTTTGGATGTGTCTTCCTATACCATTTCGTGCTTGGTTTTGTAACATCCCAAAATTTGGAATGTTATATTATTCACTAGAATGATTGATTGTTTGATTGCGTGATTGCATTTGAGTGAAATTTGAAACTTTTCAATGAGAGGGAATAAAATGACTTTCCCCTTAGTGTTTTAATTCAAATTCATCCATTTCTAATCAATGAGAGAATATAACATGACTTCTTCAAAATAAAGGATCCGAAAATTTGAATTTTTTTGAAATATTATATTTAGAATCCATTTCATAATTGGTTCTATTTCAAAGTTTGAATAACTCAAATGCGATGACCAAATTCAAAATAGTGGGTGGAGCAACATGACCCTCCAAACTAGTGGCAAATTTGAATTTTATTTGAATTTACAAACCTTAGAAAACTATTTAGTAAATATTTCATAATAGATTTCAAAGCCATTTTGAAGTGGTTTTAAAATTTATTTTTCTCCAAAAAATAACTTGGAAATTAGGTTAAAATGATTCCCTTCAATATAAAAATGGAGAGAAATGAATTTAAAATCATTTTGGTATTTTTGAAAATACTTTATTGCATTTTGTATGCAACAGTAGCACTATTTGAATTTTCTGATCTTATGGGAATTTTGTTTAACAGTGAAAATATGTTCATCTTTTAGAGTTTATTTTTCTGTTCATTTTGATATATAATATGTCTATATAAAAGTATTTTAGTTTTTACTTTTATTCAACTTCCTTTTCTATTTTTGTTTTTATAAAAAGGAAATCTTATTTTAAAAGGAAAACCCTAAGCCGGTCCAGCTACGGATCTGGCCCAGATCCCCTTGGAACGGATCCGATTCCTCCTGGGATCAGCCACCGATCTCTTTCTCCCTCCCTCTCCCTCACTGACCGTGGCCCCACCCCACCGATGGAAAGACCCCGCAATCACCTTCCTCCACCTTCCTTCCTTCGCCGGGGCCAATCGGATCCGCGACGATCTCCTGATCCCCTCCCATTTTGGAGCACCCTAAACCTTCCCTATAAAGCCCGAGGCCCCGTCGACACGTTCCCCTCCTTAACCCCCCTCCTCCCATGCCTTCCTCTCACTGCACTGCATCGGCGGAGTCCGAGCACCACCACCATCGCCATTATCTCATACCGCTCCACTCCAACCGCCCCGAGCCTCGCCAAGACCACCATCATCGTCGTCGCGCTCGTCTACGTCACCTGGTCTTCTCCACCATCACAGAGGACCCCTTGAGTGCCGCCCTACACGGCCCCGTCGCCTCTGCCCCGCTACTCCACCATAGCGGAAACTCCCCTCGCTATGAGCTCGACCCTCTCCCTCCTCCGTTAGATCTTAGAAGAACGGCCACGATTGGATCTAGTGTACCGGTTTGTTTGGATTGGTTTATTTGTAAATGAAATGCCGATTTTTTTAGTTGGTTTAACCAAACCATTTTCTTTTATTTAGTGATCGTCTGCTCGTTAGTTTGCAAAATGCACACCCCTCAGCCTAGATTATTTTGAGTCATTGGTTGATTCTTTCTGCATGAGTTTAAGAAAATTATGATGTTTCTGTAGATACCAAATTTGACCATGTTTGAAATTTTTCAATTTTAATTCAAATAGATTTGATTCAAAGACCAAATTGCTTGTAACTTGAGTTTAAAAATAGGTTTTGAGTTGATTCTTTTTGCTACTTGTCACTAGTGACTTATTTTAACAGTACGCAGAATTTGAGAATTCTTAGAATATTTCAAATTAGGACTTTCAGCAAAACAGATTCTGTTTTAATTCTTTTTACGTTTACTTCTATTCCTTTTGTTTTAATTGTTTTAAATTTGTTTTCTTTTATATTAGTTGACAAGTTTCACTTTGTTTTTTGTTAGTTAAAAGTAGTATTTCAACAAGAATTATTTTTATTTTATTTACTATTATTGATTGCATGAAATTAGTTCTAGTAAATTCATAACATGCAAATTGATTTCAATGCTAAAATTTCTTTTAAAAAATATTTTGTATAAGTTGTTTGTGGTTTATTATTCTGTTAACCTTAGCTATAGCTGAAATTGTTTGTGGCTTAATTCTAGGTTAACCACGTTTAGGTCATAAGAAATGTTTAATAGAAACTTGTCAATTAGTTATTTTATTTAAATAAAGGATTATGAGAAAATAATTATTGTTATTTATTTGTTTTATATTTTTGTTTTCTGTTATTTTATTATCTTAGTGTTTACTTTGTTGTTGTTCTATTAGTTAGAAAACGTATGGTCTTTAGTGTGTTGTTTTCATATATCTTAGTTGTTCTTCAAAAGTAATTCTTTTTGCTAGTAAAATATTTGCTAAAATACTTTTGTTAGATTTTACTTTTTGGTTGCCTTGTTTCTATTGAAAATAGTATTATTTGTAGAGAAATCTACTTTGGTTGTTTTGATGAAGTTTTGTTGTTTTAACTTTTGTCCTAAGTATTTCCATCATCACACCCCTATTCTGTTTAATTTTTGTGTTGCTTCTTGTTGGTTAGTATGGATTGCTAGAAGTGTTTGCTTATGAGAGCAATGTTTGGTTATAGATTTCATCAGAGTGTGACGAATAGTTCTATCAAGTTATTTTCTGAGTGCGATTCTATCTTCATCAACCTTACCATGCAAGTTCACTTTGATCATCTTCTAATACCTATGTTTTATTTGCATTAGAATCAATCTCTCCATCATACATCTAGTAGGATATTGATCTTGAACTTGTGGTAGTATTATGAGGTAGGAGAAACCCAACACTCTGTTACCATTGCCCGGAAAGGGATGGTACTTCACAATTGCTATGCTTTTAGTAGACGGGGTTTGATTGTGAGATTCAGGAGTCTTGTGAGGTTAATTAATTATTTCAAGACCTGCATGATGATCAAGACTTCAAGACTTCAAGGACTCAGTATACCTCTGGGTGGATTGGACATGCATTTTGGCAGCCCGATATCTACCATGGTCATGCGGGAAATCCTGGTATCTACCTGGGATCATCCCAACGGAATGCCACCTAGGCTCAAAGAGATGGATGGATACTTCTAGTCCAAAATACTTATGTGGGCAACCGCAAGTCAATATGATCTCTGGCTTGGTTGACCTTAGTGGTGACTCTGGTAAGTTAGATTGCTACGAGATGTGGAAGAACGGTAGGACTGGATGGGCACTGACTTTCTGTTAGAGGATCGCTTTGGAAGACCATGTTTCGACCGTCTCATTCTCAAACATCGGGAAGTGTGAGGACCCAATGAGAGGGACCGAATCTTGCGGGTAAAGTGTACAAACCTCTGTAGAGTGTTAAACTAAACGATTAGCCGTGACCCCGGTTACGAACGACATGAGCATCGGAGATGATACTATCAGTCACTCTCAAGAAAATTAATAAATTTTTATGATGAGTGGGTATATTAATAATTTTGGGACATGATAATTGGTTGGTGGAACCATCTCATTAAATACCAACTTTTGTAGTGAAATTCCGTTTGACTCCTTTGTTGTAGGGAAAGTAAAATGAACTTTACTGAAAAATTCAGATATAGAGCCACAAAGCCTTTTGCATATAGAATAGTCTTTGTCATTTTATTTTATGGCGATGTTGCCGGTACATTCAATGTAATGACGTACACGGCTGCAACGTCTTATGTTGTAGATTCTTTTCTACGACGAGTAAGAGTACGATTCAGGGTTATGATCTACACTCAACCTGCCATTGGTGTTTATTGGGATTCCACTCCCATTGACTGTTTCCGCTGAGACTTAAGATGTATATATGAGATCATGTAACTCACCCTCGCCACCAGTTCCGTGGCTGCGCTACTCCCCTCGGGCGTGCCACCCCCATTGCTATTCTTTGACCTACCCTATGTCAAAGCCTACCAAGTGGCTCTCCGCTGCTTCTTTGGTTGCGGCAACACCATGGGACTCGCGTTTGAGGATGGTTGCAGTTACTACTGTTGTCTCGACATTACAACTCTGGAACTACATCTCGCAACGCCCCTTTACATCGTCTTTGACTTCTCCAACAGACACCTTGATGACATCATCGTCGCTGGTCTACTCCAAGCTGCCCTTGGCGGCTGTGCTACCGATTTATTCGTCGCCATGTGCTCCCCTCTTCTCTTCCGCTTCCATGTGGCCTCTCCGCATGTCACTCACAACATCCTAGAGCAAACCACAATCTGCCACTGTAACTACGCCTTCCCCTTTGCTAGAACCCTCCCCCTGCTTCCATCTCATCCTCCTAGTGCTGCCACTTGCATGCCGCTTGCTCACCTACTGCAAATTCCACATGACATATGCCTTCACTTTGAAGGTGTGGTATGGGAGTAGCTCCAATCTCCAGTTACTATCGACCCATGCACTTAGCTCCATGGATGCCGCATGTATGTGCGGGTCATCCAATTCCCGTTCCAACTCTGTACAACCTCCTTTGCCCTAATTCTTCTGCACTTGTTTGGTGGTCACTGCCCCCACTACAATGTCCCTGATGATGGTGAATCATGCTTCTCCTTCATCGCCACCAATCCTGCTATTTCCAACCTCATCGCCTCCATGGGAGATTTCTACAAAGTGGGCAAGGTGATCCGCTTCCCTCATCACAGTTCTTGGGGGGGGGCACCGGACGCTTGCCATCCAGCGAAGCCTTACCCTCTCCAGTCGGAGCCTCGTCGTTCTCACCATTGGCGATCTTCCTTGCATCTCTGCCAGCCACGTCACCAACTCTGGACCTGCCTAAGGTGAGATGCCATCGGCCTGGTATTAGCTTTTTTTACCATATGCTGCATATTAACGACTTTTACACCTCCCCCCACAACATGCACTACACCTTTCACGATCATATTTTTTGGATAACCTTCGTGCCAATTACTGTTAAACCTAATGAGCTGCTGGTTGAGTCGCGCTAAATCGCTGTTTCTCGGTCAAACAAGATTTCCATGCAGTCAAGGTTCATGAGCTCATTTTTTAATCTCGCATCTTCTCCCGCTCGGCCAAAGTTCAAATTCTCAAGCTGGGGTCCCTTGACTTTGTAGGTTTTCATCCTTTTCTTTTTGACCAACGAGAATCAGCCGTTGCTCACTGCAGTCATTTCCATGCGATCTATAAAATAAAAACACACACACACACCTGCCACCACGCTCCGCATCCATCCTTGGCCCTTTAGATCAACAGGACTCGCATGACCATGTACTGCATCCGACACCCCCCCTCTGGCTCGCTGCACGGACGCTCAGCTCAAGAGCCCTTTGCCCACTCCATGCACAATGATGGCGGAGCGACGGTGGCAGCCATATTAAATCTCTCAAAAGATCTATACATAGACAACTGTGTTGCGTAGGCGTGCGATGCTCGCGCGGGATCCCAGGCGCCCCCTCATGTCTCTCTATCTGCGCCAAATTTGGACACCCCACTCCACCCTCCTACGTCTAATCCGGACAGCGCTATACCACCCCTTGTCTCCCCCCGTATAGCCTTTGCATCTGCACCTTGCTAGGATCATGCATCAGAAACTGACGAAGCCCAGCAGTCACGCTCGCCCGTGCCACCCGCTCAACCTACTCCTGACCACCATCTTGCCATCATCATCGCCCCTAAACCCTCTCTACAGCCTAACCGGCCCGCTCGATCCCGACCACATGACCCCCAGTCGCCTCATCTACTTCAGCCCTCAAAGGATCATGATGTCCTAACACCAGATATGCCAAATGCGTGGTCGAACAATGCCATGATGAGATCGTATCGAGATGCTCTCCTCTGCTCTCCCCGTCCTCACAGCCACCCGCAGCCCCGCCCACCATATATATCTCGTCGCCCCCTTTTCCCCCTCCATCTTGGCCCTCAGGCACCAACCTACTCCAAGAAGAAAAGATGCTACTTCCGGTGCCTCACCCTAGATCACTCTGTAGAAGTCTGTGGTGATCCTGTCCGTTGTGCCCGCTTTTGGCGGAACGGCCACCATAGCCGCAACTGCAGGTACCAACGGATCTGGCCTCTCTTCCCTCCACTTCCCGATACATTTCCTCCTAGCCCTAACCCAGCTTTCTGCGCTCGTAGCATGAACCCTGGGAGCTCATCCGCAGTGGCTCCCTGCGACCCATGCACCCTCATGATCGACAACGTCCACGTCATCCTCTCTAAGCCCTTCCTTGCTATCTGCGTCCCTGCCCCTTTCATTGTACAAGGCGTGCCCATTGCCCCAAACGTGGCCCTTCCACGTCCTCCCTCACCTCCACACACATCCGCACCCCCTCCCACTCCCAGCACTCCGCTACATGCCTCCATCCACACCAGTTCGTCCCCGTTCGACACAGAAGCCATGCGAGATCATATCTCCGACGTCTTCGCCGCATCACAATTCGAAACAACCACCTCTCATGTCTCCGCATCTGATTTTGAGGACGAACTGCCTCGCCCGAACCATGAGGCTAGTCTCATTCCACCTTTCAGTGACATGCCTCTTGTCGCCGCACCACCCTACCTAGTGCACTGCCCATGTCGCTTCGCTTTAGCTCACCTCCAAAACCCTGTCCCCAACCCTACAGCCCTCATCTGTCGTGCCATCCAGCATACTTGCGGCAACACATCCTTTGACATGGGTGGATCTTGGAGTGGGGTCGCCTGTCTCACATTCCACACTCCTGCTACATAGAACGACGTCATCTGCCGTAGCCCCATTGACTTTGAAGGCAATGTGGTCACTATAGAACCAGTTGAGCATGCTGACTGTGTCATTGTCGTCTTCACCGCCCTCGTGGAAATTGAGGTCTCCGAGTTCCCACAAGAGCTATGGCAAAACGATGGCATCCTCTTCGCACTAGTCTTCCTAGGTGACTTCTGCGCCGTGGACGATTTCTGTCTCCATGGCATAGATTACACCTCGGTCCGCGCCCTTGTCCTGCTCTAGGCCAGCAAATCAACTCCACCTGGTCTTGTCATCCAGCTCCCCCCACAATGAGATCAACATAGCCAAAGTGGTCTAAGTCTCCCGCTGGCATCATGGCAAGGACGCCAACCCGTTCGATGGCGAGTCCTCTGACGACGACTCTACACCGCTCTCCCAGTGCACCTCCCTAGGCCCTCTTTCTCCCGACAACATCACCCCAGTGGTCTCTGCTATCCGTGCCGGTTGGCAGGCGGACCCCACCTACGGTGGCACCAGGCGGGTTGCTCCACAGGCTGACAGCGGCTCACACATTCCTTCGGCATATCTTACCGGCGTCACAGGCGAATCCGCTCTGTCGTCTGCTTTCTCAGCTCCTGCCGCTATGTGTCAAACTCTCACCATCTTTGACAGTGACTTAGTTGGCTCTAAGGACATGCACATCCCTCTCCTGCATGCCTTTCATGACGACTCAGTGGACATGGTTCATGCACCACCTGAGACTTCACTGCCCACAACTGCCATCCATCAGACCCCTCAGGTCGGCCCCATTACACCACCTGCACTGCCCGTTGGCCTGTCAGATGACGCTCCGACCGTTGTTTCTTTCATGCCATCAGATACGTCCGCATTTGCTGCGTTCGTACCTCCCACTCTCGACCACTCCACCCTTACAGCCCTCACTTTCTCTACTGGGAATCTGCAGCCGCAAAAGATCCCTCTCTCCAGGACCTTGACACACATGACAACACTATATGTAAGGAACGCCGCAAGACATCTTGCAACCTCTCCTTGTCCAAAGACAAGCTACGTCGTAGAGCGTGGTTTGTTGGCAAGGAGGCTATCTACACCAACATGACCTCTAAAGCCATCAATGACAAGTTTACTCGCCTCTCTTCTACGAACATCGACACAACCATTCACCATGCCATCTAGGAGGCCCACCTCGACGCTGCTGATGGCCGCCCTGCCTCTGTTGAAGAACTCGCCACCATTGCGTTGTTGTCTGGAGCTGATGAAGGTTAGGTTGCAGCGATCCTGGGCTCCGAGGACTCTTACTCCGGTGATGAGAGTGGTCCATGATCTACATACTAGGTATGTGCTGCCCCACGGCGTCGGGGCCTAAACTGATGCTGACACCTGTCTCTGTTAAGCTCCTATGCGCTAAGTGTGTCTTCATCATGTTGCTCTCATGCCCGCGGACACTAGGTCCAGTGCTATCCTCGAGCCATTATGTAATATTTCCTATCATAGAACTCGTGTACTTTTGCTTATCCAGTTAGTGTATGCTTTGTCGTAATGAGTGCTCCTAAAATGTCGACTTTTCTTGGAATGTACATGCCTTGGGTCATGATGCCTAGTGTTCTGACGTTTTATCTGAATTGATCATGATTAAACCTCACATTGCCCTCTTGCAAGAATCAAAACTAGACTCCTACTCTGATACAAACTAAGATCGTTCCTGCCGCGGCATCTAGACCAAGTTTTTCCAATGCCCACGATTGGCACAGCTGGCGGCACTATCTCTGTTGTTAACACAACCTCTCTCCAAGTTATCTCGCCCACACAGCTCTCCTTCTCATCCACCATAACTCTAAACTCCAAGGCATGTGCGTGCAACATTGCCATCACTAATATCTATGCCCCCTCTTCATGTGCGCTTAAACAATCCTTTCTCGACGAGCTCCTAACCATCTCACAACCGGATGATATTCCTTGGTCCATAGTTGGAGACTTCAACCTCCTCCGCTTCCCCCTCCGACAAAATAGCAATGCATTTAGACCATAGGAGGCCAACGCGTTCAACCAAACCATAGATGACCTGGCTCTTATTGAGTTGCCGCTCCTGGATCGCCAATTCACATGGTCAAACAATAGATCAACGCCCACTTTAGAACGGATCGACCGTGCTTTTTTTAACCTTGCTTGGGACGAAGCCTTTCCTAAGACATCTCTCTCATCACTCACACGTTTCATGTCCGACCACGCACCCTCCTCATACATGTCACCACAACGATCCCTAGGTTCAACTTCTTCAAATTCGAGCCGGGGTGGGCCAAATTATGTCCATGTTCTGATATTGTTAGGAAATGTTGGCCCTCACATCAGCTCTCATTGATTAACTCGGCCGCCAACCTTGCTTCATCGCTAAAACAAACTAGGGCCTGCCTCAAAAAATGGGCACGTTCACGCATTCCTACACCCCTACGTGAATCTCGTTGCAAATCTGCAATCTCTGCACTCGACCATGCCGATGAATCGAGATCTCTCTCCCAATCAGAAATTCTCGCTCGTAACATCATCATCTCCATCCTAAAGTGCACAATGCAGGAGAAAATGACATACTGGAGATGGCGGGCTAAAGTCTCACGGGCCATCAATGTGGGAAGAACACAAAACTTTTCCACATGTATTCCTCCTAACGGATCTGGAAGAACAACATCTTCTCACTCTCACAATACGGAAACGGTTTCACCTCTCACCACCACAAAGCTGAGATCTTACGGGACTTCTTCATCTCCCTCATTGGTACACCAACAAACACATCACGGGCCTTTGACCTCAACGCAATCTAACCACAGCCTATGGCCGGCCTCTATGCTCTACATGAAAACTTCTCAAAAGACGAAATCAAGGTTTCCTTCTTCCAAATGAACCCCTAGGCCAACCCTCGGCCAGATGGCTTTGGACCCTCCTTCTATAGATCATATTGTCCCACAGTCAAAAGCCTAATCCTACCCTTCTTTTCCCAATTTCATCAAGGTGTGGCTGATACGAAACGCATCAACCGTGCTCAGATCGTCCTCCTTCCCAAAAAGGAGGCGCCAACATCACCCGACGCCTTCAAACCCATCTCACTTCAGAACTGTGCTATCAAAGCAGTTGCCAAAGTCTTAACCGTTTGCCTCAAGCCTCTCATACCTATGTTAGTACACGAAAACTAGAGTGGTTTCATCTTTGGCAGGAATATTGCGGAGAACTATGTTTTTGCAGCAGACCTCATTACCTCTTGCCATACACGCAAACGGCCTACCATTGTCTTCAAGCTAGAATTTCGGAAAACATTCGATTCCGTGGCATGGCCAGCCCTGGATAAGATCCTCCTCGTAGATGGATTCTCTCATACCTTCCACAATTGGATCCAAAATATACTACACACGGGCAAAGCGGCCATCCTCCTAAATGGTGTACCAGGCAATTTGATCGAATATAAGATGGCCTTAGGCAAGGTAACTAGGCCTCTCCCTACCTTTTTTCACATCATTGCTAACCTCCTCCAGCAACTAATCCTACAGATCTCAGAATTTGCTCTCCACCACCCCATCTTCTCCCACTTACCGCCACCGTACTTCAATACGTTGATGGCACACTCATTGTTGTTGCCGCCTCTCCGGTCGCTGCCACAACGTTAAAAGTAATCTTAGAAAAATTTGCGCAAGCTACAGGCCTGACCATCTACTTCTCCAAAACCACTCTAGCCACTCTCCACACATATGACACCACGGCTACTGCCACTGCCCTTGCCATGAGTTGCATTCGCGCCCCCTTTCCTCAAACTTAGCTCGGCTTATCGCTTGCCCCAACCAAACCTCCATCCAATGCCTTCGCTACCTGGTAGAACGCTCCCGTGAATTATTAACGGGCTGGTGAGCCAAACTGCTAGATAAAGGTGATCCTCTCATCCTCATCTTCACGGTTCTCGATTCTCTTCTCACCTACTTCATGACGGTCTTTTGCATCCCTAAAAAAGACCTCAAAACCATTGACTCACTTTGTAGGGCCTTCTTCTGGGCGGGAGAAGATTCTTGCTTAGGAGCTCAATGCCTTATTGCATGGAAAAATGTTTGTGCACCTACAATGTATGGTGGTTTAGAGATTAAAAACATGCAAGTTCAAAACAACTGCCTACTCATGAAATTCGATGTTAAAACCTTATCCTCTACTCTAGCCCCGTGGCTCGATTAGCTAGACCTTCAACATCCAAACGCTCTAGTCTCTTCCTCCCACCAAACCTCCTTTATTTGTCGCACCATATCACAACAATTCGCCACCCTTCAGAAAATTTCCTTCGTTTTAACGAACAATGGGTCACACACATAGTTCTGGCTTGATAATTGGCTGACCCCAAGACCTCTAGCTACCACCTTCCCTCAACTCTTCTGATACTCCACCTTGGAGAGAGTAAAAGTTTCAAATAGTATGCATTTAGGTTTAAAAGATAACCTCCGTAATCGTCTCTCCCTTATGATAGAACAGGAGTTCATTTCGTTGGTGGCTATTTTGCAGGACTTCGTTCCTTCGGTGGAGGAGGACCAAAGGTTCCTACTTCGAGGGCATGACTTCTGCACCAAGCAAGCGTATGACACCCTCACGGCTTGGCCGGATAACGATCCCCTTGGTCCGCTCATATGGCACTCCAAGGTCCTGCGCAAGATCAAAGTTTTCGCTTGGCTACTATTTAAGGGTCGTCTCAACACTAGGGTTAACCTTGCACACAAGCATATCATCACCACCGACATATGCCTTCGATGTGCTATTGTGCCTGAAGACTCCATATGCACCTCTTCGTCACCTGCCCACTTACCAACCGGATTTGGCACCGCCTTGGTCTTCTACCTCAGACGGACGACATCTATGAGCTATGGGATACCCCACTACCCCATAAACTTCCACATGAACCATGGCCGCTAGTTCTCATGATGCTACTTTGGAAAATCTGGGCAGCACGTAATTATATGTTGTTTAGAAGTATTGATTAATGTACTGTAATAACCCTCAGGTCCATTATTGCTGATTTAGATCTTTGGTCACACCATCTCATGGACACGGGTGACAAGGAGGACTTCTTCTCGTGGCATTCCTACCTCTTTGCACGCTGTGTCGTGCCTATGTAATTCTGTAATTGCTGCTTTGTAGCCTTTGGGTAATATATTCAGGTGGGGAGCTCCCCTAGTAGTTCTCAAAAAAATAAGAGGTATATATCAGTTTTACGTTATTTACATGTGATTGCACATTGATATATATATTGATGTATTGTGTGTGCCAACATACTGATCCAGGGATGGCACTAACACATAGATGCTTGACTCGTTTTGAGCCCGGATGCTACACAAATGGTATCAGAGCGCATGTTGACTGTAGGACGTGACCTTAGAAATTGGAAAGCCCATAGGACAGGATATCTCTTAAAATTATTCTCAAAAAAGTTACTTCTTATCCTTTCTGAGTTTTATCAAATAGTTAGATAATACCCTTGTCCATTTGACCACTATGGATGGAGCTACAAAAATATTGAAGGTTATAAAGACCTAAAGAAATCCAAGATTTTATGCCCCCTAGAAGCCCAAACACCTGTTGTATACTCTCGTTAGATACGATGATTTGTGAGGTGTCATTTGTGTGCATTTTTTTGACAGCCACAAATAAAACATATTTTTAAAACTATTGTTTGTATTTTGTGTATCTCCCTCCTTCTCTTACCCATCTCATCCCCAAAACCATGGACCCAATAGATGGCGAAGGAAGCTGGACTTGTATTCTATGGACCAATGACCTAGCTGGAGGGAGAAGTATGGATTCAAAACATGGAGAATCACTTCGGGAACTACTCGATTGCCAGGAAGTATGAGTTTCAATACACTCTTCAATACTTTATCCAAAGTGTTGCCACTTGGTGGAAAATGCATCGCCGTACAAGGATGTAATGGAGCAAAAACGTGGGAGGAGTTCAGGAAGAATGTGTTAAGAGCCCGGCTCATCTGGAAGCACTGTGATAGCCCGATAAAGAAGCTTTGTGCTTGCAAGATCTATGGATAAATAGGACACACCTAGGAAGAACACCAGGATGGATGCTCTCATTGTGAAGAAAACCACCGAGTTGAGGAATCCCAACTAGTCTGGTGACTTGTTTCTTGTGTGAAGGTACCACCCACTACCCGACACAGTGCCACATTTACCCCAAGGTACAACAAGTTGTCATGCAGCAAAAAGAAGCAATGAAGGACACATTCAAGGGAATTTTTGAAGAATCTGTAGTGAAGGAAGATTTGGAAGACCTGATGGACAAGGCCTAACCAGATTTTTCTTTAAAGCCTCCTACTCATGTGGAGAAAAGGGACATTTCTTCCAGGATTGCATGAAGGAAAACCAAGAAAATCTAGGATACTTTCCCACTGAAAAAGTGGGGCTTGATCCACATGAGATAGAAGAATTTATCGAAATGAAGGAGACCAGGAAGAGAAAGATCGTGCATTCCCAAAACAACCCAAACCCAACAAAGGATAAGAGTCATATTACCTGTTTTGAATGTAAGAACACAGGTCACTACACCATTAAATGCCTAGAAAGGAAGCGAAGAACCCCAAGGAAATCACATAATCACAATAAAGCCCCGAGACATGTCAGAAGTCATTTGTTTGAGCTGTAGGGAAGCAGGACATTTTGCTAGGAAATTCTTAGATGAGAAGAAGGCTTGTAGCAAGTAAGTGATATCTTGGGTATTGGAATAAAGAATGTAATATGTGTAGTAGGAAGCACACTTATTTTTTCATATGGAGTTTAACTACGAAATGGAAGACTTGGAGATTGTAATAATTCATGAAAGTTGACATGTCCTATAGTAAAAGGCTCTATGAGATTTTTATGTTGTTAACAATTACTTTGAACCACTTATGTGGGTAAACATGGATGAAAATGAGTTGTTGATGTATAAAGATGGATTTTTCTAAAGTAAAAGGATACAATATAATATGGTCAATGGATAACCCAACACCATTTAATTTAAGGATAACAATACCCAGTAAAATGTTGGGAAGTGAATTTGAAGCTTTGTTTGGATGATATGGATATTATCCAAGGAGATACATACATTACTCGGAGTACCCTTTTCTGACATCTACAGAAGACATCCCTTTACGAGTCTTTCCTCAAGGGCCCAGAGACGATCATGACCCTGACTAGTGATCATGATTACCCAAGGATCCTGAAGGATATGATGAAGCACATCCATATTGAAGAAGATGCAGTCTACAAAGGCTACCAATTCATGGAAAATGGACTGGAACTCTGGTATGTGGAGATACATCTACCCATGTGAAAGGAATTTGCCCAAAGACTATGGGGCAATACTTTTTCATCTCTCGTGTACCCCAAGCAACTTTCTTCAATGTTGTTCATGAAGCTACCATGCACGCCATAAGGAAGATTGGAGAAATACTTGAAGCAAGACTCCGCCATAATCTGGAATACCTGAGAGAGGTGCATACAGAGATGATGGAGATGAACTTGATATCCACCATGATATAGCAAAATATGGATGATTTCAAGGAGCACACCGCCAACTTCGAGTGGTACTAAAATATATCCAAGGGGTCCAAATGAATAAAGTTGGAAGTGATGCTTGACCATACCAAACTATGTGGATGGCAGCATTTGTAATAAAGGACTTTTAAATTTGGAGTTTTAAGAAGGGATTAAGGGTGTAATAAAGAATTGAATATGAGGAGAATATGATTTTTGATGAACCAACACCTGTATTGGTAAACAGAAGAATGGGAAGGAAAATTAATTCCACAAGTGGAGTATATTAGGAATAAGTCTCAAAATCTTTGAACATTACCCCAAGATCATAAAGGAAGAGGTTGTGATTTGATCAACAGACGTTTTGTTAGGAGCACACGTAAACCCTGAGATTTTTGAAGGAACGATAGATTTTTGTTAAGCTTTGCAAAATCAATGGTTTTATTCGAACTTCGTTCGTGCAAAAGAGAAATTCTACAACGCTTACGAGAAACCCCAAGTGTTAGAATACGAGATTCCCTTAACCATATGCAAGGTAATGATTTCAGTGCGACATGGAATGCCCACCATGACGACTTACTCTTATCATTTCTCTTGCTATTCCGAATGGTAAATCTGAGAGACTTACCCATAGTAAAGAGATGACGTTCTTTGAAGCTTTTGTTAAGCCTTAGAATGGTATGATGAAATCCCCTTATACATGACAATTGTTGTCACACGTAGGAATTTTTCCGTGAGGAATGAAGCCAAGACCATTTTCACAGTAGGATAACCGCTAATGGTAGACCACAAATGAGATCATCGATAAGTTATTTAGAATGATCACGAGACATGTCAGTTAAGAAGACCCAGTAATGAAAGAAATTTGCTTTGATATGAGGACACAAGACTTGGAATAAAATGTGAAGAGCATCACCGAAGGAGCTGTTGTAAAGAATGTGAGGAGACAAATATTACAAAGGACCCTAGAGGATCTTTTCTATGATATTGAGGAACTAGTAACTCTCATTTTAAGTGTGGTAGCCCCACACTTCCAGGTCAATGGATTTGCTAGAAGAACCCCAAACCCTAACCTTTTCTTTCTAGCCCTTCCGAATCTCGAGGAGGAGATTCATTTTAAGTGTGGTACGTTTGTAACATCCCAAAATTTGTAATTTTAAATTATTCACTAGAATGATTGATTGTTTTATTGAGTGATTGAAATTGAGTGAAATTTCAAAGTTTTTAAAATTGTTGAATGAGAGGGAATAAAATGACTTTCCCCTCTGTGTTTTAATTCAAATTCATCCATATCAAATGAGTGAGAGAAGATAACATGACTTATTCAAAATAAAGGATTTGAAAAAGTGGACTTGAATTTTTTTTGAAATATTATATTTGGAAACCATTTCATAATTGGTTCTATTTCAAAGTTTGAATAAATCAAATGCCATGACCAAATTCAAAATAGTGAGTGGAGCAACATGACCCTCCAAACAAGTGGAAAATTCGATTTTTAATTGAATTTATAAAACTTAGAAAACTATTTTAGTAAATATTTCATAATAGATTTCAAAACCATTTTGAAGTATTTTAAAATTTATTTTTCTCCAAAAACAAATAAAATACTTGGAAAATAGGGTAAAATGATTCCCTTTAATATAAAAATGGAGAGACATGAATTTAAAATAATTTTGGTATTTTTGAAAATACTTTATTGCATTTTATATGCAACAGTAACACTGTTTGAATTTTCAGATTTTATGGGAATTTTGTTTAGCAGTGAAAATATGTTTATCTTTTAGAGTTTATTTTTCTGGTTATTTTGATATTTAATATGTATATATAAAAGTATTTTAAGTTTTCCTTTTATTCAACTTCCTATTCAGTTTTTTGTATAAAAGGCATCTTCTTTTAAAAGGAAAACCCTGAGCCGATCCAGCTACAGATCTGGCCAGATCCCCTTTGAACGGATCCGAATCCTCCTGGGATTGGCCATCGATCTCTTTCTCCCTCCATCTCCCTCATTGATCATGGCCCCACCCCGCTCGATGGAAAGACCCCGCGGTCACCTTGCACCTCCTTCCTTCCTTTGTCGGAGCCGATTGGATCCGCGACGATCTTTTGATCCCCTGCCGTTCTGGATGACCCGAACCCTCCGCTATAAAGCCCGAGCCCCCTTTGACCCATTCCCCTCCTGAACCCCCTCCTCCGATGCCTTCCTCTCGCCACACTCCATCGCCGGAGTCCGAGCGCCACCAACATCGCCATTAGCTCGTCCCACTCCACTCCGACTGCCCGAGCCTCGCCAAGACGACCATCATTGTCGTAGCGCTCGTTAGTGTCGCCTGGTTATCTCCACCACCACAGAGGACCCCTGGAGCTCCGGCCTACATGACCCCATCCCCTCTGCCTCGCCAGAGTCCACCATCGCCGGCAACTCCCCTCGTTGTGAGCTCGACCCTCTCCCTCCTCCGTCAGATCTTAGCAGAACGACCACGACTAGATCTAGCGTACCGGTTCGTTTGGATCGGTTTACTTTTAAGTGAACCACCAATTTTTCTTTTAGTTGGTTTAACCGAATCGTTATGTTTTGTTTAGTGATCGTTTGCTTGTTAGTTCCCGTAGCACACACCCCTCAGCCTATCAGGAATCGCCACGTAGCCTTGTCCGTTAGATAGGTTTTGTTTTTATTTCAGTTTTAGTTTTAAAAACAGAATGTGATGCTGTTTTACAAATAGGATATCCCCTAGATTATTTTGAGTTTTTGGCTGATTCTTTTTTGCATCAGTTTAAGAAAATTCCGAAGTTTCTATTGATATCAAATTTGACCATCTTTGAAATTTTGAAATTTAAATTCAAATAGATTTGATTCGAACACCAAATTTCTTGTAACTTGAGTTTAAAAATAGGTTTTGAGTTGATTCTTTTTGCTACTTGTCACTAGTGACTTATTTTGACAGTTAATAGAACTTGAGAATTCTTAGAATATTTTAAATTAGGATTTTTAGCAAAATAGATTACGTTTTAGTTCCTTTTAGGTTTATTTTCTATTCCTTTGTTTTAATTGTTTTTAATTTGTTCTCTTTTATATTAGTTGACAAGGTTTACTTTGTTTTCTGTTAGTTAAGAGTAGTATTTCAACAAGAATTATTTTTATTTTATTTATTATTGTTGCTTTCACGAAATCAATTCTAGTTAAGTCATAACTTGAAAATTGATTTCAACGCTAAAATTTATTCTTGAAATTTTTTTCTATAAGTTTTTTTTGTGGTTTATTATTCTGTTAACCTTAGTTTAGACCAGAAACAATTTGTTTTATTGTTGAAATTGTTCGTGGCTTAATTCTAGGCTAACCATGTTTAGGTAGTAAGAAGTGTTTCATAAAAACTTGTCAAATAGTTCTTTTTGTTAAATAAAGGTTTATGAGAAAATACTTTCTGTTATTTATTTATTTTATATTTTTGTTTCCTGTTATTTTATTATCTTAGTGCTTACTTTGTTGTTGTTCTATTAGTTAGAAAACTTATGGTCTTTAGTGTGTTGTTTTCATAAATCTTAGTTGTTCTTCAAAAGTAATTCTTTCTGCTAGTAAAAGATTTGACTAACAATATTAGTTAGAAAAGTAATTCTTTGTTAGAATCAATATACGTTACTAGGCAAGTTCACTTTGATCGTCTTCCATTATCGATGTTTTATTTGCATTAGAATCAATCTCTCAATCAAACATCTAGTAGGATATTGATCTTAAACTTTTGGTAGTATCATGTGGTAGAAGAAACCCAACACCCTATTACCCTTGCCTGGGAAGGGACGTTACGTCACAATTTCTATGCTTTTAGTAGATGGGGTTTGATTGTGAGATTCAAGAGTGTTGTGAGGTTAATTAATTATTCCAAGACCTCCATGATGATCAAGACTTCAAGACTTCAAGGACTCAATATACCTCGGGGTGGATTGGACATGAATTTTGGTAAAGTGATATCTATCAAGGTTATGTCGGGAATTCTCGTATCTACCTATGATCGCCCTAACGGAATGCCACCTAGGCACAAAGAAATGAATGGATATATCAAGGCTAGAAAGCTTACGTGTGCAATCGCAAGTCAATATGGGCTCCGGCATGGTTCACCTTAGTGGTGACTCTGGTAGGTCAGATTGCTACGAGATGTAGAAGAACGGTAGGATTGGATGGGCACGGATTTTTTATTAGAGGATCGCTTTGGAAGACCATGTTTCGATCATCTCATTCAAAAACATCAGGCAATGCGAGGACACAACGAGAGGGAATGAATCTTGTGGGTAAAGTGTACAAATCTCCTTAGAGTGTTAAACTAATCGATTATCCCTATCCCCGGTTATGGACAACATGAGCAGCAGAGATGATACTATCGGCCTGTTCCAACAAATTAATAATTTTTATTATGAGTGGGTCTATTAATAATTTTGGGACATGAGAATTGGTTGGTGGAACCATCTAATTAACTACCAAGTTTTGTAGTGAAATTCCGTTTGACTCCTTTGTTGTAGGGAAAATAAAATTAGCTTTTGTTCAAAAATTCAAACACGGAGCCACAAAGCCTTTTGCATACAGAATAGTCTTTGTCATTTTATTCTATGGTGATCTTGATGGTACATTCAATGTACTGACCTACACGGCTGCAACGTCTTATGTTGCAGATACATTTCTATGATGTGCAAGAGTATGATTCAACGTTACAGTCTACACTAAACCTGTTGTTGGTGTTTATTAGGATTCCACTCCCATTGACTGTTTCCGCTAAGATTTAAGAGATATATTAGTTTTACGGTATTTACATGTGATTGCACTTTGATATATACATTGGTGTATTGTGTGTGCCAACATACTAATCCAGGGATGGCACTGACACATAGAGGCTTGACTTGTTTTGAGTCGGGACACTACAGGTTTGCCACACACTAAATACGTCCATGATGTCGTCTTTGTTGTTGTGGATCATTTTTCCAAAATGGCTCATTTGATTCCATGTCATAAGATAGACGATGCTTCACATATTGCAAATATCTATTGTAGGGACATCTTACGACTACATGGAGTGCCCAAGACTATTGTCTTGGATCATGATGTCAAGTCCCTTAACTACTTTTGGAAGACTCTATGCGCCAAGCTCGGGATCAGGCTACTATTCTCTTTGGCATATCATCCACAAACCGATGGCCAAATGGGAGTAACGAAACATATGCTTTCAACTCTCCTACATGTGTTGATCAAGAGAAACATCAAGGACTGGGAAGATTTCCTCCCCATCGCTGAGTATGCCTACAATCACGCAACACACTTCACCACTGGCAAGTCTCCTTTCGAAGTGGTCTACGACTTCAACCCTTTGTCCCCATTGGACATCCTTCCTCTACCACTCCAAGAGCGAGTGAACATGGACGTAAGCACAATGGAAAGCTACATTAAGAATATGCATAAAGATACAAGGCAGACAATAGAACATCAAGTGCAATGTGTCACCATCAAGCGGAACATGAACAAGCACCCTATGGTGTTCAAGGTCCATGATCTTGTGTGGCTACAACTACGCAAGCACCGCTTCCCCGCGGAGAGCAAGTCCAAGCTACTTCCTTGAGCCGATGGGCCCTTCAAGGTGTTGGCATGCTACAACAAGAATGCCTACAAGATCGACATTCCACGAGTCAAGTACAACGTGAGCGACACCTTCAACGTCATGGACATATCGCCTTTATATGGTGATGAAGATGTTGATCAAAGGATGGATCTCTCGCTAGGGGGGAGATGATGCGGAGCATCCCATGGTCATCCCCATGGACTCGTCACCAACACCACAAGCCCCAAGTGGTCCCATGACAAGAGCCCGTGCACGCGCCATCGTATCTGAGTTGACATCTTTCCTTGCCCAACCATCATTTTACCCACTCAACATATGGTCACTACCTCAAGCGGAAACTCTCTCCATGCTCAGGTACTCAGAAATAAACAATGGCACAACTACTATGATCATCAAGGATGCCAAGCTCAGAAGGAGCAAAGAGGGACTGCCGACGAGCTACAGCCCTCAGACGGTCGGACCAAGTCGAACGTCCCATGCTTGGAACCCAACGCAAACCCAAGGACCAGCAGAGTGATACAACAACTGAACGACCGACAACGACCAGACGTCCTACACATCCCAGCCTCCGGACATCCAAGCCCATCCACAAATCCAGCGCCAAGTGACCCGCACCGAATCATCAAAACACCGGAGCCACTAGACGACTGAGCTCTAGAGGTCCGACAAGCTCGGGAAATTAGGGTACTCCACACCCAAACCGAATCTATGAATGACCGGCCGACTCCGAACGTCCGGACCACCTTGAAGCCTTAGACATCCGACCGCTCCCGGCCGCCCGGAACCTGTTTGTGCACAACCACTCTGGCCTTGGCCCATGTACCCCTTCATTTTCCTAAGACTATAATACCCTTCCCCCTCAGCTATCTAGGGTTAGCTTATGTTTACCACTTGACATTGTTGAGCATAGCTACAACTACTTCCTTCTCCCACAGAGTTGACCACCTATTTGAGAGAAGATTTGAAGTGGATGCCAAGGTCTCTACCAAGGGAAGATCCCATGGGATATCAAGGCGCCTCCTTCAGAGTGGGAGACTATCGCTTATGTGTATCCTTTTGTTAATCATGGATCTATGTATCTCACATGTTTGTATGGTTCTAGTAGATGTGTAATTGGTGATAGTTCTTGAGTTCGTGTTTTCTCTCATGATTTCTCCCTTTTCCCCCTCCAAGTGTCAAAAGATCGATGCTGACGGGCTTGGCTGATATCACCTAATTTTTCAGAATTTTCGGAGTTACAGAAGTATTGTTTTTCTACATATCTTTACAAATTGCTCTGTTTTAGACAGATTCTGTTTTTTCTTGCATTGTTTGCTTGTTTTGATGATGTTGTGGATTGTATCAGGGGGTATAATCCATGGAGAAGTTAGAACATAGTACCTATTATGCAATAACGAAATACGAATCGCTTTATAACAATACCTAAAGTATTTGATATGTTTATCATACTAACAAATCTCACGAGGTTTTGTTAAGTTTTGTCTGCTGAAGTTTTCAAGTTTTGGGTGAGATCACGATGGATCAAGGAATAAGGATTGCCAAGACCCTAAGCTTGAGGATTCCCAAGGCACCCCAAGGTAAAATTCTAGGAAGACTCAAGCATCTAAGCTTGGGGATGCCACAGAAGGCATCCCCTCTTTTGTCACCATTCCAGCTATAATTTGATTCATCACATGATATGAGTTTTGATTGGACAATTGTGTATTATAGTTCACTTTATTTTTAGTTTCCACAATCATTATTTGCTGGACACACCCGTTTGAGAGAGACACATGATCATCATGATTGGTTAGAATACTGTATGTTCTTCACTTATATCTTTTGAGCTTAGCAGTTCTCTAGTGTTTCACTTATATCTTTTAGAGAACAATGGCGTGGAGATCATATAGAAATAATTGAACTCTCATGCTTCACTATGCTTCACTTAACTTTGTTTGAGAGTATAAATAAATAGTAATGGTAATATGCGCAGGTTATAAGACTAGTCCAAAAATAATAAGTATTCAAGGAGTGTAAAATAAAACCTTGATGTAGCTCACTAGAAGAATAAACTGTGGGTTAATGATATTGATGTAGTAATATGAAAGGGCATGAGTACATGATTATTGATTAGTAGAAATATCAGTAGTTAAAGCCTGTTACTTTTTTCACATCTAAATATTGGTTATGGAATGGTGATGATGTGTGAGCAATCTTATTCCTCGCTGAAATCCTAGTGTTGTTCGAGTCGGGGGTGCGCAATGGTTAACTCCTCCCAACCTCCTCCCTAGGGGCATATAGTAGTACTTAGCTTCGAGAGAGATAATAAGGCTTTGCAATAAGTATATGAGTTCCTTATAACTAATGTGAATCCATGGATGTATGCACACTGACCTCTCCGTTTATTGCTAGCCTCCTTGGTACCGTGCATTGCTCATTCTCACCTAGAGGATCGGTGCAACTTTCACCGGTGCATCCAAACCCCATGATATGATAGACTCTATCACACATAAGCCTCTATATATTTTCGTGAAAACAGCCACCATACCTACTTATTATGGCATTGTCATAGCCATTCTCATATATATTGCCATGCAACTATCACCGTTACATCACATGACTTGTATGTGGAACATCATATTGCTTTGCATGGTCATATAGCTTACATAGTATTTGTCCCAAAGCCACCGTCCATCATGATTTAGATGTTACACTAGATTATTGCACATCCTGGTACACTGTGATGTATACTATAGAACTTTATTCTTGTAGACTCGTGTTGGCCCTCCAAGCGTAGAGTTTTGTAGGACAGTAGCAAGTTTCCCTCAAGTGGGTGACCTACGGTTTATCAATCCGTGGTAGGTGTAGGATGAAGATGGTCTCTCTCAAACAACCCTACAATCAAATAAAAGAAATCTCTTGTATCCCCACCACACCCAATTGAAAGCACATTTGCTCCCTTGGTGGTTTTGGTAATTCATAACAACATATAAGTCATTGAACTAATGTTTCCATCAAGTATGTTTCAGGAAAGTTCAATGATGGGTTGGAAAAAGATTATGGAATACCCCAAGATGCAAGGAAATAGGTTGGCAAAGCTTCAAGCAAGAGGAATCTACATTTTATATTTATGAGAAATCAATTTGAGTCCATAGGAAAGCCAATACTATTAAAAGGGGGTAAGGTTTTGTTGGTGAACAAAATGCTCATACGTGCACAAGTGATAGTCACCAAAGACACCAACAAACTCTCCACCAAAGTCTGTCCAAAGCCAAACACTCAAAATCGGTGCAACCAACATTCTACATTCGGTGCCATCGATTCCAAACCATAGACAAACTCAGCCAAACCCTAGCCTTTCGGTACAGCCAATACTGCTTTTGGTACCACCGAATCGGGCTGCCAACATTCTCTTACGCAAGTTCACATCTTCAGTCCCTTTGTGATTGTCGAATCGGCATCACCAAGATTGTGCATTCTGACCGTTGGTCATGTTATAGGTGCAACCGAGATTCCTACATCGGTCTCATCTAGATTCAAAAGTTGCCACCTTTTGGTCACTTCGGTACCACCGAGATTAACACATTGGTGTCACTGAGTTGGTCATTTTGTGTGTAACAGTTGAATTTTTGGGGATGCCTATATATACCCCTCGCCACCACCTACTCGAAATAGAAGCACTCAGAACCATTCCATACCCATCCTATTTGTTTTCTGAGAGAGAGCCACCTACCCTTGTGTTGAGGTCAAGTTCTTCCACTCCAAACAAATGCATCTTGATTTCTAGCCTCCCCAAGTTGCTTTCCACCAATCCCATTTCTTCTACCAAGCCATATCTATAAGAGAGTGATTGTGTGTTGAGGTGTCTATCATCTTGAAGCACAAGAGAAAGGAGTTCATCGACATTACCGAGCCTACTACCTTTTGGAGTGTGGTGCCTCCGAGATTGGTTAGGTGTCGCCTGGGAGCCTTCTACTTCGTGTTGTGGAGTGAACCAAGAAGTTTGTAAGGGCAAGGAGGTCGCCTACTTCGTGAAGCTCCACCCCGAGTAAGGCTAGTCCTCCATGGACGTAGGCCGTCATGGTATAGTCAAGGTTGCTTCTTCGTGGAACCCTCCGTGGGTAGAGCCCTTTGTGGACTCTCGTGACTGTTACCCTTTGTGCCTTGAAGACTCCATGGATGTGGATGTACGATAGCGCCACCTATCGAAACCACGAGAAAAATCATTGTGTCACCAATTGCATTTTCTCTTCCTACCCTCTCTTTACTTAGATGTGCAATGTCTTTACTTTCCGCTACTATACTCTTAGACATGGATGTGTAGGGTGTACTTGACATACTATGAATGCTAAAATCTGGCAAGAATTAAAATTGGGAAAAATTAGATTTTATTTTGTCAAGTAGTCTAATCACCCCCCTCTAGACCTACTTTAGATCCTAGAAGTGGTATCAGAGCTTTGGTTTCCATTGCATTGGTCTCACAACCTAGTAGAAGTATGGCATCTACCGAGGGAAATTATCACCGTAGAGGTCCGTACTTAGATCGCACAAATTTTGCTAGTTGGAAGCACAAAATGAAAATGCATTTGCGTGGTCATAACCCTGCCATTTGGGTTGTTGTTTGTGTTGTCTTGCAAGGTGAATTCTTTGCGCAAGGAAAGGAACCCGATCACGAAGCGGTTGCAGACGAATTGAAGATGTTGCAACTCAATGCTCAAGCATGTGAAATTCTCTTCAACTTCGTATGTCCTGAAGAATTCAACAAAATCAGTCATCTTGATCATGCACAAGAGATTTGGGATACTTTGGTTGATGTGCACGAAGGAACTGGGTCCGCGAGAGAAACCAAGTTGGATGTTCTTCAAGGTCAGCTTGACAATTTCAAGATGAAGGATGGTGAAGTAGTCGTTGAGATGTACTCTAGGCTAGCTCTCATCACCAATAGGATTGCTGGCTTAGGAAGCGAAGAAATGACTGACAAATTCATCATCAAGAAGATACTTCGAGCTTTGGATGATCCATATGACACCATTTGCACACTGATCCCAATGATGCCCAACTACAAAGATCTCAAGCCAACAGAAGTGATTGGTAGAATTGCTACTCATGAGATGACACTCAAAGACAAGGAAGAGCTTCACCACCAGTCTAGCGGTGCTTAAAAAGCCACAAGTGATGCTCCCTCTACCTCAAGCGACAACCTTGTCACAAATGAAGAGGTAAGCCTCATGGTCAAGAAATTCAATAAGTTCTACAATAATATAAGCAAAGATCGAAGCTCCAACTCAAGATATGAAGATAAGCGTTCATCAAGTCGTGACCGAAATTGCTACAATTTTGGGAAGCCCGGACACTACTCCAATGAGTGCACGGTTCCCTACAAACGAAGAGAGGAGGCAACAAGAAGATGAACCTCAAGAGACGAGTCACCTCGAAGAAAGAGAAGGAGTAGCGATGATCGTTATGAACGAAGACTCTCAAGGAGAAGTAGGGACTCGGAGAGGAAGGACAAGTACACCAAGAGCTACTGAAGAAGGAAACATCAAGCTCATGTTGTGAATGGGTTTCCGGCTCTGACTCCAACAACCACTCCGAGAGAACCTATCACTCCAACTCTGACAATTGTCAAGATGATGGTGTTGCGAGAATTGCACTAGTGACTACCAACTGCTATGATCTATTTGATTCACCAAATGAAGGGAGTGGAAGTTTCTTCATGGCTAAAGGCACCAAGGTATCACACCCTGAGTATCTTGATTTCAATAGTGATGAAGATGACTTGTTAATTGAAGATGACTTGTTGGAAATGAACTTGTTAGTACTCACTCTAGTGTAGATAAGTCATGTGATGATGATAAGTTGGCAATAGAACGACTAACTCAAGAAAAAACTCTTAAGTTAGCTCATGAATCAACTCTAGAAGATCATAGAGAGCTTGTAAGGACACATGAGAAGCTACGGTTCGAGAAGCTCAATTTATAGCAAGAGCATGAGTTCCTTAAAGCTCTCAATGTCGATCTTCAAAAGAAGACTTCCTCCTATCTAGCAAAACGACTTCTCTTATCTACATTCGTGCCTCAAGTTTCGTCTAAGAAAGCTAGTAACAAAGGAAAGAAAGGTTCTTCAACTAGTAGCAATAAAAATGACAAATCCAATGATATTGCTTCTAGTAGTTCTCTTGATCCCACTAACTCTTCTCTTAGCCAAGTTACACTTGAGCAAGAAAATGAACTCTTGAAAGGGATTATAGAGAAAGGTATCTACAAGAGTCTTGAATGGTGCAAACAATTTGAGGAGATTGTATGCAACCATGGAGGATACCGGATAAATCATGGTGTTGGCTACTTTAACGCTAATGGAGTAGAATGAGAAGAAGGTCAATTCCCCAATCCCAAGTTTGTTCCTCAAAAGGAGAAGTATGAAAATACTCTCCCCAAGGGAACAAAAGCTCGAGATGACCTTCCACCACAAGACACCAAGCTCAAGGACAAGAACAAGCTTCAAGAGGACATTGCCTCATATGAAGATGAATCCCATGCTTTGGTGAAGTGAGTTCCCAAGGCTACTACAAGCCCAACGTCTACAAGTGCTACTTCAACACCAAGGATCCCCATCAACTTGATGTGGGTCCCCAGGAAGAAGAACTAGACATTACTTGAGGGGTGACTCTGAAAGCACAACATGCTCCCTTGGTGGTTTTCATAATTCATGACAACATACATTGTCTCTTGGACTGATATTTTTACCTAGTGTATTTCCGATACAGTCTATAGAGAGGTTTGGCAAAAGGATATTGTGGAGATACCCCAAGATGCAAGGAAATAGGTTGGCCAAGCTTCAAGCAAGAGGACTCTACATTTTATATTTATGAGAAATCACTTTGAGTCCATAGGAAAGCCAATACTATTAAAAGGGGGTAAGTTTTTGTTGGTGAACAATATGCTCAAACGTGCACAAGTGATAGTCGCCAAAAACATCCAAAAAATCTTCCACCAAAGTCAGTTCTATACATAACACTCAAAATCGGTGCAACCAACTTTCCCATACCGGTGCCACCGATTCCAGAACCTGGACATACTCACCCAAACCCTAGCCACTTCGGTGCAAACGATTCCATACCGGTGCCACCGAGTTTAGGTTGCCAACTTTCTGTTACGCAAATTCAAATTGTCGGTACCACCGAGAATGTTGGATCGGCATAACCGAGATTGGAAATCTAACAGTTGGTCGCCTTATCGGTGCAACTGAGTTTCCTATATCGGTCTCACCGAGATTCACACATCGATGTCACCGAGTTGGTAATTTTGTGTGTAACGGTTGGATTTTTGGGGATGCCTATATGTACCCCTTCACCACCACCTACTCGAAAGAGAAGCACTCAGAACTATTCCACACTTGCCCATCCAGTTTTCTAAGGGAGAACCACCTACCCTTGTGTTGAGGTCAAGATCTTCCACTCCAATCATATGGATCTTGATTTCTAGCCTCCCCAAGTAGCTTTCCACCAATCCCATCTCTTCCACCATGCCAAATTTGTGAGAGAGTGATTGAGTGCTGAGGAGTCTATCATCTTGAAGCACAAGAGCAAGGAGTTCATCGTGATTACCGAGCCTATTACCTTTTGGAGGGTGGTGCCTCCTAGATTGGTTAAGTGTCGCTTGGGAGCCTCCTACTTCGCGTTGTGGAGTGAACCAAGAAGTTTGTAAGGGCAAGGAGATCGCCTACTTCGTAAAGATCTACCCATAGTGAGGCTAGTCCTTCTTGGACAGAAGCCGTTATGGAATAGTCAAGGTTGCTACTTCGTGGACCCTTTTGGGTGGAGCCCTCCGTGGACTCTTGCAACCGTTACTCTCCGTGGGTTGAAGACTCCATAAACGTGGATGTACGATAGCACCACCTATCGGAACCACGGGAAAAATCCATGCATCTCCAACTGCGTTTGATCTACCAATCTCAACACTTTACTTCATATGCAATGTCTTTACTTTCCGCTACCATATTTGTTAACATGCATGTGTAGGGCTTTTAGACTTGCTGGCTTTGCTAAAACTGTTGAAATCTGCCAACCAATTAACTTGGGAAAGGTTAGGTTTTAAATTCCTACTAGTAGTCTATTCACCCCCGCTCTAGACACTCTTCTAGTGATCCCTCAGACTCCGCCAATGAAATTCACTCATATTCATTATTGGCAAGAACTAGTTGCAAACAACATCAATATTATGCAATAGTTCAAGGAGTCACACATTCCATCAAAGGTAAGCAAGGGACAAGGTAATCAACCAATCAATGGACATCATCAATATATGCTTTGCACTCCATGTCCATAGATATCCTTGCATTTGTCTCTTGTGTGTTGGGACTAACCCATGTTGGTGACAAGAGTGATGAAACAACAAGGATGCTCCCAATTCTTGGTGATCTTCATCAACTTTGAGCATCCACCACTACCTCACCAAGATGAAGTCTTCTTCGACAAAACCCAAGGTTAGTTTGTTCCTGTTATGGGGGGATGTTGTCATGCCCAAGATGCGCGCCTATCCATATTAAGGCACGGGGGCCTCGCAAGGGATAGAGGCGCATCTTGTCGTTCGCAAGTATAGCATCATTACATCATACATTAAGGAAGAGATGAGTATATGAGTTGGCTTACACTCGCCACATACCAAATTACAATTCCACACAAGAGTTCAAACACCAATATGAAGATAGGGTCCGGCTACGGATGAAAACAAACAATTAAAGCAGATGCAATGATACTATCTCGCTAGTCCCGAAGATCACGACCATGGTCCTTTACTCATCCGGATAAGTCACGTACATCCTGCCACTTTCCTAGTCATGCTCCCACTGGAGCTGCGTCAGATCATCCTGCACGAACTCATGTGTAACTGTACTTGGATTGTTGTAGTAATCTGTGAGCCACAAGGACTTAGCAATCATGCGTCCGCGTACCGAGACTATTCAAGCTTAAAGGTTGGGATAGGGTATGTGTTTAGTTTTGCAGCAGCACTAAGCATCTATGATGGCTAAACTTAAGTAACATGAAGATAAATATGTGGCCTACGATGAACGATCGAATCTAGAATGACCTCTATGAGAACCTGAACACTTACTTACGTCTATCATAACCCCACTCTGTTCTCTCTTGGATCATGTTCATGAGCGAAGACGATGACGGTTACTCACACAGTTGGTGCATTTTATTTAGAGTTTACATCAAGTTAACTATAACCGGGTGTTAAACAAATATCCAAGTTGCCACCTAACCGTGGGCACAGCTTTCCGTAAGATTTGACCCTGCAGGGGTGCTCCTACTAGTCTATCACAAATTAACCACACTCCGCGGGAATAGCCTCGATGACTGATCTCGTGGTCATCCTAGGCAACTCCAAAGGAATTCCAACACCTCGAGATAACCCAAAGAAAGTCAGAGCCCTCACGCAAGACACTCGATAAAGGTAAAACAAATCCAGCAAGACCGCCCGACGTGTCGACGAACCCGATAAGAGTCGCTTATCTCGTTCTCAAGACACGGCGGATAAGAGAAGCGTATGGTGGCCTGATAGAAATCTCCCGAGTTGCCCCGGGTTGGCCCCGCAAATCCCTATGCAAATTTTATCAAGTTACTAAGCAAATGTAGTACCAAAGTTGGTTCTTGCCAGACAAGTTTGAATTTTAACCGAATAAACAAGGGGGTCCCCATAACAACCCCGAGCATGTTAGGAGCGCAAGTATGGAAACATAACACCGGTAACAAGAAACTATGGCAGTAACAGCGGAACAAAACACCTAGCAAAAATTCAATCCTTCCACCAATACCAAGATATATATGTGCATTAAATTAAATAACAGATAATATTGTGATATGCTAAATCCATGTTATCACATGGAACAACCTGCACCTGCAACTAAGAAAGCTATAAGAGGGGCTGAGCAGCGGTAACTTAGCCAATCAAAGGTTTTCTAGGATGTGGAGGGTTAGAGGCTATCATGGCAATTAGGAGGCTGACATTCAAGTGGTAGGTAGCGCAATTATAACGATAAGAGCGAGTCAACTAGGAAGAAAAAATTGTATCGGGATCCGGGTACGATCATCTTGCCTGTTGGTTATTCAGTGGAACAAGTAGCGGGATCCTCGTAGTTGTACTCACCTGGCTCTTCGTACTCAGGTTCAACGTCCACATCTACCCAAAATAAATAGCAATAATAAACAAACAACCATGGTGCAATGCACAAGCAAGAATGATGCATGCTTATTTGAAGCGTTTTAGCATGGCAATCCTAACTAGTCACGTTTCACATGCAAATGATTGGTTATTAATGAATCTAGAAAGAACCTTATGTTAAGTTATTTAGACATGCATGAACATGGAAAATATGTATGTGTAATGCAAAAACGATACAAATGCTTATGCAGAACGTAAGAAACGGAGTTACGGTTCTCACGATACGCTCACGACAAGATACGAAGGCAAAACACAAGACAAGAAGGACCTGGGCTATTCCTTGGCATGCCAAGGTAGCCACTGGATAAGCAAAGTAAATCCAACCACAATAGATCCAAAGATCAAGCAATTCCATGGAGTATAGCTCCCACAAGTCACAAAACAATAAAACAAACAATCTGCCACAAAACAGCAACCTAGCAAATTTCACAGCCAATAACTTGAGCTACAGGAATCCTACAACCACAACCAAGGCATTAATAGAAACTACCTAACATGCTTATCAACTTATCCAACTACACAATCTGGAAAGGAGGCACATATCAATAAGCATGAAGCTCACAAGTTTGCATGATGAAATAGAAATCTGGGACTTGGTGAAATTAACAATTTTCTGGAATCTGAGTTAATCTGGTAGCAAGTTGACAACAGAAACTAATTGTGTTAGAGACCACCTCATGGCATGAAAATTAACAGTATGCTAGAAGACAACATATACTTCAAAACACTAGCACATAGCTTGAGCTAATTCTCAACATAACACAAGATAGCAACCACTCTTCATGGCATAAAAATAACAGCAGATTCTCAGACTTAGAAACATTTGGCATGGTTGAAAACAACAACATTTTATTGGCTACTTTAGAGCATGGTTCCCACTTATTTGCAAGTTGACCATGTCAAAGATAAATACCATGGCATTCCACACATCAAACACTACCATATTCATGTTGGCACCAACATCATAGCATGCATGGATTAAACATAGCAAAAATGACAAAATGGCATTATGAGATAAAATGACATTTTGACAAACTTTCTCAAAACACCAAACCAATATCACCAATAAATTCCTGGTATTTTTCTACCCCTAATTCATGTATCATACTCATATGGTCACATGGAGCATCGTGACAGAAACTACCTAACAAGATCATCATCCACTCCTATAAGTGAAAACTTACCCTAAATGCTCATGTGCAAAAATGAACATGTATAGATTTGAAATTTTAGCTATAATTGGAAAAATCAAATTATCACTACAAAACATGGCACATGCTAAAATAAATAGTGTATGACAAGTGGGGCATGGCCCACTTGTCACACACACACACACACCCAAAACATACACACACACTACCACACACACTACCCCAGCACAACACACACAAGCATGGACACACACACACGGCAGTCACACTTGATCAATCCACCACAGAGGATCAAGTGCACACACGCACACACACAAACCAGATCCGGACACCTGGGTACCCGATCCCACACAGGCAACACCAATGCCACCCAATCGAAAAAAGGAAAAACAGGGGGGCTAGGATTCGATCCCCCGACCGGCTGGTCGATGCCCGAGTCGAATGTTGCTGTGCTACTACACTGGATCACAACAGAGGAGGCATCGAGCGCAACTAGTACTATCCGACGGTGCTATCCGACGAAACTGAAAAGTCGCACACTCGGCGACAGAAGCACGACGGCGGCCAAAATCCGGCGACTCCACGACATCTCCGGCGATGCTAACACCAGGATTTAAGCAGGGACCTGTGAGGGTTGCATCCCTCAGTTCATCTCGCGACGAGGAGGGCGGAGGCGAGCTCAAGGCCCCACCTTGGCATGACGGCAGCGATGAGCAACCTACAACGAAGAGCATGCTACGGAATGGGGACGCAGCGCTCACCGAGGGGAGGACAACGTTGGCCTGGACGCGGCAAAGGGGAGGAAGAAGCGCGACGACGTGGTGGCGACAAAGGGGAAGACGCACGCCAACAACGAACCGCTCCCTTGCGGACGACGGCAGCGGCAAGGCGGCACCGCGGGGAGGTGCTCCTCCCCTCCCAGCAACGGAATGGAATGCCAATGACGTCCCTGTGCTCCACGCCATCTCCACCAGCGACGAGGGCAACTGGAGGCACGAAGGAGACGACAACGACAACCGGCGCAATCCTCTGAACTCTCTCTGCTCTCTCTAATCCGGAAGAAGAAGGAGAAGAAGGGAGAGGAATGAGGGGAGAGGAGATGGAGGCGGCACGGGAGGATAGCGCGGAACCCCAGAGGGGGAAACACGCACGCCGAGGGGACCTAAATAGCCGCGGGCTGATGGCACGTCAATGGCGAAGCTCATGGCGATGCTCACTCTCTACCCCTGCACTCTGAAATTGACGGACAGGCGACGGGAGCAGGTAGCCGCTAGCTCCTGGGCTGGGCCGCGCGGGAAGGAAGGCGGCCCACTCTCTCTGCCTCTCTCTCACTGGAAACAAAGCAGCAGGGTTTTATTTTTATTTTTTTAAACAACACACTTGCAAAACCCCACATAATTATATAAAAGGGTTTTTGTCAAAACAAAAACACTTTTACAAACAAGAAATTAAGACCTATTTAACAAAATTATCATGTTGATTTATAGAGTAACTAATTCAAATAGTTTTAAAAACAATTGCCCCCTTGTTATGTAAAACCCCAAATACATATAGCTCAAAACAACAAAAGAACCACACATACAATTATAAAACCTTGTAGACTACATTCTGAACATTTTTAAACAATTTAATTAACTAAGTTAATTTTGTTGATAAAATGCCCATGGAATAAAGGTAAAGGTTGGGTTTGAAAAAGAAATGAGAGAGGGAAGGAGATGAGTAGATACCAATCAAACACAACAACCACAAGAACACTCACGTGCAACAAGGTTAAGAAGCACTTTTCAAAACAATATGCATGCATGGAAGATGCATGAATGCATGAGACAAGGCATGAAAAGGAGCAAACTCTTTCACTTAAACTCATGGCAACAAGGTTCACTTAAGATTACATGCCCAACAAGGTAGGGACAACACTTGGGTTGTCACAACTCTCCCACACTACAAGAGGATCTCGACCCGAGATCTAGAAATGAAAGAAATCTGGAAATTCGGAATGGAGAAGGTCCTCACATTCCCAAGTAGCTTCTTTGTTAGAATGATGAGACCACTTCACCTTGAGGAACTTGATAGATTTTTTGCGTGTCTTATGCCCAGTTTCTTCGAGAATTGCCACTGGATGCTCATGATAAGAGAGGTCTTCTTGGAGATCAATGTCTTGATGGTCAATGGTACGCTCGGGAGTCTTGGAGCATCTCCAGAGCTGAGAAACATGGAAGACATCATGCACAATTGCGAAATTTGGAGGAAGCTCTAGTTGATATGCAAGTCCACCTCTCTTGCCAACAACTTTGAAAGGACCAACAAAATGAGGAGCTAGCTTCCCTTTAATTCCAAACCGCTGAGTGCCCTTCATGGGAGAGACTCTGAGATAGACTAGATCTGCCACTTGAAAGGAAACATCCCGATGTTTGTTATCATAATAACTCTTCTGTCGGGACTGAGCTGCTTTGAGGTTCTCACAAATGACACGGCACATCTCTTCTGCTTTAGTGATCATGTCATTGCCCAATATTTGACGCTCACCAGTTTCAGATCAGTTAAGCGGGGTATGAAATTTCCCGTCATAGAGAATCTCGAAAGGAGCCTTGCCTGAGCTAGCCTGAAAGCTATTGTCGTATGAGAATTCGCCATATGGAAGGCAGTCTTCCCATTTCATGCTGAATGAAATCACACAGGTTCTGAGCATATCTTCAAGGATCTGATTGACTCTCTCAACATGACCACTTGTCTGCGGATGAAATGAAGTGCTGAAACGGATCTTGGTACCCATAGCAGTCTGGAAGGACTCCCAAAACTTGGAAGTAAAGAGGCTTCCACGGTCAGATGAGATGATATGAGGAATACCATGCAAAGAAACTATCCTTGATGTATACAACTCTACAAGCTGAACTGCCAAGATAGATTCTTTCACTGGCAGGAAATGAGCAAGTTTGGTCAGCTTGTCGATAACCACAAAGATGGCATCGTTGCCTCTCTTGGACTTGGGAAACCCAGTGACGAAATCCATCTCCACATGATCGAATTTCCACTCTGGGATAGGCAAAGGTTGAAGGAGACCTGTTGGACGTTGATGTTCTGCCTTCACTCTGCGACAAACATCACACTCGTTCACGAACTGAACAATTTCACATTTCGTGCGAGTCCACCAGGAGGTTTTCTTGAGATCCTGATACATCTTGGAACTGCCTGGATGAATGGATAGAAGAGAATTGTGTGCTTCGTCCATGATAACCTTCCTGAGATCACCTTTAGGAACCACCAGACGATCCTCAAAGAACAAGGTATTTTTGTCATCAACGTGAAAGCACTTATACTTCGGAATGCCCTTGGACACATCTTTCTTTACTTTCTTCACCATAGCGTCAAGAAGCTGCGCTTGGTGAACCTGATCTTCCAGAGTCGGAGAAACTTGAAGATCGGCAAGAAATCCTTGCGGAATTATTTGAAGGTTGAGCTTGCGGAAGGCTTCACAAAGCTCGGGTTGAAGAGGCTTCAAGATGAGACTGTTTTAGTATGCCTTACAGCTGAGCGCGTCTGCAATGACATTTGCTTTTCCAGGAGTATACTCAATGCTTGGATTGAAGTCATCAAGCATTTCCACCCAACAAGACTGCCGAAGATTAAGATTGGGTTGAGTGAAAATATACTTCAAGATCTTGTGATCGGTATACACCTCAACTGGTCTAGCCAACAACATATGCCTCCAAGGTCACTAGAGCATGCACAACTGATGCCAACTCAAGATCATGAGTGGGGTAGATCTTCTCGGCAGGCTTCAACTGACATGAGGTATAAGCAACTATCTTCTTATCTTGCATGAGAACACCACCAAGACCTTGGAGAGAAGCATCACAAAATACTTGGAAAGGCTTTGACTGCTCAGGAGGAACAAGAACTGGAGCTGAAGTCAGTCTCTGCTTGAGCGTATTGAACGCCACATCACACTCAGGAGACCAAACATACTTGACACTCTTCTGGAGGAGATTGGACAGAGGCTTAGCAATTTGAGAGAAGTTCTCCACAAATATTCTGCAATAACTAGCAAGCCCGAGGAAACTCCGAAACTGCTTCACATTCTGAGGAGGCTCGCACTTCAAGATTTCCTCAACTTTCTTAGGGTGCACTTTAATTCCTTCGACAGAGATCACATGCCCAAGGTACACCACTTCATTGAGCCAAAACTCACACTTGGAAAACTTGGTGTAGAATTGATACTCCCTTAGCTTGTCAAGCACAAGGCGGAGATGCTCTGCATGCTCTTCTTCTGTCTCCGAGAACACAAGGATATCATCCAAATAGACCAAGACAAACTCATTTTTGAAAGGAGAGAAAATGACATTCATCATTCTTGAGTAGGTTGGAGGAGAATTTGCAAGACCAAACGACATGACGGTGTACTCATAAGAGCTAAAACTCGTCCTGAAAGCAGTCTTAGGAATGTCTTCTTCGCGAATGCGAATCTGATGATAGCCCATGTGAAGATCAAGCTTCGAGAAAACCTTGGCCCCTATCAGTTGTTCAAACAACTCACTGATGTTGGGAAGTGGGTACTTGTTTCTGATTGTCTTCTTGTTCAATGGATGGTAGTCAACATAAAGCCGGTCCGTGCCATCCTTCTTCTTGACAAACAAAACACCACAACCCCATGGAGAAGAACTTGGTCTAATCAAACCCAGACGTTCTTTCTCATCTAGCTGCTTCTTCAACTCTTTCATCTCTTCGGGGCCAAGTTTATAAGGGCGTTTGCAAACCGGTTTAGTTTCGGGCTCGAGATTAATCAGGAACTCGTCTGGCCGGTGTGGAGGCATTCCTGCCAATTCTTCTGGAAAGACATCTTCATACTCATTAACCACCGGAATTTGAGAAATCGCCGAGATTTTACCCTTCTCATTAAGAGCAAAGAGACGGATTGTGTCATCGTGAGCCGCGAAAATAATCACATCTTCTGAAGGATAAGTCAGCTTGACTTCTTTTGCTTGACAATCTATATAATACTTACTCATAGCCAGGAAGTCCATGCCCAAAATGACATCAATGTGTGAATTGCCGAGAACATAAGGAGAAGCCAAAAAAGAATAATTTCCCATCTTGATTGAAACATCCGGAAAAATAGAATTGGTCCGCATCGAAACACCTAGAGAAACAATACCCAATGGTCTACCCAATGATGCCGATGGGAAATCATGCTTTATGAAAAATGGCTTTGACATGAAACAATGCGATGCGCCAGAATCAAACAAAACATTTGCAGGGAAAGAATTAACTGAGGGATTACCCCTGATCACTTGAGAAGAATCCTCTGCCTCTGCTGCATTGACCATATTCACTCTTGCGGTCTTGGGATTATGCTTCACCATTGCATTTCCTAGAGGCCTGACTGGAGGAGGAGGCGGAAGACGCCGCTGGTTGCACATGTTTGCATAGTGACCCTTCTGGCCACACTTGTGACAAGTGACCTCAGAAAGCGGATGAACATTGCCTGGAGGAGGAACAAAAGCTGCCACGAATGCCTGGGGCCTCTTCTGAACTCCTGTGTTGGGCGGGTGGGAAGAACCATGGCCACTAAACTGCTTCTGCTGTTGAGGAGGACGAAACTTAGGAGGATTTGACACCCAATACTTCTGCCGCTTAGGAACCATCTGAGAGCTTGAAGAAGACGAATATGAATCCCTTGAATGCTTCATTGAGTTCTCCAACTTGAGTTGAGTTTCCTCGACCTTCAAAGCCATGTTGTAGAACTGATCAAACCCATGAGGCTCTTGAAGAACTAGCCCTAGCGGAAGCTCATCCTTGAGACCACCTCTGAACTGATACATCATCGCCTTGTCATCTAGAACATCTTGCTTAGCATAGCGGGCAAAATTCTGGAACTCCATGTTGTACTGATAGACAGACTTGCTTCCCTGCTTCAGGTGCCTGAACTTCTCACGCATCTCCTCGACAAAGCTTGTTGGAATGTAATGGGCCCTCAAGTCACAATGGAAATCCTTCCAGGTAACAACATGATCGCCCCTGGAATCCTTGTACTGCTGCCACCAATCAGCTGCCTGACCCTTGAGTGGGAACGATGCAAATCTGACAAAGTCCTCTGGCCTGACATTGCTGCAGTCAAAATGCTTACTCATATCACGAAGCCAATCATCATCATCAAAAGGCTGCTCACAACAGGTGAAAGACATGGACCGGTTGGCAGGGAACTGGTTGAGCGTCGCAAACTGAGGTTGATTCTGAAAATTCCCTTGAAAGCCTTGCTGACCCTGATTACTTTCTTGCAACAGCCTAAGCAACATGGAGTCCACGATGGAGTCAGCATCTCCAAATCTCCATAACCTGTCTGCACGACAGGTGCCAACTGCGTCAAGGCTGTCCAAAGACGGGCACGGGTAGCATAGAGCTCCATGCGAAGGGCACGTGCATCACGGTCCCTATTCTCCAACATCTGAGCGGTCACCTACAATCTAGGGTCTTCATGAGAATGATTAGAGTAGGCTGCACTGAGATATCCATCCTCTCCTCCCATGGAAGCAGGAGCATAGCAGAACTCCATGTTCTGAAGCAGACCATGGAGAAACCTCATAATAGTCAGCATAGTGTAAGCGGCTTCCTGAACTGCCATATCTATGGTAACTCCCAATCCATGAGTCCAGTGAAGCGGCTCTGCAGCTCCAGGATATGAAGGGTATATCCTAACAGTACACAGATACTGACTCTGGTTGAAATCTCGGTACTGCTCCTCCACTATGTACTCCGGGTACCAATGATATCCAACCTCCATCAGCACTCTAACCAACATGGCCGTGTGACCCGGCACATCGATGCACCTGGTCAGACGGACCACCTGGCGGAAAGGACGGGATGGCATCTGAAACAGAGAATGATGCAAAGACATTAGATCCTAGCAGAAATTGGACAGCATAACGGCTGTAATTGCTCAAGAAATTTTTTGGGACAATTGAAAAGAGATCAGAAAGGCATAACCACTCGACTATCTAGACTCAAATCTCTTCTCCATCTGTTTGTCACACCAACAACACTAAAATAACTGCACTTATTCACAAGCAAACTAGCTATTGGTCCATGGCTAGTAACTCGTCATCCTAAGCAATAGATGAGAATCCTAGTTCCTATCCCCGTAGAAAAGATGAGAATGACCCAGCATAGAATAACTTGGGAAGAGGAGTAAAAAGAGCCTTACGTTCCCTTCCACAATCAATTCCCCTACTTATCTATAGTGTTTCTAGACTCAACTTCGACCGGTTTGGCTTGGTAGTCCTACAGTCAGTCAGGCTCTGATACCAGCGCTGTCAGGACCCCGATCCTAAGTCATATGATTCCATACTGTAACAAGCCACGTCACTTTGCGGCCTCATGCACAGTACTCCACGGCTGCCACCTTACCTTGGCCGGGACCGTTTGCGTCTTTGGGCTCACGTATGTGAACATGTCGCTGGCAATCACACAACAAAGAACCTGGGCCGACATAACTAGTCATAGAACCCAAGCGGCACATCCGTACGGAAACATGCATACATAACCCATCAATGTAGGTGTCGGCCTCAAGCGTGTGTAGACAAGTCATAGCAAGTTACAAGGACTCCATTACGTCGCGAGACACGAATGTCATCACTGCACGTAGACGAGTCGTAACAGGCTACAGGGACTCCATTACACTGCGAGACATTTCCCCGAAGGGACAGACACAGCAGCAAAGAAGGATACATGCCGGTCAATCAATGTGTCCGGAGCAGTAGCAAGCTACCATGGCTCGGTGGAAGCACAAAGAGGCAGTTTCCCGTAAAGAGTACTACTGAAGGCACACGACTAGGTGTTGGATCCCATACATACCGTTGCACGTCACACGTACGCACGACATGCCCGATATGCATAGATACAACTATGGCATCACAACATAACCATACAACAACATAACTTTTATTTAAGGGGCTCAGACGAGCCTTGCATAATATGTTCTTACAGATAGGGGTCACATGACCCGACACTCAAGTCATACAAACATAGTCATACAAACCAGCTGAAACTTAAGTTGTCTGAGTACACACGGAAAAATATAAAAGAGGCACATGGCCTGACTATCTACAGCCCACCACACGGGCAAGATCGTAGCTGGGACACCATCTATTCGGCATCGTCAACGTCTAGATAGAACCCACCTGATGGGTCCTGGTTTTCTTCTGCAACATTAATTAAACAAGGATGAGTACAATCGTACTCAGCAAGTCCTTAAAACAAACCTAGTTATTTATGCTCATGTATCATCAAAGGGGTGGTGGAGTTTATGCAGAAAGCCAGCTTTGACTCATGGCTAACCTACACTACTCAGTTTTAAACTCTTTGTTACAATTTTAGTTATCGCACACGAGTCCACTACCTCCATCACAATACACTGCCATGGATACACCTTCCCCTTCCGGAAGTGTGCCATCCAAAGTACTCACACTTGTCTTGAGATTTTTAGAAGTCTCCATTTGATTATCTATGAACAGCATAAGTTCTCCAAGTAGTCCATATCCGAGGACGCGGCTATTCGAATAGTTTCATAACCCTGCAGGGGTGTACTTCGTCACACACGCTCTCGCCACTTATCGCTGTGTGCTTATAAAACCATGCACCTCGGCAACCTTCAAGCGGATGCCCAGCGAGGGAGTCGGCCACGACCGTCATTCACATAAGACCTCTGGTCCAGGCTACCGCCTATTTGAGAATGAACCCGCACGGAAGTCCGGCCGAAGTTTCCGCTACGGTCCCAAAGGATGTGCGCAGGGTTCCCAAGCCCACCATTCGGGTGACCCTTGGTACACCGTGCCACTGCCTACCGCGTCATAACCCACCCCGAGGGTCAGCGCTACGCACGGCCTCCAGCATGCTATAAACACCAGAAACTACTTGCAATACCTGGACCAAAGACTAAGCGACTGATAAGTCGAGAGGGTCAGTTAAGTATCCCAACGTGTGGTAGTATCTAGTCTTGGATCACAAACACGGAACTCAGTTCGTAAGAACGGTCCCAATGAGACAACCCACTATGTACTCCTACATAGCCTCTCATCGCTACCTTTACCAAACCGTATTCATTATAAGCTCATCACATCGGACAACACTGTTTCACTCACTTCATCATCCAGATGAATCCGACTTGACACAACTCTAAGCATAGCAGGCAAAGTAAGCTAAGCACATCGTGGCAGAAGCATCTACTAGGTATGCTAGGTTGCAAGGTTTAGCTATTTACTGTGACAAGATCAGGTCATGCATAAGGATAGGATCATCTACCGTGCATAACTGACATGTGATCGTTTGTCCTGATGCAATAAACGAGAGCAGGAGCGAGAGAGTGGGATGTTATCAGAATGATCAATGAGGTTGCTTGCCTTGCTGGGTTGCGGAAGAGTTCTCTCCTTCGTCGGGGTACTAGGTAGTATCTTCTGGATTAGGGCCTACCGCAACGCAGATAAAAACATTCAATACAAGCAAATGCAACAATATGATGCATGATCATGGCATAATGAGGTGCATGGATGAGCTAATTTAACTACTGGTCATGTCAATTTGAAATGTGTTTGAAGATAGGTTCAAAGTTGTTCTCATTTCAAATTCTATATATTGACCTAATGCTAAAATGTCCATGTTCACCTATTTAGATTGCTCTAACATGCATGAGAATAGCACCATTGGATTCATTGGATTTTTGTGATCAATTTTCAGATATAAGTTATTTTCATCTGACTTACATATTATTTTATATGATTTTTCAAAGGTTTAAATAATTTCTGGAATTTCCTGATTTATTTTTATTAAGGAAATTTAGTTATTGTGTCAGCATGACATCATGATGACATCAGCTGGTCAGCTGACTCGGCCCGGAGTCAAACCTGACATGTGGGGTCCACATGTCAGTGACTGGTTAACTTAACTAACTAATTAAAACTAATTCTGTTTTAATTAACTAACTGGGCCCACCTGTCAGTGACACATTAACCTAATTAACAACTAAACTAATATTATCCTAAACTAATCAGGGCCGGGGCCCCACCTGTCATTGACTGACAGAGTCAAGCCAGGACCCACCTGAGGTCAACTCGCCGGAGTTGGCCGGCGGTTCGATGCCGGTGACCATCAGGGACGGTGGCGTCCATCGGGTTTCTCCTACAAGGGGTTATTTGGCGCGCTGAGACCACCGGCGTGCAGCCCGTGCACGACCGCATCCATCGGGGGCCATGGGAGGTCATGGGGTCACCGGAGCTCGCCGGAAACGAGCTCGTGGCGGCGGCCGGAGCTCGGGCTCGGACGCAAACGTGACACAGAGCATGGGGTCATGCTACTATGGTCTCTAGGGGCTCTTGGGAACTCCAGGAGTTCAACCATGCACGCGCACGTGAGCTTGGAGGGCTCTATGCACGGCGGCGACCATTGACGGCGGCGGGAGGTTCTCGGGTCCGGTGACGCAGCTAGCTAGGGGACGCCAGAGAGAGGGAAAACTCACGGTGGAGTAAGAGGGGCTCACTGCGGATCCAAGGAGCTGGTCAGCGGGCTCGGGGAGGCAGCGACGACGACGAATCGACATCCGGTGACGGCGGCCTTCGGCAGGGGATCGGGAGAGAGAGCAAAGGAGAGAGGGATGGGAGAATGAGCTCGGGGGAGAGGGCTCGCGCGTCTTCCAGGCGCGGGGGAGGCAGGGACGCAGCCTGCTGCGTGGAAGCAGGAGGTGGAGGCCGGCGACGGCTCGGTCGCCACCTCGACGCCTACTGGCGCAAGGTGGAAGATGACCCTTCCACCCCTGTGGGCTGGGCTGGGCCTTCCACTCGACCAAGTAAGCCTCTCCCTTTTATTTTTATTTTCTGTTTTTCTGTTTTCCAACATTTGTTTGATTTTCTTTGCAGTTCCAAATACCCCTTCAATAATTCTAAAACTTTTTATAACTTCAAGTTTGAATATTTCAAACTTGTATCAAAAGTTTTAGATTATTTTGAAAGCAGTGATAGTGATAATGTTTTTATTTGTCATTTTCAGAGACTTAATTCAATAATTTGAAATATTTCAAATGTTCAAATAATTGAAATGGTCCCTGGTATATCCATGCCCTTAATTATCAGACATAGGGAACATTTTTTATGGGCATTTTGGATTTGTTGAAATTTCATTTGTTTGGAATTCCTTTAATTCATAAAATGCTTAGGGTTTCTTTCTTTCTCCCCATTTCATATTGATGCAAGGATGATGATGATGATGCAAACACAATGCTAGCCTAGACACTTGCTAGGGTTGTGACAACTCACCCCCACTCAAAAGAATCTCGTCCCGAGATTTTGAAGTCGTCGGAAAGAGCGCGGGGTACTCTAGTCGAAGACGATCTTCTCTTTCCCATGTCGCCTCCTTTTCAGAATGATGCGACCACTGAACCTTAAGAAACTTGATGTTCCGACGCCGAGTGGTACGCTCAGCTTGGTCGAGAATACGAACGGGGTATTCTCGGTATGAAAGGTTATCTTGGAGATCAAGCGTTTCGTGCTCCACTTCTCGGACAGGGTCCGAAAAGCAACGCCTGAGTTGAGAGACGTGGAAGACATCATGAACTTTGGAAAGATGCAAAGGAAGTTCCAATTGGTAGGCAACCTCTCCTCGTTTAGCAAGAATGCGAAAAGGTCCAATGTAACGAGGAGCCAACTTGCCTTTGATACCGAATCGATGGGTACCCTTCAGAGGTGTAACCCGAAGGTAAGCCTTCTCGTCAACTTCATATGTCACAGACTTATGATGACGGTCATATTGACTCTTTTGACGGGATTGGGCTGTTTTCAACTTTTCACGAATAACACGAACTTGCTCCTCTGCATCCTGGATCATGTCCAGACCAAAGAGTTGCCTCTCTCCGGTTTCTGACCAGTTAAGAGGTGTCCGGCATTTTCGTCCATAGAGAACTTCAAAAGGGGCTTTGCCCAAGCTTGATTGATAACTATTGTTATATGCGAACTCAGCAAATGGAAGGCAGTTCTCCCAATTCATATCAAAATATATAACACAAGCTCGGAGCATGTCTTCAAGAATTTGATTGACTCCCTCAACTTGACCACTTGATTGAGGGTGGAAAGCAGTGCTAAAGGATAGATGAGTCCCCATAGCGGTTTGAAAACATTCCCAAAAACGAGAAGTAAAGATACTTCCGCAGTCTGAGTTAATCTCCAAAGGAACACCATGAAGAGAAACTATTCGAGAAACATATAACTCCGCTAGCTGACTAGCAGTAATGCTTTCACGAACAGGAAGAAAATGAGCCACTTTGGAGAGGCGATCAATGACTACGAATATAGCATTGTTCCCTCTCTTGGTCCTGGGAAAACCGGTGATGAAATCCATACCGACCTTATCCCATTTCCATTCAGGAATAGCTAAAGGTTGAAGGGTGCCAGCAGGCCTTTGATGTTCTGCTTTCACACGACGACAAACGTCGCAATTAGCAACATAATGAGCAATTTCTCTCTTCATCCTGGTCCACCAGAACCTCTCGTGTTGGTTCTGATACATTTTGGTACTACCCGGATGAATTGTGAGAGGAGAATCATGAGCCTCCTTAAGAATCAGCTGTCTTAGACGGGTGCTCTTGGGAACCACCAACCGATTCTGAAAGAACACCACACCTCCATCATCCTTAGAGAAATCCTTAGCATTTCTGCTAACGATATTTTCCTTAATCCGAGATATCCCTTTGTCATATCTCTGGATAGCTACTATTTGATCCTTAAGAGTAGGTTTCGCGACCAAGTTGGATAGGAATCCTTGAGGAACAATGTGAAGGTTTAACTTCCTGAATTCATCATGGAGAAGCGGTTGACCTTGTTGTAACATCAAATTGTTACAATAAGACTTACGACTTAGTGCATCAGCCATGACAATGGCTTTCCCCGGGGTGTAAGTTATCCCTAAATCGTAATCTATAATCAACTCTACCCAGCGTCTTTGCCTGAGATTCAAATCCGGCTGGGTGAAGATATATTTCAGACTTTGGTGATCGGTGTATATCTCGTAACGATTATCCAGAAGGTAATGTCGCCATGTCTTTAGTGCATGGACTACAGCTGCAAGTTCAAGATCATGTGTTGGATAATTATCCTCATGTGAACGCAACTATCGAGATGCGTATGCAATCACATGACGATCTTGCATAAGAATGCAAGCTAATCCTTGTCGTGAGGCGTCGAAGTAGATAATAAAGTCCTTAGAAAAATCTTGTGGCACCAGAACGGGAGCAGAGGTCAGTCGTCTTTTCAACTCCTGAAAACTATGCTCACATTGTGGGGTCCACTCAAACTTTTTATCTTTCTTGAGGAGTTCAGTCAGAGGTTTCGCAACCTTGGAGAAATTCTCAGCAAAGCGGCGACAATAGCTCGCTAAGCCAAGGAAACTCCGAACTTGCTTAACTGATTCAGGTTGAGTCCAATCAAGGATGGCCTGAACTCTCTCGGGATTGACAGCAATACCTCTGCCAGAGATCACGTGGCCCAGATAGGTCACTTCCGGCAACCAGAATTCACACTTGGAGAATTTGGCATATAGGCGACACTCTCGAAGTTTCATCAGTACCAACCTTAGATGCTCGGCATGTTCTTGTTCGTTCTTAGAGTAGATGAGTATATCGTCGAGGTAAACCACGACGAATTTATCCAAATACTCCATGAAGATCGAATTCATCAGACGAGAGAAGGTAGCTGGGGCATTGGTTAAATCGAAGGACATGACGGTGTACTCGTATTGGCCATAACGAGTGACAAAAGCCGTTTTTGGAATGTCCCCGTTTCTAATTCTGATTTGATGGTATCCCAACCTCAAATCCATTTTGCAAAAGATGGAGGATCCAGCGAGTTGATCGTACAAATTGTTGATCCTGGGGAGCGGATACTTGTTTTTGATAGTGACCAAGTTCACTGGTCGGTAATCCACAACCATCCGATCCGATCCATCCTTCTTCTTGACGAAGAGGACGGGGCAAGCCCAAGGAGAAGAACTAGGACGAATGAAACCTTTCTTCAAAGCTTCATTGAGTTTGGTATTTAGTTCGGCTAGTTCTAAGGGTGCCATCTTATAGGGTCTTCTGGCTATTGGAACTGTCCCTGGAATAGGTTCTATCATGAACTCAACATCTCTGACAGGTGGAATACCTGGCAGTTCTTTTGGAAAGACATCCGGAAAATCATGGACTACCGGAATATCTTCTAGCTCGGGGAGAGGACTAGCATTTAGGGAATAGAGTTGGCGCTTGGTTGTTCGAGTAGAGACATTAACTATCTCACCCGAGGGATGTGTAAGTTGAACATTCCTAGAATGAGTATCAATCTTGGCATAGTGGGCTTTCATCCAATCCATACCTAGAATGATATTGATGTCCGAAGACTTAAGAGCTATCAAGGATGCTAGGAATACTAGTCTATCCACCAGAATTTCATTATCATGGCTCACTCTATAAGTTTGCCATTTTGAACCAGGAGTCTGAACTACTAAAGGAGTTGGCATGTCACAGAAAGACATGTTATGCAGCTGTGCATAACTTTCTGAGATGAATGAATGAGATGCCCCAGTATCAATTAGAACAGATGCTGGATGGCTATTAACAAGAAGCATACCTAGAATGACATCAGGGTCTTCAAGAGCTTCTTCAGCAGACACATAATTAACTCGCCCACGGGCAGGAGTTGGCTTCACATAGAAGGCTTTCCCTGGTTTTCCGCGTCCAGCGGGCTTGGCATTGTTCTGGGGACATTCACGAGAATAATGTCCCGGTTCTCCACACTTGTAGCATACCACTGTAACACGAGGTGCAACATTTGTAGGCGGTCCTCCAAATGGTCTGGGTGGAGGGTTGGACTGAACTGGGCGAGGTGCCTGGAAAGATGGCCTCGCAGTGTATCTTGGCGGCAAAGCTGCATTGGGCACCCACACTCGGCGTTTATTGGGGCCTAAACCCGATGCAGGGTTGAAGTCACGGTTATGCTTCCTCGTAGCCTCGTAGTCAGTTTGTCCGGACTCAGCATTGATGGCCTTATTGACAAGAGCCTAGAAGGTGGTGCACTCATGCAAGCGAAGATCTCGGCGAAGCTCAGCATTAAGTCCCTTGCGGAACCTAGCCTGCTTCTTGGCATCAGTTGAGACTTCCTCTGGAGCATAGCGAGCAAGGTTTCCAAACGCGCGGCTGTATGCATCCACTGACAATCTGCCCTGGGTGAAGGCGCAGAATTCCTCTCTCTTGCGGTCCATCAGCCCTTCCGGGATGTGATGGAGACAAAATGCGGCGCTGAACTCTGCCCATGTTGGTGCAGGTCCTTGGGGACGCATAGCCTCATAGCTTTCCCACCACAGGTTGGTAGGTCCCTCCAGAAAGTATGTCGCAAAGGTCACCTTGTTGGCCTCTGAAACATTTGTAGCTCGAATCTTGCGTGACATACTGGTCAGCCAATCATCCGCATCGAGGGGATCGATCGAGTGATGGTACTTAGGCGGACACAGTTTAATGAAGTCACAAAGTGACACTCAATCATGATGATCATTGCGGGGAGCACGAGCGGTGTTCTGTTCAATCCTCTCCAACAGCCTGTTGGTCTCCCTCTTATTCCTTTCAGCTTCTAGCATCACCTCCGCTAGAGATGGTGCTCGTGGCAGCTCTTCTTGCCTTGGCTGGCTACTCTCGCCTTGCTCATGAGCATGCACGGGGTTGTTCCTGGTTGACACCATCCTGAGGAAAACAATCCATAGCTTAGACATGGGGAACAACAACTCTAGGGCATGAATTAAGGAATGCACTAATCAACATGGCAGGTAAGATAAACACCAATCAACATGGTAAAGCAACTACCATATGAACATTAGGTTTCATACACACCATCGCTTAGTTCAGTACAAACCCAAGCTGAAAACAACTACGGAGAGATGACACAACTCATCGGAGGCATTACAAGCTTCCTATACGTTATCTATCTACACCTCCGGAACTCAACTCTCGACCTTAATCATATCCCACAAGACACGCAGGGCTGTGGCGACACAACTACTACCATACTAGGTCTAACATCCACGCACTCAAACATCACCGTAGAATGCCTCGTATAGGTTACCCCCGTGACCTGGGAGCTGAACCTGAGGATCTGGAAACACTCTAGCTTGGGATCCCTGGAAACCATAAGGACACGGGTGTGGCCTTGGTCCCCTTGTCGGCGGCAATAGCGGTCCTCGAAGAGGGGTGATGCCTCCAACATCAGGCCAGTCTACGTGTGCTGGCAAATGAGTCCGCGATGGAGTCAGCATCTCCAAATCTCCATAACCTATTTGCACCACAGGTGCCAACTGCGTCAAGGCTGTCCAAAGACGGGCACGGGTAGCATAGAGCTCCATGCGAAGGGCACGTGCATCACGATCCCTATTCTCCAACATCTGAGCGGTCACCTGCAATCTAGGGTCTTCATGAGGATGATCAGAGTAGGCTGCACTGAGATATCCATCCTCTCCTCCCATGGAAGCAGGAACATAGCAGAACTCCGTGTTCTCAAGCAAACCATGGTGAAACCTCATAATAGTCAGCATAGTGTAAGCGGCTTCCTGAACTACCATATATATGGTAAATCCCAATCCATGAGTCCAGTGAAGCGGCTCTGCAGCTCCAGGATATGAAGGGTATATCCTAACAGTACACAAATACTGACTCTGGTTGAAATCTCGGTACTGCTCCTCCACTGTGTACTCCGGGTACCAACGATATCCAACCTCCATCATCACTCTAACCAACATGGCCGTGTGACCCGGCACATCGATGCACCTGGTCAGACGGACCACCTGGCGGAAAGGACGGGATGGCATCTGAAACAGAGAATGATGCAAAGACATTAGATCCTAGCAGAAATTGGACAGCATAACGGCTGTAATTGCTCAAGAAATTTTTTGAGACAATTGAAAAGAGATTGGAAAGGCATAACCACTCGACTATCTAGACTCAAATCTCTTCTCCATCTGTTTGTCACACCAAAAAACAAAAATAACTGCACTTATTCACAAGCAAACTAGCTATTGGTCCATGGCTAGTAACTCGTCATCCTAAGCAATAGATGAGAATCCTAGTTCCTATCCCCGTAGAAAAGATGAGAATGACCCAGCATAGAATAACTTGGGAAGAGGAGTAAAACGAGCCTTACGTTCCCTTCCACAATTAATTCCCCTACTTATCTATAGTGTTTCTAGACTCAACTTCACCGGTTTGGCTTGGTAGTCCTACAGTCAGTCAGGCTCTGATACCAGCGCTGTCGGGACCCCGATCCTAAGTCATATGATTCCATACTGTAACAAGCCACATCACTTTGCGGCCTCACGCACGGTACTCCAAGGCTGCCACCTTACCTTGGCCGGGACCGTTATGCTAGTGAGTAATTGTGGATTGGTAGTGAGTAATTGTGGATTGGTAGAAATATTTGTGTTAAAGTTTGTGATTCCCGTAGCATGCATGTATGGTGAACCGTTATGTGAAGAAGTCGGAGCACGATTTATTTATTGATTGTCATCCTTCGTGTGGAGGTCGGGATCGCGCGATGGTTAATTCCTACCAAACCTTCCCCTAGGTGCAGGCATGTAGTAATTTGTTTTGATGACTAATAAATTTTTGCAATAAGTATGTGATTTCTTTATGACTAATGTTGAGTCCATGGATTATACGCACTCTCATCCTTCCACCTTTGCTAGCCTCTCTAGTACCACGCAACTATTCGCCAGTGCATTAAACCCACTATATTCCCTTCCTCAAAACAGCCACCATACCTACCTATTATGGCATTTCCATAGCCATTCCGAGATATATTGCCATGCAACTTCCACCATTTCGTTTACTATTACACGCACCATCATTGTCATATTGCTTTGCATGATCGTAAGATAGCTAGCATGATGTTTTCATGGTGTTGGGGGAAACGTCACCTATGGGATCAGTGGGATCTCTTTACCGTTCGGTGGGGAAGAAGGTTCGCACAGAGAGCAGATCTGATGAACAACGCGCGTTATTTTACCTACGTTCGGGCGGCAAAGATGCGTACAATCCTACTCCTGCTTGGTAATATTGGATGAGACCCATCTCAGGTTGTCAGAGCGCTACAGTACTCAGCTACTACTCATGCAGAAGTCTAAAAGTCTAAAAGTCTACAAGTCTCAAGGTCCAAAACTCTAAAAGTCCAAAAAAGGTCCCCCACCATATCGCCCTGGGCCTCCTTTTATACTTTGGAAGGGGATCCCAATAGTGGCGTACAGTGCGTACACGGGGTGTACAGAGCTATAGTGCTATCATAGCTAACACTGATAGAGTAGGACAGGCGCATTTAATGCACCGTCATGCATCTCTGACTGTCCACGAGACGGGGCAGGAGCCTGTCCCATCGGCACCGCTTAGCCCCTCCATCGTCGGCGCCGTGACACGTGCCCAGGAAGGGCGACACCTGGCCTCTGCGCTGGTGGGGCCTTGCTGGGTGTTCTCATTACCGGGTGCTGCCGAGGCTTGCCGGGGGTTTAAAGGCCATCCTGGCAAGGTCTTGACTTTGGTATTGATTGTCCTGTATTTGTATGTAGCAGCTCCCTGCCGGGCATCGTCGCCAGGGTCGCGACTACTTGACTACTTCCCGTGCATGAGTAAGGGGCACTAGAGAGCCCAAAACTCTAGTGCACTGACAGGAGCCCCCAGGCCTGGGCCACACATGGTGCGACGTGTTGTTGGGCTAGGCCCAAACAGTGCATGGGCACGCATGGCAGGGCCTTGCGGTTGTGATCATTGCGCTTATTGCGCCTCCCCACGATGCACATTGAACATGGGACGTGGGATACGTGCGCAGCGTGGCCATCAATTTTTAAATTACTGCGTCAGGTCGTTTCCGCCACGTGCACCGCATGTATAACAGGAAGCCGGCAACGGGTGCCCATGACTTAAAGTCCCTGGGAGAGACAGTAACTGCAGCGCCATGGATTGGAGCAACGGGGCGGTTGCTGTTTGCCCCGTGATCGAGGGCGCCGCTATTGGAGGAGGTGAGTGGCGACCATTGGAAGGAGGGAGAGCCAGCCCCCACGCTTCGCCCTGTAAATTGAGGGGTAGCGAGGGCGGTGCTCATCCATCGTTCCTCCGTCCTCCGAGTGTGAACCTCCATAGCTTGACCTTCCACTTCTTCCCAACCTTTGAGTGGTGCTTCCCCTTAGGCATGAACAGAGGGGGAGGGCGTCCACTATCCTCAGCTCCAAGGAGGAGTTCTCGTCTGAATCATGCCACCGCTTTAGCCAGAGAGGGGGAGGGTGACCTGGGTGCTCACGGCAGAAGAGGCATGAGGGGTCGTGCCCGTCGTGGAGGCCGAGGTCTGGGGAGGCGGAGCACTGCCCCACCTCTTACTCTGATGCCAGGTGTTGGTGCACTAGAGTTTTGGGCTCTCCAGTGCCCCTTAATCGTGCACGTGCAGTAGTAGCCACCCTGGAGATGAGGCCTGGTAGGGAGTTTCCAGGTACAAGCACAGGAGAATCAAGACCCCTGGCAAGACCTTGCTAGGATGTTCATCAAACCCTCATGCAAGGCAAAGCCTTGGCAAGACCCGACAAGGTGATGACCCATCAAGGCGACGCCCCAGCGAGGACCTCCCAGCACACAGGCTAGGTGTTGCCCCGCCTGGGCACGTGTCGTGGCGTCGGCAATGGAGGGGCTAAGCGGTGACGATGGGACGGGCTCCAATCCCGTCTCATGGACAGTCAGAGTTGCCTTACGGTGCATTAAAACCGCCTATCCTACTCCGTCAGTGTTAGGTATGATAGCACTCTAGCTCTGTACACCCCGTGTATGCATTGTACACCATTGTTGGGATCCCCTTCAGAGTATAAAAGTAGGCCCAGGGCGATACGGTAGAGGACTTTTTGGCTTTTGGACTTTGGACCTTCTAGCTCATATGCGTAGCAACTTCTCATAGAGCTCCTGTCGCTACAACCCTAAGAGCACCCACAATACGACCACGCAGGAGTAGGGTTTTACACATCCTTGCGGCCCAAACCTGGGTAAAATCCCCGTGTGTTGTTCATCAGACCTGCTCTTTGTGCGAGCCTTCTCCCCCACCTAACCGAAAGGGGTCCCTCTGATCCCATAGGTGTTCGTTCCCCACAACATCTTTGACGTGCCAAGTAGGGGGAAGATAGGTTGCGTGAACCTGTTCTGGTGATTAGCGTGCCAGTTTCCTTCATAATCATCATCGCCATGGCCCCCCAGGAAGAAGGGCCTAATGATGGTTGACCCATCCGCGTCCACTGTCCCTATATTTGCATAGACAGGTGACGACGTAGGCGCGGGTGGAGGAGGAGGCGGAGGCTCATAACTTCCGTGACACTCCGGTGATCAAGGCCAAGCAAGTGGCGACGCCTGCCGGGGAGACGCCCATGGCAGCGGCGGGAACCCTCGCTCCACTATGTCTCGAGATGGAGCTGTACCGCATGCGGGTGGTACGGTGAACTCTAGGGATGGAAGGGTATCTTCCAAGATGCCCACCCCGGTGCCTACACCCCGACCTTCCCAGGACGCGCGCGAAGAGCCGCGCCATGATGCCCATGGTTCGCAACGTCCCCATGGAAAAGCTCTTGCGCATCACTCCCAAGGTGCGTGGAACCAGCATGCTTGCTAGAATGCTAGTGGGAGTGGTGTGCCATCGCGGGACCGTGGAGGAGCTCATTCTAACACAATTAGAAGTCAGAGCACCTCACGTTCCTCACGTCGTTCGCTGTCGACCACGTCGGAAGAAGCAATGGCGCGAGCACATCTACTCCTAAACTTCCCTACTGCTCCGGAGAAGCTCGACGAATGGAGAGCCACCATTCAGAGCCTCCTCAGCCTCGCAGATAAGTTTCGGTGCACCAAGCCGTCTCACGCCAATGGTGAGAAGGCCAGAGGCGATGCGACCATGGTGCACTCTCCTCCACAGCAACAACACCGGTCACCGACTCGACGGACCGATGCTTACAATGATTACTCGACGGTGTCATCCGATCCATGGACTCGCCATGACCAGCATCAAGTTCTTCGGGAGAGAAGCAAGGAATACACTCGGACTACAATCGAGTGGCAGCGGGAAGCACTCCATCAATCTGATAAGCGCATGGGGCCCACTGTAGACAAGCACGCGCTAGGGTATCCTACCAGTCTACCTTACAAGGTGGGTTATCTGGCGTTTAACCGTGAGCTGCAGCAAGTCCAGTGGACCAATTCCCGCACGTTCAAGCTAGAGGTCCCGGAGAAGTATGACGTCAAGACTCACCCATTAGAGTTCTTGAGCATCTACACCATTGCGGTGCAGGCTGCCGGAGCTCATGACGACAAGATACTCGTCAACTACTTCCTGTTTGTGCTGAAGGCCAATGTCAGGTCATGGTTGATGCACCTGCCGGAAGGATCCATCACCTCCTGGGAAGACCTGTGCCACCAGTTTGTTGGAGCCTTTACTGGAGGCCACCAAGCTCCTGGCCAAGAGAGCGATTTGCACATCATCCCTGAGAAGGAGGGAGAGACTTTGCACAATTACATCCAAAGGTTCAGCCGCGTGCACCACAACATACTAGACGTTCATCCTACCCCTGTTATCAATGAGTTCCTTCAGAACGTGCGCAACCGCAGGATGCGGGAAGAGTTGGCGATGAACAAGGTCAGGGATGTTGCTGAGCATTATGCCCTAGCAGATAAATGTGCTTGGGCTGAAGAAGGGAGGAGGATCCCCGGCGAAGACGCTGGCGTAGGGGTCGACTCTGAGGATGAAGACACCGCCGCCCCGACAAAGAAGGGTCGACGGCATAACAAGAAGCACAAGGGCAAGGCCGTGCTTGCCATCGAGGGATCCACCAACCCGGGTACCACCAAGAAGGGCAAGGTTGATGACCCCGGCAAGGATGTTGTCGGGTGCGCCTCCTGCCAGGCTATGGTGGCTACCGACAAGCTGGAAGGCTCTGTCAAGCAGTATTGCAAGATTCATCACACCAAGGGCCACGGTCTCCAGGACTGCCAGCAAGTTGAGCAAGTTGCCGAGAAGCAAAAAGCCGAGTACGAGAGGCAAGACAAGGAGAAGGGCCAGGATGGTGTGGAGGGGTCGGCAAGAAGCGCGTTGGCCAAGGAGGTCGCCGTAGCAAGCCCGAGCAACAAAAAGACTGGCCTGATCATGGTAGCGACAAGAAAGAAGGTGATGATGATGACATCGAAGAGGATGATGAGTCTAGCGAGCATGAGTTCTAGAAGGCTAAAGAGATGATGTGCATGGAGGGAGGTTCCTCGTCGCATTCCTCTCACCGCCAACTTAAACAGTGGGCATGCGAAGTTAAAGCGGCGGAGCCCTCTATTAGTGCCCAGAAACCTCTGAAGAGATCCAACACTCCTATCATATTCGATGCCGAGGATCACCCTGATCACATAACTGCGTTCGGGTGCCTGCGGTTGTTGGTTTCGCCAACAATTCGCAACCTCAAGGTGATGAAGATGCTAATTGACAGTGGGGCCAGCCGGAACCTGATCTCACCTGATGTCATCCAGAGGCTACAAATTTCTAATGAAGATCTCGAGCCCACAGGTGCTTTCCAAGGGGTCAATTCTGGAAGGACTCAGCCGAGGGGCAAGATCACGCTGTTGGTGACGTTTGGCAGCGATATAAATTTCGGAACAGGGAAGATCATTTTTGACGTTGCCAAGATCTCGTTGTCATACGACGGCATCCTTGGTCGCCCGGCGCTGGCCAAGTTCATGGTGGCCACCCACTTCGCTTACAATGTGCTGAAGATGCTTGGGCCAATGAGCGTCATCACGATCAACTCTGACAAGAAAGGCACACTTATCTACGCCGACCAACTCTACCGGGAGGCAGTTGTAGCAACTGCCGCCAAGGCACTTGCTCTTGCCGCTAAAGCTCCCAGGGGGAAGAAGACCGGCAAGGCCTTTGGCGCACATTCCGGCAAGCGTGCTCCACCGACAAGATCAAGAAGTCCAAGGCAGCCCCACCAGAGACTAAGAAGGTGCCCGCCAAGGAGAATAGTAAGGGAGGAACTTTCACCATAAGTTCCACCCTTGACGACAAATAGGAAAGCGTGCTCGTCGCCTTCCTGCGGGCGAATGTCGATGTGTTTGCATGGCAACCATCCGATATCCCCGGTGTTCCCAGGAAGGTGATTGAGCACCACCTTGCCGTTTGTCCACACACGTGGCCCGTCAAGCAGAAGGTGAGGAAGCAGGATTTTGAGTGGCAACAGCTTATTGCAAAAGAGATCAAGAAATTAGAAGCGGCTAGCTTGATCGGAGGAGTACTTCATCCAACATGTTTGGCCAATCTAGTTGTAGTGTGCAAGGCGAATGGAAAATGGAGGCCGTGTATTGACTTCACAGACATCAATAAAGCCTTCCCCAAAGATCATTTTCCCTTGCGGTGCATCGACCAGATTGTGGACTCCACCGCCGGCTGCTGCCTGGTTGTCTTTTCTTGATGCGTATTCAGGCTATCATCAGATTTTCATGGCCATGGAAGACGAGAAGAATACCGCATTATCACCCCATGTGGTACGTATTGCTTTTGCATATGCCTTTCGAGTTGAAAAGTGCTTGTTCTATAGTTGCAAGAGCGGTTCAGATTGGTTTTGGGCCCCAGCTACATAGAAATATAGAGGCTTATATGGATGACATAGTGGTCAAAACCAAGGACAAGGCTACGCTCATATCATAACTAGAAGAAACATTTGCAAATCTACGCAAGATCAACTTGAAGCTCAACCCTAAGAAGTGTGTGTTTGGTTTCCCATCCGGCAAGATTCTTGGGTTCTTTGTATCTCAACGTGGAATTGAAGCAAATGTTGACAAGATCAAAGCAATTTAGCAAATTGAAGCACCAAGACATGTCAAAGATGTGCGTCGTCTTGCTGGCTGTGTTGTTGCTCTGAGTAGGTTCATCTCAAATCTACTGAGCGCGCCCTGCCCTTTTTCAAAATCTTGAAGAAGGCGGATCCAATGAAATGGACTCCATAAGTGGAGGTAGCGCTACAAGATTTGCATAAGTACCTCTCCTCTATGCCAGTCCTGGTCGCACCAAAACCACAAGAGTCGTTGCTGCTATATCGAGCGGCAACAAATCAACTGGTATGTGATGCACTAGTGGCTGAAAGAGAAGTTGATGAAGAAGCAGTGGCAACGACGAGACTGCCAAGCAACAAGCCAGGACATTCCCAGGTACGGTCTGGTGTTGGCAAGGAAGGATCTACGCAGTTAAATGAGACAATTCAGAAGAAGAAGGTGGTGCAGCGCCCAGTCTATTATGTCAGCTCCCTTTTGCAGGGGTCTAGGTCATGATATTCTGGTGTGCAAAAGTTGCTCTTCAGCCTCGTTATGGCCTCGAGGAAGCCACGCCATTACTTCCAAGCACATGAGATCACCGTCATCACTCGCTTCCCGCTGCATTGGATCTTGCGGAACCCAGAAGCTACCGGCAGGATTGTAGAGTGGGCTTTGGAACTGTCAAGCTTTGGTCTCATGTTTCAAAGCACTTCGACCATCCAGAGCAGAGCCTTTGTGGAGTTCATTGCAGAATGGACCCCAACGCCAGATGAAGAAGTTGCAGAGTCAACTCTCCCCGACAAGGAAACCGATCAAGAGTCGGTCATGTATTTTGATGGGACTTTCTCGCTGCAAGGCACTGGTGGCAGAGTGTTACTTGTCGCACCCACCGGATAGCACCTCAAATATGTGATTCATATGCAATTTCTCCGGGAGAGATCAACGAACAATACTGTTGATTATGAAGGGTTGCTTCCCGGTCTCAGGATCGCGACAGACCTTGGGATCAAGAAACTTATTGTCAGGGGCGATTCTTAGCTTGTTGTGAGGCAAGTGAACAAGGATCATCAGAGTTCGTTGATGGAAACTTATGTTGACAAAGTGATTAAGTTGGAAGAATGTTTTGACGGCCTACAAATGGAGCATGTTCCGCATAAGGAGAACATGAACTTTCATGATCCGATTGACTCAACCCTCTGTGACACCATCAACTGGACAAGATAATAGAAGGAAGGTGATTTACGGCAAGTATTTCTCGACAGAGCTTCGAAAAGCCACCGGCGAGGAGGTTGCGAGGGACAACGTCAGGCTCACCGGTGAGCGCTATGCTCCGACGTAGCCTCAGGCTCTTGACGTGGAAGCACATGCTCCCGCTTGGCTTTCCGGGAATCAGCAGGCTCCGGCAGGGCCTGAGGCGCTTACCGTTGAGAGAAATGCTTCCCTGGTAAAGGATATGCCTTTAGTCCTTGTTGTCGAGCCCAAGGCTCCAACATGGTCACAACACATCGTCCATTTCCTTCAAACAGGAGAACTCCCTACGGAACAAGAGGAAGCAGAGAAAGTAGCCCGCCGGTCTAATATGTACCAGTTCATGGACAATGTCTTGTACAAAAAGAGGCCGAACGGTGTGAAACTCAAGTGTGTTTCTTGGGAGGTTGGAATGGAGATGTTGGCAGAGATACATGGAGGCATATGTGGCTCCCACATAGGATCAAGAGCACTTGCCGGTAGGGCATTCCAGCAAGGTTTCTTTTGGCCCACTGCCCTCCAGGATGCAACTGCGCTAGTAACCAAGTGTGAAGCATGCCAGTTTCATTCGAAGAAATTGCATCAACCAGCTCAAGCCCTTTTGACAATCCCTCTCTCCTGGCCATTTTTGGTCTGGGAGCTCGACATCTTGGGCCCCTTCCCCCATGCTACCGGGGGCTTTGAGTACTTGTACGCTGCAATCGACAAGTTCACAAAGTGGCCAGATGTGGAAGTAGTGAGAAAGGTGACAACACAGTGAGCCGTCAAGTTCTTCAAAGGACTAGTCTGCCGCTTTGGTGTTCCCAACAGGATCATCATTGACAATGGCACACAGTTCATGATCCGCACCTTCATTCAATATGTCCAAGACATTAGCAGCAAAATCTATTTTGCTTGTATTGCCCATCAAAGGAGAAACTTCCAGGTGGAAAGGGCTAAAGCTGAAGTGTTGCGAGAGCTCAATACAAGAACTTTCGGCAAGCTGCGCAAGCGCGGAAGGCGCTGGATTGATAAGTTGGCGGTGGTTCTTTGGTCAATCAGAACGACACCAAATCGAGCTACTGGCCAGACACCCTTCTCCCTCGTATATGGGGTGGAAGCAGTTCTCCCCATGGAACTCATATACGGGTCACCTCAAGTGCTCGCTTATGATGAGCTTGAGCAAGAGCAGTTGCGGCAAGATGACGCGACGCTCCTTGAGGAAGACCGTCTTCAGGCTGCTATGAGAGCTGCATGCTACCAGCAAGCTTTGCACTACTATCATAGCTGCAAAGTTAATACACGAAGCCTTGAGGAAGACGACCTTATTCTTCGACGCGTTCAGTCCACCAAGAATTCCAAAAAGTTGACGCCAAAGTGGGAAGGCCCTTATCGGGTAGTGCGAGTCACCAGGCTTGGCGCAGTTTGCCTAGAGACCGAACATGGCATCCTAGTGAGCAACTCCTGGAATATCAAAGATATTCGTAAGTTCTACCCATAAGGCACGGTTGTCGTGTCTCCCAACAACCACCTTTTGTACAGGTCTTCCCGCTGAAGCATGTAATCCTTAGTACAAAGCCAGGCACAGACCCTGTGCGTAGTTGAATAAAGCTAAGTGTTCCACAAATTTTGTTGATTCTCATGTTTGCTTATGTGCGTGTTTGTCTGAGATATTGCAATGCGCTTACTCTTGGCAAGACCTAACAGACCGCCAAGGTTCCACATCCATATTTTCTCTTTTTTATTTTTCTCAAAGGACAAAAGTTTACCTCGCGTGTAGCTTCGCTGGGCGTATGGATACCCGGGTGATGTTCAAAAAAAAATCTTGCCGGAAGGAGTACGACAACGAAAAGATAAATTGCAAAACCCCAAGTGAATTCTTCGTGTGGAGTTATTTTCCTTTGAGGACTTTGACTTCTGTATGGAAAACCTGCATGCACGGGAACCTTGCCATGATAGGCTGGGCCTTCACTCTATTTTGGGTCCACTCAATGGCTTAAATGGATGCGCCCGCGCTATTGCTTCGTTTCGAGTCCGCTCAACGACTCAAGTGGCTGCGCTCGGGCCCTTATTCCATTTCGAGCACGAGCAATAGGTTAAGCGGCCGCACCAAGGACGCCAAGGTATCTTGCCCGCAGTGGCACCACCAGTAGGCTGCTAAGGACATGTTCCTCTAAGCTCTTGCGGTAGGTCTACACACGCCGGCAAGTTCTTCCCAAAAGGGGTAGAGAAAGTTCCATGTAAAGAAACAGTCTAACAAGGAAGATGGTATACAGTTATTCAAAATAGGGTGAAATTTACATGAGATGTTGCCTTTTCCTATGTACATCTTCATTTGGCTTTCTCTCCTAGCGGAGATTACAAGAAGAAAAAGATGGAAAGAGGAGGCAGACTACAAGAAGAAAAAGATGGCTCTGGAGGGGACCGCCCAGTTCAAGGACGAAGTCCAGTGCCGTCCCCTCAATGTGGTTTTCCTCAAGGAAGAGGCCTGGCATCAGAGGAGGAGGTGGGGAAGCGCTCCGCCTCCCCCGACCTTGGCCTCCACGATGCCCATGACCCCTCGCGCCTCTTCCACCATGTGCGCTCGATCCGCCCTCCGCCTCTGGTGCTGAAGTGGTGGCATGATCCCGACAAGAACTCCTCCTTGGAGCTGAGGACGGTGGCCGCCCTCACCCCCTATTCATGGCTAAGGGCAAGCACCACTGGAAGGTTGGGAAGAGGTGGAGGGGCAAGATATGGAGGTTCACACTCGGAGGATGGAGGAAGGTTGGATGAGCACCGCCCTTGCTACCGCTCAATTTATTGGGGGGGCGTGGGGGATGGCTCTCCCCTGCTCCAAGGGTCACCACCCACCTCCTCCAATAGTGGCGCCCTCGATCATGGGGCGAACAACAACTGCCCCGTTGCTCCAATCCATGACGCTACAGTTACTGCCTCTCCTAGTACTTTAAGTCACCAGCGCTCGTTGCTGACTTCCCGCTATGCATGCGGCACGCGTGGAGAAAACGACCTGCCGCAGTAATTGAAAAATTTGACGGCCGCGCCGTGCACGTACCCCACGTCCCGCATTCAAAGGGCATCGTGGGGAGGCGCAGTAAGTGCAATAATCAGAACCACAAGGGCCTGCTACACGTTCCCATGCACTATTTGGGCCTAGCCCAACAATGCCTCGCACCGTGTGTGGCCTAGGCGCGGCCGCTCCTGTCGATGCACTAGAGTTTTGGGCTCTCCAGTCCCCCTTACTCATGCACGGGAAGTAGTAGCCACCCTGGCGACGAGGCTCGGTAGGGAGTTGCCAGGTACAAGCAAAGGAGAATCAAGACCCCCGGCAATACCTTGCGAGGATGGCCATCAAACCTTCAGGCAAGGCAAAGCCCCAGCAAGACCCGACAAGGTAAAGACCTGACAAGGCCCCGCCAGCGCACATGCCAGGGGTCGCACCGCCAAGGCATGTAACACAGCATCGGTGATGGAGGGGCTAAGTAGTACCGATTTGACGGGCTCCTATCCCGTCCCGTGGACAATCAGAGATGCATGACGTTGCATTAAATGCGCCTGTCCTAATCCGTCAGTGTTAGGTATGATAGCACTATAGCTTTGTACACCCCTTGTACGCATTGTACGCCACTGTTGGGATCCCCTTTAGAGTATAAAAGGTGGCCTAGGGCAATACGGTAGAGGATTTTTTGGCTTTTGGACTTTGGACCTTCTAGCTCATACGCGTAGTAGGTGCTCATAGTGCTCCTGTAGCTAGAAACCTAAGAACACCCATAATACAACCAAGCAGGAGTAGGATTTTACACATCCTTGCAGCCCAAACCTGGGTAAAATCCCCGTGTGTTGTTCATCAGACCTACTCTTTGTGCGAGCCTTCTCCCCGCCAAACCAAAAGGGGTCCCTCTAATCCCATAGGTGTTCGTTCCCCACAACACCAGGCCCCTTCCTTCAGGAGACCCACCCCGAGGGGACGGCACTGGAATTCGTTCTCGAATTGGGAGGTCCCCTCTGGAGCCATTTGCGCCTCCCTTGGCCCTTCACCAGGGAGATGGAGGTCGACGAGCCGCCAGTCTTGTGGTTACGGGCGCATGTTTGTTGTAACAATATGACGTGGGTCGATGTCGAGTACCCAGTGAGTCGCGTCATGTTCCTCGGGCACGGCTGGAAGACCTTCGCCCGCGCCCACAACCTCCAGGAAGGGCATGTACTTCGTTTTAAAATGTTGAAGGCCGATCTACTCTCCATCATGATTTATGGGAACTTAGGCATCCGCCTCAGCTGATACAAAGAGAGCTCGAGCAGCGCGAAAGTCCCCCCTCGATCGAGAGTGATGAGGAGGACAGTGGTGAAGACAATGATGATGATTCCGGTCTTCGAGCCATCAAGTCGAAGCACGATGACCTTGTTGGGGAATGTTGCATGGGAAATTTTTTGCTACTCACACACAAGATCTATCCATGGTGATGAGCATGTACGAGAGTGATAGTGGATCTACATACCCTTGTAGATCGCTAAGCGATAAGCGTTAAGAAATGTGGTTGGTGTAGTCGAACGTCTTCGCAATCCAAATCACCGAGCGTCCCGCGATCTCATCACGATCCGTCCCGCGATCCAATCACGATCCGTCCCGTGAACTCATCATGATCCGTCTCGCGATCTTGATCACGGTCCTTCCGATCTAGCGCTGAACGGACGACATCTCCGCGTTCAGCACATGTACAACTCCATGACGATCTCCGCCTTCTTGATACAACAAGAGGGACCGGAGAGGTAGAAGAGTTCTACAGCAGCGCGATGGCGCTGCGGCGATGGTGGTGGAGCTATTCCGTCAGGGCTTCGCCTAAGCACTTCAGAAATCCGATCTAGACGAGAAATTATGCATTGGAGGAATGGGTAGCACGTGGCTGAAAATCTTGTGCCAAAACCCTAAAACCCTCTAGTATAGATAGGAGGAGAGCAGGAGGAGGCTTGGATCCCAAGGAGCCAGCCCTTGGGTCGGCCGAACCAGGAGGGAGGAGTCCTCCTCCTCCACTCCTAGTAGGATTAGGACTCCTTCCTAATTTGGCCCTTTTGCCTTTTTTCACCTTTTTCCTTTTGGGCTATTTCTTCCCAGCCACATGGGCCCTTTGTGGGACTTCCTCCAGCCCACTAAGGGCTGGTATTCATCCTCCCATAGCCCATGTAGCCTCTTGGGTCAAAATACCCCTCCCGATGGTCTCCCGGTACACTACTGACACTACTGGTACACTACCGATGTGCCCGAAACTTTTCCGGCGACCAAAATAGGACTTCATATATATCAATCTTTACCTCCAGACCATTCCAGAGCTCCTCGTGACGTCCAGGATCTCATTTGTGACTCCGAACAACCTTTGGTCACCACCATACATAACTCTATACTACCGAAACGTCGCCAAACCTTAACTGTGCAGACCCTGCGGGTTCGAGAACTATGTAGACATGACCGAGACACCTCTACGGTCAATAACAAATAGTGGGTCCTGGATGCCCATATTGGTTCCTACATATTCTACGAAGATCTTTATCGGTCGAACCTCTATGTCAAGGATTCAGTTAATCCCGTAAGATGTTCCCTTTGTTCTTCGGTATGTTACTTGCCCGAGATTTGATCGTCGGTATCTCGATACGTTGCGACGTTTGATACACACAAGGTACTCCTCCGGGGTCAGTGAGTTGCATGATCTTATGGTCATAGGAACATATACTTGACATGCAGAAAACAATAGGAATAAACTGACATGATCATATGCTACATTTGTAGTTTGGGTCTTGTCCATCACATCATTCTCCTAGTGATGTGATCCCGTTACCAAATGACATCTCATGTCCATGTCTAGGAGACCATAGTCGTCTTTGATCAATAACTCGTCTATTAGAGGCTTACTAGGGACATGGTGTTGTCTATGTATCCACACATGTATCTAAGTTTCCGATTAATACAATTATAGGATGGATAATAAACGATTATCATGAACAAGGAAATATGATAATAACCAATTTGTTATTGCCTCTAGGGCATATTTCCAATAGTCTCCCACTTGCACTAGAGTCAATAATCTAGTATACATCACCATGTGATTCGCATTGTTATGAATCTAACACCCAATGAGTTCTAGGGGTTGATCATGCTTTGCATGTGAGAGAGGTCTTATAGTCAACGGGTCTATGACATTCAGATCCATGTGTACTTTGCAAATCTCTATGTCAAACCGTAAACACTACTACCACACTCCACTTGGTACTATTCCAAATGGCTGCTCCACTACATGTATCCAGATTGCTACTACGAGTCATCCGGATTGGTGTTAAATCTTGCATCGACATAACTCTTTACGACGAACTCTTTATCACCTTGATAATCAAGAAACATCTCCTTAGTCTATTAGTTACTAAGGGCAATCTTGACCGCTGTCCAGTGATCCACTCCTGGATCACTTTTGTACCCCTTGATAGACTCATGGCAAGGCACACACCAGGTGCGGTATAGAGCATGGCATAATATAGAGCCTATGGCTAAGGCATAGGGGACGACGTTCATCCTTTCTCTTTTTTCTGCCGTTGTCGAGCTTTGAGTCTCACTCAACTTCACACCTTACAAATCAGGCGAGAACTCTTTCTCTGACTGATCCATTTTGAACTCTTTCAAAATCTTGTCAAGGTATGTACTCATTGAAAGTCTCGTCAAGCATCTTGATCTATCTCTATAGATGTTCATGCTCAACAATTAGGTAGCTTTATCCAGGTCTTCCTTTGAAAAACTCTTTTCAAACAACCGTTTATGCTTTCCAAAAATTCTACATCATTTCCGATCAACAATATGTCAACCACATATGCTTACCATAAACTCTATAATGCTCCCACTCACTTTATTGTAAATACCAGTTTCTCATAAACTTTGTATAGACTCAAAAAACTTTGATCATCTCATCAAAGTGTATATTCCAACTTTTGAGATGCTTGCTTCAGTTCATAGAAGGATCACTAAAACTTGCACACCTTTTAGCATCCTTAGGACTGACAAAACCTTTTGGTTGTATCTCATACAACCTTTCCTTAAGGAAGGAAACGGTGTTTTGGCATCCATCTGCTAGATTTCATAATTGAAAAATGCAGCAGCTGCTAACATAACTCCAACAGACTTTAGCATCGCTACGAGTGAGAAAATCTCATCGCAGTCGACTCCTCGAACTTGTCGGAAAGTTCTTTGTGATAAGTCGAGCTTTATAAATGCTGACATTTACCATCAGCGCCTGTCTTCATCTCAAAGGTCCATTTATACTCAACGACCTGCCATCCAACAAGCAAGTCTACCAAAGTCTGTACTTTTTTTTCATACATGGATCCTTTCTCGGATTTCATGACCTCTAACCATTTGTCAGAATGCGGTCCCATCATCGCTTCTCCATATCTCGTAGGTTCATCGTTATCCAACAACATGACCTCCAAGACAGGGTTGTCGTACCACTCAGGAGCAGTACGAATCCTTGTTGACCTACGAGGTTTGATAGTAACTTGATCTAAAGCTTCATGATCATCATCATCTACTTCCTCTTCAAATGACGTAGGTTCCACAGAAACAAAGGTTCAACAACCTCATCAAGTTCTATTTTCCTCCCACTCAATTCTTTCGAGAGGAACTTTTTCTCGGGAAAGGACCTGTTTTAGCAACAAACACTTTGCACTTGGATCTGAGATAGAAGGTATACCTAACTGTTCTTAGGGTATTCTATGAAGATGCATTGTTTGCTTTGGGTTCGAGCTCATCAGGTGAAAACCTCTTTTCACATAAGCGTTGTGGCCCCAAACAATAAGAAATGAGAGCTTCGGTTTCTATCAAATCATAGTTTCAGACGGTGTCATCTCAATGGATTTAGATTTTGCTCTATTTAAAGTGAATGTAGTTGTGTCGAATGCATAACCCCAAAACTATAGTAGAAAAACGGTAAGAGACATCATAGCCTGCACCATATCCAATAGAGCACGACTATGACGTTCGGACACAGCACCACACTGTGGTGTTCCAGGTGGCGTGACTTGTCAAAAGACTTTCACATTGTCTAAAGTTGTATGCCAAACTCGTAACTCAGATATTCACCTCCATGATCATATCGCAGACATTTTTATCTTCTTGTCACAATGATCTTAAACTTCAGTCTGAATTTGCTTGAACTTTTCAAACGATTCAGACTTGTGTTTCATTAAGTAAACATACACTATATCTACTCAGATCATCTGTGAAGGTAAGAAAATAACGATATCCACCGCACGCTACAAGACTCATTGGATTGCATACATCAACATGTATCATTTACAATAAATCACTTGCCCGTTCCGAGAAACGGGGTTTTATTCATCTTGCCCAAGAGGCATGGTCCGCATGTCTCAATCGATTCAAATTCGAATGAGTCCAAAGATCCATCAACATCGAGTCTCTTCATGCGATTTATACCAATATGATATTTAGCGGCAGTGCCACAACCATGTGGTACTATCATTATTAACTTTGCATCTTTTGGCATCAATGTTATGAACATGTGTATTACTAAGATCAAGATTCAACAAACCATTCTCACTAGGTGCATGCCCATTAAAGGTAGTATTCATGTAAACAGAATAACCATTATTCTCTATCTTAAATGAATAACCGTGTTGCAATAAAGACGATCTAATCATGTTCATGCTTAACGCAAACACCAAATTACATTTATTTAGGTTTGTCACTAATCTCGAAGGTAGAGAGAGCATGTGATGTTGATCACATCAACCTTGGAAACATTTCCAACACACATCGTCACCTCAGCCTTAGATAGTTCTCCGTTCATTCCGTAGCTTTTATTTCGAGTTACTAACATTTAGCAACCAAACCGGTATCCAATACCCAGGTGCTACTAGGAGTACTAGCAAGGTACACATCAATAACACGTATATCAAATATACTTCTGTTGACATTGCCAGCCTTGTTATCTACCAAGTATCTAGGGTTGTTCCGCTTCAGCGACCGCTCTCCTCATAATCGAAGCACTTAGTCTCGGGTTTGGGTTCAACTTTGGGTTGCTTCACTAGAGCAGCAACTGACTTGCCATCCATGAAGTTTCCCTCGTTGCCCTTGCCCTTCTCGAAACTAGTGGTTTTTACTAACCATTAACACTTGACGCTCCTTCTTGATTTCAACCTTCGCGGTGTCAAACATCGCGAATAGCTTAGGGATCATTATTTCTATCCCTGGTATTTTATAGTTCATCACCAAGTTCTAGTAGCTTAGTGACAGTGACTTGGAGAACTATATAAATCACTATCTTATCTAGAAGATTAACTCCCACTCGATTCAAGCGATTGTAGCACCCAGACAATCTGAGCACATGCTCAACGATTGAGCTATTCTCCTTCGTCTTGCAGAGAAAGAATCTCGTTGGAGATCTCATATCTCACAACATGGGCACAAGCCTGAGATCCAAATTTCATCTCATAGAACATCTCATATGTTCCGTGATGTTCAAAACGTTTTGGAGCCTCAATTCTAAGCCGTAATGCACGACGCACTAAACTATCAAGTAGTCATCAGAACATGCCTGTCAGATGTTCACAACATCTACAGACGATGCTAGAGGGGTTGGCGCACCGAGCGGTGCATTAAGGACATAAGCCTTCTGTGCAGCAATGAGGACAGTCCTCAGATCATGAACCTAGTCCGCAATATTGCTACCATCATCTTTCAACTCTATTTCTCTAGGAAGATATAAAAAATACAAGGGAGCTACAACGCGAGCAAGTAATCTACAATATAATTTGCAAAGACACTACTGACTATGTTCATGTTAATGAGTTCAATTAATCATATTACAAAAGAACTCCCACTCAAATTTACATCCCTTCCGGTCATTCGAGTGATACATGATCCAAATTCACCAACTCAAGTCCGATCATCACGTGAGTTGAGGTGGTTTTAATGGTGAACATCATCATGTTGATCATATCTACTATATGACTCATGTTCGACGTTTCGGTCTCTTGTGTTCCGAGGCCATGTCTGTACATGATAGGCTCGTCAAGTTTAAACCGAGTGTTCTGCATGTGCAACACTGGCTTGCACCCGTTGTATGTGAACGTAGCGTCTATCACACCCGATCATCACGTGGTGTCTCGACATGACAAACTTTCGCAATGGTGCACACTCGGGGAGAACACAATTTATCTTGAAATTTAAGTGAGGGGTCACCTTATAATGCTACCGTCATCCTAAGAAAAACAAGGTGCATAAAAGGATTAACATCACATGCAAATCATAAGTGGCATGATATGGCCATGAACTTGTGCTTTTGATCTCCATCCTTAAAGCACTCACATGATCTCCATCGTCACTGGCATACCACCATGATCTCCATCATTGTGTCGCCATCAGGATTCTCGCGCCCACCATGCTCATACTACTATAGCTACCGTTTAACGATAAAGTAAAGCATTACATAGCGCTTAATGATTGACACGCAGGTCATACAATAATTAAAGACAACCCTATGGCTCCTGCCGGTTGCCGTACTCATCGACATGCAAGTCGTGATATTCTATACAAAACATGATCATCTCATACATCACATATGTCTCATCATGTAATTGGCCATATCATATCACAACATACCCTGCAAAAACGAGTTAGTCGTCCTCTAATCGTTGTTGCAAGTTTTACGTGGCTGCTATGGGTATCTAGCAAGAACAATTATCACCTACGCATAAACCACAACGGTGATACATAAGGTTCTTTTCAACCTTCTCAAGGACCACCTTAGTCGAATCCTATCCAACTAAAGTAGGAGAAATAGACACCCGCCAGCCATCTTTGTGGAACGAAGTTACACTTCAGTCGATCGAACCGGTCTCTCGTAAGCGTACAAGTAAGGTTGGTCCGGGCCGCTTCATCCCACAATACCTCTGAACCAAAACACGACCAAGGGAGGAAGCAATCTAAGCATCAACGCCCACAAACTCTTTGTGTTCTACTCGAGATCTCATCTACACATAGACCTAGCTCATGATGCCACTGTTGGGGAACGTTGCATGGGAAAAAAAATCCTACACACACACAAGATCTATCCATGGTGATGAGCATCTACGAGACAGAGAGTGGATCTACATACCCTTGTAGATCGCTAAGCGGGAAGTGTTAAGAAACGCAGTTGGTGTAGTCGAACATCTTTGCGATCCAAATCGCCGAGCGTCCTGTGATCTCATCATGATCTGTGGTGCGATCCAATCATGATCCATCCCACAAACTCATCATGATCCATCCCGCGATCTCGTCATGATCCTTCTCGCGATCTTGATCATGGTTCTTCTAATCTAGCGCCGAACGGACGACACCTCCGCGTTCAGCGCACGTACAGCTTGGTGACGATCTCCGCCTTCTTGATATAGCAAGAGGGAGAGGAGAGGCAGAAGACTTCTTCGGCATCACGACGGTGCTGCGGCAATGGTGGTGGAGCTATTCCGGCAGGGCTTCGCCTAAGCACTACAGAAATCCGATCTAGAGGAGAAACTATGCACTGGAGGAACGGGTAGCACGTGGCTGAAAATCTTTGGCCAAAACCCTAAAACCCTCTAGTATATATAGGAGGAGAGGAGGAGGAGGCTTGGCTCCCAAGGATCCAGCCCTTGGGTCGGCCGAACCAGGAGGGAGGAGTCCTCGTCCTCCACTCCTAGTAGGATTACAACTCCTTCCTAATTTAGCCCTTTTGCCTTTTTTTCACCTTTTTCCTTTTGGGCTTTTTCCTCCCAGCCGCATGAGCCCTTTGTGGGACTTCGTCCATCCCATTAAGGGCTTGTATTCATACTCCCACAGCCCATGTAGCCTCTTGGGTCGAAATACCCCTCCCGATGCTCTCCCGGTACACTAGCGGCACTCCCGGTACAATACCGATGAGCCTGAAACTTTTCCGGCGACCAAAATAGGACTTCCTATATATCAATCTTTACCTCCGGACCGTTCCGGAGCTCCTCGTGATGTCTGGGATCTCATCCTGGACTCCAAACAACCTTCGATTACCACCATACATAGCTCTATACTACCGAAACATCAGCGAACCTTAAGTGTACAGACCCTGCGGGTTCGAGAACTATGTAGACATGATCGAGACATCTCTATGGTCAATAACCAATAGCGGGACCTTGATGCCCATATTGGTTCCTACATATTCTACGAAGATCTTTATCAGTCGAACCTCTATCTCAAGGATTCAATTAATCCCGTATGATGTTCCCTTTGTTCTTGGGTATGTTACTTGCCCGAGATTCGATCGTCGATATCTCCATACCTACTTCAACCTTGTTACCGTTAAGTGTCTTTACTCGTTCCGTAATACAAGATCCCGTGACTAACACTTAGTCACATTGCTTGCAAGGCTTATTGTGATGTTGTATTACCGAGTGGGCCCTGAGATACCTCTCCATCACATGGAGTAACAAATCCCAGTCTTGATCCATGCCAACCCAACAGACACCCTCGGAGATACCTGTAGAGCACCTTTATAGTCACCCAGTTACGTTGCGACGTTTGATACACACAAGGTACTCCTCCGGTGTCAATGATTTGCATGATCTCATGGTCATAGGAACATATACTTGATATGTAGAAAATAGTAGCCATAAACTGGCACGATCATATGCTACGTTTGTAGTTTGGGTCTTGTCCATCACACCATTCTCCTAATGATGTGATCCCGTTACCAAATGACATCTCATGTCCATGACTAGGAAACCGTAGCCATCTTTGATCAACAAGCTAGTCTATTAGAGGATTACTAGGGACATGGTGTTGTCTATGTATCCACACATGTATCTGAGTTTCCGATTAGTACAATTATTGCATGGATAATAAACGATTATCATGAACAAAGAAATATGATAGTAACCAATTTATTATTGCCTCTAGGGCATATTTCCAACAGACCGAGCTTAGACTGACCATGGCCGCACCATCACCGCCAGCCTCACGCCTCTCCCCCTCCCCGTAAGTCGATCTTGCCGGGGGTCCTTGTCCTAGGCGCTTCATCATCGTCAAGTTGGATCTTCCGGTAGGCACATGGACTTCTGCTTCTGGGGCTCCCCTTCTTGTCCCCGCAGTGTTGGTCTTCTCCTCTACGCAATGTTGTCCCTCTCCTCCGCACAATGCTGGTCCAGGAGGGGCCAGGCTCTCATCGGAGGCCCCTTGCCATCTTTTTCTTCTTGTAGTCTACCACCTCTTTCCATCTTTTTATTCTTGTAATTTCCCCTAAGGGAGGAAGTCAAATAAAGATGTACTTAGGAAGAGGCAACATCTCGTGTAAATTTCACCATATTTTGAATAACTATATATTATCTTCCTTGTTAGAGTGTTTCTTTGCATGGTCTTTCCCAACGCCTTTTCAGAAGAACTTGCCGACGTGTGTTACCCTACTATGAGCGCTTTGAGGAACGAGTCCTTAGTAGCCTGCTGGCGGTGCCAGTACCGGCAAGATACCTTGGCGTTCTTGGCACGGCCGCTTAAACTATTGATCGTGCTCGAAACAGAATAAGGGCATGAGCACAGCCACTTGAGTCATTGAGCAGACTCGAAACGAAGCAAGAGCGCGTGCGCAGCCACTTAAGCCGTTGAGCAGACCTGAAATAGAGTGAGGGAGCAGCCAATCATGACAAGGTTCCCATTCATGCAGGTTTTCCATACAGAAATCGGAATCATCCAAGGAAAATAATTCCACAACAAGAATTCACTTGGGGTTTTGCAACTTATCTTTTTGTTGCCGTACTCCTTACGGAAAGATTTTTTTGGACGTCGCCCAGAGGTATCCATACCACCATTCCCTCGGCATAGCTACACGCAAGGTAACCTTATATTCTTTGAGAAAAAGAAAGAAGAGAAAATATGGATGTGGAACCTTGGCGGTCCGTTAGCTCTTGCCGGGAGTAAGCGCAATGGAATATCTCAGACAAACATGCACATAAGTAAACATGAGAATCAACAAGATTTGCATAACACTTAGCTTTATTCAACTTTGCACAGGGTCTGTGCCTGGCTTTCTACCAAGGATTACATGCTTCAGCAGCAAGACTTGTACAATAGGTGGTTGCCAGGAGACCCGGCAACCGCGCCTCATGGATAGAACTTACGAAGATGTTCGATATTCCAGGAGTTGCGCATTGGGATGCCATCTTCGGTCTCCAGGTGGATTGTGGCAAGCCTGGTAACTCGCACTACCCGATAAGGGCCTTCCCACTTTGGCGTCAACTTGCTGGAATTCTTGGTGGACTGAACGCGCTGAAGAACAAGGTCTCTTTTGTCAAGACTTCGGGCATTAACTTTGTGGCTATGATAGTGGCACAAAGCTTGCTGGTAGCGTGCAGCTCTTACAGCAGCCTGAACACGGTCTTCCTCAAGGAGCATCGCGTCATCTTGCCGCAACTGCTCTTTCTCAAGCTAATCATAAGCGAGCACTCGAGGTGACCCGTATATGATTTCCGTGGGGAGGAACTGCTTCCGCCCCATATACGAGGGAGATTGTGTCTGGCTAGTAGCTCGATTTGGTGTCATCCTGATTGACCAAAGAACCCCCGGCAACTCATCAATCCAGCGCCTTCTGCACTTGCGCAGGTTGTCGAAAGTTCTTGTCTTGACGCCTTGCAGCACTTCAGCATTAGCCCTTTCCGCTTGGCCATTGCTCCTCGGGTGGGCAATAGAAGCAAAACAGATCTTGGCTCCATGGCCTTGGACATACTCCATGAAGGCGCGGCTCGTGAACTGTGTGCCCTTGTTAGTGATGATCCTGTTGGGAACACCAAAGTGGCAAACTAGTCCTTTGAAGAACTTGACGGCTGACTGTGCTGTCACCTTTCTCATTGCTTCCACTTCTAGCCACTTTGTGAACTTGTGAATTGCCATGTACAAGTACTCAAAGCCCTTGGTAGCACGGGGGAAGGAGCCCAAGATGTCAATCCCCCAGACCAAAAATGGCCAAGAGATAAGGATTGACTGAAGGGCTTGAGCTGGTTGGTGCAATTTCTTCGAATGAAACTGTCATGCTTCACACTTGTTTACTAACGTAGTTGCATCATGGAGGGCAGTGGGCCAAAAGAAACCTTGCTGGAATGCCTTACCGACAAGTGCTCTTGATCCTATGTGCGAGCCACATATGCCTCCATGTATCTCAGCCAATAGCTCCAGTCCATCCTCCCAAGAAATGCACTTAAGTTTCACACCATTCGGTCTTTTTCAGTACAGGACATTGTCCACAAACTGGTACATATTAGACCGACGGGCTAGTTTCTCCTATTCCTCTTGTTCCTCGGGAAGTTCTCCTGTTTGATGGAAATGGACGATGTTTTGTGCCCATGCTGGAGCCTGGGGCTCCACAACATGGACTAAAGGCATATCCTCTGCCAGGGAAGCATTTGTCTCAACGGCAAGGGCTAGAGGCCCTGTCGGAGCCTGTTGCCCCCTGGCAAGCCTGGCGAGAGCGTGCGCTTCCATGGCAAGACCCTGAGGTTCTTCCTGAGCACGACGCTCACTGTCGTGGTTTTGTCACGGTAGATGTCCGAAGACTTAGGTTCGAGGCCATCACTAAGGCGGTGGACTCAAAGGGGTTGGTCAGGACAAAAGACATGGATTTACCCAGGTTCGGTCCCTCGAGATGAGGTAAAAGCCTACATCCTTCTTTGTGTGTATTGACTGGAGTATCGATTACAAGGGAGCGTATTTGCTTAACCTAGCTCTCGATCGATTGGTTTCTCTCTAAGCCTTCCCCGGGTCTCGCCTTTATATAAGAGCTCAAGACCCCGGGTTACACAAATCTCATACCGACTCTTAAAACGTGTCTGGTTCCGTCTCTAAGCCGCCTTGCTGACTCTGGCATCTTACCCGCCTGGGTATTGTGTCTTCTTCCTGACTCTAGGCCTCCGTCCCAGCCCATGTGGTGAACCGCCGTGCAGCCCAATCTTCCTCTTACAGCCCATACGCTAACGATCCGCCAGGTATGACCTGACCCCTCCTGGCCAGGTCTTACCACGGGGTTATATCCCCAATACTCACCGACAAGCCTGGCGTTGTCCCCGGCAACTTCCTTGCCGGCGGCTTCTAGGAGCTCTACCGGGAAGTACTTGCCAGAACTCAACTTTCTTCCCTTCTCTTGCCTAGTTGATGGTGTCATGGATGGTTGGGTCATTCGGAGCACGAAAGTTCCTGGTTCCACAGGCAACTTAAGGGCAGCACACTTTGACAGGCCATCAGTAAAGCTGTTCTCCGCACGCGGAGCATGCTCCATTTGCAGACCGTCAAAATGTTCTTCCAACTTCCTCACTTCATCTACATAATCTTCCAACAATGGACACTGATAATACTTGTTCACTTGACTGACGACAAGCTGAGAATCACCCCTGACAATAAGTTTCTTGATCCCAACGTCTGCCACGATCCTGAGACCGGCAAGCACCCCTTCGTATTCAGCAGTATTGTTCATTGATCTCTCCCGGGGAAAGTGCATCTGAATCACATATTTGAGGTGCTCTTCGGTGGGTGTGACAAGCAGCACTCCAGCATTGGCGCCTTGTAGCGAGATAGCCCCATCAAAATACATGATCCACTATTGATTTGTTTCCTTGCCGGGGAGGGTTGACTCTTGAACTTCTTTATCTGGCGTCGGGGTCCATTCTGCAATGAACTTCTCCAAGGCTCTGCTCTGTATAGTTGAAGTACTTTCAAACTAGAGACCAAGGCTTGACAGTTCCAAAGCCCACTCCACAATCTTGCCGGTAGCTTCTGGGTTCCGCAAAATCCCCTGCAACAGGATGTGTGTGACGACGGTAATCTCCTGTGCTTGGAAGTAATGGCACAGCTTCCTTGAGGTCATAAGGAGGCCGAAGGGAAACTTTTGCATGCCAGAGTATCTTGACCTAGCCGCCTGCAAAAGGGAGCTGGCAAAATAGACGGGGCGCTGCACAACCTTCTTCTTCTGAATTGTCTCATTCAACCGTGCAGATCCTTCCTTGTCGGCACTAGACCCTGGCGTGGAATTTCTTGGCTTGTCGCTTGGCGGTCCTGCCGCTTCCGCTGCTTGTTCATCAACTTCTCTTTCATCCACTAGTGCAACACTCACCACTTGGTTTGTTGCCGCTAGATATAGAAGCAATGGCTCTTGTGGTTTTGGCGCGATTAGGACTGGCAGAGAGGAGAGGTACTTCTTCAAATCCTGCAGCGCTGCCTCTGCTTCCGGAGTCCATTTCATCGGACCCGCCTTCTTCAAGATTTTAAAAAAGGGTAGCGCGTGCTTAGCAGATTTTTAGATGAACCTACTCAGAGCAGCAACACAGCTAGCAAGACGACACACATCCTTCACACGTCTTGGTGCTTCAATTTTCTCAATTGCATTGATCTTGTCGGGATTTGCTTCAATTCCACGTTGAGATACAAAGAACCCGAGAAGTTTGCTGGATGGGATGCCGAACACACACTTCTCAGGGTTGAGCTTCATGTTGATCTTGCATAGGTTTTCAAATGTCTCTTCTAGGTCTGATATGAGCGTAGCCTTGTCCTTGGTTTTGACCACTATGTCATCCATATAAGCCTCCATATTTCTATGTAGCTGGGGCTCAAAACCAATCTAGACCGCTCTTGCAAATGCAGAACCAACACTTTTCAACCCGAAAGGCATATGCAAAAATCAATACGTACCACATGGGGTGATAAATGTGGTCTTCTTTTCACCTTCCTTGGCCATGAGAATCTGATGATAGCCTGAATAGGCATCAAGGAAAGACAACAAGTCGCAGTCCTCGGTGGAGTCCACAATCTGGTCGTTGGGCGGCAAGGGAAAAGGATATTTGGGGCAGGCTTTATTGAAGTCTGTGAAGTCATTACACAGCCTCCATTTTCCATTTGCCTTGCACACTAAAACTAGACTGGCAACCAACCTTGGATGAACTAATCCTCTAATCAAGCCAGCCGCTTCTAATTTCTTTATCTCTTTGGCAATGAACTGTTGCCGCTCCAAAGCCTGCTTCCGAACCTTCTGGTTGATCGACCGCGTGTGTGGTCAAACGGCAAGGTGGTGCTCAATCACCTTCGTGGGAACAACGGGGATATCAGATGGTTGCCATGCAAACACATTGACATTCGCCCGCAGGAAGGCGACGAGCGTGCTTTCCTATTTGTCGTCAATGGTGGAACTTATGGGGAAAGTTCCTCTTGTGCCATCGTCCTTGGCGGGCACCTTCTTAGTCTCTGGCAGAGCTGCATTGGACTTCTTGCTCTTGCTGGTGGAGCTCTCTGGCACATCGTTAACGGGAGCATAGCACCCCGAGGAGGCGCGCTTGCCGGAATGTGTGCCAGAGGCCTTGCCGGTCTTCTTCCCTCATGAACTTGGCAAGCGAGGTGGGTGGCCGCCATGAACTTGGCCAGTGCTGGGCGACCAAGGATACCATTGTAGGACAATGAGATCTTGGCGACGTCAAAAAAGATCTTCTCTGTCCTAAAATTTATGTCACAACCAAATGTCACCGGTAGTGTGATTTTCACCTTCGGGTGAGTCCTCCCTGAATTGACCCCTTGGAAATCGCATGTGGGCTCGAGATCTTCATCAGGAATTTGCAGCCTCTGGCTCAGGTTTAGGCTGGCCCCACTATAGACTAGCATATTCGTCACCTTGAGGTTATGAGTTGTTGGCGAAACCAACAATGGAAGGCACCCGACCGCAGTTGTGTGATCAGGGTGATCCTCGACGTCAAAAATGATAGGAGTGTTGGACCACGTCGATAGACGGCTTTGCCGCGTTAACCTCGTGCACCCCTTGTTTGAGTTGGCAGTGAGAGGAATGCAACGAGTCACCTCCCTTGATGCACATCATCTTTGTAGCCTTTTGGAACTCATGCTCTCTGGACTCGTCATCGCCTTCGACGTCATCATCATCACCCTCTTGCGTGTCGTGGCCTCGAGCTTGCCGGTCTTTCTGTTGTTTGGGTTTGTCGTGGTGACCTTCTCGGCCAACACGCTTCTTGCCGGACCCCTCCGCACCATCCTGGCCCTTCTCCTTGTCTCTCCTCTCATAATCGGCCTTTTTATTCTTGGCAAGTTGCTCAACTTGTTAACAGTCCTGGAGATTGTGGCCCTCGGTGCGATGGATCTTGCAATACTGCTTGACGGAGCCTTCCGGCTTGTCGGTAGCCGCCATAACCTGGCAGGAGGCACACCTGGCAACATCCTTGCAAGGGTCATCAACCTTGCCCTTCTTGGCGCTAACAAGGTTGCTGGATCCCTCGAAGGCAAGCACGGCCTTGCCTTTGCGCTTCTCGTTACACCGCCGGCCCTTCTTTGCTAGGGTGGCGGTGTCTTCATCCTCAGAGTCAACTCCTGCGCTATCGTCTTTGCCGGGGAGCCTCCTCCCTTCTTCAGCCCAAGCACATTTATCTGTCAGAGCATAAATTGTTGGAAATATGCCCTAGAGGCAATAATAAAATGGTTATTATTGTATTTCCTTGTTCATGATAATTGTCTATTGTTCATGCTATAATTGTGTTAACCGGAAACCATAATACATGTGTGAATACATAGACCACAACATGTCCCTAGTGAGCCTCTAGTTGACTAGCTCGTTGATCAATAGATGGTCACGGTTTCATGGCCATGGACATTGGATGTCATTGATAACGGGATCACATCATTAGGAGAATGATGTGATGGACAAGACCCAATTCTAAGCATAGCACAAGATCGTGTAGTTCGTTTGCTAAAGCTTTTCAATGTCAAGTATCGTTTCCTTAGACCATGAGATTGTGCAACTCCCGGATACCGTAGGAATGCTTTGGGTGTGCCAAACGTCACAACGTAACTGGGTGGCTATAAAGGTGCACTACGGGTATCTCCGAAAGTATCTGTTGGGTTGGCATGAATCGAGACTGGGATTTGTCACTCCGTGTGACGGAGAGGTATCTCTGGGCCCACTCGGTAAGACATCATCATTATGAGCTCAATGTGACTAAGGAGTTAGTCACGGGATGATGTATTACGGAACGAGTAAAGAGACTTGCCGGTAACGAGATTGAACAAGGTATGGGGATACCGACGATCGAATCTCGGGCAAGTATCATACCGATAGACAAAGGGAATTGTATACGGGATTGACTGAATCCTTGACATCGTGGTTCATCCGATGAGATCATCGTGGAGTACGTGGGAGCCAACATGGGTATCCAGATCCCGCTGTTGGTTATTGACCGGAGAGGTGTCTCGGTCATGTCTACGTGTCTCCCGAACCCGTAGGGTCTACACACTTAAGGTTCGATGACGCTAGGGTTATAGGGAAAAGGTATACGTGATTACCGAAGGTTGTTCGGAGTCCCGGATGAGATCCCGGACGTCACGAGGAGCTCCGGAATGGTCCGGAGGTAAAGATTGATATATAGGAAGTCCAGTTTTGGTCACCGGAAAGTTTTCGGGCTCATCGGTAGTGTACCGGGAGTGCCGGGAGGGTGCCGGAGGACCCCCGGGAGGGGTGTGACGACCAAAGGACCACATGGGCTGTTAGATAAAGTGTGCCAGCCCTTATTGGGCTGGGAAAGACTTTTGCTAAAGGCCCATGCGGCTGGAGATAAGGAGATAAGGCAAAAAGGATTTAAAAGGAGGAGATCCACCTCCCGTGTGGGAGGTGGACTCTCCCTTTAATTCAGCCGGCCATCTCCTCTTTGGAGTAGAGGCCAAGCCAGCCCTCCACGTCCCTCCTCCTATATATACTTGAGGTTTTGGATGTTTTGAGACAAGATTTGATCTCTCTCTCTCACGGCGAAGCCCTACCTCTCTTCTTCCTCCTCCGCAGCGCTTAGGCGAAGCCCTGTCGGAATACCTTGCTACTCCACCACCACCACGCCGTCGTGCTGCTGTTGGAGCCCTTCCCCAACCTCTCCTTCCTCCTTGCTGGATCAAGGTGTTGGAGACGTCACCGGGCTGCACGTGTGTTGAACGCGGAGGTGCCGTCCGTTCGGCACTTGATCGGATCTACCGCGATCTGAATCGCTGCGAGTACGACTCCATCAACCGCGTTCTTGTAACGCTTCCGCTTAGCGATCTTCAAAGGTATGAAGATGCAATCTCTCCCCTCTCGTTGCTGGTTTCTCCATAGATAGATCTTGGTGAACGTAGGAAAATTTTGATTTAATACTACGTCTTCCAACAGTGGTATCAGAGCTAGGTCTATGCGTAGAATCTATGCACGAGTAGAACACAAAGCAGTTGTGGGCGTCGAGTTTGTTAATTTGCTTGCCGCTACTAGTCTTATCTTGATTCGGCGGTATTGTGGGATGAAGCGGCCCGGACCAACTTTACACGTACGCTTACGTGAGACCGGTTCCACCGCCTGACATGCACTAGATGCATAAGGTGGCTAGCGGGTGTCTGTCTCTCCTACCTTAGTCGGATCGGATTCGATGAAAAGGGTCCTTATGAAGGGTAAATAGCAATTGGCAAATCACGTTGTGGTGTTGACGTAGGTAAGAAACGTTCTTGCTAGTAACCTATAGCAGCCACGTAAAAACTTGCAACTACAAATTAGAGGACGTCTAACTTGTTTTTGCAGCATGTGCCTTGTGATGTGATATGGCCAAAGGATGTGATGTGATGCATTGTGATGTATGAATTGATCGTGTTCTTGTAATAGGATTCACGACTTGCATGTCGATGATTATGACAACCGGCAGGAGCCATAGGAGTTGTCTTATTTATTGTATGACCTGCGTGTCAATCATAAACGCCATGTAATTACTTTACTTTATTGCTAAGCGTTAGCCATAGTAGTAGAAGTAATAGTTGGCGAGACAACTTCATGAAGACACAATGATGGAGATCATGATGATGGAGATCATGGTGTCGTGCCGGTGACAGTGATGATCATGGTGCCCCGAAGATGGAGATCATAGGAGCAAAATGATATTGGCCATATCATGTCACTATATTGATTGCATGTGATGTTTATCATGTTTACATCTTATTTGCTTAGAACGACGGTAGTAAATAAGATGATCTCTCAATAAAATTTCAAGAGAAGTGTTCACCCTAACTGTGCACCGTTGCTAAGGATCGTTGTTCCGAAGCACCACGTGATGATCGGGTGTGATAGGTTCTAACGTTCGCATACAACGGGTGTAAGCCAGATTTACACACGCGAAACACTTAGGTTGACTTGACGAGCCTAGCATGTACAGACATGGCCTCGGAACACGGAAGACCGAAAGGTCGAACATGAGTCGTATAGAAGATACGATCAACATAGAGATGTTCACCATGGATGACTAGTCCGTCTCACGTGATGATCGGACACGGGCTAGTTGACATGGATCATGTATCACTTGGAAGACTAGAGAGATGTCTATCTAAGTGGGAGTTCATTAATAATTTGATTAAGTGAACTTAATTATCATGAACTTAGTCTAAAAAATGTCCTTGCAAATTATGTCGTAGATAGCTCGCGCTGTAGCTCCACAGTTTCATTGATACAATCCTAGAGAAAAGTAAGTTGAAAGTTGATCGTAGCAATAATGCGGACTGGGTCCGTGATCTGAGGATTGTCCTCATTGCTGCACAGAAAGCTTATGTTTTTTATGTACCGCTAACTGCATCACTCCCTCAAGCGTTGTCTGTAGATGTTGTGAACATATGACAGGCACTTTTTGGTGACTACGTGATAGTTCAATGCGTCATGCATTACGACTTAGAATTGAGGCTCCAAAACGTTTTGAACGTCACGGAACATATGAGATGTTCTAGGAGCTGAGATTGTGATCTCAGGCTCGTGCCTATGTTGAGAGGTATGAGACCTCCAACAAGATTCTTTGTCTACAAGATAAAGGAGAATAGCTCAATCGCTGAGCGTGTGCTCAGATTGTCTGGGTGCTACAATCACTTGAATCAAGTGGGAGTTAGTCTTCCAGATGAGATAGTGATTAATGCAGTTCTCCAAGTCACTGCCACCAAGCTACTAGATCTTCGTGATGAACTATAACATGCCAGGGATGGATAAGATGATCCCTGAGTTGTTCGTGATGTTTGACACCACGAAGGTAGAAATCAATAAGGAGCATCAAGTGTTGATGGTTAAGTGAAAACCACTAGTTTCAAAAGGGGCAAGGGCAAGAAGGGAAAAACTTCAGGAATGGCAAGCCAGTTGTTGCTCTAGTGAAGAAACCCAAGGTTGAGCCCGAACCCGAGACTAAGTGCTTCTGTTATGAGGAGAATGTTCGCTGAAGCGGAAAAACCCTAGATGATTGGTAGATAAGAAGGCTGGTAATGTCAATGGAAGTATATTTGATATACGTGTTAGTGATGTGTACCTTGCTGGTACTCCTAGTAGCACCTGGGTATTAGATACCGGTTCGGTTGCTAAGTGTTAGCAACTCGAAATAAAAGCTACGGAGTAAATGGAGACTAGCTAGGTGAAAGGTGACGATGTGTGTTGGAAGTATTTCCAAGATTGATGTGATCACCATCGCACGCTCTCTCTACCTTCAGGATTTGTGATAAACCTAAATAAATGTTATTTGGTGTTTGCGTTGAGCATAAACGTGATTAGATCATGATTAGTGCGATACGGTTATTCATATAAGTTAGAGAATAATGGTTATTCTGTTTACATGGATAATGCCTTCAATGGTCATGCACCCACTCGAAATGGTTTATCGAATCATGATCGTAGTAGTACACATATTCATAACATTGGTACCAAAAGATACAAAGTTAATAATGATAGTACCACATGCTTGTGGCACTGCCACGTAATGTCATATTGGTATAAATCGCATGAAGAAACTCCATGATGATGGATGTTTTTTGACTCACTCGATTTCGAATCGGTTGAGACATGCGAGCCATGCCTCTTGGGCAAGATGACTGAGACCCCGTCATCCAATATGATGGAGCGGGCAAGTGGCTTATTGGAATTAATACATGTTGATGTATGTGGTCCAATGAGTGTTGAAACACACAGTGGATATCGTTGTTTTTCTTTACCTTCACTGATGATTTGAGTAAATATGGGGATATTTACTTAATGAAACACGAATCTGAAATGTTTGAAAGGTTCAAGGAGTTTCAGAGTGAAGTTAAAGATCATCGTGACAAGAAGATAAATGTCTATGATATGATCATGGAGGTGAATATCTAAGTTACGAGTTTGGTATGCAATTTTAGACAATGTGGAAATTGTTTCACAGCTCACGCCTCCTGGAACACCATAGTGTGATGGTGTGTTCGAACGTCGTAGTCGTGCTCTATTGGATATAGTGAGTACTATGATGTCTCTTATCGTTTTACCACTATCGTTATGGGGTTATGCATTAAAGACAAATCCATTCACTTTAACAGGGCACCATCTAAGTCTGTTGAGATGACACCGTGAGAATTATGGTTTGACAGAAGCCTAAGCTGTCATTTCTTAATGTTTGGGGCTGCGACGCTTATGTGAAAATGGGTTTTTCACCTAGCGAGCTCGAACTCAAAGCAGACAAATGCATCTTCATAGAATACCCTAATGAGACATTGGGTATACCTTCTATCTCAGATCCAAGCGCAAAAGGTGTTTGTTGCTAAGAACGGGTCCTTTTTGAGAAAGAGTTTCTCTCGAAAGAATTGAGTGGGAGGAAGATAGAACTTGATAAGGTTGTTGAACCTTTGTTTCAACCAGAGAATAGCGCAACACAGAAAGATGTTTCTGTAGAGCCTACTTAGTTGAAAAGGAAGTTAATGATGATGATCATGAAGCTTCGGATCAAGTCACTATCGAACCTCGTAGGTCGACAAGGACGCGTACTGCTCCTGAGTAGTACGACAACCCTGTCTTGGAAATCATGTTGTTGGACAACGATGAACCTACGAACTATGGAGAAGCGATGGTGGGCCCGGATTCCAACAAATGGCTAGGAGCCATGAAATCTGAGAAAGGATCCATGTATGAAAACCAAGTATGGACTTTGGTAGACTTGCCTGTTGAATGGCAGGTCATTGAGTACAAATGGACCTTTGAGATAAACATAGACGCTAATGGTGAAATGTCACCGTTTATAAAGCTCGACTTGTCGCAAAGAAGTTTCCGCCAAGTTCAAGGAGTTGACTGCAATGAGATTGTCTCATATGTAGCGATGCTAAAAGTCTATTAAAATTTTGTTAGCAGTTGCTGCATTTTTCGATTATGAAATCTGGCAGATGGATGACAAAACAAGGTTTCCGTAATGGTTTCTGTGAGGAAGAGTTGTATGTGATACAACCAGAAGGTTTTGTCAATCCTAAGGATGCTAATAATATGCAAACTCCAGCGATCCTTCTATGGACTGGAGCAAGCATCTCGGAGTTGGAATATATGCTTTGATGAGGTGATCAAAGTGTTTAAGTTTATACAAAGTTTATGAGAAACTTGTATTTGCAAGAAAGTGAGTGGGAGCACTATGGAATTTCTTATAAGAATATGTAGTTGACATATTATTGATCGGAAATGATGTAGAATTTCTGGAAGAGCATGAAGGGTTGTTTGAAAAGTTTTGTTTTTCAAAGGAAGACCCAGATAAAGCTACTATTTTATTGAGCATCAAGATCTATAGGGATAGATCTATTCGCTTGATAAGTTTTTTCGACGAAGACATACCTTGACAAGTTTTTGAAGGAGTTCAAAATAGATGGGTCAAAGAAGGAGTTCTTGAATGTATTGTAAGGTGTGAAATTGAGTAAGACTCAATACCCGACCACGGCAGAAGATAAAGAAGAGATGAGTGTCATCTCCTATGCTTTAGCCATAGGCTCTATATAGTATGCCATGCTGTGTACCGCACCTGTGTGTGCCTTGCCATGAGTCTGTCAAGGGGTACAAGAGTAATCCAAGAGTGGATCACTAGACAGCGGTCAAAGTTAGCCTTAGTAACTTGAGAACTAAGGAAATATTTCTCGATTATGGAGGTGATAAAGAGTTCATCGTAAAGTGTTACGATGATGCAAGCTTTAAAACCAATCCGGATGACTCTTAGTAGAAATCCAGCTACGTATAGTGGAGCAGCCATTTGGAATAGCTCCAAGTGGAGCATGGGAGTAGTATCTACAAATATGACATGGAAAGTTTGTAAGGTACACACGGATCTGAATGTCGCAGACCCGTTGACTAAAACCTCTTTCACGAGCAGGACATGAACAAACCCCAGAACTTATTGGGTGTTAATCACATGATGATATGATCACATGGTGATGTAAGTGTTAATCACATGGTGATGTGAACTAGATTATTGACTCTAGTGCAGGTGGGAGACTGTTGGAAATATGCCCTAGAGGCAATAATAAAATGGTTATTATTGTATTTCCTTGTTCATGATAATTGTCTATTGTTCATGCTATAATTGTGTTAACCGGAAACCATAATACATGTGTGAATACATAGACCACAACATGTCCCTAGTGAGCCTCTAGTTGACTAGCTCGTTGATCAATAGATGGTCACGGTTTCATGGCCATGGACATTGGATGTCATTGATAACGGGATCACATCATTAGGAGAATGATGTGATGGACAAGACCCAATTCTAAGCATAGCACAAGATCGTGTAGTTCGTTTGCTAAAGCTTTTCAATGTCAAGTATCGTTTCCTTAGACCATGAGATTGTGCAACTCCCGGATACCGTAGGAATGCTTTGGGTGTGCCAAACGTCACAACGTAACTGGGTGGCTATAAAGGTGCACTACGGGTATCTCCGAAAGTATCTGTTGGGTTGGCATGAATCGAGACTGGGATTTGTCACTCCGTGTGACGGAGAGGTATCTCTGGGCCCACTCGGTAAGACATCATCATTATGAGCTCAATGTGACTAAGGAGTTAGTCACGGGATGATGTATTACGGAACGAGTAAAGAGACTTGCCGGTAACGAGATTGAACAAGGTATGGGGATACCGATGATCGAATCTCGGGCAAGTATCATACCGATAGACAAAGGGAATTGTATACGGGATTGATTGAATCCTTGACATCGTGGTTCATCCGATGAGATCATCGTGGAGTACGTGGGAGCCAACATGGGTATCCAGATCCCGCTGTTGGTTATTGACCGGAGAGGTGTCTCGGTCATGTCTACGTGTCTCCCGAACCCGTAGGGTCTACACACTTAAGGTTCGATGACGCTAGGGTTATAGGGAAAAGGTATACGTGATTACCGAAGGTTGTTCGGAGTCCCGGATGAGATCCCGGACGTCACGAGGAGCTCCGGAATGGTCCGGAGGTAAAGATTGATATATAGGAAGTCCAGTTTTGGTCACCGGAAAGTTTTCGGGCTCATCGGTAGTGTACCGGGAGTGCCGGGAGGGTGCCGGAGGACCCCCGGGAGGGGTGTGACGACCAAAGGACCACATGGGCTGTTAGATAAAGTGTGCCAGCCCTTATTGGGCTGGGAAAGACTTTTGCTAAAGGCCCATGCGGCTGGAGATAAGGAGATAAGGCAAAAAGGATTTAAAAGGAGGAGATCCACCTCCCTTGTGGGAGGTGGACTCTCCCTTTAATTCAGCCGGCCATCTCCTCTTTGGAGTAGAGGCCAAGCCAGCCCTCCACGTCCCTCCTCCTATATATACTTGAGGTTTTGGATGTTTTGAGACAAGATTTGATCTCTCTCTCTCACGGCGAAGCCCTACCTCTCTTCTTCCTCCTCCGCAGCGCTTAGGCGAAGCCCTGTCGGAATACCTTGCTACTCCACCACCACCACGCCGTCGTGCTGCTGTTGGAGCCCTTCCCCAACCTCTCCTTCCTCCTTGCTGGATCAAGGTGTTGGAGACGTCACCGGGCTGCACGTGTGTTGAACGCGGAGGTGCCGTCCGTTCGGCACTTGATCGGATCTACCGCGATCTGAATCGCTGCGAGTACGACTCCATCAACCGCGTTCTTGTAACGCTTCCGCTTAGCGATCTTCAAAGGTATGAAGATGCAATCTCTCCCCTCTCGTTGCTGGTTTCTCCATAGATAGATCTTGGTGAACGTAGGAAAATTTTGATTTAATACTACGTCTTCCAACATAAATCTCGGCAACATCCCTGACCTTGTTCATCACCATCTCTTCCCGCATCCTACGGTTGCGCACGTTCTGATGGAACGTGTTGATAACAGTGGCAGGATGAACATATGGTATATATGTTGTGGTGCACGCGGTTGAACCTTTGGATGTACTTGTGCAAAGTCTCGCCCTCCTTCTGAGGGATGATGTGGAAATATCTTTCTTGACTAGGAGCTTGGTGTCCTCCAATAAAGGCGCCAACAAACTCATGGCACAGGTCTGCCCAGGAGGTGATGGAATTCTCTGGCAGGTGCATTGACCACGACTTGACGTTGGTCTTCAGTACCACCGGGAAGTAGTTGGGGAGTATCTTGTCGTTGTGGGCCCCGGCATCTTGCATTGCAATGGTATGGATGCTCAGGGCTCCAATGGGTGAGTCTTGTCGTCACATTTCTTTGAGACCTCCGGCTTGAATGTGCGGGAGTTGGGTCACTGGACTTGCCGCAGCTCACGGGTAAACGCTGGGCAACCCACCTCATAAGGTAGGTTGACATGATACCCTCACGCGGTTTTGTCAATAGTGGGACCTGCGCGCCTATCAGATTGATGGCATGCTTCCTGCCGACGCTCAATTGTAGTCGAGCATCTTCCTTGCTCCGCTCCCGAAGAAGTCGCTGGTCACGAAATGTCCATGGATCAGACGACGCTGTCGAGTAACCATCGCAAGCGTCGGTCCGTTGAGTCAGTGACTGGTGTTGTTGCTACGGAGGAGAATGCACCATGGTCGCACTACCTCCGGCCTTCTCACCATTGGCGTCAGCAGGCTCGATGGAGCAAAACCTGTCTGTGAGGCTGAGGAGGCTCTGAATGGTAGCTCTCCACTCGAACTTCCCCGCAGCAAGAGGGAAGTTCAGAAGCAGTTTTGCCTGCGCCATTACTTCTTTCGACGTGGTCGGCAGCGAACGACACAAAGAACGCGAGGTGCTCTGACTCCTAACAGTGTTAGAAGGAGCTCTGTCGTGGTCCTGCATATTTACGCCACTCCTACTAGCATGCTGGTCCCACGCACCTTTGGAGTGATGCACATGAGCTTTTCCGTGGGGACATTGGGAATAGTGGGCACCGTGGCAGTGCTCTTCGCGCGTGTCCTGGGAAGGTTGCGGCGTAGGCGCCGGCCTGGGTATCTTGGAAGGTACCCTTCCATCCCCGAAGTTCATTGTATCACCCGTAGGCTGTACAGCTCCGTCCCGAGACCCAACAGCGCAGGGGTTCCCACCGCCGCCATGAGCATCTCCACAACGGGTGTTGCCGCTTGCTTGGCCTTGATCACAGGAGCGTCGCAGAAGTTCTGAACCTCCGCCTCCTCTTCCAACCGCGTCTACACCGTCGCCTGTCTGTGTAGCTACAGGGATAGCAGACGCGGATGGGCCAACAACTATTTAGGCCCTTCTTCTTGGGTGCCATGGCCATGATGATTATGAAGGAACTAGCGCGTTGATCGCCAGATCAGGTCCACGCGACCGTTCCCCCTACCTGTGCGCCAAAGATGTGGGGGTAAACGACACCTATGGGATCGGAGGGATCCCTTTACAGTTCGGCGGGGAAGAAGGCTCGCACAGAGAGCAGATCTGATGAACAACACGCGAGATTTTACCCAGGTTCAAGCCGCAAAGATGCGTAAAACCCTACTCCTGCTTGGTTGTATTGGATGAGTCCCTGCTCAGGTTCTCGGAGCGCTACAGTATGCAGCTACTACTCATGCAGAATGGGCCTGAGAGGATTTCAAGGACCAAAAGTCCAAAAGTCCAAAAAAAATCCCCCCGTTGTATCGCCATCGGCCTCCTTTTATACTCTAGAATGGGATCCCAACAGTGGAGTACAGTGCGTACACGGGGTGTATAGAGCTATAGTGCTATCATACCTAACACTAACGGAGTAGGACATGCGCATTTAATGCACCGTTAGGCATCTCTAACTGTCTACGGGACGGGACAGGAGCCCATCGCATCAACGCCACTTAGCCCCTTCATCATCGGCGCCACGACACGTGCCTAGGCGGGGCGACACCTGGTGTGTGCGCTGGAAGGCCCTTGTCTGGGATTCGCCTTCTTGGGTCTTTGCCTTGCCGGGTCCTACCGGTGCTTGCCGAGGGTTTAAAGGTCATCCAGGCAAGGTCTTGCCTTAGGTCTTGATTCTCCTTTATTTGTATCTAGCATCTTCCTCCTAGGCCTCGTCGCCAAGGTGGCTACTACTGCCTATGCACGGGTAAGGGGCACTGGAGAGCCCCAAACTCTAGTGCACCGACACATGTCTTGTCCATTTTCTAACGTCACTGCTACACTAGATCATTGCACATCCCGGTACACTGCCAGAGGCATTCATATAAAGACATATTTTGTTCTAGTATCGAGTTGTAAGTAAATAAAAGTGTGATGATCATCATTATTAGAGCACTGTCCCATGTGAGGAAAGGATGATGGAAGCTATGATTCCCACACAAGTTGGGATGATGCTCCAGACTTTACAAATAAAAAAAAGAGGCCAAAGACGACCACCAAAAAAACAAAAAAATGAGAGAAAAGAGAGAAGGGGCAATTCCACTATTCCTTTTTCCACACTTGTGCTTCCAAGTAGCACCATGATCTTCATGATAGAGACTCTCCTATATTATCACTTTCATATACTAGTGGGAATTTTTAATTATGGAACTTGTCTTGTATATTCCAATGATGGGCTTCCTCAAATTTCCCTAGGTCTTCGTGAGCAAGTGAGTTAGATGCACACCCACTAGTTTCGTTTTGAGCTTTCATACACTTATATCTCTAGTGCATCCGATGCATGGCAATCCCCACTCACTCACATTGATATCTATTGATGGGCATCTCCATAGCCCGTTGATACACCTAGTTGTTGTGAGACTATCTCCTTCTTTTTGTCTTCTCCACAACCACCATATTCTATTCCGCCTAGAGTGCTATATCCATGGCTCACACTCATGTATTGCGTGAAAGTTCAAAAAGTTTGAGAATACTAGAGTATGAAACAATTGCTTGGCTAAAACCGGGGTTCTGCATGATTTAATACTTTGTGTGATGAATATGGAGCATAGCCAGAGTATATGACTTTGTAGGTATAACTTTCTTTGGCCATGTTTTTTGAGAAGACATGATTGCTTTATCAGTATGCTTGAAGTATTATTGTCTTAATGTCAAATGATAGACTATTGCTTCGAATCGCTCGTGTCTTAATATTCATGCCAAGATTAGATTATATGAACAAGATTATTCTAGGTAGCATTACACATCAAAAATTATCTTTTTTATCATTTACCTGCTTGAGGACGAGCAGGAATTAAGCTTGGGGATGCTGATACATCTCCATCGTATCTATATTTTTTGATTGTTTCATGCAATTTTCTACAACTTTCATATACTTTTGGCAAATTTTTATACTATTTTTGGGACTAACATATTGATCCAGTGCCTAGTGCAATTCCTATTTGTTGCATTTTTTTCGTGGAATATCCATACCAAACGAAGTCCAAACGCGATAAAAACATATGAAGATTATTTAGGAATATATGTGATTTTTGGGAAAAAGGATCAACACGAGATGATGCCCGAGGGGCACGCCCTAGGGGGTAGGGCGCTCCCTAGACCCTTGTGGTCACCCCTTAAAGTGGTTGGTGCGCTTTTTTTGCCGCAAGAAAGCTAATATCCGGATAAAATCAGGTTAAATTTTTAGCCCAAGCGGAGTTATGGATCTCCAAGAATTTATGAAATGGTGAAAGGCCAGAATCTGGGAAGGGAGAAACAGAAGGAAATAGAGAGAGAAAGATCCAATCTCGGAGGGGCTATCGCCCCTCCACCGCCATCGAGTCCAATCACCAGAGGGGGAACCCTCCTCCCATCTAGGTTGGAGGCCAAAGAAGAAGAAGGAGGAGGGGGATCTCTCCCCCTCTCTCTCGATGCGGCCAGAATGTCGTCGGGCCAATCATCGTGTGACGGCTATCTACACCAACACCTCCATCATCTTCCGCAACACCTTCATCACCTCCCCCCATCTATATTCAGCATTCCACTCTCCCACAACCCGTTGTACCCTCTACTTGAACATGGTGCTTTATGCTTCATATTATTATCCAGTAATCTATTGCCATCCTATGATGTCTGAGTAGATTTTGGTTGTCCTATCAGTGATTGGTGAATTGCTATGATTGGTTTAATTTGCTTGTGGTTATGTTGTTGTACTTTGGTTCCCATCATATGAGCACGTGTGTGGATCACACCATAGGGTTATTTGTATGTTGATAGGACTACGTATTGTAGGGCAAGGGTGATAGCAGCTTCAGCCTAGCATAGAAATTGATGCATACACGATTGAAGGGGGACCAATATATATTAATGCTACTATTGGGTTTTACCTTAATGAAAGTTAGTAGTTGTGGATGCTTTCTAGTAGTTCCAATCATAAGTGTATATAATTCCAAGTAATGGATGACATGCTAGGAGTGGCCTCTCCCACATAAAACTTCCTATCGGTATAGTAACGTAGTCGATTGCTTGGGGACAATTATACAACTGTTACCACCACTTTTCTACACTCGTTAAACTAACTTAATTTTTTTTATCTAAACAGCCCCTAGTTTTTACTTAATTGTACTTTATTATTTTGCAAACCTATCCCAAAACACCTACAAAGTACTTCTAGTTTCATACTTGTTCTAGGTAAAGCAAATGTTAAGCGTGAGTAGAGTTGGATCGATGGTCGATAGAACTTGAGGGGATATTTGTTCTACCTTTAGCTCCTCGTTGGGTTCGACACTCTTACTTATTGAAAGAGGCAACAACTGGTCTCCTATAATTGTGGCTTATCAAACACATAGCTACTGGTATAAACCGTCAGCCCCGAGGGTGTACTACTCCCTCCTCATCATGGACTCCTTCGGGAAAATGAAGGTGGCCACTCGAGATGATCTACCCTCTCTGGCAGGGTATTGTTTTCTATCCAGATTGGTTTTTCATTGATATAGAGGCCTTCCGGCAGTGGAACGGAGAGTCTAGGGTTATTTCTGATGGTTTCAATATATATAGGATTTTGGGGGGTTGGTTTCATGCCAAGTTGGGCCACGAGGAGAGCACAACCCACCAGGGCACAGTTTGGGGGCCTGGCAAAGCCTGGTGGGTTTTGCCCACCAAGTGTATCTTCTAGCCCTCCCATGAAGCGTCTAGTGCCTCTTTTGTGTAAAAAATCCTCAAAAAGTTTTGGGCGATTCCAAGAACTTTCATTTTCTACACAAAAACAACACCATGGTAGTTCTGCTAAAAACAACGTCAGTTCGAGTTAGTTCTAAATAAATCATATAAAGTGCATCAAAACCATATAAAATTATTGTAAATATAGGTGAATATGGCATGAATACTTCATAAATTATCGATACGTTGGAGACATATCAACATCCCCAAGCTTAATTCCTACTCGTCCTCGAGTAGGTAAATGATAAAAGAAATGATTTATGAAGTGTGATTGCTAGCATAGTGCATAAGTTTGATCAATTATAATTTCAATCACTTTTCCTAGCATCATAACATCAAATCTTTCTCATAAAACTCATCATGATAAAGTAGCAACCAATTCACATGTTACGGTTCAAACAATGAATTCTCTTGAAACTTAACAACCTATATTCTTAGTCACCAAACAATTCAAATTAAACTTATTCTCAACAAGTCTAAGTAACAACTCCACATACTCAATCATCATATAGTCTTCTATGATTTCTAGTACTCAAAGCATATTTTTTGAAAACATGGCATCCATCAAACACATAGAAAGATAGGGGCTTAATATTTCGCCTCCCAACATACTTATCATAAATATAATTGTCAACAATAATAAGTCATTATCAAATATATTTGACTGGCCATATGTGCCTAGATCTTTCCCCACCACAAGATGCTTACCAACTAATATAGTAGGTTGGAATAAGAAGTTGACTCCATGTGAAAAGTAAATAACATGAAAGTAAATAGATTGTCCCTTCGCAGAGGGAAGTAGGAATTTGCATATGTGCTAGAGCTCAAAGCTTAAATCAGAGATAAATATTATTTTGGGAGGTGCACCCTTCCTGTCAACGTTACGACGAAGAGTTATCAATATCTTCCATGTTAAACACATTAGCGATAGTTCCCAAGCGGTAAAAGTAAATGTTTACTCCCCTCCACCAACAAACACACTCTATGGCTAGCCGAATCCACGGGTGCCGTCCATACCAACAACATTCCTCGGGGAGTTTTGTTTAATTATTTGCTTTTTTTTTATTTCGGTACTAGGAATTCCTATTACCTCCCCTCTCGTGCAAAGACGAGTGAACAAATACTCATCATGAGAATAACCCGCTCAACATGGAAGATACTGACCGCCCCCTATCGCTACATCAGCGGTCCAGGCACAAAAAACATATGTTCATTTGAAATTTGAGAGGTGGCACATGCAAATTTACTTGGAATGGCAATGAAATACCATATATAGATAGGTATGGTGGACCCTCATGGCAATAAACTAGGTTTAAGATTTTTTTATGCACAAGTAGTATCTCTACTTAGTACGAATTTTTGGTTAGCAAAAGATCCTAAGCAAACACCACATGTTGGAGGATCCATAACAATATAACTTCTATGCAAATATACACAACCATAACTCATTATATTATGTTTCTTTTCCAACTTCAACTAATTTTCTCAAGTTTGAAAATAATTAATGGGAATTCACAATAATATAAGGTGTCGAAGATAATATATTCGTATGTGAAGGTTCTCTTCCTTATACTAATCATTCAGGAATTGCTTGTATGACAAATATTGTGATTGTCAAACTTCAATAAATTTAACTTTCTAAACCATATGTGAAGCTACTGCTAAGAATAAATCACATTGATAATTTCCGATATATGATATTTCATTCATTAACAATTTACTATTAGAATATAAGTGAAGCACAAGAGTAAACATTAAACTACTCTCAAAAGATATAAGTGAAGGTCAATGAGTAGGTAAACAATAAATTAGCTATGTGAGGGCTCTCTCTAGCAATAGATATTTTCAGATCTTATTATTTTATTTAAATAACAAGCAAAAGAAAAATGTCACTCCAAGAATAGAGCAGATCATGTGGACAAATAAAAATTGAGGCTCAACATAGGCTAACCAATAATTGTTGACGAAGAGAGGTGGGATGCGTAGCATCTCCAAGCTTAGATGCTTGAGACTTCTTTAAATATTCACTTGTGATTCCTTGGTAATCCCCAAGAATGAGCTTTTGTATCTCATTCAATCCACTCGTATATCGGTTTCACCTAAATCTCAAAAACTTCATCCACACAAAACTTGAAAAGAACTCGTCAGATAGGTTAGTGCACATAATAACAAATAAACTCATTATCTACTGCCAAGAAAAGTATATAACAAAACATCATCTATTATTTACTATCATTTCCACCATTTATATTTACCAATATAGGCTATGGAAACTATAGGAAAAGTAGATAACAAAAGTATGACATCAATCTTTCCAAACAGAATAGTCTGTAGCAATCTATTAGACTAGTGTACCTATGTAACTCACAAAATTCTGGAAATTTAGTAAGTGATAAAGAGTTTATATGAAAATACTTTATCAAAATTTTAAAAACTTTCCACGTTCCAGTAAAATATGAAAATTCAAACACTACAGCAAAAGTTTATGTTTTTATACAACACATAGCAAAACATGCAATGCAAGCATCCTAATGCAATTCTTGGAACCCTTTGTTAAAAAAACATTATAAATAACATCTAACAGATAACAAAAAATTATAATGATGCTCCAAGCAAAACACATATCATGTGACGAATAAAAATATTGCTCCAGCTAAGATGTACCGATAATGTTGGAGACGAAAGAGGGTTTGCCTTCCGGGGCATTCCCAAGCTTAGATGCTTGAGTCTTCCTTGTATATTACTTTGGGGGTTCCTTTGGTATCCCCAAGATTAGGTCCTTTCTGCTCCTTATTCACCTCATATTGGTGTCTCACCCAAAACATGAAAACTTCAATCACACAAAACTTAACGGAACTTAGGTACACTCAAGACAGGATTCATAATTTTTATCACATAATACCTACTGTATTACATCATTCCCATAATTTATATTACCAAATATAAGCTATGGAAACACTTGAAACAAGCAAACTATGCATGCAAAACAGAATCTATCAAAAACAGAATAGTCTGTAAAGATCTGAATGATCACCATACTTCCCTGACTCAACAACTTCTGAAAACTTAGGACAATGTAAATAATTTGCATAGAATTTCTGTATCAAAAATTCAGAATTTTTTGACGCTCCAGTAAAATCATATAATTCATATACTGGACGCAAAACTTTTTGTTCTTTGCACAGAATCGAACAAGCAACTTTCCCCACTATCCCAAAGGCTTTACTTGGCACTTTATTGAAATAAAAGATATAAAACATGATTAATACAGTAGATTAATCATGTGACCATACAAAAACAGAAAGTAAAAGTGTTGGGTTGCCTCCCAACAAGTGCTTTTTAATGAAACATGCAAGAGAGCATCATGAATCACATGAAAAGCATATCTAAGTCTAACCCACTTCCTATGCATAGGGATTTTATGAGCAAACAATTTATGGGAGAAATAATCAACTAGCATAGGATGGCAAACCAAGCTTGCACTACTGCATGCCACTGCTAATGCGACACTGCAATCAGAGATCCTTCGATGAAACTGTGTGCGATGCATGAATCACAAAAGGTATAGTTCAAGATCCGTCGCCAATGACACGAACTTTGTGCGATGTAGGATCCATAAAATATGATTTAGAAAATATTTGCGCGTGCGATCTACGGCAGACAGTTGAGTTTTGAGAACTGTTTGTTTTGAGGCGAAATGGCACAAACAGTTAATCAAAATAGATGTGTGTGATGTACAACATACATGTCCCTCATATGAACTTTTTGTGATGATACATAAGGACACAAACGGTGTGGCGTAACCAGGTGTGTGTGATAGGCTACAAATAGTTCGATAATCAGAACTGTGTGCTATAATTCTGGACAACACATGCAATTTGTTGTTCTGAATTGTGTGCTTGACATGGCATACAATTCAAGAAAACAAATGTGTGCGATATTGTGAATGATCACTAATGAATTTGTATTGTTAATTGTTTGCAATGAGATCGAGAAGGTAGATAGAGTTATGGAATAAATATGAGCAAACGACAATATAGGTTTAAGGATTACGGTCTATTTTCCTTCTTATTGTTGTGTTAGATGGCCCCGTGCCATCGTCTTGATGTGGACGCTTCTTGCCGCTGACCACTGGTGTGGGGACCCCGACTCATAAGTCATGAACACCGAATGTACGTGCACATTGATCCAAGAGATCAATTCTCACTGAACACACAGAAACTGGAACACAAGAGTCTTACATCCTTACATACCGTCTTACACAAATAAAGGCCAACTAGACCAAGTCTTACATAGATAGGACCACAAGGGCCAAACACTTAAACATAACATGCAGCAAAAATATCGATTGGAAGCGTGAACCCATGCCATCTGCCTTAAACCTCCAGGCATTCTGACTAGGAAGCGTCCTAGTTCACATGTTCGTCACCAACGAACTCTTCACCATACTCCTGCTCTTCCATGCCTAGCCAATTAAATAACAAGTGGCAAGCCAATGAGTACTTTCAATGTACTCGCAAGCAACCCAAGATTTCAACAAGGTATAAGAAAGAACGATATAGCACTAAGTAGGTAAATTTGCAGAAAGCTAATTGTGAGTGTAATGTCATGATCAAGTAACTTAAGTGGGCATGCATCAAATGTTGACAGGTATTCATGTTAACAAGTCACAGTTATCATCATAAACATGGGTTGAGCATCTCATGTTCACCATCATGCCAAGTCCTAGGACTTAGCTCAAGTATCACCTTTCTCATCATCACATCTCATGTTCACCAAAATACACACAAGCACTAGTTTGTGAAAACATTAGACGCAGTTTAAGTAGGACCCCCAACTGTTCATGACCATGGACACGATTACTCGAATAGTTTTGCACTCTATAGAGGTTGCACACTTTACCCACAAGACTCACGGGCGGGCCCCAGCCGCCAGCAATAGAGAGGAGGGCGAGAGGGGACGAGAGGCTGACAGACGGGCCCCACTTGGCAGGTCGTTGGTAACCTCTCGCCAGAGGGGCAGCGAAGCTCACCGGTGTTAGAAGAGGCCACGGCAGCAGCACATGAAGGTGGGAACAGACTCAAGGCGTCGTCACCGTCTTGGGGGAGATGGAGGCGGTCGCCGAGGTGGCCCTGGCCTCCGATGACGAAGAAGCCACGGCGGAGAGCTTTGGAATGAGCTCGGTTTGGTCGTTTCCGACCGTAATCTATGCGGCGAAAGGGGGAACAACATCAAGAGGGAAAGGGGGGCTCATAGGAGGAGGAAGGAGAGCCGATGCGACGGGGCTCGGGTTCGATCTCAAGCTCTGAGGCTCGTGATGTTGTTTGGGTGGAGCAGGCGGTCGATTGGATGTAGTAGGGGGGTCGAAGGGAGGGAGAGGAAGGCCCATTGTGGCTTTAAATAGTCGGGGCTCGAGTCCATGCGGACTCGTGCACCGGTGAGGTCAAGGCCGACGCCAGAGGGAGAGGGAGCTCACAAGGGCTTGTGCGGGGAGTCCCTAGGGTTGGTCTAGGCGCACGAGGGAGAAGAGAGAGAGAGATAGAGATAGAGATAAGGGAAGTGCGCGCATGCGAGCCCATGCATTGGCCTAATGGGGCGGCATCGGGTGCGCGCCAGGGGAGGCATTGCAGGGAGAGAGGAGGGAGATAGGGGCATGGCATGTTGTGGACGTCGACGTGCATCGACTAGCGCAAGGGTGAGGTCGAGGTGGTCATGTATGGGCAAGAGAGGGAGGACAACCCTTTGGAGTGTGGCTGCACGCTCCACAACACGACTTTGGCTAACATGCCAGAGCTTTTGACGTGCTCTGGGGTGTCCACTTTTGTCCAACAGCTCTAGTGGGTAGTAAACAAGTGGGGAAGAGCATTGGATACTCTATAGTAGCCATGAGTGAGAGATATAAGTGAGAGAAGAGAGAAAAGGTGTTGTAAAGAGAGGGAAATGGGTTTTTTACCCCATGCACTCATTTTCTCTGGTGTCAGGAACTTTAGTAGAGGTGGGGAGGGATTGCCTCGTGATGTGGTTAAAATTGTGGCTCAACGAGAACAAGGGAAGGGGATCAATTATTGATCCTTCGATTCTGGCCGAAGGTGTTTGATTAGTGTTTGGGCAAGCAAATGGAGTTTTCTTACTATGATTTTTAATAGGGTTATGATTTATGCAAAATTAGAGTGGCCACCAAGTTTGAGATGGTTTGAGAAAAGATCACAATGTAAACTTGGTAAACCCTAGAATTTGGCAGAATCAGATTTCTATAGATCCAAGCATGCATTTCACTTCCCCCAAATCCACCACTTGGTGTGGTATTGTTAGTTGGGGTTCAGCACATGCCCACAAAGTTTGGGGTTAAGGGAAGACACTTCACAATGTAAAGTTGTTCAAACTTGACTCTAGACAAGAATGGTTTTGGAATAATTCGGTGAAGCAAGTAAATTGGGATTGAGATGAAACTTTGCAATATCATCACATATGGCATATGTGTCTTTCTGGAATTTTTTTTGCAATTTATTCAGAATATTTCTTATAGAAATATTTTAAAAGCTTGACTTGGGAAGAAAGGGTTATGAGGGGGTTTCCCCATGATTTTGAACATGACCATGTGTTGAACATGACCAAATATTTTTGAAGCATTTAAATATTTTTCCCTATAAAAGACCATTTATGGCCTTAAGAAAAGTTCTTTGAATAAAATGGTAAAATAATCTTTAAAATTATTATTTGGTGGTTTTGAAAAGTCATATATATATATTAGGTTTCAATTGAAGACTTTGGGGAATAAGGATCCACCCAATTTGAGGACTTCCACTGCAAACCTCAACTCAAGGATTTTTGAAAACCTAATTTGAATAAATCCGTTTTGGTAAAAATAAAATTTGAGTTATGTGCTACACACATGGTATGATCATTGCGCAAGCTATTTGGATCGAGGAAGATGAGTATAGAGACTAGTAGAACCTAGGAGTGCCAAATACAATCAAATAATCAAGCAAACAAGCAACAATTCAAACAAGCATATGCACTAAAAAGTTTTAATTGGTTCCAAAATTTATAAATCCAGATCATAGCAAGGTGATACAAACACAGGGTGTGACATACCTACCCCCCTTAAAAGAATCTCGTCCCCGAGATTCCTAGGCTAAACACTAAAAAGATAAGGGAACTCAGATCTAAGATAGTCTTCACGCTCCTAGGTTGCTTTAGCTTCAGTGTGGTTGCTCCATTAGACCTTGAAGTACTTGATGGTACGGCTTCGGGTGCAACGTTAAACTTCTCCAAAATGCAAACTGGCCTCTCACGATAAGTGAGGTCTGGCTCAAGGTTGATGACTTGATGGTCGATGTCCTTGTAGAGGTTGGGGCGGTTGGGAAATTGGAGACACTTCCGGAGTTGCGACACGTGGAACACGTTGTGCACATCGAAGAGCTCTGAAGGTAGCTCTAGCTGGTAGGCAACTTATCATCACGTAGCGGTGATCTTGAAGGGGCTGATGTATCTTGGTGCAAGATTTCCGTTGACGTGGAAAAGCTTGGTCCCTTTGAGAGCCGTAAATCGGAGGTAGACATGGTCACTGAACCAGAAGTTCACGTCACGGTGGTGAGAGTCAGAGCAACTCTTCTGTCTTGACTTGGCGGTCTCCATATGTTCTCGGATGAGTTGAGGGGAGTACGACACTTGCGTCCGTACAACACCTCAAATGGTGCCATCTGAAGACTCGGCTGATAACTGTTTCTGTAGGAGAACTCAATGAATTGTAGGCAATCTACCACTTGGCTCCATATGCCAAAACACAAGCATGAAGCATATCTTCGAGTATCTGATTTACTCATTCTGACTTTCCACCGGTCTAGGGTGAAAAGCGGTGCTCAAGGAGAGCTTGGTTCCCATCGCTTCTTGAAACTGGATGAGTTGGTCTGACACGATCTCCTTAGGAACTTGACGACTAACGATACGCTCGATGTAAAGACTGGCTAGCTTGTTACCATAATAGGTGTTTTTGACGGGAATGAAATGGGCTACCTCGGTCACATGGTCAACAATGACCCAAATGGAATCATGTCCCCTGTTTGACCTAGGTAATCCGGTGATGAAGTCCATCCCGACTTTGTCCTACTTCCATTCAGGCACTTTGAGAGGTTACAATAGTCCAGCAGGCCGTTGATGCTCAGCTTTGACTCTCTAGCATATGTCACACTTAGCAAGAAAGGTGCATATTCCCCGTTTCATGCCATGCCACCAGAATCTTGCCTTGAGGTCTTGGTACATCTTGGTTCCTCCAGGATGGATGAAATATAGAGTGTCATGAGCTTCTTGCAAGATCAAGTTCTTGATCTCTTCCTTGTTGGGTACGCATATGTGATTCCCGAACCATACAACTCTTTGTTCATCCACTGAGGATCCTCGGGCCTTGCCTGCCTTGATCTTTCTCTTGATGCCTTCAATGCTCTCGTGTCCCTACTGAGCTTATTTAACATCATCCATCAAGGTAGGCTTTGCTTCTAGGTTGGCGAGGAATCCAGGTGCAACTAGTTCCAAGCCAAATCTTTCAAGCTCTTCATACAGGGCGGGTAGCCTTTCCTTAATCATAGTATCATGGAACAAGCCTTTCTGCTTAAGGCATCTACTACCACGTTAGCCTTTCGAGGGTGGTATTGAACACTGAGTTCATAATCCTTGATCAACTCCAACCATCTTCGCCGCCTCATGTTCAATTCCTTTTGGGTGAAAATATACTTCAAACTCTTGTGGTCTGTGTATATCTCACATTGCTTCCCAGAAGGTAGTGTCGCCATGTCTTCAAGTCATGAACCATGCCTGCCAATCCAGGATCATGAGTTGCGTAGTTATCTTCATGAGGACATAGCTATCTTGAAAGATATACCACGACTCTGCCTTCTTGCATCAGATCGCCTCCAAGCCTAGTTCTCGATGCATCACAATATATCACAAATTACTTGTGAATATCGGGGGTGGCCAAAACTGGGGTTGTTGTCAATCTCTTCTTTAGATCTTGGAAGCTTTCTTCACACTTCAACCTTCATTCGAACTTCTTGTCCTTCTTCAAGATCTGAGTCATGGGCCGGGAAATGCTCGAGAATCCTTTGACGAACTTGCGGTAATATCTTGCGAGTCCGAGGAAGCTTCTGACTTCCTTCACATTGGTTCGAGATTGCCACTCGGTCACGGCTTCGATCTTGGCAGGATCCACAGACAATCCTTTGTAGTCAACACATGACCCAAGAATCCAACTTCATGCAGCCAGAATTCACACTTACTGAACTAGGCATAAAGTTGGTGCTCTCGAAGCTTGTCTAGGACCAATCTCAAGTGTTGCTCATGCTCTCCTTCAGACTTGGAAAATATGAGTATGTCATCAATGAAGACGACAACAAACTTATCCAAGTAATCCATGAAAACTTTATTCATGAGGTACATGAAGTAGGCAGGGGCATTAGTCAACATGACTGACATGACCGTATACTCATACAGGCCATACCGGGTCACAAAAGTCGTCTTCGGTATGTCTTCTGGTCTGATATTCATCTGATAGTACCCAGACCTGAGGTGTATCTTGGAGAACACATTAGATCCATTAGGTTGATCGAATAGGTCTTCAATCTTGGGAAGCGGGTACTTGTTCTTTGTTGTGACCTCATTGAGAGAACGATAATCGACATAGAGCCGGATAGTTCCGTCCCTCTTGGACACGAATATAACAGGTGGTCCCCAAGGAGAGGCACTAGGGCGAATGAACCCTTTTCTGAGCTACTCTACCAGCTGCTCCTTCAACTCAGCCAACTTTTTAGATCCCATTATATAGGGCTTCTTATAGATGGGTCCTGCTCCGGTCATTAGCTCAATGATGAAGTCAATGTCACGGCCAGGAGGCGTTCCGGGCAGCTCATCAGGAAATACATCCGGGTATTCACATACTACTAGCACTTTATCCAACTCAATTCCCGATAGGCAGTTAGCCTAAGGGGCTTGAGTGGAGTCAGGGTTGGGGACATACTTTACATCCACTCCTTGGCTATTGGTTAGGGTAACGATCCTCTTGCCACAGTCCAAGTAGCCTTGGTTCTTGGTTAACCAGTTCATGCCTAGGATCACATCCATGCCTTTTGACTATAGGATGATAAGGTCTCCTAGGAAGTCTACCCCGTTGATGATAATCTCAACTCCTTTACAACCTATCTCGGACTTCATAACCGATCTTGGGGTTTGTATCAACATACGACTACCCAAGGGTGTAGGCTTCATGGCACTCTCTAGTGCAAACTTTTGAGTGACAATAGAATGCGAAGCCCCACAATCAAACAGTACTTTTGCTAGGGTTGAGTTGATGAGGAACGTAATCAGTATGACGTCCGGGTCCTCCTAGGCTTCCTCTGCGGTGACGTGGTTCAAACGACCCTTGCCATTGTTGGGTTGGTAGCGGGGAGTTGGATTCCTTGGTGGCGCTCCATGACCTTGACGTTGGTTTGGTGCATTTGGGCGCGGTGCATCTGGCTTCGTGTTGGGGCACTGCCTAGAGATGTGTCCTGGCTGACCACACCCAAGGCAATTGACATGACCATAGTTGTTGTTGTTGTTGTTCCTGTCGCCGTTGTTGTTATTGGGTTTTTTGTAAGCTGGCCTGGGATTGGCATATTGCTGAGGCTCGTAGCCCGGACGAGGGGCAGGAGGTCTAGCCTTCTGCGGTTGATAGTTTGGCTTGGCTGGGGCTGGCTGCCAGGGGCGAAGCTTCCGGTTGCTGGAACTACCCTTGGCAATCATCTTGCGCTTATGAGTGTCGTTTATGGCATGACGCATGTCTTCCAGCACGAGGACCTTGTTCACCAGGTCGTATAAGGTCCGATTGTCAGAGACAATGAGCTGATACTGTAGGGTCTGCTGGAGTCCTTGCATGAAGCGTTCCATCTTAGCAGCCTCTATGTTGACATCTTCATGTCCATACCTTGACAGCAGGTTGAACTTCTGCATGTACTCCTTGACAGAGCGAGTTCCTTGCTTTAATGCTCAGAATTCTCTCTTCTTAGTAGCCATGATCCCAGATGGAATGTGGGCAATGCGGAATCCTTCCTTGAAGTTAGCCCAAGTGATCACACTATCACCTTGCATGACCTTGAATCCATCCCACCAAACTCTGGCGGTGCCTCCAAGGCAGTGAGAGACATACAACACCTTCTTATGATCCTCATTGGAGTTGACTAGTGCAAGGAGATCTCCAATGGTGTGGATCTAGTCATCGGCATCTAGAGGCTCAACAGTCTCGGTGAAGGTTGGGGGCAAATTCCTCATGAACTCAGACAGATTGGAGCGGCCATTGTCATTCCTGCCTTGCTGCTTGTTGTTTAGAAGAACTTGGGCCATTTGCTGGATAGTAGCAATGTTGGCTTGGCGTTCCTCACGGAGAACTTGCAGAAACTGAGCTATGGTCATGTTCTCCGGTGGAGGTGGTGGCAGGGGAATGTCAACTTGTGGCTGCTCCTGGGGTCCTCCAGCCTGAGCAGTCCCACAAGTTCCCTGTTGCTGGCTGGAGTTGCCGGCTTCGGGATTGGTGAAAGAGTTGTTGCTGGTTGCAGTCACCATCCTGTTTGGAGCAGCCAAGTCAAAGAGTGGAAAAGCACACCTAAGGGGGTTGGTATAGTGCAAGTGTGGTAAAACAATGGTCGAAAGACCAACACATATATTAGGATAAGATAGACGATGGAGTCGCTTACATGTTGCCTAAGGCAAAAGCGTGACTTGAATCGGCACATGAATAGCAAAAACAAACAACAAGCATACATGGTTTCATATGAACGATTACACGGACTTGACTTCGCATGAGGGGTACATGACTGATCCTACCCTAGGGGTTCTCGGACTTAGGTGGTGGAGTGCTCGGTCTCGTAGTCTCGCTCCTTGGGGTCTTCCTCCTAATCGTCATCGGCATGGCCATCGTATCCGGTTGAGGGAGTCGGAGGACGAGGAGGCCCACCCCGATGATGCTTCGTCCGTCAGTCAGTGAAGAGTGCACGGTACTCCATCACACTCATGCGATGATGGCATGTGGGTGCATCCCTAACTGGCGGTACTCCTCCTTTTTAAGCGACAATAGGTCGTCCATCAGGGGCTCCACGTTTCTTGAGCTTGTTTGGCTTTGTCTTGGCTTGAATAAGTAGCTCTCGGGCAAGGTTATCATAATCGCGATTCTGTTATACGATTCTACGACTCTACGATCCAATCTAACCCCTTTGATTCTACGATTTTAGCTCATAGAATCTACGTTTCTAAGATTCTGATAGTGAAGATTCTATGATTCGCGATCCTACCATTGGACTTATGATCCAATTCAAAATCATGATTCTAACAACCTTGCTCTCGGGTGTGGTCAAGTTCCTTGCGAAGCTTCACGGACTCCTTAATCAGGTAGTGAGCAAGACTATTGGTGGAGAGGCTGAAGTAGGTCTGGAACCTGAGTGGCGTGCCAACCTCCTTGGATGGAATCAACGTCCAACTCTCGCCAAGATCATCCTTCCTAAAAGGTAGGTAGTGAGTAGTTGTCTTGTCAGCCATCTCTGGAACGATGTCTCTAAGGTGGATGAGTGCCTTGCATGTGGCTGTCTCGACTGCGAGTGCCAAGGTCTCCATCTGTGGTCCTTCAAAGAACCAACTAGTTAGGGAGTCGTTTGCCTTCACGACCACGGGAACGTGGTACTCCTTAGTGATGACATCGACCCAGTGCTCGTGGTAGAGGAAAACGGGTGGTCAGTGGTACTGGCACTTCTCCAGGCTATCCTCAAGGAGTAGGGGAAATCCGGATGCTAGGAGGGCTTCGGGTACGACGGCCATCTACATAGGTTTAAAGGGAGGAGAGGCAGTAGAGTGCTGTGAGAGGACTAGAAGAGGTAAGAAGTGCAGAAACTCCTAAGTATAGGTGCTAGGTATAGTTCTGAAAACGGTTTCATCCTAACTAATGCCCATGCTAACAAAGGCTTCCTACAGTCAGGATGACTCTGATACTAGCTCTATGGGGACCCCGACTCATAAGTTGTGATCATCGAATGTACGTGCACAATGATCCTAGAGATCAATGCTCACTGGACACACAGGACAAGAGCCTTACATCCTTACAAACCGTCTTACACAAATAAAGGCCAACTAGGCCAAGTCTTACATAGATAGGGCCGCAAGGGCCAAACACTTAAACATAACAAGCAGAAGAAATATCGATTGGAAGCGTGAACCCAGGCCATCTTCCTTAAACCTAGAGGCATTCCCACAGGGTAGCATCCTAGTTCGCATGTTCATCACCAACGAACTCTTCACCACACTCCTGCTCTGCCATGCCTGGCCAATTAAATAACGAGTGGCAAGCCAATGAGCACTTTGAATGTACTCTCAAGCAACCCAAGATTGGAACAAGGTATAACAAAGCATGATATAGCACTAAGTAGGTAAATTCGGAGAAAGCTAATTTTGATTGCAAAGTCATGATCAAGTAACTTAAGTGGGCATGCATCAAATGTTGCCAGGTATTCATGTGAACAAGTCACAGTTATCATCATAAACATGGGTTGAACATCTCAAGTTCACCATCATAGCTCAAGTATCACATTTCCCATCATCACATCTCATGTTCACAATCATACACACACACCAGTTTGTGAAAACATCGGACGAAGTTTAAGAAGGACTTCCAATTGTCCATGACCGTGGACATGACTATTCGAATAGTTTTACACTCTACAAAAGGTGCACACTTTACCCACAAGACTCGTGGAACTTCCATGTCATCCATCACTCGTGGTGTATATCATACCCGAGGTAAGCACCCAAACATCGCCATTTCCCAAGCGATACTAAACAAAGTGTCCACTGGTTGGTACCTAGCCCTCATTATGTACATCCCATGAGCCTCGCTCCAAATCGTACCATCCATGAAGGGACCAACAGTGTGCCCGGTGCCTATGAAGGCAACACATGATTGTCCTTTCCGGTAGGTCCCCATATCAAGAGTGACCATCTCACTTCCGCCACTAGTAATGCGGGCTCTTTGCTAGTCCCCACCAAGGTAATCAACAAATCCCCGTACCATAAGGGGTATCCTAGTTGTGCATGTAAGGTTAGGACGGTCAGCAAATCTTAAAACTCAATGTTTTTAAAAACACACACACAAATTGCTCCGGTACACCACTTCTTCATCAAGTGGTTACCTAGCTCAACTTCATCTCCCTCGTTTATTAGTGGCACTCGGCGGGGTTTTTGAAAAAGTCTTCGAAGTAATTTGTCTCCATCACCATGCATATTCCCAATGCCACTTGCGTAGCATCTACTTAGCATCCTATCTAATCCCACCCGCACACCCCTCGTAAGAAGGTAGGGTCATGCACTATGCACGTATCAACGATAAAATATTCCGAGGTATCCCATCGAAGGTGAATACCACATGAACATGATCAATTCATCAGAACAACAAGTTTTATATGACATACATGAAAAGTTTCTTAACATGGTCAAAGGGCTGCTTGCCAGGCTCAACAAAGTCTTCAAGGTCTTCAAAGTGTTCGTTTTGAACTCCTTTGTCAATAGCGCAATCTATCGTCGTGATAATAACGATAATAATAAGAATCACAATAACAACAGAGCACAAACTCGACCTATAAAAAGTTACCCTACTCTGTAAAATACTATAATAGATACTAAACATATTTGCCTAAGGTTTTTTGGTGAAAAGGATTTTCAAAACTATTTAAACAGAGGCCAAAAATAATTAAAACTAGATTTTAAATAAAATCAGCACATAAAATGTTTTCAAAAATTAACACAAGTGGCATTATAAAATTCTACAGAATATTACAAGTTTTGTGGTGTAAAATATTTGGAATTGGACAACTATTCATTTGTGTGGGATTTATACAAATATTATGAGAAAAAGAAAAAGAAAAGAGCTTGTGTGCCCTGGGCCAGATTCGGCCTGCCACAGGGCCTGCCTAGAGGCCAATGAGCCTAGGAGAACAGGGCGTCCGTGCCGCGCTAGGTTTAAACCTAACGGGCGGGGCCTAGCCGGCGATGAAGGAGCCGCGTTGGAGAGCTTTAGGGTGAGCTCGGTCCGGTCATATCCTACCACTATCTCCACGAGAAGAGGGGGAACAAAGTCAGGAGGGCAAGGGGGCTCATATGAGGAGGAAGGAGAGCTGGGGGAGGGCTATACCCAGAGATCTCCAGCGAGCCGACGCGGCGGGGCTCAGGTTCGATCTCGAGCTCAGAGGATCGAGAGGTTGTTTGGTTGGAGCAGGTGGTCGATTTGAGGCAACATGGGGTAGAAGGGTGGGAGAGGGAGGACCGGGTGGCTTTAAATAGCCAGGGCTCAAGTCCACGCGGACTCGTTCACCGGTGAGTTCAAGGTCGAGGCCAGACGGAGAGGGAGATCAAGGGGGATTATCCGGGGAGTTCCTGGGGTTGGTCTAGGCGCGCATGGGAGAATAGAGAGAAGGGGAACGCATGTGTGCGAGCCCATGCATTGGCCGAACGGGGCGGCGTCGGGCGCGCTCCAAGGGAGCCGTTGCAAGGAGAGAGAGGAGGGAGACAGGGGCATGGCGTGTTGCGGACGTCGACATGCATCGACTGGTGTGAGGGGGGAGCTCGAGGTGGTTGGGTATAGGCAAGAGAGGGAGGTCAACCCTCTGGAGTGTAGCTGCACGCTCGAGAGCGCGACTTTGGCCGGCATGCCAGAGCTTTTGACGCGCTTTGGCATGTCCACTTGTGTCCAATAGCTGCAGGGGGAGTAGACAAGTGGTAAAGAGCTTTGGATGCTCATGATTAGCCATGAGTGAGAGAGAGAAGTGACAGAAGAGAGAAAAGAGAAAAGGTGTTGTCTAGAGAGGTAAATGGGGCTTTTACCCCATGCACTCATCCTCTCTGGCACCACGGACTTCCATGGAGGTGGGGAGGGATTGAATGGTGTTGTGGTAAAAATTGTGGCTCAAGGAGAACAAGGGAAGGGCCTCAATTATTGATACTTGGATTCTTCCCGAAGGTGTTAGATTATTGTTTGGGCAAGAAAATGGAGTTTTCTTGCCATGATTTTTAATAGGGTGATAATGTATGCAAAATTAGAGAGGGCCACAAAGTTTGAGATGGTTTGAGGAAAGATCACAATGTAAACTTGGTAAACCCTAGAATTTGGCAGAATCAAATTTCTATAGAGCCAAGCATGCATCTCACTTCCCCCAAAACCACTACTTGGTGAGGTATCCTTATTTGGGGTTCAACACATGCCCACAAAGTCTAGTCTTAAGGTAAGAAACTTCACAATGTAAAGTTGTTCAAACTTGACTCTGTACAGGAATGGTTTTCGAATATTTTGGTGAAGCAAATCAATTGGTATTGAGATGAAACTTTGAAAAATCATCACATATAGCATTTGTGTCTTTCTAGAATTTTCTTGGAATTTATTGAGAATATTTCTTATAGAAATATTTCAAAATCTTGACTTGGGTAGGGAAGGGTTTTGCCCATGATTTTGAACATGACCATGTGTTGAAACGAATATATATGGAAAATATGTGTCTAGTAAGGTTCCCTAAATTTTCTCAAATATTTTTGGAGCATTTAAATATTTTTCCCTATAAAATACCATATCTAGCATTAAGAAAAGGCCTTTAAATAAAATGGTAAAATGATCTTTAAAATTATTATTTGGTGGTTTTGGGAAGCCATGTATATAGTAGGTTTCAATTAAAGCCTTTGGTGGGAAAGGATCCACCCAATTTGAGGACTTGAAGTTGAAACCTCAACTCAAGGATTTTTGAAAACCTAATTTCAGTAAATCCTTTTTGTTAAAAATAAATTTTGATAAAATTAGTTTTACATGCTACACACATGGTATGATCATTGGGCAAGATGTTAGGATCAAGGAAGATGAGTATAGAGAGGAGTAGAACCTAGGAGTTCCAAACACAATCAACCTATCAAGCAAACAAGCAACAATTCAAACAAGCATATGCATTCAAAAGTGTTAATTGGTTCAAAATTTTATAAATCCAAATCATAGCAAGGTGATACAGGCACATGGTGTGATAGATGGATTTTCATCGCCATCGTCGTTGATGTCCTCATCATCGTTCTCCTTGTTCAACCATTCCTCGGCATCAACATCGTTGTCATCTTCTTCGTCCTTCGGAGGCTCCTCGGCGTCCTCCTCCTTGTCCGAACATTCCTCCTCCTCATCGTTGTCGTCTTCTTCATCCTTTAGCGGCTCCTCGTCCGTCTGGTCATTGTCTGATGACTCCGGCGACAGTGTCCATTTCAAGAGCCGGTTAAAATGGAGAGCGGGGCTTGATGCCGGAATCATGGAAGACGAGCGCGATGATTATGTCATTGACCCGAGACTACAGAACTTTCGTCCTTGCTGTTGCTCGACATTGCTGCGCTACGTAATTAAACAACCGGCAAGAAAGCGAGATTGCAAAGTGTGTGGAAGTGTAGAGTGGCCGGACGGGACGATGAAGATGGTGGTGAAGCATGGTGTGAAGACAATAGGAATGGCTATTGAAGCAGGGGATTGACAGATTATATTGGCACCTTTCCAGGCGGTTAGAATTCTGATATAATCAACCGCAATTGTGTGCACCCGGTCCATTGCTCTAAATTCCCGCTATTGTGCAGTTCTCAATATGACAAATGTTTCACATATGTACATTTTAGGACTTCACACGGTTCGCTAGCTGCATTGTTTAACTACACACATGCTTATATGAAACACAACGGGTGTGAAATAGTAAGCATTTAACATAGGACAGTTGGTAAGCAATAGATGAGCTCTGATTATTATGTAGACATTAATAATCAAACGAAACCCCTAATGATCATTGCACTTAACGCATAGAAGATGGATAATGCTGCAACTACAGCTACTCATGCTAGTTCCTTCTCGTCTCTTGCTTTCATCTGTTTCCTATGATTGATTATTTCTAGCTTCATCATAGTGATTGTACACTCCAGATTAGTCAGTTTCTTTTTCAGGTTTAAATTATCTTCTGCAAGCTTGGTGATAACACTCTAAGCCCCGCCATGCCATTCATCATCCAACAAGTTACAAAGGCACAAGCCTCATATCCCCGCGAATTTTAAATAATGAGGATGAGTGGGGGCATTAACTAAACTTAAGGGATGAACTTATCACTAACCAGTAAGGGGAAACCGAGAAACCTTCTGCCAATGTTGAATCCCTCCATTCATACATGTTGAGCGGGAGTGTCTCTGTGCACGCAACTCAGCTTTGGTATTTCTAGGTGGCACAAAACTCGGAAACGAACTCTTGTTGCGGGAGTCTGTTGGAGTCAAACTCTGGATCCGTCATTTGATTTATTTCCCGTGTGTGTGCGTCTCATGCTAAAAATATGAGGAATGATTGGGACCTGACAAGACGATTCGCATCCGTAGTACACCGGCCTCCTGGTGACCTTAGGCAAGTGCTCAGCGGTGACTGCCATCGTGGTTGCACCGCCAATGGTGCTGCGAAGAGCGACTGTACGAACTGGGACCGCCGCACTGAAACCATCAGCACCAGTCGTCCGCATTTCCCCAATGTCAAATCCACGGTAGGGAATTTGGACTCTAGGGATTTTGAAGCTATTTAGGGATTTGGGGAAGACGAGGAGACTATGGGATCTGATGATAACTGTCGGGTGATCTATTTATTATTGCCTCTAGGGCCTATTCCAACAGTCTCCCACTTGCATTAGATTCAATAATCTAGCTCACATCACTATGTGATTTACATCGTATTCAATCTAACACCCATACAGTTCTGGTGTTGAGCATGTTTTGCCTGTGGAAGAGGCTTAGTCAACGGGTTTATGACATTCAGAAACGTTTGTACTTTGCAAATATTTATGTCCTACTCCTTGATTTGATCGCTGATGGAATTGAAGTGTCGCTTTATGTGTCTGGTCCTCTTGTGAAACCTTGGTTCCTTGGCCAGAGCAATGGCACCAATGTCGTCATAGAATAGAGTCATTGGGTCTAGTGCACTGGGCACAACTCCAAGATCCGCCATGAACTGCTTCATCCAGACACCTTCCTTCACCGCCACCAAGGCAGCTATGTACTTCGCTTCGCACGTAGAATCAGCAACCATGCTTTTCTCTAGAGCAGCACCAGCTTACCACTCCTCCATTGAGAATATATATGTATCCGGTTTGAGACTGAGAGTTATCCGGATCAGTGTCAAAGCTTGCATCGACGTAACCCTTTACGACGAGCTCTTGATCACCTCTATAAACGAGAAATATTTCCTTAGTCCTTTTCGGGTACTTAAGGATATTCTCGGCCGTCGTCCAATGCTCCATTCCTGGATCACCTTGAAACCTTTCGGCCATACTTATGGCAAGGCTGACATCTGGTCTTGTTCACAACATTGCATACATGATAGAGCCTATGGTAGAAGCATAGGGGATGACATTGATCATTTGTCTATCCTCTATAGTCACTAGGCATTGAGTTTTACTCAACTTCACATCTTGCAATATAGGAAATAACCCCTTCTTGTACTGATCCATTTTGAACTTCTTCAAAACTTTATCAAGGTATGTGCTTTGTGCAAGTCCTATTAAGCATATCGATCTATCTCTATAGATCTTTATGCCTTATATGAAAGCAGATTCTCCGAAGTCCTTCATTGAAAAACTGTTGTAAATACTATAGAGCTCCCACTCACTTTCTTGTAAATACAAGCTTCTCCGTAAACTTGTATAAACCCAAACGCTTTTATCACCTCATCAAAGCGAAGATTCCAACTCCGAGATGCTTGCACCAGCCCACAAATGGATCACTGGAGTTTGCAAACTTTGCCAGCATTCTCTGGATCGACAAAACCTTCCGTTTGCATCACATACAACTTTTCCTTAAGGAAACCGTTAAGGAACGTTGTTTCGGCATTGATCTACCAAACTGCATAATATAAAAATGCAGCTATTGCTAACATGATTTTGACGGACTTAAGCATCGCTATGGGTAAGAAGGTCTGATCATAGTCAACTACTTGAAATTGTCAAAAACCTTTTGCCACAAGTCGAGCTTTATAGACGATGATATTACCGCCTACATCCATCTTCTTCTTAAAGATCCATTTATTCTGAATAGCCTTTCGCCCTTCGGGTAATATTTTCCAAAGTCCATACATTGTTTTCATACATGGATCCCATCTCGGATTTCATGGCCTCTAACCATTTTTGGAATCCGAGCCCACCATCCTCTTCTTCATAGCTCGTAGGTTCATCATTGTCCAACAACATGACCTCTGAGACAGGCTTATCGTAGCATTCAAGAGCAGTACGTGTCCTTGTCAACCTACGAGGTTCGAGTAACTTGATCCGAACCTTCATGATCAGCATCTTCACCTTCCTCTTCAACCGATATAGGATCCATAGAAACATCTTTCTGTGATGTCCTACTCTCTGGTTGAATTGGGGGTTTCAACAACCTCCTCAAGTTCTATCTTCCTCCCACTCAATTCTTTCGAGAGAAACTCTTTCTCGAGAAATGAACCGTTCTTAGAGACAAACAATTTTCCTTTGGATCTGAGATAGAAGGTATACCCAACCTTCTCTTTTGGGTATCCTATGAAGACGCATTACTTCGCTTTCGGTTCGAGCTTTTCTGGCTGAAGCTTTTGGACATAAGCATCACATCCCCAAACTTTAAGAAACGACAACTTTGGTCTCTTGCCAAACCACAGTTCATATGGCGTCGTCTCAACGGATTTATATGGTGTCCTATTTAAAGTGAATGCAATTGTCTCTAACGCATAACCCCAAAACGATAGTGACAGATCAGCAAGAGACATCATAGAACACACCATATCCAATAAAGTTTGATTATGACGTTCGTACACACCAGAACCCTGTGGTGTTCTAGGTGGCGTCAACTATGAAACAATTCCACATTGTCTTAAGTGATTGCCAAACTCATAACTCAAATATTCACCTCCTCAATAAGATTGCAGGAATTTGATCTTCTTGTTGTGATGATTCTCAACTTCACTCTAAAATTGTTTAACTTTTCATTCGTTTCATACTTCTGTTTCATTAGTAAATATACCCGTATCTACTTAAGTCATCGGTGAAGGTGAGAAAGTAATGATATCCACCGCACGCCTCAATGCTCATCGGACCGCACACATTAGTATGTATGATTTCCAATAAGTCACTTGCCTCTTCCATTTTTCCGGAGAACGGGTTCTTAGTTATCTTGCCCATGAGGAATGGTTCACATGTTTCAAGTTATTCAAAATCAATGTCTCCAAAAGTCCATCAACATGGTACTTCTTCATGCGTTTGACACCAATATGACCTAAGCGGTAGTGCCACAAGAAAGTGGCAGTATCTCATGGGTAACATTGCATGGGAAACAAAAAAAATACTATGCTTTACCAAGATCAATCTAGGAGATGAACACTACGAGAGGAGAGATTGCATATACATACCCTTGTAGATTGCTAAGCGAAAGTGTTAACAAACGTGGTTTGTGTAGTCGAATGTCTTGGCGATCAAATCACGATCCATCCCGCAAACTCCCGATCAAGTGCCGAACGGTTGACAGCTCCACGTTCAACAGACATACGGCTTGATGAAGGCTTCATATCCTCGATCCAGCGAGCGATGGTGAAGTAGTAGCCCGATTCCTCCGGTAGCATGACGGATTGGTGAGGTGGTGGTGGTGAAAATACAGCAGGGCTTCGTCGTGCATTTATGGAGAGGACAAGAACTACAAGGGAGAGGAGAGGCAGCACCGTAGCATGTTGTGGCGAGGCTGCCCTCTCTGTCCCTATCTATATATAGTGGGAAGGGAGAGTTGAGGGTGCCCTAGGGTTTCCCCTCGGGGCCTAGTGCTGACGGGTGTGGCTAGGGTTGGGGTGCCCCCTAAGACGCCTTGCCTCCCAAGTTAGGGGTGCCAGCGGCACTAGGGTGTGGGGACCACCTCCCAGCCGAGTGGGCTAAGGTTGGGGTGGCGCCCAGCCCCTTGTGGGATGGTGTGCCCCTATCCTTGGCCCATGAGACCCTCAACACTTGTCGCCCCCCCCCCCGAAACCCCTTTCGATATGATTCCTCGGTATGCCCGGAAACACTTTCCGACTCAAATGCCCTTCATCCTATATATCAATCTTCACCTTCGTACTATTTCGGAGTTCCTCGTCACGTCTGGGATCTCATTCGGGACTCCGAACAACCTTTGCTTACCAACATAATAACTCGTCTATACTTATATCATCACCAAACATTAAGTGTGTAGACCCTACAGGTTCCAGAACTATACAGACATGACCGAGACACCTCTATGGCCTATAACCAATAGCAGGACCTAGATACCATATTGGTTCCTACATATTCTATGAAGGTCTTTATCGATCGAACCTCGATGTGAAGTATTCAGTCAATCCCGTATGTAGTTACCTTTGTTCATCAATATGTTAGTTGCCCGAGGTTCGATCGTCAATATCTCCATACCTAGTTCAATCTCGTTACCGGCAAGTATTTTTACTCGTTCTGTAATACAAGAACCCGTGGCTAACTCTTTAGTCACTTTGCTTGCAAACTCATTATGATGTTGTATTACCGAGTGGGCCCTAAGATACCTCTCCATCACATGGAATAACAAATCCCAGTCTTGATCCAAGCCAACTCAATAGACACCCTTGGAGATAGCTATAGCGTACCTTTATATCACAAAGTTACTTTGTGATGTTTGATACACACAAGGTACTCCTGTGGCGTCAGTGAGTTGCATGATCTCATGGTCATAGGAATAGATACTTGACATGCAAAAAACAATAGTAGTAAACTAACACAATCATATGTTCATAGTTTGGGTCTTGTCCATCACATCATTCTCCTAATAATGTGATCCCGTTATCAAACAAAAACTCATGTCTATGGACAGGAAACCATAACTATCTTTGATCAATGAGCTAGTCCATTAGAGGATGACTAGGGACACAGTGTTGTATATATACCCACATATGTATTTGAGTTTCCAACCAATACAATTCTAGCATGAACAATAAAAAATTATCATGAACATGTAAATATAATAATAACCATTTTATTATTGCCTCTAGGGTATATTTCCAACAGTTGGGTTCGACGCTCTTACTTATTGAAAGGACTATGATTGATCCCCTATACTTGTGGGTCATCAAGAATCATTTTTGGCGCTGTTGTCGGGGAGTGAAGAGCCTTTGGTAAGGAAACATTTTCTGTACATGGTGAAATTTACTGTTGCTTGTCACTATGAATGGTCACCTTTTGAGTGGCTTCTTTGGGGCATCTTAGCCTTGAAAGAAAGTTGAAGAAGTTGTTCCTCAACCTACTGAACCTAATGAAATATTTATTATGAGATTTCTTTGGGTATGGTAGAGAAATTGTTGGCTAATCCTTATGACGGTTCAACTCATCCTGATTACCATTAATTTGATATATGTCGATGTTATTAAGGGATAGTTTAAGCTTTCAGGTCTACCCAGAGAAAAGTTAAAAGGAAAGTTTTCCCTTTATATTTGAGGGGAGAATTAATGTGGTACATGCTATTGGATGACATCGAATCATGGGACTGGAATCGCATGAAGCTGGAATTTCATCAGAAGTTTTATCCTATGCATCTAGTCCATCATGATCGGAACTTTATTTATAATTGCTAGCCTCGTGAAGGAGAAAGTATCACTCAAGAGTGGGGGAGGCTTAAATCTATGATGCACACTTGTCCCAACCATGAGCTCTTGAGAGAAATGTGTATACAAAAATTTTATGCTGTACTTTCTCATGATGATCAAGTATTACTCAATTTTTGTGCTACTGGTTCCTATATGAAGAGGACTATTGAATTCAAACGGGATCTTCTGGAAACAATTAAACACAACTCTAAATATTGGGAACTCAATGAAGGTAAAGGGTCAGGTATAAAGCTTAATTTTGATTGCGTTAAATCTTTTATGGAAACTAATCCTTTCCATTAGTTTAGTAATGAATATGGTCTTGACTCTATGATAGTAGCTACTTTCTATGAATCATTTGCTACTCATGTTGATCTTACCAAGGAGAAGTGGTTTAAATATCATCCTCCTAGTGAAAAACCATTTGAGGAACCTGTTACAATTAAGAAGGAAGAATTAGTTGTTAGCCATGTTGATCCAATTGTTCCTAGTGCTTACATTGAGAAACCTCATTTTCCTGTTAGCATTAGGGAACATGCTAAGGCTACAATTGTGGTTAATAAATTCATGTTAGGGCGTCTACACCTTTTGAACAATTAAATGTTGAGCCTAATGTCTCTATGGTTAAAGATCTCCTAGTTGATAATATTGATGGTTAGGTTATTTACTTCTGTGATGAAGCTGCTAGAATTGCGAAACCTGTTAGAATCGAGTGAGATGAGCTCAATAAAAACAAACCAGTTGTAGGCATGCATCTTGTATTAGTTAAAATTGGAGATCATTGTTAGCATGCTTGTGTCACATTGGTGCTAGTGTTAGTGATATACCTTTTACATTATACCAAGAAATGATGCATGGCATAGCACCCTCTGAGATTGAAGATATTGATGTCACTATTAAACATGCAAACCGTGAAGATATAGATGTCACAATTAATTATCAGTCCAGTGTTGAGAGTTTAGAGATAGATCCAAGTCCAGAGGCTCAAATTGTCCGTAACCGGGGACACGACTAATCGATTAGGTTTAACTCTGCAGAGTGTTGTGTACTTTACCCACAAGATTCATTCCCTCCTGGTAAGTCCTCACACTGCTTGGTGTTTGAGAACAGGATGAATGAAACATGGTATTTCAGAGTGTTTCCTAGACTACTGTCACTACCCATCCAATCCAAACGTCGACTGCATCTCGTAGCACTGCCCAGCCAGAGTCACAACAAAGATCAACCAAGCTAGAGCCCATAATGACTTGTGGCTACGCAGTTAAGCTTCTGGGCATGAAGTATTCATCCGTCTCTTTGAGTCTGGGTGAAGCTTTCCGCAAGATGTCATGGTGCTTGTCCATGCATCCCGGCCATCCATTGGTTACTCCAGGGATGCCCAATCAACCGTCCTTCACCTAGTAGTGTGTATTGAAAACTTGTTTATTGAGTCTCGAATGTCTTGAGGTCTTTAAGAATGCACGACTTGAAGATGCCTTCATGAAGTTGTGGTCTTGACGTAGAGTCCTCCTTCTCACACCACTCACGAACACTCATACCAGACCCCGTCTACATTAGCATAGCATAGAAATAACTAATGTTCCCAGGGCTTTAGTAACAAGTGGTGGGTTCCTACCTCATGCATTTTACTCAACTACAAGAATTTTCAATAACACTACGGGAGGGATTTGTTGAATGATGTCACTACATGCAATAAAACTTAGGTATGAACAAAATGGTCAAAGTGAACTTGCATGTACTGTTGATGAAGAATATATCACTCTCAGAAATAACTTGATAGACTATTCGTCACTCTTCGATGAAAATCTATAATAAACAAACATTGCATTCATATAAGCAATCATACTAGCAATCAATTCTAACACACAAGAATAACACAAGAGTAAACACCAAAGGTTTGTGATGAAGGAAATACTTAAGACAAAAGTTAAAATCAACAAAACTTCAGCAAATCAACCAAAGGTTGGTGTTCTCAACAAATAATCCTATTTTAAAAACTAAAGACACAAAAACAAAGTAAAATATAACAAAATTATTTTAGTAAATATTTTACTAGTAAAAGGATTACTTTTGAAGAACAACTAAGAACTAAGAAAACAATACTCTAAACAACCTAAGTTTTTGCCTAACAAACTTAACAACAAGTAAAACAAATGAAATAATAAAATAAGAAAAACAAATTATAAAGCAACTAAGTTAACAGAAAGTAAAATTTATAAAACAATTTATAAAAATATTTTTAATTAAGAAGTCAAACTAGCAATGAAATCAATTTGCAAGCTACTATGAAACTAGAATTGATTTCATGCTAAGATATAATAAATAATATAAAAATAAATTTGGTTGAAGTACTATTGCTAACTAAAATAAAAGAAATCAACTAATATAAAAGAAAATAAAATAAAACAATTTAAAACAAAAGTAATATAAATAATCCTATAAAGAACTAAAACAGAATTTGTTTTGATGAGAAATACTAATTTATGTTATTCTAAAAATTCCCAAGTTCCATCTACTGATAACTAAGGTCACTAGTGACAAGTATCAAAAAGAATCAACTCAAAATAAAATTTTAAACTCAAGATATTCAGAAAATAAGATTTGAATCAAATCTGTTTGAATTCAATTTTAAATTATTCAAATATGGACAAAATTTATATCTGCAGAAACTATACAAAATTTGTGACACAATCAAAAAGAATCAAATTAAAACAATTAAAAACATAAAAGATATGTAGAAAACAAATCAGAAACTATTCTGGTTTTAAAACAAAAAATGGAAAAATGGAAAAATTCTAACTAACGGATAGGGGTGACGTGGCGGCTTCTGATGGGCTGGAAGTGTGTGCGCGTGGGTGCAAACGAGTGGACGGCCGATACTTAAGGAAAATGGATCGGTCTAACTTAACTAAACAGGATAAACCGGTTAGTTTATTTATCTAAACCGAAGGGGTCTCCTATTCTAATCGTGATCGTTGAGACAAGATCGAACGGAGGGGAAAAAGGGGAAGCTCACCGCGGCGGTGGTGGAGTCCACCGAGGTCCGAGGTGGCGTGGTCGACGGCGATGGCGCTCCGGTGGTCCTCTGGCGATAGCAACGCCACAAATCGACGAAGGCGAGGACGGGGATTCATTTGGTGGCGCTGAGATGGCTCTGGGACGACGGTGTCGACGACGGCGAGCTCGTGAGCGAAGGAGGTCTTCGGGTGGTCGACGGAGAGGCGTCTCCGGTGGCTCTGGAGCACGGTCGAATGCACAGGGAGGTGCAGGAGAGCGAGGCGAACTGGTTGGTGGTGGCGATGGTGGTCAGAGGCATTGTGGGCGAGCAGGGTGGGGCAATGGCGAGGCGGCGGCGCTCGGGCTCCGGCGAGCGATTGTGGCGAGGGCAGCGCACGGGAGTTGGGGTTTTGGGGGGAAACGGATGCGGGCATGGGCGGGGTTTTATACGTGGCCTCGGCATCATCTGAAAGGAAGGAGAGGGGAGACCGCGACGGATCTGGTGGACGCCGGCGTGGAAAGGGGAGGAGATAGAGGAGGGAGGCGACCACGGTGATGGCGCGAGAGGTCGATGGGGCCACGCAGTCAGCGAGAGAGAGAGGGTGCGGCGTCGGTGGCCGATTCTGAATAAATTCGGGAGTGAGTTTAGGGCAGGTGGGCCGGCTGGTTTTAATACACGTTAATTCGTTTCCGTTTTCTAATTTCTAGTGAAGATGAAACGCATTTATCATAATCAATACTCTCCCAGAATTGAAGATCTTTATATGGAAATGACCAGGGGAATAAATGCAATTTAATGAACATTTTTACACGGCCAAAATAAGTACTTTTAGAAAATTTATTTTCAGAAAATGCCTAAATTGATTTTAATTCTTTTGCAATAAATTTTCAAATAACCCCCTAGGTTTTATGGTTCAAATACTTCACAAAATAACCTCTGGTGTGGGGTGTCATATTACTCCTCTCACGTTTTGTCAAGGGGTTTGAATTCTTTCAAACTTCAAATTGACGGTGCGTGGTCCGAGGCGGCGTGGTCAACGGGGACGGTGCTCCGGTGGTCCTCTTGCGATGGTGACGGCACCAATCGACGCAGGCGAGGACGGGGATTCGTCTGGTGGCGCTGAGATGTCTCGGGGACGACGTTGTCGACGACGCCGAGCTCGTGAGCGTAGGAGGTCTTCGGGTGGTCGACGGAGGGGCGTCTCCGGTGGCTCTGGAGCACGAGCGAATGCACAGGGAGGTGCAGGAGAGCAAGGCAAACTGGTTGGTGGTGGCGATGGTGGTCACAGGCGTTGTGGGCGAGCAGGGTGGGGCAATGACAAGGCGGCGGCGCTCGGGCTCCGGCGAGCAATTGTGGCGAGGGCAGCGCACGGAAGTTGGGGTTTTGGGGGGAACAGATGCGGGCATGGGCGGGGTTTTATCGGTGGCCTCGGCATTGTGTGAAAGGAAGGAGACGGAAGACCGCGACGGATCCGGTGGACGCTGGCGTCGAAAGGGGAGGAGACAAAGGAGGGAGGCGACCGCGGTGATGGTGCGAGGAATCAGTGGGGCCGCGCGGTCAGCAAGAGAGAGAGAGAGGGCGCGGAGTTGGTGGCCAATTCAGAGTAAATTCGGGAGGGAGTTTAGGGCAGGTGGGCCAGCTGGTTTGATACACGTTAATTCGTTTCCGTTTTTCTAATTTCTAGTGAAGATAAAATGTATTTATCGTAATCAATACTCTCCCAAAATTGAAGATCTTTATATGGAAATGACCAGGGGAATAAATGCAATTTAATGAACATTTTTTGACGGCCAAAATAAATACTTTTAAAAATTTATTTTCGGAAAATGCCTAAATTGATTTTAATATTTTTGCAGGAAATTTTCAAATAACCCCCTGGGTTTTATGGTTCAAATACTTCACAAAATAACCCCTGGAGTGTAGTGTCATATTATTTCTCTCAAGTTCGGTCAAGGGATTTGAATTCTTTCAAACTTCAAATTGGAAATTCAAATATGAAAGGAACTCCATATCAGAAAATTTTCAAATAGTTTTCAAATTCACTTTTCAAATCTTTTTATATTGAAGAAGTCATGTCATCTTCTCTCACTGATTTGAAATGTAAGTATTTGAATTCAATAGCACATGGGAAAGTCATGTCATTCCCTCTCATTCAAAAGTTTTTAAAAGTTTCAAATTCCACTCAATTCAATCACTCAGGCAAACAAACTCTCATTCTAATATTTATTATAACATTCCAAATTTGGGATGTTACAACTTGGGATTGCAAGAGATGTTGAAGTCTTATATGGAAAAGACAAGGACCCCACGGATTTCCTAGTAGTTGGTTTGGAACAAGATAACCTTTTCCCCATTATATTTGGTAGACCTTTCCCGAATATTGTTACTGCTGAAATTCATTGTGCTACTGAGAAGGTCAAAGTAAGCTTTGGTGATATGTCTCATCAATTCAATTTCTCTAAGTTTAGTAGACAACCACATCAAAAGGAATTGCCTAATAAGGATGAAATAACTGGTCTTGCCTCTATTGTCGTACCTCCTACCGAACCATTAGAACAATATTTGCTAGACCATGAAAATGATGGCATATTTATTAGACAAACACCTATTCTAAAACACAACTTACCAGTTGATATTTTAGGGGAGATCTCTTGTTTGAGCTAATGACATTGCGTGATACATTGAAATATTGTTATCTTGATGAATAGAAGATATATCATGTGATTATTAGTGCTAACCTTTCAGAGCATGAAGGAAGGAGATCACTTAAAACTCTAAAAACCACAGGGCTGCTATTGGATATACACTTGATGATCTTAAGGGCATAAGTCCCACCCTATGTTCCCACAAGATTAATATGGTACCGGATGCTAAACCTGGCATTGATCATCAACGCTTCTCAATCGTAAGATGAAGGAGATGGTAAGAAATGAGATATCAAAACTTCTGGAAGCAAGTATAATTTATCCTATTGCTAACAGTAGATGGGTAAGTCATGTTCATTGTGTTCCTAAGAAATGAGGTATAACTGTCGTTCCTAATGATAGAAATGAGCTTATTCCACGAAGAATCGTAACTAGTTATAGGATGGTGATTGATTTCAGGAAATCAAATAAAGCTACTAGGAAAGATCATTATCCATTTCCTTTTATTGATCAAACGTTGGAAAGACTATCTAAGCACACACAATTTTGTTTTGTTGATGGATAATCTAGTTTTTCTCAAATACCCGTGCCAAAAGAGGACCGAGAGAAAACTACCTTTACTTGCCCTTTTATAACTTATTATTATAGGCGTATGACTTTTGCTTTATGCAATGCACCTGCTACCTTTCAAATATATATGACTGCTATATTCTCTGACTTTTCTGAAAATATTTTTGAGGTTGTCATGGATGATTTTTCCGTTTACGGGAAATCTTTTGATGATTGCTTGATCAACCTTGATTGAGTTTTATAGAGATCTAAAGAAACTAATCTTTTTTCGAATTGGGAGAAGTGCCACTTTATGGTGAATGAAGGTATAGTACTTGGGCATAAAATTTCTGAACAAGGCATTGAGGTGGACAAAGCCAAACTTGACGCAGTAGATAAAATGCCATGGACAAAAGATATTAAAGGTATGACAAGTTCCCTTGGTCATACTGGTTTCTATAGGCATTTCATTAAGGATTTCTCAAATATCTCTAGGCCATTAACTAATCTTCTTTAAAAATATATTCCCTTTGTTTTTTATGATCATTGTGTACAAGCCTTCGAAATACTTCAGAAAACCTTGATTTTTGCACCTACTGTCCACCCGCCTGATTGAAACCTACCATTCGAAATTATGTGTCATGGTAGTGATTATGCTATTGGTGTTGTTCCAGGGCAAAGAGAAGAAAAGAAATTGAATGTTATTCATTATATTAGTAAGACCCTAGACACTTCTCAAAGAAATTATTCTACTAATGAGAAGGAGGTTTTAGTAGTTGTTTTTACATGTGATAAGTTTATACCTTACATCATATATTCTGAAGTAACTATTCACACTCATCATGTTGCTATTAAATACCTTAAAGTTTATACCTTACATCATCCCCCACCTCACACCCCCTCCCCCACCCCATAACGGTGCTCTCTTTGCCGTCTGCCGTCCCGCTCTTTGCCGTCGGGGGGCGGACGGCAAAGAGAGGCCCCCCTAACGGCCGTCTCCCCTGCCCGATCTCACCCCCTCGCGACCCCCTCTCCCTCTCACCCCCTCTCTCTACGCCCCCCCGCGCCCACCCCAGCGCCGCCACCCCTCCTCCCCGCCCCCTCCGGCCGCCCCAGCGCCGCCTCCTCCCCGCCCCTCCGGCCGCCCCTTCCTCTCGCCGCCGCCCCTCCCCTGGCTGCCGCCAGCCCTCACGCCGCCCTCCCCCGGCTGCCCTCCCCCGCTCCGCCGCCAGCCCCGCGCCGCCGCCAGCCCCCGACCACACCCTCCCCCGGCCGGCCCCGCCCTCGGCCGCCCCTCCCTCGGCCGGTCCCACCCCCGGCCGGCTCTCCCCCAGCAGCCCCCGCCCCCGTGGACCTTCGTATAAGGTTAGTTTTTGTTTTGTTTTGTTTTTTAGGTTAGTTCAGATTTAGGTTAGTTTAAGTTTAAGTTAGTTTAGTTTTTGTTTTGTTTTTCTAGGTTAGTTAAGTTTTTGTTTTAGGTTAGTTTAAGTTTAGGTTATTTTAGTTTTTGTTTTAGGTTAGTTTAGGTTAGTTCAGTTTTAGTTCTAGGTTAGTTTAGGTTTAGGTTAGTTTAGTTATAGTTTTAGGTTAGTTTAGGTTTAGGTTCAGGTTGGTTTATTAGGTTTGTTTAGGTTTAGGTTAGTTGGTTTATTTATTAGTAAAGAAAAAATGCCCAGACGTGACACCCCAACACCCCGACACGATGCCCAGACATGACACCTCGACACCCCGACGTGATGCCACTGACCCCCGACGTCACTGATCCCCGACCCCCGACGCCACTGACCCTCGACCACCGACGCCACTAACCCCCGAACACCGATGCCACTAACCCCCGAAGCCACTGACCCTTGACCCCGGACGCCACCGACCCCCGACGCCACCGACCCTCGAAGACATTGACTACCGACACCACCGACCCTCGATGACATTGACTACCGACGCCACTGACCCGCAACCCCTAACACCGAGGCCAAGGAGGTCGTAGTTTTGTAAATTATGAGATAGGTCACATATTTTTCAATTATGTTTTGCACACCGACCCCAACACCCCGACACAGCACCCCGACCCCGACACCCCGACACCCCGACCCCGACACCAGCGGTCGAACCAGTACTGTGAGAGAGTGTCCACCAACATATATACACCACCATATATCTGTGTGAGAGAGAGCGCACCAACACACCATGAGATATGAGAGTTACTTAAGGAAAGCCTCGACAAACCGAAAGTCACAGACGCATTATTCTGCCTCCTATTGACCGAAAGGGTGCTCTTCGGCCTTCCAGAGGCCGACGGGGTCATATATGTGTGAATTATGAGTTAGGTCATATAATTTCCGATTTTGTTATGAAAAACATCATATATATATTTGTGTTCATTGGGTGGATTTAAATGTGCAGTTGTTTCATCGCTACGAGGGTTTGGTGTTCGACGACCTCCCCGTGCGTTCGACGAGCTCCGCCCTTGCGTTCATGGGTGAGCACATATGACATCTCCTCCTGCCCCTTCATTTGCTCTGTTCCGGTCTTCGTGCCGACGAAACTTGCTAGTTGTAGGTAGATTGAATCATCAGTATGCGTGAACACTATGTGTCTCCCGTTCGAAAGGGTTACATCTATAAATATGCATACATTTGCATATTTATAACCGTGATTCTTTCGAATTGTCCAACGTTATCCATGGACAGCCCGAGTATGTGTAGATTGGGTTCGTTTTCCCGTATGCTATGCTCCAGATGCGATGCAGAATTTCGTTAGTGCCTACCTGTTGTTCTCCGGATACACATCCTCTCTGCTTATTGCCGAGACGTGTATCAGGAGAACAGCGGGGAGGTGCTGCCGAAATTTTGCATCGCGTCTGGAGCAGAGCATGGCAAAACTAACCCAATCTACACATACTCAAGAAGAAGGAGGAAGAAGAAGGAGAAGAAGGAGAAGGAGGAGAGAAGCTTCTTGTCCTTCTTCTTTTCTTCTTCTTCTCCTTTTCCTTCTCCTTCTCCTTCTCCTTCTCCTTCTCCTCCTCCTCCTTCTTCTTTTAGTTCTCCTTCTTCTTCTCTTCTTGCTTCTTCTCTTTCTCTACTTCTATGTACCTTAGAGTTATCCAAAACAGACTAAATTGGCTAATTATCCAACAAAATGACAGAATTAGCTTAGTTAGCTCCAAAATGGCCTATTTAATAAAAAATGACCTATACTTAGCTATTTATCCTCCAAAATGACGTAATTAGCTCCAAAGAGGCATAATTAGCTAATTTAGCCCGAAGAAGGGGACAAGAGGAGAAGAAAGAGGAAAAATGAAAGGAAGGAAGAAGAAGAAGAAGAGAAGAAGAAGGAGAAGGAGCAGAGGAAGAAGAAGGAGAAGAAGGAGAGAAGCTCCTTCTCCTTCTTCTTCTCCTTCTTCTCCTTATTCTTGACCTTCTTCTTTTCTTCTTCTCCTCTTCCTTCTCCTTCTCCTTCTTCTTCTCCTTCTTCTTCTCTTCTTGCTTCTTCTCTTCTTGCTTCTTCTCTTCTTGCTTCTTCTCTTTCTTCTTCTACGTAGGTTATTTTCCCCAACAAAGACATACTTAGCTAATTATCCTCCAAAATGACATAATTATCATAGTTAGGTAAAAGCATCATAAGAACCTTGGTTAGCTCATTAAAATGACTAATTTAGCTCCAAAATGACATAATAAGGTCAAAATGGATTTAATAATCATAGTTGGCTACAAAATGACATATTTTATCCAAGATAGCTCTAGAATGACCTATACCTAGCTAGGTTCTCTCCTAAATGACATAATAAGGCTATGTAGCTCCAAGATGACCTATTCCACCTAACTAGCTATTAAATGGCCTATACTTAGCTAAGTTCTCTCCGAAATAACCTATATATACTTCTCTTCTTCATCTAGTATTCTTCTTCTAACTTTCTTATTTTTCATTTTGCAGATTACATTCACTTCACAAGAAGCTTGGATTATATTGATGGAATGCTTGAATATGATTTCTTGTACCATGGCTTCACGGAAGCTTGTATTGAAACTATTGTAGTATATGGATATATATGAAACTTTGTATGCATATGGATGAAACTGGTGTAATATATGGTTTGGTACGGATGCAACCTGAATAATATGTATGTACTATGGATGAAAGTTATTTTAATATGGTTATGAGTACGGAAACAAATTTATTCCTATCAAATATATATATATATATCCTGATTATTGTGAAAATTGCTGGATATAATAGAAAATAAAAGAGGTGAGGGGGCTTGTTTTGAGCCTTTGCCATGAGGGGGCAGACGGCAAAGGGGGGGATCCTGCTTTGCCGTCTGCCCCCTCATGGCAAAGGGGCTAAGGCAGACGGCAAAAGGGGGGTCAGAGAGAGGCTGGGATGCCCCTTTGCCATGATGGGCAGACGGCAAAGGGCCTCTCCCCCTTTGCCGTCTGCCCCCTCATGGCAAAGGGGGCTTAGGGCAGACGGCAAAGAGGGGGAAGAGAGGGGTTGGGTTCCCCCCTTTGCCATGAGGGGGCAGATGGCAAAGGGAGCTAAGAGCAGACGGCAAAGGGGGGGGAAGAGAGGGGCTGGGTTCCCCCCTTTGCCATGAGGGGGCAGACGCCAAAGGAAACTAAGGGCAGACGGCAAAGGGGGAGCCTGCCGTTAGCACTTAACGGGACAGCCTGTTGATCTGTCGTCTCGTTTTATTTGCCGTCTGCTCCCTCATGGCAAAGATTCTTTGACGTCCTCCGTACAAAAAGCAGACGGCAAATTACCTCTTTACCGGATATTTTTTTGCCGTCTAGTTTGCCGTCAGCTGACTGACGCAAAGCCTTTGCCGTCCGTGTTTCCCCCCTTTGCCGTCTGCCCTGGTGGACGGCAAAATCTCAGATTCCTGTAGTGCATCTTTATAAAGAAGGAGTAGATGGTGTTATTAGATGTTGTGTCGCTGAGCATGAACAAGGACATATTCTAAGGAAGTGTCACTTCGAGGCCTAGGGAGGACACCATGCTGGTGACAGAACCGCACACAAGCTGTTACAATCCGGTTTCTCTTGACCTATTCTTCTTAAAGATGCTCGTCAGTATGTACTTTCATGTGATGAATGTAAAAGAGTTGGTAACATTGGTAGACATCAGGAAATGCCTATGAATTATTCACTTGCTATAGAACCATTTGATGTTTGGGGCTTTGAATTTATGGGACCTTTTCCTTCCTCTAATGGGTACATTCATATTCTAGTTGATGTTGATTACGTTACTGAGTGTGTAGAAGCTATTCCAACTAGTAGTTCTGATCATAACACCTCTATTAAAATGCTTAAATACATCATTTTCCTGAGGTTTGGAGTCCCTAGATATTTAATGAGTCATGGTGGTTCACATTTTATTAATGGTGCTTTTTGTAAACTTCAAGATAAATATAATGTTAACCATAGAATTGTGTCACCTTATCATCCTCGGTCTAGTGTGCAATTTCAATTGAGAAACCAAGAAATAAAATTAATTTTACAAAAGAATATCAATAGATCTAGAAAGAATTGGTCTAAGAAACTAGATGCCACTTTATGGGCTTATAGAATTGCGTATAAAAATCTCATGGGGATGTCCCCATATAAAATGTTCTATGGAAAAGCTTGTAATTTACCTCTTGACTTAGAACATAAAGCTTATTGGGCAATTAAAGAACTTAATTATGAATTTAAACTTGCCGGTTAAAAGCGGTTATTTGATATTAGCTTATTAGATGAATGGAGGACACACGCCTATGAAAATGCCAAGTTATTTAAAGAAAAGGTTAAAACATGACACGACAAGAGGATTCAAAGACAAGAATTCAACGTAGGAGACTGATAATCCACAAGTATAGGGGATCAATTCTAGACTTTCTCGATAAGTACGAGTGGCGGACCCAAAGAGGATCTAAAGGTAGAACACATATTTCCTCAAGTTCTATCAACCACCGATACAACTCTATGCACGCTTAACGTTTGCTTTACCTAGAACAAGTATGAAACTAGAAGTACTTTATAGGTGTAACGAGATAGGTTTGCAAGATAATAAAGAGCACGTGAATAAAAACTAGGGGCTGCTAAGATAAAGAAACTAATAAGTTAGTCTTAGTAGAGAGATTTTTGTCACAAGAAAGTTATTTGTCCCCAGGAAATCGATAACGAGACCGGTAATCATTATTGCAATTTTAGATGAGGGAGAGGCATAAGCTAACATACTTTCTCTACTTGGATCATATGCACTTATGATTAGAACTCTAACAAGCATCCGCAACTACTAAAGATCATTAAGGTAAAACCCAACCATAGCATTATAAGGTACCAAGTCCTCTTTACTCCCATATGCAACAACCCACCTTGTTGGGTTTATGCTTCTGTCACTCAAGCAACCCACCATAGGAAAATCATGAACACATTGCAACACCCTACAATGAGGAGCATCACGCTTGCGTGACATGAAGAGAAACAGAGGACAACACCAATAATAAAACATGCAACTCAAACAAATCATGATCATAAATCAACCCATAGGACAAAACGGATCTACTCAAACGTCGATAGCCATACATCATTGGGAAATAATATATAACGCAGAGCACCATGTTTAAGTAGAGATTAAAATGGGGGGAAGGGGTGTTGAACCGCTGCATAGAGGGGGAGAGAGTTGGTGATGATGGTGGCGAAGTTGTTGGTCTAGATCGCCGTCACGATGATGGCCCCGGTGGCGTTCCGGTGCCACCTGGAGAGAGGGGGAGAGAGCCCCCTCCTTCTTCTTCTTCCTTGAGCTCCCCCTAGATGGGAGGAGTGTTTCCCATCTGGTCCATGGCCTCCATGACGGCGGAGGGGCGAGAGCCTCTCCGAGATTAGCTCTCTCTCTCTCTTATTCTGCACTCCGAGGTTTTGGCCTTTCACCGTTTCTTATATTCCCGGAGATCCGTAACTCTGATTGGGATGAAATTTTAACATGATTTTTATCTGGATATTAGATTTCTTGCGGTGGAAGAAGGGCACCAACCGCCTTAAGGGGTGACCAAAAGCCATCCTGGCGTAGTCAAGGGGGTAGGTTTCCCCTGGCTTGTGGGCCCCTCGGACATCGTCTCACGTTGATTCTTTTTCCCAAAAATCACATATATTCCAAAAAAAATCTCCGTAAGTTTTTATCGCGTTTGGACTTCGTTCGATATGGATTTTCTACAAAAAAAACATGCAAATAACAGGAACTCGCACTAGGCACTGGATCAATATTTTAGTCCCAAAAATAGTATAAAAAGGTGCCAAAAGTATATGAAAGTTGTAGAATATTGGCATGAAACAATGAAAAATTATATATATGACGGAGACGTATCAGCATCCCCAAGCTTAATTCCTGCTTGTCCTCGAGTAGGTAAATGATTAGAAAGATAATATTTGATGTGGAATGCTAGCTAGCATAATCTTGATCATATAATCTAGTCATGGCATGAATATTAAGACACGAGTGATTCAAAGCAATAGTCTATCATTTGACATTAAGACACTAATACTTCAAGCATAATAATAAAGCAACCGTGTCTTCTCAAAATATCATGGCTAAAAGAAATTTATCCCTACAAAATCATATGGTCTGGCTATGCTGCATCTTCCCCACACAAAGTATTTACATCATGCACAACCCCGATGACAAGTCAAGCAGTTGTTTCACACCTTTTATGTTCTCAGACCTTTTCAACTTTCATGCAATACGTGAGCTTGAGCCATGGATATAGCACTATAGGTGGAAAAGAATATGGTGGAGGTTGTGAGGAAAAAGAGAAGATAGTCTCACATCAACTAGGCATATCAACAGGCTATGGAGATGCCCATTAATAGATATCAATGTGAGTGAGTAGGGATTTCCATGCAACGGATGCACTACAGATATTAGTGTATGAAAGCTCAAAAAGAAACTGAGTGGGTGTGCATCAACCTTGCTTGCTCAAGAAGACATAGGGCAATTTGAGGAAGCCCATCACTGGAATATACAAGCCAAGTTCTATACTGGAAAATACCCACTAGTATATGAAAGTGTCGTGGGAACGAACACCTATGGCATCACAGGGATCCCTTTCGGTTCGACAGGAGGCGGGATCACACAAAGAGCCCTTCTGGTAAGCAACGCACAGGAAGTTTTTACCCAGGTTTGGGCCGCACGGGTGCGTAAAACCCTACTCCTGCTTGGTTATATTGATCGTGTTCTAGGGTTCTAGCTATAGGAGCGCCATGAACGGCTGCTACATGAGCTTGATAACCCCCCTAGATGTCTAACTGTCGGGTTGTCTGGTTGTCTAACTGCCCAACTGTCTGATTGTCCAAACAAAATGCTTCTATAACACTCTGGACCTCCTTTTATACCTAAGGGGATCCCAACTGTGCCGTACAGTGTGCGCATGGGATGCATAGTGCTACAGTGCTATCGTACCTAACTCTGATGGAGTAGGATAAGAGGATTCAATGCACCGTCAGGCGCCTCAGTCCGTCAGTGGGATGGGACAGGGGCCCATCCCATTGGCGCCGCTTAACTCCCTCCAACGCCGACGACGCAACAAGCATCCAGGTGAATCGACACCTCGCTTGTGTGATGGCGGTACTTGCCGGGGCCTTGCCTTGCCGGGACCTTGTCTTGCTTGGGGGCCTTGCTTTGCCTGGAGGCTCTACAGCCCTCTCAGCAAGGTCTTGCTAGTAGTCTTAAGTCTTCTGTGTTGGTGCTTGACAAGTCTTTGCGAGGATTTGTTGGGGAATGTCGCATGGGAAAAAAATTCCTACGCTCACGCAAGACCTATCCGTGGTGATGAGCATCTACAAGAGGGAGAGTGGATCTACATACCCTTGTAGATCGCTAGGTAGGAAGCGTTAAGAAATGCGGTTGGAGTAGTCGAACGTCTTCGCGATCCAAATCACCGAGCATCCCGCGATCCAATCACGATCCGTCCCGATCAAGCACCGAACGGACGGCACCTCCGCGTTCAGCACACGTACAGCTTGATGACGATCTTCGCCTTCTCGATCCAGCAAGAGGGAGCGGAGAGGTACACGAGTTCTCCGGCAGAGTGACGGTGCCGCAGTGATGGTGGCGGAGCAATTTTGGCAGGGCTTCCGCTAAGCACTGCAGTAAACCGATCGAGAGGAGAAACTATGCACTAGAGCAACGGGTTGCACGTGGCTGAAAATCTAGTGCAAAAACCCTAAAACCTCTACTATATATAACAGGAAGAGAGGATGAGGCTTGGCCCAAGGGCCAAGACACCTAGGCTTCGGCCGAACCAAGAGGAGAGGAGGATTCCTCCTCCAATCCTAGTAGGACTAGGACTCCTCCTTATTTTTGCCTTTTTACCTTTTTCCACCTTTTTCTCTTTGTGCTTTTATTCCTAGCCTCATGGGCCTTGTGTGGGACTTCCGCAAGACCACAAAGGGATGGTATTCACTCTCTCACAGCCCATGTAGCCTCTTGGGTCGAAATACCCCTCCCGATGGTCTCCTGGTACACTACCGGCACTCCTGGTACACTACCGATGAGCCCGAAACTTTTCTGGTGACCAAAATAGGACTTCCTATGTATAAATATTTACCTCTGGACCATTTCGGAGCTCCTAGTGACGTCCGGGATCTCATACGGGACTCCGAACAACCTTCGATCACCACCATGCATAACTCTATACTACCAAAACATCACCAAACCTTAAGTGTGCAGACCCTACGGGTTCGAGAACTATGTGGAAATGACTGAGACACCTCTACGATCAATAACCAATAGCTGTACCTAGATACCCATATTGGTTCCTACATATTCTATGAAGATCTTTATCGGTCGAACCTCTATGTCAAGGATTCAGTTAATCCCGTATGATGTTCCCTTTGTTCTTCGGTATGTTACTTGCCCGATATTCGATCGTCGGTATCTGCATACCTAGTTGAACCACGTTACCGGCAAGTCTCTTTACTCATTTCATAATATAAGATCCCGTGACTAACACTTAGTCACGTTGCTTGCAAGGCTTATTGTGATGTTGTATTACCGAGTGGCCCCCGAGATACCTCTCCGTCACACGGAGTAACAAATCCCAGTCTTGATCCATGCCAACCCAACAGACACCCTCTGAGATACTTGTAGAGCACCTTTATAGTCACCTGGTTACGTTGCGACATTTGATACACACAAGGCACTCTTCCGGTGTCCGTGATTTGCATGATCTCATGGTCATCGAAACATATACTAGACATGTAGAAAACAGTAGCAATAAACTGACATGATCATATGCTACATTTGTAGTTTGGGTCTTGTCCATAACATCATTCTCCTAATGATGTGATCCCGTTATCAAATGACATCACATGTCAATGGCTAGGAAACCTTGACCATCTTTGACCAAGTAGCTAGTTCACTAGAGGCAAAGTAGGGACAAAGTGTTGTCTACTTACCCACACATGTAATGTGTTCCAAATTAATACAATTATAGCATGGATAATAAACGATTATCATGAACAAGGAAATATAATAATAAACACTTTATTTATTGCCTCTAGGGAATATTTCCAATAGTCTCCCACTTGCACTAGAGTCTGTAATCTAGTTCACATCACTATGTGATTTACATTGTAATGAATCGAACACCCATGCAGTTCTAGTGTTGATCATGTTTAGCCCTTGGAAGAGGTTTAGTCAACGGGTCTGCAACATTACGATTTGTGTGCACTTTGCAAATATTTATGTCCTTTTCCTCGATGTAATCGCGGATGGAGTTGAAGCGTCGCTTTATGTGTCTGGTCCTCTTGTGAAACCTTGATTCCTTGGCTAGAGCAATGGCACGAGTGTTGTCACAAAATAGGTTCATTGGATTCAGTGCATTGGGCACTACTCCAAGATCTGTCATGAACTCCTTCATTCAGACACCTTCCTTCGCTGCCTCCGAGGCTGCGATGTACTCCGCTTCGCACGTAGAATCGGCTACTATGCATTGCTTGGAATTGCACCAGCTTACGGCCCAGTGCTCCATTCCAGGGTCACTTTGAAACCTTCCGGCCATACTTATGGCAAGGCCGACATCGGGCCTTGTGCACAACATTGCATACATGATAGAGCCTATGGCTGAAGCATAGGAGATGACACTCATCTTTTCTCTATCTTCTGCAGTCACTGCGCATTGAGTCTTACTCAACTTCATACCTTGTAACATAGGCAAGAACCCCTTCTTAGACTGATCCATTTTGAACTTCTTCAAAACTTTATCGAGGTATGTGCTTTGTGAAAGTGCTATTAAGCGTCTCGATATATCTCTATATATCTTAATGCCTAATATGAAAGCAGCTTCCCCTAGGTCCTTCATTGAAAAACTCTTGTTGAAATATTCCTTCACGCTTTCCAGCATTTCTATATTGTTTCCAATCAGCAATATGTCATCGACATATAATATTAGAAACGCTATAGAGCTCCCACTCACTTTCTTGTAAATACAAGTTCTCCATCAAATTGTAAAACTCAAACGCTTTGATCACCTCATCAAAGCGCTTATTCGAACTACGAGATGCTTGCACCAGCCCATAAATGGATCGCTGGAGTTTGCAAACTTTGTCAGCATCGTCTGGATCGACAAAACCTTCTGGTTGCATCATATACAACTCTTCCTCAAGGAAACCGTTGAGGAACGATGTTTTGACATCCATATGCCAAATTTCATAGTCGAAATAAGCAGCTATTGCCAACATGATTCTGACAGACTTAAGCATCGCTACGGGTGAGAAGGTCTCATCGTAGTCAACTCCTTGAACTTGTGAAAAACCCTTTGCCACAAGTCGAGCATTATAGATGGTGACATTACCGTCCGCATCTGTCTTCTTCTTAAAGATCCATTTGTTTTGAATGGCCTTTCGCCCTTCAAGTAATACTTCCAAAGTCCATACTTTGTTTTCATACATGGATCCCATCTCAGATTTCATTGCCTCTAGCTATTTCTCGGAATCCGGGCCCATCACTGCTTCTCCATAGCTCGTACGTTCATTGTTGTCCAACAACATGACCTCCAAGATAGGGTTGCCGTACCACTCAGGAGCAGTACGCACCCTTGTCGACCTATGAGGTTCAATAGCAGCTTGATCCAAAGCTTCATGATCATCATCATTAACTTCCTCTTCAATCGTCGTAGGTTCCACAGAAACATCTTTCTATGCTGCGCTACTTTCTGGTTGAAGTAAAGGTTCAATAACCTCATCAAGCTCTATTTTCCTCCCACTCAATTCTTTCGAGAGACACTCTTTCTCAAGAAATGTTCCGTTCTTACCGAGAAACACTTTTCCTTCGGATCTGAGATAGAAGGTATACCCGACTGTCTCTTTTGGGTATCCTATGAAGACGCATTTCTCTGCTTTGGGTTCCAGCTTTTCAGGCTGATGCTTTTTGACATAAGCATCACATCCCCAAACTTTAAGAAATGACAACATTGGCCTGTTGCCAAACCATAGTTCATATGGCGTCGTCTCAACGGATTTCGATGGTGCCGTATTCAAAATGAATGCAGCTTTCTCTAATGCATAACCCCAAAACGATAGTGGCAAATCAGCAAGAGACTTCATAGAACGCACCATATCTAATAATGTTCGATTACGATGTTCAGAAACACCATTATGCTATGGTGTTCTAAGTGGTGTCAACTTTGAAACAATTCCACACTGTCTTAAGTGACTGCCAAACTCATAACTCAGATATTCACCTCCTTGATCCGATCGCAGGAATTTAAGCTTCTTGTTATGATGATTCTCAACTTCACTCTGAAATTGCTTGAACTTTTCAAACATTTCAGACTTGTGTTTTATTAAGTAAATATACCCATATCTACTTAAGTCATTAGTGAACGTGAGAAAATAACGATATCCACCACATGTTGTAACATTCATTGGACCGCACACATTAGTATGTATGATTTCCAATAAGTCACTTGTCCATTCCATTGTTCCAGGAAACAGCGTTTTTGTCATCTTGCCCATGAGGCACGGTTCACATGTGTCAAGTGATTCAAAATCAAGTGACTCAAAAAGTCCATCAGCATGGAGCTTACTCATGCGTTTTACACCAATATGACCTAAACGGCAGTGCCACAAGAAAGTGGTACTATCATTATCAACTCTACATCTTTTGGCATCAATGTTATGAACATGTGTGTCATCACTATCAAGATTCAATATGAATAAACCCCTCACATTAGTTGCATGACCATAAAAGATATTACTCATATAAATAGAACAACCTTTATTTTCTGATTTAAATGAATAACCGTCTCGCAATAAACAAGATCCAGATATAATGTTCATGCTTAACGCACGCACTAACTAAGAATTATTCAGGTTCATCACTAATCCCGATGGTAATCGAAGAGAGAGTGTGCCCACAACGATCACATCAACCTTGAAACCACTTCCCACGCGCATCGTCACTTCATCCTTTGCCAACCTTCTTCTATTTTGTAGTTCCTGTTTTGAGGTGCAAATGTGAGCAACCGAACCGGTATCAAATACCCAGGCACTACAATGAGAGCTAGTAAGGTACAAATCAATAATATCTATATCATATATACCTTGTTTGCCGTTGGCCGTTTTCTTGTCAGCCAGGTACTTGGGGCAGTTCCGCTTCTAGTGACCAGTTCCTGCAACGAAAGCACTCAGTTTCTGGCTTGGGTCCATGCTTGAGCTTCTTTACAGGAGTAGCAACTACTTTGCCATCCTTCTTGGTTTTACCCTTCTTTCCCTTGCCCTTGCCATTCTTCTTGAAACAAGTGGTTTTATTGACCATGAACACTTGATGTTCTTTCTGGATTTCAGACTCAGTACTTTTAGCATCGCAAACAGCTCGGCGACTGACTTGTTCATCCCGTGCATGTTATAGTTCATCACAAAGCTCTTGTAACTAGGTGGCAGTGATTGAAGAACTCTATCAGTGATTGCCTCTGGCGGAAGGGCAATTCCCAACTCTGCTAGACAATTCAAATACCTAGACATTCTAGGTATATGCTCACTGATAGACCCGTTCTCCTCCATTTTGCAAGCATAGAACTTATCGGAGGTCTCATACCTCTCGATTCAGGCATTCTTCTGAAAGATAAACTTCAACTCCTGGAACATCGCATATGCTCCATGACGTTCTAAACGTCTTTGAAATCCTGGTTCTAAGACATACAATATTGCACCCTAAACTATTGAGTAATCTCCCGAACGTGCGTCCCAAGCATTCTTAACGTCTTCAGAAGGCATGTCTTCTGGTTGGTCACCAAGCGGTGCATCAAGGACATATGATTTCTAGGAAGCTGTGAGGATAATCCTCAGATTGCGGGCCCAATCAACAAAGTTACTTCCATCATCTTTCAACTTAGCTTTCTCTAGGAATGCATTAAAATTCAGGGGTGCTACTGCGCGAGCCATTGATCTACAACATAAATATACAAAGGTTACCTAGACTATTGTTCAAGATAATGAGTTTCATTAATCAAATTACTAAATCTCCCACTCAAATTGACATCGCTCAGGTCATATGAGTGTCACATGATCCAAATTCCCCAATTCAAGTCCGATCATCACGTGAGTTGAGGTAGTTTCAATGGTGAACATCATCATGTTGATCATATCTACTATATGACTCATGTTCGACCTTTCGGTCTCTTGTGTTCCGAGGCCATGTCTGTACATGCTAGGCTCGTGAAGTTTAACCCGAGTGTTCTGCATGTGCAACACTGGCTTGCACCCGTTGTATGTGAACGTAGAGTTTATCACACCCGATCATCACGTGGTGTCTCGACATGACGAACTTTTGCAACGGTGCACACTTGGGGAGAACAGAATTCATCTTGAAATATAAGTGAGGGATCACCTTATAATGATACCATCGTCCTAAGCAAAACAATGTACATAAAAGGATTAACATCACATGCAAATCATAAGTGACATGATATGGCCATGAACTTGTGCTTTTGATCTCCATCTTGAAAGCACCGGCACGATCTCCATCATCCCCGGCACGACACCATGATCTCCATCATCTTGATCTCCATCAACGTATCGCCATCGGGGTTGTCGCGCCCATCATGCTTGTACTACTATTGCTTCTGTTTAGCGATAAAGTAAAGCATTACATAGCGCTTAATCATTGACACGTAGGTCATACAATAATTAAAGACAACCCTATGGCTCCTGTCGGTTGCCGTACTCATCGACATGCAAGTCGTGATATTCTATACAACACATGATCATCTCATACATCACATATATCACATCATGTAATTGGCCATATCACATCACAACATACCCTGCAAAAACAAGTTAGACATTCTCTAATTGTTGTTCCGTGTTTTACGTGGCTGCTACGGGTATCTAGCAAGAACAATTCTCACCTACACATAAACCACAACGGTGATACATAAGTTGCTTTTAAACCTTCTCAAGGACCTCCTTTGTCGAATCCGATCCAACTAAAGTAGGAGAAACTGCCACCCGCCAGCCATCTTTTGCAACAAGTTGCAGTTGAGGGAACCGGTCTCTCGTAAGCATACGAGTAATGTTGGTTTGGGCCGCTTCATCCCACAATACCGCTGAACCAGAACACGACCAAGGGAGGAAGAAATCTAAGCATCAACACCCACAAACTCTTTGTGTTCTACTCGAGATCTCATCTACACATAGACCTAGCTCTGATACCACTGTGTTGGGGAACGTCGCATGGGAAACAAAAAATTTCATACGGTCATGCAAGACCTATCAATGGTGATGAGCATCTACGAGAGGGACAGTGGATATACATGCCCTTGTATATTGCTAAGCGGGAAGCTATAAGAAATGCAGTTGGTGTAGTCGAACGTCTTCACGATCCAATCACGATCCGTCACAATCAAGCACCCAATGGACGGCACCTCCGTGTTTAGAACACGCATAGCTTGATGACGATATCCACCTTCTTGATCCAGCAAGAGGGAGCGGAGAGGTAGACGATTTCTCCAGCAGGGTGACGGCGCCATGGCGATTGTGGTGGAGCAATTCCGGCAGGGCTTCGCCTAAGCACTGCAGTAAACCGATCTAGAGGAGAAACTATGCACTAGAGGAACGGGTAGCACGTGGCTGAAAATCTAGTGCAAAAACCCTAAAACCTCTAGTATATATAAGAGGAAGAGAGGAGGCAGCTTGCCCAAGGGCCAAGCGATGTAGGTTTTGGCTGAACCAAGGAGGATTGGAGGATTCCTCCTCCAATCCTAGTAGGACTAGGACTGCTCCTTATTTTTGCCTTTTTGCCTTTTTCCACCTTTTTTTCTTTGGGCTTTACTTCCCAGCCTCATGGGCCTTGTGTGGGACTTCCACCAGACCACTAAGGGCTGGTATTCACTCTCCCACATCCCATGTAGCCTCTTAGGTCGAAATACCCCTCCCGATGGTCTCCCAGTACACTCCCGGCACTCCCGTACACTACCGATGAGCCCGAAATTTTTCCGGCGATCAAAATAGGACTTCCTATATATCAATCTTTACCTCCAGACCATTCTAGAGCTCCTCGTGACATCTATGACCTCATACGGGACTGCTAACGACCTTCGGTCACCACCATGCATAACTCTATACTATCGAAACGTCACCAAACCTTAAGTGTGTAGACCCTGCGGGTTCGAGAACTATGTAGACATGACCGAGACACCTCTACGGTCAATAACCAATAGCGGGACCTGGATGCCCATATTGGTTCCTACATATTCTATAAAGATCCTTATCGGTCGAACCTCTATGTCAAGCATTCAGTTAATCCCGTATGATGTTCCCTTTGTTCTTCGGTATGTTACTTGCCCGAGATTCGATCATCAGTTTCTCCATACCTAGTTCAACCCTGTTACCGGAAAGTCTCTTTACTCGTTCCTCAATATAAGATCACGTGACTAACACTTAGTCACATTGCTTGCAAGGCTTATTGTGATGTTGTAATGCCGAGTGGGCCCTGCGATACCTGTCCGTCACACGGAGTAACGAATCCCAGTCTTGATCCATGCCAACCCAACAGACACCCTCGGAGATACCTGTAGAGCAGCTTTATAGTCACCCAGTTACGTTGCAATGTTTGATACACACAAGGCACTCTTCCGGTGTCCGTGAATTACGTGATCTCATGGTCATAGAAACATATACATGACATGCAGAAAACAGTAGCAATAAACTGATACAATCATATGCTACGTTTGTTGTTTGGGTCCTATCCATCACATCATTCTCCTAATGATGTGATCCCGTTATAAAATGACATCACATGTCAATGGCTAGGAAACCTTGACCATCTTTGATCAACGAGCTAGTTCACTAGAGGCATACTAGGGACAAAGTGTTTACAATTATAGCATGGATAATAAACGATTATCATGAACAAGGAAATCTAATAATAAACACTTTATTTATTTACTCTAGTGCATATTTCCAATAGATAGGGGTGTCTGACCATTTCAGAGGTTTCTAGGTACCGATAGAGGGATCTACCGCGTTAACCTAGCGCACCCACTATTTGAGTTGGCGGTGAGAGGATTGTGATGAGGCGCCTCCCTCTATGCACATCATCTCTGTAGCCTTCTGAAACTCATTCCCACTGGATTTGTTGTTGTCTTCGGCATCATCATCCTCTTCTTGCTTATCGTGGTCACGGGCAGGCTGGTCCTTCTGTTGCTTGGGCTTGCCACGGCAACCTCCATGGCCAACACGCCTCTTCCAGGACCCCTCAGCACCATCCTGATCCTACTCCTTGTCTCGACTCTCATATTTGGCCCTCTGCTTCTCAGCAAGTTGCTCAACTTGCCGGCAGTCTTGGAGATCGTGGCCTTTGGTGTGATGAATCTTGTAATACTGCTTGCCGGAGTCTTCTGGCTTGCCGATGGCCGCCAAGGCGTGGCAGGAGGCGCACCTGGCAACATCGTTGCCAGGGTCATCAACCTTGCCTTTCTTGGTGGTGCAGGGGTTACCGGATGCCTCGACGGGAAGCACGTTCTTGACCTTGCGCTTCTTGTTCTGTTGCCGGCCTTCTTTGCCGGGACAGCAGTATCGTCATCTTTAGAGTTGACCTCTGCATCGGCATCTTCGCTGGGGAGTGTTCTCTCTTCTTCAGCCTAAGCGCACTTGTCTGCCAAAGTATAATGCTCGGCGATATCCCTGACTCTGTTCATCGCCAGCTCTTCCCACATCCTGCGGTTGTGCACATTCTGATGGAACACGGTGACAACAGTGGTAGGGTGAACATCTGGGATGTGGTGGTGAACACGGCTGAACCTCTGGATGTACTTGCAAAGAGTCTTGCCTTCCTTCTGGAGGATGATGTGCAGATCGCTCTCCTGGCCAGGAGCTTGATGACCTCCGGTGAAGGCGCCAACGAACTCATGACACAGGTCCGCCCAAGAAGCGATGGACCCCTCCGGCAAGTGCATCAACCATGACCTGACGTTGGGCTTAAGCACCAACGGGAAGTAGTTGGCCAATATCTATTCGTCATGGCCCCCGGCGGCCTGCACTACAATGGTGTAGACGCTCAGGAACTCTGACGGATGGGTCTCGTTGTCATACTTCTTCGGGACTTCTGGTTTGAACGTGCGGGAGTTGAGACACTAGACTTGCCACATCTCATGGGTAAACACTGGAAAACACACCTCGTAAGGTAGGCTGACAGGGTACCCCGGCGTGGACTTGTCTATAGTGGGCCCACGCGCTTGTCCGACTGGAGGTGTGCTTCCCGTCGTTGCTCGATTGTGGTTCGGGCGTCTTCGTTGCCATGTTCCCGAAGAACATGATACTGATTGCAGTGCGTCCATGGGTCAGACAACGCCGTTGAGTAACTGTTGTAGGCGTCGGTCCGTCGGGTCGGCGACCGGCGATGCTATCACGGAGGAGAGTGCGCCGAGGTCGTGCCGACTCTAAGCACTTCACCACTGGTCTGAGGCGGCCCTGTGGGCTGACGCTTATCTGCGAGGCTGAGGAGGGTCTGAATGGTGGCTCTCAATTCATCGAGCTTCTCTGTAGCAGGAGGGAAGTTCAAGAGTAGCTGCGCTCATGCCATCGCTTCCTCCGTCGTGGATGGTAGTGAGCTGTGCGAGGAACGCGAGGTGCTCTGACTCCTAACCATGTTAGAAGGAGCACTGCCACGGTCCCACGTCGGCATACCACTCCCACTTGCATGTTGGTCCTGTGCATCTCGGAAATGATGCGCATGAGCTTTTCCATGGGCATGTTGAGAACTGCGGGCGCCGTGGCACGGCTCTCCACGCTCGTCTTTAGAAGGTCATGGCATAGGCGCCGGCGTGGGTGCCCTAGAAGATACTCTTCCGCCCCGGAGTTCTCCGTACCACCCGCAGGAGGTACCACTCCGTCCTGAGACCTAGGGGTGTGGGGGTTCCCACCGTTGCCATGGGCGTCTCCGCAGAGAGCATCGCCACTTGCTTGGCCTTCGTCACCGGAGTGTCGTAGAAGTTCCAAACCTCTGCCTCCTCCTGCTCCACCGCGTCTATGTCGTCTAATGTCTGCGCAGATACAGGGACGACGAACATGGATGAGCCAACTGTTTTCAGGCCCTTCTTCTTGAGGGCAATGGCGATGATGAAGCTGGGGCATGGATTACCGGAACGGGTTTGCACCACTCACGCGCCCCCTAGCTGGCATGCTAAAGATGTCATGGGAATGAACACCTATGGGATCATGGGGATCCCTTTCGGTTCGGCAGGGGGCGGGCTCGCACAAAGAGTCAGTCTAGTAAGAAGCGCACGGGAAGTGTTTACCCTGGTTTGGGCCGTATGGGCACGTAAAACCCTACTCCTGCTTCGTTATATTGATTGTGTTCTAGGGTTCTAGCTACAAGAGCACCATGAACGGCTGCTACGTGAGACGGATAACACCCCCCCTAGTTGTCTAACTATCGGGCTGTCCGGTTGTCTAATTGCCCAACTATTTGATTGTCCAAAGAAACATCCTTCTGTAACGCCCTGGGTCTCCTTTTATACCTAAGGGGATCCCAACAGTGGCATACATTGTGCACACGGGATGCACAATGCTACAGTGCTATTGTACCTAACTCTAACGGAGTAGGACTAGAGCATTCAAAGCACAGTCACGCGCCTCATTCTGTCAGTGGGACGGGACAAGGGCCCGTCCCATCAGCGCCGCTTAGCTTGCTCCAACATCGATGTCGCGACACGCATCCAGGTGAATCGACGCCTGACCTGTGTGATGGTGGTGCTTGCTGGGGCCTTGCCTTGCTGGGACCTCGTCTTGCTGGGGGGCCTTGCTTCGCCTGGAGGCTCTACAACCCTCCTGGCAAGGTCTTGCCGGTAGTCTTGAGTCTTCTGTGCTAGTGCATGACAAGTCTTTGTTGGGCCTTGCCACCGTGACGGCTACTACTGCCCATGCACGAGTAAAGGGGCACTAGATGGCACAAAAACTCTAGTGCACCAACAAGAAGTGACAAAATAGGAGACTCTCTATCGTGAAGATCATGGTGCTACTTTGAAGCACAAGTGTGGAAAAAGGATAGTAACATTGCCCCTTCTCTCTTTTCTCTCATTTTTTTGTTTTTTTGGGCTTCTTTGGCATCTTTTTTTATTTGTAAAGTCCGGAGACTCACCCAACTTGTGAGGGAATCATAGCTTCCATCATCCCTTCCTCCCATGGGACAATGCTCTAATAATGGTGATCATCACACTTTTATTTACGTACAACTCAAGAATCACAACTCGATACTAGAACAAAATATGACTCTATATGAATGCCTCCAGTGGTGTACCAGGATGTGAAATGATCTAGCATAGCAATGACATAATAAAAACGGACAATCCATGAAAACATCATGCTAGCTATCTTATGATCATGCAAAGCAATATGACAATGATGGTACGTGTCATAATAAATGAAACAATGGAAGTTGCATGGCAATATATCTCAGAATGGATATGGAAATGCCATAATAGGTAGGTATGGTGTCTGTTTTGAGGAAGAGAATATGGTGGGTTTAATGCACCGACGGAAGTTGTGTGGTACTAGAGAGGCTAGCAACGGTCGAAGCCTGAGAGTGCGTAAAATCCATGACTACCATTAGTCAAAAAGAACTCACGTACTTATTGCAAAATTCTATTAGTTATCGAAGAAAAGTATTAGATGCATGCTCCTAGGGGAGAGGTTGGTAGGATTTAACCATCGCGCGCTCCCGGCCTCCACACAAAGGATGACAGTCAATAAATAAATCATGCTCCCACTTCTTCACATAACGGTTCACCATATGTGCATGCTACGGGAATCACAAACTTTAACACAAATATTTCTACCAATCCACAATTACCCACTATCATGACTCTAATATCACCATATTTATATCGCAAAACTATTGAAAGGAATCAAACACATCGTATTCAGTGATCTACAATTTTTATGTAGGATTTTATGACTAACCATGTGAATGACCAACTCCTGTTCACTCTCTAAAAAGATATAAGTGAGGCATGATAGTTTAATTCTTTCTACAAAATATATGCCCATGCTCTAACTAATATAAGTGAAGCAAAAGAGCATTCTACAAATGGCAGTTTTCTATCTGTGAGAAAAAGACAATCCAAACTTCAAATGATATAAGTGAAGCACATGAAGCATTCTATCAAGCCATACTCAAAAGTTATAATTGGGGTGAAAAGAGCCTTCTACAAATCAACCAAGGACTTTATCATACTTGCATGGTGCATTATTAAAATAAAAAATAAAAATCACACGACGTTCCAAGATTTACACATATCATGTGACGAATAAAAATATAGCTCCAAGTAAAATTACGGATGGTTGTTAGAAGAAAGTGGGGATGCCTTCTGAGGCATCCCCAAACTTAGTTTCTTGGCAGTCCTTGAATATTACCTTTGGGTGCCTTGGGCATCCCCAATCTTAGTCTCTTTCCACTCCTTATTCCTTCATCCATCGTGATCTCACCCAAAACTTGAAAACTTCAATCACACAAAACTTAACAAAACCCTCGTGAGATCCGTTAGTATAATAAAGCAATTACCACTTTAATACTATTGTGAACCCATTCACATTTTATATTTTCATTGCAGCCACTGTATTATAATTTCTTTATGGCTTATACCACCGATAAAATCGATAGTTTCATCAAAACTAGCGAAACATTGCATCGAAAACAGAATATGTCATAAACAGGACACTCTATAGAAATCTGAACATTTACTATACTGATGAACCTCTAAAAATTCTGAAAATTTAGTAAGAAATAAAAAAATTCATAAAATTACTATGTAAAAATTTCAGAAACTTTTGACATTCTAGTAAAAAATGTAAATTCACACACTACACCCAAAGATTCTATTTTTGCACTGCACACACACCCAACAAGCAATCTACTCATCCTAAAGGAAAATCTTGGCACATTATTTTTATAATACAAGGTATTTACACAAGGGGATAATTATTATTTTTTGAAATTTTCTGTAATTAAGATTCCCAAAGATTCCATGGGCATGAACAAAGTTCAAGGAGCTCCCGCACTTCAACGGTGCTCGTCCTTCTTACTTTCACTTTTCGTTTTCAAAATGTTTTAGGTTCCCCTATTTAATTTTTTGTTTTTGAAGGAAATAAAAGCACACAATAGAATAATATGACTCTCTAAAACTTCTGGGTTATCTCCCTGGCAGCGCTTTCTTTAAAGTCATTAAGCTAGGCATAAAGTGCTCAAGTAATGGATCCACCCGGATCCCAAGATATATCAACGCCAATTTTAATGAAAAATGATTTTTAATTTAGTAGTGAGCACAAAGTAACATATATCATGCAACAACGAAGTCTAACTCTCTTCCTATGCATCGGCATGTCATAAAAGAACAATTCATGCACACAAAGTAAAGGCCAATGCATAGTATAAACACTTTCTTGCAATTTTATCGTATCGGAAACATAGACATGTGATGATGCGGTCCTCTCTCGTAATGATTACAAGTAGGAGCAGAAAGCACATGCATATTGTATTCATTAAAATCATCATGTGCAATAGGAAAATGCAACCCATCAATATAATCCTTAATAAGTGAAAACTTCTCCGATATAGTGTAGTTTGGAGATTTAAAAAGATAATAGGACTATCATGTGTACATGTTTAACATACGGAACTATAGCAAGTTCATCTCCATAAGCATAATTCATATTGGCATCATGGCCACATGTATAGCAAGCATCAATTTCATCAAAAAAGGATATTTCAAATGAATCCAAGGGATCATATCAATCAACATAGCATTCATCCTTCGGTAAGAATGAAGGGAAATTAAACAATGTATGAGTTGAATAGTTACTCCCATCGTAAGGTGGGCACGGGTAGCTAATCTGCTCTTCCTCCTTTTGTTCTTCGCTCTCCTCATCATCTTTTTCATCTAATGAGCTCGTAGTGTCAGGAATTTCTTCTTCCATAGATTCCTGCAAAATATTAGTCTCTTCCAAGGCAGCGGTCATTCTTTCAATAAACTATTTAACATAAGCATTAGAAGCATGGTTTTCATAGCAATATTTAAGTATGACAAAATTTTCATATTTGTAAATAGTAGCATCATACTTTTCAATGAAAGAAGCAATTTCATAGGCAGCCACAAAAGCAACAAATTCTTCAATTTTTTCAACATCATTATAGCAATAGGCCTCCTTGGAATAAGAGGATAATATTTCATTATCATTAAACACAAATTGGTAAGGTAGGTGTTTTTTAGCTTCTTTAGAACAACAAGTAAAATCATGCAATTCACACAAGTTCCAAACATAACAACACAAAGTATCAATTTGATGCCACAAGAGTTTCCCTTTTTGAGATATTTGGTGTCGCACATAATGAGCATGCTCATTTAATGACTTTGCCCTCAACTAAGCTAGTTGCGTTTCCAGCACGAGCACGGGTGGATCGAAGATGACCCAAGTAATATTCTTCAGTGGTATGGAACACTAGTGGTTCCTCAACTTTTGGATAAGACAGTACAACTAATTTTTTTGGTATTTTATGTTTCCTACCCATATCTAAAGATAGAAAACAACTTAGAACAGCAAATAAAATCTACTTAGTGATAAAGCAAATAAGCACACACGAGAATATTCACCCACGCTATTCCTCCCTGGAAACAACGCTAGAAAAAGGTCTTGATAACACACAAGTATAGGGGATCAATTGTATACTTTCTCGATAAGTAAGAGTGTCAAACCCAATGAGGAGCTAAAGGTAGAACAAATATTCCCTCAAGTTCTATCGACCACCGATACAACTCTACGCGCGCTTAATGTTCGCTTTACCTAGAACAAATTTGAAAATAGAAGTACTTTGTAGGTGTAACGGGATAGGTTTGTGTGACATGGAGAGCACCATTGGACAGCACCAATAATAAAACATGCAACTCAAACCAATAATGATCATCAATCAACCCATAGGACAAAACAGATCTACTCAAACATCATAGGATAGCGATAAATCATTGGGAAATAATATATAGTGTTGAGCACCATGTTTAAGTAGATACTACAGTGGGGAGAAGGGGATTTGAACTGCTGCATAGAGGGGGAGAGAGTTGGTGATGACAGCGGCAAAGTTGTTGGTGTAGATCGTCATCACGATGTTGGCCCGGGCATTGTTCCGATGCCACCGGGAGAGAGGGGGAGAGAGACCCTTCTTCTTCTTCTTCCTTGAACTCCCCCCTAGATGGGAGGAGGTTTTACCCTCTGGTCCTTGGCCTCCATGACGGTGGAGGGGCGGGAACCAGACCAATATTGGATCTCTCTCCGTGTTTCCTTCTGTTTCTGTGCTCCCAGATTCTGGCCTTTCACCATTTCTTCTATTCCCGGAGATCCGTAACTCCGATTGGGCTAAAATTTTAAGAAGATTTTTATCCAGATATTATCTTTCTTGTGGCGGAAGTAGGGCATGAACCTCCTTAAGGGGTCACCGAAAGCCACCCTGGCGCGACCAGGGGGTAGGCCGTGCCCCCCTGGTTTGTGGGCCCCTCGGGCATCGTCTCGCGTTGATTCTTTTTCCCAGAAGTCAGATATATTCCAAAAAAACTCTATAAGCTTTAGCACATTTGGACTTCGTTTGATATGGATTTTCTGCAAAACAAAAAACTTGCAACAAACACGAACTGGCACTGGGCACTAGATCAATATGTTAGTCCCAAAAATAGTATGAAAAGTTGCCAAAAGTATATGAAATTTGTAGAAATATTGGCATGAATATGAAAATTTATAGATACGATAGAGACGTATCTGAGATCTAGTACTTTTGTACAATTCTTGTTTTAGTTTTTTTGCTGGTTAAGTCCTCTCCAAATGGGAAGGCCCACATATTGTCAAGGAGGTCTCCCGCTCCAGTGCTATAAAGATCAATAACTTCGAATGCAAAAATCTAAGAGTGGTAAGTGGGCAGAGAATTAAGCATTACATCTTAGGTATGCCCACTAATGTTGAAACTAACATTATTCAAGTCATAACACCGGAAGAGCACATAAGAGAGGTCTTTCGGAACACTCTAGAAACCTGAAAAGGAGTAGGTATGTGATACTGTAAGTAAACCGACTCAAAAAATTCCAAAAAACGTTTTGTTGGTTCACCCAGCCCCCTAGGCGCGCCCTGATGGCTTGTGGTGCCCTTGTGTGCCTCCTGGACTCCGTTCTCTCCTCGAGAACATATTCTCACCTAGAAAAATATCATTATATACAAACCCATATGTTTTGACTATCCAAACACGAGGTTCTCCTCTGTTATTGTTTCGAGCTATTTTTCTTTCATATTTTAGTATCCGCTAAACCAAAGAGAGTTCGAACACAGGGCATGTGCGAAGATCCCCAACAGCTTCGCCCCTCCTAGCTCACAACCCAACAGCCTAGTTCGACGAATTTGCACGATGACGAGGAAGAAGATGGCACACAGGGATTTATCCAGGTTCGGGCCACTACAAATCGTAATACCCTACTCTTGCTTTGGTGGATCGCCTCATGAGGAGGTTTGTGGATGAACTAGTATAGTGGTGAGTTGCCTCGTGAGGGCACTCTTGTGGTCTCACCTCGCTTCTCTTCTCCCTCTTCTACGGAGCAGCCTAGCCTCTATTTATAGTGGCCCTGGTCCTCTTCCCTGATGGCTATGGCGGAAGGGATCCTACAACGGCCAAATTCGAAGGGGGACAAGGGGTACATCCTTATCCCGATGAAAGGTGGTCTTCACCTGCAAAGTAGCTATTCGTGATGTAGTGGTGGGTTTGGCGATGACATCCGTCCTGCAGGGCTCGTGGTTTTGGTATTGTTGCACTGGAATGGAAACCTTTGGGGGTGCTTTGGGAACCTGCATACGTCCTTGCCCCATTTGCACCAAAGGGGAAACTATACTGTTTGGCGCGCTGGTGCCTGCCTGGTCCGCCTTGCATCATCCTTGGCCACCCGATGCCAAGCATTGCATACAGATCTTAGCCACTCAGGAGGGGGCCTAGGGAGGCCTATTCCCCCACGGGGCTTTTCGTTGCTTCCCTCGCGAGCCCGGGGCTCTCGTGAGGGGCATGTCTTGAGTGGGGCCATGCTGGGCCGTCCTTGACCGTCGGAGTGGGTCACACCCTAGGCCATAGGCCGGCAGGTCTGGGTACCCCTGTTCACTGAATGAAGACAGTAGTCCCCAGACCCAAGGCGCACTCGAGTTGGCTTCTAGGCAAAGCCATTAAAGATGCCCCGAAGTGTCGCGGGCCCCAACCACCTGTGGTTCAGGCTTGACACGTGGCACTCTCCGAGAGGCCAATGCCTCCACTTCCTCACGCCACCTTGGCAACTGTCTGGGCTGTCAAATTGCTTGGCGCATGCCACCAAGCCATCTCTATCCCCCATCGGTCTTGCCATCTGTTTTCCCCTCTCCCGTAGCTTTCTCCTTCTCCAACAAATCCAGAGCCCGCCCCGACCTGGCCACCTGCCCTGGCCCCCAAGAAGAAAGGGGGCGAGGGTGCAAAGATGCATGGGACTTCATCGGTGCTGGAGCCCGTGTTCGGCCGGTCCTTGGTGGTGAATCTCGAGGGGTTGGAGAAGGTTCGACAGGTGGTCGCCGCCAGCTCCAATGAATGAGGGGCGGCCAAGATTCAGCAGCGCTCGCGGCCTCTGAGCGAGTTGGAGGCCAGCTTCATCTCCATGCCCTTCTCTTGGGCTTGCTGCCGCCGTTCTCGGACTTCCTTACCATCGTGCTCTCGCGTTATCAGGTTCATGTGCTCCATCTTGACCCTAGCTCCCTCATCCTCCATTCTGGCTTCGCATATTTGTGCGAGGCCTTTGTCGCCGTGCCCCCTTCTATGGCCCTGCTTCACCACTTCTTCTCCCTCTAGTTGAACCCAGGGGGACAATGCTCTAGATGTGTGTCCCTGAGAGCTGTCGATGCATCGGCTAATGGGGCCCTCGATGCTGGACTCTCCCCTAACGCAGAAGGATTCCGGAGGCAGTGGATGCACGTTGATGCTCCTAAGTACGGCCCTGTTTCAACTCCCGTTGGTTCCCGCAGTGCCAAATCCCGGGTGGAGCACGAGGAGCTTGTCGACCTGTGGTTCACGCAGGTTTTGGTCAGGCTGGCGGAGCTGAAGAAGGTAGGTGTGACAATGGCGATTGTGGTGCGGTAGTTCTCCTGCCGACGAATTCCTCCTCTGTAGTGCCATTCCCGCCCAATGTGGGCTTTCGTAGGGCCTCACGACTCAATGAGGATCTAGGTCCCATCTCTTTTTTCCAGTGTGTTGTGCAAACTGCTCCGTCGCCTGACCGGTGGTGAACCGGGCGAGCTCCCTAGAGATGGCCTCCCCTTGTATAACTACAAGGACGAGGAAGCCCTCGTCCGGGAGGTGTCGTGCTTCGATGAATGCGGGTTTCTTCCTCTGGAGGGAGCGCGTCCCCAGGGTGATCCCCTCGCGAGGGTCTCGAGTGCTAGGGGTCCTGAGCTCGCGGCTCCTCCCTTGGCTGAGGTGGCGCATGCTTCATTGCCCATTCCCTAGGCTCTCGCTATGGCCCAGCTTGGGGTGAGGGTCACCCCGTCAATGAAGGATGTCGCCACCTTCCCTGCTGGGTTGATATGGGGCAAGCCCATGTGGGTTGATCTTTCACGAATTGGAGAGGGAAATCTCGAGAATATGAAGAACACTAAAGGCAGACGCGATTACACATCCACTAGATTCATGATAGCACATGAGGAACAATATCCCCAAGTCAAACAACGATACAAGTAGCAGTACGCGATCTCCCACTCCGGAAGGAGGGGCCTTGATATCTCGGAGGATCCTCCCTCGTAAGGGGCCTTGACATCCACTAGGGATCTTCTCCTATAGAGATCTCTCCGTCGGAGAGGTAGTGGAAGGAGCTAGGCTCACCTATCTAAGAGCAAAACAAAGCTAACCATAAAACGAGGAGGGGACATAGTATATATAGTGCTAGTCTCAAAAGGGTAAGTGAGAGTGGGATACATGGGCCTCGGGCCCGTTCTTGCGCGTAGGCAGGGCGGTTGTACCGCGGGTAGGACCGGTTGTACCGGTATTAAGGCATCAACTAGTACAACTAGGGTAGCACCGGTCTTGCACCACTCCATAACAGATTCCTGGCCCCGGTGGCAGCGGTTGTTGGTGGTGGTTGGCCGATTGAATCGATGAAGCGGTTGTTGGCCGGTGATGCACCTATTGGACCCCTAATTCCTGGGCAGCTCCGTGTCCTTCTCCCTGATACCTAAGAACACAAAGTGTCTCCGCTTGAGGTAGCATCCACGTTCCACGAGAATCAAAGGGTGAGTCATAGAGGTGTGAGGTCACCTCGTTTGTAATGGCACGTGCACAAGCTCTTGTCAATGTGCCACTTGGAGCTTGAGGTGTTGATGATGGGTCCATGGTGGTGCAAATGGGATTCTCCGCATCATCTCCCCCCCTTGCAAGGGATCTGACCTCGGATCAAGATATTCATCAGAAACGGGAGATGTCCCTGACGTTGAAGGTGTCGCTCATGTTGTACTTGTCATGCAGAATATCGATCTTGTAGGCATTGTTGTTATAGCGCTCCAACACCTTGAATGGGCCATCGGCGCGAGGTAGAATCTTGTACTTGCGCTCATTGGGAAAGCGTTCCTTTCAGAGATGTAGCCACACCAGGTCACCGGGTTCGAAGACCATGGGATGTTTGTTGGTGTGGCGTTCCACTTGGCGCTCGATGGTGTTCCTTGTAACTTGATGCATTTTCTTGATGTAGGTCGCCCTTGCACTTGCATCTGTGTTGATGCATTCTTGTAGTGGGAGTGAAAGAATGTCCAATGGGGACAATGGGTTGAAGTCGTAGACCACCTGAAGGGAGACGCGTTGGTGGTGACGTGTCTTGCGCGGTTGTAGGCGTACTCAGCGATGGGGAGGCAATCTTCCCATTCCTTGATGTTCTTCTTGATCAACAAGAGTACGAGAGTTCCAAGTGTCCGATTTGTCACCTCCGTTTGGCCATTGGTTTGTGGATGGTAGGCCGAAGAGAAGAGTAACTTGATGTCGATCTTGGCGCAAAGGGTCCTCCAAAATTAGCTCATGAACTTGACGTCACAATCCGAGACAATGGTCTTTGGCACTCTATGGAGGCATAAGATTTCCCTACAAAAGAGATTGGCAATATGTGAAGCATCGTCGATGTTTGTGACAAGGAATGAAATGAGCCATTTTGGAAAAATGATCCTCAACGACAAATATGGAATCATGGCCATTTTTTGTTTGTGGCAATCCAAGCACAAAATCAATGCTAATATCCTCCAAGGTTGGAATGCAATAGGAAGAGGCATGTAAAAACCATGGGATTGAGCTTTGAGGCATGTCGAGCATCGGTTGGTGAAGCGGACTACATCACAAAGTATCTTTGGCCAATTGAACTTGTCGTAGAGGGTGGCATACGTCTTGTCACGTCTAAAGTGACCCATTAAACCACCACCATGAGCTTCTTGCAAAAGAAACAAACGAAGAGAAGAATTTGGAATGCAAAGTTTTAGTTTTCCCAACAAGTTTTCACTTTGCAATTGGCGTAAGGGGTAGCAAAAGAATCGTCATGCTCATACAAGTCTTTGATGTGCTCAAAGCCAACAATATTCAATTCAAGTTGAGTAACTAGCATGCATTTGTGGGAAAGAGTATTCGCCACCACATTTTCTTTACCCTTAATGCACTTGATAACATAAGTAGAAGACTCAATAAATTCACTCCATTTAGCATGACGTCTGTTCAACTTAGTTTGAACCTTGAGCTACTGTAGAGTTTCATGACCGGTATGAATGACAAGTTCATGCGGATGCAAATAATGTTCCCAAGCTTGTAAGACTCTCACAAACGCATACAATTCCTTATCATAGATAGGATAATTGAGTTGAGCAATAGAAATTTTCTCACTAAAATAGGCAATTGGGACCTTTTCTTGCATGAGCACACCTCCTATGCCATTACCACTAGCATTACAATCCACTTCAAAAGTTTTGTCAAAATTGGGCAAGGCAAGGAAAGGTGCATGAGTAAGCAAATTCTTAAGTTCATGGAAAGTGGTATCTTGGGATGGTCCCCAAACAAATGGTGCATTTTTCTTGCTCAAAGCGTGTATAGGAGTAGCAATAGTGCTAAAGTGTTTCACAAAACGACGGTAAAAACTCGCTAGACCTAAGAAGGTACGCACTTGTTGCAGATTGGTGGGTGTACGCCAATTTTTAATTGCCTCAATCTTAGACTCATCAACATGGACACCCTTTGAGGAAACCACAAATCCTAGGAAAATAACTTTGTCCACACCAAAAATGCATTTGTCCATGGCCGGCATTCACCACACACAGGCCGAGCGGAGAGCTGCCCGGGTTGTCTAGGCCGCTCCTGATGCCCAGAAGGGTCACAATCACTCTATCGGTGCCGCAGTTGCCGTGGTCACCCACTTCTTCGACCGTGCACCACAAGACACCTCTGCACACGCCCTTTCATGCGGCAGGGCGGCCGCATTACTCAGGCTTTCACGCTGGTCTTGGACCGGCCAATATGCAGGCCGTGCTAGTCATGGCACGTGTGCCCCTTCATCGCACACCGACCAACACTAGCCATGTGACAGGCACCTCCCTATGCGCGGGATCGACTGAACCTAGGTGTGTCCCGTGTTCGCCCCTCAAGGGCGCCGGGATGCACCAGGGGTAGCGTGCGGGGGGCACGCATCCTCGGTGAGGCTCAAGCCCTGGTCGATGGTCGCCACTTCAAGTTGTCTCTCCACGGGGCGAATGCTGCCCTCTAGGAACACGGCTACACGTTGCCGCCAAATTGGGCGCAACATAGCATCACCATCAAAGCAGGGAATCACCAGGGGTTTGTGGCCGCCTCTGGGGCCCTACCCGTGGTGTGCATGCCCGCCATCAGCAACATAGCCGTCACCCAGACCCTCATCGATGGACGTGTCGGTCTGAACATCATCTCCATCGTGACCTTCAAGGCACTTTAGGTGCCCTAGGACCAGCTGAGGCCCACCAGGACATTCTTTGGGGTAACCAGCGGGATCACGGCCCCTCTCGGGCAGATCCGCCTCCCCATCACCTTCGGCACATGCGATAATTACCGCGCTGAGATCATTGACTTCTACGTGGCGCACGTCAGTCTTCCGTACAACACTATCCTAGGCTACTCTGCGCTTGCCAAGTTCCTGGCAGTAACCCACCCGGGCTTGAACGTCGTCAAGATGACCGGCCACCACGGCATTGTGACCATCAAATGCGACGAGAAGGACGTGTTCGTCTTCCTCAAGCGCGCGTACAAAGCCGTTGTGGCCACACACCCGGCTGATGAGGACGAGGTGGCACCCGCCTAGGCGACACCAACAAGGAAGAAGTACCTGCTTTCTCAGACCGGTCCGAAACAAAGAAGGTAACCTTTGGTGATGGTGACCCATGACATACCTTCACCATTGGCGCCGAACACCCCCCCCCAAGAGAGAAGAAGTGCCCGTCACCTTCCCATGAGCAAACGCGGATGTGATTGCATGGAAGCCAACCGACCTGACCAAGGTCCCAAGGGAGGTGATCGAGCATCACGTGGCGGTGTGCCCCCACGCATGCCCCGTCAAGAAGAATGCGTGGCGCCAGGCGTTGGAGAAGCAGCACTTCATCGTTCAAGAGGTACAAAAGCTACAGGAGGCAGGGGTCATCCGTGAGGTGCACCACCCAAAGTGGGTCGCCAACCCTGTCATTGTCGCCAAGAAAGGCGGCAAGGAGCGGATGTGCGTCGACATTACTACCCTCAATAAGGCCTGCTCCCACGCATAGACCAGAGTGTGGACTCCATCGCCTCTTCCAATCTTCTATGCTTCTTGGATGCTTTTTCCGGCTACCACCAGATTAAGATGGCAGTGGAAGACGTGGAGAAAAGAACTTTCATTTCTCCTTGCGGGGTGTTCTGCTTAATAAGCATGCCCTTCGGCCGAAGGAGTGCTGGCGCCACCTTCCAGCGACTGATGCAGCTCACACTGGGGCCCTACCTAGGGAAAAACACAGAGGGATACGTCGATGACATACTGGTCAAGACGTGTGAGGCCAGAACGCTCATCGCGAAACTGGAGGAGACGTTCGCTAACCTACGCAAGGTCAAACGAAAGCTCAACACCGACAAGTGCGTCTTCGGGGTCCCCTCAAGCAAGCTCCTTGGATTCCTTGTGTCGCACCAAGGGATAGAGGCAAACCCCACAAATGTTAAGGCCATAGAGATGATGCGTCCACCCGGAACCTTAAGGAGATGTAGAAGTTGGCAGGGTGCCTGGCCTCTATTGGGCGCATCATCGGCAAGTTTGGCGAACGGGCGCTACCATTCTTCAAAATGATGAAAAGGTCGGTCCCGTTCGCCTAGACCCCTAAGAAGGATGAGTCTTTTGCCGACCTCAAGTGGTACCTCATGAGCCCTCCCATCATGGTGGCACCATGGCTCCATGAGCGCTTGTTGCTGTACCTAGAAGCCACCCCACAGACAGCCAGTGTGGCCCTTGTGGTGGAGAGGGAAGAGCAGGTTCGCGCAAGGAAACAACCAGCGGCCTTTCAAAAGACGCTGCAAGAAGACGCTGTCGGTGCCCCTTAGGAGGATACCTCGACATGAGAGGACGCCCTCCCCCAAGGGGCTCCCGCAGCTCCCGATGTCATGCCCTGGGAAGCAAACGCGGCTTCGCCCCTTGGGCCCTTAGATGAGCACGACAAGGATACCATGGTCACCAAGGTTGTGGAGAAACATGTGTACTTCGTCAGCATGATGCTGCAAACATGCGCGAATGCTACCCCATCTAGAAAACGCTCCTCCTCGTGCTTCCCGTTGCCTCCAGGAAGCTTTACCACTACTTACAGGGGCATCCCATCAAGGTGGTCTCGGCCTACCACTTGGATCAGATCTTGCAGAGCCCCAACGCGGCTGGCAGGGTTGCCGAGTGGAACATCGAACTGCAAGCCTTTGAGTTGGAATTCTGTACCACCAGGATCATCAAAGGTGCCGCCCTAGCGTACATCATGGCCTAGTGGATGGTCCCAGGCAAGGAGGAGCCTCGCGAGGATGAATCCCTCTTGACCAGGGAGGAGGCACCTTGCGGCTGGGTCCTTTGCTTGACAGCGCCTTCTCCATATAGGGCGCGGGGGATTCCTTCGTGCTCACTTCTCCAAATGGAGACAAGCTTCATACGTGGTCTAGTTTTTCTTCAAACACAACGGGAAGGTCTCCAACAACATAGTAGAGTATGAGGGCCTAGTCACCGGCCTCAAGGGTGCCTTGGCCCTTGGCATCAAGCGTCTTATCGTAAAGGGCGACTCTTAGCTCCTCGTTGACTTCTCCAAAAACAAGTGCAAACCTAGGGATGAACATATGGCGGCTTATTTGGAGGAGGTACGCAAACCTGAGAAACACTTCCTTGGTTTGGAATTGCATTATCCCACGCGAGACCAATCAGGAGGCCGACGACATCGCCAAGCCAGCTTCTCGTCATGCGCCTCAATGCCCTGGTGTATCTGAAGAGAGGCTTCTCAAGCCATCGGCCATGCCCCCCATCACCGACACGTACATCTTGGGCAAGGAATTGCCGCCTGCGCCATTGACGGGAGCATTAGAATGCGGCCCACCTTCAAGAGATCTGTTGCTGCTGGCATTGGAACATCAGGAGGACGACTGGACCGTGGAGCTTAGGCCTACTTGCTCCGCGATAACCTCCCCTCGGAAGACGTGGAGGCAGAACGTGTCGTCCGGCAAGCCACACCTACTACCTACGAGACGGCGAGTTGTACTGGTGGCAGCCCAATGACATCTTGATGCGGTGCATCTCGGAGTAGCAAGGGCGTGAAGTGCTCGCTAACATCCATAGAGGGGACTATGGTAACCATTCCTCGTCACGTACCCTTGTTGGTAATGTGTTCTACAACGGATTCTATTGGCCTACCACGCTTCACGATGCTGTAGAGCTGGTCTGGTACTACGAAGCCGGAAAGTTCCATGCCAAGAAGATCCACCATCCCGCGCAGGGGCTGCAGATGATTCCCCTCACTTGGCCCTTTGCGGTATGGGGGTAGGACATCCTGGGTCCTTTCCCCCGCACGGCCGGGGAGTTTCGCTGCCTCTATTTTGCCATAGAGAAGTTCACCAAGTGGGCAGAGGTCGAGCCCGTCTGCACCAACCTGGCTGGCTCAGCCGTCAGGTTCATCAAGGGCCTCGTATGCCAGTTTGGCATACCCAACTGTATCATCATCGACAATGGCTCCTAGTTAAAAAGTAGTATTTTCAACTCATATTGCGCTAACCTTTGTACACAGATATTCTATGCCTCCGTGGCACACCTGCGCAGCAATGGCCAGGTTGAGCATGGCAACATTGAGGTCCTCATGGGCCTCAAGACGAGGAGCTTCAGGAAGAAGCTTGAAGACTGTGGATGGGTTGGATAGATGAGCTGCAGTACATGTTGTGGTCTATCGGCACCACCGCGACTAAGCCCAATGGCAAAAACCCCTTCTTCCTCGTCTATGGGGCTGAGGGGGTCCTTCCCTTAGAGCTAAAGCATGGTTCCTCATGGGTTTTGGCATTTGACGAGCCACGTCAGGATGACTTACGGGGGGGCCGACCTTGTGCTCCTAGAGGAGGCATGCCGCTGAGCTGCCCTTGGCACCGCGAGGTACTAGAAGGCCTTGCAGAATTACCACGGCCACAACATCCGCCCTCGCACCCTCGAGGTCAGAGACCTTGTCCTATGGCGAGTCCTCTCCGAAGGGCTTCACAAGATCTCGCCCATGCGGGAGGGACCGTTCATGATCGCCCATGTCTCCAGGGCAGGCGCTGCCCGCCTGGAGATGGAGGGTGGGATTCTAGTGCAAAACACTTGGAACATCCAACACCGTTGCCAGTTCTACCTGTGACACTCCGACCTAAGATTGAGTGGGGTTGTATACACCCCGGAGCCCCCGCAAGAGCCGCCCCTCGGCCTCGTGAGGACTCCGGCCCACGCCCAAATGGAAGCCCCATGCTCAGTGCTAGCGGAATGACTGTCGAGCCGCGACCATGCCCACGCCCAAGTGGAAGCCCCACGCATGGCTATAGGATCAAAAGTAGGTCTAGAGAGGGGTAATTAGACTACTTGACAAAATATTTTTTTTACCTTTTTCCCAATTTTACTTCTTGGCAAGTTTTACCATTCATAGCATATCAAGTAACACCCAACACATGAATGTCTAAGAGTTTAGCAGCAGAAAGTAAAGACATTGCACATGTAAGTAAAGAGAGGGTTAGGAATGCAAACACAACTGATGACATGATGATTTTTCCCGTGGTTCCGATAGGTGGTGCTATCGTACGTCCATGTTCATGGGGTCTTCAACCCACAGAGGGTAACGGTCGCGAGAGTCCATGGAGGGCTCTACCCACGGAGAGTTCCACGAAGAAGCAACCATGACTATTCCATGCGGCTTCCGTCAATGAAGGACTAGCCTCACTGTGGGTAGATCTTCACGAAGTAGGCGATCTCCTTGCCCTTACACTTATTGGTTCACTCCACAAAATGAAGTAGGAGGCTCCCAAGCGACATCTAACCAATCTAGGAGGCACCACCCACCGAAAGGTAATAGGCTCGATAATGACGATGAACTCTTTGCTATTGTGCTTCAAGATGATAGACTCCTCAACACACAATCTCTCTCACACAGATTTGGCTTGGTAGAAGAGATTGGATTGGTGGAAAGCAACTTGGGGAGGCTATCAATCAAGATCCATATGGTTGGAATGGAAGATCTTGACCTCAACACAAGGGTAGGTGGTTCTCTTTCAGAAAACTGAGTAGGATAGGTATGGAATAGTTCTGAGTGCTGCTCTTATGAGTGAGTGGTGCTGAAGGGGCATATATAGGCAACTCCAAAAATCCAACCCTTACACACAATAAGTCAGACTCGGTGACACCGATGTGTAAATCTCGGTTACCGAAGTGACTAAAAGTGGCAACCTTTGAATCTCGAAGGGACCGATATATAATTCTCGGTTGCACCGACAAGGTGACCAATGGTCAGATTTACCAAACTTGGTGACGCCGATTCATCATTCTTGGTCGGACCAAGAATGAGAACTTGAGTAACAGAAAGTTGGCAACCCAACTCGGTGGCACCGAGTGCAGTGTCGGCTACAGCGAAGTGTTAGGGTTTGGATGAGTCTCTCTAGGGTTTGAAACTCGGTGCACCGGAATAGGAATGTTGGTTGCACCGATTTGCATGTTTGTCTTAGGACAGACTTTGGTAGGAGAGTATGTGGATGTTTTGGTGACTGTCACTTGTGCAAGTTTGAGCATATTTTTCACCATCAAAACTTTACCCCCTTTTAATAGTATTGGCTTTCCTATAGACTCAAAGTGATTTCTCACAAATATAAATGTAGAGTCCTCTTGTTTGAAGCTTGGCCAACCTATTTCCTTGAATCTTGGGGTAATTCCGCAATCCTTTAGGCATTCCCATCATTGAACTTTCCCTAAAATATACTTGGTGAAAGCATTAGTTCAAAGACTTATTAATTACCAAAACCACCAAGGGAGCAAATGTGCTTTCAATCTCCCCTTTTTTGGTAATTGATGAGAACATGTAGATCAAAGCTTCGTCAAAGATATAATCATGGAATATAATCGTCGCTTTGAGAAGTATGTGAAAGGCAAGAGATCCCCCTAAATTTGTGCATTATTTTTTAATTTGCATTTGAAATCAAATGCACAATCGATTAGGTACATGGGTCACATCTTACATGTCACATACCACTTGGTGGTGTGCGAGAGTAATTGGAATGAATATCGTAGCACAACATAATCAACCAAAGATGAATGATCATCACATAACCATTAAGATGATAGGAAATAGTAGCATCACAGATTAAAGCGTATGATGAAACATCATCAAGCGTGTATCACAAGACAAAAGAGTATCACGGCAACAAAAAGCAATTGTTTTTGAAAAGGCAAGAAAATACCAAACACTCTCTCTCTCGAAGCCTAAAGATCTATATACACTTCTTCCCCGTTGGCAACAAGTTACCAAAAAGTCCAAAGGTATCTATCTAAGCGTTCTTGGGCTGATATCCTCCGGTTGTTGATGAAGGAGTTGAGAGTACGGCATCGGCGAAGATCTCTGTAGATGTCGTTGATGGAGCTGGAGTGGACACTGGTGGAACAGGAGCTGATGGAGTAGAAGTTGTGCTGATAATGGCTGGAGCTCATGAAGAGGGCCTTGATTCTGGTGCAGGCATTGTGGCTGATCTCATCTGAGTGGTGAACTGGGAGCCTGGGCCGAGAGTTGATCCTTACTCATCATCATCATCAGAATAAGAAGCAGTAGAAGAGACCCAAGGAATGTGCACGGTGTCAACTTCCTTCTGGAGCTCTGTCACTGTCTTGGACAACTTGTCCACCTTATCACCAAGAACCTTGATTCTTGTCTCAAAGATCCTCACAAGGCTGTTATGGTTACCCAGAATCCCCTTGATATCCTTCTGCATGCCCTGGATGACTGTGATCAGAAGATCCATTTGCTCGTTCCTGGATCTAGGGGCGTGAGCACTAGCGGCTCGAACAACTTCTGCCTCTGCGTGTGTTGTAGCAGAAGTGGGATGATCTGGGTCCATCACCATGACATTATCTTTGAACTCTTGCCGTAGGGGAAGATGTGGACGATCAAGAGCAAAAATGTGCTTCTCCAACTGAGAGTTGATGAGAAACTGGATATAGGGTGCATAGTAGCAAGAGCGCTTCTGATCGGCAGCAACCCTCTTGATTCTCTTAACAATCAGATCCATGACTCTAATTCTGGTGTTCTTCTCAAGGTGGATCAGCATGTTAATGGAGTAGCCTCGGATCATCTTGTCATCTCATGACTTGGGCATCAAGGTATTCCTGAGAATAGTGTTTATAGTCTCGAGGCCTGCTTGCAGATAATAGATGGATCCAAGCTTGTGTGATAGCACCTTGTCTGTGGGAATAGGAGTATACATGTCTTACATGGCATTGTGACTTGCCTTGGGTTCAGGGTATACATCTAGATCTCCTTCTTGAGCTTCTGGAACTTCCAAAAGAGCAGCGCATTCCTCAATAGCCGATTCATATCTAGCACCTTCAATCATCCATACAATTCTACCATCTCCGTAGAAATCAGCAGTGGAGTAGAATTGCATGATCATCTCGTCGTTCCATCTAGTAAGCTCTCTACCACTGAACTTGTCCAGACCAATGCAATGGAAATTGTCTTGGATACTCAGGAAGTAGTCCACATTTTCTTTGATGAACTTCCAATTGACGTACCTCATGTCGCTAACAGCTAGGCTCTTATCAAGCAATACGGTCTATAGAAATCATGTTGCTCTCTGGTGTAGAACCTGTAGTCAACAACAGTTTTCCTCCTCTCGGCATAAGGATCTATGGCTCTCCAGGCTCTCAATCCTGAGTATTTCCTCTTTTTCATGTCCTCAGCAACTAAGTGGCTGAGAACATGCACTAGAAGATGTGGTTTGAGCTTCATCAAGGTAGTGAAGTCATCGCCATCTTCTAGTTTGGAGGCAGTCCCTTTTTTCTTCTCCAAAGCTGGGATGTCTCTCGTAGTCCTCTTGGATTTCTGTGCAGAAGCTTTCTTGGAAGTAGGCTTGGTGCTCTTGGATGTGCCAATCTTTGGCATAACATCGGCCATTTGCTTCTTGGCTTTCTTCTTGGGAGGTGCAGTCTCAACATGTTCTTCCTCCTACTCCTCAATAGCAGCACCAGCAGCCTCCTCTAGATCTTCATACATAGAGGTAGGTCTGCCAATCACATGGACAATCCTCTTCCTGGACTTTTTCTCTCTGCCTTCTTAGGCATAGCTTTCTTGGGGACCTCAACTAACACAGTGGCTCTTGCACTCTCATGTGCCTTGATAGTGTCAGCAGATGCATAAACTTTGCAGACAACTCTCTGGGAAGAAGTAGCTTAAGATGATGACTTCTTGGCAGCCTTTTCTTGGTTGTTACCAAGAATCTCCTCAGGAATGAAATCAGAATCTTCTTCATCAGAATTGAGCTTCTTCCTGGTCCTAGTGGCAGCCTTGGACAACCCATGAGAGCTGGGGGTGCCTGGATCTAAGAAAGAACTAACTTCTCAACTTGTTTCAAAACTCATGTCAACTCCCTGCTCTGCCAAATTCTGACTGTCCTCTAAGCCTAACATACTAACCCTGTGAATAGAGTATAGGAGAGTAGAAGAAGATGAGTCATCACAAAATGAGGGTGGTTTTTGAAAATTGAACAATGAATTTTCAAGATTTTTGCATTCCATAAAATAAATATCAGTGCAGCCGAAACATAATTTTCGGTGAGACCCAGACTGACTGACTCACTAACAGAAACTTGGCAGCATTTTCGGTCAGACTGAAAAGAGCAACTCGGTTCCACCAAGTCAGTTCTCAGCCACACAAAAAAGTATATCGGTGAGACCAATATTTCCATTTTGGTTCCACCAAGATTTATCTGGCGGACGGCAAAACTCTAGAAAATTCATCTTTCGTGAGTTTTCGGTGTTTTGAGAGGATAGGAACATGTGCAAAGGGTGTATCAATGATAAAAAAGGATCTAATGTGCAAGAATTGGACGAGGAGCGCAATAGAGATCAAATCCGTACACTAGCTTGGCGCGGATCCTCTACGACGGCGACGAGGGACAGGAGTTCGCCGGCGACGGCGATACCCATCGGTGGAGGAGCTTGGGGAGACAAGGGCGATGACTAGGGTTCTTTGGAACGACATCTTAGGTTTTTGGAGGGCGACAAATGAGATAGAAATTCAAAGCGGCGGGGTCCATAGCCTTTATACCCACCACTATCGGTGACACCGATTCTAAGTTTTCGGTGTCACCGAGTGCCTCAACCATCAACTAACAGGGATACTCGATGTAACCGAGAAAATGGAATCGGTTGTACCGAGATTGAAAAACCCAGATAAACCCGAGGCATTCTGTGAGACAGAGATTTTGTGGTTGGTCCACCGAGATGCACTTGGGAGGTTTTAATGGTCAGTCCTTGTCGATATGGAACTCTGAGTGCTCCACGCACAGAGGGATCGAAAAGCACTTGTTCAAATTTGGTGATGTAGAATGAATAGAGTATGAGGTGAGAAAGCATAGATAGCTAAAGAGGTGGTCCTAGGCATTCTTGTATATCCAATTGGCAAGAGATAAATCAAGTGCCAAATAGCAACAATTGGATATCCTCGAATGAGAAAATAAATGCAGACCAACATGCTCACACAATAAGATGTCAAGTGAAATCATGGCAAACATGCACAAACACTCTAGCGTCCAACAAGCACTTGGGTGATGACGAAGTCATCTATATATGAGTATTTGACTTAGGATCCATGTAAGAGTACTTGACCATAGGTCATACTCATTGTTTAAGCACAAGTGGGGTTACCACTTTTACATAAAGCATTTAATGTTGTCACATTCTAAGAGATACTTTGACCCAATTCTTAGAGTAAAGATCCCCCTTGATGTGACATCCCCCCATAAGAGGGATAAACTAACCTTGGGTTTTGTCGATGAAGACTTCATGTTGGTGAGATAGTGGTGGATGCTCAAGGTTGATGAAGATCACCAAGAGTTGGAAGCATCCTTGTTGTTTCCTTACTCTTCTCACCTACATGGGTTAGTCCCAACACACAAAAGACAAATACAAGGATATCTATGGACATGGAGTTCAAAGCATGTGTAATGATGTCCATTGATTTGTTGATTACCTTGTCCCTTACTTACTTTGAGGGAATGTGTGACTCCTTGATCTATTGCATAGGGTTAATGTTGATTACAAATAGATCTTGCCAATAATGAATGTGAGTGAATTTCATTGGCGGAGTCACCCCTCAAGAACTCTCTAGTTCTTCTTCTTGGGAATCCACATCAAGTTGATGGGGATCCTTGGATTTGAAGTAGCACTTGTAGAAGTTGAGATTGTAGTAGCCTTGGGAACCCATTTCACCAAAGCTTGAGATTCATCTTTATAAGAGTCAAATTCCTCTTGGAGCTTATTCTTGCTCTTGAGCTTGGTGTCTTGTGTTGGAAGGTCATCTTGAGTGATTGTCCCCATGGGAAGAGTATTTTCATACTTCTCCTTTGGAGGAACATACTTCGAATCGGGATATTGACCTTCTTCCCATTCAACTGCATTTGCGTTGAAGTAGCCAACACCGCGATTCTTCCGGTATCCTCCATGCTTGTGTACAACCTCATCAAATTGTTTGTACCCTTCAAGACTCTTATAGATACCTTTTTCTATAATTCCTTTCAATAAAGCATTTTCGTGCTCAAGTGTAACTTGGCTAAGAGAATAATCATTAGTGGAATCAATAGAACTACGAGGAGCAACGTCATTGGGTTTAGCATTTTTATTGTTGCTAATAGATGAAGAACCTTTCTTTCCTTTGTTACTAGTTTGCTTAGATTTGACTTGTGGCATGAATGTAGACAAGAGTAGTCGTTTGGAAATATAAGATGAAGTCTTCTTTTGGAGATCGTCATTGATAGATTTAAGAAATTCATGTTCTTGCTCCAAATTGAGCTTCTCGAAGCATAGATTCACATGAGTTCTTACAAGCTCTCTATGATCTTTAAGAGTAGATTGATGACCTAACTTAGGTGTGTTGAGTTCTTTAGTTAGTTCTTATATTTTCATCTTATCATCGTCAATTGACTTATCTTAACTAGCATGAGAATTATCAGGTTCATTAACATCACTAGTTTTATCACCTAACAAGTCATCATCATAAAGCAAATCATCTTCATCACTATGGTATTCAAGATATTCAGGGTGAGATACCTTTGGGACTTTAGCCATGAAGCAAGTTCCACCTCCTTCATTTGGTGAATCAAATAGATCTTGATTATAATCGGAGGGTGAGTGATAGCTTCTCTCGGAGTGGTTGTCGGAGTCGGAGCCAGAAACCCATTCACCAACCTAAGCTTGATACTTTCTTCTTGAGTAGCTCTTGGTGTGCTTGTCCTTCTTGTCCGAGTCCCTACTTCTCCTTGAGGGTCTTCGTTCATAACGATCATCTCTACTCCTTCTCTCTCTTAGAGGTGATTCGTTTCTTGAGATTTGTCTTGTTGGTGACTCTTCTCTTCGTTTCTAAGGAGCCGAGCACTCATTTGAGTAGTGTTCGGGCTTCCCACAATTGTAGCAGTTTCAATCACGACTTGACAAATGCTTCTCTTCATATCTTGAGTTGGAACTGCGATATTTGCTTCTGTTCTTGTAGAACTTGTTGAATTTCTTGATCATGAGGCTTATCTCTTCATTTGTGACAAGGTTGTCACTTGAGGTAGCAGGAGCATCACTTGTGGCTTTGTAAGCACCGCTAGACTTGTGATGAAGGTCTTCCTTATCTTTGAGTGTCATCTCATGAGCAACAATTCTACCAATCACTTCCGTTGATTTGAGATCTTTATAGTTGGGCATCATTTGGATCAGTGTGCACATGGTGTCATATATCTCATCCAAAGCTCGAAGTATCTTCTTGATGGTGAACTTGTCAGTCATTTATTCGCTTCCTAAGATGGCAATCTCATTTGTGATGAGAAATAGCCTAGAGTACATTTTAGCGACTCCTTCACCATCCTTCATCTTGAACTTGTCAAGTTGACCCTGAAGAACATCTAACTTGGATTCTCTCATGGACTCAGTTCCTTCGTGCATAAGAACCAAAGTATCCCAAATCTCTTTTCCGTGTTCAAGATGGTTGATTTTGTTGAATTCTGCAGGACAAAGGCAGTTGAAGAGTATGTCACGTGCTTGAGCATTGAGTTCCAACATCTTCAATTCATCCGATGATGCTTCACGATCCGGTTCCATTCCATCCGCAAAGAATTCACCATGCAAGCCAACACGAACAACAGCCCAAACGGCAGGACTATGACCAAGCAAATGCATTTTCATTTTATGCTTCCAACTAGCAAAATTTGTGCCATCAAAATACAGACCTCTATGGTGATAATTTCCCTCACTAGATGCCATAATTCTCCTAGGTTGTGAAACCAATGCAATGGAGACCAAAGCTCTGATACCACTTGTAGGATTGAAAGTAGGTCTAGAGGGGGTGATTAGACTACTTGACCAAATAAAAGTTTTGCCTTTTTCTCAATTTTAATTCTTGGCAGGTTTTAGAATTCATAGCATATCAAGTAACACCCTACACATGAATGTCTAAGAGTGTAAAGTAAAGACATTGCACATGTAAGTAAAGAGAGGGTTAGGAATAAAAACACAAGTGATGACAGGATGATTTTTCCCATGGTTCCGATAGGAGGTGTTATCGTACGTCCACGTTCCTGGAGTCTTCAACCCACAGAGGGTAACGGCCGCGAGAGTCCATGGAGGGCTCTACCCACGGAGGGTTCCACGAAGAAGCAACCTTGACTATTCCATGCGGCTTCCGTCCACGAAGGACTAGCCTCACTGTGGGTAGATCTTCACGAAGTAGGCGATCTCCTTTCCCTTATAAACTTCTTGGTTCACTCCACAACATGAAGTAGGAGCCTCCCAAGCGACACATAATCTCTCTCTCATAGATTTGGCTTGGTAGAAGAGATGGGTTGGTGGAAAGCAAATTGGGGAGGCTAGAAATCAAGACCGTATAGTTGGAGTGGAAGATCTTGACCTCAACACAAGGGTAGGTGGTTCTCTCTCAGAAAACTGAGTAGGATAGGTATGGAATAGTTTAGAGAGCTTATCTTACGAGTGGGTGGTGGTGAAGGGGTATATATAGTCATCCCCAAAAATCCAACCGTTACACACAATAAGTCGGACTCGGTGACACCGATCTGTAAATCTCGGTCGTACCGAAGTGACTAAAAGTGGCAACTTTTAAATCTTGAGGGACCGAAATATAATTCCCGGTTGCACCGACAAGGTGACCAACGGTCAGATTTAGCAAACTCGGTGACACCGATTCACCATTCTTAGTCAGACCGAAAATGAGAATTTGCGTAACAGAAAGTTCGGAACCCAACTCGGTGGCACCGAGTGAAGTGTTGGCTGCACCGAAGTGTTAGGGTTTGGCTGAGTGTGTCTAGGGTTTGGAACTCGGTGGCACCGAAATAGGAATGTTGGTTGCACCGATTTGCATGTTTGCCTTAGGACAGACTTTGGTGGGAGAGTAAATGGATGTTTTCGTGACTGTCACTTGTGCATGCTTGAGCATATTGTTCACCATCAAAACTTTACCCCCTTTTAATAGTATTGGCTTTCCTATAGACTCAAAGTGATTTCTCACAAATGTAAAATGTAGAGTCCTCTTGCTTGAAGCTTGGCCAACCTATTTCCTTTAATCTTGGAGTAATTCCACAATCCTTTAGGCATTCCCATCATTGAACTTTCCCTGAAATATACTTGGTGAAAACATTAGTTCAATGACTTATATGTTGTTATTAATTACGAAAACCACCAAGGGAGCAAATGTGCTTTCAATGGGGCTGGTAGAACAACCATGCCAACGCCCAAGTGCAAGCCCCATGCATGGCGCTGGCAGAACAACCATGCCTATGCCCAAGTGGAAGCCCCATGCATCGTGTAGGGGGAATGACTAATCAAGACGCCCTATGGGTGTCGGGGGGATTACCCTCGGGTAGGCTCAAGGAGACGACTCAACATTTTAAAACATCGGGGGAGCCACCCCCGGCATGCCACACCCAATGAACCAACAAGACAAACGAAGAAGTAAACACAAAACTATGGCCCGGCTAGCTTCTCCTGGCTGGCTCCTCCCGACTTGCTTTGTTCGGCCGGCTCCTCCTAGTTGGGTTCTCCCAACCGGCTCCTCCCGGGTGGCTCCTCCTAGATGGCTACTCCCGGCTGGCTCCTCCTGACCGGGTCCTCCCGGCTGGTTCCTCCCGGCTGGCTACTCCCGGCTGGCTACGCCTGGCCATCTCCTCCGCTCCTCCTGGCCGGCTCCTCCGCGCCGGCTCTGCGTGACCAGCTCCTCTTTGCCGATTCTGCCTGTCTAGCTCCTCTTGGACCGCTCCTCCTGGCCGGCTGCCCGGAGTCAACTACAACGTCACATCGGACACGCGCGGACAAGAAGACTATACCCGCACTGTTGGCGAACAGTCGGATGTTGTACACAGGACATCATCTACAGTGTACTTGTCCCCTGAACACTTTTTTTTGAAAATGTCCAGGGACAAGCTATCATGTGCAACACGTCACACAGCCAGCTTGTAAGCTACCCAAGGTAGCTTACAAACCAAGCACTCACCCATGCCCCCATGCCTATATAAAGGGGCCATGCCCACTCATAGGCAACAGGATTGACGGGAGCTCAAGGCCCCCAACGCCACACTCTCTTATGCACACATATATATGATACAGTGAGCTCGCATCTACTGCTATCTCCTCTAATACAACTCTAGGAGCAACCATATACCAGATACACTACATATATATAGATATGCAGGAGTAGCGGTATTATCTCTCTGGAGAGCCTCAAACCTAGGTAAACCACTGTGTGCAACTACCCTATCCCATCCCGGATCGTCCATGGCAGCCTTGCTCTCACCATGATTAGCCTACCCATGGCATCTGTCATGAGAAAACAATGATAGTTGGCGTCTACCATGGGGCTAGCTGCTGCTGGAACCGCGGTCCGGGCGTTACCATCTTCGTCACCACCATCCGCGTGGGACGATGCGTCCTCACTAGCGGCCTCAACACTATGTGCCTTGCTCTCCGGTCCCATGAAATAAAGCTGTAGCTCTCTCCTATGTCCTTGTCGCACTGGTGCTGCTCCTGACCACCGCGCTCGTGTCAGCACCTGCGGCCTCGTGGTGGCCGCTATGGCCGCTGCTCGATCCATCATCGTTCTCATTGCTCCCCACCTTCGGCTCCACCTCCATCCCTGCACGGGCGCCCGGAAAGCTTGGGTTTCCCTATCCAGTGCACACCCGTGCCTAGATAGATAGCTAGCAAGGCCAATGGATTGGCTATGTACATGCTAGCTTGCTAGCTTGGCTAGCCTGCTTGACTGGCGTGCGTTGCCCCAGGTGACCGTTCCCTGCATCGGTGTTGTTGTTCCGTCGTCGCACAACCGCAGGCCGCGCCAGGCATTCATCACCGCCGCAGACCATCCCTCTCTTCCCCGAACATGCTCACGACTCCAGGACCAGCATGCTGCCCGTCCGCCCTCGCCTACGCCGGCTCCATCATGACCCGGCCTCGCCACCCCGCTGCTCCCGCAGCACCTGCGGCTGCGCCCGGACCCCGCCTCGAGCGGCGGCAGCGGTCCCACGGTCCTACTTCTCCTACTGCGCCAGCGGCTGCTCCTAGGCCCCCGTGCCGTGTAGAGGCGGCCTCACGTCCTACTTCTCCACCACCGGCCTGGCCAGATCCCCTTGGCATTCATCCCCAATGTCCTAGCACCCCGACGCATGCTCAACTTCCATGGTTGTGTGTCTACGTGCCTTGTCGCGCTCGGGTCCGCAACCCCGCATCCCAGAGGCTGCGCGTTAGCCGTTTGCCCCGCCTCTCGAGCAACGTCGTTCCATCGCGCATCCTCTGCACGCGAGCACGCACCTCGCTTCCAGCCAGCTCCATCACGTGTCTTCTATACGCGAGAATGCACTTCGCCTCAAGCCGGCTCCTCCATGTGTTCCTTGAGCGGTGGCAAGCTCGGCCTCCGCCTCTCCAACTCCCCAGCGCCTTCGCGGCCATGCCTCCACTGCGGGCCACACCAATCCCCAGCCAGCTCCGTGCGTCATGACTTCCTCGCCAAACAACAACTCTACCCCGCCTGCAGGCCCGCCGGCCGCACGCGGTCCGGGTCGGCTCCACCACAGCCGGCTGCCCATGAGCATCGCCGACCGGCACCCGCCGCGCCTACCGGCTCCGGCTTGCCACCCCGCGCCTCTCCCACCACCTCCGCCGCTGACGCACCGGCTCCTCCTCTGCATGCCCCGACGCCTGCGCTTGCGCCCGCATCATCTTGCCCGCTGGCCGCTGCCTAGCTGCCGCATACGTGGGTCGGCTAGGCCGCGGCGGCTCCCCGTGTCATGCCCTTCTCCAGGTGCGGGTGCCCCTGCTCCACCCGTGCGCCCTAGCAAGCCGGTTGCGTCGCCGGAGTGCCCGCTCGACCCAGGCTGGCTGAGGTCCCAGAAACAGCGTCTCGCACCCATCAGCCGGCGGACCCCGCGTCCGTGCCGGGCAGCACCTCGTGCCCATCAACCAATGGACCACGCGTCCGTCCCAGGCAGCGCCTCACGCCCTTCAGTCGGCGGACCCCGCGTTCATGCCCGACATCTTTGATGCCATCGTCTGCTTCCGCAATAGCAAAGACCCTCCACCCGACTCTACGAGTCGCCCGGAGGCTTGGAGGCTACACCCAGCGGGTGCGCTGGCGCGCCCCCGCTGGATACCGCCACCCGGTGGACTCCGCATTTGCTCCCGACAATGCCTCGCGCCCATCAGCGAACGGATTCTGCGTCCGCGCCCGGCGTCCTCGACACAACCGTCTACTTCAACAATAGCAAAGACCCTCCGCCCAACTCTTCGGGTCGCCCGAAGGCTCCGAGGCTACACCTAGCGGGTGTGCTAGTGTGCCAATGCTGGAAAGCACCAACCAGTGGACTCCGCGTTCGCTCCCGACAGCGTCTCACGCCCTTCAACCGATGGACCCCGCATCCACGCCCGGCGTCCTCAACACTACCATCTACATCAGCAACAACAAAGACCCTCTTCCCAACCCTTTAGGTCGCCCAGAGGCTCGGAGGCTGCACCCAGCGCGTGCATTGGCACACCCCCGCTGAAAACTGCTAGTCGATGGACTCTGCGTTCACTCTCGGCAGCGCCTTGCGCCCTTTAGTAGGCGGACTTCGCGTCTGCGCCTGGCGTCCTCGACGCCACCGTCTACTTCAGCAATAGCAAAGGCCCTCCGCCTGACTCTTCGAGTCGCCAGGAGGCTCGGAGGCTACACCCAGCGGGTGCACTAGCGCATGTTGGAAATATGCCCTAGAGGCCATAAATAAAGTATTTATTATTATATTTCCTTGTTCATGATAACCGTTTATTATCCATGCTATAATTGTATTGATTGGAAACATATTACATGTGTGGGTAAATAGACAACACTTTGTCCCTAGTATGCCTCTAGTGAACTAGCTCGTTAGTCAAAGATGGTCAAGGTTTCCTAGCCATTGACATGTGATGTCATTTCATAACAAGATCACATCATTAGGAGAACGACGTGATGGACAAGACCCAAACTACAAATGTAGCATATGATCATGTCAGTTTATTGCTACTGTTTTCTGCATGTCAAGCATATGTTCCTATGACCATGAGATCATGTAACTCACTGACACCGGAAGAGTGCCTTGTGTGTATCAAACGTCGCAACGTAACTGGGTGACTACAAAGGTGCTTTACAGGTATCTCCGAAGGTGTCTATTGAGTTGGCATCGATCAAGATTGGGATTTGTTACTCCGTGTGATGGAGAGGTATCTCAGGGCCCACTCGGTAATGCAACATCAGAATAAGCCTTGCAAGCAATGTGACTAAGTCTTAGTCATGGGATCTTGTATTATGGAACGAGTAAAGAGACTTGCCGGCAACGAGGTTAAACTAGGTATGGAGATACCGATGATCAAATCTCGGGCAAGTAACATAGCGAAGAACAAAGGGAACATCATACGGGATTAACTGAATCCTTGACATAGAGGTTTGACCGATAAATATCTTTGTAGAATATGTAGGAACCAATATGGGCATGTAAGTTCCACTATTGGTTATTGACCGTAGAGGTGTCTCGGTCATGTCTACATAGTTCTTGAACCCGCAGGGTCTGCACACTTAAGGTTTGGTGACGTTTCGGTAGTATAGATTTATGCATGGTGGTGACCAAAGGTTGTTCAGAGTCCCGGATGAGATCCCGGATGTCACGAGGATATCCTTAATGGTCCGGAGGTAAAGATTCATATATAGGAAGTCCTATTTTGGTCGACGGAAAAGTTTCGGGCTCATTGGTAGTGTACCAGGAGTGCCGGTAGTGTACCGGGAGACCATCGGGAGGGGCATTTCGACCCAAGAGGCTACATGTGCTGTGGGAGAGTGAATACCAGCCCTTAGTGGTCTGGTGGAAGTCCCACATAAGTCCCATGCGGCTGGGAGAGAAAACCCAGAGAGAAAAAGGTGGAAAAAAGGCCAAATAGTGAGGAATCCTAGTCCTACTAGGACTGGAGGAGGAGTCCTCCTCTCCTCCTTGATTCGGCCGAACCACGGGCTGGCCCCTTGAGGGACAAGCCTCCTCCTATCTTCCTCCTATATATACTAGAGGTTTTAGGGTTTTTGCACTAGATTTTCAGCCACGTGCTACCCGTTCCTCTAGTGCATAGTTTCTCCTCTAGATCGGATTTCTGTAGTGCTTAGGCGAAGCCCTGTCGGAATAGCTCCACCACCATCGCCGGAGTGCCGTCACGCTGCCGGAGAACTCATCCACCTCTCCGCTCCCTCTTGCTGGATCAAGAAGGTGGAGATCGTCATCAAGTTGTACGTGCGCTGAACGCGGAGGTGCCGTCCGTTCAGTGCTTGATCAGGACGGATCGTGATTGGATCGCGGGACGCTCGGCGATTTGGATTGCAAAGACGTTCGACTACACCAACCGCGTTTCTTAACGCTTTCCGCTTAGCGATCTACAAGGGTATGTAGATCCACTCTCCCTCTCGTAGATTCTAGTCACCATGGATAGGTCTTGCGTGAACGTAGGAATTTTTTTGTTTCCCATGCGATGTTCCCCAACAGTGGCATCATGAGCTAGGTCTATGTGTAGATGAGATCTTGAGTAGAACACAAAGAGTTTGTGGGCGTTTATGCATAGATTGCTTCCTCCCTTGGTCGTGTTTTGGTTCAGCGGTATTGTGGGATGAAGCGGCCCAGACCAACATTACTCGTACGCTTACGAGAGACCGGTTCCCTCAACTGCAACTTGTTGCTTAGATGGCTAGCGGTTCCAGTTTCTCCTACTTTAGTTGGATCGCATTTGACAAAGGTGGTCATTCAGAAGGTTGAAAAGCAACTAATGTATCACCATTGTGGTTTATGCATAGGTGAGAATTGCTCGTCCTAGATACCCGTAGCAGCCACGTAAAACATGCAACAACAATTAGAGGACGTCTAACTTATTTTTGCAGGGTATGTTGTGATGTGATATGGCCAATTACATGATGTGATGTATGTGATGTATGAGATGATCATGTGTTGTGTAGAATATCACGACTTGCATGTCGATGAGTATGGCAACCGGTAGGAGCCATAGGGTTGTCTTTAATTATTGTACGACCTGCGTGTCAATCACTAAGTGCTATGTAATGCTTTACTTTATTGCTAAACGGTAGAAATAGTAGTAGAAGCATAATGGGAGCGACAACCCCGATGGCGACACTTGATGGAGATCAAGATTATGGAGATTATGGTGTCGTGCCGGTGACGATGGAGATCATGTCAGTGCTTTCAATATGGAGATCAAAAGCACACGTTCATCACCATATCATGTCACTTATGATTTGCATGTGATGTTAATCCTTTTATGCACCTTGTTTTGCTTAGGACGACGGTAGCATTATAAGGCGATTCCTCACTTAAATTTCAAGATGAATTGTGTTCTCCCGGAGTGAGCTCCATTGTGGAAGTTTGTCGTGTCGAGACACCAGGTTAAAACGAGCCTAGCATGTACATACATGGCCTTGGAACACAAGAGACTGAAAGGTCAAACATGAGTCATATAGTAGATATGATCAACATGATGATGTTCACCATTGAAACCACCTCAACTCACGTGATGATCGGACTTGAGTTGGTGAAATTTGGATCATGTGACACTCAGATGGCCTGTGGGATGTCAATTTGAGTGGGAGATTTAGTAATTTGATTAACGAAACTCATTATCTTGAACAATAGTCTAAGTAACCTGTGCATATTTATGTTGTAGATCAATGGCTCGCGCAGTAGCACCCCTGAATTTTAATGTGTTCCTTGAGAAAGCTAAGTTGAAAGATGATGGAAGTAACTTTGTTGACTGGGCCTGTAATATGAGGATTATCCTCACGACTTCCTAGAAATCATATGTCCCTGATGCACCGCTTGGTGACCAACCAGAAGACATGTCATCCGAAGATGTTAAGAACGCTTGGGAGGCACGTTTTGGAGATTACTCAATAGTTCAGTGTGCAATATTTTATGTCTTAGAACCGGGATTTCAAAGACGTTTTGAACATCATGGAGCATATGAGATGATCCGGGAGTTGAAGTTTATCTTTCAGAAGAATGCCCGGATCGAGAGGTATGAGACCTCTGATAAGTTCTATGCTTGAAAATTGGAGGAGAACGGGTCTATCAATGAACATATACTCAGAATGTCTGGGTATCCAAATCGTCTAGAAGACTTGGGAATTGCCCTTCCGCCAGAGGCGATCACTGACAGAGTTCTTCAATCACTGCCACCTAGTTACAAGAGCTTTGTGATGAACTATAACATGCACGGGATGAACAAGTCAGTTGCCGAGCTGTTTGCGATGCTAAAAGTCCCTGAGTCTGAAATCTAGAAAGAACATCAAGTGTTGATGGTCAATAAAACCACTAGTTTCAAGAAGAATGGCAAGGGCAAGGGCAAGAAGGGTAAAACCAAGAAGGATGGCAAAGCAGTTGGTACTCCTATAAAGAAGCCCAAGCATGGACCTAAGGTAGAAACTGAGTGCTTTCATTGCAAGGGAACTAACTGGTCACTGGAAGCGGAACTGCCCCAAGTACCTGGTTGACAAGAAGGCAGCCAACGACAAAACAAGGTATATATGATATACATGTTATTGATGTGTACCTTACTAGCTCTCATTGTAGTGCCTGGGTATTTGATACATTGTAGTGCCTGGGTATTTGATACCGGTTCGGTTGCTCACATTTGCAACTCAAAATGGGAACTACAAGGTAGACAAGGCTGGCAAAGGATGAAGTGACAATGCGCGTGGGAAATGGTTCCAAGGTTGATGTGATCGCCATCGGCACGCTCTCTCTTCGATTACCTACGTTAAGCATGAACATTATATCTGGATCTTGTTTATTGCGAGACGGTTACTCATTTAAATTAGAGAATAAAGGTTGTTCTATTTATATGAGTAATATCTTTTATGGTCATGCACCCAATGTGAGGAGTTTATTCATATTGAATCTTGATAGTGATGACACACATGTTCATAACATTGATGCCAAAAGATGTAGAGTTGATAATGATAGTACCACTTTCTAGTGGCACTGCCGTTTAGGTCATATTGGTGTAAAACGCATGAGGAAGCTCCATGCTGATGGACTATTGGAGTCACTTGATTTTGAATCACTTGACACATTTGAACCATGCCTCATGGGCAATATGACTAAAATGTCGTTCTCGGGAACAATGGAACAGGCAAGTGACTTATTGGAAATCATACATACTGATGTGTGCGGTCCAATGAATGTTACAACGCGTGATGGATATCGTTATTTTCTCACCTTCACTTATGACTTCAGTAGATATGGGTATATTTACTTAATGAAACACATGTCACATCCCAAATTTTGGAATGTTATAATAAATATTAGAATGATTGTTTGTTTGATTGAGTGATTGAAATTGAGTGAAAATTTGAAACTTGTTGAAAACTTTTGAATGAGAGGGAATGACATGACTTTCCCATATGCTTTTGAAATTCAAATTCCTACATTTCAAATCAGTGAGAGAGGATGACATGACTTCTTCAATATAAAAAGATTTGAAGCGTGAATTTGAAAGCAGTTGAAATTTTCTGATATGGACTTCATTTCATAATTGGTTCCATTCTAAATTTTGAAAGAATTCAAATACCCTTGACAAGTTTTGAGAGCAGTAGCATGACACTCCACACCAGGGTTATTTTCATGAAATATTTGAACCCTAAAACCGAGGGGGTTATTTGAAAATTTATTGCAAAAGAATTTAAAATCAAATTAGGCCTTTTCTGAAAATATTTTTTTAAAGTATTTATTTTGTCCGTGGAAAAATGTTCATTTAATTGAATTTAATTCCCTCATCATTTTGGTATATAAAACTTTATTTTCTCGAAATGTATTGGATGACTTAATGAGATTTCAATTCTCTGGAAATTAGAAAAGGAAACAAATTTAATGTTTTATTAAAAACCGGTCGGCCCACCTGCCTTAACCCCACCCGAAATCGCTCTGAGCCGACCGACCTATGCCGTGCCCTGTCCCTCCCTCTCTCTGACATGTAGATCCCACCGACCGACCGCGCCATCTCCGCGGTCGTCCCCCTCCCCTTTCCTCGCTGGTGAGACCACCGCGCCGGATCTCCCTCCTCCTTCCATTTTCCGACCCATGCCGCCTCCTATAAATACCCGAGGCCTCCCGCACCCCGTTCCACCTCTAAGCCCCATTCCCCGTGCCCTCTCGCCGCCGCCATTGCTGGCCGGAGTCCGACCGCACCGCTGCGCCATTGTTGAGTTGCTGCTCACCTCCAACCGCCACAAGCCCTCTCTAGCCCACCAATCTCTCCACTTCGCTCGCGCGCCCCTCCCAGTGCCCTTGCCCGAGCCCCGCACCAACCGGAGCCATCCCCATCGACACCCAAGCGCCCTCGCCGCCTCGAAACCTGCCGTCGTCGCCACCGTCATGCCCGAGCTCCTCCACGACCATCAGAAGCCATCGCCGCGCTCGTCCACATCGCTTGATGTCGTCGCCTTTGCCAGAGGACCACCGGAGACGCCTCCACATTGACCCCGCCTCCTCTACCTCGCCGGAGCTTCGCTGGAGTTGACCTCCACCGTGGTAAGTCATCGGAGCCCTCTCCCCACCGTCAGATCTTAGAGGAACGGCCCTGATTAGATCGTGCGTACCTCTTCGGTTTAGATTAAATAAACTGACCGGTTTTCTGTATAGTTATTTTAGCTGAACCGTTTTCTTTTAGGAGTTGGCCGTCCGCTTGAATCGCTAGAACACGCACACCCTCCAGCCAATCAGAGAGCACCAAGTAGCACCCGTGTCCGTTAGTTAGATTTTCCATTTTTATGTTTTTGGTTTTAAAAACAGAATAGTGTCTGATTTTGTTTTCTTCATATCTTTATGTTTTTAATTGTTTTAATTTGATTCTTTTTGTATTGTTTCACAAATTTTATGTAGCTTCTGTAGATATCAAGCTTGACTATATTTGAATAACTTAAAAGTTAATTCAAACAGATTTGATTCAAATCTTATTTTCTGAATATCTGGAGATTAAAATTTTATTTTGAGTTGATTATTTTTGCTACTTGTCACTAGTGACCTTAGTTATTAGTAGATAGAACTTCGGAATTTTTAGAATAATTTAAATTAGTATTTTTCATCAAAACAGATTCTGTATTAGTTCTTTATAGGATTATTTATATTTCTTTTCTTTTAAATTATTTGAATTTATTTTGTTTTATATTAGTTGATTTCTTATATTTTAGTTAGTAATAGTACTTCAACCAAATTTATTTTTTTATATTATTTATTATATCTTAGCATGAAATCAATTCTAGTTTCCTAGTAACTTGCAAATTGATTTCATTGCTAGCTTGACTTCTTAATTGTGCGCCACTTATGATACTTGTGGGCATTAAGACATCGGTTGGCGGAACCATGTCATGTTAGGTAACTCTGTAGTGAAAACTTCTGATATTCCTTTGTTTTAGGAAAAGAAAATAAAATCAGTTTTAATGCATAAAAAAAACTTAGACACAGAGCCACAAAGCCTTACTACATATAGAATAGTTTTTATCTTCTGCTCTACTATGGTGATCTTGCCGGTACATTCAATGTACTGACCTACACGACTGCAACGTCTTATTTTTCAGATAAGCTCTACGACGGGTAAGAGTACGATTCAGGGTTACGGTCTACACTCAACCTGCCATTGGTGTTTATTGGACTCCACTCCCGTTGACTGTTTCCATTGAGAATTTTGAGATATATATCAGTTTTACGTTAATTACATGTGATTGCACTTTGATATATACATTGATGTACTGTGTGTGCCAGCATATTGATCCAGGGATGGCACAAAACACACAGAGGCTTGACTCGTTTTGAGTCGGGTCGCTACAGAAATGGTATCAGAGCACATGTTGACTGTAGGACGTGACCCTAGAAACTGGAAAGCCCTTAGGAAACGATTTCTCGAAAAACTTTGTTTTCAAAAGACCCTTTACTTCTCATCTTATTTGAGATTTATCAAATGATCTCTCCTACCTCAACTAGTTAGATAATACCCTTGTCCCTTGACCATTATGGAATGAGCTACAAAAAGATTGAAGACTATAAGGACGTGAAGAAATTGAAGACCATGAAGAGTTTCACAGATTTTATGCCCCCTAGAAGACAAAACCCCTGTTGCATACTCACGTTAGATATGGCGATTTGTGAGTTGTCATTTGTGTGTATTTTTTTGATAGCCACAAAAAAATTCTATTTTTAAAACCATTGTTTGTATTGTGTGTATCCCCTCCTTTTTCTGTCTCTCGTATCTCATCCCCGAAACCTTAGACCCAATAGATGGTGAATGAAGCTGGACTTGAATTCTCTGGACCAATGACCCAACTGGAGGCACAAGAATGGATTTAGAACATGGAGGATCATCTAAGGAGTAACCATGTTGCAAGGAACGAGATGGTCCAATATGCTCTTCGGTACTTTTTAGAAGGTGCTGCACATTGGTGGAAGATGCATGAAGATATCCATGATAGGCAAGCATCACTCACTTGAGAAGAATTCAAGATGACTCTGCAAAAATCTCATGTTGTCACCAACACCCAGAAGCCCCACTGCAAAGAAGTGAAGAAGATTTGTGCATGCAAGATATGTGGAGGGATAGGACACACCCAAGAAGAACACAAGGAAGGATACCCTCATTGTGAAGAAAATACCCGAGCTGAGGAATGCCCAAGTAGGAAGGTGACATGTTTCTTGTGTGAAGGAAATACACATTACCTGGCTCAATGCCAAATGTACCCCAAGGTACAAGAAGTCATCAAGCAGTAGAAGAAAGCCCTGAAGGAAGCCTTCAGAGAAAATTTAGGAGAACTTGTGATGAAGGAAGATGTTGAAGACCCTAATGGAGAAGGCCTAACCAGATTTTACTCCAATGCCTGCTATTCATGTGGACAAGAAGGACATTTCTCACAGGACTATACGAAGGAAATAAAAGAGTATCTGGGAAACTTCCCGACAGAAGAAGTGGAGTTTGATCCATAGGAAATTGAAGGTTTGATCGGAACAAAGAAGCTCAGGAAGAGACAAGCCCCTGAACAGAGGGAGATGAGTCATATCAGTTGTTTCAAGTGTAAGGATATGGGCCACTACGCTAGTAAGTGCCCAAGAAAGGAACCAGAACCCCAAGGAGCAAGCACCAACATCAAGAAGCCCCGAGACGTGTCAGAAATCATCTGTTTTCGTTGCAAGGAAGCAGGACATTATGCTAGTAAATGTCCAAAGGAGAAGAAAGCTAGAATGAGGAAGTTAATTTTTGAAGATGGAAATAAGTGTATCATGAAGCACTCTGGTTTTCATGAGATTATTTTGTAACGGAAGTCTCTGAGATTGTAATAACTTCGTAAATCAATGAAGTTAGTTGTGCCATGATTTTCTATGAGTTGTTACCCCAGGAACAAAGATCTCTGAATATTTTCGAGGATATGAGAAAATATGGTCTGTGCAGGCATGCGTGCATTTCATTTTAAGTGTGGTAGCAACCACAGGGACAAATGAATCAAGAAAATACCATTCATGTTAAGGAGTTTGCATAAGTGAATACAGGTGAGAATGTGGAACCATATCCAAACTATGTGGATGATAACCTTTGTGACAACGTGTCTTTGAGGTTGGAATATTGGGAAAAGGAATGATTGTGATGAAACAATACCCAAGGTTAAACAGACCAATGGAAAGGAAAATGAAATCCACAGAGTGGAATCCAGACAATAATAAGTCTGTGATTTGTTACCTCAATGGTATGGTGGAGTGAACTGAAGGTAATACTGGGATATGAAGCGATAATAACCCCAAGAGTGAGTTAAAGTTGTTCAAGTATTCAAGTGAGCCCACAACTCGCTGATCCCAGGATTGTTAAGGATCAAGTACAACCTTTATGAAGGAAGAAACTTGGAAGAAGCTACGACTGATCAGTAAACGTTTTTCTCAAGAGTATATGAAAACCTGAGAGTTGTGAAGAAATGATAGATGTTTTTTCTTAGCTTGCAGAATCCATGGATTTATCCGAACTTCGTTCGTTGACAAGAGAAATTTAAGCAATGCTTGTGAGGAAGCCCTAGTGTTAGGATACGAGATTCAATAACCTTATACAAGGTAATGATTTTAGTGCGACATGGCTTGGCCACCATGACGGCTTACTCTTATCATTCTCTTGCTATTAGGAATGGTAAATCTGAGTGACTTACCCATATTAAAGAGACGACGTTCCTTGAAGCTTTTGTTTAAGACTTAGAATGGTATGAGGAAAAAACCCTTGTACATGACAGTTGCTGTCACACGTAGGAATCTTACGATGAGGAATGAAGCCAAGACCCATTTCATCGTAGGATAACCACAAATGGTAGACCACCATGAGATATTCGATAAGTTATTTAGAATGATCGCGAGACTTATCAGTTAAGAAGACCCAGTATCGGAGAAAGTGCATTCTGTTATGAGAACACAAGATTTTGATTTAAATGGAAGAGCATCACCGAAGGAGCTATCGTAAAGTATGAGAACAGACGGATGCACCCAAAGGACTGCCATGACTTTTGAAGGACCAATAACTCCCCTGTTAAGTGTGGTAGACCCCACACCTTCTTGGTCAATGGTTTTTCTAGAAGACCCCAAACCCTAACCTATTCTTTCTAGCCCTTTCGAATCTCGAGGACGAGATTCATTTTAAGTGTGGTAGGTTTCTAACATCCCAAATTTTGGAATGTTATAATAAATATTAGAATGATTGTTTGTTTGATTGAGTGATTGAAATTGAGTGAAAATTTGAAACTTTTTGAAAACTTTTGAATGAGAGGGAATGACATGACTTTCCCATATGCTTTTGAAATTCAAATTCCTACATTTCAAATCAGTGAGAGAGGATGACATGACTTCCTCAATATAAAAAGATTTGAAGAGTGAATTTGAAAGCAGTTGAAATTTTCTGATATGGACTTCATTTCATAATTGGTTCCATTCTAAATTTTGAAAGAATTCAAATACCCTTGACAAGTTTTGAGAGGACTAACATGACACTGCACACCAGGGTTATTTTCATGAATTACTTGAACCCTATAACCCACGGGGTTATTTGAAAATTTATTGCGAAAGAATTTAAAATCAAATTAGGCCTTTTCTGAAAATATTTTTTTAAAAGTATTTATTTTGGCCATGGAATTTTTTTCATTTAATTGCATTTAATTCCATGGTCATTTTGGTATATAGAACTTTATTTTTTGGAAATGTATTGAATGCCTTAATGAGATTTCAATTCTCTGGAAATTAGAAAAGGAAACGAATTTAAAGTTTTATTAAAAACCGGCCGGCCCACCTGCCTTAACCCCACCCAAAATCGCTCCGAACTGACCGACCAACGCCGTGCCCTCTCCCTCCCTCTCTCTGACATGCAGGTCCCATCGACCGACTGTGCCATCTCCGCGGTCGTACCCTCCCCTTTCCTCGCCGGTGAGACCACCGAGCCGGATCTCCCTCCTCCTTCCATTTTCCGACCCGAGTCGCCTCCTATAAATACCCGAGGCCTCCCACACCCCGTTCCACCCCTAAGCTCCATTCTCCATGCCCTCTCGCCACCGCCATTGCTCACAGGAGTCCGACCGCATCGCCGCGCCATTCTTGAGCTGCTGCTCACCTTCGATCGCCCCAAGCCCTCCCGAGCCCACCAATCTCTCCACCTCGCTCGCACGCACCTCCCAGTGCCCTCACCCAAGTCCCGCACCCACCGGAGCCATCCCCATCGACACCCAAGCGCTATCTCCGCCTCAAAGCTCGCCGTCGTTGCCACCGTCATCCCCGAGCTCCTCCACGACCATCAGAAGCCATCGCCGCGCTCGTCCACATCGCCTGGTGCCGTCGCCTTTGCCGGAGGACCACCAGAGATGCGTCCACATCAACCTCGCCTCCACTGCCTCGCTGGAGCTTCGCTGGAGTTGACCTCCACCGCGGTAAGTCACCGGAGCCCTCTCGCCACCGTCAGATCTTAGAGGAACGGCCCCGGTTAGATCGTGCATACCTCTTCGGTTTAGATCAAATAAACCGACTGGTTTTCTGTATAGTTATTTCAGCCGAACCGTTTTCTGTTAGGAGTCGGCCATCTTCTTGAATCGCTAGAACACACACACCCTCCAGCCAATCAGAGAGCGCCACGTAGCACCCCTGTCCGTTAGTTAGATTTTCCATTTTTCCGTTTTTGGTTTTAAAAACAGAATAGTTTCTGATTTTGCTTTCTTCATATCTTTTCTGTTTTTAGTTTTTTTAATTTGATTCTTTTGTATCATGTCACAAGTTTTACATAGTTTCTGTAGAAATCAAGTTTGACTATATTTGAATAATTTAAAATTTAATTCAAACAGATTTGATTCAAATCTTATTTTCTGAATATCTTGAGTTTAAAAATTTATTTTGAGATGATTATTTTTCCTACTTGTCATTAGTGACCTAAGTTATGAGTATATCGAACTTGGGAATTTTTAGAATAATTTGAATTAGTATTTTTCATCAAAACAGATTATGTTTTAGTTCTTTATAGGATTATTTATATTTCTTTTGTTTGAAATTGTTTTAATTTATTTTATTTTATATTAGTTGATTTATTTTATTTTAGTTAGCAATAGTACTTCAAGAAAATTTATTTTTTATATTATGTATTATATCTTAGAATGAAATCAATTCTAGTTTCATAGTAACCTGCAAATTGATTTCATTGCTAGTTTGACTTCTTATAAAAAAATTATAAATTGTTTTATAAGTTTTACGTTGTGTTAACTTAGTTGGTTTATAATTTGTTTTTGTTATATTATTATTTCAATTTTTTTATTTGTTGTTAAGTTTGTTAGGAAAAAAACTTAGGTAGTTTAGAGTATTGTTTTCTTAGTTGTTCTTCAAAAGTAATTCTTTTTGCTAGTAAAATATTTAACAAAATAATAATTATTTTATTTTACTTTGTTTTTGTGTTTTACTTTGAAAATAGGATTTACTTGTAGAGAAAACCAACCTTAGTTGTGTTGATGAAAGTTTTGTTGTTTTGAGTTTTGTCGTAAGTATTTCCTTCATCACAACCTTGTTGCTTTTGGTTTGGTGTTTACTCTTGTGTTATTTTTGATTGTTATAATTGATTGCTAGTATGATTGCTTATATGAATGCAATGTTTGACTATATAGATTTTCATCAGAGAGTGATGAATAGTCTATCAAGTTATTTCTGAGAGCGATATTATTCTTCGTCAACAGTACATGCAAGTCCACTTTTACCATTTTGTTCATACCTATGTTTTATTGCATGTAGTGACATCATTCAACAAATCCCTCCCATAGTGTTATTGAAATTCTTGTAGTTGAGTAGAATGCATGAGGTAGGAACCCACCACTTGTTACTAAAGCCCCAAGAACGTTAGTTATTTTTATGCTATGCTAAAGTAGACGGGGTTTGGTATGAGTGTTTCGTGAGTGGTGTGAGAAGGAGGACTCTACGTCAAGACGACAACTTCATGAAGGCATCTTCAAGTCCTGCATCCTCAAGACCTTAAGACTTCAAGACTCAAGAAACAAGTTTTCAATACACACTACTGGGTGAAGGATGGTTGACTGGGCATCCCTGGAGTAACCAGTGGATGGCCGGGATGCATGGAGAAGTGCCATGACATCTTGCGGAAAGCTTCACCCAGACTCAAAGAGATGGATGAATACTTCATGCACGGAAGCTTACCTGTGTAGCCACAAGTCATTATGGGCTCTGGCTTGGTTGATCTTTGTTGTGACTCTGGCTGGGTAGTGCTACGTGATGTAGTCGACGTTAGGAATGGATGGGAACTGACAGTAGTCAGGGAAACACTCTGAAAGACCATGTTTGGTTCATCCTATTCTCAAACACCCGGTAGTGTGAGGACTCACCAAGAGGGAACGAATCTTGTGGGTAAAGTACACAGCACTCTGTAGAGTTAAACCTAATCGATTAGCCATGTCCCCGGTTACGGACAATTTGAGCCTCTAGACTTGGATCTATCTTCAAACTCTCAACAGTGGACTGATAATTAATTGTGGGCAACTTATGACTTGTGGGCATTAAGACATCGGTTGGCGGAACCATGTCATGTTAGGTAACTCTATAGTGAAAATTCCTGATAATCCTTTGTTGTAGGAAAAGAAAAGAAAATCAGCTTTTATGCAAAAAAAACTTAGACACAGAACCACAAAGCCTTACTACGTATAGAATAGTTTTTATCTTCTTCTCTACTATGGTGATCTTGCCGGTACATTCAATGTACTGATCTACACGGCTGTAACGTCTTATGTTGTAGATAAGCTCTATGACGGGTAAGAGTACGATTCAGGGTTACGTTCTACACTCAACCTGCCATTGGTGTTTATTAACTGTTTCCGCTGAGAATTTTGAGGTATATATCAGTTCTACATTTATTACATGTGATTGCACTTTGATATATACATTTATGTATTGTGTGTGCCAGCATACTGATCCAGGGATGGCACAGAACACACAGAGGCTTGACTCGTTTTGAGACGGGTCGCTATAGAAATGGTATCAGAGCACATGTTGACTGTAGGACGTGACCCTAGAAACTGGAAAGCCCTTAGGAAACGATTTCTCAAAAAACATTGTTTTCAAAAGACCCTTTACTTCTCATATTATTTGAGATTTATCAAATGATCTCTCCTCCCTCAACTAGTTAGATAATACCCTTGTCCCTTGACCATTATGGAAAGAGCTACAAAAAGATTGAAGACTATAAGGACGTGAAGAAATTGAAGACCATGAAGAGTTTCACGGATTTTATGCCCCCTAGAAGACCAAACCCCTGTTGCATACTCATGTTAGATACGTTGATTTGTGAGCTGTCATTTGTGTGTATTTTTTTCGACAGCCACAAAAAACATCTATTTTTAAAACCATTGTTTGTATTGTGTGTATCCCCTCCTTTTTCTCTCTCTCGTATCTCATCCCCAAAACCTTAGACCCAATAGATGGTGAACGAAGTTGGACTTGCATTCTCTGGACCAATGACCCAGCTAGAGGTAGAAGAATGGATTCAGAACATTGAGGATCATCTAAGGAGTAACCATGTTGCAAGGCATGAGATAGTCCAGTATGTTCTTCGGTACTTTGCAGAAGGTGCTGCACATTGTTGGAAGATGCATGAAGATATCCATGATAGGCAAGCATCAATCACTTGGGAAGAATTCAAGATGACTCTGCAAAAATCTCATGTTGTCACCAACACACAGAAGCCCTGCTGCAAAGAAGTGAAGAAGATTTGTGCATGCAAGATATGTGGAGGGATATGACACGCCCAGGAAGAACACAAGGAAGGATACCCTCATTGTGAAGAAAATCCTCGAGCTGAGGAATGCCCAACTAGGCAGGTGACATGTTTCTTGTGTGAAGGAACTACACATTACCTGGCTCAATTCCAAATGTACCCCAAGGTGCAAGAAGTCATCAAGCAGCAGAAGGAAGCCCTGAAGGAAGCCTTCAGAGAAAATTTAGGAGAACTTGTGATGAAGGAAGATGTTGAAGACCCTAATGGAGAAGGCCTAACCAGATTTTACTCCAATGCCTTCTATTCATGTGGACAAGAAGGACATTTCTCACAGGACTGTACGAAGGAAATAAAAGAGTATCTGGGAAACTTCCCGACAGAAGAAGTGGAGTTTGATCCACAGGAAATTTAAGGTTGGATCGGAACAAAGAATCTCAGGAAGAGACAAGCCCCTGAACAGAGGGACCTAAGTCATATCAGTTGTTTCAAGTGTAAGGATATGGGCCACTACGCCAATAAATTGATGTACTGTGTGTGCCAGCATACTAATCTAGGGATGGCACAGAACACACAGAGGCTTGACTTGTTTTGAGTCGGGTCGCTACAACACAAGTCTGAAACGTTTGAAAAGTTTAAGCAATTTCAGAGTGAAGTTGAGAATCATCATAACAAGTAGATTAAATTCTTGCGATCTGATCGAGGAGGTGAATATCTGAGATATGAGTTTTGCAGTCACTTAAGACAGTGTGGAATTGTTTCACAGTTGACACCGCCTGGAAGACCACAGCGTAATGGTGTGTCCGAACGTCGTAATCGAACCTTATTAGATATGGTTCGTTCTATGATGTCTCTTGCTGATTTGCCACTATCATTTTGGGTTTATGCATTAGAGACAATTGCATTCACTTTAAATAGGGCACCATCAAAATCCGTTGAGACGACGCCATATGAACTATGGTTTGGCAAGAGGCCAAAGTTGTCATTCCTTAAAGTTTGGGGATGTGATGCCTTATGTCAAAATGCTTCAGCCTGGAAAGCTGGATACCAAAGCGGAGAAATGCGTCTTCATAGGATACCCAAAAGAGATAGTCGGGTATACCTTCTATCTCATATCCGAAGGAAAAGTGTTTGTTGCTAAGAACAGAACATTTCTTGAGAAAGAGTTTCTCTCGAAAGAATTGAGTGGGAGGACAATAGAGCTTGATGAGGTTATTGAACCTTTACTTCAACCAAAAAGTAGCGAGCGCAGAAAGATGTTTTGATGGAACCTATGACGGTTGAAGAGGAAGTTAATGATGATGATCATGAAGCTTCGGATCAAGCTGCTATTGAACCTCATAGGTCGACAAGGGCGCGTACTACTCCTGAGTGGTACGGCAACCCTATATTGGAGGTCATGTTGTTGGACAACAATGAACCTAAGAGCTACGGAGGAGCAGTGATGGGCCCAGATTCCGAGGAATGGTTAGAGGCCATGAAATCCGAGATGGAATCCATATATGAAAACAAAGTGTGGACTTTGGAAGTATTACCTGAAGGGCGAAAGGTCACTCAGAACAAATGGATCTTTAAGAAGAACATGGATGCGGACGGTAATGTCACCATCTATAAAGCTCGACTTGTGGCAAAGGGTTTTTCACAAGTTCAAGGAGTTGACTACGATGAGACCTTCTCACCCCTAGTGATGCTTAAGTTTGTCAGAATCATGTTGGCAATTGCTGCTTATTTCGACTATGAAATTTGGCAGATGGATGTCAAAACAGCGTTCCTCAACGGTTTCCTGGAGGAAGAGTTGTATATGATGCAACCAGAAGGTTTTGTCGATCCAGAGAATGCTGACAAAGTTTGCGAACTCCAACGATCCATTTATGGGCAGGTGCAAGCATCTCGGAGTTGGAATAAGCGCTTTGATGAGGTGATCAAAGCGTTTTAGTTTATACAAGTTTATGGAGAAGCTTGTATTTACAAGAAAGTGAGTGGGAGCTCTATAGCATTTCTAATATTATATGTGGATGACATATTGCTGATTGGAGACAATATAGAAATGCTAGAAAGCATGAAGGAATATTTGTACAAGAGTTTTTCAATAAAGGACCTAGGAGAAGCTGCTTTCATATTAGGCATTAAGATCTATAGAGATAGATCGAGACACTTAATAGCACTTTCATAGAGCACATACCTTGATAAAGTTTTGAAGAAGTTCAAAACGGATTAGTCCAAGAAGGGGTTCTTGCCTATGTTACAAGGTGTCAAGTTGAGTAAGACTCAATGCCCAGTGACTGCAGAAGATAGAGAAAAGATGAGTGTCATCCCCTATGCTTCAGCCATAGGCTCTATCATGTATGCAATGCTATGCGCAAGACCCGATGTCAGCCTTGCCATAAATATGGCCGAAAGGTTTCAAAGTGATCCTGGAATGGAGCACTGGGCAGCAGTCAAGAATATCCTTAAGTACCTAAAAAGGACTAAGGAAATGTTTCTAATTTATGGAGGTGATGAAGAGCTCGTCATAAAGGGTTACGTCGATGCAAGCTTTGACACTGATCCGGATGACTCTAAGTCGCAAACCGGATACGTATTTATTCTCAACGGGGGAGTGGTAAGCTGGTGCAGTTCCAAGCAAAGCATGGTTGCCGATTCTACATGCGAAGCAGAGTACATTGCAGCCTCGGACACTACTTGGAAAAGGCCTACTAGTGGCGCACCTGTTTTGGCTATTAACGGCGCACTACAGGTGCGCCACTAGCATTACGCCACTAGTAATTAATACTAATGGCGCACCCCTGGTGCGACATTAGTATACCAGATACTAATGGCGCACCAGGTAGTGCGCCATTAGTATATCACACGGTGCGCCATTAGTATGCCTCCCAGGGGGCCATATTTACCTTGTGCTCTGGCTTACTAATGGCGCACTGGTGGATGATGCGCCACTAGTATGCTTACTGCAGTGCGCCACTAAAGTGCAGAGTGGTGCGCCACTAGTATGAATATTAGGGATTTTTTTCTCTTTTCTGATATTTGCATATGTTACAAAACATATTACTGCACAGAATATAGACAGCACAACATATAAACAACAGATTTATCGAATACAATAGAAGATTAGTCTCTGAATAGAATTCATCATATTAGTCTCCGAATTTAAAATAACAAACAAAGTTAGAACATTACAAGTCTCGATATCGCGACTAGCGAGTTTGTCTTCACATTACAAGTCGATATCGATCATCTAAACTACCATCACATACAAGAGAGCTGCGGTCATCACGATGAGCATCATCGCGATGAAACTGGTCTTCATCCAGTTCCTCCAACACTCCCTCCTCTCTCCCGCTAGATAGCGCGCGTATCTAGCTTCCGCCTCCGCCCTAGTGGTGTACCCTTTGTAACTGTTACCGCTGAAATGGTGAACCTGTCTCCGACACTCCTCCCAGTCGTCGTAGACTCTAGGAACCTTACCCTTGTACACGACATACGACCGCATCTCTATGCACTAGCCAAACAAAACGTGAGTAGCAATTCACAGACAATACATAAGCAATATATAAGTATGCAACAAAAGGATCGGAAGAGAAAAGCAACACATTAATAGCACGATTCATGGTCCTACTAATAAATAGCATCGATTACATATAAGTTGAACGACTGTCCAAACCACAGAGACATAAAAGTTCATTAAAATTTAATATTACAACATGAGCCAATCGACATTTCAGAACTACATAGCATCACTCCTTTCGACTCGATTGAGGGACCGGAGCGTGAATGAAGCCGCTGTCTTTCGTGATGGTCATGAAATCGCGGGCATTGTCAGCCTGCATTTGCTCACTGTTGGACGGTTGATATCTGAGGTAGAGCTGCCCCAAGGTACGAAGGACATCTTTATGGATGGTTTCACCAAACTCCGACTGGATGCGATAGAATTCTTGTCTGATGTCCACGTCCTGGATTGCCGACAAGCGTGTGGCCCAATCTTTGAGATTATTTGGTAGCAGAAGGTGATGCTGGTCCCGTACGATCGCCCGCATGTGATGGAGGGCGTAGTAGGCATCCTTCTGACTGCCAGGAGGCTGCTTGACGCAAGGGAACATCGTATTGTGGGTGAACACGTGCTTGCCGTACCTACGAATTGTCCTGCTGAAGGTGCCTCCAGATCTGGCATAGCCGGGGAGAACATCATCAAGAACTTTCATGATATTTGTGTAGTCTTTCTTCGACTGACGGTCCGAGTCGAAATACGTGGCCATGGACTATTTCGGGCTTAAGAGGATGAGTGTGCAATGTGTGTCATTGCACAAAACATGGAATGTTAGAAAAAAAAGAACGATAGAAATCTAAGAAATCATATGTTACGGGGCAGTGAGGGGATGACTTACTCGGGAAAGTAAGGCAGGAGGAAGTTATCCTTATCTGGGTTTGCCAGAATGACGCCTTCGAGGTGTGAACTCGCAACTTGCCGGTCCCCAGCGCTGCCCAAGATCTTGGCACGCATGTAGAATGGGTCGACTATCACGATGTCCAGGGTCTTGTCTCTAATGATCCACATCTCCATACTCAGCGAAAATAGCCGAACGAAGGTGTAGTTCAGCAGATGAAGGTTAAACATAGCGAAGATGTCATCAAACCGTAGGACGATCGTACCCCCGATGGTGCTATCCACAAATCCCTTGCCCTCTGGCACCTTGGCCACGAAAACCGGGTATGCCACATCATTCTCGGAGAGACGCCGCTTCTCCAAAGAAAGAACACTGTCATGTAGACTCCGCATAGCACCGGTTGCGGCATTGAGTAGATTAGTCGGTAGCATCGGCCTACCCGCCACATGCACCCTCCTTGAGATATCCTTAGGTGAAGGTGGCCAGTCCTGAGCACGGATCGTACTCGGTGCCTGCTGGCTCGCACCGCCCTTGTTATTCTTTCTTTTCCGTCCCTTCTTCTTCTGCTGCAATGGGATCGAGTTCTGCTCACAGACCGCCTTCTTGAGTGTGTTGGGGCTGATAATATTTCGCACCTCGGCTATCTGAGGCTCCGTGAAGGCGGCAGCTGGAGGCGTCTCCTGAGAACTGAACGCCAGATGATGCCTGTTGCAATTGGGTTTCTCCGCGGTACCAGCTAGATAGCGGTCATCTTTTGCAGGGTTGGGTTCTTGAGAAGGAGGCCCGAACAATTCGTCACCGTACCCATGTTCGGTAAAGTACTTATCGACGTTGGTAAATGTACCATCGTCGTCGTTGTCCGGATCCTATGCCATATGCATGTCCGGATCCTGTGCCATATGCATGTCCGGCATGTCCGGTAGCGTTGCGGCATTCTTGCCATGGCTTGGCGCCGGCACGACTAGGGGTGTTGTCTTTGGGGTGGTGTCCCCTGCCCCCAAACGAATCTGGCTCTTCGGCCAAAGCAGGGGCCAGCTTACGTAGGCGCTGAGGGTCATCACATCATCTTCATCGGCCCCAGCAGGTCGAATCAGAGGTAACAAGTCATCACAGCCTGGCACGGTGGGTGGCATCGGATTACCGTGGAACACGGGGTTGCCCGGTTGAATGATTCTGCCCTTGGCGACATCGATTAACTCGCCGCCCACGAAGTGCAGGAGAGTGCATGGAACATCGACGGCGCCCTACAAAAACATGTAGGGCGCCAGGGATGCCCAGTCAAAGGCAAGGAGATGAAGTCATCGACCGAGAGGCTTAGTTACCGTGATGGCGTCGAGCTCGGTTAATGTTGAGGCACCGCCAATGGCGGGCGTGCAACTGACGGAGGGGCCGCTTGCTGCCGAGGTGCCGGCCGGCGTACACCCGGGTGCATTAAGCTCCAATGCCCGTGCCGACACCGGAGACACCAATACCGCCTCCGCCAGAGACATCAATGGCGCCGCCTACGCATTGTGCGAGTTGCTGGCCGTGAAGCTGGGAACCGGGAGCGGCCCCTGTTGGCCGCCCACAATCCACCCCCGCAGCCCCTCAAGCAAGGAAGGCATAATGGCGGTGATCGTCGTTCCCAATTGTTGTTGCACTTGCTCTTGGACCATCTCCGGAATCCGCGCCACTTGTGCCTTGAGTTCTTGAACCTTGCGCACCTGGCTTTCCGAGCTAGTCTTTCTCTCCTTTCGCACACCAGCATTATAGTATGACGACCATTTGGTCAACAAGGCTTTGCTGGCCACACGACTAGCTGACCACGGCTTACTGAACTTATCCTTGTTTTTCATTACGTTCAACGCCCTATTTAAATTGTTGTCCCAAGGGCGGCTCTGAGACGACCCCGCGCTACTGCTTTCAGTCTCCTGCGGAAGGAATGTGAACCATTTAGAAATTTGGCTTCATTAATTAGAATGCAACCATATGGAGCTAATTACGCGCGGGTGTATTCATTACCAGAAAACGCTCAAGCGCCTTGGTCTTCGCATCCATGGTAAGCTCCTTTGTTACCGGGTCCACCTTGTACCGGGCCCTGACATAGTTCTTGCTCTGCTTCTCACGGTATTTCTCGAAGGAGCGAGGGAGGCCTTGCTCGGCACGCTCCACGTCCTCCTTGTCCCATATAGGTTCCGCCACTCTGTAACCGCCGGGACCGAGTTGGTGGACCCCTAAGTTCAAGTCCCGCATATCTTTCCCCCACTGACTTGATTCCACGGTTGCGCTGCTCTCGCACTTGATCTTGAACTCCTTGTAGTCATCTTCGCTGATGGAAGGATTTTTCACCTTGATCTTCTCATAACTATCACCTTTGTCAATCATTTTCTTCACCGCGCTTCTCCAAGTAGACAGGGCCATGCTCATCTTCGTGAGGGCGGCACTGTTCACTTTGTTCCCTGAGAGGCGTGTGTTTGCGACGTCACCGGGGAACTTGTATCGTTCGTGCAGCTTTGTGAAGAGGAGGCTACGCAAATTCCCTCGGTCACGATGCCTTAGGTTCTCGGTGTTGATCGAGACGGTGCTCCGGAGAATGCACCCGAGCTGAACCGAGTACCCCTTGACTAATTCTTTGGGCTCCATTGGATGCCCCTTGGAGGACACTTCAGTAAATTCCTCCTTGACGGTGCCGAGCACGTTTGGGCGCCGGTCCTTCCGTTGCCTCTTCGGTTGGCTGCCATCTGTGCGTGCGCTGCCATCATCAGTGGTGGCATCCTCGGCGGCACCATCAGTGGTGTCATCCCCGACGCCACTAGGGGTTGTGGAGTCGGGATCGGTGTCTTCCGCGTCGTCCTCATAGTGGTGAGGTTCTTCCTCCATCTCCTGGGACAGCTCCCAGAATGCCTTGCCCGAACCGCCAGCCTCATCGTTATGGGCCATGTTTCGGTCTAAATAGGAAAAAAGTTTGGTCAAAAAGTTGGTTATTGTTAAGGGCCTACAAAACTGAATTTTGGAAATCTACAGAATGAACAAGCTAAGGGCTGCAAATGCCCGCAAGGCTCCAAGGGTGACGGCATAATGGCTCAGTGTTATTTAAGGGTTGGTTTATGAGGAATTATCATGGTCTCATCATTTAGGGTTTGTTGACACCGAGGCATCCTAAGATAATGCTGCTCAAGATTCAAGGCCGGAAGGAGGGCACGGTCTAGGTATATATGTATACAATAGGTGCATGTGGGCAGAGCATAGTAGGGAGAAAACGACTAGGGGAATTCAAGCCCCGGCCCATGCATTAGTCGCAAGTACCCCATATGTCCTATTTTTAGCGAAGTCATGCTAAAATTCACGGAAAATTTCAGCATGACCTTTGCTGAAAATAGGACATATGGAGTACCCGAATTTGCCGGAACGGAAGTTAATCGACATTCCGGCAAACTCAAGGGCCTCCGGGGTACCTAAATTCAGCATAACCACGCATAGATTAGCAAATGTATAGCAAAATTTCAACTTTTCAGCAATGCAACATTGAGCCTGAACCTTTTTGACACTACAAGCAATGCAGTTTTGACAGTACAAACTTAGCTTCGGTATGGTTTCTGCGCCATTAATTAAATGTGTTTATCTTAATTCACTTGTGCTGTCAATTCCTGCCTCTAGAACCCTAGATACTAATGCTAATGTCGTTGCTGCCTGACCAGACAAGGAGGGGTGCACATAAGGCAAAATCTTGCAGCCCAAATTTACTAATCAGCATTAATCACCTGTAGTTCATTTTCTTTGAATAAACATTCAAGCAGCCTTATGACTCTGTCAACCCTATTTGCCAAATGCTAAGCGCATTTAATTACACAGCTAATAGTACTTCTGCTGCCCCTAATTAATCTAATGCTACAGTGATGAACATTCTACTAGGGGCAGAAAAGAACATACTCTCTTGTCTCTCCTTGGGTAAGATTAACTTAATTAATCTTTTTCTCCCCGCATGGTGAAAAGCGACGGCGACGGACGGCGACGGGGAAGAAACGGACGGCACGGAGACCCCCCGCACGGCGACGGACGGCGACGGGGAAGAGACGGACGGTGCGGAGACCCCCCACGCGGCTACGGACGGCGACGGGGAAGAGACGGACGGCTGGAGACCCCGCGCACGGCGACGGACGGCGACGGGGAAGAGATGGACGACGCGGAGACCCCCCGCGCGGGGACGGACGGCAACGGGGAAGAGACGGACGGTGCGGCGACGGGGAAGAGACAGATGGGTGGGGGCAGCGTAGGAGGGGTGAATAGGCGGTGGTGGAGGGGGGAATCGACAGAAGAGGAGTGGGGAAGCCATCGATTTGGTTGGTGCCGCCTGAGAGAAGCCCTCTCGATCCTAGGGGTGAAGTGAAGCAGACCGAAGATAGCAATGGCGCACCTCCCAAGGGTGCGCCATAAGTATATGGATAGCAATGGCGCATCACGTAGGGGTGCGCCATAAGAATATACATAGCAATGGCGCACCACTGAGGGGTGCGCCATAAGTACATCGATAGCAATGGCGCACCACTAAGGGGTGCGCCATAAGTAAACTTTTTTTAGTTGCGTCTAATATTTTTTCATTTTTTATTTGAAAACATTTATGAATATGAAAATATTTATCAATATGAAAAAACATCATCAAATTTGTTATTTGAAAATATCATCAAATTTGTTATTTGAAAATATTTGAAAAAAAATCATAAAAATTGGTATACCAATGGCCGGCGCACCTCCTAGGGGTGCACCTTCAATATTATTTTTGGATTTTTAGTTTCATTCATTTGTGAATTGATAAAACATTTATGAATATGAAAACATTTATGAATACAATCGAGAAATGAAGGGTACAATTTAAATACAATCGATCTTAGCTAGCTATCTGTTCACAATCTTCTTGCCCTTATTTTTCGCAAATGGAGTTCTTCTTTTGAACGGACGTCCTTTAGGTAGGGTGGTCCTGATTCTTCTTGTGGTGTATGCTGGTACTTCATTGTCGTCGTCATGTTCCATCTTCGAGTCGCCGTACTTGTCGAAGTCTTCCTCGTTGGCGACTCCATCCATTCTGATGATCTTCCTTTTGCCTCTCCTCATGACAACACGACTGGGCTTTGACGGGTCGGTAATGAAGAAGCATTGGTCCACTTGGGAAGCCAGTACCCATGGCTCATTTTTCGCGGTGGCGTTTGCACCCGCTGTCTTGGATTTGGCTTCGGGTATAACCATGGTGGTGAAATACCGGTCTTCTTTTAGGACGCTCTTGGCTTATCTGACACGGAACATCGGGACCTTCTCTCCAGCGTAGCTCTGCTCCCAGATCTCCTCGATCCTTCCGTAGTATCTATCCTTGTCGTTACCGGTGTAGGATTCCATCGTTACCCTGGAGTTCTGATAACCATTGCTCTTCATGTCCTTTCCCTCGGTGTAGAATGTGTAGCCGTTGATATCGTACGCCTCATATGTCATCAGGTTTTGCTCGGCACCCTGTGACAAGGCGAATATGAGTTGTTCTTCCGCGGAATAATCCTCATGTAAAGGGTACGACAGAAGCTTCTTCTTGAACCAACGCGTGAAACATGAGTTGTGCTCTTTGATTATATCTCCGTCCGTCCTCTGTTGGCCTCGGTCATTGTACGTCTTCTCAATAAAGGTTTTGTGCTCTACCACCCAAGGATCGACGACGTCTATGTGTTGTAGCGCGACTAGGTTTGCTCTTTCAAAGTCGGCGAGTCGACCCTAGAGGTCGACATGCATTTCCCGGCGACCCTCACGGTGACCCCATCCAACGAGCCTGCCGAGGTGCCTGTTGACGGGCAGACCAATGGGGTTCTCGATGCCTAGATAATTCGTGCAGTAGGAGATGCACTCTTCGGTCAGAAAGCCCCTGGCTATGCTTCCCTCTGGACGTGACATGTTGCGAACGTATCCTTTGATGACACCATTCATCCTTTCGAACGGAATCATGCTGTGCAGGAACGTCGGCCCGAGTTGTATGATATCCTCCACGATATGGACCAGCAGATGCACCATAACGTCGAAGAATGCGGGCGGGAAGTACATCTCAAGCTCGCATAGTATCACCATGATCTCTTCCTATAGCCTTCTGAGTTGCCTCAAGCCAACCGACTTCCGAGAGATGACGTCAAAAAAGTTGCATAGGACAAATAGTGTTTCACGGACGTGCGCGTCCATGATCCCACGGATTGCGACTGGAAGTATCTGCGTCATCAGCACGTGACAGTCGGGAGACTTCATCCCGTTGAACTTCTACTTCGCTGAGTCTAGGTATCTACTTATCTTCCCCGCGTAACCATAAGGAAGTTTTACTCCTACGAGGCAGGTGAAAACTAATCGATCTCCTCCTGACTTAGAGTGAAGCACGCGGGAGGGAAGTCATTTCCAGTCTTCTTGGCCTTTTTGCCTTTGCGACGACTTTCCGTGTCCTGCTTCGCCTCATCATCATCATCATCATCATTATTAGCGTGAAGCTCCTCCCTGATGCCCATTGATTTCAAGTCTGCCCTTGCTTTCGGCCCATCTTTGGTCCTCTCTAGCATGTTGAGCAGGGTACCAAGCAGACTCTCGCACACGTTCTTCGTTATATGCATGACATCAAGGCTGTGAGGCACACGGAGGATGTTCCAGTACGGCAAGTCCCAGAAAACAGACCTCGTTTTCCATACCTTCAGCAGCGGCTCTGGCGCCTTTTGCTTCTTTCCCGGCTCTGGCGCCTTTCCCGGCGGTGGGTACTCTTTCCAATTTTTCAACAGCTTATCTATTTCCTCGCCGCTCCTCGTACGCGGGCGTCTTCGGGGTTCGGTTTCACCATCGAACAGATCCTTGCACTTTCTCCATGAGTCATCATCGCGAAGCCACCTTCGATGTCCCATGAACACGGTTTCTGAAGACCCGGGATCTCTATCTGGTTGGCGATACGTTGTGTCATCCATGCACCTGACGCATCCAGAAAATCCGTGGACCACCTGCCCCGCGACATATCCGTAACCGAGATAGTCGTGCACCGTCGTGAGCAGTGCGGCTCTCATAGGGAAATAATCTTTCTCTGCGGCGTCCCACGTATTTGCTGGCGTTTTCCACAGCGTGTCTAGCTCCTCTTTCAGCAGCCCCAGATACAGATTGATGTCGTTCCCTATTTGTTTCGGCCCTTCAATTAGCATACTCATGTGAATGTACTTCCTCTTCATGCACAACCAGGGGGGAAGGTTGTACATCCACACAAACATAGGCCAGGTGCTATGTGTGCTTCTTTGGCTGCCAAACGGATTGACTCCATCGGTGCTCGCGCCCAGCACGATGTTCCTTTGATCGTTCCCAAATTCTGGGTGTTCGAAGTTCAACGCTTGCCACTGGATCGCATCCTTAGTGTGACTCAGCATCTTCTCTTTTTTATTTATCTCCGGATCATTTGTGTCATCTTCTCACTTCTTCTCCTCCCTATCTGCGTGCCAACGTAGGAGCTTCGCTACCTTAGGGTCCGCGAAATACCGCTCCAGACGAGGAGTGATTGGAAAGTACCACACCACTTTTCGAGGAGCTTTCTTCCTCTTCTTGTATCGAGTGACGCCGCACACCGGACATATGGTAGACTCCGCGTGCTCGTCCCAATAAATGATGCAATTGTTCATGCACACATGGTATTTCACGTGCAGTAAATCCGGAGGACACACAATTTTCTTCGCCCCTCGAAACTGGTCGGGCACTTGTTCCCCTTGGGAAGACGTTCATGCCAGAATGACATGTTCTCGTCGAAGCATGCGTCGGTCATTTTGTGTTTGACCTTCATCTCCAGAGACATGAGCGTTACTTTTAGGCGGGTATCCTCGGGCCTACATCCTTCATACAATGGAGTAACCATGTCTATCTCCAGTTGATCAAGCTTGGCTTTCTCTCGGGTGGCAGCTCTTGCGTTATCCATCTGCTTGAGAAGCATCTCTTGAATATGAGGGTCCTGCACCCAGCCCATCAATGGTCCATCGTCGTCTGGTCCGGCATCTTCATCTTCATGATCATGCCCTTCGTCTGCTCCGGCATCTTCCTCATCATCATGTCCGGCATCTTCTACATGATGACTCTGTACTGCATCTACTTTGTGATCATGTCCTGGAGATTCTTCGTCTTCTCGCCCGCCCTCGCCGCGGTTGTCTTGCTCATGCCCTTCGTCATTTCTTGCCCGGCCCCCATGGACGACTTCATTATCATCTTCATCACCTTGCCACCGATAGCCATGCATGAAACCACGCAAGAGCAGGTGGTCCCGCACCTGTACGGAATCCGGGTCCATAAGGCTCCTCAGCTTGCATCTTCGACACGGACATCTTATCTCCGTCTTGTTCTTTTGAGGCATCTCAGCCTTCACGGAGCTCCAAAACCTATTCACGATGCCTTCGGTCATCGTGCGGACCATGGTCGCCTGCGGGGTAGAGCAAAACAATATTTTAGAACCAAGAAAAAATTTGGCATGACTTTGCCTAAAAAAAGGACCAAAAAGAATGCATAGTGCCAAATTCTCGCCGAAACGGAAATGAATCAACATTCCGGCAAAATATTGGCAACTATAGCATTTCAAATACCGGTACCTGCAAACACAAACATATATGCAACACCACAAACATATGCAACACCACAACCATACATAGCTCTACCTAGGCCATAAAAAGTGCATGTGCACGTTGTTGGAGGGAGAAAAAAGTAGATCTACAACATAAAGAAAGCTTTCCCCTTACTTACCTATCAAAAAAAGGTAATTTAACCACTTAATTTGGATGAATCTATGGTGCAAATGAGGTGAGGAGGAGGAGGCAGCCGAGACAAGCTTGGAGGAGGAGGTGGAGAGAATGAAGTGGGGAAAGTGAGTGTGGTAGGTGGCTGTCCAAAATATCTAGCTGGTCGCAGGTTACTAATGGCGCACCACCTACAAATGCGCCATTAGTAACCCTGGTTACTAATGGCGCACAAGTTAGGTGGTGCGCCATTATGTTTTGCAAAAATAAAAAATAAAAAAATGTTAGTAGTGGCGCACCGCGTGTGTGGTGCGCCATTACTAGTTTGAACTAATAATGGCGCACTATACACTGGTGCGCCATTACTAGTTATGAAAAAAAAGTAAAAAAAAATTGTTAGTAGTGGCGCACCGGGTGAGTGGTGCGCCATTACTACTTATAACTACTAATGGCGCACTGTGCCCTGGTGCGCCATTACTAGTTTTGGAAAAATAATAAAAAAGAAAGTTTGTTACTAGTGGGGCACCGTGGGTGTGGTGCGCCATTAGTGTCCATCACACTAATGGCGCACCAACACATGGTTCGCCACTTCTATATAGTAGTGGCGCACCACATGTGTGGTGCGCCATTAATGTCCATATTATCTATAGCCCTTTTCCTAGTAGTGGGAGGAGGGAAAGGAAGGTGTCTGGATGAAGCCGTTCATGACAGATCTTGGAGTGGTGCCCAGTGCACTGAATCCAATGAATCTGTTCTGTGACAACACTCGTGCCATTGCTCTAGCCAAGGAACCAAGGTTTCACAAGAGGACCAGACACATAAAGCGACGCTGCAACTCCATATGTGATTACATCAAGGAAAAGGACATAAATATTTGCAAAGAACATAAATATCTTCCAAGGGCTAAACATGATCAACACAAGAACTGCATGGGCGTTCGATTCATTACAATGTAAATCACATAGTGATGTGAACTAGATTATTGACTCTATTGCAAGTGGGAGACTGTTGGAAATATGCCCTAGAGGCAATAAATAAAGTTTTTATTATTATATTTCCTTGTTCATGATAATCATTTATTATCCATGCTATAATTGTATTGATTGGAAACACATTACATGTGTGGGTAAATAGACAACAATTTGTCCCTAGTATGCCTCTAGTGAACTAGCTCGTTCATCAAAGATGGTCAAGGTTTCCTAGCCATTGACATGTGATGTCATTTCAAAATAGGACCACATCAATAGGAGAATGACGTGATGGACAAGACCCAAATTACAAACGTAGCATATGATTGTGTCAGTTTATTGCCACTGTTTTCTACATGTCAAGTATATGTTCCTATGACCATGAGATCATGTAACTCACTGACACCGGAAGAGTGCCTTGTGTGAATCAAACGTTGCAACGTAACTGGGTGACTATAAAGGTGCTCTTCAGGTATCTTTGAAGGTGTCTGTTGAGTTGGCATGGATCAAGACTGGGATTTGTTACTCTGTGTGACGGAGAGGTATCTCAGGGCCCACTCGGTAATGCAACATCACACTAAGCCTTACAAGCAATGTGACTAAGTGTTCGTCACAGGATCTTGTATTACCGAACGAGTAAAGAGACTTGCCGGCAACGAGGTTGAATGAGGTATGGAGATACCGACGATCGAATCTCGGGCAAGTAACATACCGAAGAACATAGGGAACATCATACGGGATTAACTGAATCCTTGACATAGAGGTTCGACCGTTAAAGATCTTCATAGAATATGTAGGAACCAATATGGGCATCCAGGTCCCGCTATTGGTTACTGACTGTAGAGGTGTCTCGGTCATGTCTACATAGTTCTCGAACCCGCAGGGTCCGCACACTTAAGGTATGGTGACGTTTCGGTAGTATAGAGTTATGCATGGTGGTGACCGAATGTTGTTCGGAGTTCCATATGAGATGCCGGATGTCACAAGGAGCTCCGGAATTGTCTGGAGGTAAAGATTCATATATAGGAAGTCCTATTTTGGTCGCCGGAAAAGATTTGGGCTCATCGGTAGTGTACCGGGAGTGTTGGTAGTGTATCGGAAGACCATCGGGAGGGGTATTTCGACCCAAGAGGCTACATGGGCTGTGGGAGAGTGAATAACAGACCCTAGTGGGCTGGTGGAAGTCCCACACAAGTCCCATGCGTCTGGGAGAGATAACCCAAAGAGAAAAAGGTGGAAAAAAAGGCAAAATTGGGAGGAATCCTAGTCCTACTAGGATTGGAGGAGGCCTCCTCTCCTCCTTGATTCGGCCGAACCAAGGGCTGTCCCCTTGAGGGACAAGCCTCCTCCTCTCTTCCTCCTATGTATACTAGAGGTTTTAGGGTTTTTTCACTAGATTTTCAGCCACGTGCTACCCGTTCCTCTAGTGCATAGTTTCTCCTCTAGATCAGATTTCTGCAGTGCTTAGGCGAAGCCCTGCCGGAATAGCTCCACCACCATCGCCTTAGCACCGTCACGTTGTCGAAGAACTCGTCTACCTCTCCACTACCTCTTTCTGGATCAAGAAGGCGGAGATCGTTATCAAGCTGTACGGGTGCTGAACGGGGAGGTGCCATCCGTTCGATGCTTGATCGGGACGGATCATGATTGCATCGCGGGATGCTCGGCGATTTGGAACGCGAAGACGTTCGACTACACCAACCGCGTTTCTTAACGCTGCCCACTTAGCGATCTACAAGGGTATGTAGATCCACTCTCCCTCTTTTAGATGCTCATCACCATGGATAGGTCTTGCATGAACGTAGGAAATTTTTTTTTCCCATGCGACGTTCCCCAACAGCGCGCCCCCGCTGGAAACAGCTTGCCGGTGGACTCTGCATTCGCCCCCAGTAGTGCCTCGCGCGCTTCAGCCAGCGGACTCCGCATGCGCGACCGACGTCCTTGACGCCACCTTCTACTTCAACAGTAGCAAAGACCCTCCGCCCAACTCTTCGAGTCGCTTAGAGGCTCGGAGGCTACATCCAGCGGGTGTGCTGACGCGCCCCCGCTGGAAGCATGTTGCGGTGTCCTCAACCCGCGATCGACCAACAATGACAACTTCTGCAACATCAACAACTTCTATGACATCAACGACTCTTGCAGCTCCAACGCAAAAACCATCTGCTCGAATCTCCAAGTCACCCGGAGGCTCAAAGGCTACTGTCGGGGGGGATTACCGCCGGGTAGGCTCAAGAAGACGACTCGACATTTTAAAACATCAGGGAAGCCACCCCCGGTATTCCACACCCAATGAACCAACAAGACAAACGAAGAAGCAAAGACAAAGCTGCGGCCAGGTTGACTACTCCCGGCCGGCATCGCCCTGCTGGCTCCTCCCGGATGGTCCTCCAAGCTAGCTACTCCCGGCTAGCTCCTCCCGGCTAGCTACTCCCGATTGGCTCCGCCCAGCTTGCTCCTCCCGGCCGGCTCCTCCCGACTAGCTCTCCATGCTGGCTACTCCCGGCAGGTGACACCCGGATGGCTACGCCTGGCCGACTCCTCTTGGCTGGCTCCTCCTGGCCGGCTCCTCCTGGCCGACTCCTCTTGGATGGCTCCTCCAGGGTGGCTCCACCTGACCGGCTCTACCTGGCCGGTTCCTCCTGGTCGGCTCCACCTGTCCGGCTCCTCCCGCTGGCTACCTGGAGTCAACTACGGTGTCCCATGGGACACGCATGGACAAGGCGACCATACCCCGTACTGTTGGCGAATAGTCGGATGCTATACGCAGGACATCATCTATAGTGTACTTGTACCCTGAACACTATTTTATAAAGCGTCCAGGGACAAGCTAGCATGTGCACCACATCACACACCCAGCTTGGTGCGTAAGCAACAAAAGTTAGCTTACAAACCAAGCACGCACCCATGCGATCATGCCTATATAAAGGGGTCGTGCCCACTCACATAGGCAAGGGGATTGACGAGAGCTCAAGGCCCCCAATGCCACACTCTCTTATGCACACACATATATAATACGGTGAGCTCGCATGTACTACTATCTCCTCTAATACATCTCGAGGAGCAACCATGTACTAGATATCCTACATATATACAAATATGCAGGAGTAGGTGTATTATCTCTCTGGAGAGCCCCAACCTGGGTAAACACCGCATGCTACTACCCTATCCCATCCCAGATCTTCCACGGCAGCCTTCCTCTCACCTCAATTAGCCTACCCATGGCATTTGTCGTGATAAAACAATGACAACGTTCAATACTAACCAAGGCTAACCCGTGCAGGACAAGGCATCCGCTTCTCTTTTTGGCTTGTAAACAAGTTTACCCCCCCCCCCCCATTTAAATAAAGATTTGGGTTTCTCGGATTTTGCAAAGTTTCCTCGGTTTTCTACCTTCTTTCAAGCAGAACACGCCCAACATTCCCTTCTTGCACGTCATGCAAGCGGGGGCTAGAGTCCAACTTAAGGTGCCAGAAACCTAAGGTATGGCCACGGGGCCACATGCTTGACCTTGTGTACATCACCTTGCCAAAGCCCTTGTTGCCTAATCTCCTCGCGCAGCACACATAAGCAAACAAATGAGTGTGCACCAAGTCCCTAGGATGAAACACCCTATGTAGGGTTGGTCCTACCCGGACAATATGGACCGGCCTACTAATGACAACAAAGCCTCGTGCAAAGGCGACATTAGAGGAAGTCATGCAAAAGCATAAGCACTCACTGCAGGAGCATAGAGTTTAAAGCAAAATGATGGCCTCGTGTCTTACCAGGATCACTAACTGGTACCAACTGGAGGATCAAGAGGAGGCCTATGGAGACACACTGCTTTTACCGTCATCGTCCCCTTCGCACCCCTCATACCCTCCATTGTCTTAAGCTACCGAGCGCTCCTTGGGCCCCTCCTGGTCTTTGCAACTGTTAGGGGCGGAATACGCTCTCAAGGTTATCCCGAGATCTACCACTGCTTCCCCAAGGGCGCCAAGGACCGCATCAGGAATAGGGGCCATGAGGGCCTCAAAGTCGAAGCCGGTCTCGAGGTGAAGGAGATAGCTGAAGACGTGTGTCAGTGCCTTGTCGGTGCACTCGTACAGGGATACCCAGTGCCCTTGACATATGCACAGGTGGTAGAAGTAGAGAACCCGCCAGCAGTCAAGACAAGACTCCCGCAAGCTCGACATGGCAGCACAAGCCTGGACTGCTTCGTGCCAAGCACGTCCTCGACGCTTGCTAGGGACCAAGACACACATGCTTCCTAGACGACCCGGCAGGCCATTCGTCGACAGGCATGAGCAAGCCAGCCACCGCTCCACAACATTGCTTCGCCCGTCACATATCGATGTGGTGTCGAGCCCTCAGGCAGTTAATCAGTTCTCGCTTAGCACATGGCGACACGTCGAAGGGAAGTTATGCTCAATCGACACCCGCCCTGTAGTGTGTCAAGTTCTTAAGCAACGATCAGCCAAGCGGTGGCCATTGCTTGCCGGGGATGCACCCCCAAGCTCAACCTAGACAGGTAATCATGGTATTTTGTCCTAAGTGTTGAGTTAGGTATGATAGCTCTGCTTATCTATCTAATCCATAGATAATGTCTGTTTTCCATTGTGGTGACCCCTTGCACTATAAAAGGAGGCCCAAGGCTACCAAGGTCAAGGTTGGAATTCATACCCCCGAATACTTGCACTAACGTAGCCGCTCCTTCCCGGCAGCAACCTTTGCTAGGGCTACGTGCTCTGTGTTCTTCATGTTCCCCCAATCAATTCATCAAAAAGCAGGAGTAGGGTTTTATGCTTAGAGGCGGCCCAAACTTGGGTAAAATGCATGTGTCCTGATCGTTGCACCGTCTCATGATCCCCGCTCTTCGTGCAACATGACCCCCTATAGAACAACAAGGGATACCTGATCCCATAGGTGATCGTGAGCATCCGTGCCCCTACATATTTGGCGCGCTAGCTAGGGGGCATGCATCGCTTGCGTGAATCCGAGTTCACGGACGACGAATCGATCTTCATCATCATCTTCTTCAAGAATGGCCCCGAAGAAGAAGCCTAGCGCGGCTGCGCATCCTTCCACTTCAAGGGCACCCTCACACGTGGACGCCGAAACTGTAAGCGCCGCAGCAGCTAGGAGTGAGGCAGGCATCATGGACGATGCGATCGGCGTAGGCGGCGTGCCCTTCCACCCCATCGCAGCCAGGGATGAGCAACAACAACATCAGCATGGCGGGTCCGGCCTCGACACCACGGGCGGAGGCGACATCCGTTCGTCACCTCCTCGTCGCCTGGATGGCCGAAGCCGCCCTAGCGGCGTTCAGTATGGTGCGTATCATGACCCTCCGCCCACACCCGTCACCAGCGAGATCATTAGGCACGCACCCCGTTTGGAGCAAGACAGAGTGCCCAGCGGAGCTGTGGCCCCACTAGATTGACATGCTACCCACTAGAAAACTCCAGCAAGTGGCGCGCGGCATTACGGCGCAGCGACATTTCTCTTGGTCCTACCAAGAGTCGAGCAACGTCGCCGTCCGCGTCTTTTGCCATGCTGGATACCACAGAGGGCCCCATAGCGCGGGTCCAGATGCTGCTCAATTTCGTGCCAACGACGGACAAGATGGATGAATGGAGAGCCACCATTCAGAGTCCGATTTCCTTTGTTGAGGCCTACAAGACCTGGCATGCAGAGCTGTTGCTATATTCGCGAACAGTTTTGATAGCCTGGGGCGGTGAGCGCGTTGAAGGGGCCACCCTGACGGTGCAATCCCCTCAGCAACCACAGGCCTAGAGGATGCCACGGCAAACTTCACGTGTTGATGACCGTGATGAGGCATCCATTGTCTCGTCCGGCCCACACGACCACCAAGATCAACGGTGTGTGCTTGAAGATTGGCAGAAGGAAGATGCGCACATCACTATCAAGCGATGGCGGGAAGCACACCATTAATCCGACACGTGCAACGGTCCAGATGTCGGTGACCCCACACCTAGTGTGGGTGGGTACCTTCCTTACAAGGTTGGTTACCTTGCCTTCACTAGCAAGCTGCGATGGGTCCACTGGCCACTGTCCCAAGATTTCAAGCCTAAGCTACCGGAGAAATACGACGGGAAGTTGAACCCCGCAGAGTTCTTGGGCATTTACATGATAGTTATTCAATCCACGGGAGGAAGAGATTGAAGGTGCTCGCTAGTTACTTCCCTTTGGCGCTCAAGCCAAACGTGAGGTCATGGCTGATGCACCTGCCAAACAACTCCATTTCCTCTCGGGATGATCTATGCAACGAGATCGTTGGCGCCTTCACCGGTGGCCATCAGGAACCGGGCCAGCCCAGCGACCTCCAAGTCCTCTAGCAAAAGGAGGGGGAGACCTTGAGTAAGTATATCCAGAGATTCAGCTGGGTGCACCGCAACATTCCGGAGATCCATCTGGTAATGGTGATTGTCGCATTCCACTCAAACATGCAACATAGGAGGATGCAAGCCAAGATGAATGTCAAGCTCCCAAAGACTATGAACGAGCTTTACACCTTGGTGGATAAGTGTGCTCGAGCTGAAGAAGGGAGACGACTCCCCGGGTAAGAGGTCGGCATCGAAGTGGAATCTAATGATGACAACGATGCCCCCGAGCCAAAGGGAAGGAAGAGGAAGAGCAAAAACAATCGTAAGGGAAAAGCAGTGATGGCTGTTAAGAGCTCCGGAGACCTTAGTTTAGGCAAAAAGGCAAAAGCCGAAGCCTTGCCAAGGGAGCTGCCGAGTGCACTGATCGCCGGGAGGCTGCTGTCGCTGAGAAGGTCAGGAAGTCCGACAGGACATAATGCAAAATCCACCATACCAAGGGCCATGATCTCCTAGAATGCTGACAGGTCGAGCAACTTGTTGAGAAACAGAGGGCCGAGTACGAGAAATGTGACAAAGAAAAAGGCCAGGACGATGTTGCCGAGAAGAAAGAGAAAGATGATGCGAGTGAGGACGATGATTATGATGAGTATTCTAGTGACAGGGAGTTCCAGAAGGCAACTGATGTCATGTGCATCGATATAGGCGCATCTTTGCACTCCTCTCACCACCAACTCAAGCAATGGGTACGCGAGGTCAACGTTGTAGAACTATCTACATTATCCAAGAAGCCACTCAGATGGTCCCGCATGCCTATCAGTATTGACAAAGAGGATCATCCTGACCGTACCACTACGGTTGGATATTTGCCATTGTTGGTTACCCCAACAATCTGCAAGCTCTCAAGGTGTCGAAGATGTTAGTTGACAATGGGGTCGGAGTGAACTTGAAGTCTCCAAAAGTGGCTGAGAAATTGCAGATCCTTCACGAAGAGCTCGAAGTCACGGGTACATTCCAAGGGATCAGCCCCGCCAGGAACCGACCTAAGGGAAAGATCACTTTGCCCGTGGCATTTGGCGGGGAGTTGAACTTCCGAATAGAAAGGATAGTATTTGATGTCGCCGAGATCCCACTACCTTACAACAGAATCCTCAGACGCCCAGATCTAGTAAGGTTCATGGTGGCATCCCACTATGCCTACAACACTTTGAAAATGCCACGGCCCATTGGAGTCATTCCATTCCATCCGACAAGAAGAACACATTTATTTGCGTGGACCAGATGTATCGCGATGCGGTAGCAGCTGAAACCACAGAAATCCAAGCTCCCGCCAAGGATACAAAGAAAATGAAGAAGGCTGGCGGGAACACCGGCAAGGAATCCTGGAAGCGCGCCTCTTCGGAGTATGCCGCACCCGACGATGACCTATCGGAGAGCTCCGCCAGCAGGAAGACCAAGGCCACCTATCTTGAGAGAGGAAAGTCCTGGCAAGGGAGGACAGCACTGGTGGTACCTTTACCATCAATGCTACTCTTACTGACAAATAGGAAAGCGTTCTCGTTGCCTTCCTGCAGGATAATCTCGATGTGTTTGCCTGGCAACCATCTGACATCCCCAGTGTTCCCAAGGAGGCAATCGAGCACCACCTTGTTGTCTGCCCTCATGCCTGGCCCGTAAAGCAAAAGGTAAGGAAACAGGCCTTGGAGCGGCAATAGTTCATTGCCGAGGAAATTAAGAACATTGCAGCAGTAGATTTGGTCACATGAGTGCTACATCCAACTTGGATGTCATACCCAGTGGTGGTGCGGAAGGCAAATGGGAAATAGAGGCTTTGCATAGACTTCACCGACTTGAACAAAGCTTTCCCGAAGGATCCTTTCCCCTTGCCACGCATAGATCAAATAGTTGATTCCGCCTCAAGATGTGACTTGCTCTCCTTTTAGGATGCTTACTTCGGCTACTACCAGATATTTATGCACAATGAAGATGAGGAGAAGACCACATTTATAACTCCACATGGCATGTTCTACTTCGTACATATGCCCTTCGGCTCAAAAAGTGGTGGGTCAACTTTTGCCAGGGCTGTTCAAATCAGTTCCAAACCTCAGCTGCATAGAAATGTGGAAGCCTATATATGGATGACATCGTGGTCAAAACCAAGGACGAGGCCACTCTCATACAAGATCTGGAGCAGACTTCCGCAAACTTGCGTGAGATCAACCTGAAGCTCAACCCTGAAATATGTGTGTTCGGTGTCCCATCCGGCAAGTTGCTTGGGTTCTTCGTATCTCTGTGAGGAATAGAATTCAATCCCGACAAGATCAAGGCGATTGAGAAGATATAGGCACCCAAAACCATCAAGGATATCAGACGCCTGACCTGATGCATTGCCGCATCGAGTAGGTTCATCTCTAAGTCCGCTGAGCGCGCCTTGCCGTTCTTCAAAATCCCGAAGAAGGCTGGCCTGATGAAGTGGACCATGGAGGCAGATGCAACACTACAAGACATAAAGAAATACGTGTCCTCTGCTCCCACCTTGGTCGCTCCTAAACCGCAAGAGTCGTTGCTGCTATATTTAGCGGCAACGAATCAAGTGGTTAGTGCAGCGCTGGTGGCGCGGCGAGGGTGGAAGAAGATTCGATGGCTACTGCTGATGCTTCCAGGGGCAAGAAGGAAACATCCACGACAGGGCTCGATGCTGGTCAAGGGGGGTCTCATCAAGTGGTTGACCATGGATCCAAGGGAGAGGCGAAGAAGAAAATGGTGCAACGACCAATGTACTTTGTCAGTTCCCTGTTGCAGGGGGATAGGTCAAGGTACTCTGGGGTACAAAAGCTGATATTTGGACTCTTCATGGCCTCGAGGAAGCTGCGCCACTACTTACAAACCCATGAGATAACAGTTGTCACCCGTTTCCCATTGCAACACATACTGAGGAACCCCGAAGCCACTGGCTGTATAGTTTAGTGGGCACTGGAGTTGTCAAGCTTCAGATTAAAGTATGAGAGCACTTCCACTATTAAAATCAGAGCCCTGGCAGAGTTCATTGTAGAATGGACACCCACACAAGATGACGAAGCCCCGGACAAATTCCTCCCCGGCAAGGAAGCACCGAAGGATTGGATCATGTCATTTGACGATGCTTTCTCACTCTAGGGGGCTGGAGCAGGCGTGCTCCTCGTGGCCCCGACTGGAGAGCACCTCAAGTATGTCATCCAAATGCACTTTCCCTAGGAGGAGGCCACCAACAAGAACGCTGAGTATGAGGGACTCCTTGCTAGACTCAGAATCGCGGTAGAGTTGCGGATAAAGAGGCTGATCGTCCGAGGGGACTCTCAACTTGTGGTAAAGCAAGTCAAAAAGGATTACCAAAGCCCACTGATGGAAGCCTATGTGGAGGAAGTGAGGAAATTGGAGGAGCACTTCGATGGGTTGCAAGAAGAACATGTGCCACGAGCAAAGAACAACATTGTTGATCACCTATCGAAGTGCGCTGCGCAGAAGCTTCCTGTGGAACCAAGGACTTTTGTTCTCCGCCTCACCCAACCATTGGTGTCCCTGTCTGCGATTTCTAAAAAGAGAAGGAAGCTGAACTCTAGCAAGAATTTCCCGGAAGAGCTTCCCAAAGCCACTGGTAGAGATGCTACCGGGGGGAATCCCGTTCTGGTTAGCAATGAAGCTCCCTCCCACGAGACCTCAGGGTCTAGCGGTTGAGGCAAGGCTCCTAGAGATGAGGAGATACCTTCAGTCCTTGTTGTCGAGCCGCAGGCTCCAACCTGGGCGCAACACATAGTCAGTTTCCTGCAAACAGGAGAACTCCCTCGAAGAGCAAGAAGAATCCGAAAGAGTAGCCCATTGGTCAAGTATGTACCAGTTTGTCGATGACACCTTGTACGGAACACAACCGAACGACATGAAATGGAGGTGTATCTGCCAGGAGGATGGACTAAAGCTGTTGGTGGGGATTCACGGAGGAGTATGTGGTTCCCACATTGGATCAAGGGCCCTTGCTGGGAAGTTTTTCGATAGGGTTTCTATTGGCCCACTGCCCTCAAGGATGCTACTGAGCTGGTCACCAAGTGTAAAGCCTGCCAGTTCCATTCCAAGATAATCCATCAACTAGCGCAAGCCCTGCAAACAATCCCTCTATCCTAGCCATTCTTGGTCTGTGGGCTCGATATCTTGGGCCCCTTTCCTCGTGCTGTCGGGGGCTTTGAGTTCTTGTTCGTGGCAACCGACAAGTTCACAAAGTGGCCAGAGATGGAACCCATGAGAAAGGTGACCGTACAATCAGCTATCAAGTTCGTGAAAGGGCTGGTGTACCATTTTGGAGTACCTAACAGAGTGATCACTGGCAACGCTAACCAATTCACTAGCCGTGCCTTCATTCAATATATCCAAAACCTTAGAAGCAACGTATCCTTCGCCTCTGTCTCTCACCCAAGGAGCAACGGTCAAGTCGAGAGGATGAATGCGGAAGTGCTGCGTGGGCTCAAAACAAGGACTTTCGATAAGTTGCGGAAAAGCGGCAGGCGATGGATAGATGAGTTGCCAATGGTTCTTTCGTCCCTCAAAATGACACCGAATCAAGCTACCGGGGAGATTCCCTTCTCCCTAGTGTATGGGGCGGAAGCAGTGCTCCCCACGGAACTCATATACGGGTCACCTCAAGTGCTTGCCTATGACGAAGTAGAGCAACAACAGGTGCAGCATGACGATGCCGTGATCCTCAAGGAAGACCATCTCCGGGATGCTTTGCGTGCCGCATGTTACCAGCAAGATTTGTGCCGCTACCATAGCCACAAAGTTCATGCCTGGAGCCTTGAGGAAGGAGACCTTATCCTTCGGCTGTTGGGTTCTATCGTAAGCGCATCGCATGCCAATTAAAATTTTCCTACATGCAGAACATCCAAGTACTTGCTACGGAGATGGATCACAGATTGTTACCACAAGACGCACATTGCCGTGTAGGAGAAGTAGAGTTGGGGCAGCGTGTTCGTGTGGTCTATCTCCTCCTCGTTAGATCTCCCTTGAACAGTCATTCCGATCTCCCTCAAACAGCCGATCGTCGGATCCCACGTACAGGATCGCCGGAGCGGCGCAAGTGCACAGCCTCTAATGGTATCCACGCGTGCAGGAGGAGCACTCGTGTGGTAGACTGCTAGGTCCGATCACATAGTCGGTGCGGCGAGTGGAGGTGGCTAGTTGCAACTCATGCAAAACCCTAATGACGGCGCTGAAGCGATCAACCGGATGGGTGTCCCGCACCTCCACTATATATAGGCATCCGTCACGGGCTCAACTCTTGGGCCTCGCAGGGATCCTAAAGCCCACGTGTTCCTTCCCTTAAGTGCGACCCCTTAGCTTCACGTTCACTTGGTCGTAAGTCAGATCACATCCGACTCGACCAGTCGTTAGCGGCCTCTAGCAAAGTGTGCCGACTCCAAGTGTCTGATGAAGCTGGTTAGGCGAACCTGTACTTCACACTTCCATTCCCTTTGCCACACGATATATGTTGTCGTGCACAAGGAGACATGGTCATCCTTCTTGATGCAAGACCTCTTTCTCGTTTTGGTGAATCCGACCAACATTCGGATTATCTCATAATCATCATCGCATGGCCATGCTTATCAAACTCCTGGCTCATGTACTCACCTCCATGATGTGATCGTAGAAGTTTTATCGCCTTGCCGAGATGATTTTCATCCTCATTCTAAAACTCTTTGAACTTTTCAAAAGTTTCCGACTCGTGCCTCATCAAATAGATATATCCATATCTAGTCAAGTCGTCGGTAAAAGTCACGAAGTACTGATAGACACCTCTAGCCATTGTGCTCATTTGACCACACACATCACTGTGTATAAGCTCCAACAACTCGGATGCCCCTTCACAACTCTTTGCAAAAGGAGACTTAGTCATCTTGCCTAGCAAGCATGATTCGCATGTCTCGAACGACCCAAAATTGGATGAAGTTCGGAGTCCATCATCATGGAGATTCTTCATGCGTTTCAGACTAATGTGTCCAAGCCGGCATTGCCATAAGTATGTCGGATTTATCTCATTAGGCTTATGCCTCTTGACATTCACATTATAGACTGGCTCTGTTTCTAGATTCAAAATAAATAACCCATCTACAACGGGTGCATAGCCATGGAACATTCCATTCAAATAAACTGAACAACCATTGTCGTTTACATTGAATTCGTAACCTTGACTCATCAAGCATGAGGCAGAAATATTGTTCCAACTAAGTGCAGGAATGTAATAAAAATTATTCAATTCCAAAATAATTCCAGAAGGAAGCTTGAGCTGCATCGTGCCGACCTCCAATGCAGCAACTCTTGCTTTGTTGCCAACCCTGATGTCAATCTGCCCTTGTGCCACACGCCTAGTTCTTACCAGCCCTTGCATCGAGTTGCAAATATGAACTACCGATCCGGTATCAAATACCCAAGAGCTACTAGGTATGTCAGTAAGGTAAATGTCTATAACATATGTAACAAGTGTACCTTTCCCTAAAGAGGCATCTCCAACCTTCTTTCCGTGCTTAGCAAGCCACTTGCTATAGTTCCTCTTCCAGTGACCAGCTTCCTTGCACTAAAAATAAATGGTCTCTAAGTTCGGTCCGGACTTTGGCTCAGCGGTAGAGACGGCCTTTTCCGATCCCTTTGCCTTACCCTTTTTCTTGGACCAACTCTTCTTGAACTTTGCCAAGTTCTGCACCATCAACACTTGATGCGTGCCTTTCTTAATATCTTGCTCTGCCACCTTGAGCATCCCATGCAATTCAGTGAGCTTCTTATCCATGCCATGCATACGATAGTTCGTGACGAACGTCCCATAGCTAGGTGGAAGAGAACCTAAAATTGCATCCATGGACAGCTCGTCCCCAAGTGGGAAGCCTATCCAATCCAAAGCTTGCATGTACCCGATCATCTTGATCACATGCGGGCTCAGTAGATCACCCTCCTTCAGCTAACAATCCGTCAAGGACTGCCAGGCGTTGAACCTTTCGGTCCTAGCCTGCACCTGAAACATGCTCTTCAAACTCACGATCATATCGAAAGCCTGAATGTTTTCAAAATGTTGTTATAAATCGGGCTCCATAAAAGCCAGCATGAGGCAGCTGATCTCGTTTGATTCATTAATGAGTTTCTGATGGGCATTCTTGGTTGTGGCATTAGCATTCTCGGCAGGTGCCTCTAGAGGTGGATCCTCTAGAACATGTTCCTTTTTATTGTGCTTGAGAACAATCCTCAGATTTCTATACAGGTGGTAAAGTTTGTTCCATTCAGTTTATCCTTTTCCAGAATTGATTTCAATGCAAAGTTTTGAGCAGGTGGTGCCATTGATCTACAATAGAAAATATGCAATCACTAAGTAATGTGTTTATGTAGAGTAATTCAAGCCTTAAACAGAACTACTCCCACTGAAGTCAGCATCCCTCCACAAACTCTTAGTTGTTCAGGACGTGTCTAGCGCGAGCGACTAGTGAGCTTTAGCATCACTGCTAGCCAACTTGCCTATTCGGTAAGCAACTCCTTGCTAATCGTGTCTCTATATGACTCGTGTCGATCAGGTAGGTATCTGATACGCCGGCTCCCAACCTTGTTTGCCACAAGGCCCAAAACCGTTTTGATAGCCTTGTCAACTTAACTTGATGTAGTGCATGTCAGGAACCCTCCAGTTCAAGTACACCTAGTAGCACCTCAATTTTATGAGCCCTCCACTAGACGTACTTGACTTGCGAAGGTGCAACATCCGAATGGTAATGTGCTTGATATTAATGAGGGATATTTCTACCATACTAACATGCATAGAAACAAGAAGCAATATCGATCACATATAAACATAAACATGTGAAATAGTATGGCTCCTTCATGGGCGTCCTTCGATGGCCGGCTCCTACTCTGATGACCAAGGCAGAACTCCATCTTGTCCGTCACGCCAGGACGCCAAGCCCTTGAACTTGGTTTCTGTCCTCCAACTACTACAACTAGTAATGAATTTATAGAGAATCACAAGTCGAAACGTAGGTAATTATACAATATAATGAGAGCACTTTAGCTCCTACCGGCTGACAATCATGACACGCATGTCATGCTAAGTTACACACATGCATCACATATATATGAGCCATACTATTCACATCAAACCTGCAAAACAAACTTATGCATAGAATCGCATTCTACAAGTTTGTGTGATCGTGTACGAAATACCAAGCACTACGCACATGGCGGCGCCCGACGTTTTTGAAAATCATAGATCGCATCTGCACTCCGATCACGCCGAATTTTTTGATCTGACCAATGTCATCGATCATCATGAACCCAGTTCGGATTTAGGTTTCATGGTTAACCCCGATGGCGGATATCGACCGGTAGGGGTAGGTTGTGTCATGACCTCATCGATTCCGATTGACAGAAAACATAGCCTTAACAATCCCGATGTGTAGTTGATCTCATCAACCTTGCACATTGCTGATCTCATGAACGACGACAGAACTCATCCACCGCCTCCACATATCAAATATGCAACCGATCTGAATCCAAATAATATAACAGAGGCTTTGATACCACTGTTGGTCTACGGTAGGTGCATCGCATGCCAATTAAAAATTTCAAATGTGCAGAACATCCAAGAACTTGCTACGGAGATTGATCACAGATTGTTACCACAAGACACGAAGTGCCGTGCAGGAGAAGTAGAGTTGGGGCAGCGCATTCGTGTGGTCTGTCTCCTCCTTGTCTGATCTCCCTCGAATAGCCGTTCTGATCTCCCTCGAATAACCGGTCGCCGGATCCCACGTACATGTTTGTCCGAGCGGCGCAAGTGCACCGCCTCTAACGGGATCCGTGCATGCAGGAGGAATACCCATGCGGCGGACTACTAGGTCCTCACAAGGTCGGCGGCGGCTACTGGAGGTGGATAATTGCAATACATGCAAAGCCCTAATGATGGCGCTAAAGCGATCAACCGGATGGGTGTGCAGCTCCTCCACTATATATAGGCATCTGGCACAGGCTCAACTCTTGGGCCTCGCACGGATCCTAAAGCCCACGCGTTCCTTCCCTTAAGCGCGCGACCCCTTAGGTTCTCGTTCACTTGTTCACGAGTCAGATCACATCGAACTCGACCAGTCGGTAGCGGCCAGTAGCAGAGTGTGCCGATTCCAAGTGTCCGATGAAGCTCATTAGGCGAACCTGTACTTCACACTTCCATTCCCTTTGCCACACGATATATGGTGTCATGCACAAGGCGACATGGGCATCCTTGTTAATGCACAACCTCTTTCTCGTTCTGGTGAATCCGACCAACATTAGGATTATCTCATAATCCTCATCGCATAGCCATACTCATCCAGGTCGGATCACCCGAGGGAACCAGAGTATATCTCTCCTGATCAGAGAGGCAAATCTCATCTTGCTCGACCATGTCTCGTAGCAGGGGTCTGGACAAGCCCTAAACCTACATTTGTAACTACCCAGTCATGGAGTAACGTTTGGTCGGCCCAAAGCAAGTATGTCACCAACCCGAGTACATACGCTAGATTGGGTCTTAGGACATAGAATGTATGTTGTACTAGAGACTCACAGATGACCTATTGCTGCATCTCATAGTTGGGTCTGTCCAACTTAGACCTTATCTCGTCTCGGATCCAACTATGTCGAATCCGACCAGACCTTTCTGAGTCCATATTATCCGGTTAGCATCCAATGCTACATGGTCAGTGAGACCGGACCATCTATTGTGTCATATGATAGTTTAACTGGCTGTGCGTCCACACAGCCCTTTCAACTAGGGACCATTTAGGATAGTCATCATACAATGCATTGTCTCACAAAAAAGTCACATACTTGTTAATACACATCAATGATAATGTCCAAGGACTATATTTATTCATAAACACATAGGAAATATCATTATACATGATTGCCTCTAGGGCATATCTCCAACATCAGTGTGTTCGCTCTGCCAAGGTACAAACTAGTTGACGCCAAAGTGGGAAGGCCCTTACCAGGTAGTACGAGTCACCAGACCTGGCGCAATCCATCTGGAGACCGAAGATGGCACAAAGGTGCAAGACTCATGGAACAATGAGCATCTTCATAAGTTTTACCCATAAGGCGCGGTTGTCGGGCTCAATCTTCGGCAGCCACCTTCTGTACAAGCCAGGTGCAGACCCTGTGCAGTAGTAATAAAAGCTAGGTATTGCATCATGTCATCGTCGCTACATGCTCATTACGCATTTTCTTTCATAACTATGATGTTAACGCCTTCTAGATATGATAGATTTTATAGAATGCTTGATGTGACCGTAATCTTTGTTACTATCCTCACCTTACATGTTTCATCATCGAGAAAACAGGGGAGGAAGACAAAGGAACAAAGATGGAGATCCATCCCACTCGAAAAGAAGACATTGCTTGGAAAACATAAGTGTATCATATATTTCCAAGTCAATGCTTCTCAAAACTCTTAGTATCTTCCTTAGTATGGTATGCGGAGTCATCCGTGCGGTGAAAACCCTTGTCGGGACGAGCCATCCCCCTCTCCTTGCTCATGGGGGTGACGGCACCGATAGCTACAAGGGGGTCTGTCGGGAAACATCGCCAACCTGTTGCTAGGGGCTCATCCCCCCTCCCACTCTGGCACTCGTCGTTTGAATGACGATTTGGCATGTAGCCCCGTGCGGCAGAGACGAAGCATGCCAATTCATTACAAATAAGGAACGGAAAGGAAAAGTACTTGCAAGAGAAAAATAGCATTATATTCTCATTCATTTTCAATAAAAAATGGGTAGAGATTACATTATGATTCATTAAAACTTGGCAAGCGCCTACATCCTTTAACATAAAAAATATAAAGGCCCCATAATCCCTTTCTTGTCCATGTCCTCTTAGGGATTAGGTGGAAAGGGAGCAGAGGGCAAAAGGAGTGCCTGGCCGGGACTCAACGCTTCCTAGCCAGGACCAGAGGGATGCGATTGGCAGAAGGACCCCTCCTCTAGGAAGGGTGGACGAAGCCAACGTAGCGGACAAGACCGACAAGGGGAAAGAAGACGGAGGGCAGGTGCAGATGGTGACGCTGCCAGGACCCGGCTAGAGATGATGGTGCTGTCGGTGAGGGCGAAGCGTCGGTGTTGTCACCCACGCTTCCAAAGCGATGAAAGGCGCTGACCACCATCATCTTCCTCACCGACATCACCGGAGGGGCCTCCTTCGCCATCCAATCCTTCGTCGCAGTTGCCGAGAGAGGCACCATGCTCTCCGTAAAATCATACAAAGAGCATGGTCGTGCCTTTTGGCCAAAGGCGGGGAATTCCTCCTCCCCTTAAGAAGAACACGCGGACGAAAGGTTCCCGCCCATGCTATGCGCACATAGCACCATGATACGAGACGAGACATCGCTAGAGCTTCCCACGTTCGACTAGAGGCTGTACGAGCATCTTTTCTTCATCACCATAAGAAGGGAGTGTGAGGACCGCCAGATGTGGCACTACGTCTTCATCCAAAACCCAGGCATGGCGTCAGCCATGCGTCGTTCCCCCAACACTGAGGTAGCGGGCAGCACAGCGACAGGTATTCCGCCACAATCGCTCCAGGCGAGACCAGCACGCCGCCCGCTCCCACAATTCGGGCCCTTTCCACCGCTATCCCACGACAGAGACTGGGCATAGGCTCGAGATGAAGGCTGCGTGTGGGGACCCTGACTCATCAGTCGTGATCACAGAATGCACGTGTACAATGATCCTAGAGATCAATGCTCACTAAACACACAAAAGCTGAATAACAAGATTCTTACATGCACATTTAGCGTCTTACACAAATAAAGACCATGAATGCCTAGTCTTACATAGATAGGTCCACAATGGCCAAACACTTAAATAGAACAATCAGCGGAAATCTTGATCGAAATCATTAACCCATGCCATCTGCCTTAATCCTACGGGCATTCTGATTGGGAAGCATCCTAGTTCGCATGTTCATTACCAACGAACTCATCAACATACTCCTATTCTTCCATGCCTGACCAATTAAATAACTAGTGGCAAGCCAATGAGTACTTTGAATGTACTCGCAAGCAACCCAAGTTGTGGAACAAGATAATAATGATGCATGATATAGAACTAAGTAGGTAATTTGCAGAAAGCTAATTTTCAATTCAATGACATGATCAAGTAACTAGGTAAGCATGCGTCAACAGTTGGAAGATATCCATATGAACAAATTATAGATATCATCATAAACAGGGATTGAACATCTCATGTTCATTCATTATGCTAAGTCATAGGACTTAGTCAATTGTCAAGCTGAGTCATCAGCCTTAGCCCAGGTAACCTCTTTATTACCAACACACACACTCACACCGAGTTTGCGAAAACATCCGTACGTAGTTTAAGAAGGACCTCGAACTGTCCATGACCGCAGATGCGGCTATTCGAATAGTTTTACATAGTATATAAAAGATTTTCAAATATTTTTACAAGTGGCACAAATAAATTCTATGGAATATTTCAAGATTTTTGGTGGAAGAAATATTGTCATTGGAATTGTTATGGGTCTTGTGGTATTTTTGGAATGTAGAGAAAAAATTAAAAAGAGGAAAGGGCATTGTGCCCTCTCAGGCCAGAAGCACCCAGCCGAGCCAGCCTAGAGAGGGGACCAGCCCAGGGCGAGGCGCCACGCGCGACAGGTTCCTTTTTAAACCTGCCCACGGGCCCAACCAGGTAGAGAGAGAGGAGGGGGATGAGGGGATGACAGGTGGGCCCCACCTGTCATCCCTCTCCTCGCAACAGGGAGCGGGGGAGGCTCAACGGAGGGGTTGCGGTCGACGGGAAGGCCAGCCAAAGGTACGAGCTTGCTCGGGGGGGGCCGCCTGTCACGTAGGACCGGAGGGGGAATTGCCGGTGAGGGAGAAACCCTCACGACAACGAGGGTTTGGTTCGGGCGCGGGCTCCCTACCACGGGGGCGAGGGGGTTGGGTACTGGGGGCAGTGGAGGGAAGGAGAGAGCAAGGAAGAGGACGGGAGCTCAGGGAGGCCTTTATATAGGTGGCCGCCAGTTCACCATGGATGTGGTGCACTGGTGAGGACGGGGCGCTCGCCACAGGCCACAGGGAGGGAGAGAGCGAGTCCAGGGTGCTCGTGGGGTTGGTCTAGGCTAGGGGAAGAGAGTAGAGAGGCGGGGAAACGTGCGCATGTGAGCTCCCTGGTTGGCCGAGCTACGCGGCACCGCGCACGCGTGCGGGAGGTCTCCGGAGAGAGAGGGAGGAGTGGGCCGACATCTTGGCATGTTGCGGACGTCGAGGGAACCTCGGGGGACATCTTCCCCCATCCCAAGGCTGTCGGGGGCGCTGGTTGGCTCGCAGCTACACGTTTGGAACACACGTTTGGCATGCCATGGCATGCCAACGGTGTCCTAGGTGCGGCCATTGGTGTCTAGGGGGTAGAGGGGGGAATAGAGAAGTAGGAAATGGCCTTGGATGCTCAGGGGTTCCTTAGGAGAGAAGGGAAGTTGAGAGAGAGAGAGAGAAAAAACTTCTGTCCAGAGGGGTAATTGGGAATTTTACCATTCCAACATTTGAGCTTTGACCATGAGATATTTACTGGAGGTAGCTGGTAACCCTGAGGGGTTGTGGTAAAAGTTATATGGCCAGGAGAATAGAAGAGATGGTGAAAATAATGATTTCTAGAATGGACCAAAAGGTGTTTGATGGCGATTTGGCCCAGTAGATGAATTCTACTTCCCTTGATAATTAACAGGATCAAAGGGTGGTCAAAAGTAGGGCTTATAACCAAGTTTGAGAGGGTTTTAAGAAAGTTCACAATGGGACTTACTAGAAACCTGGAAAAATCAACAGATTCTGGTTTCTATAGATCTAGACATGATAAGCCTTTACCCTTGATGCACAACTTAGTGTAGCATCACTATTTTGTGATTAAAGCATGTCCACAAAGTTTGAGGTCAAGGGGGGAAATTTCACAATGTAAAGTTTTTCAAATTTGAATCTTGTCAGGAGGGGTTTGGGATGGTTTGGTGAACCAAAACAACTTGGATTGAGCTGAAACTTTGGAAGATCATCACTTATGATAGTGTTGACTTGCTGGAATTTTCCTGGAATTTATTGAGAATATTTCTTATAAAAATATTTCAAAAGCTTGATTTGAACAAAAAGGCTTTGAGGGGTTTTTCCCATGATTTGAACATGCCCTTGTGTTGAAACTCACATATATGGAAAATTTATGTCCACTGAGTTTCCCTATATTTTCTCTAGTACTGTGAAAGCGTTTAAATAATTTCTCGCTATGAAAAACCATTTCTGGTCTTAGAAAAAATACTGTAAATAAAATATTAAAATAATCTTTAAAATTAATATTTGGTTGTGTTGGGAAGTCATATACGTAGTTGGTTTGAAGTAAAGCTTTTGGGGAAGACGAATCGACCCAATTTGAGGACTTGGAGTGCAAACCTCATTTCAGGAGTTTTTGAAAACCAAATTTGAATAAATCATTTTTGGTCAAAACAAAATTTGATAAAAATAGTTTGGGCACTATTCACATGGCATGATCATTGGGCAAGAGTTTTGGGACAAGGATGATGAATATGAGGAGGGACAGAATCCAAGAGTGCCATACACAACAATCAACAAGCAAACAAGCACCAATTCAATCAAGACAAGCATTGAAAAAAGTTTTAGTTGTCTCCAAATTTTATAAACCCAAACTCAACTAGGTGATACAAACACAGGGTGTGACAAACCTACCGCCCTTACAAGAATCATGTCCCCGAGATTCCTAGGCTAAGCGCTAAAAAGATAAGGGAACTCTGATCTAGGATAGTCTTCATGCTCCCAGGTTGCTTCAGCTTCAGTGTGGTTGCTCCACTAGACCTTAAAATACTTGATGGTGTGTCTTCGGGTGAAGTGCTCTGCTTCATCCAAAATGCGAGTCGGCCTCTCACAATAAGTGAGGTCTGGCTGGAGATCGATGGCTTGGTGGTCGATGTCCTTGTAGAGGTCGGGGCGGTTGGGAACTTGTAGACACTTCCAGAGTTGTGACACATGAAAGACGTTGTGCACATCCGATAGCTCGGGAGGTAGATCTAGCTGATAGGCAACTTCTCCGTGCTTCGCGGTGATCTTGAAGGGCCCGATATACCTTGGTGCAAGCTTCCCTTTGACATGGAAACACTTGGTCCCCTTGAGAGGCATGACTCGAAGCTAGACATGGTCACCGACCCACAAGCTCACTTCTCGGCGGTGGGAGTCAGCGCAGCTGTTCTGTCTTGAGTTGGTGGTCTCAAGGCGCTCTCGAACAATTTGAACTTTCTCTTCAGCTTCGCGGAGGATGCCCGGTCTCAAAATTAATCCTTCTCCGGTCTCTGACCAGTTGAGGGGACTACGACACTTGTGTCCATACAACACTTCAAATGGTGCCATCTGAAGACTCGAGTGATAGCATGGTAGGCAATCTTCCCACTTGGCCCCATATGCCAGAACTCAAGCATGGAGCATGTCTTCGAGTATCTGATTTACTCGTTCTGTTTGCCCACCAGTCTGGGGGTGAAAAGTAGTGCTGAAGGAAAGCATGGTGCCCATGGCTCCTTGAAACATCTTCCAGAATCTCGAGGTGAACTGGGTTCCTTGGTCTGACACGATCTCCTTAGGAACTCCATGAAGGCTCATGATACGCTCAATGTAGAGGCTGGCTAGCTTGTTGCCGACATAGGTGGTGTCGACGGGAATGAAATGGGCTACCTTGGTCAGGTGGTCGACTATGACCCATATAGAATCATGCCCTTTACCCTACCTTGGTAAACCAGTGATGAAATCCATGCCGACTTTGTCCCACTTCCATTCAGGCACTTTCAAAGGTTGCAAAAGTCCAGCAGGTCGCTGGTGCTCAGCTTTGACTCTCTGGCATATGTCACACTTAGCGACAAATGTGCCTATTTCCCGTTTCATGCCATGCCACCAGAATCTTGCCTTGAGGTCTTGATACATCTTGGTTCCTCCAGGATGGATGGAGTATGGAGTGTCATGAGCTTCTTGCAACATTAAGTTCTTGAGCTCCTCCTTGTTGGGTATGCAGATATGATCCCCGAACCATACAACTCCTTGTTCATCCACTGAGAATCCTGGGGCCTTGCATGCCTTGATCTTCCTCTTGATGCCTTCAATGCTCTCATGTCCCTTCTGCACATCCTTAATATCATCCATCAAGGTAGGCTTTGCTACGAGGTTGGCGAGGAATCTATGTGCGACCAGTTCCAAGACAAAGCTTTCAAGTTCTTCATACAGGGTGGGTAGCCTTTCCTTAATCATGGCATTCAAGGAACAAGACTTTCTGCTTAAGGCGTCCGCTACCACGTTGGCCTTTCCGGGGTGGTATTGAACACTAAGGTCATAGTCCTTGATCAACTCCAACCATCTTCGCAGCCTCATGTTCAATTCCCTTTGAGTGAAAATATACTTCAAACTCTTGTGGTCTGTGTATATATCCCATCGCTTCCCTATGAGGTAATGTCGCCATGTCTTCAAGGCATGAACCACGACTGCCAACTCGAGATCATGAGTTGGGTAGTTCTCTTCATGAGGTCATAGCTATCTGGATAGATATGCTACAACTCTGCCTTCTAGAATTAGAACACCTCCGATCCTGGTTCATGATGCATCACAATACTTCACAAACTCCTTGTGACTACCGGCGGTGGCCAGAACTGGGGTTGTGGTCAATCTCTTCTTGAGCTCATGGAAACTTTCCTCGCACTTAGCTATCCATTCAAACTTTTTGTCCTTGTTCAAAAGTGTAACATCCCAAAATTTCATTTTGGAATGTTATGAATATAGCTATGCATCTATCATCATCATTGCTTGAATGTGTGGAATAGTTGAAATGCCCTTTCTGAAAATTCTGAAAAAGCCCTTTCTACTTTCAATATGCTTCTTTCACCTAATTGAAATTCTTGGTAAAAAGTTCAAATAAGAGAGGAGGAACATGACACTCCACACCAGGACCTAATTGGTGATTTATTTGAACAATAAAAACCAGGGGTTGTTTTGAAAATATTTGCAAAAATGATTTAAAAACAATTAGGCCATTTGTGAAAATAATATTTTTTCAATATATTGAAATACCAGAATAAAAAAGTTCATTAAATGGCATATTTTATTCTGATAATTCTGATGTATAATATTCCTACACTTGGGGTTAAATGAACGCTTTAAAAGGAGTTTTTATTACTCTGTTTATTTTAAAAGGAAAGTAATTAACCGGATCGGGCCGGCCCACCTCCACTTAATGCCGAATCCCCTAAATCCCGACCGACCGACGCGCCCGCGAAACCCTCTCTCTCTCTCTGACCAGCGGGACCCACCCCACCGACCGCTCGCACCGCGCGGTCATCCCCTTCATCCCGCGTGCCGCCGCCGACGACGACGCTCCTCCTCGCCGGGATCCCCTCCCTTTCCTTTCCCCCACACCTCTCCGGCCCTATATAAGAGCGGACCAGCCCCGCACTCCATTCCCCCCCCGAGCCCTTTCTCCTCGCCTGAGACGCCGCGACGACCTCGCCGGAGCCCTGCCCCACCGAACCATTCCCCCGCCCGTGCCCGTCGCCTCGGACCTCCCCTCGCCCTTCGACCCCACCAACCGTCGCCTGAGCCCTGCCGCTGTCATTTGAAGCTTTCCGTCGCCTTCCTCGACCACCGGAGCTCCTCGCCGATGTCCTCGCCGCTTCGGACCGCCGGAGATCCCCTCACCGGCGACCCCATCCATGGTGAGCCTCCCCCATCCATCCGATCTGGATCCGACGGCCACGATTAGAACATTTAATTTCGCGAAGCATTTTCCTCTTAGGCTCGGTCGACCGTCCGTAACCCCGCTCGCACACCCCCCCTTAGCCACTCACAAGCTGCCACGTAGCCCCTGGCCGTCCGATAGTTTTCTGTTTTGTTTTAGTTAACAGAAACTTTTCAAAATTTGTTTTAGCTATATCTTTTAATCCGTTTAATGTTTTGAACTAATTCTTTTTGCATTAGGTTCCTAATTTCATGTAGTTTCACCCTGTAGTTTTATATTTCAAATTTGAACTCTAAAATTTGAATTGAATCAAATTTTCTCAAATCATTCAAATCTGAATAACTAGAGTTTAAAAATAGATTTTCATATGAATCTTTTTGCTACTACTTGATATTAGTTAGGACTATCTTATTGCTTAGTTTGAGGATTTTTAGGATGATTTTGATTAGTGTTCTAGCTATAAACAGATTCTGCCTATTAATTAGTATAGTTTAAATTAACTTAGTTTTAGTTAGTTTAAATTAGATTTAGTTTTAATTTGTTTAGTAGGTTCTGTTGCTTAAACATTTAGTGTTTTACTTACTGTTAATAAAAATATAAATTTTCTTAGTTTGTTTGTTTATTTATATAGGAATCACAACTCCTTTTCCATTAGGTTAAATTTGATTAAAACAACTAGTTAGTAATAGTTTTTTTCTTTCAACCAAGTTTTATATAATTTAATTCATTTTTCTAAGACAAGTTTTTAGTAATTTCTTTTCTGTTAAGAAAATGTTTTGTAATAAATAATAAGTTTTGTTTTGCTCCTTGTTAGTAAAACTATAGTTGCTTCATATAGTATTGTTTACCAAAACTTTTAACACCATACTAAGAATTTTCTTAACAAAACTTTAAATTGATTTTATTCTTTTTATTAGTATAATATTTTATTGTTTTCTTGATGTCAACTATTATTTTGTTAATACAAATGGTTTCATTATGTTAGTAGTGTTTTATCAATCATCTTTAGAAAACAAAACTTTATGTGTTTTCTTACTTGTGATTTGTGCATTGTTTTGTCTTGATTGTTTACTAGTTCATGGTTGATGTTTGTGAGTTACAATATTTTGTTGTATGCTTATTGAGTGCTTGTTTGCTTCGTTAGATTATCCGAAGTGTGAAGCTTGTTACCTAGAGTCACTCACGTACGAAGATCATCAATCAGGCAAGTCACTTTGATCATCTTTACCCATGTTTTTATTGCATTAGTTCTTCCATCACCCCAATTGCATGCATAGTAGGTTAGTTGGAAATTTGGTTACTTGATGTAGTATCATGTGGTAGGTACCCCTCAATCCTTGACACATTAGCCCCGGGAAACGTTGTTTTACATTTTGCTATGCTACTAGTAGACGGGGTTGGTTGTGTGATTCATGACAGTTGTGAGATTAATTACAAGACCTACATAATGATCAAGACTTCAAGACTCCGAGTTTTCAACTTTCCTCTGGGTGGATGATGGTTGAACGGCACCCTGGAGAAACTAGTGGATTTTCCTAGGTGTTGCTGGAGATGGCCAGTATTCACGCGGAAAGGTCCACCCAGGCACAAAGAGATGGATGGATGCTTCAAGACCCAAGGCTTACCTGCACAGCCACGAGTTATTATGGGCTCTAGCTTGGTTGGATATCGTGGTGACCCTGGACAGGCGGTGCTACGAGATGTAGAAGAACGGTAGGAAAGGATGGGCACCGACAGAGTCGCAGGGAAACCCTTTGGAAGACCATGTTTTGGTCATCCGTTTCTCAAACACTATGAAGTGTGAGAAACCAAACGGTGGCGACCAAATCTTGTGGGGAACGTGTGCAAAACTCTGCAGAGTACTCAAACCTAATCGATTAGCCGTGTCCACGGTCATGGACGACTTGAGCCAAAGGAACTGAAACTTCCGGAATTCTCAACACCACTAATATGATGATGTGGGTATAAATAACTTGGGTATGAGAATTGGTTGGTGGAACCATCTCATTAATCAACCAACTTAGTAATAATTTTGCTTAGCCCCTCTCTTGATGTAGGAAAAACTTGGCTTTACGCAAAAACTACCACCCCACCTGCCATATATGCATGTAGACTAGATGATTATCTTTTCACCCCTCTCTTGTGACTTTGCTGGCATATTCCATATGCTGACCTACACGGCTGCAACGTATCATGTTGCAGAGTACTTTTCCGACCAGGAGTGAGGATACGCTCTACGCTCGGTGAGATGCCCTTGGAGTCAGATGGACTCATCTACCTTCGATGCTTCCGCAAGATTTAGATATTCTCATGAGTTGGCCTTCAACCACTTTATTGTAATATTTATTGTAATAAAGGACTCGATATGAGATTTCGATTAATATAATGATGTGCGATTTCCCTTTGATATATATATTTATGTAGCGTATGTGTACCAACATGATCTTGGGATGGTACGGAAACACCGGAGATTCGACCTTTCAGGTCGGGTCGCTACAGAAATGTTATCAGAGCACACGCTGACCGTAGGACGTAACCTCTAGGATTGGAAAGCCTTAGGATTGTTTCTCTTTGTCTTTAAAATTCTTATACTCTCATCTACTCGTTTCTGACTTCTCTCCGATTATTTCAAAATTTATAGATGGCCACCTTCATCCCAGTGTTGATCACGGAGTTTTGCCAGCCTGACGCAACGATGCCCTTTGGTAAGGAGCTGATGAGGATCGTCAGGGACGTGAGGATTGCTTTGCCGAGCATCACCGGGACACCTATCATGTCCTTTCCACAAGATGGACGCTACAGGATCGAGGTGCACATCCCAGGAAGACCTTTGGGAATCGGAAGGAACCCATCGACTTCAAGTTTGTGGCACCCAGTTGGATACTTGGGAGAGACATGGCCATTCATCGTGCCCTTGGATGTATTCAGGAGGAATACGGAGGTGGAACCATTTCACCAGGACTCAGCGTGGTTTGTCGCAGAGATGCCAATGGAAACATCATAACCCCTCCCACTGCAGACACCACCATTTCCTATATCTAGACCTTGGAGACTCACATCAGGACTCTGGAGCTTCGAGTTCATGCTGATACGAAGACAATCAAGAACCTGATGAACCACAAGCAGGACCTTGAAGCTAACCTGCGGGAAGCCAACTATGAACATGAGCATGAAGTGAAGGACTTCCTAGAGAGGATCGATGAGAAGAATACTCGCATCGCAACTCTGGAGGAGCAGCTGGACATGGGGGAAAATCTTCACCCCGAAGGAGACATGGCTCCCTTCATCAGCGACGATGACTATGAGGAGAGCACCACCGGAGGACCCACGACTATGCACTGTTGAGGAAACTTTAGTCATGCCCTCCAATGTATCTTTTATTTTTTCGACGTTAAATCGTAGGTCGATGTTCGGTTTGATTGAGTCTAGTATTCCGATGTTTGAACTTGAGTTGAATTAATGAATGAGTGTTTGATGTGATATGATTGTGCATTGCATATGGGTAGTGAATTTCCTTTTAGGCCCTTGTTCTATTCTAATTCTCACCCCTCTGAAAAACAGCAAGATGCCTCCACGACGTGAGTCTGACTTCACCTTCCCGTCGGAACTCACCCAACTTCTTCAGCAGCAGAATGCACTGATGCAGCTATTGATCCAGAATCAGACCAACAACCAGAACAAGAACCACCACCATCCACCTCAGGCTGACCAATCTCACCCGTTTTCTGAGGTTGAACCCTCCAACTTTGTCCAGCAACACTGAGCCCATTGTGGCCGATGACTGGCTCCGTAAGATGGAACTTTTTGATTCTGGTGCAACTCATTCATTCATATCAAGGGTAGTTGTGGATAAGTATGGTTTGCCCACCAAAACCCTTAGTCAGCCCATTAAGGTTAGTTCCCCAGGAGGTATGATGATGGCAGGGATAGGATGCCATGCCTTGAAACTCAATATAGGAAACCATGCTTTTCCCACCGACCTCATCGTCTTAGAATCCCAGGGATTGGATGTAATCCTAGGCATGGATTGGATGAACAAGTATGAAGGAAATCTTGATTGCCCTAGCAAGTCTGTTTCACTCACCACCCTGGAGAACAAGAGGATTAAGTATGTATCCCGATGCACACGTATGAGTGCTCGGTTAAATTCCCTCACAGGAGTTGTTCAGGAGGAAGTACCTGTGGTAAAGGACTTTCCGGATGTATTCCCGGAAGAATTACCAGGCATGCCACTAGATAGGGAGATTGAGTTCCTAATAGAGCTACAACCAGGGACAGCCCCAATTTCCAAGAGACCCTATCATATGCCCGCAAATGATCTATTGGAAATCAAGAAGCAGATCAAGGAGTTATTGGACAAAGGGTATATTCGCCCAAGTTCTTCACCTTGGGGGGCCCCAGTTCTTTTGGTGGAGAAGAAGGATAAAACCTTGAGAATGGTAGTCGATTATCGTGCCTTGAACGAGGTGACTATCAAGAACAAGTACCCTCTGCCGATGATTAATGACTTGTTTGATCAGCTAGTAGGCGCCAGAGTATTCTCCAAGATCGATCTTCGATCAGGGTATCACCAACTGAAGATTCGTGAACAGGATATACCCAAAACAGCTTTCACCACAAGGTATGACTTTTATGAGTATACTGTCATGTCCTTTGGTTTGACTAATTCTCCTGCCTACTTCATGAATTTGATGGACAAAGTGTTTATGGAATATTTGGACAAGTTTGTCGTGGTGTTCATCGATGACATTTTGATATTCTCCAAGAACGAGGAAGAACACAAGGAACATTTGCGTTTAGTTCTGGAGAAGCTGAGAGAGCATCAGTTATATGCCAAATTCAGCAAATGTGAATTTTGGCTGACGGAAGTCGGATTCCTTGGACATGTTATTTCTGGAGATGGAATAGCAGTGGACCCCCTTAAGGTTTAAGCCATCACCGAGTGGAAGTCACCCACCTCAGTTAAGGAGATCCGCAGTTTCCTCGGACTTGCCGGATATTACCGGAGGTTCATTGAGAATTTCTCAAAGATTGCCAAGCCCATGACGGAGTTGTTGAAGAAATAGTCTAAGTATATTTGGACTGAGGAATGTGAAGACAGTTTCCAGGAGTTGAAGAAACGTTTGGTCACAGCCCCAGTGTTGATTTTGCCCAATATTCGGAAGGACTTCCAGGTTTATTGTGATGCTTCACGTCAAGGACTTGGAGGAGTACTCATGCAAGATGGAAAGGTTGTAGCTTATTCATCCAGACAACTACGACCTCATGAGTTGAATTATGCCACCCATGATTTGGAACTAGCGGCCGTAGTGCACGCACTCAAGACCTGGAGGCATTTCCTTATCGGAAATAGTTGTGATGTTTCCACCGACCATAAGAGCCTGAAATATATCTTCACGCAGAAAGAGTTGAACCTTAGACAGAGGAGATGGTTAGAGTTAATCAAGGACTATGACATGAGATTACACTACCATCCAAGTAAGGCAAATGTTGTAGCAGATGCCTTGAGTCGCAAAGCTTATGTGAACACACTAACAGCGGGAGGATTACCCCAGGAGTTAGCCGATGATCTCAGAGAGCTCAGGCTAGAGATAGTTCCAAGCGGATATGTTGCCACACTGGAGATCCAGTCCACCTTGACCGATAGAATTTGTGAAACCCAGAAGACGGACAAGGAAATAGCTGAGATTAAGCAAAGAATGAAAGGTGGTAAGGCTAAAGGTTTTCGTGAGGATGAGCAAGGAACTCTGTGGTTTGAGAACCGCATCTATGTGCCCAATGACCCAGAGCTCAGGAAGTTGATACTTCAGGAAGCCCACAATTCACCTTACTCGATACACCCAGGCAATACCAAGATGTATCTAGATTTAAAAGAGAGTTATTGGTGGAAAGGTATGAAGAAGGACATTGCGGAACACGTTGCAATATGTGATGTTTGTCAGCGAGTAAAGGCGGAACATCAGAAACCAGCAGGGTTACTCCAACCTTTGCCAATACCCGAGTGGAAATGGGAAAAGCTTGGTGTGGACTTTATCACAGGATTGCCTAGGACCCGTTCAGGTTATGATTCCATCTGGGTAGTGGTTGATCGCTTGACCAAGGTGGCTCATTTCATTCCGGTGAAGACCACCTATACCAGTGCTAAGTTAGCCAAGATATACATGACCAGGATCGTGTGTCTGCATGGAGTTCCGAGGAGTATCGTGTCAGATAGAGGAACACAATTTACCTCAAAGTTTTGGCATCAGTTACATGAAACTTTGGGTACGAGACTGGAGTTCAGTACAACTTTTCATCCGCAGACTGATGGACAGACTGAGAGAGTCAACCAGATTCTAGAAGACATGTTGAGAGCTTGTGCACTAGACTATGGGTCTAGTTGGGATGACAACTTACCTTACGCAAAATTCTCATACAACAACAGTTATCAGACCAGTCTAAAGATGGCCCCTTTCGAAGTTTATACGGAAGGAGGTGCAGAACACCATTGACGTGGGATGGTGTTGGAGACCGACAAATTTTTGGTCCCGACCTTATCCGAGATTCTGAAGAGAAAGTCAAGCTGATTCGTGACAGACTCAAGATAGCTCAATATCGACAGAAGAGCTATGCTGACAACAAATGCAAGGAAGTGATGTATGAAGTGGGAGACCAGGCATGTCTTCGTGTGTCCCCACATCGAGGAATCAAAAGGTTTGGTGTTAAAGGAAAGTTAGCACCCCGATTCGTAGGCCCCTACAAAATCCTTGAACGTAGAGGCGAAGTTGCATACAAGCTGGAATTGCCGGATGGATTGCCCGGAGTCCATGATGTGTTCCATGTGTCCCAGCTGAAGAAATGACATGCTGAGATGGTTGATATTCCCTTGAGAGACACCGTGCCCCTAGAGGCCATACAACTTGACAGTGATCTGACCTACGAGGAGAAGCCTGTCAAGATCCTCGAGACTGCCAATAGAGTTACCCGCAGCAGGATCATCAAGTTTTGTAAGGTTTTGTGGAGTCACCACACCGAGGAACAAGCCACCTGGGAACGCGAAGAAGATCTTCGTAGAGACCACCCGCACCTATTTTCTAGCCAACCCGAATCTCGAGGGCAAGATTCATCTTCAGGTGGGTAGGTTTGTAACATCCCAAAATTTCATTTTGGAATGTTATGAATATAGCTATGCATCTATCATCATCATTGCTTGAATGTGTGGAATAGTTGAAATGCCCTTTCTGAAAATTCTAAAAAAGCCCATTCTACTTTCAATATGCTTCTTTCACCTAATTGAAATTCTTGGTAAAAAGTTCAAATAAGAGAGGAGGAACATGACACTCCACACCGGGACCTAATTGGTGATTTATTTGAACAATAAAAACCAGGGGTTGTTTTGAAAATATTTGCAAAAATGATTTAAAAACAATTAGGCCATTTCTAAAAATAATATATTTTCAAAGTATTCAAATAGTAGAATAAAAATGTTCATTCAATGGCATATTTTATTCTGATAATTTTGAAATATAATATTCCTATACTTGGAATTAAATCAATGCTCTAAAAGGAGTTTTTATTACTCTGTTTATTTTAAAAGGAAAGTAATTAACCGGATCGGGCCGGCCCACCTCCACTTAATGCCGAATCCCCTAAATCCTGGCCGACCGACGCGCCCGCGAAACCCTCTCTCTCTCTGACCAGTGGGACCCACCCGACCGACCGCTCGCACCGCGCGGTCATCCCCTTCATCCCGCGTGCGCCGCCGCCTCCGCCGCTCCTCCTTGCCGGGATCCCCTCCCTTTCCTTTCCCCCGCACCTCTCCGGCCCTATATTAGAGCGGACCAGCCCCGCACTCCATCCCCCCCGAGCCCCTCTCTTCTCGCTTGAGACGCCACGACGACCTCGCCGGAGCCCTGCCCCACCGAACCCTTCCCCCGCCCGTGCCCGTCGCCTCGGACCTCCCCTCGCCCCTCCGACCCCACCAACCATCGCCGGAGCCCCGTGACCGTCATTTGAAGCTTTCCGTCGCATCCCTCGACCACCGGAGCTCCTCACCGACGCCCTCGCCGCTTCGGACCGCCGGAGATCCCCTCACCGGCGACCCCATCCACGGTGAGCCTCCCCCATCCATCCGATCTGGATCCGAGGGCCACGATGAGAAGATTTAATTTCGCGAAGCATTTTCCTCTTAGGCTCGGTCGACCGCCCGTAACCCCGCTCGCACACCCCCCCTTAGCCACTCACAGGCTGCCACGTAGCCCCTGGTCGTCCGATAGTTTTCTGTTTTTTTCTGTTTTGTTTTAGTTAAGAGAAACTTTTCAAAATTTGTTTTAGCTATATCTTTTAATCTGTCTAATGTTTTTGAACTAATTCTTTTTGCATTAGGTTCCTAATTTCATGTAGTTTCACGCTGTAGTTTTAGATTTCAAATTTGAACTGTAAAATTTGAATTGAATCAAATTTTCTCACATCATTCAAATCTAAATAACTAGAGTTTAAAAATAGATTTGGATATGAATCTTTCTGCTACTGCTTGATATTAGTTAGGACTATCTTATTGCTTAGTTTGAGTATTTTTAGGATGATTTTGATTAGTGTTCTAGCTATAAACAGATTCTGCCTATTACTTAGTATAGTTTAAATTAACATAGTTTTAGTTAGTTTAGATTAGATTTAGTTTTAATTTGTTTAGTAAGTTCTGTCGCTTAAACATTTAGTGTTTTACTTACTGTTAATAAAAATACAAATTTGCTTAGTTTGTTTCTTTATTTATATCGGAATCACAACTCCTTTTCCATTAGGTTAAATTTGATTAAAACAACTAGTTAGTAATAGTTTTTTTTCTTTCAACAAAGTTTTATATAATTTAATTCTGTTTTCTAAGACAAGTTTTTAATAATTTCTTTTCTGTTAAGAAAATGTTTTGTAATAAATAATAAGTTTTGTTTTGCTCTTTGTTAGTAAAACTATAGTTGCTCCATATAGTATTGTTTACCAAAACTTTTAACACCATACTAAGAATTTTCTTAACAAAACTTTAAATTGATTTTCTTTTGTTTATTAGTATAATATTTTATTGTTTTCTTGCTGTCAACTATTGTTTTGTTAATACAAATGGTTTCATTATGTTAGTAGTGTTTTATCAATCATCTTTTAGAAAACAAAACTTTGTGTGTTTTCTTACTTGTGATTTGTGCATTGTTTTGTCTTGATTGTTTACTAGTTCATGGTTGATGTTTGTGAGTTACAATATTTTGTTGTATGCTTATTGAGTGCTCGTTTGCTTCGTTAGATTATCCAGAGTGCGAAGCTTGTTACCTAGAGTCACTCACGTACGAAGATCATCAATCAGGCAAGTCACTTTGATCATCTTTACCAATGTTTTTATTGCATTAGTTCTTCCATCACCCCAATTGCATGCAAAGTAGGTTAGTTGGAAATTTGGTTACTTGATGTAGTATCATGTGGTAGGTACCCCTCAATCCTTGACACATTGGCCCCGGGAAATGTTGTTTTACATTTTGCTATGCTACTAGTAGACGGGGTTGGTTGTGTGATTCATGAGAGTTGTGAGATTAATTATAAGACCTACATAATGATCAAGACTCCGAGTTTTCAACTTACCTCTGGGTGGATGATGGTTGAACGGCGCCCTAGAGAAACCAGTGGATTTGCCTAGGTGTTGCTGGAGATGGCCAGTATTCACGCGGAAAGGTCCACTGAGGCACAAAGAGATGGATGGATGCTTCAAGACCCAAGGCTTACCTGCACAGCCACAAGTCATTATGGGCTCTATCTTGGTTGGATATCGTGGTGACCCTGGACAGGCGGTGCTACGAGATGTAGAAGAACGGTAGGAAAGGATGGGCACCGACAGAGTCGCAGGGAAACCCTTTGGAAGACCATGTTTTGGTCATCCATTTCTCAAACACTATGAAGTGTGAGAAAGCAAACGGTGGCGACCAAATCTTGTGGGGAACGTGTGCAAAACTCTGCAGAGTACTCAAACCTAATCGATTAGCCGTGTCCACGGTCATGGACGACTTGAGCCAAAGGAACTGAAACTTCCGGAATTCTCAACACCACTAATATGATGATGTGGGTATAAATAACTTGGCTATGAGAATTGGTTGGTGGAACCATCTCATTAATCAACCAACTTAGTAATAATTTTGCTTAGCCCCTCTCTTGATGTAGGAAAAACTTGGCTTTACGCAAAAACTACCACCCCACCTGCCATATATGCATGTAGACTAGATGATTATCTTTTCACCCCTCTCTTGTGACTTTGCCAGCATATTCCATATGCTGACCTACACGGCTGCGACGTATCATGTTGCAGAGTACTTTTCCGACCAGGAGTGAGGATACGCTCTAGGCTCAGTGAGATGCCCTTGGAGTCAGATGGACTCATCTACCTTCGATGCTTCCGCAAGATTTAGATATTCTCATGAGTTGGCCTTCAGACACTTTATTGTAATATTTATTGTAATAAAGGACTCGATATGAGATTTCGATTAATATAATGCTGTGTGATTTCCCTTTGATATATACATTGATGTACCGTGTGTGTACCAACATGATCTTGGGATGGTACGGAAACACCGGAGATTCGACCTTTCAGGTCGAGTCGCAACAAAAAGTTGGGTCATGGGTCGGGCAATGCTCGAGAATCCTTCCACGAAATTGCGATAATATCCCCCAAGCCTGAGGAAGCTCCTGACTTCCTTCATGCTGGTTGGGGTTTGCCATTCAGTCACGGCTTCAATCTTGGCAGGATCCACTGATAATCCCTCCACAGTCAACACATGACCCAAGAATCCAAATTCGTGTAGCCAGAATTCGCACTTGTTGAACTTGGCATAAAGCGGGTGCTCTCGAAGCTTCTCTAGGACCAGTCTCAAGTATTCCTCATGCTCTTCTTCAGACTTTGAGAAGACGAGTATGTCATCAATGAAGATGACAACGAACTTGTCCAAGTACTCCATGAAGACTTTATTCATGAGGTACATGAAGTAGGCAAGGGCATTGGTTAACCTGAATGACATGACCATGTATTCATATAGGCCGTATCGGGTTACAAATGTCGTCTTGGGAATGTCTTGGGGTCTCATCTTCAACTGGTAGTATCCTGACCTGAGGTCGATCTTGGAAAACACCTTCGCTCCATTCAACTGGTCAAACAGGACTTCAATCTTGGGGAGCGAGTACTTTTTATTTATTGTGACCTCATTGAGAGAACGGTAATCGACACAGAGTCTGATAGTGTCGTTCCTCTTTGACACAAATAAAACATGTGATCCCCAAGGTGAGGCACTAGGGAGAATGAATCCTTTTCTAAGTTGTTCTGCTAGTTGCTTCTTCAATTCAACCAACTCTTGAGATCCCATCCTATAGGCCTTCTTATAGATGGGCCTTGATCCGGGCATAAGCTCAATGATGAACTCAATGTCGCGATCAGGAGGCATTCCGTGCAGCTCATCTAGAAACACATCCGGGTACTCACATACCACTTGCACTTGATCCAACTCAACTCCCGACAGACAGTTAGCCTAAGGGGATTGAGTGGAGGCAGGGTTGGGGACATACTTGACTTCCACTCCTTGGCTATTGGTCATGGTAATGATCCTCTTGGGATAGTCTAACAAGCCCTGGTGCTTGGTTAACCAGTCCATGCCTAGGATCACATCCAAGCCTTCTAACTTCGGGATGATAAGATCTACTAGTAAATCTACCCCGTTGATGTTAATCTCAACTCCCTTGCAACCTATCCCCGACTTCATAACCGATCCCAGGGTATGTATCAACATACGACTACCCATGGGTGTAGGCTTCATGCCACTCTCTAGTGCAAACTTTTGGGTGAAAAAAGAATGTGAGGCTCCACAATCAAACAATATTGTGGCTAGGGTTGAGTTGACGAGGAACGTACCTAGTATGACGTCCGAGTCTTCCTGGGCTTCCTCTGTGGTGACGTGATTAACACGACCCTTGCCATTGTTGGGCTAGTTGCAGGGAACAGGGTTCCTCGGGGGTGCTCCATGGACTTGACCTTGGTTTGGCACATTGGGGCGCAGTGCATCTGGCTTCTTGTTAGGACACAGCCTAGAGATGTGTCCTGGATGACCGCATCCAAAGCAAGCGACTTGCCCTGGTTGTTGTTGTAGTTCTTGTTGCCATTGTTGTTATTGGGATTGTTATAGGCTGGCCTAGGGTTGGCATACTACTAAGGTTGGTAGCTCAGACGAGGCGCAAGAGGTCTAGCCTGCTGTGGCTGATAGGTTGGCTTGGCTAGGGTTGGCTGCCAGGGGCGAGGCTTCTGGTTGCTAAGGCACCCTCGCTGATCATCTTCCGCTTGTGAGTGTTGTGTATGGAATGGCACTTGTCTTCCAGCATGAGGGCCTTGTTCACCAAGTCGAAGAAGGTACAACAGTCGCAGACGATGAGCTGATATTGCAGGGTCTGTTGACGTCCTTCCATGAAGCGTCCCTTCTTGGTAGCCTCCGTGTTGACGTCCTCAGGTGCATACCTTGACAGCAGGTTGAACTTCTGTAGGTACTCCTTGAAAGAGCCACTTCCTTGCTTTAGCGCTCGGAATTCTCTGTTCTTGATAAACATGATCCCAGAAGGAATGTGGGCGGTGCGGAATCCTTCCTTGAAGTCATTCCAAGTGATCACACGCTCACCTTGCCTGACCTTGAATCCATCCCACCAAGCTCGGGCGGTACCTCCGAGGCAATGAGAGGCATACAACACCTTCTCATGGTCCCCATTGCAATTGACCAATGCAAGGAGGTCCTTGATGGTACGGATCCAGTCGTCAACATCCAATGGTTCAGCAGTCTCGGTGAAGGTTGGGGGTGAATTCCTCATGAACTCAGACAGAGTGGAGCGGCCATTGCTGTTCCTTCCTTGTTGCTGGTTGTTCACAAGGGCCTGAGCCATCTGCTGGATAGCAGCATTGTTGGCTTGGTGTTCCTCTCGGAGAACTTGGACAAAACTGAGTTATGGTCATGTTCTTCGGTGGAGGTGGTGGTGGGGGAATGTCGCCTTGTGGCTGCTCCTCGTGTCCTCCAGCATGAGCAGCCCCACCATCTCCCTGTTCCTAACTTGAATGGTCGGCTTCAGGGTTAGCGAAGGAGCTGTTGTGGGTAGCAGTCACCATCCTATTTGGAGCAGCCAAGTCAAACAACTAGAATAGCCGAGAGGAAAGGAACAATGTAAGAGCATGCCTAAGGGGGTTGGTTGAGTGCAAGTGCGGTAAAACAAAGGTCAAAAGACCAACATATATTAAGATAGATGATGGAGTTGCTTACATGTTGCCTAAGGCAAAAGCGCGACTTGCATCGGAACACAAACAACAAAACAACAGGCACAAATGGTTTCATATGAACCATTACACGGACTCGACATCGCATCAGGGATACATGACTGATCCTACCCTAGGGGTTCTCGAACTCAGGTGGTGGAGTGCTCACTCTCGTAGTCACACTCCTCTGGGTCTTCCTTCTATTCGTCATCTGAACAGGCATCATTCCCGGTCGAAGGGGTCGGGCAATGAGGAGGTCCATCCCGACGGCGCTTTGATGGCGGGTCGGTGAAGAGCTCACGGTACTCCTTCGTGCTCATGCGATGATGACATGTGGGTGCATCACTAGCTAGGATACTCCTCCTTGATAAGCGACAGTTGGTCGTCCATCAGGGGCTCCATCCTTGTTGATCTTATCTGGCTTCGTCTTGGCTTTCCGGAGTAGCTCTCGGGTGTGGTGAAGTTCCTCACGGAGCTTCATGGACTCCTTCATCAGGTTATGAACCAGACTATCGACGGAGAGGCTGAAGTAGGTTTGGAACCTGAGTGGCATGCCATCCTCCTTGGATGGGATCAACGTCCAACTCTCGCCAAGATCATCCTTCCTGAGGGGAAGGTAGTGAGTAGCCGGCTCGTCAGCCATCTCTGGAATGATATCTCGCAGGTGCGGAAGTGCCTTGCGTGCAACCGACTCTACTGCGAGAATCATGGTCTCCATCCATGGTCCCTCAAAGAACCAACTAGTCGGGGAGTCGTTTGCCTTCACGACCACATCCACATGGTACTCCTTCGTGACGGCATCGACCCAGTGCTCGCGGTAGAGGAAAACGGGTGGTTGGCAGAACTGGCACTTCTCCAGGCTATCCCCAAGGAGTAAGGGAAAGTCGGATGTGAGAAAGGGTTTGGGTACGACGGCCATCTACAAAGGTTTGAAGGGAGGAGAGCCATTAGAGTGTTGTGTGAAGAATAGAAGAGGTAAATAGTGCAGAATTTCCTAAGCATAGGTGCTAGGTGTAGTTTTGAAAATGGTTTTATCCTGACTAACGTCCATGCTAACTAAGGGGTTCCTACAGTCAGGATGGCTCTGATAGCAGCTCTGTGGGGACCCCGACTCATAAGTCATGATCACAGAATGCACGTGTACAGTGATCCCAAAGATCAATGCTCACTGCACACATAAGCTGAATAACAAGAGTCTTACATCCACATTTAGCGTCTTACACAAATAAAGACCATGAAGGCCTAGTCTTACATAGATAGGGCCACAATGGCCAAACACTGAAATAGAACAAGTAGTAGAAATCTTGATCGAAAGAGTGAACCCATGCTATCTGCCTTAGTCCTACAGGCATTCTGACTGGGAAGCATCCTACTTCGCATGTTCGTCACCAATGAACTCTTCAGCATACTCCTGTTCTTCCATGCCTGACCAATTAAATAACCAGTGGCAAGCCAATGAGTACTTTGAATGTACTCGCAAGCAACCCAAGTTGTGGAACAAGATAATAATGATGCATGATATAGCACTAAGTAGGTAATTTGCGGAAAGCTATTTTCAATGTAATGACATGATCAAGCAACTAGGTAAGCATGCATCAATAGTTGGCAGATATCCATATCAACAAGTTCAGATATCATCATAAACAGGGGTTGAACATCTCATGTTCATTCATTATGCTAAGTCATCGGACTTAGTCAATCGTCAAGCTGAGTCATCGAACTTAGCCCAGGTAGCCTCTTTGTCACCAATAGACACACTCACACCGAGCTTGCGAAAACATCCGAATGTAGTTTAAGAAGGACATCCAACTGTCCATGACCACGGATGCTGCTATTCGAATAGCTTTACACTCTGCAGAGGTTGCACACTTTACCCACAAGACTCGGGGAACTTCCGTGTCATCCATGACTCGCGGTATATAACATATACGAGGTAAGCACCCGAAAAATGCCTTTCCCCGGCGATACTAAACAAAGAGTCCACTCGATTGGTACCCAACCCTCACGATGTATATCACACGAGCCTTGCTCCTGATCGTACCATCCATAAGGGGACCAACGGTGTGCCCGGTGCTTGTGAAGATAGCGCATGATCGTACATAGTGGTACGATCCCGTATCGAGAGTGACCACGCCACTCCCGCCACTAGTAATGCGGGCTCCTTCCTAGTACCCACCAAGGTAATCAAAAAAGCCCCATCCCATAAGGGGTATCGTGGTTGCGCATGTCAGGTTAGGACGATCAGTAGACCTTAAAACTCTCCGTTTTTGAAAACACATACTCACTTGCTCCTGTACACCACTTCTTTCTCAAGTGGTTACCCAACTCATCATCATCTCCCTCGGGCATTAGTGGCATACGACGGGATTTTCGAAAAGTATTTGAAATCATTTCTTCCTTTCCATCACTATGCATAAACCCGAACCCACTTGTGTAGCATCTACTAGCATCCTATCTACACCCACCCGCATAACCATCATAAGGTGGTAGGGTCATGCACGATGCAAGTGTCAATGGTAAAAGTATTGGAGGCACACCACCGAAGGGGGAGCACCTCATCATGATCAATCATTGAAACAAGAAGTGTTATATGTCATGCATGAAAAAGTTTCTTAGTATGGGCTGCTTGCCTGGCTCAACAAAGTCTTCGGGGTCTTCAAAGTATTTGGGTCCAACGTCTTCATCAACAGCGCAATCTATCATCCCGAATAAAAGCGATGAAAATAAGCATCACACAAAATAGAGTAGACAAAGCTAGATTTAAAATGCTACCCTATTCTGATAAATACCAGAAGCTATACTAAAAATATTTGTCTAGGTTTTTGAACTAAAAAAGATTTTCAAAACTATTTAAAACAGGGGATGATATTGCCAAAAGGGTTTTTTCAAATAAAACACTATATAAAAGAACTTTCAAATATTTTTACGAGTGGCACTAATAAATTCTATGGAATATTTCAAGATTTTTGGTGGAAGAAATATTGTCATTGGAATTATTTTGGGTCATGTAGGATTTTTGGAAAGTAGATAAAAAAGGAAAAGAGGAAAGGGCAGTGTGCCCTTTCAGGCCAGAAGCACCCAGCTGAGCCGGCCCAGAGAGGGGACCGGCCCAGCACGAGGCACCGCGCATGGCAGGTTTATTTTTAAACCTACCCACGGGCCCATCCAGGCAGAGGGAGAGGAGGGGGATGATGGGATGATATGTGGGACCCACCAATCATCCTTCTCTTCTCGACAGGGAGCGGGGGAGGCTCACCAGAGGGGCTGTGGTCGACAGCGAGGCCAGCCAAGGGTACGAGCATGCTCGAGGGGGGGCGCCGCCTATCGCGTAGGATCGAAGGGGGCCGCCGGGGTGGAGGGAGTCACCGACAAGGGAGAAACCCTCACGACGGCGAGGTTTTGGTTCCGGCGCGGGCTCCCGACCACGAGGGCGAGGGGGCTGGGGACTGCGGGCAAGAGAGGGAAGGAGAGAGCAAAGGAGAGGAGCGGGAGCTCGGGGAGGCCTTTATATAGGCGACCGCCGGTTCACCGTGGACACGGTGCGCCGATGAGGATGGGGCGCTCGCCACGGGCCATGGGGGAGGGAGAGAGCAAGTCTAGGGTGCTCGTGGGGGCGGTCTAGCCTAGGGGGAGAGAGGAGAGAGGTGGGGAAGCGGGCAAATGTGAGCTCCCCGGTTGGCCGAGCTACGCGGCGCTGGGCACGCGTGCGGGAGGTCGTCGGAGAGAGAGGGAGGAGGTGCCCGATAGCTTAGCGTGTTGCGGACGTCGAGGGAACCTCTGGGGAGAGCTTCCCCCATCCAAGGTTGTCGAGGGCGCTGGTTGGGTGGCAGCTACAGTGCGGATGGACCTTGTAGCGCGCTCTAGAGCACACGTTTGGCATGCCATGGAATGCCAATGGTGTCCTAGGTGTGTCCATAGGTGTCTAGGGGTAGAGGGGGAATAGAGAAGTAGGAAATGGCCTTGGATGCTCTAGGGTTCCTTAGGAGAGAAGGGAGGTTTAGAGAGAGAGAGAGAAAGAGAGAGAAAACTTATGTACAGAGGGGTAATTGGGAATTCTACCGTGTCAACATTTGAGCTATGACCATGAGATATTTACTGGAGGTAGCTAGTAGTCCTGAGGGGTTGTGGTAAAAGTTATATGGCAAGGGGAATAGAAGATATGGTGAAAATAATGATTTCTAGAATGGACTAGAAGGTGTTTATGGTGATTTGGCCGAGTAGATGAATTCTAATTTACATTGATAATTAATAGGATCAAAGGGTTCTCAAAAGTAGGGCTTATCAACAAGTTTGAGAGGGTTTGATGAAAGTTCACAATAGGACTTAGTGGAAACCTAGAAATCAACAGATTTTGGTTTGTGTAGATCTAGACATGCTAAGCTTTTGCCCTTGATGCACCACTTAGTGTAGCATCACTATTTCGTGACTAAAGCATGTCCAAAAAGTTTGAGTTCATGGGGGGGGGGGGAATTTCACAATGTAAAGTTGTTCAAATTTGAATCTGGACATCGAGGGTTTTAGGATGGTTTGATGAACCAAAACAACTTGGATTGAGCTAAAACTTTGCAAGATCATCACTTATGATAGTGTTAACTTGCTGGAATTTTCTTGGAATTTACTGAAAATATTTCTTATAGAAATATTTGAAAAGCTTGATTTGAACAGAAAAGGTTTTGAGGGGTTGTGCCCATGATTTGAACATGCCCTTGTGTTGAAACTCATATATATGGAAAATATATGTCCACTGAGTTTCCCTAATTTTCTCCAATATTTTGAAAGCATTTAAATAATTTTTCCCTATGAAATACCATTTCTGGTCTGAGGAAAAATACTTTAAATAAAATATTAAAATAATCTTTAAAAATAATATTTGGTGGTTTTGGGAAGTCATGTACATAGTAGATTTGAAGTAAAGCATTTGGGTAAGAAGAATCCAACCAATTTGATGACTTGCAGTGCAAACCTCATTTCAGGGGGTTTTTGAAAACCTAATTTGAATAAATCATTTTTGGTCAAAACAAAATTTGATAAAAATAGTTTTGGGCACTATTCACATGGCATGATCATTGGGCAAGGGGTTTGGGACAAGGAAGATGAATATGAGGAGGGATAGAAACCAAGAGTGCCATACACAACAGTCAACAAGCAAACAAGCACCAATTCAATCAAGCACAAGCATTGAAAAAAGTTTTAGTTGGCACCAAATTTTATCAACCCAAACTCAACCAGGTGATACAAACACAGGGTGTGATACTGCATAATGATCTGCATGCCCACTAAACCCTTCTCCCTTCTCATCAGAGGAGGAGGGGCAAGCCGGGGATAAGAGGAGAAGCGCGAGCTCTATGAGCTTGAACTCGAGGAGGAAGAAGGGTGGATGAGCATTGCCTCTCGCACACCTCCCTATTATAGGGAGAGAGTGGGGGCTGGCTCTCCTCCACTCCAAGGGTCGCCGCCCATCTCCACCAATTAGATCGCCCACGATCATGGGCGAACAAGTAACTGCCCCGTTGCTCAATCCATTGCGCTGGGGTTTCATGCCATGATGGGGACTTTAAGTCACGCGTGCCCGTCGCTAACTCGCCGCTATGCATGTGGTAGGCGTGGCCGAAACGGCCTGACGTGGTTGGTCAGTGCTGACCAATAAATTGGTAGTTACCCCTTCACATTGTACGTGTGCGCATGAAATTTGGACCTGACCCAACGACAGTTGGCGAGCAGGTGTGGGCCAGTCCTAGGGGCTCCTGTCGGTGCACTAGTATAGAGGTACCCAGTTCCGCTGAGTTATGCACATGCGCTAGAAGCAGAGAACCCTGCCAGCAATCAAGACAAGACTCCCACAAGCTCGACATGCCAGCACAAGCCTGGACTGCTTCGTGCCAAGCACGTCCTCAAAGGCGCACACGCTTTTGAGAAGACCTGGTAGGCCATTCCTCGACAGGCATGAGCCAGCCAACCACCGCTCCACCGCATCGCTATGCCCATCACTTATCGATACGGTGTCAAGCCCTCAGGTGGTTAATCAGCTCTCGCTAAGCACGTGGCGACACATCAAAGGAAAGTTATGCTTAATCTACACCTGCCCTCCAACGTGTCAAGTTCTTAAGCAACAACTAGCCAAGCGGTGGCCAGAGGTTGCCTGGGATGCACCCCCAAGCGCGACCTAGGCAGTTAATCATGGTATTTTGTCCTAAATGCTAGAGTTAAGTATGTTAGCTCTGCTTAGCTATCTAATCAATAGATAATGTCTGTTTTGCCATTGTGGTGACCCCTTGCACTATAAAAGGAGGCCCAAGGCAACCTAGCTCAAGGTTGGAAATTCATACCCCCAAACACTTGTACTAAAGCAGCCGCTCCTTCCCCAGCAGCAACCTTTTCCCGGGCTAGGTGCTTTGTGTTCTTCGTGTTCTCCCAATCAATCCACCAAAAAGTAGAAGTAGGGTTTTATGCTTAGTAGAAGCCCGAACCTGTGTAAAATGCATGTGTCCTGATCGTTGCGCCGTCACATGATCTCCGCTCTTCGTGCAACATGACCCCCCTGCTGAACCACAAGGGATTCCTGATCCCATAGGTGATCGTGAGCATCCATGCCCCGAATCGCCTGCAAAAGGAGGTCGCAACCTTCCTCTTCGATCAACGCCTCCACTTTCCCAGCCCCTACCTCAAGCTGCTCTACAACCTTGGTGAAGAAATCAAGGTAGCCGGCATCACCGGGTGCAAGGGGGCTGGGGATGCCCTCCCTACAGATCAGACTGAGGGCGCGGCGAGCCCGCTATTCAAGGTCTTCAAACATCTTCGTGTGCTGGTGGTGCATCCCCCGAGCCAGACTCACCTCGCCCGTCACCCGCGCCACGAAGGACGCAACACCATCCACCTGCCCCTGGAGTGCGACCTTCCGCTCTGCCCCCTTCTGGGTAAGTGCCTCCTTAAGACTGTCGATCTCGCCAGCTCCGTGCGCTGAGCCTTAAAGCGGTCCTCTTGTAGCCTCAATCTATTGATGTAATCCTCGCGGTCTCTCTTCACCTTCGTGTCGGCCTACCCCTCGACCTCTTCCACTTGTTGCTTGTAGGTGGCCATGGAAATGATGAAGTCACGATCCAACGCCTCTAACCACTCGTGCTCCAAGCCTTGCTTTGATGCCCTCATGGCGAGTTGTTGCTCGAGGGCCCGGAGGTCTATCTCACGAAGAGCGACCTCGCACACCCCCTCCATCTCAACTGCCTGCCCCATGCAGCGGGAAAGAAGGGCGCCTTCCCGCTCCCGAAGTTGCTGCTCCACGAGGGCGTTCGAGGCTTGAAGCTCTTGCTCGAGGGCCTCGGTGGCCTCATGGCGCGTGTCCGCTTCCTCAGCCTCCCGGTGGGCGCATCGAGCAATTCCTTTGCCCCAGAAGCAGACCATTTGGTCTTCAAGCGTGTTGTCTCATGTTGGCGGTGGCCCAACTTCACGGCAACGTCAAGTTGACGCCACTAGTGAGCCAAGCGCGGCCGTTCCTCAGCGAAACGTGTGTTGGCGCCTTGGAGCTCCGCCCCGAGATCCTCCACCATGCCCGTTGCATGCCGCAGGAGGTCGTGACGGACTATGGTTCGAGAACCCATGAGCTCCATGGCCCAGTGCTGGTCGGGCCCCGCGTGCCCACTTGACCCAAAGCCTTAGGGGCTCCAGCGTTGGCTATGGGAGGCTGAGGGCCTGTCGGTTCCCGCCAGGCCTCGCTAGGGCAGGGCGCTACATGTGGTGGGCTTCGGGTCCCCTCCGAGATACTTGACCCCTCGTGGCCGCCCTCCACGCTGGCCCAGGCGGCGATGGCAAATGACGGTCCCGCTCCCGCGGGCTCAACACTCGCCTCCAGGAGGCTGATAGGGCTTGCCTCGAAGGCGGTGGTGCAAGTCGCAACCCCTTGCTCCGTGTTCCCAGCGAGCAAGGACGAGACCGTGCCATGCTTAGGCGCGTTGTGTGTACTGCGGGAAGACACGTCCCACACGGACCTCGCGGCTTCAACAGGCGGCGGGACGGCGCAAGCAGGTGCCGAAGGTTCAATGGTCCCCAAGCTTGCCGGGAGCCTACACGAAAGGAGGGGTCAGCCACACCTAACGCACAAGAGAAAACATGGCAAGGTGCAGTACTTATTCGTCTCTAGTGTCCCACCTCCTTTTCATCAGCATTTTCGGTCATGCAGCGACGCTACCCTCCAGCTGGATCGGCCACTCGTGACCAGTCCTAGGGGGCGGGCACGTGTCCTCATCGCCCTCAAGCAGGGAGCAAGAGGCGTGTTGTCTTCAAAGGAGCGCGATTCGAAGGTTGTTGGGGCGGGGTGACCGATGCCGCTATTCGCTTTGAGGGAGGCAGACGCGCCTCTAGATTAGGCCACGACGCGAACATCTCGCGGAGGGCACCCATCGCCTCCCGCCATCTCGGTGGAGCAGACCGGGCCCACTGAGGCTCTAGGGTCCCAAGCCACCAAAACGGGATGATCGCATGGCCTCTCATGGCCCCCCGGAAGCAGCCTCCATTGACTAAAGCGAGGCATCACCCGAACAAAGTCCTCCTTGTTCTTATACTTGAGCAGAAGGCACCCGGCCCAAGCGAGGCTATGGACCACCTTGCCAATCAAGACCTGAAGCGATCCGTTTAGCACTGCGGCCATCAGGCGGTCCGATTGGAGCCGCATGTGCTCTGACGACCCTGAGAAGGTCCACATTAGAGCCCTTCGCGGTTGAGCACCGCGGACCTGCCAAGCGTGGGCTCCAGATCCGGGCAATCTTCCATCACCATCGACATCCTGCCTCTTTTATAGGGAGATGCCATGACGACACGGTTGGATGGGGCGCATCTGTTGCCTAAGACAAGGGCAATCTTCAGCGAGAAGGAAGGCGCAGGAAGGCGACACAAGTCAAGGAAGGGTAATGATGAAGAGGCGTCGTGCGCAAGCTTTATGTCAATTCAGGGAAGTTGCCGAGCCATCATGGGGAGAGGAGGCACCCCACGATCCGCCGCGCACCCCGTGCCGTGCTTGGCCCGCAGGATGATGGGCCCCATGTCACTTGTCACAGCCCTATAAATTGATTGTACTAGTGGCATCAGTGAGCATTCATGGCATTATGCTTAAATTATAATGAACTTGAAATGGGGATTGTCAAGCTCTATGTCGGGACCCCGATCATAAGTCATATGAATCCAGACTGTAACATATCACATCACTTTCCGGCCACACGCACGGTAAGCCACGGCTGCAGGCTTACCTTAGCCGGGACCGTTTGCGTCTTTTGGCTCGCGTATGTGAACATGTCATTGGCAATCAAATGAGAGAGAACTCGGGCTGACATGACTAGTCATAGAACCCAAGTGGCACATCCGTACGGAAATAGGCATACGTAAACCAGCAATGCAGGTGTCGGCCTCAATCGTATGTAGACGAGTCAAAGAAAGCTACAAGGACTCCATTACGTCGTGGGACATAAATGTCATCACAGCACGTAGACGAGTCGTAGCTGGCTACAGGGACTCCATTACACTGCGAGACATTTCCCCGAAGGGACAGACACGGCAACAAAGAAGGATACATGTCGGTCAATCAATGTATTCGGAGCAGTAGCAAGCTACCGGGGCTCGGTGGAAGCACAAAGAGGCAGTTTCCCGTAAAGAGTAATACTAAAGGCACACGACTAGGTGTCGGGTCCCATACATACCGTTGCATGTCACACGTACACACCACATGCCCGATATGCATACATACAACTATGGCATCACAACATAACCATACAACAACACAACTTTTATTTAAGAGGCTCAGACGAGCCTTGCATAATATGTTCTTATAGATAGGGGTCACATGACCCGACACTCTAGTCATACAAACAAGTTCATACAAACCAAGCGGAAGTATAAAGCTGTCTGAGTACAGATAGAGGAAAGGGGTAAAAAGGCACATGGCCTTACTATCTACGACCCGACATAGGGCATAAGGTCGTAGCCGGGACATCAACTATTCGGCATCGTCGACATCTAGATAGAATCCACCTAATGGGTCCTGGGTCTTATCTGCAACATTTATTAAGAAAACGTTAGTAGAAACATACTCAGCAAGTCTTTAAAACAGATCTAGTCTATTCATGCTCATGTATCAACAAGGGGAGTGGTGGAGTTTATGCAGCAATGCCAGCTTTGACTCATGGCTAACCTGCACTACACAATTTTAACTCTTTGTTTAATTTTTAGATATCACACACGAGTCCACTAACTCCATAACAATACACCACCATGGATTCACTTCCCTCTCCTGGGAGAGTGCCATCCATGGTACTCACACTTGTCTTGATATTTTTATGAGTATCCATTAGATTATCTATGAACAACATAAGTTTTCCATGTAGTCCATGTCCGTGAACGCGGCTATGCGAATAGTTTCATACCCTGCAGGGGTGTACTTCTTCACGCATGCTCTCGCCACTTATCTATGTGTGCTCATAAAACCATGCACCTCGGCAACCTTCAAGCGGAAACCCAGCGAGGGAGTCAGCCACGATCGTCAATCACATAAGACCTCTAGTCCAGGCTATCGCCTATTTGAGACTGAATCCGCACGGAAGTCCGGCCGAAGTTTCCGCTATGGCCACAAACAATGTGTGCAGGATTCCCAAGCCCACCATTCGGGTGACCCTTGGTACACTGTGCCACTGCCTACCACGTCGTAACCCACCCCTAGGGTTAGCGCTACGCACGGCCTCCGACATGCTATAAACACCAGAAACTACTTGCAACTCCTGGACTAAGGACTAAGCGACTGATAAGTCGAGTGGGGTCATATTTCAGGGCCCAGCATGTGGTAGTATCTAGTCTTGGATCACAAACACGGAACTCAGTTCGTAAGAACGGTCCCAATGAGACAACCCGCTATGAACTCCTACATAGCCTCTCATCGCTACCTTTACCAAATTGGGTTCATCATAAGCTTATCACATCAGAACAACATTGTTTCACTCCAGTTCATCACCCAGATGAATCAGACCTGACCCAACTCTAAGCATAGCAAGCATAGCAGGCAAACTAAGCTAAGCACATCATGGCACAAGCATCTACCAGGTATGCTAGGTTGCAAGGTTTAGCTATTTACGGTGACAATGATAGGTCATGCAAAAGAATATGTTCATCTACCGTGTATGACAGTCAAGTGAACGTTTGTCCTAATGCAATAAACAAGAGCAAGAGCGAGAGAGTGGGATGTTATCGGAATGATCAAAGGGGTTGCTTGCCTTGCTGGGTAGCGGGAAGGTTCTCTCCTTCGTTGGAATACTCGGAGTATCCTCAGAAGCAGGGCCAACCGCAATGCAGATAAATAGCAATCAATACACGCAAGTGCAACAATATGATGCATGATCATGACATGGCATCATGTATGGATGAGCTAATGCAACTATTGTCCAAGTTAATTTGAAGTGAGTTTGAATATAGGTTCAAAGTCGTTCTTCATTTCATATTCCGTATATTAGCCTATTAGTAAATGTCAATGTTCATCTACATAGCTTTCTCTAACATGCATGATAATAGCACCATTGGATTCATAGGATTTTTCTGAGAAATTTTCATATATAAATTGTTCTCATCTGATTTACAGATTAATTTATATGAATTTTTGAAGTTTCAAACATTTTTTGAAATTATTTAAAAAGTTCAAAATGAATTAGGTCGTGAGCCAGATGTGACTACGACGTCAGTAGGTCGGCTGACCAGGCCAGGTCAAACCTATCGTGCGGGGCCCGCACGTCAGTGTCACTGGCCTAATTCCCATGCTGACCAGGGTTTCACCCGCAGCTGGGGGCCACTAGTTAGTGGCTGGGGGCTGATTAGCAGGGGGATTGGCCCCTAATGACCCTACCAAGTCAGCACGCTGGAGGCCAGCCGGCAGCGACAAAAGGCATGGTGGTGACTCGCCGGACTTGCGCATCTAGCGACCATTTGGCGCGCGGAGGGCACCGGGAGGTAGCCCGCGCACATGCGCATCCAAAGCTACGGCAGAGGGGGCTCGGGGGCCACCGAAGCTACGGCCAGCGACGAGCCGAGCGGCGGCGGGTTTCAGGCAGCTTGGGCAAGGCGTCTACAGCGAGGGGCATGATGCTAGAGGAGGGGGATATGGGACAGGGGCTCACGGTAGGGTTGTTGGGGAAGACAGCGAGCTTGGGGACACGCAGAGGGCCGCAAATCGCCAGAGAGGAGCTTCGGTGGCCGGCGGGGAAGAAATAGCGGTGGCGTGGCGCAGAGGGCTCCCGACGTCTTCTAGCTTCATGGGGAGGACGAGGGGGACACGGCGGAGCTTTTGGTGGGCTTAGGGGGCATGGGGGTGGCTGGAACTACGGCGGTGCGGCGGCGATGGGCTCAGCCATGGCGAGCAGAGGAGGGAGAAGCGAGACAGAGAGCGCAGCGAGGGAGAGAGGGAGAGGAGAAAGGGGCCATGGCAAGGGAGCCTCGCACTGGCACTCTTAGCGGGCTATAGGCCTACAACCAGGCAGGGAAGAGCTGGCCTAGCGCATGCCCGCGCACAGCGAGCGCATGCCCCTGTCCTCCTGGCGACAGGACAGGGATGACTGGCATGGGCCAGCTGGGCCGGCTTCTCCTGGGCCTTTTCCCTCTCTTTTTTTTCTTTTTCTCTCTGTTTTTTCTAATTCTAACATTTTTTTAATTTTTCAGGAACAAATTGTTTTGTAAAATATCCCAAAAGTTTTATATAATTAAGTTTGAATATTTCAAACTCCTATAAAAAGTTTCAGGATATTTTGAAATATAAAGTAATGATAATGCTTTATTTGGCATTTTCAGAGGCTTTATTATTTATTTTTAAATTGCTATAATTGTTCAAATATTTAAAATGGCCCCTGATATATTCATCTCCATATTTATCATACATAGGGAACATTTTGTATGGGCATTTTGAGTTTGTTGAGTTTTCACAAACTTTTAATTAATATGATTCCAATGTGAGCTTGGGGTTTCTTTAAGTCCCCATTTCATGTTGATGCAAAATTGAAATATGATGCACACACATGTTGTCCTATGACATCTAGCTAGGGATGTGACAACTCACCCCCACTTAAAATAATCTCGTCCCGAGATTTTGAAGTCACCGGGACGAGCGTGGGGTACTCTACTCGAAGACGACCTTCTCTTTCCCATGTGGCCTCCTTTTCAGAATGGTGTGACCACTGAACCTTGGGAAACTTGATGTTCTGACGCCGAGTGGTATGCTTAGCTTGATCAAGCATACGAACAGGGTATTCTCGATATGTAAGGTTATCTTGGAGATCAAGCACTTCGTGGTCTACTTCACGGACAGGGTCCGAAAGACAATGCCTCAGTTGCGAGACATGGAAGACATCATGAACCTTGGAAAGATGCGGCGGAAATTCCAATTGGTAGGCAACCTCTCCTCATTTAGCAAGAATGCGAAAAGGTCCAATGTAACGAGGAGCCAACTTGCCCTTGATACCGAATGGATGGGTATCCTTCAGGGGTGTAACCCGAATGTAAGCCTTCTTGTCAACTTCATAGGTCATAGCCTTATGATGACGATCATATTGTCTCTTTTAACGAGATTGGGCTGTTTTCAACTTTTCACGAATAATGCGAACTTGCTCCTCTGCATCCTGGATCATATCCGAGCCAAAGAGTTGCCTCTCTTCGGTTTCTGACCAGTTAAGAGGTGTTCGACACCTTCGTCCATAGAGAACTTCAAAAGGGACTTTGCCCATGCTTGATTGATAACTATTTTTATAGGCAAATTCGGCAAATGGAAGACATTTCTCCCAATTCATACCGAAGGATATAACACAAGCTCGGAGCATGTCTTCGAGAATTTGATTGACTCACTCAACTTGACCACTTGATTGTGGGTGGAAAGAAGTGCTAAATGATAGATGAGTCCCCATAGAGGTTTGGAAACTTGCCCAAACTTGGCAAGTAAAGATACTTCCACGGTCTGAGTTAATCTCCAATGGAACACCATGAAGAGAAACTATTCGAGAAACATATAACTCTGCTAGCTGGCTAGCAGTTATACTCTCCCGAACAGGAAGAAAATGAGCCACTTTAGAAAGGCGGTCGATGACCACAAAGATAGGATTATTCCCTCTCTTAGTCCTGGGAAATCCGGTAATGAAATCCATACCGACCTTATCCCATTTCAATTCAAGAATAGCTAAAGGTTGAAGGGTGCCAGCAGGCCTTTGATGTTCTACCTTAACGTGACGGCAAACGTCATAGTTAGCAACAAACTGGGCAATTTCTCTCTTCATCCTAGTCCACCAGAACCTCTGGCGTAGGTCGTGAGACATCTTGGTACTACCCGGATGAATTGTGAGAGAATAATCATGAGCCTCCTTAAGGATCAGCTGCCGAAGTTGTTGGCTCTTGGGAACCACCAAACGGTTCTGAAAGAACACCACACCTTGATCATCAATAGAGAAATCCTTAGCGATATCGCTAACGACTTTCTCATTGATCCGGAAAATACCCTTATCACGCTTTTGGCCAGCTATAATTTGATCCTTAAGAGTAGGTTTCGCCACCAGGTTGGATAGGAATACTTGAGGAACAATGTGGAGGTTTAACTTCCGAAATTCCTCATAGAGAAGTGGTTAACCTTGTTGTAACATCAGGTTGTTACAACAAGACTTACGACTTAGTGCATCAGCCATGACATTGGCTTTCCCCGGGGTGTAAGTTATCCCTAAGTTGTAATCTGTAATCAACTCAACCCACCGTCTTTGCGAGAGATTCAAATACGGCTAGGTGAAAATATATTTCAAACTTTGGTGATTAGTGTAAATTTCGCCACGATTACCCGAAAGGTAATGTTGCCAGGTTTTCAGTGCATGGACCACAGCTGCAAGCTCAAGATCATGTGTTGGGTAATTATCCTCATGTGGACGCAACTATCGAGATGCGTATGCAATCACATGACGATATTGCATGAGAATGCAACCTAATCCTTGTCGCGAGGCGTCGCAATAGATAACAAAGTCCTTAGAGAAGGCTAGTGGCACCAGCATGGGAGCAGAGATCAGTTGTCTTTTCAACTCCTAAAAACTGTGCTCGCATTATGGAGTCCACTCGAACTTTTTATCTTTCTTGAGGAGTTCAGTCAGAGGTTTCGCAACCTTGGAGAAATTCTCGACAAAGCGGCAACAATAGCTCGCTAAGCCAAGGAAACTCCGAACTTGCTTAAACGATTCAGGTTGAGTCCAATCAAGGATGGCCTCAACTCTCTCGGGATTGATAGCAATACCTTTACCAAAGATCACGTGGCCCAGAAAGGTCACCTCTAGGAACCAAAATTCACACTTGGAGAATTTGGCATATATGCGATGCTCTTGAAGTTTCATCAATACCAGCCTTAGATGCTCGGCATGTTCCTGTTCGTTCTTCGAGTAGATGAGTATATCGTCGAGGTAAACTACGACGAATTTATCCAAATACTCCATGAAGATTGAATTCATCAAGCGAGAGAAGGTGTCTGGGGCATTGGTTAAACCGAAGGGCATGACGGTGTACTCGTGTTGGCCATAACGAGTAACAAAAGCCGTTTTTGGAATGTCCCCGTTTCTAATTCTGATTTGATGGTATCCCAACCTCAAATACATTTTGGAAAAGGCAGAGGATCCAGCGAGTTGATCATACAAATTGTTGATCCTGGGGAGCGGATACTTGTTCTTTATGGTGACCAGATTCACCGGCCGATAATCCACAATCATCCGATCCGATCCATCCTTCTTCTTGACAAAGAGGACGGGAAAAGCCCAAGGAGAAGAACTAGGATGGATGAAACCTTTCTTCAACGCCTCATCGAGTTGGATCTTAAGTTCGTCTAGTTCTAAGGGTGCCGTCTTATAGGGTCTTCTGGATATTGGGACAGTCCCTGGAATGAGCTCTATCACAAACTCAACATCTCCGAAAGGTGGAATTCCTGGTAGTTCTTCTGGAAAGACATCCGGAAAGTCACGGACTACCGGAATATCTTCTAATTCTGGAAGAGGGCTAGCATTGAGGGAATAGAGTTGGCACTAGGCTGCTCGAGTGGACACATTAACTATCTCACCCGATGGATGTGTAAGTTAAACATTCCTAGTATGAGTATTGATCTTAGCATAGTGGTTTTTCATCTAGTGCATGCCTAAGATGATATTGATGTCCGAAGACTTGAGGGCTATCAAAGATGCTAGGAAGACTAGCCTATCTACAAGAATCTCATTGTCATGGCTCACCCTAGAAGTTTGCCATTTTGAACCAGGAGTCTGAACTACTAAAGGAGTAGGCATATCACAAAAAGACATGTTATGCAACTGTGCATTACTTTCTGAGATGAAAGAATGAGATGCCCAAGTATCAAAGAGAACAGACGCTGGATGACTATTGACAAGGAGCGTACCTAGGATAACATCAGGATCCTCAATGGCTTCCTCAGCAGAAACATAGTTCACTCGTCCACGAGGAGGAGCTAGCTTCACATAGAAGGCTTTTCCTGGCTTCCCACGTCCAACTGGCCTAGCATTGTTCTGAGGACACTCATGGGAATAGTGTCCTGGTTCCCCACATTTGTAGAAGACAACGGTGGCACGGGGAGCAACATTGATAGGCGGACCTCCAAATGTCCTGGCTAGAGGGTTGGGCTGAGCGGGGCGAGGCGCCTGGAAGGACGGCCTCGCGGTGTATCTTGATGGCACGGCTGCGTTGGGCACCCACACCCAGCGTTTGTTGGAGCCCGAGCCAGATGCGGAGCTGAAATCATGGTTGTGCTTCCTTGTGGCCTCATAGTCAGTCTTTCCAGTCTCAGCATTGATAGCCTTGTTGACAACAGCCTGGAAGGTTGTGCACTCATGCAGGTGCAGATCTCAATGGAGCTCAGGATTAAGTCCCTTGCTGAACCTAGCCTGTGATCCCTGGAAACCATAAGGACACGAATGTGGCCTTGGTCCCCTTGTTGGCGGCAACAGCGGTCCTCGAAGAGGGGTGATGCCTCCAACATCGGGCCAGTTTACGTGTGTTGGTAGATCAGTCCGCGATGGGGTTAGCATCTCCAAATCTCCATAACATGTCTACACGGCAGGTGCCAACTGCGTCAGGGCTGTCCAAAGACGTGCACAAGTAGCATAGAGCTCCATGCAAAGGGCACGTGCATCATGATCCCTGTTCTCCAACATCTGAGTGGTCACCTGCAGCCTAGGGTCCTCATGAGAATGATCATAGTAGGTTGGGCTAAGATAGCTATCCTCTCCTCCCATGGAAGCAGGAACATAACAGAACTTTATGTTTTGAAGCAGACCATGGTGAAACCTCATGATGGTCAGCATGGTGTAAGCGGCCTCCTGAACTTCCATGTCTATGGTGACACCTAACCCATAAGTCCAGTGAAGCGGCTCTGCAGCTCCAGGATATGAAGGATATATCTTAACAGTACATAGATATTGGCTCTGGTTGAAATCTCAATATTGTTCTTCCACTATGTACTCTGGGTACCAACGGTAGCCAGCCTCCATCATCACTCTAACCAACATGGCCGTGTGACCCAGTACATCGATGCACCTGGTCAGACAAACCACCTGACAGGAAGGACGAGGGGGCATCTGAAACAGAGAATAATGCAAAGACATTAGAGACTCTAGCAGAAATTAGACAGCATAATGGCTGTAATTGCTCAAAAAGGATTTTGAGACAACTACAAAAGATTGGAAAAGCATAACCACTCGACTTCCTAGACTCAAATCTCTTCTCCATCTGTTTGTCACACCAACAATACTCTAGTACCGATATTCGCTTGCAAACAAGCTAGCTAATAGTCCATAGTTAGCAACTCGTCATCCTAAGCAATAGATGAGACGCCTATTTCTTATCCCCGTAGAAAAGATGAGAATGACTCAGAATATAATAACTTGGGAAGAGGAGTAAAAAGAGCCTTACGTTCCCTTCCACAATCGATTCCCCTACTTTTCTATAGTGTTTCTAGACTCAACTTCGATCGGTTTGGGTTGGTAGTCCTAAAGTCAGTCAGGCTCTGATACCAATGCTATCGGGACCCCAATCCTAAGTCATATGAATCCAGACTGTAACATATCACATCACTTTGCGGCCTCACGCATGGTAAGCTCCACGGCTGCAGCCTTACCTTAGCCGGGACCGTTTGCGTCTTTTGGCTCGCGTATGTGAACATGTTGTTGGCAATCAAACGACAGAGAACCCGGGCCGACATGACTAGTCATACAACCCAAGTCGCACATCCGTACGGAAATAGGCATATGTAACCCAGCAATGCAGGTGTCGGCCTCAAGCGTGTGTAGACGAGTCATACAAAGCTATAAGGACTCCATTACACCGTGGGACATAAATGTCATCACTGCACGTAGACGAGTCATAGCTAGCTATAGGGACTCCATTACACTACGAGACATTTCCCCGAAGGGACAAACACAGCAGCAAAGAAGGCTATATGTCGGTCAATCAATGTGTCTAGAGCAGTAGCAAGCTACCAGGGCTCGGTGGAAGCACAAAGAGGCAGTTTCCCGTAAAGAGTACTACTAAAGCCACTCGACTAGGTGACAGATCCCATATATACCGTTGCACGTCACACATATGCAAAACATGCCCGATATGCATAGATACAACTATGGCATCACAACATAACCATACTACAACACAACTTTTATTTAAGAGGCTCAGACGAGCCTTGCATAATATGTTCTTACAGATAGGGGTCACATGACCCGACACTCAAGTCATACAAACCAAGCAGAAGCATAAAGCTATCTGAGTACAGACAGACGAAAGGGGTAAAAAGGCACATGGCCTGACTATCCACAGCCCGCCACAGGGCATAAGGTCGTAGCTGGGACACCAGCTATTCGACATCATCAACATCTAGATAGAACCCACCTGATGGGTCTTGGGTCTCATCTGCAACATTTATTAAGCAAACGTGTGTACAAACGTACTCAGCAAGTCTTTAAAACAGACCTAATCTATTCAAGCTCATGTATCAACAAGTGGAGTGGTGGAGTTTATGCAGCAATGCCAGCTTTGACTCATGGCTAACCTACACTACACAATTTTAACTCTTTGTTTAAATTTTAGATACCGCACACGAGTCCACTAACTCCATGACACTACACCACCATGGATTCACTTTCCTCTCCTGGGAGAGTGCCATCCACGGTACTCACACTTGTCTTGAAATTTTTATGAGTGTCCGTTTGATTATCTATGAATAGCATAAGTTTTCCATGTAATCCATATCTAAGGATGCGTCTATTCAAATAGTTTCATACCCTGTAGGGGTGTACTTCTTCACACACGCTCTCGCCACTTATCGATGTGTGCTCATAAAACCATGCACCTTGGCAACCTCCAAGCAAAAGCCTAGCGAGGGAGTCTGCCACGATCGTCAATCACATAAGACCTCTAGTCCAGGCTATCGCCTATTTGAGACTGAACCCGCACGGAAGTCCAGCCGAAGTTTCCGCTACGGCCCCAAACGATGTGCGCAGGGTTCCCAAGCCCACCATTCGGATGACCCTTGGTACACCGTGCCGCTGCCTACCGCGTCGTAACCCACCCCTAGGGTCGGCACTATGCACGGCCTCCGGCATGCTATAAACACCAGAAACTACTTGCAACTCCTGGACTAAGGACTAAGCGACTAATAAGTCGAGCGGGGTAATATTTCAGGGCCTAGCATGTGGTAGTATCTAGTATTGGATCACAACCACAAAACTCAGTTCCTAAGAATTGTCCCAATGAGACAACCCGCTATGTACTATTACATAGCCTCTCATCGCTACCTTTACCAAATTGGGTTCATCATAAGCTTATCACATCAAAACAACATTGTTTCACTCCAGTTCATCACCGAGATGAATCAGAGCTGACACAACTCTAAGCATAGCAAGCATAGCAGGCAAAGTAAGCTAAGCACATCATGGCACAAGCATCTACCAGGTATGCTAGGTTGCAAGATTTAGCTATTTACGGTGACAATGACAGGTCATGCAAAAGAATAGGTTCATCTACCGTGTATGACAGACAAGTGAAAGTTTGTCCTAATGCAATAAAAAAGAGTAGGAGCGAGAGAGTGGGATGTTATCAGAATGATCAAAGGGGTTGCTTGCCTTGCTGGGTACCGGGAAGGTTCTCGCCTTCGTTGGAATACTCGGGGGTATCCTCAGAGGCAGGACGTACCGCAATGCAGATAAATAGCAATCAATACACGCAAGTGCAACAATATTATGCATGATCATGACATGGCAGCATCTATGGATGAGCTAATGCAACTATTGTCCAAGTTAATTTGAAGTGAGTTTGAATATAGGTTCAAAGTCGTTCTTCATTTCATATTCCGTATATTAGCCTATTATTAAATGTCAATGTTCATCTACATAGCTTGCTCTAACATGCATGATAATAGAACCATTGGATTCATTGGATTTTTCTAATAAATTTTCATATATAAATTGTTTTCATATGATTTACAAATTAATTTATATGAATTTTTGAAGTTTTAAACAATTTTTGGAATTATTTTAAAACTAGAAAATGAATTAGGGCGTCAGCCTGACGTCACTACGACGTCAGCAGGCCGACTGACTAGCCAGGTCAAACCTGACGTGCGGGGCCTGCACATCAGTGACACAGGCCTAATCCCCGTGCTGACCAGGGTTTCACCCGTAGCTGGGGACCACTGGTCAGTGGCTGGGGGCTTATTACCAGGGGGATTAGCCCCTAATGACCCTACCATCTCAGCAAGCCGGAGGCCAGTCGACGGCCACCAAAGCACGGCGGTGACTCGCCGGACTTGCGCATCCGGCGACCATTTGGCGCGCGGAGGGCACAGGGAGGTAGACCGCGCACGCGTGCATCCAAAGCAGCGGCAGAGGGTGCTCGGGGGCCACCGGAGCTATGGCCGGCGACGAGCCGATCGGCGGCGGGTTTCGGGCAGCTTGGGCACGGCGTCTACAACGAGGGGCGGGCCGCTAGAGGAGGGAGAAACGATGCAGGGGCTCATGCGGGGGTGTTGGGGAAGACAACGAGCTCAGGGACGCGTAGACGGCCGCGAATCGCGGGAGAGGAGCTTCGGTGGCCGGCAGGGAAGAAACGGCGGTGGCATGGCGCAGAGGGCTCCCGGCGCCTTCTAGCTTCACGGGAAGGATGAGGGGTACACGGCAGAGCTTTTGGCGGGCTCAGGGGGGCACGGGGGTCGCTGGAACTACGGCGGTGTGGCGACGATGGGCTCGGCCATGGCGAGCAGAGGAGGGAGAAGCGAGAGAGAGAGAGTGGCGAGGGAGAGAGGGAGAGGAGAAAGGGGCCACAACGAGGGAGCCTCGCGCTTGCACTCTCAGCAGCCTCCAGACCGCCAACCAGGCAGGGAGGAGCTGGCCTGGCACGTGCCCGCGCGCGGCAAGCACATGCCCCTGTCCTCCTGGCGAGAGGAGAGGGATGACTCGCATGGGACAGCTGGGCAGGCTTGTCGTGGGCCTTTTCCCTCTTTTTTTCGTTTTCTCTCTGTTTTTTTCAAATTCTAATATCTATTTTATTTCTTTTTCAGGAACAAATGCTTTTATAAAATATCCCAAAAGTTTTATATAATTAAGTTTGAATATTTCAAACTCCTATAAAAAGTTTCAGGATATTTTGAAATATAAAGTAATGATAATGCTCTATTTGGCATTTTCAGAGGCTTTATTATTATTTTTTAAATTGCTATAATTATTCGAATATTTAAAATGGCCCCTCATATATTCATGTCCATATTTATCACACATAGGGAATATTTTGTATGGGCATTTTGATTTTGTTGAGTTTTCATAAACTTTTAATTAATTTGATTCCAATGTGAGCTTGGGGTTTCTTTTAATCCCCATTTCATGTTGATGCAAAATTGAAATATGATGCACACACATGTTGTCCTATGACATCTAGCTAGGGATGTGACACCCTAGCATTTCCTTATTCAAACAATTGCAAATAACTAAGTTTTTCAATGTTTCCTTTTGGTCTTCAAAAATGTTCACCATGTTTTACAAATGTTGGCAACAACATATCAAGGGTGAATTTTATATTAACAACTATTTTGGAAAATTAAACAAATGAGGGAAGTTTCTGAAAATCACTAATAAAGCATTATAAATATTTTAGTTGCTTCAATTTTTCTGAAATTTTTTGTGTAGTTTGGAAATATTCCAAATATACCTCACAAATATTTTTAGGAATTTTGGCTTTATAGTTTTGCCCAAACAAAATTAAATAGAAAGCAAAGAATAGAAAAAAATGAAATAAAGAAAAAAGGGCCGAGGCTTACCTGCGTGTAGCCCAGCCGGCCGAATCGGCCCAGTGGCCAGTCGTCCCTGACCTCTCACCAGGAGGACGCGAGGCGCGTGGTTGCCATGTGCCCGGCCACCTCTAGCCTACGTGCTTGCCTGGAGGCAACCGAAGAGCGCCACGCGACCCCCCCAGAGCCGTCCAGATCCATCCCCCTCTCCATTTCTCTCCCCTCGCTCTCCTATGCCTCCCCCCCATTGTCGAGCCACCATGGCCGACCGCCGCTCGTAGCTACAACACCTGCCCTCCCCTAGCCCTGGACGTGTTGGAGAGCTTCGCAGAGTTGTCCTAGTCCCCGTCGATGATCAAAGCTTCACCAGGAGCACGACGCTGTCTTCTTCAATATTGGTAGTAGGAGATCCCCGACGTCGATTCGGCCACCCCAACGCCTCCCCGAGGTTGTCGACTCTCTCTGCGAGTTTCCTGTGAGTTGCTCTTCATCTCTGCCCTATCCACGTAGCCTTGTCTGCCCCTAGCTCTAACCCCCGCCATGGCCGAGAACTCCTCACCGCCGGCAACATAGTCATCGTACCCAGAGCCTGCTACGTTCAGGTTCGAGCATGTGATCGAGCTCCTGGTGTCTCCAGGAGACCTCCAAGCCCTCTATTCGCGTCTTCGTGCCCTGTAACCGTCGTGCCGGTCTGTCCCGAGCCCCGGCCTCCGTGGACGTCGTTGTCGCCGTTGATGTGGTGCACCCTAGCTACTGCCACTTGCTGGGTTGGATGCACGCCAGCCCGAGCTTCCCGTAGAGCCAAACCACGTCCAAAACCGTGGCCGATAGCGTCGTTCCGGCCAACTCCGACGTGCTTCCGATGCTGACATGGCCCGTCATTAGGGGTCAAACCCCCCTACTAATTAAGCACCTATAGTCGCTGACAATGGGCCCCACAAGTTTAGTTAGACAGAAATGATCAGTTAGAAAAAAATAACCCCTGTTTAATCAATGGGTCACTGACGAGTGGGCGCCACTGGTAAGATTTGCCCCTGGGCAGCCAGTTGAACTTGTGACATCAGTATGATGTCAGGCTGACGTACTAGTTAATTTTTATAATAAAAATAATTCCACAAATTATTATAAACTTCAAAAATTTCATAGATAATAATCTATAACTCAGATGAAAATAATTTATATATGAAAGATGATCAGAAAAATCCAAGGAATCTGTTTATGCCTTTATCATGCATTGTTGAGCAAGTTAACATCACCAAGTAGGACATTTTATCATTGGGGCAACATATAAAATATCATCTAGAGTTGGAAATCAAACCCGTTTGAATTCCACTTCAAATTAACTTAACTAATTATTCCTCTAGGTCAATTCAGTACCTTAACTTGTCATATGATGCATCATGTTTGTCGCCTTGCATTGAATGTTATTCCTTTGTGTTTGTCGGTGGTTGTTTCCCCTCGGTAGACGATGGTTCCGATGATGTGAACGTTGACACTAATGAAGAGGAGTAATATCTTCAGAACTGTCAGGCAAGCAAATCCCCTTGAGCATACTAATATGAACCCACTCTCTTGCTCCTGCTCTTCTTACTTCATTAGGACAACAACGATTCAACTGTTGCCTGTTCTCGGTAGTTGAACCCATTCCTTTGCATGACATGTCCTTGTCACACTAAATTGTTGAAACCACTTAGCATGAGTAGCAACTGCTTGAGCCTGGTTGTGCTTACTCATCAATGCTTGCTTACTCTGCCTGCTATGCTTAGAGTCATGTCGTGTCGAGATTGATTCATCTGGGTGATGAATCAGAATGGCAATGTTCATGTCCTATTGTGTGAGAGCTAAGTGTGTGAACACAATTTGGTAAAGGTAGCGATGAGAGGCCAGGTAGGAGTACATGGCGGGTTGTCTCATTCGGACTATCCTTAAAAACTAAGCTCTGTGTATGTTATCCAAGACAAGATACTACGACACACTGGGCTCCGGTAACTCGACCCCTCTCAGCTTATTAGTCGCCTAGACCCCTGTCCAGGAGTTGCAACTAGTTTCTGGTGTTTGTAGGAAAAGTGTTGGCGGCCGTGCATAGTGCTGCCCGACGGGGTGGACTGTGATGCGGTGTAGACACAGTGGCACGTTGTACCAAGTGGCACCTGAACGGTGGGCTTGGGAACCCTGCGCACATCGTTTGAGGCCATAGCGGAAACTATGGCCAGACTTCCATGTGGGTTTAGTCTCAAATAGGCGATCAACCTGGACTAGGGTCTTGTGTGGATGACGGTCGTGCGGACGCCCACGCTAGTGCTTCCGCTTGAAGGTTTCCGAGATGCATGACGTGCATATGGTGATAAGTGGCGAGAGCGTGTGTGAATAAGTATACCCATGTTGGGTGAAATAATCTGTTCGAATAGCCGCGTCCTCGGATATGGACTACTAGAAAACTTATGTGGTTCGTAGATAACTTGAAGTGGATACTCTAAAATGCGCAAGATAAGTGTGAGTTCTATGGAAGGCCTTCTCGTAGGGAGACGGAAGTGGATCCATAGTGGTGTATTGATTGGAGAATATGTGGACTCATGTGCGCTATCCCACCTCCTCAAAGATACTACTTGTAGTCGTCGCATAGGTTAGCCAAGAGTCAAAGCTGGCTTGCTGCAACAAACTCCACAACCCCCTTCATTGATACTGATGCATATGTAGATAGTTGTGATGTAAGTCTTGCTAAGTACCTTTGTACTCACATTTTCTTAATTTATGTTTTGCAGAGGAGACGTCAGTCTTATTAGTGATCGATACAATGTGAAGTTCGATGTTGACCGGATTAGCTTGGGAATCCCAGATAGACGTCTGCTTCCTTTGGTAGGGTCATTGTAGGTTTTCGGGCTCCTCTAGCCACTTTTGTAGATGTTTGTACCCATACATACTTATACTTCCACTTGTTTTATTCAATGCTCTAAATGTTGGGTCTTGTGACCCCTGCTTGTGACATCTTATTGTGTTGGATCTTCCGAGCCTTCTAAGTAAATGTTGTAATGTTGTATGGTTATGTTGTGATGCCATAGTTGTATCTATGCATACCGGGCATGTCGTGCGTACGTGTGACGTGCAATGGTATGTATGGGATCCAACACCTAGATGTGTGCCTTTAGTAGTACTCTTTATGGGGAAATGCCTCTTTGTCCTTCCAACGATCCTTGGTAGCTTGCTATTGCTCCGGACACATTGCTTGACCGGCATGTATCCTTATTTGCTGCTGTGTTTTGTCCCTTTAGGGAAATGTCTCGCAGTGTAATGGAGTCCCTGTAACCTGCTATGACTCGTCTATGTGCAGTGATGACATTTATGTCCCACAGCGTAATGGGGTCCTTGTAGCTTGCTACGACTCGTCTACACATGCTAGAGATCAACACCTGCATTGCTGGGTTACGTATGTCTGTCCCTGTATGGATGTGCCACTTGGGTTCTACGACTAGTCATGTCGGCCTGGGTTCTTTGACATTTCAATGCTAGCAACACATTCACATACTTGAGTCAAAAGACGCAAATGGTCCCGGCCTAGGTAAGGTGGCATCCGTGGAGATAACCGTGCGTGAGACCGCAAAGTGATGTGATGTGTTACAGGCTGGATTCTTATGGCTTAGGATCGGGGTCCCGACAGCTTTGGTATCAGAGCTTGACTGCATGTAGGATTACCATGCCAAATTGGTCGACGTTGATCCTAGAACTGCTTTAGTTATATAAGGGAATTGATTGTGGAAGGGAACGTAAGGCTCTTTTTACTCCTTTCCTTGTGTCATTCTAATTGTGACTCACCCTCTTCTTTCCTATGGGGATTAAGAACTAGGCCTTCTCATCTATCTATTAGGAGGATGAGTTAGTATGCTGGAGACCTATAGGAAAGTTATTGTCTCCTAGGATCAGTGTCTCCATATGAATTCATTGTCATGTTGTCAGTTTTCTTGTGCAGGTTGCCTCATATTTCATGCCCGTATGGCCGTTATGCTATCCGAGTTATCCAAGGTTTCTAATTATCTGGTGCAATTGCAGAACTCTTTCATCTTGAGTCAATGTCTTTCAAGCCAGACAAAGCACACTATTTGTTGAGGTACCCTATTACCTCAACGTGTTTGATGAAGGTGTTCAGGAAACTATGTTGTTTCAGTGAACCACCCAATAGTCTAGTTGTGTCTTTTGTTTCCAGTGTGATAATTCTGGACATCATTATCAAGAGCATGCTGTGACGCTACTTAGTCAGTAGGTATTCTGTATCTGGGTTCTTGAGTCCAAGGATCATTCTGCTCATTCCCGTTTATAGTATTTGATCGTTCCTTTAGGATATTAGTAGCCCTATTATAGTCTTCAAGGCTTGTGGTATATCATTCTTCCAATACCATGAATCAGTTATGGCAGAAGTTCTTTGTGAACGAAAGATCACAACATGAGTGCTCTTGATGAGTTCTCCATTCCATAGTTGTGACTCTGCGAATGCTTCATTTCTGCATGGATTGTCTGGAAGAAACATGTTGAACTCCGTTTGCCATATTCAATCCATGTATCTACAACTCAGGAAAAAAACAGGTGCTCTTGAGTTGCCCTTCTTCAATTGTATTATGACCTTTTCCAATCAATGGTTAGTCAAGAGTATGTCATACATTGTGTTATCGATGTCGACTATTCTTGTGGTCTGTCAAGCCATTCTATTCTAGAATGACTAGGAGAAGCAAACTCCCGTACCTCATCCATTTCTCGAATTGGGTCAAAGCAGTTGTATTCCGCAGATCAAAATGCCAATCCAGCTTTTGCTCTGTTCTACCTTGAGGTATTACCCTCTTCATGTCAAGATTATCATGAGAATTGCACTCCCTTTTACGAAATCTTGATGTAGTGATACTTCTCGCCATCACAATTCATTCCCCGGTCTCTGTGTTGTCTATAACCAGAACACTGACAAGTGAATTGTGATGTGTGTAATCAATACTCCTGGCACTTTTGTTGCTCGGTTGTTAATGGACAATAATCTCACTCTTGGTGTGGTGGTCATTGAATTGTCATACCAAGATTGATCGTGCTACCTAGTCCATTTTCCATGGTGCACTTTTCGATCAATGAGTTAGGATTTTGTCAATCCTTCACTCCGTTGATCATATCGTCTTGCCTTGAAAAGCAAGATTGTTCTTGAGCTTGATAACATATCGGTGGATTGTGATTTTCCAAATATCTTCTTGGAAGTATTACCAAGGTGTTCCTTGACCGTTATGTTAAGTTTGTGATCAAGATGGTTTCCCTATAAACCATCCCTTCTCCAGAATTTGTGTTGGATAACTCTAAACTAGTTGGTTAAGCTAAACAACAACTTGGAGAGTTGGAAGATAGAAGCTTGATCTAACTTAGCTCATGTTAAAGGGACATCTTATGTTTTTGTGCTTGTATGTGTATAAGAAAGATGATATCTTCATCGATTGATCCTTGTGACCAACTGATGCACCTATCATCTTGTAAAACAATTGATTTGAGTATGGGCTATCATCAAATCAAAATCAGAACAAAAGATTTCTCTAACTTTGTTTTACTCATGGATGTATCCTCAAGCACACATCGTTATATCTTTTGGTCTGACCAATGCTATCACCTTGTTCTCATAAATTGTGGAATTCCATCTATATGGGTATCTTGATGAATTGTTGTTGAGACCATCCACAATATCTTCATCTCTTCCATGACTCATGATGAACATGAAGCTAGTGTTGGAAACTTTTGTAGGCAATATCTTCGTGTTCCATACATGAAGTATATGTATGGGTAATAAGTGACTTACTCAAGGTTCACGTGCATTTAGTGCAAGTTGCCACCGTGTCCTGGGGTAAAGTTATTTTGCTTCCTCCGGAATCATCTCAAGTCAATCACGCATGTGCGAAGTATGCTATGGTTCCCGGAAGTGTTTTGTTTTAAGGTTATTTATCTTGCAATCCAGCTCATGTTTTGTACTTGGCTTCCATGGATCAACTCCTGAGAATCTCGCAACTTCATCGCATTGATTTTTGTTGCAAACTCTCCACTTCAGACATGCTGAGTCTGGAATATCCCGGCACCAACTAGATCTGAATCTCAGGCAGATATGACGGTTGGGACATTTCCCCAAGAACTATAACAATGGTCTCTCTATAACCCGGCAAAGGGATGTCGTGGCTAACATACCTATCCGGAGGACCTACTATTATATATCTTGTATCAGCAACTTGGATAGCTCCCCACGAGGACCTTTGATAACTGGCTCTAGAAGTCTATCCTCATGGACCCTTTGAGATTCCGAAGTGCGACCCTTACTTGATGTTCTAGTCATAACGCCTGACATATAATTGGGGTTATGCTAGTACATCAAGGAGAACATTAGAAGCGAAGTGTTAAATGTCTCTCGGACGATCCTCCAGATTTCGTTTCCTTGGCATAGCTAAGGTGAAATTTGAGAAAGTGTTGTCTTACTTTGCATCTGCATCCTCCATCGTTGTTAATCATTGTAGTATGTTGTGTTGCCAGGATCCTTGGCATGTATATTGGCAAAATTTTGATGAATATGGAAATGCTCAAGTTCTTTAGAGCACGCTCAGACACTGGGTTATACTCCCGGTATTACTTGGTATGTGCCTTCCATTGACGAGAAGTTTTATAGCTCTAGTTTCCATTCCGATCTGAGTATGCCATTCTTTCGAATGCCTTCAAATGATCGTTGTGAATTGCCTTAGGCTGGTATGAAGAGATTCAATGATCTCTGTATCAAAAGTAGTTCTTTTTGCCACTTAAGGGATAATCTTAGGAGTCACCTTCCCTACGATGCCCGTTATGGTATTATGGCAATTAACTCCTCGCTACTTTCAAACCTCTTCACCATCTGCTTAAGCGTGGAATTGTTGCCTACCAAACTGATTCTTGTCATCTATCTCAGTCCATCCCTCATGAGATCTTGGTGACTCAGCTCAAGAGACGTTCCTACGTCTCATTACATGAGTTGTTCATGAGTTATTCGATCTTCTTAAGGATCGATTCCTATAGAGATTTTTATTCTTGTTGTCTTTCTGCTGGATGAAGCTCCCGAAGGCAAAGATGTCAAGATCAACATGATGCAATGAATGAACATCTTCGAGAAGAGCAATTGGATCGTGAAAATTGTGGTAGTTAGTGTCCCCTCTGTTGTCTTACCCTATGCTTGAATCTCGGTACGAGATTCTTGTTTAGTGGGGGTGAGTTGTCACAGCCCTAGAAATTGATTGTACTAGTGGCATAAGTGTGCATTCATGGCATCATGCTTAAATTCTAATGAACTTGAAATGGAGATATTCAAGCCCTAGCAATTCCTTATTCAAACAATTGCAAATAGCTAAGTTTTTCAATGTTTCCTTTTGGTCTTCAAAAATGTTCACCATGTTTTATAAATATTGGCAACAACATATCAAGGGTGAATTTTATATTAACAACTATTTTGGAAAATTAAACAAATTAGGGAAGTTTCTGAAAATCACTAATAAAGCATTATAAATATTTTAGTTGCTTCCATTTTTCTGAAACTTTTTGTGTAGTTTGGAAATATTCCAAATATACCTCACAAATATTTTCAGGAATTTTGGCTTTATAGTTTTGCCCCAAAAAAATTAAATAGAAAGGAGAGAATAGAAAAAATGAAATAAAGAAAAAAAGGGCCGAAGCTTACCTGCGGGTTGCCCAGCCGGCCCAACCGGCGTAGTGGCCAGTCGTCCCTGACCTCTCGCCAGGAGAATGCGAGGCACGTGGTCGCTATCCGCCCGGCCACTTCCAGTCTGCCTGCTTGCACGGAGGCAGCCTGAGAGCGCCACGTGACCCCCGAGAGCCGTCCAGATCCGTCCTCCATCTCCATTTCTCTCCCCCCTCTCTCCTATGCCTTCCCCCCCATGGTCGAGCCGCCATGGCCGACCGCCGCTCACAGCTGCAGCCACTGCCCTCCCCTAGCTCTAGACGTGTGGGAGAGCTTCACAGAGTCGTCCTCGTCCCCGTCGACGATCAAAGCTTCGCTAGGAGCACGACGCCGTCGTCTTCAACCTCGGGAGTAGGAGATCCCCGACATCGATTCGGCCACCCCAACACCTCCCCGAGGCTGCCGACGTGAGTTTCCTGTGAGTTGCTCTTCATCTCTGCCCTATCCACGTAGCCTTGCCCGCCCCTAGCTCTAACCCCCGCCATGGTCGAGAACTCCTCACTGCCGGCAACATAGCCGTTGTATCCAGAGCTCGCTACGGTCGGGTTCGAGCATGTGATCAAGTTCCTAGTGTCTCCAGGAGGCCTCCAAGCCCTCTGTTCGCGTGTTCGTGCCCTGTAGCCGTCGTGCCGGTCTGTCCCGAGCTCCGGTCGCCGCGGACCCCGTTGCCGCCGTTGATGTGGTACACCCTACCTGCTACTGCTTGCTACGTTGGATGCATGCCAGCCCGAGCTTTTCGGAGAGCCAAACCACGTCCAAAACCGTGGACGATAGCGTCGTTTCAGCCCACTCCGGCATGCTTCCGACGCGGGATTTGGTCGCCGCCGGCGATGCTGACGTTACCCGTCATTAGGGGTCGACACCACCTACTAATTAAGCACCTATAGTCGCTGACAATGGGCCCCACAAGTTTAATTAGACAGAAATGATTAGTTAGAAAAAAATAACCCCTGTTTAATCAATGGGTCACTGACCAGTGGGCCCCACTAGTCAGATTTGACCCTGGGCAGCCAGTTGACCTTATGACATCACTCTGGCGTCACGCTGACGCGGTAGTTAATTTTTATAATAAAAATAATTCGAGAAATTATTATAAACTTCATAAAATTCATAGATAGTAATCTATAACTCAGATGAAAATAATTTATATATGAAAGATGATCAGAAAAATCCATGAAATCTATTTATGCCATTATCGTGCATCTTTTAACAAGTTAAAATCACCAAGTGGGACATTTTATGATTAGGGCAACATATAAAATATCATCTGGAGTTGGAATTCAAACCTGTTTCAATTCCACTTCAAATTAACTTGACTAATTATTCCTCCAGGTCAATTCAGTACCTTAACTTGTCATATCATGCATCATGTTTGTTGCATTGCATTGAATGTTGTTCCTTTGTGTTTGCCGGTGGTTGTTCCACCTCGGTAGACGATGGTTCCGATGATGTGAACATTGATACAAATGAAGAGGAGTAATATCTTTAGAGCTGTCCAGCAAGCAAATCCCCTTGAGCATACTTATATGAACCCACTCTCTTGCTCCTCCTCTTCTTACTGCATTAGGACAACAACGATTCAACTGTTACCTGTTCTTGGTAGTTGAACCCATTCCTTTGCATGACCTGTCCTTGTCACAGTAAATAGTTGAAACCACTTAGCATGAGTAGCAACTGCTTGAGCCTTGTTGTGCTTACTCATCAATGCTTGCTTACTGTGCCTGCTATGCTTAGAGTCATGTCGTGTCGGGATTGATTCATGTGGTGATGAATTACAGTGGCAATGTTCATGTCCTATTGTGTGAGAGCTAAGTGTGTGAACACGATTTGGTAAAGGTAGCAATGAGAGGCCATGTAGGAGTACATGGCGGGTTGTCTCATTGGGACCGTCCTTAAGAACTGAGCTCTGTGTATCGTATCCAAGAGAAGATACTACCACACATTGGGCTCCGGTAACTCGACCCCTCTCATCTTATTAATCGCCTAGACCCCTGTCTAGGAGTTGCAAGTAGTTTCTGGTGTCTGTAGGAAAAGTGTTGGTGGCCGTGCATAGCGCTGCCCGACGGGGTGGACTGTGATGCGGTATAGACACAGTGGCACGATGTACCAAGTGGCACCCGAATGATGGGCTTGGTGAACCCTGCGCACATCATTTGAGGCCGTAGAGGAAACTTTGGCTGGACTTCCGTGCGGGTTCAGTCTCAAATAGAAGATAAACCTGGACTAGGGTCTTTGTTGGTTGACGGTCGTGGCCGACACCCATGCCAGTGCTTCCGCTTGAAGGTTGACGAGATGCATGACGTGCATATGGTGATAAGTGGCGAGAGAGTGTGTGAAGAAGTATACCCCTGCAGAGTGAAATAATCTATTCTAATAGCCGCATCCTCAGATATGGACTACTTGGAGAACTTATGTGGTTCATAGATAACTTGAAGTGGATACTCTGAAATGCGCAAAATAAGCGTGACTGCTATGGATCGCCTTATCGTAGGGAGACGAAAGTGGATCCATAGTGGTGTACTAATTGGAGAATATGTGGACTCGTGTGTGCTATCCCACCTCAAAGATACTACTTGTAATCGCAGTATAGGTTAGCCAAGAGTCAAAGCTGGCTTGCTGCAACAAACTCCACAACCCCCTTCATTGATACTGATGCATATGTAGATAGTTCTGATGTAAGTCTTGCTGAGTACCTTTGTACTCACATTTGCTTAATTGATGTTTTGTAGAGGAGATGTCAGTCTTATTAATGATAGATACAACGTGAAGCTCGATGTTGACCGGATTAGCTTCGGAATCCTAGACAGAGGTCTGGTTCCTTTGGTAGGGTCGTTGTAGGTTTTCAGGCTCCTCTAGCCACTTTTGTAGATGTCTGTACCCAGACATACTTAAACTTCCGCTTGTTTGATTGAATGCTCTGAATGTTGGGTCTTGTGACCCCTGCTTGTGACATCTTATTGTGTTGGCTCTTCCGAGCCTTCTAAGTAAATCTTGTAATGTTGTATGGTTATGTTGTGATGCCATAGTTGTATCTATGCATACCGGGTATGTCATGCGTACGTGTCACGTGCAACGGTATGTATGGGATCCGACACCTAGATGTGTGCCTTTAGTAGTACTCTTTATGGGAAAATGCCTCTTTGTGCTTCCACCGATCCTTGGTAGCTTGCTACTCCTCCGGACACATTGATTGACCGGCATGTATCCTTCTTTGCTGCTGTGTCTGTCCCTTGGGGGAAATATCTCACAGTGTAATGGAGTTCCTGTAGCCTGCTACGACTCGTCTATGTGGAGTGATGACATTTATGTCCCACGGCGTAATGGAGTCCTTGTAGCTTGTTACGACTCGTCTACACATGCTAGAGATCGATACCTGCATTGGTGGGTTACGTGTGTCTGTCCCTATACGGATGTGCCACTTGGGTTCTACGACTAGTCATGTCGGCCCAGGTTCTTTGACATTTGAATGCTAGCAACATATTCACATACGTGAGTCAAAAGACACAAATGGTCCCGGCCAAGGTAAGGTGGTAGCCATGGAGATAACCGTGCGTGAGACCGCAAAGTGATGTGATGTGTTACAGGCTGGATTCTTCTGGCATAGGATCGGGGTCCCGACATCACTTCAGTCCACCATCCGACGGAATCGTGTGCGACGTGGGCCTGGGGGATACTGTCGGGCCTCTGGGACTAGGGGTACCCAGGCCCGTCTATGTGCAGCCCAAGAGGGAAGAGTTGCCCCAAGCACTCGGTGTCCCACCTAAAAGCTACAAGGAGAAGGCCCTCGCGAGCGGCCATGGCTCGCGAGGGGCACGGCGGCATCGCCAGCGGGGGCCTCACGAGGACCTTTTGTAGGGTTGATCTCGACACCCTGGGGAGGCCGACCCATCTAGGGTTGGCCTAACAGGGCCTTACACCCCTGCACCGCACATGGGTGACGTGCACCATGCCAAATGGTGCGAGGAGGCATGCCAGCGGGCACGGACAGAGGGGCTTTCCTTGTTGGTGATGGAGGAGCAGCACGAGCTTGCGGGTTCCCAAAATGACCCCCAAAGGTTGCCCTTCTGATGAAAGAAGACCATGAGCAAGGGCTCAGCAGGACGGAGGTCATCCCTGAGCCCACACAAGCACCATGGCGAGGACCTTTGGCAGGCGAAGACCAACTTTTGTCAGGATAGGCTGCAAACATGCCCCCTTCAAACTTGCCATTGTCGCAACCCTTCCCACCTGATATTTTCAGGGGATGAAGACCAGGGCCAAGATAAGGAGGAGGAGGTACAGTTCAAAAAAGGATAGGGAGGAGGCCGGATGTCATAGAAAAACAACTTTTGGGCAGGCAAGAGCACACCTTGTACTCATCTTCTTCCTCAACCAATCCACCAAGTAGGGGTTGGGTCTTACACCACGACGTGGTTTGAACCTGGGTAAACTGCATGTGTCCTTGTTCATCTTCCCTAGCACGAGCCACCACTCGATCATCATGAGGCTGTGGAGTAGAATAGGGCACGGAAGCGAGCGCACCCCGGATTTCAAACCTTCTTGGGTCTATGGAGCCCTGATTCCGATAGCATGAAACACCATGTTCATGTAAAGGATTACAACGGGGTGTGGGAGAGTGGACCACCGTAGATAGACGAGGGAAGATGATGAAGATGATCACCATGGCAATGGTTCCCCTGGCGGCACTGTGAGGCCACCGGAAGGAAGGGGGAGAGAGTCACCCCACTTAGGCCACCTCCTCCATGGCCTCTCCCAAGATGGGGAGAGGTTCTCCTCTCTGGTCCTTGGCCTCCATGGCTCCCGGAGGGGCAAGAGCCCCTCTTAGATTGGATCTCTCTCTTTGTTTCTCTCCTATTTTCGCTGTCGTTTTCTCTCCAGATTGGTTTTTAGTTGATACAAAGAGTTGTGGTGGTGAGGCAGATGACCCCTCTTTATTTCTGGGGTTTCTGGTATTTATTGGAATTTTCAGCGTCGGAATCATGCCAAATGGAACCATGTGGGCCCCACAAGCCATCAGGGCGCGCCCCCTGTTGGCTTCTGGCCCACAGGTGGCTCCCCTCTGGTGGTTCTTTGCTCCAATGTTGATTATTTCTTCCATAAAAATCACAAAAAGTTCCACGTGATTCTAAGAACTTCCATTTTCTGCACAAAAACAACACCACATTAATTCTGCTGAAAACAGCGTCAGTCTAGCTTAGTTCTAAATAATTCATATAAAGTGCATCAAAACAATATAAAATTATTATAAACATAGGTGAATATGGCATTAATACTTCATAAATTATTGATACGTTTGAGACGTATCAGTTTGCACAGTCGAAACAAACAAACCTCATGACGACATCTGATTTCCTCTGCAAAGGGACTATCTTTATCTTCTTACAAGAATTTATTTTGGTGAAAGAGTCAATAATATTTACCCTTGTTCCTACCTATTAACTCTTTAGTAGGCAAGCATTATGTGTTAAGGAAATATCCAGACAAATATATCCAGTTGAATGTAGGTGATCATGATTCATGTAGGTAAATAAACTGGGAGCAAATATTAGTCACCATCTTCCTATGTTTCCGATGGAAACATTAGTTCCAAAAATATGCAATGTGTGTCAACAATCATAGAAGGCTACATGATAGTTGAGTATGTGAACTTGCTACAAATGAAAGCTCTTACATAGATTCTTCTCTTGAATATAATGGATTATGATTATCTCAATAACTAATCGAATTGTTTGTTGGTTGTCAATAAATTTTATGCTTCATATAACCTCGGTTGTGAAAAATTTGTTACTTTTTTATGTGAAGCTATATGATGGAAAACTTGCAACTGTGTTAATATTCATGATGCTCTCATGTCTGTATTTTGTTTTTATCAATTTATCTCTATCTAAAATCATGTGGTCATTATTCTCGAGGTCAGCTTTTGCTTGAGGACAAGTGAGGTCTAAGCTTGGGGGAGTTGATATGTCCATTACGCATCATGATTTCTTATTAATATTTGTGGTATTCATGTCCATTGGTCCCTATTATCTTACAATTCGTATGTCCTTTTTCTCTGAATATGCAAGGTACATCACAAAGAGGTAAATATCTGGAAACTGGAATTCTTGACTGGCAAACCAAGAAAAGATAGAAAAATGACTAGAATCCAAATGACCTGACACTTCACACAGAATTCTTATGGAATATTTAAGAATTATTCGTCTACAAATATACTAGAGGGAGGCCACCTGCTCGCCACAAGCCAACATGGCGCGCCCACCCCCCTAGTGCGCCCTGATGGCTTGTGGGGCCCCTACAGGTATCCCAAACCCCTCTTCTCCTATATGGTATGTTTTACCCTATAAAAATCATAAGCAATCTCTCGGGACGACGCTTCGCCGTCTTGAGGCGGCAACCTGGGCACAGGCCCTTTTGCACTCCGGCAGTCGGATTCTGCAATGGAAATTCCTCTCTGGGAGGGGGAGATCAAAGCCATCGTCATCACCAATGCTTCCTCCTTCGTCGGAGGACCAATCTTCATCAACATCTTCACCAGCACCATCTCATATCTAACCCTGATTCATTTGTTGTATTTAATCTTTGTCTCAAAAGCTCAGATTGGTACCTGTGGGTTACTAGTTGTGTTAATTACATCTTGTAGTTGATGCTTGTTGGATTACTTCGTGGAAGATATTGTGTTCAGATCCTTTATCTTTATTATTATACCTTTGATCTTGTACATGTTGATTTGAGTGAGTAGTCACTATTGTTCCTGAGGACATGGGAGGAGTCTTGTTATAAGTAATCTTGTGAAGTTGGTATTTGTTTGATATTTTGATCATATGTATGTTGTTACTTCTCTTAATGGTGTCATGTGAACGTTGACTACATGCCACTTCACCATGTTATTGGCCTAAGGGAAGTAACTATGGTGTAACAAGTAGATGATACATTTGTAGAGTGAAAGGAGCTTAAACCCTAGTTTATGTGTTGCTTCATAAGGGGCTGACTTGGATCCAGACGTTTCATGCGATTGTTAGATTTATCTTAATTCTTCTTTCGTAGTTGCGAATACTTGCTAGAGGGTGTAATCATATGTAGGTTGTTTTTTCAAGTAAGATAAACACGTTAGCACCAGTCCACCCACATATCAAATTATCGAAGTAGCAAACACAAATAAACTCAACATGATGAACATGACTAGACAGAAATTCGCATGTGTCCTCGGGAGTGCTTGCTTAATATAAGAGTACTTTCAGGCTTGTACTTTGCTATAAAAGGGATTGGGCTACCTTGCTCCACCTTTGTTACTATTGTCACTTGTTACTTGTTATGAATTATCTTGCTACAAAACTATCTATTATTGTTACTCACAACACTTGCAGAGCATACCTTGCTGAAAACTTCTTATCATTTCCTTGTTCTTCTTGTTGGGTTCGACACTCTTAGTTATCAAAAGGACTATGATTGATCCCCTATACTTGTGGGTCATCACTTGCCAACAAGAATGAATGGGAGCACATCTTCTACATACAAAAGGATATGGGTTTCACCTTTGCAACAGTTGCCATGGACCTCCTTTTATAAGGTAAAGGGGTTACCAAACTGGCAAAATAGTAAAAAAATACTACGTGGGTAGTGGATACTGTGTCACGTACCTAAATTTGATGACTTAGGACAAAGGCATTAAATGTCACGTGAAGTGTCACGTCGGCGTCGTCTCCCGGCAAGTATGGTATCTCCTTTTGTGTCGTTCGCACAACTACCTCTTATGCCTTGACCACGCCACCAGCACAGGTGTTAATAAAGGTGGGTTAATCCTCCGGAGCTGCCACGTTCCCAGGCAGGCTCTACCTAATCGCCTGCTCACTCGACACCTCACTGATAAATGACAATCAAGCTAATGAGGTTGAGATGTGACCTGGTAGTGGGAGCCTACTGGCATGGAGCTTGTCGGGCCTTCTCCTATCGACGAGATGGTCTGCCAGGAGGTTGGTCTTCAACTGGCATGTCTTGAGCACAGTTATCCTCCAGCAAAGCTTGTCGGGTGATGAATTGTTGTCGTTTGTGAACAAGTTAGGGTACTAAGGGACCCATTCCTTAGAACACCGGCAGGAGCCCCCGAGCATGGGCCACACTTGCGTATGTGGCATCATTGGGCTAGGCCCAAAATAGTGCACCACCACATGTGGCAGGGAGTTACTATGTTGAAATGATGATTTTTTCTGCCTGCCCACGATGCGCATTAAATGTGAGGAGTGGGGGAGGTGGAGGTATAAATTGTATAGATCATAGGGCTTCGAGGGAGAGAGTGTGTGTGTGCTGCTTTTGTTGCTTCCCTTTGACTTTGAAAACATTTGGCATATATTTTGTTCGTCTTAAACTCCGTTGTGTTTGATCATACGCATTGTGATTGATGTTACTATTTCCTATGTTTGTGATATTCATATGATGATCATTCACTCATGTTTGGTATTACGCGCATTCTAGTCCATTCATTCCATTTATACACACCAGCAAGATCTATGTGACATAGAAGAGTGGCCCAAGATCCTAGTCGATTGTGCATTTGCATTCAAACACAAATTTTAAATAATGCACAAATTTAGGAGGAGATCTTGCTTATCACGTACTTCTCAAAGCGATGATGCTACACATTGATTATATTTTATGTCAAAGCTTTGATCTATATGTTGTCATCAATTACCAAAAAGGGGGATTGAAAGCATAACTTCTCCCTAGGTGCTTTTGGTAATTAATAACAACATTTACTTCATTGGACAAATCTATCTATCAAGTATATTTCAGGAAAAGTTCAATGGATGGATTGTCTAGGATTTTGAGGAGATTCCCTAGATTCTTGGAACATCAATTGACTCTACATTTTATATTTACGTGAGAAATCACATTTTAGTCCATAGGAAATCCAATACTATTAAAAGGGGATGAGGTATCTATGATGATCTGGTTCCTCAAGTGCTTAGAGATTAGCCACCAAAAGCCTCAACATTTCTCCCACAATATATTCTATCCACAACCCTAAAGTCAAATTTGGTGCCACCAACTTTCGACATTTGGCCTTACCGAGATTTTCCTTAGACAGAACCCAATGCCAAACTCTGTCAACTATATGTAACCAAGACTCATCTCGTGTGACAGCGCAAGTGTTGTCCCTACCTTTTATGGCATGTGTCTTGTATGAACCTTGTGTCATGAGCTTAATGGAATGATTTTGCAACTTGTGATACCATGTCTTGTCATGCATTCATGCATCATGCATCATAGCATTCATCATGCCATGCTTGTTTCTTATGTGACCTTGTATGGTGTGGTTAGTTGTGATCTTGTCTTGTGTGTGTGATGTGGTGGAGTGTTTGTGTGCAACTCTCCTTCTCTTCCCTCTCTTTTCTTTTCAACAAAACCCAACCCAATGCCTTTATTTTCCCATGTCATTTTAGCAGCAGTTTTAAGTTGTTATCTAAATTGTTAAAAAATGTTCAAGTGCTAGCCTAAAATATTTTAAGAGTGTGGGTGTGGTTCTTCTGTTGATTCTGAGACTTGTGTGTTTGGAGTTTTTAAATAACAGGGGGGTTGTCTATTATAAAATAATTAAATTACATGTCCTAAAAATCATCTTGATATTTTTAGTAATTAGTGCATTTTCTTTTCATTGCAAAAGTATTTTTATTCTGCACCAAAATCCTTTATATTTTCTCTGGGTTTTTTTCTTGTGTTGCTGCGTTTTGAAAAAGATAAAAACTCCTCTGTTTTATTTGTTTTGCGAGAGAGCGCCAGAGTGGGCCTTGCCATCCCCCGCGGCCCAGCCCGCTCGAGGGAACGACCACCTGCCCCATCGTTCTCTGTTAGCGAGCGTGTGAGAGTTTAGACTGAGCGCGCCTCCGCCATCTCCTTTTCCGTCGCTCATCGTCATCAGCCTCGGGGTTATTTAAACCCCCTCGACGTGCGTGCCCTCTCCGCTAGGGTACCTCTCTCCCCTCGCGTCGCCGTAGCTCCCTTCTCCCTCTCCATCTCCCTCCTTCCTCTCCTCTTTCCCTCTGTCAGGTAAGTTCAGTGAGTGCAGAGAGTATCAGAGAGAGCCCGCCGGTAGTCTTTGCCGCGTCTCTGGTTGGCCTTGTCCCCGGTGGTGATGGCGTGGAGCTCGAGGATCCTCCCCGCGTTCCATTCCCACCACTAGAAGGTGAGGAGCACCTCTCCGCGATGTCGATTGCGGTCACCGTCGTCCGCAAGGGAGCGGGTCATCGCCGGTCTTCTTCCTCCTCGTCACCGCCGCGTCTCCACCTATTCTTCCCCGTCTTTGTGATCAGGGTCGCCGTCGTCCTCCCCTAGGTGAGCAGTCGACGTGCAGTCCTCCTCCCCTTTTAGCCAGAGTGTCGCCGTCATGTTCATCGCCGCCGCGCCCCTGTTCAAGCTCGAGGTGCTCTGTTGCCGGTGCCTCCTCCGCGTCTGAGTGTGGGAATGGAGTCCCCATACTCCCCGCGTGCCCTGCATCCTTCCTGTCGCTCTGCTAGTGCGGTAGATCGCCGGAGTTGCTCGCGTAGTGCCGCTGTCGCCGTGGGTGTTCTGCGGTTTAGTTTCGTTAGTGAGATGCGCGTCCGTGTGTGTATTAGTGCAGCCAAGGGCCTCCTCTATTAATGTTTGCGACCGTAGCCGAGTGGCAACCGGCTCGGGGGTCGACCAGGAGGTCGCTGGTTCGAGCCCAAACCTCTCCCCCTTTTGTTTGTTCTTTTTTTCTTTCTTTTCTTCTGTTTTATTTGTTTCTCCTTTGTATATATGCATGTACGTTTGTTTTCCTTTTCTGATTATTCATGAGTGTGTGTTAGTACATCTATGATGCTTATGTGAGTGTGTGTGCCCATGTGCACTTGTGCACGTGTGGTGTTGTGTATGTGCCTATATGCTTTATGCATATATGTTGCATGTGTGTGTGTGGATGAACACCCCCCTCTTAGGTGGTATGTTCATGAATGTTTGTGCTCATATGCCCTTAGGCATATGGATCATGTGTGTGTATGCTATGTGGTGGTGTGTGTAGAACTCATGAATCCACTAAAGAAGATCATAGAGAGGTTCTAAGAACTCATGAGAAGTTATGCTTCGAGGAGCTAAATTTAGAGCCAAAACATGAGTTTCTTAAAGCTATTAATGAATATGTTAGAAAGAAGAGTTATTCTTATCTTGTCAAAGGATTACTCTTGTCTATTTTTATGACACAAGTTAAATCTAAGAAAACTAGTAACAAAGGCAAGAAAGGTTCCTCATTTAGTAGCAGTAATAAAAATGCTAAATCAAATGATGTTGCTTCTAGTAGTTCTATTCATTCCACTAATGGTTCTCTTAGCCAAGTTGTACATGAGAAAGAAAATGATTTATTGAAATGAATTATAGAGAAAGCTCTCTACAAGATTTTTGCTGGAAGTATCAATTTGAGGAGATTGTGCGCAAGCAAGAATGGCACCGGAAGAACCAAGGTGTTGGTTTTGAACAAAAGTTCAACGTCAATGGAGTTGAATGGGAAGAAGATCAATACCCCAAGACTAAGTTTGTTCCCCAAAAGGAGAAGTATAATCCTACTCTCTCTAAGGGAACAAAAGATCAAGATGATCTTCCACCACAAGACCACAAGTTCAAGGGCAATGACAAGCTTCAAGAGGAGATCGACTCATTTGAAGAAGAACCTCAAACCATGGTCAAGTGGGTTCCCAAGGACACTTCTAGATCTACTTCATCAAGTGCTACTTGAACTCCAAGGATCCCCATCAAGTTGATTTTGGTACCCATGAATAATAACTAGAGAAGTTATTGAGGGGTGACTCCGCCAACAAAATTCACTCATATTCATCATTGGCAAGAACTAATGCAATCAACTCCGACATTATGCAATAATTCAAGGAGTCACAAGTTCCCTAGTTGGTAAGCAAGGCACAAGGTAATTATTGCATCAATAGACATCATCATATATGTGCTTTGTTCGATGTCCATAGATATCCATGCATTAGTTCCTTGTGTGGGACTAATCATGTAGGCGAGAAGTGTTCAAAATAACAAAGGATAGCTCCCAATTCAAGATGATCTCCATTGACAGGATCGATATGGTTGACTAGAGGAGGGTATGAATAGGCAACTACTACTTTTGAAGTTTTTCTTAACAAATTAGGTTTAGCAACAAATAGGTTGTCTAGATATGCAACTAGGTGAGCAATCTATATGATGCTAACAACAACAATGAAACAAGCAAGCATATAATACAACACAAGTAAGCTTGCAAAAAGTAAAGGTAAGAGAAAACCAAAAGTGGAACCAATGGAGATGAGGATGTGTACTGGAGTTCCTTCCCTTTGAGGGGAAGTACGTCTCCGTTAGAGCGGTGTGGAGGCACAATGCTCCCCAAGGTGCAACTAAGGCCACCGTATTCTCCTCACACCATCACACAATGCGAGATGTCATGATTCCACTAGTGGTGCACTTGAAGGCGGTGTTCGAACCTTTACAAACAAGGTTGGGGAAATCTCCACAACTAAATTGGAGGCTCCCAACAATACCACGCATCCTCACCACAATGAATTGTGGCTTCGAGCTGGCCTCAACCGTCTAGGGTGATCAAACACCCAAGAGTAACAATATCCGCAAGGGATTAGTGCGGGGATCAAATTTGTCTTGGTGGAAGTGTAGATCGGGGACCTCTCAACGAAACCCTAGAGCAACAACAAGTTTTGTTGGCTAGGGAAAGAGATCGGGCTAAAATAGAGCTTTGGAGCAACAATGGAACTTGGGGATGGAACAGGTGGTCTCCTTGGGGAAGAATACCCCCTTTTTATAATGGGGGGGGGACAATTCCAACCTTTATCGCCACTCCACCCGCACACAAGCGGTACTACCACTGAAGGGAGTGATACTACCACTCGGGCGGTTGAGACAACTAGCCAGAGCAAAGGCACAAGCAATGATAGTACTGCCACAGCAATACTACCCCTCGCAGGAGCGGTACCGCTGCTAGGTTGCGATTGTACCTTGCCCTACTGCTGCCCAAGTAAGTGAGGGATTCCTCGAAAACAGAAGAGTAGACGATACTAGCGAGTAATACTACTGCTCAAGGGCGGCACTACCGATGGCTACTACTGCCCTACTACCGCTAAGCCCTTCTCACTAAAATATTAGGAACAAAAGGGTATCAACCTAATAGCGGATACTTTTTGGGTATTTAATTACCAATTTATAATATGTTTGAGCATCAACCTATTGACCCAGTGCCCACTGCCAATTCCTATTTTCTGCATGTTTTTGCCTTTTCAGAGTTACAGTACTAGAGGAAGTTCAATTGCCATGAAACATTTTGATGATTTTTACTGGACCAATACAATACTTAGAACCTTCGGAGGAAGGCCGGAAGAGGCACCAGGGCCCCACCACGCCACCAGGGGGCGGGGGCAGATATGTGGTGGCCCCTTGGTGGCTCTCCCGGCGTCGTTCTCTGTCCTTTAAATTCACATCTACCCTAAAAACACCAGAAGCGCTCCCGAAACACCTTTTCCACTGCCGCAAGTCTCTATTCCGACGGGAGGCCATCTACACCTCTGTTCCGGCACCCTACCGGAGAGGAGATCGATCACGCAGGTCTTCTTTATCAACCTTGTTGCCCTCACCATGACATGTGAGTAGTTCACCACAGATACATCGGTCCATAGGTATTAACTAGATGGAAATCTCTTTCTCTGTGTGTGTGTGTCACACACACACAAACTCTTTCTCTAGATCTTCAATACAATGTTCATCGTATCTTTGCCTTGATCTCTCCGATGTAATCCCTTTGTATGGTGTGTTTGTTGGGATCTGATGAATTGTGAGTTTATGTTCATATTATTCATGAAAAGTATTTGATTCAGATCTAATTACTATGATTCTTATTTTCATGACCATCATAGCTTCGTAATTCTCTCCCATCTATTAAGATAGTTTGCCCAATTAGATTGATATTTCTTTGGTGGGTGTGGTGCGTTGTAGTAGGTTCAACCTGGTGAGTTTCTATATCCCAATGACAGAAGAGACAAAGTTGCGTCTTTTTGTTCTTGCTACTAAGTATAGAACGATGGGGTTTTTGGATTTTCATTGAGTTTACTTTGTTTACATCATGTGATTGTTCTCCAAGATTTCTCTGTTTTACTTAATTATCTAGATGAATGATGGATAGTGGTTGATGGGTGGAGTAATAGTAATAGGTGCAGGCAGGAGTCGGCCAATTTTCTGAAGGACGTGATGCCGATATACACATTATCATTGTCGTGTAAATCGCATAAGTATTCGCTTTTATATCAATTGCCCAACCGTAATTTGTTTACCCACTGAATGTTTTGCTTATGAGAGATGCTACTAGAGAACTCTATGGCCCCCGGGTCTATTCACTTATATATTCACAAACGCTATCATTACCCTAGTGTTATTTATTACCTTTTATTTTATTTTTCACTTCACTATTATCTACAATTATCTACACAACTCACTTGCTTGCAAATAACGAGATCAAGGGGATTGAGAACCCTGTTGCTGGCATTGAATGCAAGTTGTTTGTTCTTTTCTGTGCAGCCGCTGAAGACCTTGGTATCCCTATTGGTTTTATAAACCTTGGTATTTTACTTCTAGTTTTCTTCGGTTAATCGAGGCAAAAAAAATATTTTCCTTTGTTTGTCACTAGTTTGCTTTACTTGGTAGTTTACTTGTCTTGATTGTTGCTTTGCTGGTGTGGTCACCATGTCTCAAGATACTACTTAGTTGTGTAATTTCTCAAATACTAATAATAGTTATTTCATTATTACTCCTATACCACCCTCCACTAGTGCAAAGACATTTGATATTAATGCTGCATTGCTGAATCTTGTCATGAAATGTCAATTTTCGGGAAGTCCTAATGAGGATCCCGCGTCACATCTTAATACCTTTTTGAATTATGTGATATGCAAAAGAAAAAAGATATGGATAATGATATTGTGAAATTAAAATTATTTCCTTTTTCACTAAGAAATAAAGCTAAAGCTTGGTTTTCATATTTACCTCGTAAAAGTATTGGAATGTGGGATAAGTGTAAAGATGCTTTTACTGCCGAGTATTGTCCTCCTGCTAAGATCACATCCCTTAGAAATAAAATAATGAATTTTAAACAGAAAGATCAAGAGCATGTTGCACAAGCTTGGGAGAGAACGAAATTGATGATAAGAAATTGCTGAACTCATGGCTTAAACTTGTGGATGATTATCCAAAATTTCTATGTTGGACTAAACTTTGTGTCTAGAAATCTTGTAGATCCTCCTGCAGGTGGTAGCATTATGGATGTGATCTTAGGATATGCCATAAAACTTGTGGACCACATTATGAAAAATTATTCTAAATGACATACCGAAAGAGCTCCAACCGGTAAGAAGGTAAATTATGTCGAAGAGATCGCTACTTTGAGTGAAAAAGTGGATGCTCTTATGAATATGGATGGTAGTAAAAATGATAATGTTGATCCCAATGATATGAATTTATCTACTTTTATTGATAAAAACAATTATGCAATTGATGTGAACTTCATCTCGCGAAATAATTTCAACAACAATGCTTATAGAGGAAATTTCAATGCTATATTGTATCCCGGTAATTCCTCTAACAACTATGAAAATTCTTATGGTAATTCTTATGGAAATTCTTCTACAAATACTAATAGTATACCTTCTGATTTTGAGAATACAATTAAATAATTTATTAATTTTCAGAAGGTTTTCAACACTACGGTAGAAGAAAAGTTGCATGTGATTGATACTTTGGCTAAAAACATGGATATAATTGCTCTTGATGTTGAAACTCTTAAGAATAAGCATTTTACACCCATGCACGATTTAAATGTGATTATTAAATATCCAATTATCTATTAATGAAATTAAGGACAGGACTGCTAAGTTCACAGCAAAGAGAGAATTCTGAGAAATAACTCTTCCACCCGGTTTTTACTGGAATCATGATGAAGATCTTAAAATGATTGGTGTTTCTCCTATTGAATCTTTGTTTACTCATATGAATATGAATGATAAAGGGACTGTAGATGAGTCAACTTTAGTTAAGGAGCATCCCATTTGCTTGGAGGGTGATGATTCTAATGCTAAAACTGAAAAGGTGGGTTTGGAGAGGTCAAAACTTTAACTAGTGATGTGCCCACTATCTGGTATTACAAGGAATTTAATTATGATAAATGATATTTATTATAATGTATTTTCTTGCTACAATCCATCATTAGCTCACCCAATGCTGATGAACAAAACAAAGCTTTTGCCGAACATATTGTAGAAGCTTATGGTGAGAAACTTGAGCTTGAAATTTCTATTTATAGAAAATTGCATGATGAGTGGGAACCTACTATTAAACTAAATATAAATAAATATTAATGCAATGCTTTGTGTGACCTTGTTGCTAGTGTTTCACCTATACCTAAAACTTTATATGATGTGCTTGGTCTCACTAGTGTTCAAAAGTGTTCCCTACTTGCACCTTGCAGATTCTACCATCAAGAAAACTTTAGTTAGAATTTATGATGTTCTTATTATTGCAAAAAAATTATGTGCCTTTATATTTCACTGTGCTTGATATTGATTGCAATCCTTCTTGTTCCATAATACATGGAAGGCCATTTTTATGAACTATAGGTGCAATTATTGATATGAAAGACGGAAACATAAGATTCCAATTACCATTAAAGAAAGGGATGGAACACTTCCCTAGGAAGATAATTAAACCACCTTCTTAATCAATCATTTGAGCTACCTATGGGTTGAGTGACAAAGATGACAACACTTGAAACTATGAATTATGCCTAGCTAGGGGCATAAAACAATAGCGTTTGTTGGGAGGCAACCCAATATGTACCTTTATTTTTGTTTTTTGTTTTGATTTTGTGCGATAAAATGATTTTTGCATATGTAATTATTATGTTTTTATGTTTTACTTAGTGTTTGTGCCAAGTAAAGCCTTTGGGATTACCCAAAAGACAAGTAGAAACAATGTTGAAACATAACAGAAACATTGACTCCAGTTCGGGAATTTTCATGTTTTACTAGAGCATGATAATGATATGAAATTTTAAAAAAGTATTTTAATACAAATTATTTATGGTTTACTAAGTTTTTAGAATATTTAGAATTACATAAATATGGGTTGTTTGCAAATTGCTACAGTCAGTTCTGTTTTAAACAGATTCTGTTTTGCTTTCATAGTTTGCTTGTTTTGATTATGTCATGGATTATATCACGTGGTGTGTAAGCCAGGGGGAAGTTAGAATACATTACCTATTATGAAAAATTTAATTTGAGTCAATTTATAACAGTACCTCAAGTATGTGATATGTTTCTTATACTAACGAAGTTCACGAAGTTTTGTTGAGTTTTGTGTGATTGAAGTTTTCTAGTTTTAGGTGTGATCACGATGGACACAAAATAAGGTGTAGAAATATACTAAGCTTGGGGATTCCCAAGGCAAACCAAGTATAATTATAAGGATACTCAATCTTCAAATATTTGGGATGCCCTAGAAGGCATCCCCTCTTTCGTCTCAATCCATCGATATGTCACTTGGAGCTATATTTTTATTCATCACATGATATGTGTTTTTCTTGGAGCGTCATTTGCTTTTTTTTGCTTTTACTTTCAGTTTGTCACAATCATCATTTGATGGATGCACCTATTTCAAAGATACACAACTTGATGATAATTTGATACAATACTCTATGTGCTTCACTTATATCTTTTGAGCTAGGTAGTTGCTCTAGTACTTCACTTATATCTTCTTGAACAGGGCGGCGTGTAGATTTTATAGAAATAATTTGCTCTCGTTCTTCACTTATATTTTTTTGAGATATGAATAAATAATGATGCTAATTTTCATGGTTCATAATACTAGTCCAAGAATATTAGGTATCCAATGAATGATAATCAAAACCATCGTCTAGCACATATAGAGAAGTTGAGGGTTAATAACATTGATGTAGTAATATGAAAAAGGCGTTAGTCCAAATTTGTTGATTAGTAGAAGTGTAGAGATTAAGAGGTGTTAAATAGTTATTAATCCAAAAATAAAGAGGCATGGCGATGATGTGTGAGCATTTTTATTCCTTGTTGAAATCCTAGTGTTGTTTTGAGTCGAGGGCGTGCAATGGTTAACTCCTACCAAGCTCCTCCCTCGGGGCATGCGAGGAGTACTTTGATTTGTGACGAAACTAATAAAGTTTGCAATAAGTATGTGATTTCTTTATGAATAATGTGACACCATGGACATACGCATATTCACCTTCTCATATTTGCTAGCCTCTTCGGTACCATGCATAGCCCATCCTCATCTCGAAGATCGGTGCAACTTTCGCCGGTGCATCGAAACCCCGTCAAATGGTACGCTCTATTGCACATAGGCTCATTATATATTCCTCAAAATATCCAGCATATCTACCTATTATGCCATTTCCATAGCCATTCCAGGATATATGGCCATGCAAAATTCCATCGTCACTTCAAATGACTAGTTCGTTCATCATCATAATGCTTTGCATGATCATATAGAGCTGACATAGTATTTGTGGCAAAACCATCATTATTCATATTTTTGATACATGTCATGCTAGTTCATTGCACATCCTGGTACACTACAGGAGGTATTCATTCAGAGTCATATCTTGCTAGTAAATAAAATTGTGATGATCATCATTATTAGAGCATTGTCCCAGTGAGGAAAGGATGATGGAGAGACTATGATTCCCCCAAAAGTCGGGATGAGACTCTGGATGAAAAATGAAATAAAAATGGGGGAGGACAAATGATCCCACCATATAAAAAAGAAAATTGGGGAGGCAAAAAAAGGAAAAGCCCACTATAAAAATATAGAAAATGAGAGAAAAGAGAGAAGGGACTTTGCTATGATCCTTTACCACACTTGTGCCTCAAAGTGGCACCATGTTCTTCATATAGAGAGTATCCTATGTTGACACTTCCATATTCTAGTGCCAATTACCTTTTCATATAATAAACTTGGCTTGTATGTTCTATTGACGGGCTTCCTTAGATGCCTGAGGTCTTCATGAGCAAGCAAGTTTGATGCACACCCCACTTAGATTCAGCTGAGCTTTCATACACTTATAGCTCTAGTGCATCATTTGCATGGCAATCCCTACACCTTGCATTGACATCTATCGATGAGCATCTCCATAGCTCGTTGGTACGCCTAGTTGATGTGTGACTATCCTCTCCACTTTTTACCCCTTTGGTAACTACCATCATATTCTATACCACCTATATGCTATGTCCAGTTGTTCACACTCATGTATTGCGTGAAGAATAAAAAGTTGATGCATATTGAAAAATTACGATCCAATTGCCTGACTTGGACACCGTGGTGCTTAACATTGTATCTGTTTGGTGAATACGGAGTCATGTCTTGCTAATATAATAAGATGAATAGGAGTAAAACATTCTTTTAGGATCGTATACTTTGAAACAATAATGATTTTGTTTCTGATACTTATAAATTTACTATGTTACTATTTGTTAATTCATCATTTCTCAGTGAGCATACATACCAAAGATTACATAATGGGTAGAATGTCAAATCAAAAATTCTGCTTTTATCATTTACCTACACGAGGATGAGCAGGAATTAAGCTTGGGGAAGCTGATACGTCGCTGACGTATCTATAATTTCTGATTGTTCCATGCTAATATATTATCATTCTAGGATACTTTGGGCGTATTTATTTACAAATTTATAATATTTTTGTGCACTAACCTATTGAGCCAGTGTCGAGTGCCAGTTCCTGTTTTATGCGTGTTTTTTGTCTTTTCAGAGTTACAGTACCAAACGAAGTCCAATTTTCACGAGACTTTTTGACAATTTTTTTCGACCAATACAAGACCTAGAAGCTTCGGAGGAAGGCCGGAAGAGGCACTAGGACCCCACCAAAAATCCCGCCGCGCAACTAGGAGGTGTGGCCAGATATGTGGTGGCCCCCTGGTGGCTCTCCCAACGTCGCTCTCTGGCCTATAAATTGGCATCTACCCTAAAAACACTAGAAGAGCTCTTGAAACACTTCTCCACTTCCGCAAATCTATGTTCCGACGGGAGGCCATCTACACATCCGTTCCGGCACCCTGCAGGAGCGGAGATCAATCACGGGGGGCTTCTTCATCAACCCTTATGCCCTCACCATGATGTGTAGTAGTTCACCACAGACCTACTGGTCCATAGGTAGTAAATAGATGACAATCTCTCTCTCTATCGATCTTCAATACAGTGTTCATCGCATCTTTGCCTTGATCTATCCGATGTAATCCCTTTGTATTGTGTGTTTGTTGAGATCTGATGAATTGTGAGTTTATGGTCAGATTATTCATGAAAAGTATTTGAGTCAAATCTGATTACTATGATTCTTATTTGCATGATCATCATAGCTTTGTAATGCTCTTCGATCTCTTGAGATAGTTTGGACAACTAGATTGATATTTCTTCGGCGCGAGTGGTGAGTTGTAGTAGGTTCAAGCTGTCGAGTTTCTATATAGCAGTGACAGAAGTGGAAAAGTTACGTCTTTGTGTTGCTGCTACTAAGGATAAAACGATGGGCTCTATTCATACTGATTCAGTTTACTTTGTCTACATCATGTCATTGTTCTCCAAGCATTACTCCGTTTGACTTAATACTCTAGATGCATGCTAGATATCGGTCGATGGGTGGATTAATAGTAATAGGTGCAGGTAGGAGTCGGCCTATTTGCTTATGGACGTGATGCCTATATACACATGATCATTGCTATGAAAATAACATGATATTCACTTTTCTATCAATTGCCCAACAGTAATTTGTTTAACCACTGTATGCTTTGCTTATGAGAGATGTCACTAGAGAACTCTACGGCCCTCGATTCTATTCACTTATATATTCACAAACATTATCATTACCTTGCTGTTATTTAATACCTTTTATTTTATTTTACACTTTACTATTATCTACAATTAACTATACAACTCACTTGCTTGCAAATAACAAGATCAAGGGGATTGACAACCCTCTTGTTGGCACTGGGTGCAAGTTGTTTGTTCTTTTGTGTGCAGCCGCTGAAGATGATTGAGGATTGGTATCTCTATTGGTTCAATAAACCTTGATTTCATAACTAAGGGAAATACTTACCCACTTTGTGATGTGATTACCCATTCCTTTTCACAGAAAACCCAACGCAGATCACGAGTATCAGGTAGCCCGTAGTACATGGCCATACTACTTCCCTACTACCGCTCAGGCCTTCTGCCTAAAACATAGGAATAGGAGGGTAGCTGGTAATACAAGGCGGTACTACCGCTCACACAAGTGGTAGTACCACTTACTACCTTCTCACTCAGAATAGAGGAAGGAGGAATAATACCATTGAGGTGGGGAAAGAGCAAGCGTGAAAAATGGGTACTATGTGATGACTCCACCCAAACCTTTCTAGTGCGGACCCCCTCTTGATAGTAAGGTTCTCCTACGATTCAAATCCACTGAGGAAGAAATGCAGGACATAAACTGTCTTTACTCTAAACCACCAAGGGGGTTGAATCGTCTTGTGCTAACTAAAGAATTATCTGAAAAACTTAACACACACGATTAGTCCACAAATATATTGTCATCAATCACCATTACTACTAGGGTAAAATATGCTCTTACAATCTTCCCCTATTTGGTGGATTGATGACAACGCAGGATTTGCATAAACAAATATCATAAGATAATAAGCAAGACCCCAGCATATACAAAATATAGACAGGATCCCCTTGATGTGTGCACTATTTAGTTATGCTTTTGGAATGCAAAGTGCACTTAAAAGTATCAACACTCCCCTTATATTTTATAGACGAGCATTAACTTGCATGAATTTAATGAGAGACAAGTATGCATGCAAGATTCCTGTTCAAGAATTCGTCTGATTAACAAATTAACTTGTCGATTAATCCCTACTCGTAGGGTCACCAAGTAGCTGATTAAGTGATTAATCGTCCGATTAGTTGATTAAATGGTCGACTAACTTGCCGATTAGCCTATTAATCCCCTACTCGCCAACCAATCGAGCAGCTACGAGTTAACGATTTCCTCAACAAGCAAGATATGACATGTGAGCATAAACATAGGGTATATAATAGCATATCTCACATAATAAGACATAGATAGATAGTTTTAGAAAGGTAGCATATGTCTCACACCATATGACGCAGTCACTTAAGTCTCACACACAAACCAAACCAATCCAAAGCAAATGAAAGAAGAGTTCACGAGCGAACAAACCACGACCAACTAAGCACGCACTCGTGACTCGATAAATCCCTATAATCTCTCCCCCTTTAGCATCGAGACCCCAAAAAGGGGAGAGAGAACTAAAAATGACCCGATGTGGTAGCAGAAGCAGAGGATCATCATCAATATTGCCAGACTTTGGGCTGAAAGTAGTGGTGCTAGGTGGAGCAGATGAGCTGGGCATATCAACATCAGAATCCCACTGGCAGTTCTTCGAGGCCCATGCCTCCTCATCCGTGATATATTCCTTAGAGGCACTCCTGGTCTCCATCCCCATCTGCCTGCCCATCACCTTGTGGCGGATCTGTGCCTCCTTCTCTACAACATGGGCTTTGTACTGACGGTGAGCCCGCGTACAAAACAGTTTCTTCATCTTCTCCTTAAGCTTCTTAGCCCAAGATGGTCCATCCCAAGGGGGCATAGAACTAGACGTAAACGTGTCCTTGACCACAGAGTCATCATCATCATCCTCACAATCCTCATCAGAGTCATCCTTAGGGAGATCCACCTCCGAAGCAACATGAGTGGACCACTTGTCCTTATGTCATAGCTGCACCACCTCATGTGGTACTAGGTCACCAGACTCAAATAGGACCGCAGGAAAGGTGTTCTCCCAGGTCCTCTAAATCAGAAGCATCAGATAGGACCATAAATAGGGCATTTCCTCTTAGTGATCGCAGAGAGAAGCTCCAACCACATGACATAGGAGACATCCAAGACCTCAAACTCAGCTTCATACCTCATCTTCTAACAGTAGAGGAGCATATCCACCAAGAAGGAGTGTACTTGACCCAAGTTACTAACCTGGGGAAAAAGAGTATGTCTAAATACTCGACGCATGATGTCAAGGAATGGGTGAAGCACATATATGGGATTCCCAGTAGTGGTGGAGATCCTCTTCGTGGAGTAGGGTCAGAGCTTGCTGTTGTGAGTAGACATGGTTTCCTGGTGGGGATGAAATCCAATTGGGGTATTCTCAAACACGAGCAGATCCTTGAACTCCTTCCAAGTGGTTGATAGTTGCTGGTTATTAGTCATCCAATTTAATGTCCTATCTACATCATTGCCAAGATGGACGGTAGAATAGAACGCAAACATAATTTCTGCACCAAAATCATTGTTGGAGTACACCAGACAGATAATACCAAGCTTCTCACACATTCTGTGAGCCTCCCCAAAGTATTGGGCATTCTTCATGAGATGGTCCATATCAATGGACTTAAAATGAGGAACATATAGTTTCTTATTTTGTTGATGCACATCATGATAGATGGAACCTTGCATTTTTGTCCATAAGGGACGGTTCTGGAGATAGGGATCCTAGGGTTGAACCTAGGGAGTGTAACAACGAATGGTCCAGAACTCCTTAACAGGCATATCAGCCAATGATGGACCCTTATTGGACTTGGTAGCAGGCTTCTTGGCCTTCTACTTCGGGGGTGCATTGGGGTTGACGATGTCATCAGTTGGATTGCGGTAGTGCTTTGATCCACCCTCACGAGTTGGGTTCATCCGACGCTCGCGACCACTTGAGGTAAAAAATGAGCGAAGTTAAAGCAAGTGTAAAATTTACGCATCATCCGAAAAGGAAAAAGAGAGAAAAAATCTGAAGTGAAAGAAAAAACCATGAGCATTGTCAGCACAAGAGGTAGTACCACTGACCAAGAAATAGTACTTCCCCTGAGCGGTAGTACCACTTGTAGGCAAGCAGTATTACCGCACGGGTGGAGACCACGGAGGTTACCACTACCGTATGTCAGATCCAGTACTATTGGTGATGCAAATGCACATATTTCCCACCAAAACTACAAATCAGCTTCTTAGCCATCTTCCACATCCTACTCAAGCCTCAATTTCATAGAAAATGGAAGAATGCATAGCATATTGCCCTAAGCCTATATTCAATTAATAGAACCATAGGAAAGAAAAATAGGGGCAATATCAAAATCCATGGCAAGAGGACTGGGTGGGGATCGACTCCACCGGTCAAAATCGCGGAAGAATGGTCGAAACAGAGAACCGGCGGCGGCCTCCGGATCCTTGGAGTCACCTCGAGAGAGAGAACCACAAGAGGAAGGGGTGGATGGGTATGGGGAAGTGGAAACTTCCCCTAACCTACCCCATAACCCCTCATGGGAACACACAAGCTGTAGTACCACCCTAGTACTACTACACGGTAGGAGGTTGGGTAGTACCGCTCCAGCGGTAGTACCGTCGAAGCAGACGGTAGTACCGCTCATGAGCGGTAGTACCGCCCGTGTCCGCGGTAGTACCGCCTAAGATGATCACAAGGCATAAAAATAGAAGATATTGTGGCTTATTCATTTTGCGAGATTGAGGCAAAGAAAAGAGTTGGGTTGGAGACTCAAGAACCTTAAAAAGGTAAAGGGAACACTCCGAGTGCATAAACATAGAAAAATTAGAGACAAGCTTGGAGTACCACCCAACACCGTAAAAAGCTCTTTAACAGCAAATGCCTCACTAGGAGAGGGTAGTGGCCAAGGCCACCTATGTGTGAGTCGATAGGTATGGCACCGTGAAAATTTTAACCTTGGGCCCATGACCAACACTCATCTTTGAAGAACAAGTACCATAAAAATGGCTAATGTGAAAGATTTTGATTTATTTATGCATAATGGGGGGAGGGAGAGTTCATTTAGAGAAAAACACTCCCCCTTATATCCATGCCTACATCTAAACTTGATAATATGGTGAGTGTGGTTCGGTGTACAAAAATGAAATCCACATTGCACGAATCACTGATATTTAGCTCATGCCTTAAGTCGGAAATCTTGCTTCATCCAATGGCTTTGTGAAAATATCTGCAAGTTGCTCATCACTATTGAGATGGATAAGATCAATTTCTCTGTGCTTGATATGCTTCCGGATGAAGTGAAGAGGAATCTCAATATTCTTCGTCTCGCAATGTTGAATCAGGTTGTTCGAGATCCTAATCGCACTTTCATTGTCCCCGTAAAGAGGCACTTTGTTACAAATGACACCATAATCATTTAAAGTTTGCCACATCTAGAGAATCTATGAACAGCAGGTTGCAGCAACTACATACTCGGCCTTGGTGGATGAGAGAGAAACACAATTTTGTTTCTTTGAATACCGACTTACTAGAGAGCGACCAAGGAATTGGCAGCCTCCAGATGTTGACTTCCTCTCCACACGGTCTCCCGCCCAATCCGAATCTGGATATCCTATGATATCAAATGAATCCCCTTTGGGTACCATAAGCTAACGTTTGACGTATGAGCCAAATGTCGAAAGATTCGCTTGACCGCCACATAGTGGCTTTCCTTAGGTGCGGATTTAAAATGTGCACAAATTCCCACACTTAACATAATATCTTGTGTAGATGCACAAAGATAAAGCAGGAATCCAATCTGGAGCGGTATACCTTTTGATCCATGGCTTTACCATTGGGATCACAATAAAGATGGCATTTGAGAGGCATAGGAGTTTTGGCCTTGGGCGGATTGAGCTCATCCATCTTGAAACTTTTGAGCATGTCTTGAGTGTGTTTAGCTTTGTTGATGAAGGTTCCTTCACTTTTTTGCTTGACTTCGAATCCAAGTAAGAACTTCAACTCTCCCATCATAGACATCTCAACCTATTTGGTCATTAGTGCGGCAAACTCATCGTTGAAAGCTTTTTCAAGAGAACCAAATATAATATCATCAACATATAGTTGGCATATGAACAAGTTACCTTTAACCCTCTTTGCGAATCCATGGTCTTGCAACATTTTGGTAAGGTGTTCATAACACACAAGTGGGGCTTGTTTAAGGCCATAGAGAGCCTTATCAAGAATGTATACATGATTGGGGAACTTGGGATCCTTGAACCCCGGGGGTTGCTTGACATATACCAACTCCTTGAGTGGACCATTAACAAATGCACCCATTTCATCCATTTGATATTCAAATCATGATGAGAAGCATATGCAAGAAACAGGCGAATAGATTCAAGACATGCAACGGGAGCAAACGTTTCATCGTAGTCAATACCCTTGACTTGGGAATACCCTTGTGCGACCAATCTTTCCTTATTGCGACCGACGACACCATTTGCATCTTGCTTGTTCTTGAAGATACATTTGGTTCCAATGACATTGGGGTTATCCTTTGGTCTTGGCACCAACCGGCACACTTTGTTGCACTCGAAGTTGTTGAGTTCATCGTGGATGGCTTCAAGCCACACCATGTACTCGAGCGCGCCTTGTACCAGAAGGGGTTCAATGGAAGAAACAAACATGTGATGTGTGCAAAACTTTGTTAATTGATTACGAGTCGTTACCCCTTTATTCAAACTACCATTTATATTGTCCAAAACATGTTGTTTATGTTTGAGCTTGGTGGCTCGTCTTTCTAAGATCTCCTCCATGGAAGGTTGAGGAGCACCATTTTGGGATGATGGAGGAGCATCATCTTGATGACCGTGAGCGTCGTCATGAGATTTCTCTTGATATTGAGTATGATCTTGATCTTGATCTTTGTTGGGGGTGTGAACTTGGCCTTGGGCATCACTTGGTGTATCACAAAAATCTTGTGGTTGACCTTTCCCTTGAACTTGTTTACTTGGTTGAGTAACTTCACTTTGTTCTTCGGAAGTGTGTGGGTCCTAGGTTGGTGATAGTTCCACTTGAGTGGAACATTGTCCTTCTCCTTCGGCCACAAGGGGTTCCTCAATGGGTAGGTAGTGTCCCACACACATTCTTCTTATGGCTCGGGGAGGAATTTCATCACCTACATCACAAAGACCACTTTGATCCACTTGGAAGCTATTATTTTCATCAAACTCCATGTTACAAGTCTCCTCAATGAGTCCATTGGATTTATTGAGGACACGGTAAGCTTGAGATTTTGTAGAATAACCAACAAATATGCCCTCTTGAGATCTAGGTTATAATTTAGACAAACGAGCACCCTTATTAAGAATGGAACACTTACAACCAAACACCCGGAAGTACTTGGAGTTGGGCTTGTTACCAGTAAATATTTTAGAAGGACTCTTATTCAAGTCTTTACGAAGGTAGAGACGATTAGATGCATGACATGCGGTGTTGATGGCTTTGGACCACAAGTTGTACGGAGATTTGAATTCTGCCATCATGGTCCTTGGCATGTCCATCAACGTCCGCTTCTTCCTTTCTGCAACACCATTGTTTTGAGGGGTATATGGTGCGGAGTATTGATACGTGATCCCCTCATCACTAAGGAACTCATTCAAGGTGTAATTCTTGAACATGGTGACGTTGTCACTTGTTATCATCAATATATTTGCCTCATGTTGTCGTTGAGCTTCATTAGCAAAGTCGATGACTGTTTGTTGAGTCTGACTCTTCCTCTTGAAGAAGTATACACAAGTGTATCTTAAGTATCATCCGCAATCACCAAGGAAAACTTTCTTCCCCCAAGATTATCGAAATATGGAGGACAAAAGGGATCCATGTGTAGAAGCTCCAAGGGCCTTTTCGAGTAGATGGTAGTCATGGATCGGTGAGCTGTCTCATGTAGCTTTCCTTCGATACAAGCATTGAAAGCACAATCTTTGGCAAAAATAACATTTATTAGTCCATGAATGTGATCCCCTTTGAGGATACCTTGCAAAGATCTCATATTGACATGGTCTAGCCGGCGATGCCAAAGAAAGCCCACATCAACTTTGGCCATTAGGCACATCGCGGTCTTAGTGGGTCGCTTTGAAAGGTGAACTGATAACCCACAAGTATCGAGGATTGCAACAATATTCGAGGGTAGAGTATTCAACCCAAATTTATTGATTCGACACAAGGGCAGCCAAAGAATATTCTCGAGTATTAGCAGCTGAGTTGTCAATTCAACCACACCTGAAAGACTTAATATCTGCAACAAAGTATTTAGTTGCAAAGTATTATGGAAGTAACCGTAACGATGGCAAAAATGACAAAAGCAGTTTTGTAGTGATTGTAACAGGAGCAACAGAAAAGTAACTTAGAAAGGATCAATATGTGAAAAGCTCGTAGGCAATGGATCAGTGATGGATTATTATGTCGGATGGCATTCATCATGGAACGTTTATAACATAGGGTGACACAGAACTAGCTCCAATTCATCAATGTAATGTAGGCATGTAGTCCATATATAGTCATACGTGCCTATGGAAAAGAACTTGCATGACATCTTTTGTCCTACCCTCCCATGGAAGCGGGGTCCTAATGGAAACTAAGGGATATTAAGGCCTACTTTTAATAGAGAACCGGACCAAAGCATTAACACTTAGTGAATACATGAACTCCTCAAACTACGGTAATCACCGTAAAGAATCCTAGTTATTGTCACCCTCGGGGATGCGTATCATAACTCGTAATAGGATTCTACAACTTGCAATATAGGATCAAGGACACATATATATTGATGAAAACATATTAGGTTCAGATCTAAAATCATGGCACTCGGGCCCTAGTGACAAGCATTAAGCATAGCAAAGTCATAGCAACATCAATCTCAGAACATAGTGGATTCTAGGGATCAAACCCTAACAAAACTAACTCGACTACATGGTAAATCTCAACCAACCTATCACCTTCCAGCAAGCGTACGATGGAATTACTCACGAACAGCGGACAGAATCATGAAGTTGGTGATGAATGATGGTTGGTGATAACGACGGCGTCGTTTCCCCTCTCCGGAGCCCAAAATCGACTCCAGATCTGCCCTCCTGGGGAAGAGCAGAAGGTGGCGGCGGCTCTGTATCGTGAAACGCGATGAACTCTTCTCTGATTTTTTTCTCCCCGAATAGGGTTATATGGAGTTGGTGTTGAGGTCACTAGAGTTGCAGGGGGCCCACCAGCCACATTGGCACGCCCTAGGGGGTGCACCCCCTAGCTTGTGGCCAATGGGTGGCCCCCTCTAGTTGATTCTTTCTCTAGTATTTTTTATTAATTCCAAAAATATTCTCCCTAAATTTTCAGGTCAATCCGAGAACTTTTATTTATGCACAAAAATAACACCAAGGCTGTTGTGCTGAAAACAGCATCAGTCCGAGTTAGTTCCATTCAAATCATGCAAATTAGATTCCAAAACAATGGCAAAAGAGTTTGGAAAAGTAGATACGATGGATACGTATCAACTCCCCCAATCTTAACCCATTGCTTGTCCTCAAGCAACTCAATTGACAAACTGAAAGTGACAAAGAAAAACTTTTGCAAACTCTATTTGATCTTCTTGTTGTAAATATGTCCAACTGATGTTCAGATTTTCAGCAAAATATTATAGACTAACCACGTTCACAATAATATTTAGGTCTCACATTTACTCATATTAATGTCATAATCAACTAGCGAGCAATAACAAAAAATCTCGGATGACAACAATTTTATCAAAATAATCATGATACAATATGATATAATGGTATCTCGGTAGCCCGTTCTGAGACCACAAAACATAAATGCAGAGCACCCCTGAAGAACAAGGACTGGCTGGAAATTCTAGTTCATGGCAAAGGAGATTCAACCATAGTCATACTCAATATCAATTAATAACAAAGCATTCAAATGACGGTGGTGCTCTCTAACTAGTGCCTTTTATAAGAGGAGGATGACTCAAATGTAAAGTAAAATAGATAAGCCCTTCGTAGAGGGAAGCATTGATTTGTAGAGGTGCCACAGCTCGAGCTTTTAAAATAGGGATGAATAATAATTTTGAGCGGTATGCTTTCATTGTCAACATAACAACCAAGAGATTTCACCATCTTCCATGCTAGATACATTATACGCGGTTCCCAAACAGAATGATAAACTTTTTACTCCCCCTCCACCAATCCAACACACTCCACGGCTGGCCGAATCCATGGGTACCGTACATACAAACAACAATCCTGGGGGAGTTTTGTTTCATTATATTTTGATTTGATTTTGAGCATGGAACTGGGCATCCCGAATACTGGCCACTTTCTCGTGAATGATAGTGAATCAACACATATCGTGAGAATAACCCACCTAGCAAGGAAGATACTGACCACCCTAGTCGCTACTTGAGCAATTTGGGCATACAAAACAGAATATTATTTGAAGGTTTAGAGTTTGGCACATGCAAATTTACTTGGAACGGCAGATAAATACCGCATATAGGTAAGTATGGTGGGCTCAGATGGAACAACTTTGGGGTTAAGGAAGTGGATGCACAAGCAGTATTCCCGCTTAGTACAAGTGAACGCTAGCAACAGACTAGGAAGTGACCAACTAGAGAGCGACAATAGTCATAAACATGCATTGAGATTAACCAACATTGAATGCAAGCATGAGTAGGATATAAATCACTATGAACATAAATATCGTGGAGGCTATGTTGATTCTATTTCTACTACATGCGTGAACATGTGCCAAATCAAGCCACTTGAATCATTCAAAGGAGGATACCATACTATCATTCTACATCACAACCATTTTAAGATGCATGTTGGCACTCAAGGCAAACCATTATGCACTCTTATCTAATTAAGCATGGCATGAGTAGATGTGATCTCTAATTGTCATTGCAAACATGTTTCATCAATAATGAGCTGAATCCATAACGATGAGTTAATTATATTTACAAAAAACAAAATAGGTCGGGTTTGTACCATCTTTTCTCCATCTCAATCACTCCATCATATATCGTCATTATTGCCTTTCACTTGCACGACCGAACGATGTGAATAATAGCAAAAGTGCACGTGCATTGGACTAAGCTAGAATCTGCAAACAATAACTCAAGGGAGAAGGCAAGGTAATATGGGATCTTCGATAGATAAACAATAATGCATATGACAGCCACTCATCATTTTAATTGTGGTCTTCTCCCTACGACCCAAACAAAGAAATTTCAAAACAAGAATGAGAAAAACTATTTGCACATGAAAGCTCCCAACAAGCAAAAGAAGAACGAGAAATCATTTTGGGTTTTCTTTTAATGCTACAAGAAAACAGACTAGAAGGTAAGGCTAGAACTATTATTTTTTTGGATTTTCTAAAGGTTAATTAAGCACATAAGAAAAAAAGCGGAAAGAATAAATAAACTACCATGGATGGTATAATGACAAAGTATGAGCACAAACTACTAAGATGAGTGTGTGAACATGAATGTAATGTCGTTGAGAAATTGAAAGCACATTTGCTCCCTTGTTTTTTTGGTAATTCATAACAATATATAAGTTAATGAAATAATGGTTCCATCAAGTATGTTTCAGGAAAAGTTCAATGATGGTTTGGCAAAGAGATTGTGGAATACCCCAAGATGCAAGGAAATAGGTTAGGAAAGCTTCAAGCAAGAGGACTCTACATTTTATATTTGTGAGAAATCACTTTGAGTCCATAGGAAAGCCAATACTATTAAAAGGGGGTTAGGAGTTGTTGGTGAACCAAATGCTCATACGTGCACAAGTGATAGTCACCAAAGACACCCACAAACTCTCCCACCAAAGTCTATCCAAAGACAAACACTCAAAATCGGTGCAAGCAACATTCTACATTAGGTACCACCGATTCCAAACCCTAGACAGACTCAGGCAAACCCTAGCCACTTCGGTACAGCCAATACTACATTCGGTGCCATCGAGTTCAGGGTGCCAACTTTCTGTTATACAAGTTCACATTTTCCGTCCCTCCAAGATTTTCGAATCAACGTCAACGAGATTGAGCATTCTGACCATTGGTCACCATATTGGTGCAACCGAGATTCCTATATCGGTCTCACCGAGATTCAAAAGTTACCACCTTTTGGTCACTTCGGTACCACCGAGAATAACACATCGGTGTCACCGAGTTGGTCATTTTGTGTGTAACGGTTGGAGTTTTGGGGATGCCTATATATACCCCTTCACCACCACCTACTCGAAGAGAAGCACTCAGAACCATTCCATACCTATCCTATTAGTTTTCTGAGAGAGAACCACCAACCCTTGTGTTGAGGTGAAGATCTTCCACTCCAACCATATGGATCTTGATTTCTAGCCTCCCCAAGTTGCTTTCCACCAATCCCATCTCTTCTACCAAGCCATATCTGTGAGAGAGTGATTGTTTGTTGAGGAGTCTATCATCTTGAACCACAATAGCAAAGAGTTCATCGACATTACCGAGCCTATTACTTTTGGAGGGTGGTGCCTCCTAGATTGGTTAGGTGTCGCTTGGGAGCCTCCTACTTTGTGTTGTGGAGTGAACCAAGAAGTTCGTAAGGGCAAGGAGATCGCCTAATTCGTGAAGATCAACCCCGAGTAAGGCTAGTCCTCCGTGGACGTAGGCCGTCATGGTATAGTCAAGGTTGCTTCTTCGTGGAACCCTTTGTGGGTAGAGCCCTACCTGAACCCTCGTGATCGTTACACTCCATGGGTTGAAGACTCCATGAACATGGCTGTACGATAGCGCCACCTAATGGAACCACAGGAAAAATCATCGTGTCACCAATTGCGTTTGCTCTTCCTACCCTCTCTTTATTTACATGTACAATGTCTTTAATTTTCGTTGCTATACTCTTTAACATGCATGTGTAGGGTGTACTTGACATACTATTAATGATAAAATCTGCCAACAATTAAAATTGGGAAAGGTAGATTTTATTTGGTCAAGTAGTCTAATCACCCTGCCCCCTCTAGACCTACTTTCGATCCTACAAGTGGTATCAGAGCTTGGGTCTCCATTGCATTAGTCTCACAAACTAGGAGAAGTATGGCGTCTAGTGAGGGAAATTATCACCGTAGAGGTCCGTACTTTGATGGCACAAATTTTGCTAGTTGGAAGCACAAAATGAAAATGCATTTTCTTGGTCATAACCTCGCCGTTTGGGCTATTGTTCGTGTTGTCTTGCAAGGTGAATTCTTCGCAGAAGGAAAGGAACCCGATCACAAAGCGACTGCGGGTGAATTGAAGATGTTGCAACTCAATGATGAAGCATGTGACATTCTCTTCAACTGACTATGCCCCGAAGAATTCAACAAAATCAGCCATCTTGAACACACAAAAGAGATTTGGGATACTTTGGTTGATATGCATGAAGGAACTAAGTCCGTGAGAGAATCCAAGTTGGATGTTCTTCAAGGTCAGCTTGACAAGTTCAAGATGAAGGATGGTGAAGGAGTCGCTCGGATGTACTCTAGGCTATCTCTCATCACCAATGAGATTGCCGGCTTAGGGAGCAAAGAAATGACTGAAAAATTCATCATCAAGAATATACTTCAAGCTTTGGATGATCGATATGACACCGTTTGCACATTGATCCAAATGATTCCCAACTACAAAGATCTCAAGCCAACATAAGTGATTGGTAGAATTGTTTCTCATGAGAGGACACTCAAAGACAAGGAAGAGATTCACCACAAGTCTAGCAGTGCTTACAATGCCACAAGTGATGCTCCCGCTAGCTCAAGTGACAACCTTGTCACAAATGAAGAGATAAGCCTCATGGTCAAGAAATTCAACAAGTTCTACAAGAATAGAAGCAAAGATCGAAGCTCCAACTCAAGATATGAAGAGAAGCGTTCATCAAGTCCTGACCAAAACTGCTACAATTGTGGGAAGCCCGGACACTACTCCAATGAGTGCATGGCTCCCTACTAACAAAGAGAAGAGTCACCAAGAAGACAAAACTCAAGAGACAAGTCACCTTGAAGATAGAGAAGGAGTAGAGATGATCGCTATGAACGAAGACCCTCAAGGAGATGTAGGGACTCGGACAAGAAGGACAGGTACACCAAGAGCTACTCAAGAAGGAAATATCATGCTCATGTTGGCGAATGGGTTTCCGGCTCCGACTCCAACAACCACTCCGAGAAAAGCTATCACTCCAACTCTGACTATAGTCAAGATGAAGGTGTTGCTGGAATTGCACTAGTGACTACCAACTCCTATGATCTATTTGATTCACCAAATGAAGGGAGTGGAAGTTGCTTCATGGCTAAAGGCCCCAAGGTATCACACCCCGAGTATCTTGATTTCAATAGTGATGATGATGATTTGTTAATTGAAAATGACTTTCTATTTGCCAAAACTAGTAATGTTAGTCAAAATGAACTTGTTAGTACTCACTCTAGTGTAGACAAGTCGTGTGATGTTGATAATTTGGAAATAGAACAACTAACTCAAGAACTAAAATCTCTTAAGTTAGCTCACAAGTCAACTCTAGAAGATCATAGAGAGCTTGCAAGGACACATGAGAAGCTACGCTTCGAGAAGCTCAATTTAGAGCAAGAGCATGAGTTCCTTAAAGCTATCAATGACGATCTTCGAAAGAAGACTTCCTCTTATCTAGCCAAATGACTTCTCTTATCTACATTCATGCCTCAAGTTAAGTCTAAGAAAGCTAGTAACAAAGGAAAGAAAGGTTCTTCAACTAGTAGGAATAAAAATGATAAATCCAATGATATTTCTTCTAGTAGTTCTCTTGATCCCACTAACTCTTCTCTTAGCCAGGTTACACCTGAGCAAGAAAATGAACTCTTGAAAGCGATTATAGAGAAGGGCATCTACAAAAGTCTTGAAGGGTGCAAACAATTTGAGGAGATTGTATGCAAGCATGGAGGATACCGAAAGAATCGTGGTGTTGGATACTTCAACGCTAATGGAGTTGAATGGGAAGAAGGTCAATACCCCAATACCAAGTTTGTTCCTCAAAAGGAGAGGTATGAAAATACTCATGCCAAGGGACCAAAATCTCAAGATGACCTTCCACCACAAGACACGAAGCTCAAGGACAAGAACAAGCTTCAAGAGAACTTTAACTCTTATGAAGATGAATCCCAAGCTTTGCTGAAGTGGGTTCCCAAGGCTACTACAAGCTCAACTTCTAAAAGTGCTACTTCAACACCAAGGATCCCCATCAACTTGATGTGGGTCCCCAAGAAAAAGAACTAGAGAGTTCTTGAGGGGTGACTCCGCCAATGAAATTCACTCATATTCAATAATGGCAAGAACTAGTTGCAAACAACATCAACTCTATGCAATAGTTCAAGGAGTCACACATTCCCTCAAAGGTAAGCAATGGACAAGGTAATGAAAAAATCAATGGACATCATCACATATGCTTTGCACACCATGTCCATAGATATCCTTGTATTTTTCTTTTGTGTGTTGGGACTAACCCATGTAGGTGAGAAGAGAAATGAAACAACAAGGATGCTCCCAACTCTTGGTGATCTTCAACAACTTTGAGCATCCATCACTACCTCACCAACATGAAGTCTTCTTTGACAAAACTCAAGGTTAGTTTATCCCTCTTATGGGGGAATGTCTCAACTAGGGGGAGATTTACTCTAAGAATTGAGTTAAATCATCTCATAAGAATGTGAGAACATTAAATGCTTTACGTAAAAGTGGTAACCCAACTTGTGCTTAAACGATGAGTATGACCTATGATCAAGTATTATTACTTGGCTCCTAAGTCAATATACTCATATATAGATGACTTCATCATCGCCCAAGTGCTTGTTAGATGCTATTGTGTTTGTGCATGTTTGCCATGAGTTCATTTGACATCATATTGTGTGAGCATGTTGGCCTGCATTTATTTACTCATTCGAGGATATCCAATTGTTGCTATTTGCCTTTTCATATTTATTTTCCAATTGGATAGACAAGAATGCCTAGGACCACTTCTTTAGCTATCTATGATTTCTCACCTCATACTCTATTCATGTTGCATCACAAAACTTGAACAAGTTCTTTTCCATCCCTTTGTGTGTGGAGCACTCGGAGTTCCGTATTGACAAGTACTGACCATTAAAACCTCCCAAGTGCATCTTGGTGGAACCAACACCAAAATCTCAGTCTCACCGGATGCCTAGGATTGATCTGGTTTTCTATCTTGGTACTGCCGATTATATATTCTTGATTACACCGAGTTTCTCTGTCATTTGAGTGTTGACAAACTCAGTGACACCAAAAATTTAGAATCGGTGTCACCGACAGTGTAGGGTATATATTTGGTGGTCCCGACGGTTCAAAATTTCATTCTCCAAACCGTCACGCCCCAAGGCCTAAGCTGACGCACAAGGACACCCTGGTCATCACCCTTGTCTTCCCGTGCTCCTCCGCCACTGGAATCGCCGCCGTCGACGGAATCTTCGCCCCCGTTGCCGTCATAACGGATCCGTCATCGAGCTAGGGTACGGATTCGTCCCCCTCGTGCGCTCCAACCTCTGACTCTTGCGCATTATGGTTTCTCCATTATCTAGCCACAGTTTGGGATCATTCAATCCACAAGATAAACTCCATAGTCTAGCGAATCTAAAAATTCTAGGTTTAGTTGCCTATGAAGTTGCATCTCGGTGATACCGAGTCAGAAAAATCGGTTCCACCGATTGCCTTCTTGTGCTACTGAGGACAGAACTCAGTGAGACAAAGTGACAGTTTTTCGTCTGACCGAAACTGTTGCCAAGTTTTGGTTAAGGGTTTTGTGAGTCTCGGCAACACCGAAATGTTTGACAAGGTGACACCAAAATCCAATTTTGAAGTGAACCACACTGTAATTTTTCTGTTACAACTTTCAAAAACTAGCTGAACATTTTGTGATGACTTATCCTATTCCACTCTTCTATACTCTATTCACAGGGTCAACATGTCAGGGTCAGACAGTCAAAACTCGTCAGGGCATAATGTTGAGATGAGTTCAGGCACTAGTCCTGAGTCCAGTTCCTTTTCAGATCCAAGCACTCCTAGTTCTCATGGGTTGCCTATGGCTGCTACAAAGACCAGGGACTCAACTCTGATGAAGAGGATTCAGACTTTGTCCCATCAGAGATTCTTGCCAAGAAGCAAGAGAAGGCTGCAAGGAAGGATGCCAATGAGGCCACCTCATCCAGAAAGGTGGTGAGCAAAATTGATGCTCCTGCAGAAACCTTCAAAGCACATGAGAGTGCTAGGGAAACAGTGTCTGTTGAGGTCCCCAGGAAGGTTGTGCCAAGGAAGACAGCTAGGAAGAGGATCATCCATGTGCAGGGCAGGCCTACCTCCACGTTTGAGGATCCAGAGGAGGTTGTTGCTACTGGTGCCGCTGTTAAGGAGGAAGAGGAGGAACCTGCTGCTCAAGCCCCTCCTAAGAAGAAAGCCAAGAAATTGTTGGCTGATCCTATGCCCAAGCCAGGCCCCTCCAAGAGCACCAAGGTAGGTTCAAAGAAAGCTGCTGCACAGAAGTCCAAGAGGACTACCAGGGACATACCTGCTTCTGTGAAGAACAAGCGATCCACTTTTAGAGAAGCATATGATGATGATGATGATGATGATGTTATGTCTATTCTGACGAAGTTCAGACCTCATCTCCCAATTCATGATGCCAGCCATCTAGTTGTTGAGGATATGAAGAAGAGGAAGGATTCACGCTTGAGGGCATGGAGAGCCATTGATCCATTATTTTAGAGGAGAAAGACTGTTGTTGATTACAGATTCTACACCAAAGAGCAGCAGGACTTCTTTTAGACAGTTTTGCTAGACAAGGGCCCAGCAGTCAGTGACATGAGATATGTTGACTGGAAGTACATCAAGGAGAATGAGGACTACTTTCCATGTGTCCAAGGCAATTTCCACTACATTGGACTTGATGAGTTTGTTGGCAGAGGGTTTACTGCCTGGAATGATGAGATGATCATGCAATTCTACTCCACTACACAAGATGCCCAAGTCTAGAGATGAGAATATGATTCATGGATACTCCATCAACATGCTCATCCACATTGATCGTCACATCAGGATTTGTATGATGGGCTTGATCATAGAGACTATAAAGAGGGTTGCTACTGATCAGAAACGCTCATGCTGCTATGCACCCTATATCTAGATGCTCATTAACTCTCGGCTTGAGAAGCACATATTTGCTCTGGACAGTCCCCATTCGTCGCTTCAACCGGACTTTGAGGATAACATTTTGGTGATGGACCCAGATCATCCCACATCAATAGCAACTCAGGCACAGGCAGAGGCAGAAGCAGAGGCAGATCGAGCCACCAGTGCTCAGGTTCCCAGGTCTAGGAACGAGCAGATGGATCTTTTGATCACGACTGTCATGGAGATGAAGGAGGATATCCAGACCATCATGGATACTCAGGAGAGCCTTGTGAACATTATTGATGATAGAGTGAAAACTTTGAATGAAAAGGTTGATGGGCTGACTAAGATAGTAAATGAGCACAAGAAGGAGGTTGAGGAAGCCCCAATCCGTCAGCACTCCGAAGAATCTGATTCTTCTGATGATGAGGAGGAAGATAGTGCACCTGTCAGGACGACTCCCCAGTTCATGACTAAGGCCATGATGCCTACAGTACCAGCTCCAGAGATGAGGCCTTCATCTTCTGCTCCAACCGCATTATATTTAGCTCCATCAGCTCTAGTGCCTTCGATATCTACCCCAGCTCCATCCAGGACTTCAGCGGAAGTCTTCGCCGACGCAGTTCTCTCGACTCCGACATCGACAACCGGAGGAGATCAGCCACAGACTGATTAGATATATGCCTTTGAACTTTTTGGTAACTTGTTTCCAAAGGGGGATAAGTGTATATAGATGTTAGGCTTCGAGTGAGAGAGCATCTGTTTTTATTTGCTGGCTTTACAACACATTTGGCTTTTTTCGTTTGATGTGAGATACTTATGTGTTTGTGTGTGATCATACGCTTTTATGTGTGTTGCTACTATTACCTATCATTGGATGATTATGTGATGATCACTCACATTGCTTGATTGTGTTGTGCTATGTTGTTAATTCTTATTATTCTCGCACACCACCAAGATGTATGTGACATGGAAGAAGTGCCCCATGTACCTAATTGATTGTGCATTTGCATTCAAACGCAAATTCAAAATAGTGGACAAATTTAGGGGGAGCTCTTGCTTATCACATACTTCTCAAAGCGATGATTATATTCATTTATTATATCATATGACGAAGCTTTGATCTATATGTTGTCATCAATTACCAAAAAGGGGGAGATTGAAAGCACATTTGCTCCCTTGGTGGTTTTGGTAATTCATAACAACATATAAGTCATTGAACTAATGGTTCCATCAAGTATGTTTTAGGAAAAGTTTAACGACGGGTTGGCAAAGAGATTGTGGAATACCCCATGATGCAAGGCAATAGGTTGGCAAAGCTTCAAGCAAGAGGACTCTAGATTTTATATTGGTGAGAAATCACTTTGAGTCCATAGGAAAGCCAATACTATTAAAAGGGGGTAAGGTTTTGTTGGTGAACAAAATGCTCATACGTGCACAAGTGATAGTCACCAAAGACACCCAAAAACTCTCCCACCAAAGTCTGTCCAAAGCCAAACACTCAAAATCGATGCAACCAACATTCTACATTCGGTGCCACCGATTCCAATCCCTAGACAGACTTGGCCAAACCCTAGCCACTTCGGTACAGCCGATACTACATTCTGTGCCACCGAGTTCAGGCTGCCAACTTTCTGTTACGCAAGTTCACATTTTTGGTCCATCCGAGATTGTAGAATCGACGTTACCGAGATTGAGCATTCTGACCGTTGGTCACCTTATTGGTGCAACCGAGATTCCTATATCGGTGTCACCGAGATTCAAAAGTTACCACCTTTTGGTCACTTCGGTACCACCAATAATAACACATCGGTGTCACCGAGTTGGTCATTTTGTGTGTAATGGTTGGATTTTTGGGGATGCCTATATATACCCCTTCACCACCACCTACTCGAAGAGAAGCACTCAGAACTATTTCATACCTATCCTAACAGTTTTCTGAAAGAGAACCACCAACCCTTGTGTTGAGGTCACGATCTTCCACTCCAACCATATGGATCTTGATTTCTAGCCTCCCCAAGTTGCTTTCCACCAATCCCATCACTTCTTCCAAGCCATATATGTGAGAGAGTGATTGTTTGTTGAGGAGTCTATCATCTTGAAGCACAAGAGTAAGGAGTTCATCGACATTACCGAGCCTATTACCTTTTGGAGGGTGGTGCCTCCTAGATTGGTTAGGTGTCGCTTGGGATCCTCCTACGTCATGTTGTGGAGTGAACCAACAAGTTTGTAATGGCAAGGCGATCGCCTACTTCGTGAAGATCTACCCCGAGTAAGGCTAGTCCTCCGTGGACGTAGGCCGTTATGGTATAGTCAAGGTTGCTTCTTCGTGGAACCCTGCGTGGATAGAGCCCTCCATGGACTCTCATGACCGTTACCCTTCGTGGGTTGAAGACTCCATGAACGTGGATGTACAATAGCGCCACCTATTGGAACCACGAGAAAAATCATCATGTCACCAATTGCGTTTGCTCTTCCTACCCTGTCTTTACTTACATGTGCAATGTCTTTAATTTCTGCTGCTATACTCTTAGACATGCATGTGTAAGGTGTACTTGATATACTATGGATGCTAATATCTACCAAGAATTAAAACTGGGAAGAAGTAGATTTTATTTGGTCAAGTAGTCTAATCACCCCCCCCCTCTAGACCTACTTTCGATCCTAGAGAAATTCGTACTCCCCCAAGATTAGGCCTTTAGCCTAAGTTGGTCTAGTGCCATGGCTGAAAATAACCATCTCCTAGATACTCCGGAGGGTCCTATGGGTTCCACTGGTAAGCGAGCTCCTGTGGCTCCCACTAAAAAGATAGATCCTGATACGGATCTAGGGCTGGTGTCGGCTCGTGTGCTGGAGGTTGCAATAGACCCCAATATCTGTAGATGTCCTCGGGCATAATATTGTACCTGACTGAATGGATATCGAACACAGAATAAGCAGGCAAAGCAATAATCTCACAAGTATCTTGACTAAATACTAAGTTGTAAAGCAGTCTCCTATCATTACCCTTCCTAATAAAATCATGTCCTACCATACTATCATAGTCTAAGTATCTTGTAGGTAGCAACATTTCCTCTTCCTCGTTAAGCCTAATGGGTATCTTAAAGTGTTTGGCTAGACGAGATGCCTAGATACCTCCGAATATGGGGCCCTTCCAATGGTTTCAGTTCAACCGTTGGGCCACCATAGTGCCCAGACTAAAAGTTCTATCAGCAAGTAAAGCGTGGCACAGAATGGCAAGGTCGGGAGCACTAAGGCCTCCACTCTCCCCACGGCCAACTAAACATCTCCACGCAAATAATGAATAATAGCGTAGAACAGGAAAATGTAAACTAGTTGCTCTTGCCTTTGACACCCCTCTCTCTCTTCCCCCATAGTGGTTGCGGCAATAACGTCCTCCATGTCTCTAGGACGTGGTTCACTAATGCTGACCTCATATGGTATTTTGCAAACATTGAAAAAATCGTAAAGTGTCATCTTCTTGAGCCCATCATACAAGTAAAACTCTAACATGGGAGGACCCTTCCTAGGATAAAAGTGAAATTTTTGCGTGAAGATATTAGTGAGTAGGAGGTACTGGTCACACTTATCGTTCAGAAAATCGGTGGTGCTTGCATTCTTTGCCAAATAATAGAGATCTTCATAAATTACGGCCGCCCTCAAGAATGCATCACTTGTCCATTCAAATGGCCGAACCTCTTTGATGCGAGGAAGATTGTATTTGGACTTCTTCTTCATCTCATCTTCATCTTCTTTAGAGCCCCGGCTTGAAGAGCCTCTTAACAATCTCCTCATCAGTTCTTTCTCTGAAAAAATTCTGAAATTTTTAGTGACTCAAAAATAAAGGTGAAAAAACTCAACAAAACTTATAGCAACTACTCTCACAAGTGCCTAGAGGCTATATCATGCATAAAAACTACTTGGGACAATACAAATTTGACATGCAAGCTCAAGAACAAGGTCACCACATCAGAAGAAAAATTGCAATATATAAAGCACTAAAACAAAAACTAATTAGACCCTTGAAGGAGTCATATACCGAAGATCAGTCCCCCAAAAAAGTTTTGCAAATGGAGCTTTGCACAAGGAGATCGAACAAGGCAGCGAAATGAGCTAGAACACGGGCTAGAATAATGATGGGATTTTTTCTAGAGGAAGTCTGGTAACCCACAAGTATAGGGGATCAGGTGTAGCCTCTTTTGATAAGTAAGAGTGTCGAACCCAACGAGGAGCTAAAGATATAACAAATATTCCCTCAAGTTCTATTAACCACTGATACAACTCTACGCACGCTTAACATTCGCTTTACCTAGAACAAGTATGAAACTAGAAGTACTTTGTAGGTGTGATAGGATTGGTTTGCAAGATAATAAAGCGCGCGGAAATAAAAACTAGGAGCTGCTAAGATAAAGAAACAACTAAGTTAGTTTAATCAGTGTGGAAAAGTGGTGGTAGGAGTTGCGGAATTTTCCCTAGGCAATTGATAACTAGACCGGTAATCATTATTGCAATTTTATAAGAGGGATAGGCATAAGCTAACATACTTTCTCAACCTGGATCATATGCACTTATGATTGGAACTCTAGCAAGCATCCGCAACTACTAAAGATCATTAAGGTAAAACCCAACCATAGCATTATAAGGTATCAAGTCCAATTTACTCCCATATGCAACAACCCACCTACTCGGGTTTATGCTCCTGCCACTCAAGCAACCCACAATAGGCAAATCTTGAACACATTGCAACACCCTACAGCAACGATCCCTCATGCTTGCGCAACACAGAGAGCACCATAGGACAGCACTGATAATAAAACATGCAACACAAACCAATCATGATCATCAATCAACCCATAGGACAACAAAAATCTACTCAGACATCATAGGATGGCAACACATCATTGGATAATAATATGAAGCATAAAGAACAAATGTTCAAGTAGATGGTACAATGGGATGCGGGAGAGTGGACCGCTGTGGATAGATGGGGAAAGGTGGTGGAGGCGTTGATGAAGATGACGGAGTTGTTGGGGTAGATCGTCGTCACGATGATGGCCCCGAGAGAGATCCAGTGCCACCGGGAGAGAGGGGCAGAGAGCCCCCCTCCTTCTTCTTCTTCCTTGACCTTCCCCCTAGATGGGAGAAGGGTTTCCCCTCTGGTCCATGGCCTCCATGGCGGCGGAGGGGCGAGAGCCCCTCCGAGATTGGATCTCTCTCTGTTTCCTTCTGTTTCTGCCCTCCCAAATTGTGGCATTTCACCGTTTCTTATATTCCCGGAGATCCATAACTCCGATCGGGCTGAAATATTGAGGGGATCTTTATCCAAAAATTAGATTTCTTGCGGCCAAAGGACAGCTCCAACTAACCTAAGGGCTGGCTACAAGCCCAAAGGGCGTGCCCTACCCCCAAGGCGCGCCCTAGTGGCTTGTGGCCCTCGGGCACCGCCTTCTGTTGATTCCACTTCCCAAAATTCACATATATTCCCAAAAAAAACTCTGTAAGTTTTTATCCCGTTTGGACTTCGTTTAATATGGATTTTTCTGTAACACAAAAAACATGCAACAAATACGAACTGGCACTACGCACTGGATCAATATGTTAGTCCCAAAAATAGTATAAAAAGTTACCAAAAGTATATGAAAGTTGTAGAATATTTTAATGAAACAATAAAAAATTATAGATACGATGGAGATGTGTCAGCATCCCCAAGTTTAATTCCTGCTCGTCCTCAAGTAGGTACATGATAAAAAATATAATTATTTATGTGGAATGCTACCTAGCATAATCTTGATCATATAATCTAATCATGGCATGAATATTAAGACGCGAGTGAATCAAAGCAATAGTCCATATTGACATAAAATAGTAATACTTCGAGCACACCAACAAGGCAATCGTGTCCTTTCGAAATAGCATGGCCTTAGAAAGTTATCCCTACAAAATCATATGGTCTGGCTATGCTCCATCTTCCCCACACAAAGTATCTAAATCATGCACAACCCTGATAAAAAAGTCAAGCAATTGTTTCACATTTGATGTTCTCAAACCTTTTCAACTCTCACACAATACATGAGCGTGAGCCATGGATATAGCACTATAGGTGGAATAGAATATGGTGGAGGTGATGAGGAAAAAGGAGAAGATAGTCTCACATCAACTAGGCGTATCAATGGGTTATGGAGATGCCCATCAATAGATATCAATGTGGGTGAGTAGGGATTGCCGTGCAACGAATGCACTTAGAGCTATAAGTGTATGGAAGCTCAAAAAGAAAAGTAAGTGCTCGTGCAAAAAATTCGACTAGTTATATGAAAGTGACAAAATAGGAGACTCTCTATCATGAAGATCATGATGATACTTTGAAGCACAAGTGTGGAAAAAGATAGTAGAAATTGTTCCTTCTCTATTTCCCTCATTTTTTATTTTATTTGTATTTTTATTTTCTTTTGGTGGGCATCTTTGGCCTCTCTTTTTTATTTGGGCTTCGCTGGCCTCTTTTAATTTTTTGTAAAGTCCGGAGACTCCTCTCAACTTGTGAGGGAATCATAGCTTCCATCATCCTTTTCTCACATGGTAAAATGCTCTAATAATGGAAATCATCACATTTTTATTACTTACAGCTTGATACCTAGAACAAAATATGACTCTATATGCAATATGAAAGTGGTGATGCATGTCATTAAAAACGGAACAGTGGAAGTTGCATGCCAATATATCTCGAAATGGCTATGGAAATGCCTAATAGGTAGGTATGGTGGCTGTTTTGAGGAAAATATATGGTGGCTGTTTTTAGGAAGGTGGGTTTGATGCACCGGCAAAAGTTGCGCGGTACTAGAGAGGCTAGCGAAGGTGGAAGGGTGAGAGTGCGTACAATCCATGGACTCAACATTAGTCATAAAGAACTCACATAACTATTGCATTAGTTATCAAACAAAGCATTAGATGCATGCTCCTAGGGGAGAGGTTGGTAGGAGTTAACCATCGCGCTCTCCCGACCCTCACACAAAGGTTGACAATCATTAAACAAATCATGCTCCGACTTCGTTACATAACGGTTCACCATACGTGCATGATTCAACACATGTATTTATCCAATTCACAACTACTCACTAACATGACTCTCATATTACCATCTTCATATCTCAAAACTATATGCAAGGAATCAAACATATCATATTCAGTGATCTACAAGTTTTATGTAGGATTTTATGACTAACCATGTGAATGACCAACTCCTGTTGACTCTCTAAATAGATATAAATGAAGCATGAGAGTTTAATTCTTTCTACAAAATATATGACCATGCTCTAACCAATATAAGTTAAGCAAAAGAGCATTCTACAAATGGCGGTTTTCTATGTGTAGATGAACAGACAATCCAAACTTCAAATGATATAAGTGAGGCACATGAAGCATTCTATAAAGCCATACTCAAAAGATACAAGTGAGGTGCAAAGAGCCTTCTATAAATCAACAAAGTACTTTATCATACCAGCATGGTGCATTATTAAAATAAAAATAAAAAAGCACATGACGCTCCAATATTTACACATATCATGTGACGAATAAAAATATAGTTCCAAGTAAAATTACCGATGGTTGTTAGAAGAAAGAGGGGATGTCTTCCGGGGCATCCCCAAGCTTAGTTTCTTCGGAGTCCCTGAATATTACCTTGGGTGCCTCGGGCATCCCGAATCTTAGTCTCTTTACACTCTTTATTCCTTCATCCATCGTGATCTCACCCAAAACATGAAAACTTCAATCACACAAAACTTAACAAAACCCTCGTGAGATACGTTAGTATAATAAAACAAATCACCACTTTAAGTACTATTGCCAACCAATTAATATTTTGTTTTTTCATTTTAGCTACTATAATATGACTTCTTTATGGCTTATACCATCGATAGAATCGATAGTTTTATCAAAACTAGCAAAATAATGCATCAAAAATAGAATATGTCTTAAACAGGATAGTCTATAGTAATCTGAACATTCATAATACTTCTGTCACTCTAAAAATTCTGAACAATTAGGAAAACAATAAAAAAATTTCATATCAGTACTATGTAAAAAATTCATAAACTTTTGACATTCCAGTAAAAAATGAAAATTCACGCACTACAGCCAAAGTTTCTGTTTTCGCACTGCACACACCAAACAAGCAATCTAATCATCTTAAAGGCAAATCTTGGCACATTATTTTTATAATACAATGTATTTATACAAGGGGATAATTAATTGTCTTGAAAAGTTTCTGTAATTAAGATTTGCAAAGTTTCCAAGGAGCTCCCCCACTTCAACAGTGCTCGTCCTTCTTACTTTCACTTCTCTTTTTTGAAAAATATTTAGGTTCCCCTCTTTATTTATTTTCTTTTTTAAACTTTATTAAAATAACAAAACATAATAAAATGACTGTCTAAAACTTCTGGGTTGTCTCCCTGGTAGTGCTTTCTTTAAATCCATTAAGCTAGGCATAATGTGCTCAAGTAATTGATCCACCCGGATCCCAAGGTATATCAAAGCCAATTTTAATTAACAATGATTTGTAGTTTAGTAGTGAGAAAAATGTAACATATATCATGAAACAACGAAGTCTAACTCTCTTCCTATGCATCGGCATGTCATAAAAGGACAATTCATGCACACAAAGTAAAGGCCAATACATAGCATAAGCAGTTTCTTGCAATTTTATCAAATTGGAAACATAGAGAGGTGGAGATGTAGTTCCTATCTCATAATAATTGCAAGTAGGAGCAGAAAGCACATGCATATTATATCTATCAAAATCATCATGTGTAATATTAAAAGGCAACCCATCTATATAATCCTATATAAGTGCAAACTTCTTCGATATAGTGTAGTTTGGAGAATTCAAAAAGATAATAGGACTATCATGCATGGGTGCAATAGCAATAATTTCGTTCTGAACATAAGGAACTATAGAAAGTTCATCTCCATAAGCATCATTCATATTGGCATCATGGCCACAAGCATAGCAAGCATCAATTTCATCAAAAGGGGATATTTCAAATGAATCCAAGGGATCATAGCAATCAACATACCATACATCCTTCGGTAAGCATGAAGGGAAATTAAACAATGTATGAGTTGAAGAGTTACTCTCATTAGAAGGTGGGCACGGGTAGCTAATCCGCTATTCCTCCTTTTGTTCTTTGCTTTCCTCTTCGTCTTTTTCATCTAATGAGCTCACGGTTTCAGCAATTTCTTCTTCCATAGATTCCTGCAAAATATTAGTCTCCTCCAAGGCAGCAGACATTCTCTCAATAAATGCATAAATATCGGAATTATATTCATAATTCTCATAGCAATATTTAACTATAGCAAAAGAAATTGGTTTATAAACAACATCATCATAATTTTCACACTTCTCAAACAAAGATTCAATTTCATAAGCACCCTTAAAAGCAACTAATTCCTCTATTCGTTACACATCATAGTAATCATGAATACCTTTAGAATAAGAAGCCAAGGTTTCATTATCATTAAATTTACATGAAATAGGAAGGTGTTGGGCCTTCATCCTAGAGCAACAAGTATAATCATATCTCTTGCATAGATTCCAAGCATACCATTTCCACATATAAATCTGATCCCATAACTATTTCCCTTTTTGAGTCAAGCGATAATCCCTAAAGTATTCACATTGATCCAACATGCATCCCATTATATAATTGAATGGGGTTTTCTCAGGATTATCAAAGTAGTGCATAATATCTTTCACATAACGAGCATTGAGGGTTTTGGGAGGTTCACCATCTCCATGAGTAGCAAGTACACCTATTTTTTTGGTATTTCGTGTTCCATATCCATAACTAAATATAGAGAACAACTTAGAACAGAAAATAAATCTACTTAGTTATAAAGCAAACAAGCACACACGAGAATATTCACCCCATGTTATTGCTCTCTCGCAATAGCACTAGAAAAAGGTCTTGATAACCCACAAGTGTAGGGGATCAGTTGTAGCCTCTTTCGATAAGTAAGAGTGTCAAACCCAACGAGGTGCTAAAGGTAGAAAAAATATTCCCTCAAGTTCTATCGACCACTGATGCAACTCTACGCACGCTTAACATTCGCTTTACCTAGAACAAGTATGAAACTAGAAGTACTTTGTAGGTGTGATAGATATGTTTGCAAGATAATAAAGAGCACGAAAATAAAACTAGGGGATGATAAGATAAAGAAACAACTAAGTTAGTTTAAAGATGGTGGATAAGTTGTAGTAGGAGTTGTGGAATTGTCCATAGGCAATCGATAACTGGACAGGTAATCATTATTGCAATTTTATATGAGGGAGAGACATAAGCTAACATACTTTCTTTACTTGGATCATATGCACTTATGATTGGAACTCTAGCAAGCATCAACAAATACTAAAGATCATTAAGGTAAAACCCAACCATATCATTATAAGGTATCAAGTCCTCTTTACTCTCATATGCAACAACCCACCTACCCAGGTTTATGCTTTTGTCACTCAAGCAACCCCCATAGGAAAATCATGAACACATTGCAACACCCTACTGCGAGGATCACTCACGCTTGCGTGACATGGAGAGCACCATAAGACAGCACCAATAATAAAACATGCAACTCAAACCAATCATTATCATCAATCAACCCATAGGACAACAAAAATCTACTCAGACATCATAGGATGGCAACACATCATTGGATAATAATATGAAGCATAAAGCACCATGTTCATGTAGATGGTACAACGGGTTGCGGGAGAGTGGAACGTTGTGGATAGATGGGGGAAGGTGTTGGAGGTGTTGATGAAGATGACGGAGTTGTTGGAGTAGATCGTTGTCACGATGATGGCCCCGACGGTGTTTCGGCGCCACCAGGAGAGAGGGAGAAGAGCACACTCCTTCTTCTTCTTCCTTGAACTTCCCCCTAGATGGGAGAAGGTTTTACCCTCTGCGGCGGAGGGGCAAGAGCCCCTCTGAGATTGGATCTCTCTCTCTCTCTCTCTCTGTTTCCTTCTGTTTCTGTGCTCCTAGATTTTGGCCTTTCACCGTTTCTTATATTCCAGGGACCTGTAACTCCGATCGGGCTAAAATTTTGAGGGTTTCTTATGCAAAAATTAGCTTTCTTGTGGCCAAAGGACAGCTCTAACCGACCTAAGGGGTGGCCACAAGCTCTCACAGCGCCCTACCCCCCCCAAGGGCGTGCCCTAGTGGCTTGTGGGCCCCTCGGGTACCTCCTTTTGTTGATTCCACTTCCTAAAATTCACATACATTCCAACAAAAATCTCCGTAAGTTTTTATCCTATTTGGACTTCGTTTGATACGGATTTTCTGTGAAACAATAAACATGCAACAAACTGGAACTAGCACTAGGCACTGGATCAATACGTTAGTCCCAAAAATAGTATAAAAAGTTGCCAAAAGTATATGAAAGTTGTAGAATATTGGTATGAAACAATCAAAAATTATAGATACGATGGGTAATTATCAAAGATGAATTGGATGGGTGTTGGAATAAGTGAGGGGAGGGCTATGTGGGACCCATAAGCCAGGAGGCGCGCCTAGGGGGTGGGCGCACCCTGTGGGCTTGTGTCTCATTAGTGGAGCCCCCTGGTAAGTTCTCGGTACCAGAAATTCTTAAATATTCTATAGAAAATCATACTAAATTTTTAGGGCATTTGGAGAACATTTATTTTCAGGTCATTTTTTACTGCAAGGATAAATCAGAAAACAGAAAAATAATAGCATTTTACTTTGTTTAATCTAAATAATAGAAAGTAAAAGTTGGGTATAGAAGGTTGTGCCTCTTAAATTCATCCATCTCATGCTCATCAAAAAGAATCCATCAATAAGGTTGGTCAAGTCTTATTGACAAACTTTTTTTGAATGACATGGAACCGGAGAATTTTCGAATAAAACTAGGTTACCTCAACAAGGATATGCATGTCCCCAACAATAAGTATATCATATTTGTTTTTGGCAGTGGGGAGAGGGAATTCAAAATCTCCAATAATAATCATTGAAATTTTTCCAATGCAGTTCATACTATGAACTTAAGGTTGTTTCTTCGGAAACTGTACCTGTCGGCGTTCTGTGAACGGGGGTACCTAGTCCTGCCTACCTGCGGCCCAGGGCATGGCCCACTTTGTCATCCAGGCATGGCCTGGCATGGCATCTATCAAGACAAGACCCTCGCAAGGACCCTAGTCTCGCGACGAGGAGCAGCATCAAGATCCTCAGGGAGGAACCTCCTCAGGGCCCCCTCCTGAGGGGCGGAGATATCTATGCAAGGCCCAGCCTCAGGAGTCACGGATGACGCAGGGAAGGACATGCACGCGCCAGCATCCCAGGCGGCATAGTTTCCACTTTGGTGCAAAGCGAGCAAGGACGTACGTGGGTTCGCAAAGCACCGTCCAAACATTTCCATTCTGGTGCAACAAGACGACGACCGCCAGCCCCACAGGACGGATGTCATCACTCAACCCACCACTACATCACCATCAGCTACTTTGCAAGCAAAGACCGCCTTTGGACATGGCGCGGATGTACTCCCGTCCCTCTTCAAAAATTTCCATTTTGGGATTCCTTCCCGCCATTGAGATTAGGGAAGAGGACCCGGGCCGCCGCTATATATAGAAGCTAGGTCACACCGTAGAGGGAAATCCAATCGAGCACTTAGCCCCCCCCCCCTCTCCATCGCCAGATGGAGAGCCAAGAACACACCTTGAGCACCCTCGTGAGTTTCAAGCCCAGTATAGTAGTTCATCACCAAAACCTTCACGAGGGGCACTCCACCAAAGCAGGAGTATTGTATTACACTTCGCAGCGGCCCAAACCTGGGTAAATTGCCGTGTTCATCTTCTTCCTCGTCATCGAATGAGTTTGTCGTTGTGTCCATCCAGTAGCCAGCTAGGTTGGGTATCACCACGAGGAAGCCTTCGCACACACCCCTACGTTCGAACCTTGAGGGTTTTGCGGAGCCCCAAATCCGACTCCGACATTTGGCGCGACATGTAGGGGGCGTGCCGAAGTCTTCCTCAAGCCATGCTCGTCTTCCACCTTGCCGATCCGATGGCTGACACCCGACATGCCCTTGCTGAGTACCAAGCGGCCCACGTCACCCAGGCTGCACCTGGGGGTCATGCCGGCGTGCGTCGGTCTCCTTCTCCTGCGGCTAACACCGCCACAGGGCCAGACGCCCAAGAACAACAGGACTCCTCCTAGCCGGTCACCACGCAGGGCGGTGGCCGCAACACCACTCCGTCGATCTTCCCGGCGACCAGGTCATCCTCCCACGTCAGGCCTAGGCTGGCATGCGGTTTGGCTACGCTCGCCATGGAGAACGAGATACTCCACTACCGCCACGACCCTGACCGCTATGACGCCTGGCTCCGGCGCATCGCGGAGCTCGTGAGCGCCGCCGGCGACCCTTTGGCCCTCTCCTACTCGCTCTGGCCCCAGCCCTCCCTGGCGAACGACGGGTCTCATGACGCGCCACCACCTCCTCCGCGCAATGACATCGACCCCAGGCCCAGGCACGAGGCCCGCTAGTGAAACCAGCCCCGCGGGCCGCAAGCAAGGGCAAGGGACGAAGTAAGCTGCCAGGTGGTGCCCCGACCATGCGCCGACATGCGCGCTCTCCTCGCATTGCCAAACCGGTGTCATGACCCGACACTGCTCGAGGCGGCCCCTCAGGAGCACCCCGAAGAGTCCCCGCCCACACGTGAAGTGGCACCCATCGAACCAGTGAGCTACCTCGCCATTGCGCTGGAGCTCCATCCAACTAGATGGCCTTGCAAGTTCAAGCCCGATCTGCCGCCTCGCTACGACGGCACCGTGGATCTCACCGAGTTCCTACAACTCTACTCGTTGAGTGTCCGAGCCACCGTCGGAGACAACAAGGTCATGGCGTGCTGGTTCCCCATGGCGCTCAAGGGAGGCGAGCTCTCCTGGTTCCTCAACCTCCCGGTGGAATCCATCACCTCCTGGAAAGACCCGCGCAAGCGCTTCATCGCCAACTTCCAAGGCACTCACGACCACACGCTCACCGTGAACGACCTGAGGCGGGTGACGCAACAGGACGGTGAGACCCTGCACAAGTACATATAGTGCTTCACCACCACGCGCCTCAAGATCCCGAACGTGTTGGATGAGGCCTTCATCTCCACCTTCGCCAACGGCTTCATGGACACCTAGATGAAAGAAGAGCTCGCCATGAATGACAAACTATGTTCTGCCCTAAAGATGTTCAACCTGGCGAATAGGTGCACCAAGGCCAAAGAAGGATGCATGTCCCTACGGGAGCTTTCGGCAGCTGAGAAGAAGTCCAAGGCCAAGGAGGCAAACCGCAAGACCCCGGTGGTGCTTGCGGCCGAGCCTGAGCCAAAGCGCAGCCGAGGCGAGGAGCACCCTACAGGTGGGAGACCGACATGTGTCTTCCACGGCACCAACAACCACGACATCGCCGACTGTCAGGAGCTTAGGCTGGTCCGTGCTGAGCATTTCAGCCGACGACCCAGACGTGCTGACCGCGGCTTCGGGCATGGTGGAGGCCGCGGCGGAGGCCGCTGGGACAACAAGGACCAGCGCCAGGGATGGCACGACCCGCCTCAAGAAGACCGCTGGCACGACCCGCCTCGGGAGTACCGCTGGCACGACTAGCCTCGGGAGGACCGCTTGCATGACGACCCTCCGGAGGGGTCGCGAGGCGGCCAGCCTCGTGAGGTTTGTCCTCATGAGGCCGGACTTCCACCACTACCGCATCCACCCAGAATAAAGGAAGAGGACATGCAAGATGATGGGGCTGGGGGCTTCCAGGAGATCAGGGTCGTAGCCTGCATCCTAGGCAGCGCTCGGGCCCTGGCCTCCAACCGCGTCTTCAAGCAGTTCGTGCAAGAGGTAAACGCGACGTTCCCAAAGCCCGAGGCCATGCGCCCCCTCAAGTGGACACAGACTGCCATCAACTTCGACTCGAAGGATCAACTCAGGTGCTCCGCCATGGCTGGCAACCTCCCCATGCTATGCACCCCAACCATTAGCAACGTCCTCGTCATGAAGACCCTCATCGATAGCGGTGTCGGGCTCAACGTCATCTCCATCGACACCCTCGAGACACTTCAAGTAGCGTACGACTAGCTCATGCCGACCAATCCATTCTCAGGAGTCACTGATGGCTCCACAGTACCCATTGGACAAGTGTGTCTTCTTGTGACCTTCGGTGGGCGCAATAACTACCGCACTGAGACGATCGTCTTCGATGTCGCCCACATACACCTCCCTTAAAATGTCATCCTCAGATACCCGGCCCTCGCCAACTTCATGGCAGCGACTCATCACGGCTAAAACGTCTTCAATGTGTCGGGGAGCGGCCATCATCACCATCACATGCGATGAGAAGGATGTTGTCTGCTTGCTCGAGCGTGCTTGCCGTGCAACAGCGGCCGAGTGCTTTGATGACAAAGAAGACGCCATGTCACGTGGAGATGAGCGTAGGGACAAGAAGAAACTCTCCCTCGTGGAACGCTAGGGGGCTGGCACTTCAAACGAAGGAGCCTCTCGCTCTACCATTAGGGATGGGGCTACCCCTCCTCTCGCATAGGAAGGCCGCCAGGTGACTTTTTGTTGGTCTGTGCCAGGTAACTTTTTGGTTCGTTTCGTTTAAGGGGCATGTGCCGGGTCGCATCGTCCATAGGCAACCAGGGCATACCCCTCTAGTTGCCATCTTTACTCTTATTTCAGTAGTTTTTCATGCATGCAACTTGCTCCCTAACGTTTTCCCTTGTCGGCATGACATTTTACCAACGTGAATGTCGTCACTCCCGAGCGGGCTCCCCTTTGGCCGCCTCATGAGAGGGCTGGCACGGCGACTATTCTTGGGTGCGTCCCTATAGTGTCAAAAAATCTAGTGGCTGAGCTTTGTTTGGACGAGCTAGTCCCGTAAACTTCATCTCCTGGGTCACTGGTGCGTGACCCTCCCATGGCTATACGGAGGACGTTCGGTGTAGGATGCGGTGAAGACCCCAAGACCCAAGACGAAGCTATCAACAAGAAGATTTAGGCACGACTCGCCTCGAGGTAGGGACCTCACGAGGCCAAAGCGCCCTTGTGAGCTCCCAGATACACCTCCCAGTTCTACCGTGTCAGCCACGTGTACGAACTCAATGGGTTGTACACACCCAAAGTCCCTCGAGGACGTGGAGGGTTTCCTTCCCACGCAATGTGGTAGCCACAGCTCTGTGCTGGCAAAAAAGTCAACACTGCCCACTAATGGCTATGCCCATGCAATGTGGAAGCCACAGCCCCAAGCTGGCGGAGAAGTCAACACTGCCCACCAACAGCTATGCCCATGCAACGTGGAAGCCCTATGCCCAGTGCTGGGGATAAACAACTGAGGGCACCCCAGCGGTCACACCCAACCTCAGAAATGCCACTTGTGGCCCTACCTTGCTACGTTCCCTGGGACATACGCATGCGGGGCCACATGGGGGCTATTACCGATGCTCTCCAGGAAGGTATGGGAGCCGCTCGTACGTCAAGGGGGCTCCTGGGCATGGAAGATCAGGAGCCTCACTAGCTCTGTAGCCCCTCACTCCACGAGGTCGTCCTTTGTGATCCGGTTGGCCCTGGCGACAGATGAGGTATGCGTGGGGCCGGGCCCTGCCAACGCAGAGCTCAGTGCGGTAAAAGCTCAAAACATTAAGGAGGGTGGTGAAGCCGCTTGTACGTCAAGGGGGAATCCTGAGCATCGTGACTCAGGAGCCTCACTAGATCCATCGCCCCTCGCTCCACTGGGTCGTCCTTGGTGATCCGGTCGGCCGCAGCGGCGGTTGAGGTATGTGTGGGGTTAGGCCCTACCGACACAGAGGATAAGCTGTTCAGAGTCCCAAGTTAAGTCAATCTTCATCGTGTTCCCTTCATGAGGGATGCTCGTACGTCAAGGGGGACTCCTGAGCATTGCGGCCCAGGGGCCTCACTAGCTCCATAGCCTCTCACTCCACGGGATTATCCTTGGTGATCTGGTTGGTATGCGTGGGGTCGGGCCCTACTGACGCAGAGCGACACGGCAAGCAAGAAGGAAACAAGACGAAGAGGGGAATCATGCGGTTCTACAATTATTACAAGCATTCAAGTTCTACGAACGCAACTAGTTTAATGCCTCTGAGAGGCGTGTCAAATGATGCAGGAAAGAAACGGGACGGGGGATCAAGGGAGCCCGCACTGCCGCTCGCTCCATCCACGGAGAGTTCTTTGTCGACATCATCGGCACTGTCCTCCTTGCCACTAACTTCTGTAGTTTCAGGGGGCGGTTGAACGGTGACACACTTGAACCTCTTCACTAGCTTCTCCATGGCAGCCTTCACTGCTTCCGCTACGCTGCTGCGGACCCCGTGGGCAACCGGGCGGATCACTGCGTCGAAGTCGAACCCTGGCTCGCAGAGGTGAAGATGGCTGAAGACGCGTGTCGTGGCCTCGGAAAAGAAGTCGCTACACTCGCTGTCCAAGACCCCCTCCACCTTGGGGACGGCGCCCTCAAGCGCCTTAGCCAACCTTGAAGCAAGATCCGTGAAGCCGGCCTCAGGAGTCACCAGGGGTACATCAAACCCCTCACGGTAGAGGGAGTGGAGCGCTCGGTGCATCCTAAGCTCGGTCGAGGGAAGGGCGCCGAGCTCCGCAGCCTTCCTGCCCTCGGCCTTGGCCAAAGCCTTTTTTGCGGCTTCGAGCCGGACCCTCTCCAGGGCCGCCTCGTTCTCCTGCGCCTCCAGGCACCCTACCACCGCAACGCCATCGACTTTCGCCCAGGATAGCTTAGAGTCCCGGTTGGTGAGCTGAATCTTAAAAGATTCAAGGGCCTCCCATTGCCCGTGGAGCTCTTCGTCGAGTGCGGACTTCTCCCCTTGAAGGGCCACCTGGTGGGACTCCACCCCGTTGACGTGCCCCTTGGCAGAGGTAGCCTTGGCCCGTGCCACCTCGAGGGCCACCTTGTCCGTCGCGGCCTCCTCCTCGCTCGTATCCACGGCGGCCTTGGCTTGGCCGGAGGATGCCATGATAGAAGCGTTGGCCCCGAGCCATCCAGAGTGGAGCCCCAGAAGCCAGTCCCCGAGACAATCGTTAGCACCCGCGAGGGCACCCTTAACCTTGTCCACGACGTCAAGGCCACGCGGCGGGGACACCAAGACCCCCTCCGGAGGAGTCACCTCCATGACCGCAGGCGGCGCCTCCTGAGGGCCTGCAGCGCATGGAGCAGGAGGCTCCCAAGACTGCTCGTCAACCAAGGGCAAGACAGGCACAGACGAGTACCTGGTTTGATGTCCCATGGGGGCTGGCCCTCCGGATCGTGATACCGGCACACCCTTGGGAACGGAGGCCACCGCACCGGTAGGCATCGGGGGCTCTGCGGTGGCGGCCAGGAGGGTAGCCCCATGAGCCTTCGCTCCCTTACCGACGGGAACCTCGACAAGCAACGGCGGCGCGAGTGGGGCAGGTGAAGCATTGAGGGACGCCCTCGGCTTGACACCTGCCTTCTTCTTCCTCATCTTCATCAAAGGGACGACCCTAGTTGACAAGCAAGGGAGGAACCATTAGCATCCAAGCTACCAAAGGGCAGGTAGAGTCAGACCGGGTCCTTACTCCTCAACGTCGACCCACTTCCTCTTTCCCTCCGCCCCGCCGACGGCGGGGCCCTCTTAGAAAGGGGTGCCTAGGGCGCCCGACTGTAGCAATGCCACCAGAGGGATGGCCGCGGCTGCGGCCTCCCCCGCCTGGCCCATGAGTTACAACTCGGACGGGGGCAAGGCCGGCGCCTCGGCCACCATGCCTGCTGCGGCAGGATGCATGGAAGAAGACTCAGCCCCTCGCTTCTTGGGGGTCGACAAGCAGGCGAACCACATGGCTCGGGGAGCCAGAGTAGTCCCCCTCGCGCCCATGGTGGACTCGGGGAACCCCGGGCCAAAACTTCACCAACATCGTCGTCGTTTTCAATGTCGCGCAAAAGCACACTTTGTGGCGGGAGAGACGCTCTGGACGGATCCCCGTCCGATGACTTCTTCGAATCCTTCCCGCCTAAGGTGTCACTAGAGAACACCATCACCGGGGAGCCAAGGCCTTCGACTAGGGAGATCTCTAGTTCGTCCAAGGCTGGCATCTTGGCAACCCAAGCAGCCACATCGGCGCGACGGTACAGCGGGGCACAGTCTTCACGAAGATCACCGGGGTTGCTGTTGAGCAGGGTCGCCACAGACCTGTTCAACTCCTCGGAGGTTATGCACGCAGACCATAGCCTGAGGTTGTCGCCTCTGCCCTGATAGTCCCATCGGGGCCTAGAGTGGGACTGGAGGGGCGCTAGGCACTCCGACAACGACTCCTTCAGTATCACCCCCCAGTAAGATTTTGGTCGTAAATATCACGGGATATCCACTCCAGGACGGGCTTAGCCCAGGGGTCTGATAGCTTTGCGAAGCCCCACGCGGGAATCTTCTTCGGCAGCCCCTTCGGCAGCTCCAAGCAGGAGCTAGGGATCACAGGGTCCATGAAGACCCAGTGGTGCCTAAAGTTCTCCACCTTCTTCCTGGCCTTTAAGAGCATGTTGCCACTCTGGACCGCGACGGAGACGCATGCCAACCGTTGGGCGTCGTCATGCACACGCAAGCTAAAGAATTGGTGGAAGAGGGTCATCGAAGGCTTCATGCCCATGAAGGCCTCACAGTAGAAGGAAAATACGGACAAGAGAAGGATAGAGTTGGGATGGAGATGAAGCGCCTGGATCCCGTAGTGGTCAAGGATGGCGAGGAAGAACGCAAAAAAAGGCGGGACGAGGCCGGCGAACACGCTATGGAGGAAGAAGGGGTATGCTGACCTGGACGACGGTCGCCTCTTTGAAGAGCTGCCCCATATCAAGGTCTGCACGTGCTTGTTTGCCCCGTCCACCGTCGACAGGAGCACCAGGACTAGGTCGCCGTCCTTGGCGATGGTGGACAGAGAGAGCGCCGGCGAGATGGGAGCGGAGGCATGTGCCTCTGGCTTCGATTTGCCGGCGGGGGCCATTTGGAGGGATAGCAGGGCGACGCTGGATCTAGAGGAGTCTTAGACAAGGCAGGGATCTAGGAGCAAGAGGAAGTGAATGGAAGAGGAAAGCAATAATGGTTCGACACTAGAAGTCAGGCTTTTGTCAATTCTGGCGGTAGCCACGGAGACGCCCCACGTCAGGCGCACGACGCGCACCATCCCTGACCCTGCAGGCGTTGGGGGCTTGCGATGCTCTGGGCCATCCACAAAGATTCTCTTTGAAGCCGGCTCGAGCACACCTTGGGATCGGGGGCTACTGTCGGTGTTCTGGGAATGGGAGTACCCAGTCCTGCCTGCTTGCGGCCCAGGCAGGGCCCACTTTATCAGCCAGGCATGGCTTGGCACGGCATCTCTCAAGACAAGGCCCTCGCGAGGACCCTAGGCTCGCGAGGAGGAGCAGCATCAAGACCCTCAGGGAGGAACCTCCTCACCCTCCTCCTAAGGGGCAGAGATTGAAAGCACATTTGCTCCCCTGGTGGTTTTGCTAATTCATAACAACATATAAGTCATTGAACTAATGTTTCCATCAAGTATATTTCAGGAAAAGTTCAATGATGGGTTGGCAAAGAGATTGTGGAACACCCCAAGATTCAAGGAAATGGATTGGCAAAGCTTCAAGCAAGAGCACTATAGATTTTCTATTTGTGAGAAATCACTTTGAGTCCATAGGAAGGCCAATACTATTAAAAGGGGGTAAGGTTCTGTAGGTGAACAAAAGATCATACATGCACAAGTGAACCAAATACACCCACAAACTCTCCCACCAAAGTCTATCCTAAGACAAACACTCAGAATCGGTGCAACCAACATTCCACTTTAAGGGACACTAATTCCAAATCCTAGATAGACTCAGCCAAACCCTAACCCTTAGGTGCAACCGATTCCATACCGGTGCCATCGAGTTTAGGTTGCCAACTTTTTGTTACACAAGTTCACATTTTCGGCCCGTCCAAGAATGTTGAATCGGCGTCACCGAGAATGGGCATTCTGACCGTTGGTCACCTTATCGATGCAACTGAGATTCGTATATCGGTCCCTTCAAGATTCAAAAGTTGCCACCTTTTGGTCACTTCGGTACCACCGAGGTTAACACATCGGTGTCATCGAGTTGGTCACTTTGTGTGTAATGGTTGGATTTTTGGGGATACCTATATATACCCCTTCACCACCACCTACTCGATAGAGAAGCTCTAAGAACCATTCCATACCTATCCTATCAGATTTTCTAAGAGAGAACCACCTACCCTTGTGTTGAGGTCAAGATCTTACACTCCAAGCGTATGGATCTTGATTTCTATCCTCCCCAAGTTACTTTCCACCAATCCCATCTCTTCTACGAAGCCATATTTGTGAGAGAGTGATTGTGTGTTGAGGAGGGTAACATCTTGAAGCACAAGAGCAAGGAGTTCATCAACATTACCGAGCCTATTACCTTTTGGAGGGTGGTCCCTCCTAGATTGGTTAGATGTCGCTTGGAAGCCTCCTACTTTGTTTTGTGGAGTGAACCAAGAAGTTTGTAAGGGCAAGGAGATCGCCTACTTCGTGAAGATCTACCCCGAGTAAGGCCAGTCCTCCGTGGACATAGGCCGTCATGGTATAGTCAAGGTTGCTTCTTCGTGGAACCCTCTGTGGGTAGAGCCCTCCGTGGACTCTCACGACTGTTACCCTCCGTGGGTTGAATACTCCATGAACATGGACATACGATAGCACCACCTATCGGAACCACGGGGAAAATCATCATGTCATCAATTGTGTTTGCTTTCCTTACCCTCTCTTTACTTACATGTGCAATGTCTTTACTTTCCGCTGCTATACTCTTAGACATGCATGTGTAGGGTTTACTTGACATACTATGAATGCTAAAACTTGCCAAGAAATAAAATTGGGAAAAATCATAGTTTTATTTGGTCAAGTAGTCTAGTCACCCCCACCCCTCTAGACCTACTTTCGATCCTACAAGTGGTATCCGAGCTTTGGTTTCACAACCTAGGAGAAGTATGGCATCTAATGAGGGAAACTATCACCATAGAGGTCCGTACCTTGATGGCACAAATTTTGCTAGTTGGAAGCACAAAATGAAAATGCATTTGCTTGGTCATAACCCTACCGTTTGGGCTATTTTTCGTGTTGGCTTGCAAGGTCGATTCTTTGCGGAAGGAAAGAAACCCAATCTTTAAGCGAATGCGGATGAATTGAAGATGTTGCAAATCAATGCTCAAGCATGTGACATTCTCTTCACTGCCTATGCCCCGAAGAATTTAACAAAATCAAACGTCTTGAATAGGAAAAAGAGATTTGGGATACTTTGGTTGATATGCACGAAGGAACTGAGTATGTGAGAGAATCCAAGTTAGATATTCTTCAAGGACAGCTCGACAAGTTCAAGATGAAGGATGGTGAAGGAGTCATTGAGATGTACTCTAGGCTAGGTCTCATCACCAATGAGACTGCCGGCTTAGGAAGGGAAGAAATGACAGACAAATTCATCATCAAGAAGATACTTCAAGATTTGGATGATCGATATGACACCATTTGTACGTTGATCCAAATGATGCCCAACCACAAAGATCTCAAACCGACGGAAGTGATTGGGAGAATTGTTGCTCATGAGATGACACTCAAAGACAAGGAAGAGCTTCATCAAAAGTCTAGAGGTTCTTACAAAGCCACAAGCGATGCTCCCGCTACCTCAAGTGACAACCTTGTCACAAATGAAGAGATAAGCCTCATGGTCAAGAAATTCAACAAGTTCTACAAGAACAGAAGCAAATATCGAAGCTCCAACTCAAGATATGAAGAGAAGCATTTGTCAAGTCATGACGGAAACTGCTACAATTGTGGGAAGCCCGGACACTACTCAAATGAGTGCATGGCTCCTTACAAACGAAGAGAAGAGTCACCAAGAATATGAAGCTCAAGAGACGAGTCACCTCCAAGAGAGAGAAGGAGTAGAGATGATTGTTATGAATGAAGATCCTCAAGGAGAACAAGGGACTCGGAGAAGAAGGACAAGTACACCAAGAGATACTCAAGAAGGAAACATCAAGCTCATGTTGGTGAATGGGTCTCCGGCGTTGACTCCGACAACCACTGCGAGAGAAGCTATCACTCCAACTCCGACTATAGTCAAGATGAAGGTGTTGCCGGAATTGGACTAGTGACAACCAACTCCTATATCTATTTTATTTACCAAATGAAGTTTGTGCAAGTTGCTTCATGGATAAAGGATCCAAGGTAGCACACCCCGACTATCTTGATTTCAATAGTGATGAACATGACTTGTTAATTGAAGATGACTTGCTATTTGACAAAACTAGTAATGATAGTCAAAAGGAACTTGCTAGTACTCACTCTAGTGTAGATAAGTCGTGTGATGATGATAAGTTGTAAATACAACGACTAACTCAAGAACTACAAACTATTAAGTTAGCTCATGAGTCAACTCTAGAAGAGAGAGCTTGTAAGGACACATGAGAACCTACACTTAGAGAAGCTCAATTTAGAGCAAGAGCATGAGTTCCTTAAAGATATCAATGACGATCTTCAAAAGAAGACTTCCTCTTATCTAGCCAAATGACTTCTCTTATCTACATTCATGCCCTCAAGTTAAGTCTATGCAAGCTAGTAACAAAGTAAAGAAAGGTTCTTCAACTGGTAGCAATAAAAATGATAAATCCAATGATATTGCTTCTAGTAGTTCTCTTGATCCCACTAACTCTTCTCTTATGCAAGTTACACTTGAGCAAGAATATGAACTCTTGAAAGGGATTATAGATAAAGGTATCTACAAGAGTCTTGAAGGATGCAAACAATTTGAGGAGATTGTACGCAAGCATGGAGGATACCGGAAAAATCATGGTGTTGGCTACTTCCACACTAATGGAATTGAATGGGAAGAAGGTAAATACCCCAATCCCAAGTTTGTTCCTCAAAAGGAGAAGTATGAAAATACTCTCCCAAGGGAACAAAGTTGCAAGATGACCTTCCACCACAAGACACCAAGCTCAAGGGCAAGAACAAGTTCCAAGAGGACTTTGACTCATATGAAGATGAATCCCAAGCTTTGGTGATGTGGGTTCCCAAGGCTACTACAAGCTCAACTTGTAAAAGTGCTACTTCAACACCAAGGATCCCCATCAACTTGATGTGGGTTCCCACGAAGAAGAACTAGAGAGTTCTTTAGGGGTGACTCTGCCAATGAAATTCACTCATATTCATTATTGGCAAGGACTATTTGCAATCAACATCAACTCTATGCAATAGTTCAAGGAGTCACACATTCCCTCAAAGGTATGCAAGGGACAAGGTAATCAACAAATCAATGGGCATCATCACATATGCATTGCACTCCATGTCCATAGATATCCTTGTATTTGTCTCTTATGTGTTGGGACTAACCCATGTAGGTGACAAGAGAAATGAAACAACAAGGATGCTCCCAACTCTTGGTGATCTTCATCAACTTTGAGCATCCACCACTACCTCACCCACATGAAGTCTTCATCGACAAAACCCAAGGTTTGTTTATCCCTCTTATGGGGGGATGTCACATCTAGGGGGAGCTTTACTCTAAGACTTGAGTTAAAGCATGTTGGTCTGCATTTATTTACTCATTCAAGGATACCCAATTGTTGCTATTTGGCTTTTGATTTGTCTTTTGCCAATTGGATATACAAGAATGCCTAGGACCACTTCTTTACCTATCTATGATTTCTCACCTCATACTGTATTCATGCTGCATCACAAAATTTGAACAAGTGATATTCGATCCATTTGTGTGTGGACCACTCGGAGTTCCGTATCGACAAGGACTGGCCATGAAAACATCCCAAGTGCATCTCGGTGGAACCAACACCAAAATCTCGGTCACACCAAATGCCTACGGTGGAACTGGATTTCTTTCCTTGGTACTACCGATTCCATATTCTCGTTTACACCGAGTTTCCCTATCAGCTGACAGTTGAGGAACTCGATGACACCGAAAATTTAGAGTCGGCGTCACCGACAGTGAAGGGTATATAATCTCTGGACCCGATGGTTCGAAATTTCATTCATCAAATCGTCGCGCCCGAAGCCCTAAGCTGCCGCATAAGGACCCTCTGGTTTTCACCCTTGTCTTCCCATACTCCTCCGCCACTGGAAATCGCCACCATTGAGGGAATCTTGCCCCCGTCGTCGCTGTAGTAGATCCGACACTGAGCTAGGGTACAGACTTGGCACCCTCTTGCACTCCAACCTCCAAATCTTGCGCATTATGGTTTCACCATTATCTTACCATAGATTGAGATCATTCTATCCATGAGATTATCTCCATAGTCTAGCGAATCCGAAAATTTTAGGTTTAGTTGCCTGTAAAATTGCATCTCAGTGAGACCGAGTCGTAAAAATCTGTTCCACCGGTTTCCTTTTTGTGCTACTGAGGACAAAAATCGGTGAGACCGAGTGAGAGTATCGGTCCGACCGAAACTGTTGCCAAGTTTTGGCTAAGGGTTTTGTGACTCTCGGCAGCACCGAAATGGTTGAATCGGTGACACCAAAATCCAATTTTGCAATGAACTACATCTATAAAAAAATTCAAACTTTCAAAAACCAGCTGAATATTTTGTGATGACTCAACCTATTCCACTCTTCTATACTCTATTCACAGGGTCAACATGTTAGAGTCAGACAGTCAGAATCTGCCAGAGCAGGGAGTTGACAGGAGTTCACGCACAAGCCCAGATCCTAGTTCTTTTTCAGATCCAGGCACCCCCATCTCTCATGGGTTGCCCAAGGATGCCACTAGGGACAGGAAGAAGCTAACTTCAGATGAGGATGATTCAGACTTTGGGCTAGAGGAGGTTCTTGCCAAGAAGTTAGCAAATGAGGCCACCTCATCCAGGAGGGTGGTCGGCAAAATTTATGCAGCTATTGAAACTATCAAAGCACATAAGAGTGATAGGGAAACAACAACCAGTGATCCCCCAAGGAAGTCTATGCCTAAGAAGGTAGGGGAGAAGAAAGCCAGGAAAGGAATAATCAATGTGACTGGCAGTCCTACATCCATGTATGAAGATCCAGAGGAGGCAGCTACTGCTGAAGAGGAGGATGAGCCAGCTGCAAAGGCTCCTCCCAAGAAGAAGGCTAAGAAACTTCTAGTTGATGCTATGTCTAAGACTAGCACATCCAAGAGAACTAAATTTGCATCCAAGAAGGCTGCTGCTGAAAAGCCTAAGAGAACATCCAGGCAAATTCCAGCTTTTGAAAAGAACAAAGGAATTACCTCCAGAGTTGAAGATGATGATGACTTTACAACCTTGATGAAGCTTAGACCACATCTTCTAGTACATAATGTCAGCCACCTAGTTGCTGAAGATATGAAGAAGAGGAAAGACTTAGGTTTGAGGGCATGGAGAGTTTTTGATCCATATGCCTAGAGGAGGAAGACTGTTGTTGATTACAGATTCTACACCAAAGAGCAACATGACTTTTATGAGATAGTCTTGCTAGACAAGAGCCTAGAAGTCAAGGACATGAGATATGTAGACTAGAAATTCATTAAGGAGAATGAGGACTAATTTCCAAGTGTCCAAGAAAATTTCCATTGCATTGGTCTGGATGAATTTGTTGGCAGAGAATTTACTACATGGAATGATGAAATAATCATGCAATTCCACTCCACTGCACATTTCTATGGAGATGGTAGGATTGTATGGATGACAGAAGGAGCAAGATATGAGTCCACTATTGATGAATGGGCTGCAATTCTAGAAGTCCCAGAGGCACAGGATGGTGATTTGGATGTCTACTCAAAGTCCAAGGAGAACCACAATGCTATGGCCAAAATGTACAAGGAGATCCCTGTTGCTAATGTGAAGTCTCACAAGATAGGATCCATATACTATCTTCAAGATGGCCTTCGTACCATCAACACCATTCTGAGGCATACTTTGATGCCCAAGTCAGGAGATGAAAAGATGATCAAGGATAGTCCGTCAACATGTTGATCCACCTTGACAGACACACCATGACCAGAGTCATGGACTTGATTGTTAAGACAGTTAAGAGGGTTGCTGCTGATCAGAAGCACTCTTGCTGCTATGCACCCTACATCTAGATGCTCGTCAACTCCAAGTTGGAAAAGCACATATTTGCTCTAGATCATCCCCATTTGCCCCTACAGCCAGATCTCGAGGACAATATTGTGGTGATGGACCCAGATCATCCCACATCAGCTACAACTCGGGCAGAGGCAGAGGCAGTTCGAGCCACTAGTGCTCAGGTTCCTAGATCCAGAAGTGAGCAAATGGATCTGTTGATTTCATCAGTTCAGAACATGTACAAGGACATTAAGGGGATTTTTGCAAAACCAGAACTGTCTTGTGAGGATCTTTGAAACAAGGATCAAGACTCTTAATGATAAGGTGGACAGGGTGACTAAGACAGTCATAGAGCTTCACAAGGAAGTTGACTCAGTGCACATACCTCATGCTTCTTCTGATGATGATGAGGAGGATGGATCACCTCTGAGGACATGCACACAGATTCCTACTCAGGCCAGATCAGCCACAGTGCCAGCTCCGGACATGAGGCCCTCTTCATCAGCTCCTGCTGCTGTCACGTCATCTCCTGGTCCATCAACTCTAGTTCCTCCAGTATCCACTCCAGCTCCATCCACGACATCTACAGAGATTTTCGCCGATGCTGTTCTCTCGACTCCTTCATCAACAAACAAAGGAGATCAGCCCAACAACGCTTAGACATATGCCTTTGAACTTTTTGGTAACTTGTTGCCAAAGGGGGAGAAGTGTATATAGATCTTTAGGCTTCGAGTGAGAGAGCATTTTGGTGTTTATTAATTTTCAAAACGAACTATTGTCTTTTGGTTGCTTGTGATACACTTTTGTATGATGCTACTATTTCCTATCATCTTATTACAAAGGTGGAGAAGTATGCTTTATGAGATGATCTTTCTACATTGCTTGATTGTGTTGTGCTATGATGTTCACTCTAATTATTCTCGCACACCACCAAGAAGTATGTGTCATGGAAGAAGTGCCCCATGTACCTAATCGATTGTGCATTTGCATTCAAACACAAATTCAAAATAATGCACAAATTTAGGCGGAGCTCTTGCTTATCACATACTTCTCAAAGCGACGATTATATTCGTTGATTATATCATATGTCCAAGCTTTGATCTATATGTTGTCATCAATTACCAAAAAGGGGGAGATTGAAAGCACATTTGCTCCCTTGGTCGTTTTGCTAATTCATAAAAACATATAAGCCATTGAACTAACGTTTCCATCAAGTACATTTCATATAAAGTTCAATGATGGGTTGGCAAAGAGATTGTGGAACATTCCAAGATGCAAGGAAATGGTGTCACACCCTGTATTTTGGCACATTGTTGAGTTTAGTTTTATAAAAAAAATTGGAGCCAACTAAAACTTTTTGAGTGCATGCTTGTTCGAATTGCTTGAGTGTTCAAGTTTGGCACTATTAAATTCTACTTCACTCCACCTTCATCTTCCTTTATCCAAATTCCTTTCCCTATGATCATGCCATGGGAATATAGCTCAAAAATATTTTTTATTAAAAATTATTTTCACCAAAAAGGATTTATTCAATTTAGGATCACTAAAACCCCTGAGTTGAGGTTTGAACTACAAGTCCTAAATTTAGGTGGATATTTTCTTCCCAAATGCTTTATTTGAAACCTACTATTTATATGACTTCTCAAAACCACCAAATATTATTTTTAAAGATTATTTTCATATTTTATTTAAAGGATTTTTCTTAAGGGCAGATATGGCTTTTCCTAAGGGAAAATTATTTAAATGCTTGGTAAATATTTCAGAAAATTTAGAGAGACTCAGTGGACATATATTTTCCATATATATGAGTTTCAAAACAAGGGCTTGATCATAACATGGGCAAAACCCCTCAAAACCCTTCCTGATCAGATTAAACTTTTGGAATGTTTCTACAAGAAATATTCTCAATAAATTCCAAGAAATTTCTAGCAAGTCAACACTATCATAGGTGATGATCTTGCAAAGTTTGATCTCAATACAAGTTGGTTTGGTTCATCAAACCAACCCAAATCCATTTCTGTCCAGATTCAAAATTTGACAACTTTAAATTGTGAAGTGTCTTCCCTTGACCTCAAACTTTGTGGGCATGCTCTAATGACCAATTAGTGATGATCCACTAAGTGGTGCATCAAGGGTTAAAGCCTAACCCCTTTGAATCTATAGAAAACAGATTATTTCTATTTCTAGGTTTTCCCTAGGTTCCATTATGAACTTTCTTCTCTTAAGCTCAAACTTGGTGATCATTCTTGTTTTCCATCACCCCTTGACCTTGTCAAATCTCAAGATGATCCAAGTTCATTTGACCCCCCTAAACATCATCAAACACCTTCTGCCAGAAATGTAAAAATGGCATTTCTCACCTCAAATCCTTTTACCCTTGCCTCCTCCTTTTTACCACAGCTCCACCCATACCCCTAGCACCTCCAGTAGCAATCCCAACGGCTAGCTCCATGATTGAGATGGTGAAAAATCCCATTTTTACCCTCTGGTCCACCTGGCAAGACCTATTTTCCCTCTCTCCCTCTATTCTAATCCCTCCCAGAGCATCCAAGGGCCTAGCCCGGTTAGTTTTCTTCCTCGAGATCCGCTGGACATGGGTGGACGCGTAGAAGGCGCCAAGGGCATGCCATGGCCTGCAATAGCCGCGCTCCAAAGCATGGAACAGTGCCGACCAGCAGAGTGGCCGCTCGCCACTGCATGGCCCTGGCCGTCTTGAGCCTTCCCCTGGCGCCGTCGTGTCGGCCTCGACGTCTGCAGCCCTGCAGGCGGTCGGCCCCCTCCTCCCTCTCTCTCCTTCCCCCTCCTCCGCGCGTGCCCGCCACCGCCCGAGCCGTCCAATGCAAAAGCTCACACGCGCGCACCTCCCCTCCTCTCTCCTCTCTCCCCCTAGCGTGGACTGACCCTAGGAAGACCCCCAGGGCCTCCCCTCTCCCTCCCGTGGCCTGTGGTGAGCACCCCATGCTCACCGGCGCACGAAGCCCTTGGTGGACCTGGCCCGCCTATAAAAGGCACCCCGAAGGCCTTCTCTCCCTTTTGATCTCTCTCTCTCCACCCCAATAGGCTGCCTATGAAGCCTGAGCCCTTCCCTCTCTCTCTGTGCTCGAGATCGAGCCGAAGCTCGCCGCGGCAGCTCCGCCGTCAATCTTCGGGTACGGCGCCCCTATGGTCCCCATTCTCCTCCCTCTGGTCTTCCCGTGCCCTCCTGACCTGATTCCCCCTCTCTCCCGTCATTGTTGCAGGCTGGGACGGGCGTTTGAGGACGGTCCCAAAGCTCCTCCGCCGCGGCCTCCTCGTCGCCAGCGACCCCGTCCTCCTCCGCCCTCCGCTCCACCTCTAGAGGACCGGCGGGTCCTCCCCGAGCCTATTCCGACCCTCTCCTCCCCACGTCGTGGCCTCCCTCGCCGCCGGTGAGCCGCTCCCCTCTCAGACGCGAGGAGGAAGATGGACATGGTAGGTGGTCCCCACCTGTCAGCCTCTCCTCCCCTCGCCCGCGCCCTCTCTCCTCTCCCCTGAGCCGCTGGTAGCCGGGCCCCGCGCGTCAGGTTTGTACCTGACTGGACGCGCGGCCGGCCGGCTGACCATATGGGCCGGCCCAGCCCCTGGCTCAGGATGTGGTGCCCTTTTTCCCTTTTTATTTTTTGGTGGGTTTTCCAAAAATCCCACAGGACTAAATAATTGCCCAATGCAATTATTTTCTCCACCATAAAACTTAGAATATTGTATAAAATTTAATAGTGCCATCTGTGCAATTTACTGAAAGAGTTTTTATCACTAGTTTTATTTAAAACCTATTAAAAGCACCTTTTTAGCCTCTGTTATTGTGTTTCTAATATAGTCTTCACAGATAATTTTACTGTAGATATTTTTAATATGACCTTAGAGATTTAACAGAATAGGTGAACATTTTTTATAGGTAGATTGAGTGCTCTGTTTGCATGCTTGTTTATTTCTTGTCGCAATTTCCGCATCGATAGATTGCGCTGTTGACGGAGAAGTTGGACTCGAAGATTTCGAAGACCCTGGAGAATTTGCCGAGCCAGGAAAGCAGCCCTTTGACCATGTCAAGAAACTGTTTTAACTTGCATGTCATATAGCACTTTACTTTCGGCATTATCGATCATATGATGTGGTGGTTTCCCCTTCGGTGGGATGCCTCCGGTGCCTTCCGTTGATACTTGCATCGAGCACGACCCTACCACCTTATGAGGGTACATGCTACGCAAGTTGGATGGGACTTATGCACGGTGGTACCGAGAGGTGTGTGTTTTCAATACTCTTTCGAAAACCCCGTCGGGTGTCATTAATGCAAGAGGGAGATGATGATGAGTTGGGTGAACACTTGAGAAAGAAGTGGTGTACCAAAACAAATGGGTTTGTGTTTTCGAAAACGGATTAGATTTATGGTCTGCCGACCGTCCCAACCTTACATGCACGACCACGATACCCCTTACGGGACGGGGCTTTGTTGATTACCTTGGTGGGTACTGGCAAGGAGCCCGCATTACTAGTGGTGGGAGTGGCATGGTCACTCTCGATACGGGGTCATACCGGATGTACGATCATGCGCTGTCTTTACAGGCACCGGGCACACTAGGTACGATTTAAGCAAGGCTCGTGTGATGTACGTCATGAGGGCTGGGTACCAATCGAGTGGACTCTTTGTTTAGTATCGCCGGGGGAAAGGCATTGTTCGGGTGCTTACCTCGGGTATGTATATACCGCGAGTCGTGGATGACACGGAAGTTCCCCAAGTCTTGTGGGTAAAGTGTGCAACCTCTACAGAGTGTAAAACTATTCGAATACCCGCGTCCGCGGTCATGGACAGTTGGAGGTCCTTCTTAGACTACGTCCAAATGTTTTTGTAAAATATTGGAGTGAGTATGGGTGTGTTAGTGACAAGAGGTCACGTGAGTCGAGTCCGATGACTGGGCATGAAAAATGAACTAAGTCTGATGACTTGGTGTGAGTAGAATGTGTTCAACTGATACCGTGATGGTATCGGCAATGTGTTATCATGAATACTTGGTTATTTGTTGATGCATACTTACTATTACTTGATCATGTCACTTGCATACAAAATCAGCTTTCCGCAAGTTACCTATAGTGCTATATCATGCATCAGTATTGCCTCATTCCGCTCTTGGGTTGCTCGCGAGTACATTCAAAGTACTCATTGGCTTGCCACTGGTTATTTGATTGGCCAGGCATGGAAGAACAGGAGTTTGTTGAAGAGTCCATCGAAGACGAACATGCGAACTAGGACGCTTCTCAGTCAGAATGCCTGTAGGTTAAGGCAGATGGCATGGGTTCACGCTTTCAACGAAGATTTCCACTGCTTGTTCTAGACTTAGTGTTTGGCCCAAGTGGCCCTATCGTTGTAAGACTGAGACCTTCATGGTCATCATTTGTGTAAGACACTTAATGTGGATGTAAGACTCTTTTATTCAGCTTATGTGTGTTCAGTGAGCATTGATCTCTGGGATCACTGTACACGTGCAATCGGTGAGCTTGACTTATGAGTCAGGGTCCCCACAGAGCTGGCATCAGAGCCATCCTGACTGTAGGAAGCCCTTAGTTAGCATGGACGTTAGTAGGACTAAAGCCGTTTTCAAATCTACACCTAGCTTTGGAACTTAGGAATTCTGCACTATTTATCTCTCCTATGCTTCACACAACACTTTGCTGACTCTCCTCTTTTCAAACCTTTGTAGATGGCCGTCGTACCCGAAGCCTTGCTGACATCCGGCTTTCCCTTACTCCTTGGGGATAGCCTGGAGAAGTGCCAGTTTCGTCAACCACCCATTTTCCTCTACCACGAGCACTAGGTCGATGCCGTCAGGAAGGAGTACCACGTGGATGTGGTCGTGAATGCAAACGACTCCCCGACCAGTTGGTTCTTTGAAGGACCACGGATGGAGACTATGATACTTGCCGTTGAGACAGCTGCACGCCAGGCCCTCCTACACCTTCGAGACATCATTCCGAAGATCGCTGATGAGCCAGCTACTCGCTACCTTCCCTTCAGGAAGGATGACTTGGGCGAGAGTTGGATGCTGATTCCGGCCAAGGAGGATGGCGCATCACTCCGGCTCCAGACCTACTTTAGTCTCTCCGCCAATAGTCTGGTTCACAACTTGGTGAAGGAATCCGTGAAGCTCCGCGAGGAACTTCACCACACCAGAGGGCTACTTCGACAATCCAAGACTAAGACAGACAAGATCAAGAAGGATGGAGCCCCCGAGGGACGACCAACTCTCACTTATCGAGGAGGAGTACCCCCAGCCAGTGATGCACCTGCACGTAGACGTCGCATGAGTGCGAAGGAGTACCGTAAGCTCTTCACCGACCCGCGCGTAAGGCGTCGTCGGGATGGGCCTCCTCGTTCCCCGACCCCGTCGACCGGGAACGATGCTCGTTCTGAGGATGAGCCAGAGGAAGACCTAGAGGAGCGTGACTACAAGACCGAGCACTCCACCACCTGAATCCGAGAACCCCTAGGGTAGGATCAGACATGTATCCCTCATGCATAGTTGAGTCCGGGAAATGGTTCATATGAAACCATGTGTGCTTGTTGTTGTTTTGTTGTTTGTGTGTTCCGATGCAAGTCGCGCTTTTGCCTTGGGCAACATGTAAGTGACTACATCGTCCATCTTAATATATGTTGTTGGTCTTTTGACCTTCGTTTCTTCACACTTGCACTTGACCGACCCCCTTAGGCGCGCTTTGTCATTTTGCTTATCCTCTTGTCGACCCCTAGTTGTTTGACTTGGCTGCTCCAAACAAGATGGTGACTGCTACCCGCAACAGCTCCTTCACCAACCCCGAAGCCGGCAACTCGAGCCAGCAGCAGGGTGATGGTGGGGCTGCTCACGCTGGAGAACACCAGGAGCAGCCACAAGGCGACATTCCCCCGCCACCACCTCCGCTGGAGAACATGACCATAGCTCAGTTTCTCCAAGTTCTCCGGGAGGAGCGCCAGGCCAACAATGCTACTCTCCAGCAGATGGCCCAGGCTCTCGTGAACAACCAGCAGCAGGGTAGGAATGGCAATGGCCACTCCACGCTGTCTGAGTTCATGAGAAACTCGCCCCTGACCTTCACTGAGACTGCTGACCCGTTGGATGCTGATGACTGGATCCGCACCATCGAGGACCTCCTTGCCCTGGTCAACTACAATGAGGATCATGACAAGGTGCTTTATGCCTCTCACTGCCTCGGAGGTACCGCCTGAGCACGGTGGGATGGATTCAAGGTCATGCAGGGAGAGCATGTGATCACGTGGAATGACTTCAAGGAAGGATTCCGCACTGCCCATATTCCATCTGGGATCATGGCTATCAAGAAGAGAGAGTGCTGAGCACTAAAGCAAGGAAGTGGCTCTATCAAGGAGTACCTGCAGAAGTTCAACCTGCTGTCAAGGTATGCACCTGAAGACGTCAGCACGGAGGCTGCCACGAAGGAACGCTTCATGGAAGGACTTCAGCAAATTCTGTAGTATCAGCTCATCATCTGTGACTGCCGCACCTTCTTTGATCTGGTAAACAAAGCCCTCACGTTGGAAGACAAGCGTCGTGCTATGGACGACACTCGCAAGCGCAAGATGATCAGCAAAGGAAGCTCAAGCAACCAGAAGCCTCGCCCATGGCAGCTAGCTCCAGCCAAGCCAACCTATCAGCCACAGCAGGCTAGACCTCCTGCGCCTCGTCCGAGCTACCAGCCTCAGCAGTATGCCAATCCCAGGCCAGCCTACAACTACAACCCCAATAACAACAATGGTGGTAGAAACCTCAACAACAACCCTGGGCAAGTCACCTGCTTTGGATGTGGTCAGCCTGGACACATCTCTAGGCTTTGTCCCAATAGGAAGCCTGATGCACCGCGCCCCAATGCGCCAGCTCAAGGACAAGCCCGAGGAGCACCGCCATGGAACCCAACTCCCCGCAACCAGCCTAACAATGGCGAGGGTCATGTGAATCACGTCACCACACAGGAAGCCCAGGAAGACCCGGACGTCATACTGGGTACGTTCCTCGTCAACTCAACCCCAGCAACAATATTGTTTGATTGTGGAACCTCGCATTCTTTTGTCACCCAAAAGTTTGCACTAGAGAGTGGCATGGAACCTACACCCTTGGGTAGTTGTATGCTGATACAAACCCCCGGTTCAGTTATGAAGTCTGGATTAGGGTGTAAGGGGGTGAAGATTGACATCAACGGGGTAGACTTCCTAGCAGACCTTATAGTTCTGGATTCACCCGGCTTGGATATTATCCTTGGCATGAACTGGTTGACTAAGCACCAAGGCTTACTAGACTGTGCCAAGAGGACTGTCACCATGACCAACAACCGAGGTGTGGAAGTCAAGTATGTCCCCAATCCTTTCTCCACGCAAGCCCCTCAGGTTAACTGCTTGTCAGGAGTTGAGTTGGATCAAGTGCCAGTAGTATGTGAATACCCGGATGTGTTTCCTGATGAGCTGCCCGGATGCCTCCTGACCGCGACATTGAGTTCATCATTGAGCTTATGCCCGGATCAAGGCCCATCTATAAGAAGGCCTATAGGATGGGATCCGAGGAGTTGGCTGAATTAAAGAAGCAACTAGCAGAGCAGCTCAGGAAAGGATTTATTCGCCCTAGTGCCTCTCCTTGGGGATCTCCTGTTCTATTTGTGTCAAAGAGAGATGGCACTATCAGACTCTGCGTCGATTACCGATCTCTCAATGAGGTCACAATAAAGAACAAGTATCCACTCCCCAAGATTGAAGACCTGTTTGATCAGTTGAATGGAGCCAAGGTGTTCTCCAAGATCGATCTCAGGTCTGGGTACTATCAGCTGAAGATCAGACCTCAAGATATTCTGAAGACAGCATTTGTGGCCCGGTATGGCATGTATGAATACACGGTCATGTCATTCGGATTGATGAATGCCCCGGCCTACTTCATGTACCTCATGAATAAAGTCTTCATGGAGTACTTGGACAAGTTCGTTGTTGTCTTCATTGATGACATCCTTGTCTTCTCCAAGTCTGAAGAGGAGCATGAAGAGCACTTGAGGTTGGTCCTAGAGAAGCTTCAAGAGCACTAGCTTTATGCCAAGTGCAGCAAGTGTGAATTCTGGCTGCATGAAGTTGGATTCTTGGGTCATATGTTGATTGCGGAGGGATTATCAATAGACCCTGCCAAGATTGAAGCCGTGACTGAATGGCAGACCCCAACCACAGTGAAGGAAGTCGGGAGCTTTCTCGGACTCGCGGGATATTACCGCAAGTTCGTAGAAGGATTCTCAAGCATCGCCCGACCAATGACCTAGCTCCTGAAGAAGGACAAGAAGTTCGAGTGGACCGCTAAGTTCGAGGAAAGCTTCCAGGAGCTCAAGAAGAGATTGACCACAACCCCTGTTTTGGCCACCCCCGATATTCACAAGGAGTTTGTGATTTATTGTAATGCAGCAAGAATCGGGCTAGGAGGTGTTCTGATGTAAGAAGGCAGAGTCGTAGCATATCTTTCCAGACAGCTACGTCCTCATGAAGAGAACTACGCAACTCATGATCTCGAGTTGGCAGCCGTGGTTCATGCCCTGAAGACATGGTGGTATTACATTCTGGGGAAGCGATGTGAGATATTCATTGACCACAAGAGTTTGAAGTATATCTTCACTCAAAGGGAATTGAACATGAGGCAGCGAAGATGGTTGGAGTTGATCAAGGACTATGACCTTAGTGTTCAATATCACCCCGGAAAGGCCAATGTGGTAGCTGACGCCTTAAGCAAAAAGGCTTGCTCCTTGAATGCTATGATTAAGGAAAGGCTACCCGCTTTGTATGATGAGCTTGAGAGCTTCGGCTTAGAACTGGTTGAAGCAGGATTTCTCACCAACCTCGAAGCGAAGCCTACCTTGATGGACAATATCGAAGAAGCCCGGAAGGGACATGAGAGCATTGAAGGTATTAAGAGGAAGATCAAGGCAGGCAAGGCCCTAGGATTCTCAGAGGATGAATAAGGAGTCATGTGGTTTGGGAACCGCATTTGCGTACCCAACAAAGAGGAGCTCAGGAACTTGATCTTACAAGAAGCTCATAGCACTCCCTACTCCATCCATCCTGGAGGAACCAAGATGTATCAAGACCTCAAGGCAAGATTCTGGTGGCATGGCATGAAGCGGGAGATAGGCACGTTCGTGGCTAAATGTGATGTATGCCAGAGGGTCAAGGCTGAGCATCAGCGACCCGCCGGACTACTGCAGCCCCTTAAAGTGCCTGAATGGAAGTGGGATAAAATCAGGATGGACTTCATCACCGGTTTACCAAGGTCAAGCAAGGGACATGATTCCGTTTGGGTCATTGTCGACCACCTGACCAAGGTCGCCCATTTTATTCCCGTCAAGACCACCTATGATGGCAACAAGTAAGCCAGCCTCTACATAGAGCGGATCGTGAGTCTTCATGGAGTACCAAAGGAGATTGTGTCAGACCGAGGGACCCAGTTCACCTCAAGGTTCTGGAAGAAGTTTCAAGAAGCTATGGGAACCAAGCTCTCCTTCAGCACTGCTTTTCACCCCTAGACCGGTGGGAAAACGGAACGAGTAAACCAGATACTCGAAGATATGCTCCGAGCTTGTGTTCTGGCATATGGAGCCAAGTGGGAAGATTGCTTACCGTTCGCCGAGTTCTCCTACAACAACAGCTATCAGTCAAGCCTTCAGATGGTACCATTTGAGGTGTTGTATGGACGCAAGTGTCGTACTCCCCTCAACTGGTCAGAGACCGGAGAAGGATTGGTGTTTGGGCCAGATATCCTCCGCGAAGCCGAAGAGCAAGTTCAACTTATCCAAGAGCGCCCCAAGACCCCTAAGTCAAGACAGAAGAGCCACGCCGACTCTCACTGCGGAGGACTGAACCTCGACGTTGGATATTATGTCTACCTCCACGTCACGCCTCTCAAGGGAACCAAGCGTTTTCACGTCAAAGGAAAGCTCGCGCCAAGGTATATCGGACCCTTCAGGATCATTGCAAGATGAGGAGAAGTTGCTTATCAGCTAGAGCTACCTTCCGAGCTGTCGGATGTGAACAACGTCTTCCACGTGTCGCAGCTCCGGAAGTGTCTGCAAGTTCCCGACCGCCCCGACCTCTACAAAGACATCCACCATCAGGCCATCGACCTTCAACCAGATCTCACTTATCGTGAGAGGCCTGTCCGCATTTTGGATGAAGCTGAGTGCTGCACCCGAAGCCGCACCATCAAGTACTTCAAGGTCCAGTGGAGCAACCACACGGAAGCAAAAGAAACATGGGAGCGTGAAGATTATCTTAGATCAGAGTTTCCATATCTTTCTAGCGCTTAGCCTAGGAATCTCGGGGACGAGATTCTTGTAAGGGGGGAAGGTCTGTCACACCCTGTATTTTGGCACATTGTTGTGTTTGGTTTTATCAAAAAAAAATGGAGCCACCTAAAAGTTTTTGAGTGCATGCTTGTTTGAATTGCTTGAGTGTTCAAGTTTGGCACTACTAGGTTCTACTCCACTCCAACTTCATCTTCCTTGATCCAAATTCCTTGCCCTATGATCATGCCATGTGAATATAGCTCAAAAATATTTTTTATCAAAATTTATTTTCACCAAAAAGGATTTATTCAATTTAGGATCACTAAAACCCCTGAATTGAGGTTTGAACTACTAGTCCTCAATTTAGGTGGATCTTTTCTTCCCAAATGCTTTATTTGAAACCTACTATTTATATGACTTCTCAAAACCACCAAATATTATTTTTAAAGATTATTTTCATATTTTATTTAAAGGCTTTTTCTTAAGGGCAGAAATGGCTTTTCCTAAGGGAAAATTATTTAAATGCTTGGGAAATATTTGAGAAAATTTAGAGAGACTCAGTGGGCATATATTTTCCATATATATGAGTTTCAACACAAGGGATTGATCATAACATGGGAAAAACCCCTCAAAACCCTTCCTGATCAGATAAAACTTTTGGAATGTTTCTGCCAGAAATATTCTCAATAAATTCCAAGAAAATTCTAGCAAGTCAACACTATCATAGGTGATGATCTTGCAAAGTTTCATCTCAATACAAGTTGGTTTGCTTCATCAAACCAACCCAAATCCATTTCTGTCCAGATTCAAATTTTGACAACTTTACATTGTGAAGTGTATTCCCTTGACCTCAAACTTTGTGGGCATGCTCTAATGACCAATTAGTGATGATCCACTAAGTGGTGCATAAAGGGTTAAAGCCTAACCCCTTTGAATCTATAGAAAACAGATTATGTCTATTTCTAGGTTTTCCCTAGGTTCCATTATGAACTTTCTTCTCTTAAGCTCAAACTTGGTGATCACTCTTGTTTTCCATCACCCCTTGACCTTGTCAAATCTCAAGATGATCCAAGTTCATTTGACCCCCCTAAACATCATCAAACACCTTCTGCCATAAATGTAAAACTGGCATTTTTCACCTCAAATCCTTTTACCCTTGACTCCTCCTTTTTACCACAGCTCCACCCATACCCCTAGCACCTCCAGTACCAATCCCAATAGCTAGCTCCATGATTGAGATGGTGAAAACCCCCATTTTTACCCTCTGGTCCACCTGGAAGGACCTCTTTTCCCTCTCTCCCTCTATTCTAATCCCTCCCAGAGCATCCAAGGGCCTAGCCCAGTTAGTTTTCTTCCCCTAGATCCCCTGGACATGGGTGGACGCGCAAAAGGCACCAAGGGCATGCCATGGCCTGCAATAGCCGCGCTCTAGAGCGCGCTACAATGTCGAGCAGCACTGTAGCCGCTGGCCACTGCATGGCCCTGGCCGTCTTGAGCCTCCCCCTAGCACCGTCGGGTCAGCCTTGATGTCTGCAGTCCTGCAGGCGGTCAGCCCCCTCCTCCCTCTCTCCTTCCCCCTCGTCCGCGCGTAACCGCCACTGCCCGAGCCGGCAATTGCGATAGCTCACACGCATGCGCCTCCCCTCCTCTCTCCTCTCTCCCCCTGGCATGGAATGACCCCAGGAAGACCCCCACGGCCTCCACTCTCCCTCCCGTGGCATGTGGTGTGCACCCCATGCTCACCGGCGCACGGCGCCCTCGGTGGACCGGGCCCGCCTATAAAAGGCACCCCGGAGGCCTTCTCTCCCTTTTGATCACTCTCTCTCCACCCCAATAGGCTGCCTATGAAGCCTGAGCCCTTTCCTCTCTCTCTGTGCTTGGGATCGAGCCGAAGCTCGCCGCGGGAGCTCCACCGTCGATCTCCGGGTACGGTGCCACTTCGGTCCCCATTCTCCTCCCTCTGGTCCTCCCATGCCCTCCTGACCCGATTCCCCCTCTCTCCCGTCGTTGTTGCAGGCTGGGACGGGCGTTTGAGGATGGTCCCGAAGCTCCTCTGCCACAGCCTCCTCGTCCCAGGCGACCCCGTCCTCCTCCGCCCTCCGCTCCACCTCCAGAGGACAGGCGGGTCCTGCCCAAGCCCGTTTCGACCCTCTCCGCCCCTCGCTGTGGCCTCCCTCGCCGTCGGTGAGCCGCTCCCCTCTCGGACGCGAGGAGGAAGACGGACATGACAGGTGGTCCCCACCTCTCAGCATCTCCTCCCCTCGCCCGCGCCCTCTCTCCTCTCCCCTGAGCTGCTGGCAGCCGGGCCCTGCGCGTCAGGTTTGAACCTGACAGCGTGCGGCCGGCCGGCTCAACAGAAGGGCCGGCCCAGCCCCTAGCCGCCCCTGGCTCAGGATCTGGTGCCCTTTTCCCTTTTTATTTTTTTGGTGGGTTTTGCAAAAATCCCACAGGATTAAATAATTGCCCAATGCAATTATTTTCTCCACCATAAAACTTAGAATATTGTATAAAATTTAATAGTGCCATCTGTGCAATTTATTGAAAGAGTTTTTATCACTAGTTTTATTTAAAACCTATTAAAAGCACCTTTTTAGCCTTTGTTATTGTGTTTCTAATATAGTCTTCACAGATAAATTTATTGTATATATTTTTAATATGACTTTACAGATTTAACAGAATAGGTGAACATTTTTTATAGGTAGATTGAGTGCTCTGTTTTCATGCTTGTTTATTTATTGTCGCTATTTCCGCATCGATAGATTGCGCCGTTGACGGAGAAGTTGGACTCGAAGACTTCGAAGACCCCGGAGAATTTGTCGAGCCAGGCAAGCAGCCCTTTGACCATGTCAAGAAACTATTTTAACTTGCATGTCATATAGCACTTTACTTCCGGCATTATCGATCATATGATGTGGTGGTTTCCCCTTCGGTGGGATGCCTCAGGTGCCTTCCGTTGATACTTGCATCGAGCACGACCCTACCACCTTATGAGGGTTGTGCGGGTGGGAGTAGATAGGTTGCTAGTAGATGCTACGCAAGTGGGATGGGACTTATGCACGGTGGTACCAAGAGGTGTGTGTTTTCAATACTCTTTCGAAAACCCCGTCGGGTGTCATTAATGCCCGAGGGAGATGATGATGAGTTGGGTGACCACTTGAGAAAGAAGTGGTGTACCGGAACAAATGGGTGTGTGTTTTCGAAAACGGATTAGAGTTAAGGTCTGCTGACCGTCCCAACCTGACATGCACGACCACGATACCCCTTATGGGACGGGGCTTTGTTGATTACCTTGGTGGGTACTGGCAAGGAGCCCGCATTACTAGTGGAGGGAGTGGCATGGTCACTCTCGATACGGGGTCGTACCGGATGTACGATCAAGCGTTGTCTTTATAGGCACCGGGCACACCGTTGGTCCCCTCATGGATGGTACGGTTTAAGCAAGGCTCATGTGATGTACGTCATGAGGGATGGGTACCAATCGAGTGGACTCTTTGTTTAGTATCGTCGGGGGAAAGGCATTGTTCGGGTGCTTACCTCGGGTATGTATATACTGCGAGTCGTGGATGACACCGAAGTTCCCCGAGTCTTGTGGGTAAAGTGTGCAACCTCTGCAGAGTGTAAAACTATTCAAATAGCCACGTCCGCGTTCATGGATAGTTGGAGGTCCTTCTTAGACTACGTCCGAATGCTTTTGTCAAATATTGGAGTGAGTATGGGAATGTTAGTGACAAGAGGTCACGTGTGTCCAGTCCGATGAGTGGGCATGAAAAATGAACTAAGTACGATGACTTGGTGTGAGCAGAATGTGTTCAACTGATACCATGATGGTATCGGCAATGTGTTATCATGAATACTTGGTTATTTGTTGATGCATACTTACTATTACTTGATCATGTCACTTGCATACAAAATCAGCTTTCCGCAAGTTAACTATAGTGCTATATCATGCATCATTTTTGCCTCGTTCCGCTCTTGGGTTGCTTGCGAGTACATTCAAAGTACTCATTGGCTTGCCACTGGTTATTTAATTGTCTAGGCATGGAAGAACAGGAGTTTGTTGAAAATTTCGTCGGAGACGAACATGCGAACTAGGACGCTTCCCAGTCAGAAAGCCTGTAGGTTAAGGCAGATGGCATGGGTTCACGCTTTCAACGAAGATTTCCGCTGCTTGTTCTAGACTTAGTGTTTGGCCCGAGTGTCCCTATCCTTATAAGACTGAGACCTTCGTGGTCATCTTTTGTGTAAGACGCTTAATGTGGATGTAAGACTCTTTTATTCAGCTTCTGTGTGTTCAGTGAGCATTGATCTCTGGGATCACTATACACGAGCAATCAGTGATCTCGACTTATGAGTCGGGGTCCCCACAAATGGATTGGCAAATCTTCAAGCAAGAGTACTCTCCATTTTATATTTGTGAGAAATCACTTTGAGTCAATAGGAAAGCCAATACTATTAAAAGGGGGTAAAGTTTTGTTGGTGAACAAAAGCTCATACGTGCACAAGTGATACTCACCAAAGACACCCAAAAACTCTCCCACCAAAGTATATCCGAAGTCAAACACTCAATATCGGTGCAAACAACATTCCACATTAGGTTCCACCGATTCCAAACCCTAGACAGACTCAGCCAAAACCTAACCCTTCGGTGCAACCGATTCCATACTGATGCCACCGAGTTCAGGTTGCCAACTTTCTGTTACGCAAGTTCACATTTTCGATCCGTCCAAGAATGTTGAATCGGCGTCACCGAGAATGGGCATTCTGACCATTGGTCACCTTATCGGTGCAACCGAGATTCATTTATCGGTCCCTCCGAGATTCAAAAGTTGCCACCTTTTGGTCACTTCGATACCACCGACATTAACACATCGGTGTCACCGAGTTGGTCATTTTGTGTGTAATGGTTGGATTCTTGGGGATGCCTATATATACCCCTTCACCACCACCTACTTGATAGAGAAGCACTCAGAACCATTCCATACCTATCCTATCAGATTTTCTGAGAGAGAACCACCTACCCTTGTGTTGAGGTCAAGATATTGCACTCCAACCATATGGATCTTGATTTCTAGCCTCCCCAGGTTGCTTTCCACCAATCCCATCTCTTCTACCAAGCCATATCTGTGAGAGAGTGATTGTGTGTTGAGGAGTCTATCATCTTGAAGCACAAGAGCACAGAGTTCATCGACATTACCGAGCCTATTACGTTTTGGAGGGTGGTGCCTCCTAGATTGGTTAGGTGTCGCTTGGGAGCCTCCTACTTCGTGTTGTGGAGTGAACCAAGAAGTTTGTAAGGGCAAGGAGATCGCCTACTTCGTGAAGATCTACCCCGAGTAAGGCTAGTCCTCCATGGACGTAGGCTTCTTTGTGGAACCCTTTGTGGGTAGACCCTCTGTGAACTCTCGCGACTGTTACCCTACATGGGTTGAAGACTCCATGAACGTGGATGTACGATAGCACCACCTATCAGAACCACGGGATAACTCATCGTGTCATCAATTGTGTTTCCTTTCCTTACCCTCTCTTTACTTACATGTGCAATGTCTTTACTTTCCGCTGCTATACTCTTACACATGCATGTGTAAGGTGTACTTGACATACTATGAATTCTAAAACTTGCCAAGAAATAAAATTGGGAATAAGGAAAGTTTTATTTTGTCAAGTTGTCTAATCACCCCCCCTCTAGACCTACTTTTGATCCTATAGAGTTTACTATGCAAGGCCCGGACTCAGGAGTCAAGGATGACGTAGGGAAGGACAGGCAAGCGCCAGCATGCCTGGCGACACAGTTTCTTCTTTGGTGCAAAGGGAGCAAGGACGTACGCGGGTTCCCAAAGTGCCACCCAAATGTTTCCATTCCAGTGCAACAAGATCATGACCACCAGCCCCGCAGAGCGTTTGTCATCACCGAGCCCACCACTGTATCACCATCAGCTACTTTGCAGGGAAAGACTGCCTTTGTACAAGGCGCAGATGTACTCCTGTCTCCCTTCAAAATTGGTCGTTGTGGGATTCCTTCCCGCCATTAAGATAAGGGAAGGGGACCCATGCCACCGCTATATATAGAAGCTAGGTCACACCATAGAGGAGATCAAATCGAGCACTTATCCACCCCACTCTCCATCACCAAACAGAGAGCCAAGAACACACCTTGAGCGCCCTCGCGAGGCTCAAGCCCGTTGTACTAGTTCATCACCAAAACGTCCACGAGAGGCACTCCACCAAAGCAGGAGTAGGGTATTATGCTTCGTGGCGGCCCGAACCTGGGTAAACTGTCGTGTTCATCTTCTTCCTCGTCATCGAACGAGTTTGTCGTTGTGTCCGTCGAGTAGCCAGCTAGTTTGGGTGTTGCTGCAGGGAAGCCTTCGCACATGCCCCTGTGTTCGAACCTTAAGGGTATTGCGGTGCCCAAAACTCGACAGTATCATATGCTAATTACCACTACATGAAAAGTGACATTACCCTTGTTGCAATTAATAACAGCCCCTGCAGTATTACAAAAATTTCTACCAAGGATGATCGACATAATGTCATCCTCGGGAATATCACGAATAACAAAGTCCGTTAGGATAGTAACATTTGCAACTACGACAGGCACATCCTCACAAATACCGATGGGTAAAGTAGTTGATTTATCAACCATTTGGAGAGAGATTTCAGTAGGTGTGAACTTTTTCAAATAAGGTCTATGATACAAAGAGAAAGGCATAACACTAACACTAGCTCCAAGGTCACATAAAGCAGTTTCGACATAATTTATTTTAATAGATCATGGTATAGTAGCTACTATGGGATCTCCTAGTTTCTTTGGTATTCCACCCTTACAGGTATATTTAGCAAGGATGGTGAAAATCTTAGCTTCCAGCATCTTTCTTTTATTTGTCACAATATCTTTCATATACTTAGCATAAGGAGACATTTTTACAATATCAGTCAAGCTCATACACAAAAAGACAGGTCTAAGCATTTCAACAAAACGCTCAAAGTCCTCATCATCCTTTTTGTTGGATAGTTTAGGAGGAAAGGGCATGGGTTTGTGAACCCATGATTCTCTTTCTTTACCATGCTTCCTAGCAACAAAGTATTTTTAGTCATATCTTTTATTCTTGGGTTGTGGGTTATCAAGATCAACAGCAGGTTCCATCTCCACATCATTATCATTACTAGGTTGAGCATCAACATGAACATCATCATTAATATTATTACTAGGCTCATGTTCATGACCAAATTGTGTCTCAGCGTCAGAAATAGAAATGTCATTTGGTTTTTCAGGTGTATCTATAACAGGTTCACTAGCGGCATGCAAAGTCCTATCATCATTCCTTTTGCTTTTATAACTCGGACGACCGGGTGCATCAGTATTAATTCTCTGAGAATATTGCTCAATTCTCTTAGGATGGCCCTCAGGATACGAAGGTTCCTGAGTCATTTTACCACCTCTAGTCACAACTCTAACAGAATGATCATTCTTCTTACCATTCATCTCATTAAGCAAATCATTTTGTGCCTCAAGTACTTGTTCTACTTGAGTAGTTACCATGGAAGCATGTTTACTAATAAGCTTAACATCATTAATAGTTCTACTCATACAATCGCCTAAGCGGTCAAGCATCTAAGTATTTTGTTTCAATTGTCTACTAACATAATCATTGAAATTTTCTTGCTTAACACTAAAGTTATCAAACTCTTCCAAGCATTGGCTAGCAGACTTATTATAAGGAATATCAGCTTCATCAAATCTACGAAGAGAATTTACCTCTATTACCCGTGTCGGGTTATCAAGACCATGTATTTCTTCAATTGGTGGTAGATTCTTAATATCTTCAACTTTAATACCTATTTCTTTCATAGATTTCTTTGCCTCTTGCATATCTTCAGGACTGAGAAATAGAATACCTCTTTTCTTCCTAGTGGGATTTGGACGTGGTTCGGGAATAGTACAATCATATCATTGCTCAATATATTATTCAATAGTAGTTCAGCTTGTTCAACAGTTCATTCCCTGTAAACAAAACTAGCACAACTATCTAGGTGGTCCCTAGAAGCATCGGTTATTCCATTATAAAAGATATCAAGTATTTTCATTTTCTTGAGAGGATGATCAGGAAAAGCACTAAGTAATTGGAGAAGCCTCCCCCAAGCTTGTGAGAGACTCTATTCCTTAATTTGCACAAAGTTAAATAATTCCTGCAAGGCAGCTTGTTTCTTATGGGCAGGATAAAAAATTTCAGAGAAATAATATAGCATATCCTGGGGACTACGCACACAACCAGGAGCAAGAGAATTAAACCATATCTTAGCATCACCCTTTAATGAGAAAGGAAACAACTTAACAATATAGTAATAAGAAAAAATTTCCTCATGAGTAAATAGGGTGTCTATATCATTCAATTTAGCAAGATGTGCCACAACAGTTTCAGATTCATAACCATGGAAAGGATCATATTCAACCAAAGTAATTAACTCAGGATTGACAGAGAATTCATAATCCTTATCAGTAACAAACATAGGTGAACTAGAAAACTTAGGATCATATTGCCTTCTAGCATTCAAAGATTTTTCTTTCCACTTGCATAGAAATTTCTTAAGATCATCTCTATCCTTACAAGCAAGAAAGTCCCTAGCTACCTCTCCCTCCAAAACATAACCCTTAGGTATATTAGGCAATTCATATCTAGGAGAGCTAGGTCTACCAGGTGTCTCATAGTGTTCAGTTTCAATAATTTCATCAGTTTCAGAAATATCATCAGTTTCAGCATTGACTCTAGCAATTTGTTCATCAAGAAATTCACCCAGTGGCACAGTATTATCAAGCTAAGTATCATCATCAGCATCATGCATGGTAGAAGTGGCATCATCAATTACTTGCGACATATCAGAATCAATAGCAGGTCGTGGTGTCGCAAATTTACTCATAACAGAAGGTGAATCAAGTGCAGAGCTAGATGGCAGTTCCTTACCTCCCATCGTAGTAGAGGCATAGATCTTGGTTTTTGGGACTTTCAGATTATTCATAGTGATCAACAGATATAAATCCCAAGTGACTCGGAGAATAGAGCTATGCTCCCCGGTAACGGCGCCAAAAAAAGGTCTTGATAACCCACAAGTATAGGGGGTCGCAATAGTTTTCGAGGGTAGAGTATTCAACCCAAATTTATTGATTCGAAACAACCGGAGCCAAAGAATATTCTCAGGTATTAGGAGTTGAGGGTTCTATTCAACCACACCTGAAAGACTTAATATCTGTAGCAAAGTATTTAGTAGCAAAGTAGTATGGAAGTAACAGTAACGATGCCAAAAGTGACAGTAGTAGTTTTGTAGTTATTGTAACAGTAGCAATGGAGAAGTAACTTAGCAAGGATCAATATGTGAACAGCTCGTAGGCAATGGATCAGTGATGGATAATTATGTCAGATGTCATTCATCATGCAATGGTTATAACATAGGGTGACACAGAACTAGCTCCAATTCATCAATGTAATGTAGGCATGTATTCCATATATAGTCATACGTGCTTATGGAAAAGAACTTGCATGACATCTTTTGTCCTACCCTCCCGTGTAAGCGGGGTCCTAATGGAAACTAAGGGATATTAAGGCCTCCTTCTAATAGAGAACTGGACCAAAGCATTAGCACTTAGTTATTACATGAACTCCTAAAACTACGGTGATTGCCGAAAAGAATCCCAGTTATTGTCACCCTGGGGGATGCGGATCATAACTCGTAATAGGTGTCTACAACTTGCAAGATAGGATCAAGAACACATATATATTCATGAAAACATAATAGGTTCAGATCTGAAATCATGGCACTCAAGCCCTAGTGACAAGTATTAAGCATGGAAAATTCATAGCAACATCAATCTCGGAACATAGTGGATACTAGGGATCAAACCCTAACAAAACTAACTCGATTACATGGTAAATCCCATCCAATCAATCACCTTCCAGCAAGCCTACGATGGAAATACTCATGAACGGCGGAGAGCATCATGAAATTGGTGATGAGGAATGGTTGGATATGACGCGGCGCCGATTTCCCCTCTTCAGAGCCCAAAACGGACTCCAGATCTGCCCTCCCAAAGAAGAACAGGAGGTGGCGGCGGGTCCGTATCGTGAAACGCGATGAACTCTTCTCTCTGGTTTTTCTCTCCCGGAATAGGGTCATATGGAGTTGGAGTTGAGATCGGAGGAATTGTAGGGGTGGCACAAGCCACCTAGGTGTGCCCTAGGGGGCGCCCCTGGCTTGTGGCCAATGGGTGGACCCCCTTTGGTTGATTCTTTCACTAGTATTTTTTATTAATTCCAAAAATATTCTCCGCAAATTTTCAGGTCAATCCGAGAACTTTTATTCCTGCACAAAAATAACACCAAGGGAATTCTACTGAAAACAGTGTCAGTCCCGGTTAGTTCCATTCAGATCATGCAAATTAGGGTTCAAAACAAGGGTAAAAGAGTTTGGAAAAGTAGATACGATGGAGAAGTATCATGAACCACGTAGAGACCATTTTCGACATACCCAACAAATGCTAATTTAAGAGTCTTGATCCACAAAACAGCCATAGTGTCAACACCAAAAAAGGTACAAAAACCCATGAGTGCATGTTGAAGAACGGAAAGTAAATTGTATAAAAGAGTCTCAACAAGCATGACATTCTCAATGGAAAATTCTAGAGACATTAGCACCTTGCCAAGACCCAATACTTTTGAACTTGTATCATCACCAAAGGAGACTTGAGTGGCCAAAGATGAATTGGTATGAATGTCCACCTCTAATTCCTTTCTTCTAGTCATATGATTTGTTGATCCACTCACTACTACAGGATGGTCCAAAGACGACACATCAATGAGAGACCCTTTGACCAAACTGTGTGCGATCCATCAATCACAAACAGTATAGTTCAAGCTCCGCTGCTGATACGTCTCCAACGGATCTATGATTTTTGCTTGTTCCATGTTGTTATATTATCAATATTGGATGTTTTACAATCATTTTGTAGAAACTTTATATCATTTTTTGGGACTAACATATTGACATAGTGCCAAACAGCCAGTTGATGTTTTTGCTTGTTTTTTACATCATAGAAAATCAGTACCAAACGAAGCCCAAACACCATGAAACTTTTTCGAGAATTTTTTTGGGCCAGAAGACATCCAGTGGACCTGAGATGTGCCAAAGGGTTGTTCCCTCTTCGGGACGCCTCTCCATTGACTATCACCTCTATAAATACCGAAATATTCAGAAAACCCTAAGGGAGTTGACGAAACACAATTCCAGCGACCGCAAGTTCTAGAACCGCGAGATCCAATCTAACACCATCATAGTGGGGGGTGCATCGTCTTCATGGGTGCCACACCGATGATGTGTTATTAGTCCACCATAAACCTATGGGTCCGTAGGCAGTATCTAGATGGCTTCATATCCCTCTTTTGATTCTCAATACAATGGTCTCTTGGAGATATTTTTGATGTAATGACTTTTGCGGTGTGTTTGTTGGGATCCGATGAATTTTGAGTTTATGATCAGTTTCTATCCATGATTATGATTTGATTCTTCTTTTCTCTCTTATTTGCATGATTACTTATAGCCTCGTATTTATTCTTCAATCTTTGGTTTAGTTAGGCCAACTAGATCGATGTTTCTTGCCATGGGAAAAGGTGCTTTGTGATGGGTTCAATCTTGCGGTGTCCTTTCCCAGTGAAAGAAGGAGCAACAAGGCACACATGTATCGTTTCTATTAAGGATAACAAGATGGGGTCTATTCCTACATGAATAGATATCTTCTACATCATGTCACCTTTCTTATTGCATTACACCATTTTTCCGTGAACTTAATACACTAGATGCATGCTAGATAGCGGTTGATGTGTGGAGTAATAGAAGTAGATGCAGAATCGTTTCAGTCTACTTATCTTGGACATGATGCCTATATAATGATCATTACCTTTGATATTGTGATGACTATTTGACCTTCTATCAATTTCCGAAGAGTAATTTGTTCACCCACCGTGTGTTATACTCATGAAACAAGCCACTAGTGAAACATACGGTCCCGGGTCTACTTTTCCAACATATTGCTTTCTGATCTATATTTTTGCCATGTTTGTTTTCATATCTTTTAATCCAAAAACCCAAAAATACCTTGCTTCAATTTTTTTTTACTTATTTTATATTGTGTTCTTGCGAGATCTATTTGCCCAAACTATCACAACCTAATCTATCTTATTATCGTTGAGGGCTTGACAACCTCTCTTACGTGTCGGGTTGCAAGTATTTGTTATTTGTGTGCAGGTGTTGTTTACATAGGTGCTTGATCTTCCTCTACTGATTAGTACCTTGGTTTCTTAACTAAGGGAAATACTTACCGTCGTAGTGCTGCATCATCCCTTCCTCTTTGGGGAAATACTGACATAGTCTCAAGCGACGTCAAAGGAATTTCTGGCATCGTTTCCAGGGAGGAAGCAATCTCTCTAGCGTGCCAATCTTTGGCATCGGGGAGACATCATCAACATCTATCAGGTTCCTAATCAAAAATCTCATCCCCTTGCAATTTACATTATTTGCCATTTCTTTCTCGTTTTCCTCTCCCCCACTTCAAAAATTTACCGTTTTATTCACCTTCTTTTTCATTTGCCTTTTTCTCTTTAGATCTCTTGTTTGCTTGCAATCTTGTTTGCATACTCACGATGACTCAAGAAAACACAAAATTGTGTGATTTTCCCAATACCAATAACAATGATTTTATTAGTAATCCGATTGCTCCCCCCGCCACTGGTGCAGAGTCTTGTGATATTCTTGTCGCTTTGTTAAATGTTGTCATGATAGATCAATTTTCCGGTTGTCCTAATGAGGATGTCACATCCCATCTAAACACATTCGTATAGTTGTGTGATATGCAAAAGAAAAAAGATTTGTACAATGATATTGTGAAGTTGAAATTATTTCCTTTCTCTTTCCGGGATCGTGCAAAATTTTGGTTTTCTTCTTTTCCTCGCAATAGTATCGATTCTTGGGATAAGTGCAAGGACAACTTTATTGCTAAGTATTTTCCGCCCGTGAAAATTATTTCCCTTCAAACTGAAATTATGAATTTTAAGAAACTTGAGCATGAACATATTGCGTAATCTTGGGAAAGAATGAAATTGAGGGTAAGAAATTGTCCTACTCATGGTTTAAATCTTTGGATGATCATACAATTTTTTTATGCGGGGTGGAATTTTGTCTCTAGAAATCTTTTAGATTCCGCCGCGGGTGGTACTTTTATGCAAATTAACTTTGGGTGATGCTACTACATTACTAGATAATATTACGGAAAAATATTCACAATGTCACGCTGAAAGAGCACCTACTAGTAAAAAACTTAGTTCGGTTGAAGAAATGAGTACTTTGAGTGGAAAAGTTGATGCTCTGATGAAGGTGGTTGCTAGTAAAGATGCTCCTATTGATCTTAATGATGTGCCTTTGTCTACTTTTATTGTGAAAAATAATGATTCCGTAGATGTGAATTTCATCTCACGAAACAATTTTAATAACAATGCTTATAGAGGTAATTTTAATCCTATGCCTTTTCCTGGAAATTCCCCTAATAATTATGGTAATTAATATGGTAATTCTTCTTACAATAATAATATGAACACCTATGATCTTGAGAGTAATTTTAAAGAATTTATCAATGCTCAAAACTCTTTTAAGACTATGATAGAAGAAAAGTTGAATAAGATTGATGATCAGTCTTGAAAAATTGATAGAATCTCCCATGATGTAGAAAATCTCAAATTGAATACTTTTCCACCTAAGATTAACGAATCAATTAAAGCTTTTTATGTTTGTGTGCATAAAAGCAAAAAAAGAACCATAATGCTTAGAGATAAAAGAGAACTTTTAGAAAAAATGTTTTCTAGTGATTACTTTCACAACAATGATGACGATCTTAAAATGATTGGTGTTTGCTCTATTGATTCCTTGTTCGGTAATGTTAAAATTGATGATAAAGGGACTGAAGAAGAGTCAACTTTAGCTATAAGGCATCCCAATAATTTGGAGGGTGAAAATCTTGATGAAAAAATTGATGAAAGTGGGTTTGGAGAGGTCAAAACTTTAACTAGGGATGTGCCCACTATATTTGATTACAAAGAATTTAATTATGATAGTTGCTCCTTGGTTGATTGTATTTCTTTTTGGCAATCCATGATAAAATCACCCCATCCTTATGAACAAAATAAAGCTTTTACTAAACATATTTTTGATGACATGATGAAATCCTTAGAAGGAAGTTGGAATTAGAGATTTCAATTCCTAGAAAATTGCATGATGAATGGGAACGTACCATTAAAGTCAAGATTAAAAATTATGAGTGTTTTGCTTTGTGTGATTTGGTTGCTAGTGTTTCCACAATTCCAAAATCTCTATGTGATGTGCTTGGTCTTACCAATATAGAAGAATGTTCTCTTAATTTGCACTTGGTGGATTCTACAATTAAAAAGCCTTTGGGAAGAAATAATGATTTTATTCTTCTTGCAAATAGGAACAATGTGCCCATTGATTTTATTGTTCATGATATTGATTGCAATACGTCTTGTCCCATCATACTTGGTAGAACGTTTTTACGCACTATAGGCACTGTGATTGATATGAAAGAAGGCAATATTAAACTTAATTTCCACTTAGAAAGGGTATGGAACACTTCCCTAGAACAAGAACTAAGCCACCATATGAATCAATCATCAGTGCCTTCTATGGAGTAAAAACTAAAGATGATAATACTTAAATCTTTGTGTTATGCCTAGCTAGGGGCGTAAAACGATAGCGCTTGTTGGGAGGCAACCCAATGAATAAAGTTTATTTTATCTTATACTTTTATGTTTTTGAGTGTTTGCACAATTATGCCTTTGTTATGATTGTGCTTTTATGTTTAACTAGCAAAGTGGCCCACTCATTGCGTGGGCTAGAACTTTGGAAAGTTGACTATTGTTTTTAGAACTGGAAAGTTGAATTATAAGAATGTTATTTTTACCATCTTGTGTATGGGTAGGTATAGATTTCAACCAATCAACTTATAGTCAAGGTAGTAAATGATGATATTAAGTTATGAATCCCCAATACAACTCAAGCTGCATCTTTAATTTAACTCTACCTCCTCCACTTCTTTACGTGGTTTGGGGTCAGCATTTGAAGTGTTAGGCGCCCCGATCGACATATTGTGCCAAACTAAAGAATAATTATTGTATTTGTGATTATCTATAGTTTTACTATTTCCCATACTCAGTTTTAATAACAGATTGTAAGAATAATTCGCATTGCATTCTCCATATGAATTATCAAGATGTGTGGATCATTTCACTATTTTTTGCACTGTATATTTTCTTCCTTTGCTCCTACAGAGGGCAATATCACCATTCCTTTGTTTCAAGCAACCCCTTTCTCATACATTTACTTGGTTTACTTGGTCAGACACAAATTTAATTTTACTTGGAAAGATTTTATCCTTCCAACAAAAGGGAAAACAGAACCGTATGTATCCTACATTATCATGGATTTTGTTTGCCCGTTTAGAGAACACAAACTAAAGTAGAAAATGAAATAATAAACATGTATGTTTCGATTACACGTTAGATGAACACTACATGAAAAAGGTCCACAATAACACTGATGAGGACATGACTACCTTGGATACGACCAAAAATGTTGCATACATGCATATTTGTAAGGTGATTTCTCATAAGAATTATGCAATAATTAATTTATGTTATCCGGAACAAAATTACTTCACCTATTTTTATTTTATGCCTAAATGCAGAATGGTCGAACACTTGTATGAACCACGTGCGATGACAAAGGAAGAGGAAATGGTTGGGTGCTATTCAATAGGTCCTCTAATGTCAAAGGAAACAATTAGGTGTTGTTCAAGAAGTTCTCTTACATCACTTTTAGCCCAAGAGAAGATAGAGTTCAAGTCTCTCACGTTCTGGACTCAGATTCGGACTGCACAGACACACCTGTCTCAAAACGCCAATAACTTTTTCATACGGACATGGAATTGGCTGATTCCTTCTTTGCTGGAAACTAGATTTCATATGTGTTCCAGTCCAGTTGGAATCGCCTTAAAATTCGGCAGGATCGTGATGATATCGACGAAACAATCTGACATTGCAGTAGAATCCGAGTAAAACTACAAGTCCAAAGGTGTTGCATCACCTCCACTTGGGCCCATGGGCCTTGTACGACCTAGGGTTGGTTTTAGGGTATCTTGGGACGTCGTCCCACCTCCTTGGTCGCCAACCCTTTCTCCTATATAAGTAGATCAATCTAGTAGTTTTGTTTTGGGTTTTGGGTTTTGTTTTGTTAAAAGTTAGCCATTGCAACTTCGTGTACTTCGTTTGTGTCCAACAACCAGAGCAAGACTGCTTTCGGAACCCCACCCTTATCAATACTTCATATATATTCACAATATTCAGATTGCATTATCATATTCTTGCTTGTTCTTCGACTGCTTGCAGGAATAGACCTTCGTGGTCACGTTGATCGTGCTCCGACGTGGTCAATAACCTCTTAGAGATTGGTTTAGCGATTGCTAAGGCGCAATGTCGTGCACATTCGTAGTCGGATCATCAAAGTCGTCTCCACCAAATCGATAGTTATCATCTCATTGAAAGATCGGGACCCTCGCCTCTATTAAGTGGTATCAGTTTTCAGGTTGCTCGGTGAGAATTTTCAGTTATTCATAGATTAGATTTATTTTCCTTACCTATTGCCCAAGAAAAAGCCACAAAAAACTTAGATCTATTCGTCCTTTATCCAAGCCAGTCTGAGCCTTTGCAATTTTCTTCTCAGTGCTTGCATTGTTGAATTATCGGTTGCATCGTCGTGTCGAGTTGCTAGTCTTAGCATCTAGTCTTTTAGAGTTTCGAGTTCTATTCACAACTTGTCACACCGGCGTCGCACCATCTTTATCGTTGCTGCCATATACCACCACCACGCCACCGTCATCCCTTTCGTTGTCACCCACCACCATCCATCAATTTTCACCACATGCTACCATTGTTCATTGTCATTATCATACTTGAGGTCGTTCACATCTACGCTTCATCCAATCTTCTTTTTATTTGGTTGAGAGAAAAAAAAGGGGGGGAAATAGAGAGAAGAAAAAACAAATTTCGAATCTATTTGACTCAAATGTCGTATCTGAATTCAGACTGGAAACTGTTTTGCGTAGTCTTCTGTAAAACGGGCATATCTTCCTCATACAAACTAGGAATTGAGTGATTATTTTTGCACACAAAATCTTGAGTCGATGAAAATCTTGAGAAAAAATATCAAAAATTTGACATAATATTTTCTGGAGAAAATTTGCATAGAGATTTTTGGTACATCTTGCTTGCCGATCATTTCTCATTATTATCTTTACTGTCATTGTGATCTTCACTTATATCTTGCTAACTAGAGCTACTACATATCATCCATTGCTGCTATTTGTGCTACGTCGTGACTCCATTAGTGTTCTTGGCTCGCGTCTCTAGTACAGTCTAGCCTAGGACTAGCACAGTATCGTCGTTGAGCGTTTATTCAACATTGCATCTCTAAATTGATTATTGCTAATCTTTTGCTACCATATATTAAGCCTTCCAAGATCCACATATTTCTACATTGTGTATACATACGTTCACCTCGTAATCGCTTTACCCAATCTTCAGAGATATTGACACCATCGGTTGCCGGTCGCCACCTGCTACATGGTAAGAATTTGTAAGACTTTGATATTTGTTTTACTGTGAGCGTTTTACCACCACATCACAATAGTTCATAGGAACAATATACTTGGATCTTTGTTTCTTGTTTCTACTAGTCATGACAGGATCCAGAGTTGTCAGTTCATGGGTTTCTTCGATCGTGGGAGACATGCCACCACAACAACCGCTACAAGAGTTGTGAAGAGATCCAGATGCACATGATCAGGTTAATGTTTCTATACCATCATTTAATGGCCATTTTAGACCTGCTTTATATATTGAATGGGAGTTTGAAATGAATGATATATTTTCTTCCCATAATTTTGTTCAGAAAGTTAAGGTCGCGATTGGTTCTTTCACTGGTTATGCTTTAGTTTGGTGGAGCGAATATTGTCGGTTACACCATGATATTATACCTACTACTTGGGATGATTTAAAACTTGCCATGAGACACACATTCATTCCTGCTTATTATACTCGTGATAATCTTAAAACGTTACAATATTTAAAACAAGGTAGTGATACCGTAACGAAATATTATGATGATTTACAAACGACCTTGTTGCATTCCTCATTAGAAGAAAGTGAAGCAGATTTTATGGATAGATTTTGGGGAGGATTAAACCGTGATATTCAGAAGATACTAATTCATGAAAAGTGTTATTCTATGGATCGTTTGTTTCGTCTTGCTTGCAAAGTTGAACAGGAAATAAAACAATATGTTGCCCACAAGGAGACAGAGCGCAAGGTGCACATTCCAAGAGTTGATACAATTATTCCTTGAAATACTAGGCATACTATGACAACCACATCAATTATTGTGAGGGCTAAATCACTTTTACCATCTAACACATCACCACCGAGAGTGTCTACATCATCTGAGTTGATCATAAGAGGTAGTGGCAAAGGTATTGATCTTCCACCTCCACATGAGTATGATGAATGCCTTGTCAATTCCAGTGTACCCTGTGATGAGCTACCCATTACTTTGATCACACCACCTATTTTAGAGGACTATGTTCATGATTTTACTTCATCATGTGATCAAATAACTACAATATCAACAATTGTGAGTGAACCCATTGAATTAACTATTGATGAGCAAGAACCGTGTGAATCAGGAAATAATTTGGGTCAAATATGTTTGCAAATAATTCTATCGGTGTTTAATCATTTTGATATGACCTCCAATTTTGGTGATACTTCTGTGTCAAATGACGTGTTGCATGTTTGCTTATTTAAGCATGTTGTAGTATCTAAATTTGAAATGATTCACGTTTATTTACCAATATTGGAATGGTTTAATGATGAATATTATGAATCTTTTGATATGAATAAGGACTTCACTTATATGTGCAAACTGAGTTGCAATATTGTGATGCCTTCTACTTCTCGTCATAATCTTTTGGCTTTATATTTCAAGACATGTGATTAGTGACCTTGTATATATGTGTCACATGTGTCACAACTGAGAACAATAAAAATGGATGACATATACATATACAATGTGTATGTCTTTTCTCTTTTGGTAGTCACATTTCAGATTAAGCAATGGCGAGGACGGTTATGTTTTCAAAAAGGGGAGGATGATGAAGACATGACTACCTTGGATACGACCAAAAATGTTGCTTGCATGCATATTTGTGAGGTGATTTCTTATAAAAATTATAAAATAATTTATTTATGTTATCCGGAACAAAAATACTACACCTATTTTTATATTATGACTAAATGCAGAATGGTCGAACACTTGGATGAACCACGTGTGATGACAAAGGAAGAGGAAATGGTTGGATGCTATTCAATAAGTCCTCTAATGTCAAAGGAAATAATTAGGTGTTGTTCAAGATGTTCTCTCACGTCACTTTTAGCCCAAGAAAAGATAGAGTCCAAGTCTCTCACGTTCTGGACTCAGATTCGGACTGCAAAAACACAACTGTCTTAAAACGCCAACAACATTTTCATAAGGACTCGGAATTGGGTGATTCTTTTCTTTCTGGAAACTAGATTTCATATGCGTTCCGTTCCAGTTGGAATCATCTTAAAATTCGTCCGGATCGCGAAGATATAGACGAAACAATGTGATGTTGCAGCAGAATCCGAGTCAAACTACAAGTCCAAAGGTGTTGCATCACCTCCACTTGGGCCCATGAGCCTTGTACGACCTAGGGTTGGTTTTAGGGTGTCTTCAGACATCCTCTCACCTCCTTGGACGCCACCCCTTGCTCCTATATAAGTAGATCAATCTAGTAGCTTTTCTTTGGGTTTTGTTTAGTTAAAAGTTAGCCATTGCAACTTTGTGTACTTCGTTTGTGTCCAACGACCAGACCAAGACCGCTTTAGGAACCTCACCCTTATCAATACTTCATATATACTCACAATATTCAGATTGCATTATCATATTCTTGCTTGTTCTTCGACTGCTTGCAGGAATAGACCTTCATGGTCAGGTTGATCGTGCTGCGGTGTGGTCAATAACCTCCTTGAGATTGATTTAGCGATTGCTAAGGCGCAACGTCGTGCATGTTCGTAGTCGGTCGTCAAAGTCGTCTCCACCAAATCGATAGTTATCATCTCATCAAAAGATCGGGACCCTTGCCTCTATTAAACACAACTTCAAATGTAAAGAAATCAACACATCTCTTAAACTTTACAAACGACCAACGATGGACGGACTAAAAATCTGGATTAGAAATGGGCAGCTTAGGGATAAAAAATAGAGGGTTCTTGTATCCCATGAAATTTGAATCCCGACTTTTTTTCACTTGTTGAAACTCCCATCGACAATTTATAGGGCATGTACATTGTACACTTGCTGAAACTCCCATCGACAATCCATGTAAAACTAAATTTTATATTTCATTTTTGAATATAGGAAAAAAATGTATTATTTGAATGTAGCATCACCAACTCATTTAATAATTTTACTTTCAATAGTTTTTCTCCCATCATATTTTTATGTCCATTTTCACCAACCATGGATCGGTAAAAACTTAATGAATTTCTTCAAAACTAATCTATTTTCATTATATAACTGGGAGGGAAAATTAATCATATGTATATACAAACTATATTTTATTATAGTGCTTGTTCTTGAAGTTTCTCTATGAAGAGGTTCAAAATTTCAGTAAAGTTATAGTATGAAATCAAGCATAAACCTATAATATCCATAGTGATATGCTCACAGCTATGGTGAAGGTAGTTTTCATTTCTTAAAAATGTATCTGATAAATATGAACCTAATAGCAGAAAAAAATATGAAGCTATAGATTCAACCTTTTTAGATGAAACTTGCAAACAGTCTTTCAACTATGGATAATCATATCTTTGGACTACTAAATAACAATTCACATCATCTATAGTGAATAGATTAAAACTATGTAGCATCACTTAGTTTTTTATGAATAGCAATCATCCATGTAAAATTTCCCAAAACAATAATAACCGATACGGTCTTCAAATTATTAAACCAACTCCATGGAATATATTAAAACTGATATATGTAATCTATGTATGCAAAGCACGAATCAAAGAAATGTCCAAATAGTAGATAGAAATTAATTATATAATATTATTTGAATATGGAAAATTATGGTAACCTTTTATCAAGTTAATTACTCCTAAGCTTCTTTTTCTTCAAATCCCCAACATAACTATGAATTCTTTTGAACCATAAGCATTGTTGTATGACCAAGTGAACTTAATTTAGATATATGATATAGATTAGAAATAAATACTATGAGAATTTGTTATTCCGAATGTGTATACTTTACTTTGCATCAAGCTTTGTCGTTGTGTCTTAAGATATCACTACATTGCTTGACTATGAAAAAGGTATGGCCTAACACATGAGTTAAACACTTCTATATTATGAGCATATGTAACTTTTCTATGATCAAAGTTCTACGTGGCATGTGGTGTATACACGGTTGTACATATATATGATAGTTTGACTGAGATAGAAAATATATTTTTTAAACCAACATTAGATGTATAAATTAGCACTCACGTATGAATCTTAAGGACTTTACATTTCTCGTGATATGCCACCGACTGCTTGTAACAGCCAGGGACCGATGCTCCAAAAAATTCCCCCTTTGATTTCCTTTCTTGTCTGTGTTTCGTTTGGTTGTTCAATTCATCATTCGCATCATCTGCATAGCATCCTCACCCGTTTTTGAACTTGCATCCGTTCGTAGTTGCCAGTTCTCTCCATTCTTGTCGTTGCCCGTTTCGAGACCAACCACACACGCACGCGCCCGCGGCATCATTAAAAAAACCCTTTTTAAAGCGCACGAAAAATATTCTTGGATTGGGTCAAAACCTGGCATGCGGTCTTATTATAGTGTACGTAGGCCGCGTGCCAAATTTCGTTGCATTCCGAGTTCTTTTGATACCCCGTCGGTCAACCGTAGCAGTGTGGTCATCGGTTATTATCGGACGTTTTTGGTATTTTAAAAACCTTTGTCACGGGCCACCACCACCCTCTCTTCTTAGTCCTATCCCTTCTTCACAGCTCACGTGTCCGCCTGCTAGCCCCTTCCACTTCCGGACCGCCCGATCGCGATCGGAGGGTCCGAAAATGGTGCGAAACCCCCTAACCCTAGCCCCTAATTCTATAAATAGACCCCTAGCGTCCAAATAACGCAACCCTAATCCCCACCTCGATTTCCACGCCTCCAACCCTCAGCCACCGCCGCCAGCCGCTTGTCTCCCTCCTCCTCGCGCCAGGCCAGCCAAGCCCGCGCAAAGGCCCTGGGAAGCCCATCTGGGCCCGACCCCGAGCTCCTCCCGAGCCCCATGGCGCCCGAACCTGAGCCGCCTCCACAGCACCATCCGTCGGCCACTACAGCCATCCTCGCCTGCGGCCCCGACCGGACCTCACCCCGCACCCCTCTTCCTTCTCCTCTGCCTTGCCCTCTCGCTCTCCCTCTCTCACCCCCGGCCTCTATCTTCCCGCAGGTCCCTGCCGCCATGGCCCCGCAGCTTGCCGCTAACCGTGTCTCCGGCTAGATCCAGCGAGGGAGGCGCCAAATCCAGCTACCTCCCCCCATTCCCGTCCGCCCCGACGCCCTCCGGGCCTTCTCGCCGGAGCCAAGTGCCCGTTGACCGTCATGGACGCCTCCTTGGTCGTGCGGGAGGTCGAGGCCTCCGCCTGCCCGCTTGCGTTGGCCGAGCGCCAGGTGTGCCGCCGCCTCGCGGCCCAGCAGCCTCCCTTCGGCCCAGCCAGCCGCCTGGCCAGATCTAGCCCAAGGTGAGCTACCCCTATTCCCCGCCCGTGCTCTCTATTATTATCCCGCGCCATGTCCTGTTCGGGCTCGATTGCAGATTCGGACTGTTTCGTTGTTTTTTCCCGTTCGGCGATTTTGTCAATTATCCAGTGATTAATAAATTCCAGAAAAAACCCTGTTTTAAAATTGCCAATATCTAATCAACCGTGCATCACATGTAAAAACTTTATATATGAAACTTGACTAGAATTTCATGTAGATTCACAATATCCAACTTTCACATGTGATAAAAATGTTTAAACTTGTTGTTTGTTTAGATTTGCGTATATGTCATATTAAAATGATTTATTTCATAACTAATTAACCATAGCTCCGATAAAATGTTTCACATATGTAACTTGGCTAGAAAAATGTGTAGAATCTCATGGTGACATTTATTTTGCTGTTTAACAACTCTAAAATATTGTTAGTACAGATCTGGACCTAATTCATAATATGCATATGGGGTTGTTTCGGAAATGATATATATTGTTGTCGGCCTCATTTAAAATGCCTGGATGACATAGTTGTTATTGCTTCACCTCTTGCCATGTTTAACAACATTTAATATTGACGAGTACATAATGAGAGTGAATTAAACAATTCGAACGTGGAGTTTCGTCAATATGCAACTCGTTGCATATTGAGCTTCACTTTAATGTGTAGTAGTTGTTTGATGTGAATTGTCACGCCTTGCATATTTAAACCGGACATGCATCATATTTGTTTGCACATCGTGTCATACATATGTTGTGGTGTATCTTGTGTTGATTGTTGTTTCCAGTTTGCTTGTTCTTGATAGAGTTTCGAAAGCGTTTGGAGTGTGAGGATTTGTTCAACTACGTTGGATCGTCTTCTTCATGGACTCGTTCTTCTTCCGAGCGGGATCTCAGGCAAGATGACACATTTCCCTAGATACCACTACTATCATTGCCATGTAAATGTCTTGTTTTCTATTGCTATGTCATGCTACCTACCACTTGTTTTTCAAGCCTCCCAACATTGCCATGAAAAGCCTCTAACCCTTCCACATCCCAGCAAACCATTGTTTGGCTATGTTACCGCTTGCTCAACCCTTCTTATAGCGTTTCTAGCTGCAGGTGCAATTGCTTCCATGTGACAACATGGACATTGTTTTGTTATCACAATATTATTGCTATTTAATTTAATGCACTTATACACTTCATAAAGCATGGAAGGCTTGGCCTTTTTCTCGGTGTCTTGTTCCACTCTTACCACCCCTTGTTACTTGTGAACCGGTGTTATGTTCCATAATTGAGTGCTCCTAACATGCTCGGGGTTTTTATGGGGACCCCCTTGATCTTTGTTTTAGGACAAAACTTGTCTGGAAAGGCCCAACATTGGTACTATTTGCTTAATAACAACTAAAATTTGCATAGGGCATGATCACCCCGTGGATTAATCAACAACCCGGGCCAGTGCTCCTCATGAGTGTTGGTCCAAAACAGAGCCACTTGCGGGGCCACCTCGGGGCAACTCGAGGGATTTCTATCAGGTCGTCGTACGTAGTATTCATCCGGTCGTGTCCTGAGAATGAGATACACAGCTCTTATCGAGTTCGTCGACACGTCGGGCGGTCTTGTTGGACTTGTTTTACCTTTCTCGAATGTCTTGCGTGAGGAACTCTGATCTTCTTTGGGCTATCTCGAGGTGTCCGATTTCCTTTGGAATTGCTTATGAAGATCACGAGATCCGTGGTCGAGGTTATTCCCGCGGCATTCGGTTAATTTGTGCTGGATGTGTTGGAGCACCCTTGTAGGGTTAAATCTTTTTGAGAAGCCGTGCCCGCGGTTATGTGGCAAACTTGGATATTTTGTTTAACACCCGGTCATAGCAAACTTGGAGTAAACTCAAATAAAATAAACCAACTCTGTGCGTAACCGTGACTGTCTCTTCTGATGATTCCTCATCCGAGAGAGAACACGGTGGGGTTATGTTTCACCTAAGTAGGTGTTCAGGATCAGTTGGTGATCATTACTAGTTCACGTCTGTTGTGCGTAGACCACCATACTTTATTTTCTGCATTCGTAAGTTATCCACTCAAACAAATGCTTAGTCGCTTGTTGCAGCCTCACCACTTAACCATACCTCACCTATTAAGCTATAATAGTATTGATACCCTTGGAAATAAGATTGCTAAGTCCCCGTGGCTCATACATTACTACAACAATAGTTGCAGGTGCAGGTAATGCGATGATTTGACGTGAGTGTGATGATTGTTTAATTTGGAGTTCTTCTTCCTCTTATGTGTCAATCTAGGATGGGTTCTAGGCGGCAGCCTGGGATAGCAAGGGTGGATGTCATTTTGTCGTCCTTTTCGTATGTAGTCGGACCCTGCTCTTCTGTATGATGTTTGAATATGTTGTTGTATTGATGTGACTCCGATGTAGCTTGTGGCGAGTGTAAGCCAATTCCATATACTCACATCTTCTGTACATGTACTTGTAATGATATCCATTCTTGAAACATGACGAGATGCACTCGTATCCCTATCGAGGCCCTCGTGCCAAAATAAGGATAGGGTTGCATCTTGGGTGTGACAAGTTGGTATCACAACATGTACTGACCTAGGAGCCCCCTTGATTGATCGAACTTGGCCAAGTCGAGTCTAGAGAAAAACTATTTTGAGTGTAGTTATATCAGAGAGTAGGATTCTTTTTACTCCTCTTCTATGCTCTGGTGAGGAATTGCGACATAGGAATTTTCATTCTACTCCTCTTCTCGCTCAAAAAAAAATTAGGATCACGTGGGTATTTTGGAAACTATATGATGTCGATGTGACGGAGTTCTGTCTTGGTGCCTCCTGTGTTACTTGATTTCTTCTGGGAAGTTGAGCTCCAGGGAATTCTTGGCACATTGTTATCATTCAGCTTCCTTAGTATCTCAGGACGGAGGGTGTTCGGAATTGCTTCAATACTTGTCGTGGTGAGATAAGGTTGGAGTCACCCAGTACTAGGGAGGCGTCCGGGGTACCACCATGGTTCGTATCGTTGTGCTTTCGAGGATCTAAGTTAGATGGACTTGCGAACCTCTGGTTATGTGTTGAAGGATGGATATAGTTGGGGTGTAGGTTTGGAGATATTTCCTCCTTGTATCCCCAACACCGTATTGCATAACCAAGAAAGTTTTTGGAAGTTCTTAGGTGGGAATTCAAGTAGTTACCTAGGCTATCTTCCAACAGATCATGATGTGAGGTTGGGGTTCGACATCTAGTCGATTCGTTTGTTCACGGTCTTTCTTACAGACGACAGTCTCGATTTATGCTTCGTCAAGCCTTGTAGTTCGCTACGCCTAGGGAGCATATTCGGGCGTCATTTCAATATAAAAATCCAATGTACGATCAAGCCCGTGCGAACCTTACCAAAAAAATATCGGATGAAATCTCTGTCATGTATTTGTTCCAGCTTGTTTCATAAGCCTCATCCTTTGTTTTGTTTTGGATATGGTAATTCAAGTTGCTTCGATGTCAAGTGGTGTTCTCATATCTTCCTAAGAAGTGTTCTCATATTTTTGTGGGAATGATAATTCTTTTGCCCAATCAAGTTATCATATCAATTCTTTTCCTACCGGTGTGCTTCTCTTCAAGATAATTCTATCCTCTTCAATATTAGAAGATCAATCCTCATATTTTGTTTCGGAGTTCGTCTCATCCATCCTAAGTTTTCTTTGTTTTTCCCACCCTCTCACCCTTTTTCTTCAATGATTAAATTCTCATTCAAGTGCCTTTTCTATTCATGTGATGCTTCCGCTATCTTTTCTTCTATCTTCTTTCCGGTGATTCTTTGTGAATATTCTCAAGAGTTTCAGTTTCAAGATCTATCCTCATATTCTTTGTTCTTGTTGCTATTCTTCTCTGGTGGATTTAATTCAAGCTTCGGTGCTCATCTTCTCCTTTCTTATTCGTGCAATGGGTTCCATGTTGGAATTTCTTTTCCAAGCCTCTCTTGTTTATTCGTCCCTCTCTATTCTATCCAGAGTGTTGAAGATATCTTAGAAGGCGTTCATTTTCATTCTTATCCTCTTAAATTATTTCAAGGGTCTCATATCATCAAGTTCTTAATTTGTATCGATGCAATCTCTCTCTTAATCAATTGCTTCTATGGTGGTTTCTTTTGAGTGGGCACATAACCCACAGGTTTTTTCCCAGGATCGTACCTGACTCTTCTATTCTTTCCGAAGATGTCCTCAAGTTCTTTTCAATATGATGTAAGAATGATTTTATCAGTCATATTCCTTCTTCATGATCGCTTCGAATCATTTCCATTGGTGGCTCAACCTTTTCTTTATTCATTTTTCTGGAGTGTCTCAGTAATTCTTGGTGATGTTCTCGTCTTCATTCTCATCAATGAAGCTTAGAGGAGTGGTTCTCTTAAAAATTAGCTCATTCTCTTGAAGATTCATGGTTTCAGGTTGTTGCTATCATCTCAAATTGTTTTGATCATGAGTTATTCCCCCCATATCTATCCGGTGCATTTCATAATTGGTTTCATTTCTCGATCCTCCCGAATGCATCATTTCAGAAGATTTCTTCGTTCTCAGCTTTCAACTTTCGTTCTTAAATTCTTCTCAATTTTTGTTCCTTCGTTTGTATCTCAATTATCTCAGTGCCTTGTTCAGTATCTATTAGGAAAATCTTGATCTCTTCATTATTATGTGTCCTCTTTAGTTTCTAGTTCTTACCGGTGTTCTCATTCAAGACTTCTTCAAGTTTGTGTTCTATCTCTCTCTTCAGTCTTTTCAAGAAGAATAAGTGGTGTGCGAAATCCGTTGTTTGTCATCAATTTAACTTGATGAAGGATAGGCATATCATAATTCTTATTCTTGTTTCATCCAAGTGATTTCAGTCCTTCTTCCGGAGTTGTTCATGATATCAATTCTCGATTTCATGTGTTCTCATCTTTCCTTTTCTGGAGTTCCTAGTTTTGCTCAAGTATCTTCTCCCGAAGCATCATCTAAAGCATTGGAAGGCCCCAATCTTGTTCTTTTTCAACCTTCAGTTCTTTTCTATCATCCTCTCTTTTCCGGAGGTTCCTCGTGGTGGGTTGTTAAGGATGTAATTCTTCTCGAAGTGTTCTTCAAGATTCTTGTTGGAGGTGCTCAAGTGTTCTTTATCTTGGATTTCTAAGTTCAATTCCTTATCCATTGTGTTTTGAGATGGTGTTATTAAATTCTTGATTATGAGGAGTCTCGAAGGTAAATTGTCAACAATAAGATAAGTAAACCCATCTTGTTTTCTCGGAGTCATCTTGGGTTGAATTTCACCTAAAGCATTTCCTAAGGATTGTTGCTATCATGGTGTCATAAATGATTCAAGATTTCTCCTCCTCTTCTTCGTGAAAGAAGTTTTCATCCCTTTTTCTCCCAAGCAATCAATTGTTTTTGTTGTGGCAGGTTGTCACCTCATAATTTTGAGATGTTTTCCATAAGCCCATAACAAGCTAGTCTTTTCATTGTTGATTCTCCGTCAAGTCCATTCAACCATGATTTTAAAATTCATTAGTGGTAGAAGTTGTCATTTTCCTCTCCGTTCTCCTCTGTCCAAAGATCTAGTTTCTATTCTTTTCTTCCGGAGGCGTTGTCATGTTGTTCTCTTTCAACCATCATCTAGTTTGATTAAGATCATGTTCTTCCCGTGCTTGTCCATTAACCGGAGTGGTGTGAAATCTTTTCATGATCCTTCCATCTTATGAAGTTTTGATTCTAATCCAACTGAAGTTTGGTGTCTCTCTTTCAATTTCTTTCCATCTTATCTAAGTTTTCCCTCTCTTTCCTGCCGAAGTGCTGCCGAAATTTCCCTTGAATTCTGCTTGTTCCTCATGTCGTTCTTCATCTCTTTACGACCTTCATGTTTCATTGGTTTCACTTGTTTGTCAGAGAAGCAACTAAGTTTACCTCTTGCTCTTTCTCTTCCCCTTTTCATTCTAGATCTCAGGACGAGATCCTCGTGTAGTGGAGGAGAGTTGTAACAGCCCGGGACCGACGCTCCAGAAGATTCCCCCTTTTATTTACTTTCTCGTATGCGTTTTGTTTGGTTGTTGCATTCATCATTACATCATTCGCATCATCCGCATAGCATCCTCACCTATTTTTGAACTTGCATCCATTCGTAGTTGCCAGTTCTCTCCGTTCTTGTCATTGCCCGTTTCGAGACCAACCACACATGCACGCGCCCGCGGCATCATTAAAAAACCATTTTTAAAGGGTGCGAAAAATATTCTTGGATTGGGTCGAAACCTGGCATGCGGTCTTATTATAGTGTAGGTAGGTTGCCTGCCAAATTTCGTCGCATTCCGAGTTCATTTGATACCCCGTCGGTCAACCATAGCAGTGTGGTCATCGGTTATTATCGGACGTTTTTGGTATTTTAAAACCGTTGACACGGGCCACCATGTCCCTCTCTTCTCAGTCCTATCCCCTCTTCACAGCTCACGTGCCCGCCTGCTAGCCCCCTCCGCTTCCGGACTGCCTGATCACGATCGGAGGGTCCGAAAACGGTGCGAAACCCCCTAACCCTAGCCCCTGATTGCTATAAATTGACCCCTAGCGTCCAAATCAGGCAACCCTAATCCCCACCTCGATTTCTGCGCCCCCAACCCTCAGCCGCTGCCGCCAGCCGCCTATCTCCCTCCTCCTCCTCGAGACAAGCCCGCGCAGGGGCCCTGGCAAGCCCATCTAGGCCCGACCCCGAGCTCCTCCCGAGCCCCATGGCGCCCGAACCTCAGCCGCCTCCACAACTCCCTCCGTCGGCTCTCGTAGCCGTCCTTGCCGGAGCGCCTCGCCGGCGGCCCCGACCGGACCTTGCCCTGCGCCCCTCTTCCTTCTCCTCTGTATTGCCCTCTCGCTCACCCTCTCTCACCCCCGACCTCTCTCTTCCCGCAGGTCCCCGCCGCCATGGCCCCGTAGCTCGCGGCCGGCTGCGTCTCCGGCCAGATCCGGTGAGGGAGGCACCAGATCCAGCCGCCTCCGCCCGTTCCCGTCTGCCTCGACACCCTTCGGGCCTTCTCGCCGGAGCCACGTCGCCGTTGACTGCCATGGCCGCCTCCTTGGTCGTGCGGGAGGTCGAGGCCTCTACCTGCCCGCTTGCGTTGGCCAAGCGTCAGGTGGGCCGCCGCCCCATGGCCCAGCAGCCTCCCTTCGGCCAGCCAGCCGCCTGGCCAGATCTGGCCCAAGGTGAGTTGCCCCTATTCCCCCCTCGCACGCTCTATTGTTATCCCGCGCCATGTCCTGTTCGGGCCCGATTGCAGATTCGGCCCGTTTCGTTGTTTTTTCCCGTTCGGCGATTTTGTCAATTATCAAGTGATTAATAAATTCCACAAAAACCCCTGTTTTAAAATTGCTAATACCTAATCAACCGTGCATCACATGTAAAAACTTTATATTTGAAACTTGACTACAATTTTGTGTAGATTCACAATATCCATCTTTCACATGTGATAAAAATGTTTAAACTGGTTGTTTGTTTAGATTTGCGTATATGTCATATTAAAATGATTTATTTCATAACTAATTAACCGTAGCTCCGATAAAAGTGTTCCACATATGTAACTTGTCTAACAAAATGTGTAGAATCTCATGGTGACATTTATTTTGCTGTATAACAACTCTAAAATATGGTTAGTACAGATCTGGACCTAATTCATAATATGCATATGGGGTTGTTTCGGAAATGATATATATTGCTTCTGGCCTCATTTAAAATGCCTAGATGATATAGTTGTTATTGCTTCACCTCTTGCCATGTTTAACAACTTTTAATATTGACAAGTACCTAACGAGAGTGAACTAAACAACTCGAACATGGAGTTTCGTCAATATGCAACTCGTTGCATATTGAGCTTCACTTTAATGTGTAATAGTTGTTCGATGTGAATTGTCATGCCTTGCATATTTAAACCGGACATGCATCATATTTTTTTGTGCATCGTGTCATGCATATGTTGTGGTGTATCTTGTATTTCTTGTTGTTTCTGGTTTGCTTCTTCTCAATAGAGTTCCGAAAGCATTCGGAGTGTGAGGATTCGTTCGACTACATTGGATCGTCTTCTTCATGGACTCGTTCTTCTTCCGAGCGAGATCTCAGGCAATATGACACGTTTCCTTGGATACAATTACTATCATTGCCCTGCTAGATGTCTCATTTTCTATCGCTATGTCACGCTACCTACCACTTGTTTGTCAAGCATCCCAACATTGCCATGAAAAGCCTCTAACCGTTGCCCATCCTAGCAAACCGTTGTTTGGCTATGCTACCGCTTGCTTAGGCCTTCTTATAGGGTTTCTAGCTGCAGGTGCAATTGCTTCCATGTGACAACATGGACATTCTTTTGTTATCACAATATTATTGCTATTTAATTTAATGCACTTATACACTTGGTAAAGGGTGGAAGGCTTGGCCTTTTGCTCGGTGTTTTGTTCCACTCTTGCCGCCCCTAGTTACTTGTGAACCGGTGTTATATTTCATAATTGAGAGCTCCTAACATGCTCTGGGTTGTTATGGGGACCCCCTTGATCTTTGTTGTAGGATAAAACTTGTCTCGCAAGGCCCAACATTTGTACTATTTGCTTAATAAAAACTAAAATTTGCATAGGGCATGATCACCCCGTCGATTAATCAACAACCCCGGCCAGTGCTCCTCATGAGTGTTGGTCCAAAATAGAGCCACTTGTGGGGCCACCTCGGGGCAACTCAAGGGATTTCTCTCAGGTCGCCATACATAGTGTTCATCTGGCCGTGTCCTGAGAATGAGATACGAAGCTCTTATCGGGTTCGTCGACACGTTGGGCGGTCATGCTGGACTTGTTTTACCTTTCTCGAATGTCTTGCGTGAGGAACTCAGATCTTCTTTAGGCTATCTCAGGGTGTCAGATTTCCTTTGGAATTGCTTATGAAGATCATGAGATCCATGGTCGAGGTTATTCCTGCGGCGTGCGGCTAATTTGTGATGGATGAGTTGGAGCACCCCTGTAGGGTTAAATCTTTTCGAGAAGCCGTGCCCGCGGTTATGTGGCAAACTTGGATATTTTGTTTAACACCCGGTCATAGAAAACTTGAAGTAAACTCAAATAAAATACACCAACTATGTGTGTAACCGTGACTGTCTCTTCTCGTGAGTCCTCATCCGAGATGGAACATGGTGGGGTTATGTTTGACGTAAGTAGGTGTTCAGGATCAGTTAGTGATCATTACTAGTTCACGTCTGTTATGCGTAGACCACCATACTTTATTTTCTGCATTCGTAAGTTAGCCACTAAAACAGATGCTTAGTCGCTTGCTGCAGCCTCACCACTTAACCATACCTCACCTATTAAGCTTTAATAGTTTTGATACCCTTGGAAATGAGATTGCTGAGTCCTTGTGGCTCACAGATTACTACAACAACAGTTGTAGGTGCAGGTAATGCGTTGATTTGACGTGAGCGCGATGCTTGTTTGATTTGGAGTTCTTCTTCCTCTTCTGCATCAATCTAGGATGGGTTTGAGGCGGTAGCCTGGGATAGCAAGGGTGGATGTCATTTTGTCGTTTGTTTTCGTCCGTAGTCGGACCCTGCTCTTCTGTATGATGTTTGAATATGTTGTTGTATTGATGTGACTCTGATGTAGATTGTGGCGAGTGTAAGCCAATTCCATATACTCACCTCTTCTGTACATGTACTTGTAATGATATCCATTCTTGCAACACGATGATATGCGCTCCTATCCCTGTCGAGGCCCTCGTGCCAAAATAAGGATAAGGTCGCATCTTAGGCGTGACACTGCTTCCGATCAAGCAATTGTATGCCAGATAGACCCAATGCAAACCAAAATTAAGAAAGGAGGGCCTCCCAATATTTTTGTAGCAAAACATCGTTCAACCAATCTTCATATAATCCATCTATCTTAGAACATAAAAATCAAAACTATATTGCTGTAATGGAGGAAATACGTGAAATCTAGAATCTTAAATTTTGTGTAAAAAGCATACTCTTGGCACAACCTCGCTCACTTAATTTCCTCTAGCTAATCGATCCGCCAGCCCAAACAATCGATCCGCTCCCATTAAATCTAGAACACAGACACATATACTGTAGCTAGCCGCAAGGGTAATTTATTCCCATGACCAGCCGGAACGTAAACAGCCAATCCACTCCCAATAAATCTCGAACATACGCACGTATAGAGCAGCCAGCAGCAAAGCCTTATAGATCCTCGTGGCTCAGAATTAGCAAATGTATAAATAGAAATAGTTTTGTTAGTTTCCATTAGTGTGTAGATATGTTTTGCACTCATTCGGTTCATCTTAGCTAGATTCAGGAGCTAGCGGCGTAGGCTATGCTTCAGTCTTGCAGTTTTGCGAGTTCTTCGTTTCGAAGCTTGGCATGCAGACAATACTTGCCACGACGCTTATGTAACTGAGGCTTAGCAAGGTTTGCATTGTCGTGGCCTCGTCCGCTATTGCCGCTCAAGAGATCATAAAGATGCCAGATTCACAACATAGGCGTCCCTAAACACCACCACACAAGCGCCGAGCCTAGATGATTATTGACTCTTGTTTGGACACCAGGGCACCTTGTGACGGCAGCTCCGCGAGCCTTTTTTATTGGAGTTTCAACATCCCTGTGATGGCAGCTCCGCAAGTTGTGTGTCATGGAGCTTCTCCGTCCTGACACATCCGATCGTTCCATCACGCGTGGGAATAGGAGGTTTCCGATGTCTTGTTGTAGTTGTCCGCAAAATATTATAGATGTAATTCTCCTTGGTTTTAGGATGGAGAGACCCATCTGAAATAGACAATGGGTAGGGCTAGTTTGATTTTTTGTGAGAAACCATGGTAGACACGTTGGGGACTCATGATTGGTTTTTATGATACCATCTATTGTTTTTTAACAACACAATCCTATATATGGTATGGAATCGTGTATGTATGGTATGGAATCGTGGTATATATCAAATGGTATATGTTACCCATATCAAATGGTTGCATCCCCGTAATTTTAATGGACCCACTAGATCAAGGGCTAGTATTTACTGATTAATGTGACATTTTCTAGACTATTTCTCTTGCCTTACTAACCCTTCAATTACTTTTTATATATAATATATTTAGTGTTTCTATCAAATAGAACCTTTAGGATGATTCATAAGATGAGTAGAAACAATGCTGAATCTGAAACAGAAACTTTGTCTCTAGTGTACGAATTTTCATTTTTTTAGTGGAGCGTGATAATGAGCTTAAATTTTAACACAGTATTGATATACAAATTATTTACGGTTTTATAATGTTTCATAAATTTAAGAGTTACATAAGTATGGGTAGAGTGCAGATTAGAACAGACTATTCTGTTTGAGACAGATTCTGTTTTCGTTGCATTGTGTGCTTGTTTGATGAATCTATTGCTTGTATTGGAGGGTATAAGTCATGGTAAAGTTATAATACATTAGATATAATTCAATAATAAAATATTAATGAGTTTACAATAGTACTTATAGTGGTGATTTTCTTTATTATACTAACGGATCTCTCGAAGATTTTGTCAAGTTTTGTGTGATTGAAATTCTCAAGTTTTGGATGGGATCACGATGGATGAAGGAATAGGAGTAAGAAGAGCCCAAGCTTGGGGATGCCCATGGCAACCCCAAGATAATATCCAAATAGTAACAAGCAACTAAGCATGGGAATGCCCCCGAGTGGCATCCCCTCTTTCTTCTAACAACCATCGGTATTTTACTTGGAGCTATATTTTTATTTGTCACATATCAAGAGTCCTACTTGGAGTGTCTTGTATTATTTGAGTTTGTTGTTGATTTGGTTTTTATCCTTGCTGGACATACCTATTTGAGAGAGCCAATAGTATGCTATGATTTATTAGAATTTCTCTATATGCTTCACTTAAATTTTTTGAGCTATGTAATTGCTCTAGTGCTTCACTTATATCATTTTTAGCATGGCATTCTTTTACATGTTTCAAGAAATGATCTCATCCTTCACTTATACTAATTTGAGAGTTAGTAATTTTGAAGAAATCCTCTCATGCTTCACATATATTATTTTTATAGATGAAATTTTTATGCTCATGATATTCACTTATATCTATGTTAGCTTGTCAAAAGCAATGGCAATATATTAAACTAGTCCCAAAGTCATAGATATTCAAGAGGGATTTAATAAAAACTCTCATGGAGATCATTGGACAAATTATATTCAATTTTTGAAATAGTTTTGAGACATGATGATAGTAATATGTGAGTTATTTTAGTGAGTAATTATGCTTAGTAAGAATATTGGTGTTAAGGTTTGTGATTCCCTACGCAAGCACAAAAGTCATTGGTTGTGCTTTGAAATTACATCCTACTTATGGTGCATTATTCAGTGTTAGTTATGCTTAATGCTCGCTTATGTGGTTTTTAGTTTCTTGGTTGGATGCTTCTCAATCTATTTGGTAGCATTCACTTGTACTAAGTAGAAATACTACTTGTGCATCCAAAATTCTTAAACCCAGTTTTGCCTTATGAGTCCACCATACCTACCTATATATCGTATTCCATATCATTACAAGCAAATTTGTATGTGTCATCTCTAATTTTCAAAATAAATTTTCATTTTTGTGTGCTCATACCACTCATGAAGCGGAAGGGGTTGACCGATATTTTTCCGTGATAGATGCGTTATTCTCAAGATGAGTGTTTCTTCACTTGTCGTTGCACAAGAGTATGGTGGTAATAGGGATGCCCAGTCCCGAAATGAAAAATAAATAAATTTACTTTATGTTGTCAAATAATAAATTCCTTGGAAAGTGTTGGTATGGAAGTCAACCATGGATTCAGCTAGCCATGGAAAGTGAAAGAATGGTGGAAAAGGGAATAAACTTTATTTTCTGTTTGGGAACTGCTTATGATGTATCAAGCATGGAAAGGTATTGAAATCTCTCGACTGTTTTTGTTGACAGGAAAGGCATGCCACCCAAAATATTTTTCTCTATCAATTTAAACCATGTTCTCTGTCACCTCTACAAATCCCTACTTCTCTTTACAAAGGTCCTATCTATTTACTTGCAATTTATTTTTCTTACTTAAGTCTCCATCTTCTCTTATAAAGCACCAACTAGGGGGCACTATGATCATACTTGAGCATCAGGTGTAGCTAGTATTTGAGTGTGTTTCATGAATCGATCAATGATTGAGCATGAAGGGCTAGGGATAACTTCCTTTAGTGTTGATATTTTGAAAGACATTGTTGCTTGTTGATATGCTTGAGTATTAAAGTCTCTATGTCAAGACTAGACTATTTCTTTGAACCATCTAAAGTCCAAACGTCCATGCTACAAAAGAAAATAATATGTGATGAACATGTTAGGCCGCATTCCACATCAAAAAAATATGTTTTGTCATCTACTTGCCTTCACTGTGATGCATGATCCCTTCCTCTTTGGGGAAATACCGACACAATCTCAAGCCACGTCAGTCGCCAATGACGAAAATCGTGCGTGATGAAGGAACGAACAAATACGGTTCAAAAAATAGTTGTGTGCGTTATGCATTGCATATAGTTTGTTTTTATGAACTATTTGTGATTACGGAAGATAACAGAAATGGTTAACAAGCTATATATGTGTGCATAGTGGCGCATACAGTTTACTCAGACAAACTATTTGTGTTGATCCACTAGAACACAAACGAGTTAGAGTAAGAAGGCATGTGTAATACCTAGCAAATAGTTCATTCATTAGAATTGTGTGTGAAGACCAATAATAACACAACCGATTCATCCTAACAACCGTGTGTGTTGTGGGTACCCGACAAACAGTTCATTCATCAGACCTGTGTGGGAAGACCAATAATAACCCAAACGATTCATCCTGACAACCTAAGTGTCTTGTGGGCACATGGTTGCTGCTAATAATTGTATGAGATGTGATTTGCTATGTTTGCACAACATCTATATGCTCTGTCTACAGAACACCAACATTATTGTTGCATAACCAACTTGAACATATAGTTACATAAGTGACTACACAACACATGTACATTCCTCAATATAAATTTACAAGAAGTAGAAGATAACCAAATTATATGGTTCTTCTAACAACGGTTGCCAACACTACTCTGCTTGTGGCTATCCCTCGCCATCTGTAGGAAGAGGCACTTCCTCATGTCAATGATCCTCCTGTACATCTCGTAGCTGGTGTATGCGTCCTTGGCCACGTACTTGATGTGTTCTTCATCCAGTTCATTCACCCAGTCGTGTGCCAGGCAGTCTTGTCCTTGTGGCACTCAACCTTCATGTCTCTATAGTAGGGATCAATGATGGTTGCGGAGATGTCGACCAGGGAGTACTTCTGCTTCTTCTTCTCGCCGCCCCAGACCCTGTACTGACCTTGGATGTTGACAAGCTTCTGGTAGGACAAGCCCGAAGTCTTGAGCACCTTTAGATCGTTGGTGGTGTCCACCATTGCGAACCTATAGTCAGGGTTGTTAACTAACCTAGTGAAACGCTCACAAGGCCTTGTGTCCAGGAAGTAGTGGTAGCAGAGCACGTGATGGCGCACGCAAAACTTGGTGACGGCAACCTTTTGATCATGCCCGGCACGACCGCCGATGTACTAGAGGTCGAAGCCGACCGCTTTGTACTTGTCATCCTCAGCAAGCAGCTTCTCCAACGTGTTGATGGAATTCACCAGCACGACCGGGTTGTTGGTGTACACCACCGAGAGATTCGTCTTCCTGATGTGCATGTCCACTTTGACAATATTGGCAAATTGTCGCTCGGCGCCGGCAGACGCCATTGGATCCGCACGGGAAGGATAAAGCAATGAAGAGACGTGCATCCTATCTCTATTATTTACTCTCGTGGGTGTGCTTCTTGTATTTTGTGGCATGATCGAAAGGTGGAAGAGACGAAGGTAAATGGCCGCATCAACTGCATCGTAGTTTTTCCAACGCTTAACTGCATGGTGGCACCGGGTGTGACACAACCGCTTGCATATGGCACCCCGAACGTACATGATCGTTTGTGCATGGATGTCGGCAGCGCGGGCGTGCACGGACGCGAGCATAGTGCGCCGAGGCCGCATCAACCGCCTCATGCGTACATTCATTCACGACGGTGTGTATAGAACGACCGTTTGCTTTGTAATAAAACGAAAAACCGTTTTTTTATTATTAACCATCTGCGTACTCGTCATTTCTCCAACTCCATCCTGTCTTGTCATCGCATGAGGATTCCAGTGCACGATTCGAGAGTGTGCAAGTTCCCGCGCAAGCTTCCCGCCCGACGTGTCGAAATGCCCCAAACATCCAATTCTTTGGGAGCGCACAACGGTTCTTTTGGGCTTCCCGTTCCGGTGCAACTGCGCAGGAACGCGTGCAAGCTTCCTGATCCCGTGCAACCGCGCTTCCCGCCCGACTCGCCTTTGCCGCCTGCTTTATAAACCCTCATGGTTGGCCTCTCCACATCGCATTCATCCCCTCCCTGCCCGTACCTTCCCAAGTTTGCTTCTCCTCCAACCGCTAATGGCACCTGTTCATCATTGTCGCTCCGCCACTCCGCAAGAGGGCAACTCCAGCTAGGAGGCTGCACCACATCAACGACACAGTACATGGAAGCATGTAGTGTGTGTGGCGTCCTTTGTTGGTTGTGTGCACGACACCCACCACACGCTCCTCTGCATTTCCCCGAAGGCAGGTGCTGTAGGCGACCGCCATGACCCCCACCCCATCGCAGTCCACCATTTTCGCCCCCCCCCACCAACTGCCTCCTTGGATGCTACCACACCAGCGCCCGCCTTGGCAGCCACCCACGATCAACCGCCAGGGCCATCACCCACTCGCCACTGCAGCCCTAATGCGAGAGGAGGAGGCCGCTGCTGAAGCACAGCCGCTCGGGTTTTGCATCAGTGGACTAGCGCGCTACATTAACTTCCTACATGAGGAGGAGCACCAGGTCGAGCATACACATAGGCTCACAGCCACCGTGGTCGCAGCAGACGCCGTAGCTATGGCGCGGAATGAGGACATCTATGCTGAGTCCCGTCGCCTTGAGGAGGCACGTCAGGAACGGCGGTGGGCAGCAACGGTAGGCGATGAATTCAACTCCTCCACCTCGTTGGTAGGCTTATCCTCCTTTGCCTCTTACTGAACGTGCTCGGTAAAGGAGAAGGCTGCTGGCAGTACCATGAAGCCCCTGCGAAGTAGTATTTAGGGGCTATTTTGTTCGGTTCGTATAACAATAGATATGGTTGAACTGTACCATGTACTTTAAATTAGCTAGTATATGTAGTTGAACTGGATTTTTTAGTACGTCGTTGTCAACAAATGGGGAAAAGTTTGTTCGATTCAGCTGTCGAGTTGAACTATTTTGTACAAAGACCAATGCTTGATCTATGAATGAAATCTATGTTTACCGAATTTCAGTTGCAAAATTGCACCGTAATATTAATTTGTTTCCTGCAAAATTGGACAAACCTCAATGTTTCCAGTTTGACAAATGAAAATTTACCCAATATGGCAGATTAAAATCTTACCTGACTCCTGCTGCCAAGGCATCGATCGGCGCTTACATGGGGTGCTTAGTGTATTAAATGTCTTACCAACTCAAGTCCACAATGCATTCTTGCGAAGGTCCCTTCATTCATTGATTTAGCAACTAAAATCTTGCATGCATTGGTGAGTTTCCATCATTTAAGTGTTATGCCAAGGTTCACGCGCTTGGCATTCATTGGTGCGGCGACGTTCTTTACAAACGGTTTTTAACCCCTTTCTGTGACGTAGTTTTAAACCATCGCCTTGCCTATGTGGGTGATAGGGGGTCCATCCCACACAGCACAACAAAATCATCGGCGATGGTGGCCAACGAATGCAAACATTTGTCAAAACACGGTGTATGGGATTTTCGTATCTATCACAAACAAGTCACCTATCAACCATTTGAGATATGGTATCCTTCCCATACGGCCCATCCTTGCAACTCATGTGAGAGCACACTAACATCGCACACGCTATTCTATAGCGCACCGTTTATGATGTGTGTCGAACCGCAAACAATTCATAACTGCAGAGCATGTATGATACAGAGACAATCACACACATTTTGTCCTATATCACCATTTGCGATATACCAAGATTCGCAAACGCTCCAACTGTCATACTCATATCGGATGCATACGACATAACAAATAATTAAACATTATAAATTGTGTATGATAAGGAGACTGTCACAAAACATTTAGGTCTACTTAACCATTTCTTATATTGTCTAACATCACACACGGTTTGCCGATGCCAATTGTGCGCATTGTCACACACGGTTTCTCTCTCTAAAACGTGTCGAATCATGAGGTATATCACACACGTTCTGCTTTACAAAGCGTGTGCGGTGTAATGACCTACATAGCTTATTTTCGGCTATTTTAATCACCACGATTTAAAATTCTACAGGATTTTAATTTGATAGTAGGCTGTAACAGTTTTCATATCCATATTATATAGACATAGGTTCAACAACCAATGCATTATTCCATCCATAGGTACATATGTTCAAGAATTACATCAAGAAATAATAATTACATTAGGACCAGATAAAAAATGATGAACCACGGTTGCATACTTGTATTAAATACGGTAAAGGAAGAAGCGAAATACTTTGTGGTAGTTGTGCAAGGTGAAGCGGAATGCCCATATTGTGTCCTCCTCCATGTAGAATGCACGGACGAGTGTAGGCCAGCCCTTTGTGATGGCGGACCGCTCATCCTTCTTTGTGCTGATGAGGACATCTAGGTAGTCATCGTGCCCTGGTAGATATACTTTAACGTTTGCATGTCCACCAATCATGTAGTTTGAGAGGTAATCCTGAGTAAACTTCTTTGAGAATCACTACAAGCAAAACAAATTCAGACATTGTAAATTTGTAAGCTAATAACTCATTATGGACAGTAAAAAGAAGGGTACAGAGTTTGTAGTTACCATCCTGGAATTCACTGTTTTCTTGGATAAGGTGTAAAGAAATAGTTTAATTGCCATTTTTTGTTCCATTTTATTAACAACCTTTATAAGTTTCCTCACTTGATGTTGGTTCATGAATATCTCATTGCCCCATACGCAAAAAGGATCGACATGCGGATCTTTACTAGTGACATATGTACCTACAAGCAACAAGTTAGTATTAGAAGGTAAACTAAAAATACACAATGACGTAGTACAGTATTCCCTATCCCAGTATATAAGATCTTATTATATCCAAAATACTCACATATTTGATGTATTAACATCTGATACTTTGGGGTGGATGGAGTATATATATAAGCCATGTGATGAAACTAACCTCGATGAAAAACAACAGTTGTTCCCGATATTGTCCTAGGTTAGTAGATTGAAAGGCATGCTAAGTACTAACAGGCTAAACATCAACCAAATATATGCATAGTAAACAACATGATCACAAAATGATAGATTTAGTGTGCAGGTTTAAGAAGACTAGCTAAGCTAATAATAAGTGGAGATGTGTGTTAATTGCAATAGGCTTAGCATTTAACAACAACAAAATATAGTCATTCAAACTGGTATTTTGAGAATTTAAGCACACTAGTTATAGTTACATAAAAATGGAAAGGCTTGTGCTCACTACAACAAGCTTAACAACAACCAAATATAGCCATTCATGGTGGTACTGTTGAAATTGCATAGAATGTAGCTCGTGTTTACACATCAAAATGTATAACTGAACATCACATTGTGAAAAAATAGAAATAAATAGTGGGCGTGTTAACTACACCAGAGTTAACAGGAACCACATATGGCCGTTGAAACTGGTATGATGAAATTGAACTAGAAATTACATACTTGCAGATATAGAACTTTACAACGTGAATAACTGAAATAAACAAGGCATACTATATAGCAATTGAACTAGGACATATGCCGAGTACAAACAACCAAGCTAGGAAAAACAGTTAAACAAGGCATATGTTCACTATAACAGGCTTGATAGCAACCAAAAATAGTCATTCGAATGGTACTGTTGAAATTGCAAAGAACGTAGTCGGTGCTTAAACATGAAATTGTATAACTGAACATCACATGCGAAAGAACTAAAGTAAACAATGCATGTGTTAACGGCACCAGGTTTAACAGGAACCATATATGGCTCTTGAAACAGGTATTGATGAAATTCAATTGCAAAGTCCATACATTTAGCATGAGTGAATTAATTTAACATGAGATGGGTTTCCTCACTTGTCACAGATGGGCTCATTCCCATTAGAAGAGCACAGATTATGAGTGTGCTCCCTGTTGTCACATATGGGCACCTTCCCATTGGAATAGCAAGGATGCAGGGTGCCCTCCCTGATGTCACGTATGGGCTCATTCCCCTTGGAAGAGATGGATAGGGTGTCATTGACGGTGTGGGTGTCGGCGTCGGCGATGAGGTCTGACTTGGCAGCTGGCGATGCTGAGACACCGCCATAGAATGTGTCCTCCATAAATGACAAAAGAGGCTCCATGGAGATGAAGGAAGGCAATTTCTTGAGAGTGAAGCAGAGTAGTTCAGCGATTGGGCCTTACATGAGATCGACAGGGGTTTAACCCGAGGGGTCGGGGTAGGGCCACTTAACCTGTGACATAGCCCGTGACAAGCCGTAACTATCGATGAGCTCTACATCGTAGCCGGCTGCGTCGATATGCATCCATATGGGAAACCGTTGTCTTACAGCCTCGTACTCGATAGATTTGCCGACGGCCTCGGAGGCCACCTCGTCATCATAGACATCTTTCCTAATGTCCTCGGTGGCCTAGGCAACACCCTCGTCATCATAGTTAGCTTCCCCGGTGGCCTCGGCGCCCACCTTCTCATTGTAGTCAGCTTCCTCGGCGATCCCGGCGGGCACCTCGTCATCGTAGTCAGATTCCTTGGCAGCCTCGATGACACCTTTGCATCGTCCAGCGGAAAGGCCGCGATGTACCTCCTTTTGGCCATTCGCTCCTCGATCTCCCTTGCAAGTGTAGCTGCGATTAGGCTGCGACAGTCTACGATGGGGATCAGTGCGGATCTATGAGGAAGGGGTATTTAGCAAGCGCCATCTAAGAAATTTAGGGCGGTGATGATATGGAGATGTGTTCGTAACCTGGACGGGGACAGCAAGAGAGTTAGTCTATTGAACGCGGAGCGGGATCGGGGCGGTTGCATCGACAGCGAGGTAGCTAGGGTTCGAGCGATGGAGTTGTGAGGGGTTGGGGGTGGGACGGGCCTAGGTGGTGTTTGAGGATATGCTGCAGATACTTTAAATTTTACTTGGAGGGAATGGAAAGCCAGGACAAACTGAAATTTTATGAAGGGTTTGAAGTGGAGCTGGAGGAACAAACATCGCACACTGCCCGAACAAAATACGTGTGTGCAATTCAAAGAGATAAACCCGCAGAACCATCAATTTTTAAATTGATTGTCGGATTTCGGGCTCCACAAAACCCTTAAGATTCAAACACAAGGGCGTGTGCGAAGATCCCCTGCAGCCTCGCCCGACCTAGCTCGCTACTCATGAACACAGCAAAGAACTCGCACGATGATGAGGAAGAAGATGAACTCGACAGTTTACCCAGGTTCGGACCGCTGCAAAGCATAATACCCTATTACTCCTTTGGTGGATTGCCTCTCGTGGAGGTTTGGGTGGATGAACTAGTACAATGTGCATGAGCCTCGTGAGGGCGCTCAAGATGTGTTCTTGGCTGGCTATCTCGTGGTGATGCGTGGGGTGACTAAATGTTGGATCGGGTCAGTCTAGCCTCCTCTACGAAGCAGCCTACCCTCTATATATAGCGATGGCCCGGGTCCTCTTCCCTTATAAAAATGGCGGGAAGGGATCCCACAACAACCAATTTTGAAGGGGGCAGGGATTCGTACTTGCCCTGCCCAAAGGCGGTCCTCGCGTGCAAGGTGGATGTCGACAGCGCAGGGATGGGCTCAGCGATGACATCCGCCTTGCAGGGTGGGTGGTTGTGGTCTTCTTGCACTGGGAGGGAAACCTTTGGGGGTTCTTTTGGAACCCGCGTACGTCCTTGCTTCCTTTGCACCAAAGGGGAAACTATGCCGCCTAGCAGGCTGGTGCTCGTCTTTCCTTCCTTGCGTCCTCTTTGACTCGTGAGGCCAGGCCATATATAGGAACCTCCGCCGCTACGGAGGGGTCCTGAGGAGGCCCATCCTTCACGGGTCTTGTCGTTGTTCTTCCTCGCGAGGCTAGGGCCCTCGTGAGGGACTTGTCCTAAATGGGGCCACACCTTGCTGTGTTTGGTTGATGTGGTAGGCCATGCCCTAGGCCGCAGGTAGGCAGGTCTGGGTACCCCCATTCCCAGAACGCCGATAGTAGCCCCCGAGCCCACGTCGTGCTCGGGCCGTCCTCGGGGCGGAGCCCTCAGGGCGGCTCGGAGCGCTGTGGGTCCCATATGCCTGCGGGCCAGGTCAGGCACGCGTTGCACAGCTGATGTCGGGTGCCCCTCGCCCTTTTTGCCTCCGCTTGAATTGCCAAGGGCCTGACTTCAAGCGTTGGGCCATTATTGCTTTCCCTTCTTGCGCACCTGCTCCTGCTTCCCTAGTCTCCCACTCTAGCAGGCGCTTCCCTAGATCCAGCACCGCTCCGTCCTTTTCCATGCTACTTCGGTCCTGCTAGCTCTGTGATGGCTCCCGCCGGCAAGAAGAAGCCAGAGGCATAAAGCTCTGCCTCTACTCCCGCCTCGCTTGTGCTCTTGGGTCTACCATCGCCAAGGACGAGGACTTCCTCCCCGTGCTCCCATGGACGGCGGATGGGTCCAACGAGAAAGGGTGGACCTTGATCTGGGGTGGCTCCTCGGCGGAGTGGCCTTCATCCAAGGAGGTATACCCCTTCTTCCTTCGTAGCGTCTTCGCCGAGATCGTTCTGCCCTTCTCTGCATTCTTCACCGCCATCCTTAACCACTACGGGATCCAAGCCCTTCACCTCCAGCCCAGCTCCTTCTTGCTCTTGTCCGTCTTCGCCTTCTACTGTGAGGCCTTTGTGGGCGTGCGGCCTTCTGTAGCTCTATTCTGTCATTTCTTTAGCTTGCACTTGCATGACGGTGCCCAACGGTCGGCGTGTGTCTCTTTCGTCGCGGTCCAGAGCGGCAAGATGCTCTGGAGAAGATTTCTACGTGGAGCTCTGCGAAGCTTTCTAACCCCTGGGTCGAGCCTGTCCTAGAATGCTTCACCCGCGATATCAGCGCCAAGAAGCTGACTAGTGGAATGATAGTGAAGGAGTTCTTGGTGCAGCGCCTGGCACCACTACTGGCCCATTCTAGGCTCTTGTGGGACTATCAAGGCAACGGCAACAACCTTAGGCTTTGGTCCGCGTGCATATCTCCCCAGGAACTGAGCAGGGCTATGGCGACCTTGCTCGGCGGTGACTCTGGTGACCTTCCAGAGGCTCACGATCTGCTGTACTACTGCGACAATAGGGTCGGCCTAGTTGTCATGATGCCTGTCTTCAACGAGTTGGGGCTTTTCCTAGCTAAGGGCCCAGGTCCAATGATGGTGTCTTCTGGCGATATCTCATGCGGGGAGGACTCGGAGAGGACCGACGAAGACGGCCTGGCAGGGGCGTCCCCCCCTTCATCATAGGGCACCCTTCTGCACGAGCTTCAAGATGACGACGATGTTGGTGTGAAGTTTCTGCTGCGACCTCCTCGCACGCCACTAAGGCCTCCAGGGGGCTGGGGTCAGCCCCTCGCGCCATGCGGTTTGCGTGTGTGTCGAATCCTCAGAAGCGTGGAGCCGAGTCTCCTCCAGCGTGCCCTGCCACCACTGGCAGGACGATTGAGGCACCAGTGTCACCCCCGCCCGAATCGCAACTCGTCGACAAGGTGGGCGAGGACGGGGCCATGGCGATCTCTTCCACGGCCGCCTCGGCTGTCGGCTCCTCTGCTCCTCTGCGCGGCGGCCCCCTCTCCATGGGGAGCTCGGGCACCCCCGTCGTTGCCAGGACGGAAAGGAAGAGGAAGTGGGTCGATGTTGAGGAGTAAGCAACCCTACTTGGCTTGACTCACATCTCTATGGCTTGTGCATTGCTGACCTCCCCTTGTTTGGTGACCAGGGATGTCACTGCGTTGAATATGAGGAAGAAGAAGGAGGGCGTCAAGCTGAAGGCAACTCCCAGCACGTCGCCTGCCCTTGCCGACACGCCGCAGCCTGCTGCTGAAGAAGAGATGGCTCGCGAGGCGACCCCTCAAGCCACCATCGCCGAGCCCCCTGAGCCCCCGTTGCTTGTCGAGGTGATCACTCCCATCCTTGGGGGCGTGGTGAGACCTTGACGCCTCCAGTGCATGTCCATGACGTCTTGGACGAGGCCTTCTCAGCCCTGGGTCAGGTTCGTGATGCCTTCGGGAGTGCCGGTGATCGCCTCGCGGGTGGACGCCTAGAGTTCCTCTCAGGGTGGCTCCGTGCCGCCGCCGCCGCTATGGCAATGTGGGCTCAGGTCGCGGCTACCGTGGAGAAGAGCACGGAAGAAGCCGCAGCCACTCGCGCCACACGCGAAGAGGTGGAGGCCCGTCAGAAGACCTTCCATGAGGAACAGGCCAAGCTTGCGGGGTAGCTTTGTCAGCGGCTGGAAGACCTTGAGTCCCGCGAGGCCAAGCTTGCTGCTTGGGAAGCCGAGCTGTCTCAGGTGGCGACGCGCCAGGAGGAAGAGTGGGTGCGCCTGGACATGCTGGAGAAGGAAATTGATTCGAGGTAGATCCTTCTTGACACCAAGGGGGCAGATATCTCCGCGGCCGAGGAGAAAAAGGCCGTAGAGCTGAGCGCCTTCCCTGTTGTCGAGCTCAAGCTTCACAAGGCGCTCCACACCCTCTGCCGCAATGGATTTGCAGAACCTCTGGCCGCTTCGGAGAACGGCTTCGCGGCGCTTGCTTTGAAGCTCATCCAGGCGCTGGAGGGTGCCATCGTCAAGGTGGATAGGTTCTTGGACAGTGAGTGTCGTGACCTCTTTTCTGAAGCCACGACGCGTGTCTTTAGCCATCTTCATCTTCATGAGCCGGGGTTTGACTTCAAATCTGTGATCCTCCCAGTCGCCCCTGAGGTCTGCGCTAGCATTGCGGCAGCGGTGAGGGCGTCGTGAAGGCGTTGGTGAAGAGGTTCACCCGCGTCACGGTCCCTCCACCTCCGAGGGCTGCTGAGGCTAGCGATGGGAAAGATGATGCCAGATATGTCGATGAGGAGTCCCTCAAGGGTGGGACGAATAGTAGAGACAGTTCCTCCTGATTCCTTCCTCTTGCTCCTTTCCTGCAATGCATACCATGCCTCGTGGAGGCATTAAACTCATTTGTGTTTGCGAAAACTTCTAATGCTTGTAATAACTATTGGACTACATGATTGCTTTCTTCGCCTTGTTTCCTTCTTTCTTGTTGTGATGCTCTGCATCGGTAGGGCCTGGCCCGCGCATACCTCAACCGCTGTTGGGCCGACCGGAAACCAAGGACGGTCCAAGGGGCGAGGCGCTACTGGTCTAGTTAGGCTCCCGAGTCGCGATGCTCAGGAGTCCCCCTTGACGTGCGAGCAGCCCTCATGAAGGGAACATGGTGAGGATTGAGATAACTTGAAACTTCCGAACACCATTAGAGCTCTGTGTCAGCAGGGCTCGGCCCGCACATACCTCCACCACCGTTGGGCCGACCAGAAACCAAGGACGGTCCAAGGGGCGAGGGGCTACGAGTCCAGTTAGCCTCCTGAGTCGCGATGCTTAGGAGTCCCCCTTGACGTGCGAGCTCCAGCGTCCTTCCTAGGGATTCTTGAGAAGTTTTTTGAGAGCTCTAGGCTCTGCGTCGGCAGGGCCCGGCCCGTGCATACCTCAACCATCGTTGAGCCTACCGGAAACCATGGACGGTCCAAGGGGTGAGGGGCTACAAGTCAAGTTAGACTCCTGAGTCGCGATGCTCAGGAATCCCCCTTGACGTACGAGCGGCTCCCATACCTTTCCTCGCCAGCTTTTCCAGAGATGGGCGCGTGAAGACCAGGTTCAATAGACTTGGGAAGGAGGCGTGTACCAGGCTTGGCCTAGTAGAAGCCCCCGTGTAGGACCCTCCCGCATGCATCCCCGGGGAACGCAGTGAGAACGGGGCCGCTAGGGACCTTCTTGAGGTTGGATGCAGCCATTGGGGGAGCCCTTAGTTGTTTATCCCCCCGCACCGGGTGTAAGGCTTCTACCTAGCGTGGGCATAGTCATTGGTGGATCGTGTTGACCGCCAGCACGGATCTATGGCTTCCACATTGCGTGGGCATAGTCATTGGTGGGCAGTGTTGACCACTAGCACGGAGCTGTGGCTTCCACATTGCGTGGGCATAGTCATTGGTGGACTTTGTTGACTCCTCCACCAGTGCTAGGCTGTGGCTGCCACATTGCGTGGGAACGAACCCCTTTGCGTCCTCGGGGGGGCCAGGGCGTGTACAACCCATAGAGTTCGTACACATGGCCGGCACGATAGAACTAGGAGGTATATCTAGGAGGTCGCGAGGATGCTTTGGCCTCGCGAGTGTCCCTACCTCAAAGGTAGTTTGCGCCTGAATCTTCTTGTAGATGGGGCCATTTGAAACCCTGCTTGCTTCTTCTTCTTCTTGAGTGAAGTAGTTTGAGAGCCCTCTTGGCACTCTACGTCCTCAGGTCCTGGTCCCGCACATTTCCCCCACCATTGTTAGGTACGACCGGAAACCAAGGACACACTTCACGAGGGAGGCCCCAGCGCTCCTGACGCCGACTAGAAACTAGGACGACATCAGGAGGCCGAGTGGCATTATCACCAGTAAGGCTCGTGAGGATCCCCCTTTGACGTTCAAGGGGCTCTACGTCTGTAGGTCCTGGTCCCGCCATTTTCCCCACCACCGTTAGGTATGACCGGAAACCAAGGACACACTTCACGGGGCGAGGCCCCGGCACTCCTGATGCCGACCGAAAACCAAGGACGACACCAAGAGGCCGAGTGGCATTATGAACAGTAAGGCTCCTATTGCTCGATGCTCAGGAGCCCCCTTTGATGCTCGAGCGTCCCACATTCCACCTTGTCGGCTGCTTCCTTGGGTGGCCACGGGCCTCTCGAGACTCCATGTGACACACCGCGGCCGGAGCCCCCAAGCGAGGGGTCTACCGCCCAACGATGCAAGTAAGGTAGAACGTCAGGGCATAGAATAGACGCACAAGAAACTATTGAAATATGCATAAACGAAGCGACGACAGGGGCATGCCCTGATCACCTAAAGATCATGTGGCCTAGTGGGCTCCCTTGGACAGAGTGAAAAAAAAAGTTACCTGGCAACAGCCCACAAAAAGTCACATGGCGGCCCTGCCGCTGAAGAGCAGAGGCCACCGTCGTTGCCCGATCTCCCGCTTCCACGAGCGCGACCTTCACGGGTCCGTCGTCGCCTGAGGCTTGGAACCTTCGCTTGGTCTGAGCACCTCCTCCAGCTCCTCGCTGCGCTTCGCCAAGCAAGGCATGAGCATGGATAGCTGAAGGCGCTGGAAGGTGACGCCTGCGTTCGCCAGCCCGAAGAGCATGTGGACATAGGTGTTCGGGTTGACCCATCCATGACCGGCACACGCTGGCCAAAAGGGGCCTTGACCGGCGGCCCTGTTAATCGTGAGCGCGTTGATGTAGATGCACGGATAATCGACCGTGTCGATGAAGGCGACAGCGATTGGTGGTGTAGGGCAGACCCCGCCTCGCATCGCCTGGGCTTCCTGAAGCTCTTCGATCGCTCTGAGGACGGACTCTCATGAACTGGGCCCCACGTGCCGTGATCCCATCTCGAGCTGGCACGCATCAAAGCGCACCTTCAGGTTATTCTTGAATGCCTCTCTCGCCTCACTAACCAAGCTGGAAGCTTCCCCGGTGGGAGCCCCTGAGCCTGGCCCAAGAGGGGCACCGAGCACGCCTTCCTATGCGATAGGAGGTGAGGCCCCATCCCTGAGCGCAGAGCCTGAAGTTCCGGGACGCCCTGTAGGGAGGATTTGCTTCTTCTTGTTGTGTGGGTCCTCTGGAGGCAGTGTGTCATCCTTGTCGTCCGGGCGCTCAGCTGTCGCGGCATGGTAAGCACACTAGAGGGTGCGGACGGCATCCTTCTCATCTCAAGCAATGGTGCTGACGCCGCCACTCCCTGGCATCTTGAGGATGTTGTAGCCATGGTGGGTTACTGCCCTAAACTTGGCGAGAGATGGGTACCCAAGGATCGTGTTGTATGGAAGGTGGATGTGCGCGGTGTCGAAGATGATGATCTCAGTGTGGTAGTTCTTACGCCCACCGAAGGTGACAGGCAGACACACCTGACTGATGGGTGCGATGGACCCATATGTGACCCCCGAGAAGGGCCTAGTTGGCATGAGCTATTCGTACGGCACCTGGAGAGTCTCTAAGGTCTCGATGGAGAGGACATTGAGCCCCGCCCCAATATCAATGAGGGTCTTGGTGACGAGTACGTTGCTGATGGTTGGGGTGCACAACATGGGAAGCTTGCTGGCCATAAACGAACACCTGAGCTGATTGCTTGAATTGAAGGTGATGATGGTCTAGGACCAGTTGAGGGGGTGCATCGCTTCAGGCATCGGGGGAGCCGCATTCACCTCCTGTGCGAATTGCTTGAAGGCACGTTTCGATGCTAGAGCATGGCCGATGCCCAAGATATAGGCCACTGCCCTAATTTCCTGGAAGCCCCTAGCCCCATTGTCTTGCCTGTCTTCCTCTTTCCTTCTGGGTGGCGGAGGCAGCGGGGGTAGTCCAGTCTCACGCGGGCGAGCCTCGCGAGGTTGACCGCATCGCGACCCCTCTAGAGGGTCATCACGCCAGTGGTCCTCGTGAGGCAGGTCGGGCCAGCGGTCATCCTGAGTTTGAACGTGCCAGTGGTCCTCCTGAGGCTGATCGTGCCACCCCTGACGCGGCTGCCGGTTGTCCCAGTGGCCTCCACCGTATCCTCCACCACACCCGAAGCCTAGGTCGCCTCGGCCGGGGCGCCTGCTGAAGTGCTTGGCATGGATCAGTCGGAGTTCCTGGCAGTCCGCAGTGTTGGGGTTGTTGGTGCCATGGAAGATGTAGGTCGGCTTTCCTCCTAGGGGGTGTTCTTCTCCCCGGCCGCGCTTTGCCTTAGGTTCAGCCGTAAGCGCCGCCGGGGCCTTGTGCTTTGCTTCCTTGGCCTTGGTCTTCTTCTCTTCTGGCTCTACCGCCGGAGGCTCGCGGAGCGGTAGGCGGACCTCCTTGGCCTTGGCACACTTGTTCGCCAGGTTGAACATCTCCAAGGCAAAGCACAGTCCTTCATTCATGGCGAGCTCTTCCTTCATCTTGAGGTCAGTGACTCCATTGGTGAAGGCCGAAATGATGGATTCGTCCGATGCCTTGGGGATCTTGAGGCATGTGGTTGTGAAACGTTGTATGAACTTGTGCAAGGTCCCCCCCCTCCTGCTGCTTGATACGCCGTAGGTCGTTCACGGTGGACTCGCGGTCACGAGTGCCTTGGAAGTTGGCAATGAAGCATTTGCAGAGACCATCCCAGGAGGTGATATATGCCTTCGAGAGGTTGAAGATCCAGGAGAGTGCGCCACCCTTGAGCACCATGGGGAACCAGCACGCCATGACCTTGTCGTCTCCTCCTACCGCCCAGATAGTAAGGGTGTAGAGCTATAGGAACTTGGCTGGGTCTACGATGCCCTCGTAACGCGAGGGTAGGTCAGGCTTGAACTTGCAAGGCCACGCGGTTGGGTAGAGCTCCGGGGCAGTGGCGAGGCACCCCACCGGCGCGACGGGTGCCGCGTGCGCAAGGGTGACCTGGTCTTGACACTCCTATGGGGCCGCCTCGAGTGGTATCTGGCCACGGCGTTGGGTCGGTAGCGCAGGGAATGCATGCTCAACCAGGGAACCACTTGGCAGCTTACTTCATCCCCCGGCCTCGCCCTCGGTTCGTGAGGCCAGTCACAGGGGCGTGCTTCTCGCTTGGGCTCGGGGTCAGCATCGCGTCGCGAAGGCGGAGGCTGCGCGTCTTGTACCACATCGTTTGCCAAGGACGGTTGGGGTCGAAGGGAGTAGGAGAGCGCCGAGGCATCACCGGCAGCGCTGGCGAGCTCCGTGATGCATCGAAGCCAATCGTCGTTGTGGTCGGGAGTGGGGCAGTAGCGGAGCAGTTCGTTATCCATGACGAGAGCCCCCTGGCCGCGCACCGGCCCTGGCCAAACATGAGAGAATGAACCGGAGGCCAGGACAATCAACAGAGTGGCGGTGTGGCCGACGCGCTGCGTGGTGACCGGCTGGGAGGAGTCTTGTTGCTCGTGGGCATCGGGGCCATGGCGGCGTTTGCCACAGGCAAGAGTGACCTGCACGCGCCGGCGTGGCCCACCGGTGTCGTCTGAGCAACAGGGTGGCCCGACGCTCAGCGTGGGTTTGGCGAGCGTCAGACATCGGAGCGGCGTGGTGGGAGAAGAACTTGGCTTGAGGGAGACTCCGACACACCCCCTACATGCGCACCAAATGTCAAATTTTCGGCTCTGCAAAACCCTTAAGATTCGAACACAAGGGCGTGTGCGAAGATCCCCTACAGCCTTGCCCGACCTAGTTCGCTACTCGATGAACACAGCAAAGAACTCACACGATGACGAGGAAGAAGATGAACACAACATTTTACCCAGGTTTGGGCCGCTGCGAAGCATAATACCCTACTCCTGCTTTGGTGGATTATCTCTCGTGGAGGTTTGGGTGGATTTACTAGTACAATGTGCTTGAGCCTTGTGAGGGCGCTCAAGATGTGTTCTTGGCTGGCTATCTCGTGGTGATGCGCGAGGTGACTAAGTGTTGGATCCGGTCGGTCCGAACCCCTCTATGAAGTAGCCTACCCTCTATATATAGTGGTGGCCTGGGTCCTCTTCCCTTATAACAATGGAGGGAAGGGATCCCACAACGGCCAATTTTGAAGGGGTACAGGGGTTCGTGCTCGCCCTACCCAAAGGCGGTCTTCGCCTGCAATGTGGCTATCGACAGCGCAAGGATGGCCTCAGCCATGAAATCCACCCTGCAGGGCGGGTGGTTGTGGTCTTCTTGCACTGGAATGGAAACCTTTGGGGTGCTTTGGGAACCCGGGTACGTCCTTTCTCCCTTTGCACCAAAGGGGAAACTGCGCCACATGGCGCACTAGTGCTCACCTGTCCTTCCTTGGGTCATCTTTGACTCCTGGGGCCGGGCCTTGCATAGGAACCTCCGCCACTTCGGAGGGGTCCTGAGGAGGCCCATCCTTCATGGGTCTTGTCGTTGTTCTTCCTCGCGAGGCTAGGGCCCTCGCAAGGGCCTTGTCCTGAATGGGGCCACACCTTGCTGCGCTTGGTCGATGAGGTAGGCCATGCCCTGGGCCGTAAGCAGGTAGGTCTGGGTACCCCCATTCCCAGAACGCCGACATTGATCAAGGCAGGTAACTATTTTTAATATTTCTCTATGCGGGTTGGTGCAAGGCGGTCGGGCATGGCACACAGTTAACATGCGGGAACAGTGTCTACTATGTACACGGTCGCACATAGTTGTCTCCTTCGACTCGTCTGCTATTTATGTTTCAAAAAAGACTACCTTGCCATTTGTATAACAACATTGGAAAATAAACACGATAAATCTAGGGTCATAGCACAAATAGACCTTCTTGTTGACCAAATGTATGTATGTAAAGGTTGTTGTGGTGTTCAAATACGGAATGCACAACTTTCATGTGACACACAATGTCCTGCTGAGCAAACGGCAATGTTGGCTTATGCCCCCCTCCCCCCCACACACACACCCCTTCGAGTCGGCGGGGGGATGTTAGCTCAATATATATATGAAGTTACAAACTTATATTACAACTGCAAATTCACCCTACCGTAACACAAAACCAGTAGAAATCCATCATGATCATCCCCCTCCTCGGTGTTTTAGTTTCGAGGGTAGATTGCGCGGGCCCACTGATGGGCGTGTCTCGGAAACTTCACAAGATGGATGAGACAGCAACCACATGTACATGTGTGTGGTTCAACTAATTACTTAAAGTGGTGTGATATATCGTGCGTGCAAAACTTTTTGATGTGGTTCAAAAGTCGAAGGGTATGCAGCACTTGACCTCATAAATAGTTTCGTGTATACATACTATTGTGTTGCCCCTCCCCCGCCCCCACCCCTCCCCATGCACACACATGCTTCGAACAAACCAGAAGGTTTTGTCAATCCTAAGGATGCTAATAATATGCAAACTCCAGCGATCCTTCTATGGACTGGAGCAAGCATCTCGGAGTTGGAATATATGCTTTGATGAGGTGATCAAAGTGTTTAAGTTTATACAAAGTTTATGAGAAACTTGTATTTGCAAGAAAGTGAGTGGGAGCACTATGGAATTTCTTATAAGATATGTAGTTGACATATTATTGATCGGAAATGATGTAGAATTTCTGGAAGAGCATGAAGGGTTGTTTGAAAAGTTTTTTTTCAAAGGAAGACCCAGATAAAGCTACTATTTTATTGAGCATCAAGATCTATAGGGATAGATCTATTCGCTTGATAAGTTTTTTCGACGAAGACATACCTTGACAAGTTTTTGAAGGAGTTCAAAATAGATGGGTCAAAGAAGGAGTTCTTGACTATATTATAAGGTGTGAAATTGAGTAAGACTCAATACCCGACCACGGCAGAAGATAAAGAAGAGATGAGTGTCATCTCCTATGCTTTAGCCATAGGCTCTATATAGTATGCCATGCTGTGTACCGCACCTGTGTGTGCCTTGCCATGAGTCTGTCAAGGGGTACAAGAGTAATCCAAGAGTGGATCACTGGACAGCGGTCAAAGTTAGCCTTAGTAACTTGAGAACTAAGGAAATATTTCTCGATTATGGAGGTGATAAAGAGTTCATCGTAAAGTGTTACGATGATGCAAGCTTTAAAACCAATCCGGATGACTCTTAGTAGAAATCCAGCTACGTATAGTGGAGCAGCCATTTGGAATAGCTCCAAGTGGATCATGGGAGTAGTATCTACAAATATGACATGGAAAGTTTGCAAGGTACACACGGATCTGAATGTCGCAGACCCGCTGACTAAAAACCTCTTTCACGAGCAGAACATGAACAAACCCCAGAACTTATTGGGTGTTAATCATATGATGATATGATCACATGGTGATGTAAGTGTTAATCACATGGTGATGTGAACTAGATTATTGACTCTAGTGCAAGTGGGAGACTGTTGGAAATATGCCCTAGAGGCAATAATAAAATGGTTATTATTGTATTTCCTGGTTCATGATAATTGTCTATTGTTCATGCTATAATTGTGTTAACCGGAAACCATAATACATGTGTGAATACATAGACCACAACGTGTCCCTAGTGAGCCTCTAGTTGGCTAGCTCGTTGATCAATAGATGGTCTCGGTTTCATGACCATGGACATTGGATGTCGTTGATAACGGGATCACATCATTAGGAGAATGATGTGATGGACAAGACCCAATCCTAAGCATAGCACAAGATCGTGTAGTTCGTTTGCTAAAGCTTTTCAATGTCAAGTGTCATTTCCTTAGACCATGAGATTGTGTAACTCCCGGATACCGTAGGAATGCTTTGGGTGTGCCAAACGTCACAACGTAACTGGGTGGCTATAAAGGTACGCTACGGGTATCTCCGAAAGTGTCTGTTGGGTTGACACGAATCGAGACTGGGATTTGTCACTCCGTGTGACGGAGAGGTATCTCTGGGCCCACTCGGTAAGACATCATCATTATGAGCTCAATGTGACTAAGGAGTTAGTCACGGGATGATGTATTACGGAACGAGTAAAGAGACTTGCCGGTAACGAGATTGAACAAGGTATGGGGATACCGACGATCGAATCTCGGGCAAGTATCATACCGATAGACAAAGGGAATTGTATACGGGATTGATTGAATCCTTGACATCGTGGTTCATCCGATGAGATCATCATGGAGTACGTGGGAGCCAACATGGGTATCCAGATCCCGCTGTTGGTTATTGACCGGAGAGGTGTCTCGGTCATGTCTACGTGTCTCCCGAACCCGTAGGGTCTACACACTTAAGGTTCGATGACGCTAGGGTTATAGGGAAAAGGTATACGTGATTACCGAAGGTTGTTCGGAGTCCCGGATGAGATCCCGGACGTCACGAGGAGCTCCGGAATGGTCCGGAGGTAAAGATTGATATATAGGAAGTCCAGTTTTGGTCACCGGAAAGTTTTCGGGCTCATCGGTAGTGTACCGGGAGTGCCGGGAGGGTGCCGGATAAACCCCGGGAGGGGTGTGACGACCAAAGGACCACATGGGCTGTTAGATAAAGTGTGCCAGCCCTTATTGGGCTGGGAAAGACTTTTGCTAAAGGCCCATGTGGCTGGAGATAAGGAGATAAGGCAAAAAGGATTTAAAAGGAGGAGATCCACCTCCCTTGTGGGAGGTGGACTCTCCCTTTAATTCGGCCGGCCATCTCCTCTTTGGAGTAGAGGCCAAGCCAGCCCTCCACGTCCCTCCTCCTATATATACTTGAGGTTTTGGATGTTTTGAGACAAGATTTGATCTCTCTCTCTCACGGCGAAGCCCTACCTCTCTTCTTCCTCCTCCGCAGCGCTTAGGCGAAGCCCTGTCGGAATACCTTGCTACTCCACCACCACCACGCCGTCGTGCTGCTGTTGGAGCCCTTCCCCAACCTCTCCTTCCTCCTTGCTGGATCAAGGTGTTGGAGACGTCACCGGGCTGCACGTGTGTTGAACGCGGAGGTGCCGTCCGTTCGGCACTTGATCGGATCTACCGCGATCTGAATCGCTGCGAGTACGACTCCATCAACCGCGTTCTTGTAACGCTTCCGCTTAGCGATCTTCAAAGGTATGAAGATGCAATCTCTCCCCTCTCGTTGCTGGTTTCTCCATAGATAGATCTTGGTGAACGTAGGAAAATTTTGATTTACTACTACGTCTCCCAACAGCCACTCCCTGGCATCTTGAGAATGTTGTAGCCATGATGAGTTGCTGCCATAAACTTGGCGAGGGCCGGGTACCCAAGGATCGCATTGTACGGGAGGTGGATGTGGGCGACGTCGAAGACGATGCTCTCGGTGTGGTATTTCTTGCGCCCATCGAAGGTGATGGGCAGGCGCACTTGCCCAATGGGAATGGTGGACCCATCAGTGACTCCTGAGAAAGGCTTGGTCGGCATGAGCTGGTCGTGCGGTGCTTGGAGCATCTCGAAGGTCTCGACGGAGAGGGCATTGAGCCCCGCCCCACTATCGATGAGGGTCTTGGTGACGAGGACGTTGCTGATGGTTGGGGTGCACAGCATGGGGAGTTTGCCAGCCATGGCCGAGCACCTGAGCTGATCCCTCTAGTCGAATGTGATGGCAGTCTAGGACCACCTGACAGGGCACATGGCCTCAGGCTTTGGGAGATCTGTGTTCACCTCTCGTGCGAACTGCTTGAAGACGCAGTTCGAGGCTAGGGCCTGGGTGCCGCCTAGGATATAGGCTACGGCCCTGATCTCCTGGAAGCCCCCAGCCCCATTGTCCTTCCTGTCCTCTTCCTTCCTTCTGGGTGGGAGGTGGTCGTGGTGGTAGGCCGGCCTCATGAGGGCGAACCTCACGAGGTAGGCCGCGACGCGACCCCTCCGAGGGGTCATCGCGCCAGTGGTCCTCCCGAGCCTGATCGTGCCAACAGCCTTCCTGAGGCTGATCGCGCCAGCGGTCCTCCCGAGGTTGGTCGCGCCACCCCTGACGTGCATCCCTTCTGTCCCAGCAGCCTCCACCGCGGCCTCCACCACGTCCAAAGCCACGACCGGTGCACCCAGGATGCCGGTCGAATTGTTCGACGTGGACCAGCCTGAGCTCCTGGCATTCGGCGGTGTCGTGGTTGTTGGTGCCATGAAAGACGCGGGTTGGTCTCCCCCTACGGGGTGCTCCTCGCCTCGGCTGTGCTTTGCCTCGGGCTCGGCAGCGAGTACCGCCAGGGCCTTGCGCTTCGTCTCCTTGGCTTTGGTCTTCTTTTCCTCTGGCTCTGCCACCGGAGGCTCACGGATTGATAGATGACCCTCTTAGGCCTTGGCGCACTTGTTGGCCAGGTTGAACATCTCCAAGGCGAAGCACAGTTCGTCGTTCATGGCGAGCTCTTCCTTCATCTTGGGATCTGCGATGTCGTCAGTGAAAGCGGAGATGATAGCCTCATCCGACGCCTTTGGGACCTTGAGGCGCATAGTCGTGAAGCATTGTATGAACTTGTGTAAGGTCTCTCCATCCTGTTGCTTCACGCGCCGCAGGTCATTCACGATGAGCGTGCGGTCACGGGTACCTTGGAAGTTGGCGACGAAGCGCTTGTGCAGGTCGTCCCAGGAGGTGATAGACCCCACCGGGAGGTTGAAGATCCAGGAGAGCGCGCTGCCCTTGAGCTCCATGAGGAACTAGCATGCCATGACCTTGTCGTCTCCACCGGCCGCCCGGATGCTGAGCGAGTAGAGCTGTAGAAACTCAGCAGGGTCCAGGGTGCCATCGTAGCGAGGGGGTAAATCGGGTTTGAACTCGCAAGGCCATGTGGTTGGATGGAGCTCCCGCACGATGGCGAGGCAGCCCACCGGCTAGGTGGGTGCTGCTGCGCGTGCGGGCGGGGCCCGGTCTTGATGCTCCCGAGGGCCCGCTTCAAGTGGTGCTCGGTCGCGGCGCTGGTTTGGCAGCGTGGGGAGTGCACGCGCGTTGACGCGTGGCTGGGGCACCACCTGGTAGCTTACCTCATCTTTTGCCCTTGCACGCGGCCCGTGGGGCTGGTCGCGCGGGTACACCTCACGCCTGGGCTCGAGGTCGACATCGCGTTGTGGAGGAGGTGGCGGCGCATCATGGTTCGCATCGTCCGCCAGGGAAGGTCAGGGTCGAAACGAGTAGTAGGGCGCAAAGGCGTCGCGAGCAGCACTGACAAGCTCTGCGATGCGCCAGCACCAGGCATCGTAGCGCTCGGGGGTGGGGCGATAGTGGAGCAGCTCGTTTTCCATGGAGAGCGCGCCCAAACCTCGCGCCGACCTGGGCCGGACGTGGGATAACGACCCAGTAGCTGGGACGATCGATGGAGTGGTAGTGCGACCGTCGCGCTGTGCGGTGACCGGCTGGGAGGAGTCTTGTTGTTCATGGGCGTCCAGGCCGGTGGTAGCATTGGCCGCAGGCGAGGGGGACGGCGCGTGCTGGCGCGGCCCACGAGCGCCGTCTGGGCGATGCGGGCAGCACGGCGCCTGGCGCGGGCTTGGCGGGCGTCAGCCATTGGAGAGGTGAGGTGGAAGAATAGCTTTGCTTGAGGAAGACTTCGACACGCCCCCTACCTGGCACACCAAATGTCGGATTTCAGGCTCTACAAAACCCTCAAGGTTCGAACAAACAGGGGCGTGTGCGAAGATCCCCTACAGCCACGTCCAACCTAGCTCACTACTCGATGGATATAATGGCAAACTTGCATGATGGCGAGGAAGAAGATGAAACGGCAATTTACCCAGGTTCGGGCCGCTATGAAGCATAATAACCTACTCCTGCTTTAGTGGATTTCCTCTCGGGGAGAAGTGGTGGATGAACTAGTACAGCGAGATCAAGCCTCGCGAGGGTGCTCAAGTGGTGTTCTTGGCTGTCTCCTTGTGTCGTGGTTTGAGTGGCTAAGTCATCGATTGGGGTCTCTCACTACGGTGTGACCTAGCCTCTATATATAGCAGCGGCCCGGGTCCTCTCCCCTTATCACAATGGCGGGAAGGGATCCCACAACGGCAAAATTTGAAGGGGGCAGGAGTACATCTGTGCCCTGTCCAAAGGTGGTGTTCGCGTGCAAAGTGGCTGTCGATGATGTAGTGCTGGGCTCGGCGATGACATCGGCCTTGTGAAGCTTCTGGTCGTGGCCTTGTTGCACTGGAATGGAAACCTTTGGGCGCTGCTTTGGGAACCCGCGTACATCCTTTCTCCCTTTGCACCAAAGGGGAAACTGCACCGCCTGCCGTGCTGGCGCCCGCCTGTCCTTCCCTGCGTCATCTTTGACTCCTGAGGCTGGGTTCTGTCTAGAGATCTCCACTGCTCTGAAGGGGGCCTGAGGAGGCCCATCCTTGCTGGTCTTGGTGTCGTTCTTCCTTGCGAGCCTAGGGTCCTCACGAGGGCCTTGTCTTGAGTGGTGTCGCGCCAGGTCGAGCTTGGCTGACGAGGTGGGACATGTCCTGCCCCGCAGGCAGGCAGGTCTGGGTACCCCCATTCCGAGAATGCCGACAATGTCGGTGTGACGATGCCAATGACCACGTGAGAGAGTATTATACAAAACAAATGCCCACTGCATGAGGCCCATACATATATGTATATATGTAATTAAGTGTTTGTTTAGTTAGTACCCAATGGAACTTTAATGTCACTTGCCTTAGAAACTGTAAGTCGACTTATGAAGAGGATCGATCACAACGGATATAGGCCATGTTTGGATCCATGGGTTAGAGTTAGTTTGAGCTAGTTGGGGCTCAAATAGCCCTAAAGTATTCAAACATGAGGGTTAGATTGGAGCTAGTTGCATCTAACCCACCCAGAAAAACTATCCCACCCAAGAGGTGCTAATTGGAGTTAGTTCTCATGGGGCCCTCTCTATCCCACCAGCCAACATGTGCTAATTCGAGCTAGTTCTCGTGGGGCCCACTGAAAAATCACTTTTCTCTCTCCATCAAGTGCATCTATTGTCAACCTAACCATGTCATCTAAACACCTCTTTGGCTAGAGTTAGTTTAGGGTTAGTCATGATCTAGAAACTAAGTCCAACCTCTAGCTAAGTTAGTGTACCCAAAACAGGGCCATGTATAGTATATATATGTGTGCCTCCCCACCCGGCCAACCCCCATTTCGAGATGGTGGTGGGATGGGTTCATGGGTATATATACAGCCTGTCTATTCTGAAAACAATGTCAGAATAACTATTCTGACAACACTTCCGAACTGCAGGGTTAATGCGGTGCATTAAATCACTATCAAATGAACACTGCAATGCGAGCAGAAAAAACTGCATGCATTTTTTCAGCACCGTTTTTGCTCCAGTCTTTGAACCATCTGTCTGTGTGAGGCATATAATATACCGTTGGATAGCTACAGAAAATCAGGAACTTTTCCATGTTGACCACTTTTCGCGATTCCCCGCGGTTTAAGAGCAGCTTCGAAAACGGTGGCCGCTCGACGAGTGGCAGCGAGCGTATTTTCGCCTTTTTTAAACCGCTCGACGGAATGAATCAAACGATACGGCATTGGAAAGATATAGTCGATGCGCAACTTTTTCTTGTAGATCACCCTCTCTAATTCTTTACTGTTTGAGAGTAATTTCAAATTTATTGAAACGAAATTCTATTTTTCAAATTTTATGAATTTTTTAGTACGCTTTTCGATGTTGTTTTCTAACCGTTTGTCGGACCGAGGCGTGTGATACGGGTTTGGAAAGATGTGTAATAGGCACAACTTTCATATGTTGGTCACTTGTTGAGATTCCTCGCAGTTTTGTAATGAATTTTGAAAATGGTGCCGCTGCCTACGAGTGACATCGACCGTTTTTCGTGATTTTTTTCAAACCGTTCGTCGGAATGATGCAAATGATACGCCGTTGGAAAGATATCCACGAGACACAACTTTGTAATGTAGAACACTCGCTCTAATTCCTTATGGTTTAAGAGCAATTTTGATTTTACCAAAATGCGGACACTCTGTTTTTCGCGACACCAAAATCGACGAGGGGACTGCATCGACACAAAAACATACTACCTCGGAAGGAAAACCACACTGCATCCTACGGGCAAGCGAACTTCATGGTTTTTTTTTGTCAGACGTGAATTTTACCAGACGAGGAAGCATACCGCACTTCACATTGTTCTAAGTGAACCTCTTTACTTTTTTGTCGTTTCCGTGATATATTTCTTACTTCATATTGGGAGTAAGTGAACGGCAATCGCACTGGAAGTGAATCTCGAACTACCGAAAGTGAACTTCATCTTTTCTTGTTTTCCTAAATCCTTTTCACTAGTTATCCGACATGAACGGGTCAAGTGTACTGTAATTTTTTAACTTTGCATGGTGAAACACACATATTTTATAAAGCAAACCACACAGACTTTAACAATAAAATACAATAGTTTAAGAAAATGTACTTTGTTCGGCGTGAATTTTTCTTTAACGAGGAAGTGGACCGTACTTCATATCGGACGTGAGGGAGCCACAACACTATCGAGAAGTGAACCGCATTAGTTTTTATTATCTTCTTTTTGTTACTTCTTATTTTTTACGTGCGTAGAGCAGGTGTGTGGACCGCAAGGATCGAGCGAGTGAACTCCACGGTAGAGGCAAGCTAACTGCATTGTTTTGTTTTAGAATTTATGTTTCAACAAATAATTAGATTTTAACAGTTTTTGTTTCAAACGAATTGCATTTTGAAAAGGGAAAGTGGACTTCTTAGGACTTCTTATTATCTTGTTTTCTTCACAAAGGAAACACATAGGGGTTTACATAAACTGCATCTGTATTTTAACATTTTTGATAAATTGGTCCCTGGATTTTAACAGGTTCCAAAACAAAATACAAATATGATCGGGGCCCTATTTTCTATGCACAATTGCTCACGGTGTACTGCGTTTTGTAGTCGACGTTGGCTATGTGCTCCCACTGTTTGGATTATAGTGCTGCATCATTGCTGTCGATAAGTAGAAACAAAATAATTTTCGAGTGCTGCATCAATTTTGGGATTGCACTGCAGGACTAAGTGTTTTTTATTTTGTGAATTTTTTTTTTTGCGAACGCGCAAAAGCTTTGCGCGTTGATGTATTAGAAGAGGAGATCTAGAAGTAAAGAGAAGTCTGCGGCTTGCCGCGATTACAACCATCCCCACGGCAGCATATGATGGGCAGCCAATAACACCGGGGACACACAACAACGCCCTACCCGCTATAGAGTCCTATCTCCAGATGCCCGACAATCCCCTCGCACCAGAGAGCTTTCATAGCTCAACCTCATTACTGATGCGTTGACAAAGCTTTCGGACAACGACTGCTAACCGCTGGAAGACGCGATCGTTACATTCCTTCCATAGCATCCAGACTATGAGGGCAAGTGAATCAAAGCCCTTCCTCTGCTCTTTCGGGACCATCGCACGACTGGCTGCCCACCACTCTGTGAGAGTTGCATCCATGGTGGGTACAAGCTGACCGAGGCCGCAACGCGAGAGGGCGGAGTGCCAGACCTCTCTGGCAAACACACAGCCCAATGCTAGGTGGTCTGCAGTCTCTGCCTCCTGCTCGCATAACGGGCACATGACGTGGGACTGCAGGCCATGCCAAAGGCGTCTGTCCGCCGTCCAAATCTGACACCTCATCGCTAGTCAGAAGTGAAGCTTGCACTTGGCCGGAGCCCAGGACTTCCAGAGGGCTCGACCACACGGGAATCTCTCTAGGCCAGCAAAGAACACCTGGTAAGCCGAGCTCGCAGAATATACCTCAGTCGGCGTCCACTTCCAGATTATGCGATCAGGGGTCTCCGGGAGGAGGTGCACCTCGAGAAGCAAGTCCGTGAGCATCAGGAATTGCGTTAGCACTCTAACCGTCAGCACCGCTATGATGTGCCCGATCCAAGCGCAGTCCGCCAAGGCCTCATGGACCGTTCGCGAGTGCCGCGCACTGACGTCCACTGCTAGGAATAACTCCGGAGCCTCGAACTGAACGGACCGCTCCTGAAGCCAAAAATCCGTCCAGAAAAGAGCCTTCTTACCATCCCCCAACATCACGTTGATGGACAAGTCAAAAATAGCCTACACCTCAGGCTCCACAGCCGGCTGTAGTCCCGCCCAGCAGCAATCGGATGTGCGCTGCATTCAAGCCAACGCACCCGAAATGCATAGCCCAACAGCTTGAGGTTCAGGACGCCGAGACCTCCATACTCGAATGGCTTGCACACCTGTTCCCAAGCCACCAGGCAATGGCCACCAGTGACGACGTCAGTCCCCTTCCAAAAGAAGGCACGAATCCTCTTCTCAAACCCATTGATCAGCCACACGGGCAGCTGCATTACGATTGAGTGATACACGGGAATGGATGTGAGGACCGACTTGACTAGCACGAGACGACCAACGGTGGTGATCCAACGAGCAATCCATGGCTGCAACCGATTGCAAACCCTGTCCAAAATTGGTTGCAGGCACGCCTTGAGCAACCTCAGCTTGTAGGAGAGAGGAAGACTAAGATAGGTGCAAGGGAACCTCAGGATCTGACAGGGGAAGTGTTGGGCAGCAACTGCCAAGTGCTCCTCAGAGCATCTAATCGGCGACAACGAGCACTTACGTAGGTTGGTGCGCAGCCCTGATGCTCCACCAAAACTGTAAAGCATGGCTCGGAGGAGCGACAGATCCAAGAGGGACGGCTTGACAAAGATGACCACATCGTCGGCGTACAGCGAGGTGCGGAAACGGGCACCTTGACACTGCAACGGCGATAACATGCCATGCCCTCGGCCCTAGTGAGAAGGGCATTCAGCACCTCCATCACAAGGAGGAACAACATGAACGACAGCGGGTTGCCTTGGCGGAGACCCTGATGATGAAGGAAAGGCCTCCCAGGCACTCCATTTAGAAGGACGGAGGAGCTCGCCGATGACAAAAGAATGCACACCCATTCGACAAACCTCGGACCGAAGCCGGCGTGGCGAAGCACATCCAAAAGGAAGGGCCACGAGACGGAATCAAACGCTTTCGATATGTCGATCTTAAGGAGCATTGAAGGGATTTTGTGAAAATGGAAATAGCGAAGAGCATTCGTTCGGAGCGCAGCACAAAACATGCGGCAAACTGCATAGAAGATTTATCGAACTGCATTAGAAATTTCACTGCACTTAATCCACCAAAAATCAACAGCTAAATCCTGAAGACCAAAACAATTACAGAAGAATACCTAAGAGAAAGAAAAAACCCACCATTTTCTGACCAACAATGAACTACTTCAGTACTCACGATGCAGTTCGTCACGGCGGGCCTCATGTTTGTGGCTGACAGTGAACTGCATGGCGTGCGCCACACCGATGGTTGGGGGAAGGAGTGGTCGACAGGGTGGTTGCGGTCGACCGAATCCATGGCATGGCCGCCGATCCTGGATGAGGGCGGAGGTGGAGAACGGAGGCGTGGAGGTCGGGAGTGGCACACTGCTCGCGGGATCCGAGTGCACTGCATACCAAAAATCGACGTTCATCGCCGTAGAATCCGAGCACCATCTATGACCCCTATTCTCCATGGAGGCGCGACGGGGGATCCGCTGGTGGCTGGTGACGGGCGGATCCTCTAGTGGCTGGCGAGCCTCGGGAGAGCCAGGGCAGCGGTGCCTGTCGGTGGAGACAGAGAGGCAGAGGGGCTCCCCTCCCTTGGACGGATCTAGTGGTTGACATCGAGGGTGAGGCAGCACGGACAGGAGGGGTCACCTCCCCGTCGAGATCCAACCCCACCATGTCGTCATGGACCTGGTCCTCATCGCTAGTCCTCATCGGGAAAGAGGATCTCGTGATTGGGACCGGGCGGCGCGGCCCCGTTCGATGCAGAGGACAGACGTGCTAGCCAGCATCGGAGGTAGGTAGGTGGGAGGGGTGGTTGTGGCGGAGCGACGCCGATTACCATGGGTCCGGATTGACGCGTCACCGAGTATCATGTGAGTGAAACACATTTAGGATCATCATTAACTATATGTCATACAAGCATATGCATAAGTTTGTTTTTATTTAAAATGTTAACTGTACGCACTTTGATTCAATACGTGCTTCACAAACTGGAAAGTTCCCACGCTAAAGAAAATTGTGTGCAATATGTATGTCGCCTCCCACGCACCCCTCAACTTTGAGCGGTAGGAGGTAATCACGAGTACGTCATGTCAATCTTTGATGTGAAATCTCATCATGATTTACCGCAACACAGAGTGGATTAACTTAACCCACCTTGGTCAAACCCCTACCAGTGCGGCTCAAAGTGATAGACCACATGGACCCACGAATGTGCGCGTCACTAATAACGCACGAAGTATTATTGTTCGAGGGACTACTACCACACATAGAGGCTCGTGCAAACAAGTGAAATGGAAAGAGACCCCCATCCCACCCCCACGTGGTGTTGGCTATACAAACGGGAAACACCACTTCGGGGCATGTCAAACAATTTTTATGCATAAAACACGTGACACATCCGTCCGTATCATAATTATAAAATGTCCATAGATCATTCGATAATATATGCAATAATTGCGTTTCTAGGAATTCATCAGGAGAAATTATATGTCTCCTTGGGTTCATGTGTTTAGTCACCATGCAATAAATGGTAAGGAACCTCGTACATCTTGGCATTGTGGAAAACATTGAAAAACTTGGTTTTTAGACAGCTCGGCCTCAACCATCGAAAAATAATTTTAAATCGAAGTGAATCAAAAAAAACTGAAAATCATGAAACTTGAGATTCCATATATATATATATATATATATATATATATAGGGAAAATACATCCTACGACCGGGTATAGTTACTCCCATGTCTCATATACTATCATGTGGTAGTATATATACTACCTTATTATTTTTAGTATGTTCATATACTATATTTAAGATATTCCAAAGTGAATTATATGAAAAAAATTGCAAGTTGACTCATATTTTTATTGTATTTATAAAATACGTACATATTTGTACGTAAAAACTATATGCTCAAAATATGAGACATACTATCAAAATTTTTGTATATATACTACCTAAATATTCTTATATACTACATACTACGTGTACATACATTTCAAAATGATAGATACTACCTATAGCATACGAAACAAAAGTGGGAGTAACTACACCCGGTCGTACCAAATATTTGTCATATATATATAGCTAATTTTTGGCCTAATTAGAAACAAATTTTTGATATACTTTTCTTACAAACGGGAGCTTATTAAAGTTTGGTGCTTGGTACACACACTTGTCAGTTTACCATCACGAACGGTTGCAGTATTCAATCGTGTGCGTTGGTCCCAACAAAATATTACGTACCACCACGAGCCACGTGTGCCGTCCGAGCGGACGTGAGTCAACGGGACGCACGATGCGAGCAGCCTGCTGCTTAGGCTGACCGTGAGTCGTGCGAGCAGGCGTGTAAGTTGACGGAACACATGTGTTCAGGCCGCTCTGGCTCACCGGGAGACGTGCAAGCTGGTGTGTGAATTCATGAGATGCGTGCAGGCAGTCCTCTGCCCAAGCTAACAGGGAGACATGTGAGCAGTCATCTGCTCAGGCTAGCCGGGAGACGTGTGAGTAGGGGTGAGGCATGCAAGAAGACCGTTGCGTAGGCTCACCGGGAGGCGAGCCATTTGACCGCCTCCCACCTAGCTCCCAACCACTATAAATTAATCACGTTTGTGCCGCTGGTTATACCAGGTGGCCGCACTCCCCTCTCTCCACACACCGCGCCTACATCATTGCCGTCGTTCCCAGTCGTAAACACTCTTGGAAGTGTATAAGATGGAGACCAAGCGTACCATTGGAGAGAGTGGTGACGCGGGGGTCGAAGCCGAGGCCGACGAAGCAACTAAGCATCTCTTGATGTTGGGTGACGAGGTTTCCCTCCCAGCCGATGAGGTCTCGTGCAAACAGAAGCATGGCAATGACGCCGTAAGCCCCGTAGTTCCTCCCCAGCAGGAGGCGGTGCTGCGTAGGGACTACTACGACCTCTCTGATGACCACTCCACCGACGACAACTCCAACAACGATGGAGAACAGGTTAGACCCCCACTTATTTTGGTAACTATATCATAGGGTATCACTGATTAGTTATGTTTTCCGCCTTTTTTTGGAATTCGTCCGGGGTTCATGTTATTTCAATCCATGTAACCATAGTAAGATTCGATAGATCCATGTTAGTGTGTACGTATTGATTGTTTGGTAGGTAATGATAAGTGACTTGGATAACTGACAACCATACATACGATTATGCTAATATTATGTCTAAGGTTTTACAGTGATTTAATGGTTGACCTGTACAAATGATCATTTTGATAATAATCCGTCTACATAGATGATTGTACATGTAGCTATTTGTAAATAAATATTGTATAAGAGCATGTAGATCACTACTTTAATGATAATGTGGAGTAGTACTTACTTCAAAGTTCCTTATTTGTCTGACAATAATTGATGCATGCATTTAAAGTCATTAGTTAATAATTTTGTTGCACTAAGTTGTTTATGATATCATTTTATGCATTTTATTTATCAATGTCATAATTTTTTATTATATGTATAGGTGCTATCTGACAACGTTGGCAACGATAAGTACGACCAGAGAAGGTACAAGAAACAAAATCTCGGGGAGCTCTATGCGGGAACGCATAATCGTCGTACGAGGACCCGGAATGGGGGCTTCGAATGCCCTACGCCCAAAGGCTTAACACCGCATTTGCAAGTGTTCTAGCGCAAGCTAGAGGACGAGTCGTTGGCTCCTTCAAGCCAAAGTATTCTCGGAGAGTGAGACGTCGTGTACGCGGAGTACCTGGAGAAAATTTACGTTGTTGGTGGGTACGATTAGGATTGAGTTATATATACATGTCCTGATGCCAGCACTACCCTAGCTATCTTAGTTTGTGCGTATTATATCTCTGCTTGAGTATGTTTATTATGTGTTGATCTAGATGTTCGTGAGACTCTATTTTATAAACTAATACATAGAGCAATGTAATTGCAGTCTTGAGCTGCAATCAGTTTGGTTGATGGAATATTTATGCTTATCTTAGAGTCCCCACACAATTTACTACTAGCAACTGCTTGCCCACAGCATGCACAGCTACACTTGAGTGTTGGCAATTTTTTTAAACTTAATATCAAGGTAAAAAACTACTTGACTTACCTGCAAACTTCTTGAATGCGGTAAAAAATTCAGGTGTCACACGAAAGCTGAAATTTGGAACCCAAAAACTTGGTTATTTTCCCGGATTGTAACCGGGTGCGAGGACTAACATTGTGTCATAGCACGCGTGTGTCATGATTGTCTAGAACACATTCCAGCGCATCGCACGTCTATGGCAGTAGGATATACATGGACCATGGTAGTCCAGTTGCACCGTACTGACACTTATCGCAAATGGTTGTGTCGCCTCTGAAGCACATTATTATTCTAGACGAGAAAACCCTCACCATCGTCCCTGCTTAACAAAACCCTCACCGTCCTTCCTAGTCACACCCGCACTGCATATTTCACACCGCTGCTTAGTAGTGAACGTGTACATTGCTTTAAGTCATTGCACACACATCGTTTTTGCTAACTATTTGCCATTTAACACCCCCAATAATGGGAGCTTCTTCGAACCAGCGCGTGGCCAACCAAGCTGGGTGGGAGACTGCGAGTGGTTGCGTGCAAGAACGGGCTCACCAACGATATGTTGGCGGCACTTCGAGCCGCCACGTGTCAAAGCACATTTGCTCCCTTGGTGTCTTAGGTAATTAATAACAACATATATCTCATTGAACTAATGTTTCCACTAAGCATGTTTCAGGAAAAGTTCAATGATGGGTTGGCAAAAGGATTGTGGAATACCCCAAGATGCAAGGAAATATATTGGCAAAGCTTCAAGCAAAGGACTCTACATTTTACCTTTTGTGAGAAATCAATTTGAGTCCATAGGAAAGCCAATACTATTAATAGGGGGTAAGGTTTTGTTGGTGAACAAAATGCTCATACGTGCACAAGTGATAGTCATCACATACACCCACAAGCTCTTCCACAAAAGTATGTTCAAAGACAAATATCTAAAATCGATGCAACCAACACTTTCCACTCGGTGCCATCTATTTCCGGACTGAGACAGACTCAGTCAAACCCTAGCCTTTCGATGCAACCGATTCCACTTCGGTGCCACTGAGTTTGAGTTGCCAACTTCCTGTTATGCAAGTTCACGAAATCGGTCCCATCGAGTTTTGTGAATCGGCATCGCCGAGTTTGGTAGTCTGACCGTTGGTCACCTTATCGGTGCAACATAGTTTTATGTATCGGTCTCACTGAGATTCAAAAGTTGCTACCTTTGAGGCAACTCGGTACAACCGAGATTTACACATCGGTTCCACCGAGTGTGACTTATTAGGTGTAATGGTTGGATTTTTGGAGATGCCTATATATACCCCTCCACCACCACTCACTCGCAAGAGAAGCACTCAGAATAGTTCCCCACTCATAACTACTGATTTTCTGAGGGAGAGCCACCTACTTAGGGCAAGAGAAGCACCTGACTTAAGGGCAAGGAGATCGCCTACTTCGTGAATATCTACCCCAAGTTAGGCTAGTTCTCCGTGGATGTAGGCCGTCATGGTATATCAAGGTTGCTTCTTCGTGGAACCCTCTGTGGATAGAACCCTCCGTGGACTCTCGTGACCGTTACCCTCTGTGGGTTGAAGACTCCATGAACATGGACGTACGATAGCACCACCTATCGGAACCACGGGAAAAATCATCGTGTCACCAATTACGTTTGATCTTCCTACCCTCTCTTTACTTACATGCTTGTCTTTACTTTCCGCTGCAATACTCGTAGACATGCATGTGTAGGGTGTAATTGACTTGCTACGAATGCTAAAATCTGCCAACGCTTAAAATTGGGAAAAAGCATATTTTTATTTGGTCAAGTAGTCTAATCACCCCCCTCTAGCACTACTTTCGATCCTACAAGTGGTATCATGGCTTTGGTCTCCATTGCACTGGTCTCATAACCTAGGACAGTATGGCGTCTAGTGAGGGAAATTATCACCATAAAGGTCCGTGCTTTGATGGCACTAATTTTGCTAGTTGGAAGCACAAAATGAAAATGCATCTTCTTAGCTAGCCCCATCGTTTGGGCTGTTGTTCATGTTGGATAACAAGGTGAATTATTTGCGGATGGAAGGGAACCGGATCGCGAAGCGACTACAGATGAATTGAAGATGTTGCAACTCAATGCTCAAGCATGTGACATTCTTTTCAACTGCCTATGCCCCGAAGAATTCAACAAAATCAGCCGTCTTGAGAATGCAAAAGAGATTTGGGATACTTTGGTTGATATGCATGAAGGTACCGAATCTGTGAGAGAATCCAAGTTGGATGTTCTTCAAAGTCAGCTTGACAAGTTCAAGATGAAGGATGCTGAAGGAGTCGCTGAGATGTACTCTAGGCTAGCTCTCATCACCAATGAGATTGTCGGCTTAGGAAGCAAAGAATTGTCCAAAAAATTCATCATCAAGAAGATACTTCAAGCTTTGGATGATCGATATGACACCGTATGCACTTGATCGAAATGATGCACAACTACAAAGATCTCAAGCCAACAGAAGTGATTGGAAGGATTGTTGCTCAGGAGATGACACTCAATGACAAGGAAGAGCTTCACCACAAGTCTAGCGGTGCTTACAAAGCCACAAATTATGCTCCCTCTACTTCAAGCGACAACCTTGTCAAAAATGAAGAGATAAGCCTCATGGTCAAGAAATTCAACAAGTTCTACAAGAATAGAAGCAAGGATCGAAGCTCCAACTCAAGATATGAAGAGAAGCATTCGTCAAGTCATGACCGAAACTGTTGCAATTGTGGGAAGCCCGGACACTACTCCAATGAGTGCACGGCCCCTTACAAAAGGAAAGAAGAGTCATCAAGAAGACGAAGCTCAAGAGACGAGTCACCTCGAAGAGAGAGAAGGAGTACGGATGATCGTTATCAATGAAGACCCTTAAGGAGAAGTAGGGACTCAGAGAAGAAGGACAAGTACACCAAGAGCTACTCAGGAAGAAGACATTAAGATCATGTTGGTGAATGGGTTTCTGGCTCTGAATCTGACAACCACTCCGAGAGAAGCTATAACTCCAACTCCGACTATAGTCAAGATCAAGGTGTTGCCGGACTTGCACTAGTGACAACCGACTCCTGTGACATATTTGATTCACCAAATGAAGGGAGTGGACGTTGCTTCATGTCTAAAGGCCCCAAGGTATCACACCCCGAGTATCTTGATTTCAATAGTGATGAAGATGACTTGTTAATTGAAGATGACTTTTTATTTGACAAATCTAGTAATGTTAGTCAAAATGAACTTGCTAGTACTCACTCTAGTCTAGATAAGTCGTGTGATATGATAAGTTGGAAATAGAACGACTAACTCAAGAACTAAACATTCTTAAGTTAGCTCACGAGTCTACTCTATGAGATCATAGAGAGCTTGAAAGGACACATGAGAAGCTCCACTTTGAGAAGCTCAATTTAGAGCAAGAGCATGAGTTCCTTAAAGCTATCAATGACGATCTAAGAAAGAAGACTTCCTCTTATCTATCCAAACGACTTATCTTGTCTACATTCATGCCACAAGTTAAGTCTAAGCAAGATAGTAACAAAGGAAAGAAAGGTTCTTCAACTAGTACCAATAAAAATGACAAATCCAATGATATATGCTTCTAGTAGTTCTCTTGATCCCACTAACTCTTCTCTTAGCTAAGTTACACTTGAGGAAGAAAATGAAATTTTTAAAGGGATTATAGAGAAATGTATCTACAAGAGTCTTGAAGGTTGCAAACAATTTGAGGAGATTGTATGCAAGCATGGAGGATACTAGAAGAATCGTGGTGTTGGCTACTTCAACGCTAATGAAGTCGAATGGGAGAAGGTCAATACCCCAATCCCAAGTTTGTTCCTCAAAAGGAGAAGTATAAAAATACTCTCCCCAAGGGAACAAAAGCTCAGGATGACCATCTACCACAAGACCCCAAGCTCAAGGAAAAGAACAAGCTTCAAGAGGACATTGACTCATATGAAGATGAATCCCAAGATTTGGTGAAGTGAGTTCCCAAGACTACTACAAGCTAAACTTCTACAAGTGCTACTTCAACACCAAGGATCCCCATCAACTTGATGTGGGTCCCCAAGAAGAAGAACTAGAGAAGTTGTTGATGGGTGACTCCGGCAATGAAATCCACTCACATTCATTATTGGGAAGAACTAGTTGCAATCAACATCAACATCATGCAATAGTTCAAGGAGTCACACATTCCCTCAAAGGTAAGCAAGGGACAAGGTAATCAACAAATCAATGGACATCATCATATATGCTTTGCAATCCATGTCCATAGATATCCTTGTATTTGTCTCTTGTGTGTTGGCACTAACCCATGTAGGTGAGAAGATTAATGAAAAAACAAGGATGCTCCCAACTCTTGGTGATCTTCATCAACCTTGAGCATCCATTGAGGGAGTCCTGGATTAAGGGGTCCTCGGGAAGCTGGCCTATTCTTATGGGCCGGACTATATGGGCTACTTACCGAACACGGGAATATTTGAAGGCCCAGTCTCCAAGATGGAAGCTTCGGGAAGCACGGCTTGCACTCCACGTTTGATTAGCAAATAGGCATGTTTATCTCTTCGGCATGTAACCGACCATGTGTAAACCCTAGGCATCATTTGCGTCTATATAAGCCGGAGGGTTTTAGGGTCTAGGGACATAACTACTCATCTAGGGTTAGCTATTCAATCCCGATGTAGATCAACTCTGTAACCCACCATATCATCAATACAACCAAGCAGGACGTAGGGTATTACCTCCATAGGAGGGCCCGAACCTGGGTAAATCTGTGTCCCCCTTGTCTCTTGTTACGGTCGACTCCAGTCTCACAGTTCGGGACCCCCTACCCAAGATCCACCGGTTTTGACACCGACATTAGTGCTTTCATTGAGAGTCCCTCTATAAGCAAGATGGAATTGATGTCTCACCTTGTCATCAACGAGGAGGCCCGCAACATGGACACTTTTTCCCCAGACAGATCTTCACCTTCGGCAGCATTGTGCTGCATGCTGATCCCACTGACCATCTAGGCTGTGTTGAGAGCTTCACCCGTGATCGAGAGGTCAGATCCAGAAACTTAGAGTTCTCCATAGACTCTTGGGGTGACTTGTCATTAATCGGGCTCGTAGCTTCACCTGTAGCGCCCGAGGACTCTAAGCCTTTAACCTTGAACCCCTTCTTCGGACATGCCAATGGGGTCACCCATGATGATGGGCCGATCTCCTATCCTGGACCGGCCATTGAGCCAGATGACCGGACACGTGTTCTTGCCGAACACACCCTATGTCCGGACGCCTTGGAGGTTAACTCCGCAAATTCCGAACAGCTGGATCCGATCGGCCCCTCAACGGCTGACGAGGCCCTAGATCGGATCTTGTCAATGAAGATCACCGACAATCCAGCCCCGATTTATGCTCAGTTCAGTTATGGTGCGGGTCAGGACGAATTTTTCGACCCACCCACCACCCACTTGATAGCCACTATAGAAGATTTAACCGACATGCTGGACTATGTCTCCGAGGAGGCAAAATACATGGATGAAGAGGACCATGCTCCCACCCCCATTAACACCGGGAGGTGGGCTGCCACTTCCACATACGATGTCTACATGGTAGATACTCCTACCACTAACAGCGACAATACGCCTAATAATGATGGCGACAAGTTGGGCGATGCACCATCAAGGCGCCGGAATCCGCATAAGTGGTCCAAAGGCCTAAAGGGAAGGAAATCTATTATCAGCAATGGGGACAGTAATACCCCCGCTAACCATGGAAAACCCGGTATCCCCGAACACTTGTTAGAGGGTCCGAAGGGCCTGAGGACCAGAACAACCCCGATAACGTCAACGACTCCGAAGATAGTAATTACCTTCCCCCCGTCAAGTAGGAAGATATGCCAGAGGCCGATGACTTGTACATCCCTGACAACCTCGAAGATCTGGAAGAAATCACGCAGTGGCTCATACCAACTGCTCGCAACTTGAAAGCTAAAGAACGGAAACTCAAAGCCAAATAGGATGACCTCAATGATCGATGGACGAAATACTCTCAGCTGAGGAAGTATACCGTAATTCAATGATGAACTCAATGATACTCCGTCCCCTAACCATACTCCATATGAAAAGCCGGACCGTCCTCCTCGCAGGCGGGATAGGACGACTGACTACACCGGTTATATACCAGCAATGCCCCGAAGACGGGGTAAGGAGCCATTATAGCCCAATGACATGTTTGACCTGTGAGATGACCTGGATCACAGAGCAAGCCGTACAAGATCCATCTACGGATCCAGAGAGTACTCACCTGATAGATGGGGCGGGTACAGACCATGGTTCGACCAAAACAACAGAGTCCGGGAACGCAACCATGCCCACACAGATGCCGAATACAGGCGTGACATAGCACGGGTCAGAGGTGTCGCTCTCCAACTGTGCTTCACAGATGAGGTAATGCGACATTAGTTCCCCGAGGGGTTTAAACCTGTGAATATAGAATAGTATGATGGGACTACTGACCCAACTGTATGGATTGAGGACTTTCTCCTCCATATCCATGTGGCACGAGGAGACGATCTCCATGCCATCAAATATCGACCTCTTAAGCTTAAGGGGGCAGCTCGGCACTGGTTAAACAACCTTCCCCAAAACTCCATTGGATGCTGGGAGGACCTGGAAGATGCGTTCCGCTCCAACTTCTAGGGAACCTATGTCCACCCGTCGGACTCTTCCGATCCTAGCAACGTCGTCCAGAAGCCCGGCGAGTCTGCTTGGCAATTCTGGAATCGGTTATTGACTAAGAAAAACCAAATTGTCGACTGTCCGGATGCTGAGGCCATAGCCTCCTTTCGGCACAATATTCGGGATGAATGCCTGGCTCGCCAGCTTGGCCAGGATAAACCTCGGACCATGTCCGCCCTTACTTCCCTCATGACCCACTTTTGTGCGGGCGAAGACAATTAGCTGGCAAGACGCAACCACAATTCCGAAGATCCCATAGCCTCTGAAACCCTTGATGGCAATGGAAAACCAAAGCACAATAAGAATAAGTGTGGGCACAGTAGTAGCGATGCCGATGACACGGCTGTAAACGCCGGATTCCGCAACTCTTGACCTGGGCAGCGGAAGAATCCTCCTAAAGGCAATCGTGATGGACCCACCCAGCTGGAGAAGTTCATGGAAAGGCTTTGCCAAATCCATGGGACTCTGGAGAAGCCCGCCAACCACACACACCGCAATTGCTAGGTGTTTAAACATGCCAGCAAGATACGACCTGAGGACCAAGGCAAAAGCTCTCGCAGCGAGGACGAGGATGAGCATCGGGGTCCAATTGGTGGCGGACAGAACAAATTTCCTCCCAAGTCAAAATGGTGAATATGATATACGCCACCCATATACCTAAGAAGGAGAGGAAGTGCGCCCTTCGAGAGTTCTACGCTGCGGAACCCGTAGCCCCGAAATACAACCCATGGTCAGCATACCCGATCACCTTTGATCGGCACGATTACCCGACCAATATCCTTCACGGGGGTTCGGCGGACCTCGTCCAAGACCCCATTATAGATGGTTATCACCTCACAAAAGTCCTAATGAATGGAGGAAGTAGCCTTAACCCGATTTACTCAGATACGATGAAAAAGATGGGCATAGATCCGTCAAGGATCAAACCTAGTAGCACTACCTTCAAAGGAGTGATCCCAAGCATTGAGGCCCGATGTACGGGTTCTGTAACCCTGGAAGTTGTGTTCGGCTCGCCCGATAACTTTTGCAGCAAAGACTTGATCTTCGACATTATGCCCTTCCGCAACGGCTATCACGCGCTGCTTGGGCGGACAGTGTTCGCTCGTTTCAACGTAGTCCCACACTACGCATACCTCAAGCTCAAGATATCGGGCCCCAAGGGGGTCATCACTGTTAACGGCAATACAGAGCGCTCCCTTAGAACTGCGGAACATGCACTGGCCCTAGCGGCTGAATTCAGCTATAAAGAAGATCAGCAAGTTCCGTCATCCGCCATAAAGGCACACAAAGCTGGGAAGCGAGTTCAGCTTCGGACCAAAAACTCTGATCCTTCCTACTCCCTTCAATAGGGACTCACCCCCACCGCACAACCCTACGACCAGCAAAGTACGTGCCAAGGAGTCACAACTTTGCACTTGAAATTCCATGGGTAGCAGTGGGGAAATAAATATGGGTGTTCGGCCGGCCCGAACCTCTACCATCAACACGTCTTCAGACAAAATGCAAGTGCTCCTAAAGAACCTGCCTATGGCATAAAGCTCACCTACAATTCGATGGCCTCTCAAGACCTTGTTTGCAAGATCCATTCGCTAAACAATAACACCCATCAAGGTGCATCTAAGAGCAGGAGTCAACTAGCAACGAGCATATCAAGGACGTCAGTTTATCAATCGAAGACCCCTGGTACAACAACTCCTGTATATGTTTATTTCTTTCACATACCTGTAAACAGTTGCTTCGGCAATCCGAGCTATAAGAGTTGTTGAGAAAAATGTAAATTGGGTGGCACAAGTTTGCCTCATTAGTCCTTTTTAGGCACATATTTTTCCTCTCTCCCTCTTCTCGTGGACCTGTTCGGTATGAGGATAGGCAACCGGCTAATAAACTGGGAGCTCGAGTTCAAAAACAAATCGCCTTATGTACATTCTACCATGCGTTCGGCATCTTGGTGTTTTCTTTATATGCATCAGTTCCGAACTATGTCTTGGGTCAATAGTTGGGTTGCCCAGCTCATGTGCTTGCCCTTTTACATTCTGGTCGTTCGGCTAAAAAGGCAAAGGGAGCACCCGTGCGATTGTGCTTCCGGATAGTCTGGTCAAGCACCTCACGGGAGAAAGCCAAAAACAGACTGTCATAGTATGCGAGATCCGATCTGTGAACCCGAGCTGGAAGTATTATACTTCAATCCTCATAAGTGGTTATTCCGTGTTATACGAGGAAATTGCACTTTGTGCAACCATTGTGATACCGGCTTTGGCCACGATTCGTCCGAACATCACAACACTTCGATGGCTAATCGTACGCTTCTTGTAGTCCTTTTCGCGCCCCTACGTCTAAGTGAAAGAAATAAAGCATTATAGTATGATTACTTAGTCTGCCAAACTGTACCGCCTTCGGGTTCCGATTATTTGGCTAAGGGAGATAGTGCATTGGCATAGACACCCCATGTAGTATCTACATGGGGGCTGAAGCGGATGACTCGCATCCTTCAGTATGAAACAACCACATAGGAGTTATAAAGGAATGCAAAACCATATAAGAACAAATACTAATATCATCAAAAGTTTGGACAAGTCTTTAGACGCATTATAGTTCATTCAAATAAATGATCGCCTGGACACTGGGACGCTATCACCCAAGCACTCTCCATCACTCCATCAAAGTATATCTCTAGGCATCTATGCTCTTTCCCGGGAGGCGGCGGGGAGGTGGCTACCTTCATCGTATCTAGCCCCAGCTAGTGCACCTTCGCTCTTGCAAGGTCCATCCGGACTCCCTCGATGGAGGAGGAGCGCTTGACAGTGTTGAGGTGGGGCAAAGCAGCAATCAACCTCTGCACCAGGCCAAAATAGTTGTCTGGCAGCGGCTTTCTGGGCCATAAGCGGATACAGAGGTCCTTCATAGCCGGCTCCGCCATCTGGTGCAGCTCCATCAGCTGTTTTAGCTGCTCCACTAGAAGAGGAGGATGCTCGGGGGGCTCCGAACTGTGACCAGAACAACCGAGCTTCATCTCCTTCTCCCCACGAGGTGAACAGCTGATTGGCGTCCGCCATGCTCTTCTAGAGATCGGAGGATGTGCCAGAGGATCGCCACACCTAGGTAAGCAATGCGGTTTTGCTATCCCCGAATATGCACTTTAGTGAGTATGGCTTACCATCTATTATGTCCTTGGCTTGCCGCACTTGCTCCTCATAGAACTGTTTGTCCACCCGTTCCTTATGGAGTTTGGTTGTTAAAGCATACATTTCGGCCGAGCTTGCCTTATTCTTCTGCTCCAAGGCCTCACATTTATCATTGGCATCCTTGAGCTCCTGCTAGACCTCCACCATGCGAGCCTAGTGCTTGCCACTAGTGGCTCGCATGGCAGAGAGGGCGACTATTGTTTCTTTAGTAGCTGCCCTCTCGGTGTCCACTTCGTCCTTCGCGAGTTGGAGCTCGGCCTTGAGCCACTCCATCTCTTTCGCCGAGGCTGCGCGTACATTATACAATGTGAAAAGGCTGTATTGATAGTATTCGGATAATGGAATTCAGTGAAAGGTATTCAAATTCTGTTTTGACGACCTTGGGCCTCGTCGAATCTTCGGTTAAGGGACTCAACTTCGTCTTCAAAGTGCTTAAGATTCCGATTTAGCTCGTCAAGCTCGGCGCTATTTATTGTCGCCACCGATGATGAAGCCTGCATTACACATGCAGTTGATGTATTACATGGGTTCTCAATTCCTGAATTATAGTCAATCCGATCATATGTTGAGTTATCCTAACATGCCGGATACTTAAAGTGTATCTAGTCTGATATCGGATACATGAATGATCCCTAGGTGAGTTTTTTGCCTCACTTAGGGCTCGGGGGATGCCATGTATATAATAGAAATAATATAAAAACTTCTCTAATAAGAGTATCAAGTGACTTACTTGAAAACCCGTAAGGAGACCTTTGAAGGCCTCCTTCAGTCCGTTGTCAACGGACTGGATGCTCTGCAATACCGCACCCATAAGGGTGCGGTGATCCTCGGGGATGGAGGTGCTCGATAGAGCCTCCTCCATGACCGACTAGCTATTTGTCGGTGGTGCCGATGATGATCGGATACCCCGATCACCTATCGGGGATTGAACTGGTGCCTCCGGAGGCACAATGCGCTCCGGAGATGTTCTCAGAGGGGACTGAGCACCCGCTCGACCGGCCTCCTTGGTGTTCGGGAGGGGTGTCTCCCCCCGGTCTTCAGTGGCCGAGGCATTAGCCTTAGCCATGGTATTGTCTCCCTTGACACCGGTGCCCGCCTCCATAGGAGTGTGCTGGGATGACACCTCCACGATGTCCCTCGTGGTGCCTGGAGTGGTGGGATGCAGGGCATCCCTGCTCTCCGCCAGTTCGGCAGGCGGTGTTTCCTCGTCCGATATCACATCGGTGGGGATGACGCGTGGGGGGCTACAAAGCCAATGACCTACACATCAGTAAACTCCAAATCTATTCATGATGATTAGGAGGATTTTTGGATCCTAACCTTTTTTGAGGGGGCTTAACCTGTAGGCTCCTTCGGGTAACCTCCTCGGGGTCCTCGAACATGGTGTCTGAGTCCGAACTATCATCGGTCAGAATCACCTGCGCCCGATGCGCCCTCTTTTGGACAGGAGGAGGGACCTGCTCCAGAGAGTCCGAAGACGCATCTCTCTTCCTAGCACAGGGGGAATTACCTTCCCCCTTGCCATCAACCTCGGCCTCCTCCTGCTCTTCTTCTTCTTGATCTTCCTCCTCCTCAGCCTCCTCTTGGTTTGAGGAGGTGGGGATATCCTCGGATGCGGCATCAGGCTGGTTCCTAACGCAGATACCAGCCTGGCCTGGTTTCTTCTTCTTCTCTTTTTTAGCGGGAGCCTCATAAGGCTTTACCACGAGCATTTTTGCTAGCATCCCGGGCATCTTGTCTTCGGGCTGAGGCACCAGACTATTAAATTTGATGGCTTTCTTCAGCAATCTCTGCAAAGGCAGATCGGAAAAGGGGTTATGAAGTCTCCTTATGTAATGGAGCCGGCCAAGCTAGGATGTATCGTACCTCGGATTCGGGCTTGGCTGTGAGCACATCCTTGTCCTCCTTCTTGGATGGCCAGCTTTCTGTGATTTGAAGAGTGCCTTCCACAACTTCTCCCACATAGTGTGGAAGAGATTCCAGACTGTGGGCTCGGCATCAAGCTGACAAGCCCACAAGGGAGTATCCCGGCGCTGGCAAGGAAGGATGTGTCTTCGGAGCATCACCTATACCACATCGGTCAACTTGGTGCCCTCCTCGACCATGGAGCGGATGCGCTTCTATAGGTCGCTCACCTCCTTTCCCGGTCCCCAAATGAGGCCCTTTTCAAGCCATGAAGCCAGTCTGGTGGGCGGACCAGATCTGAATGCGGCGGAGGGATGCTAACTTTCTTCTTGTGGGTTGGTAATGTAGAACCACTCCTTCTACCACCCCTTGATGGTTTCAATAAGGTTGCCCAACGGCCACCTGAAGTGTGTGAGCTTGCCGATGACAGCCTCGCTGCAATCTGCGTGCTTGCCACCGACACACTTGGCCTTGATTTTGAACAACTGAAGCCAAAGCCCGAAGTGTGGCTCGATACATAGGAAGGCCTCGCAAACGAGGATGAACGCCGAGATGTGCATGATGGAGTTCGGCGGGAGGTCGTGGAAGTCGAGGCTGTAGAAGAACATCACCCCCCCACACATACAAAGCGGTGGAGGGGAAAGCTCAACCCCCTGATGAAGTGGGGGATGAACACAACCCTTTTGCCTGGCTTAGGGGTGGGGGTCACTTGGCCCTCCTCCGTCGCGCGGTGAGGGATGTCGGCAGGGAGGTATCCTGTTTTCTTGAGGTCCTGGATGTACTCATCGGTCATGTAGAGGCCTCCCACTTGCCGTTGGAGCTGGATCCCACTATTGGTGAGCTCGGAAGGGGGAGGCATAAGATTTGGATCTAGGCATCGGAGGCTCAGAGGAATGGGAGGCAGCGGAAGCAGAGGCAGAGCATGAATAGCCGCGGGGGTTTTCTTTCCCTTTTATGAGGCTTATCGTTTGAGCCCCCTCCACCGTGCCACAAATACCTCCACTTCCCAAGACGTGTGCACAGTTGCACATGCATGATTAAACATATCCCATGTGAAACGGAGCACGATCTGCGCATTGATAGATCGTGCTCATGGAACGGCCTCGAACCGCGCATCGAGTTCCTGTAACTGGCCTAGCGGTCGTGGTGGGTCGTGATCTTTCGTTAGAGAGGTCATCAGGGAATGTTATCTTTTCCTCCCTGGCGTTTGGCCTTCAAAGCCAACTTATTTCACGGTATTCGGACGTGCCGCTATTCGGAAGCTATTTGTCATCGGAGGCCGAACTCTGTTCGGCGAAAGGAACTTACCTTGCAAGGCGAAGACTTTGTTCATGAAGCAATTAAAGATGAAGACCCCTCGCGTTGGAGGCAAGTTTGGGGGCTACTAAGCGAGTCCTGGATTAAGGGGTCATCGGGAAGCCGGCCTATTCTTATGGGCCGGACTATATGGGCTACTTACCGAACACGTGAATATTTGAAGGCCCAGTCTCCAAGATGGAAGCTTCGGGAAGCACAGCTTGCACTCCATGTTTGATGTAGCAAATAGGCATGTTTATCTATTCGGCATGTAACTGACCATGTGTAAACCCTAGGCATCCTTGGCGTCTATATAAGTCGGAGGGTTTTAGGGTCTAGGGACAAAACAACTCATCTAGAGTTAGCTATTCAATCTCAAGGTAGATCAACTCTGTAACCCCGCATATCATCAATACAACCAAGCAGGACGTAGGGTATTACCTTCATAGGAGGGCCCGAACCTAGGAAAATCTATGTCCCCCTTCTCTCCTGTTACCGTCGACTCCAATCTCACAGTTCGGGACCCCCTACCCGAGATTTGCCGGTTTTGACACCGACATCCACCACTACTTCACCTACATGAAGTCTTCATCGACAAAACCCAAGGTTAGTTTATACCTCCTATGGGGGGATGCCACATCAAGGGGGAGCTTAACTTAAAGCATCTCATACTATGTGTGTCATGCCCAAGATGCGATCCCATCCTTATTTCGGCACGAGGGCCTCGATAGGGATAAAAGCGCATCTCGTCATGTTGCAAGAATGGATATCATTACAAGTACATGTACGGAAGAGACGAGTTTATAGAATTGGCTTACACTCACCACAAGCTACATCAATATCACATCAATACAACACCATATTCAAACATCATACAGAAGAGCAGGGTCCAACTATGGACGAAAATAAACGACAAAAATGACATCATCCTTGCTATCCCATGCTACCGCCTGGAACCCATCCTAGATTGATGAAGAAGAACTCCAAATCAAAACAAGCATCGCGCTCACGTCAAATCATCACATTACCTGTACCTGCAACTGTTTTTGTAGTAATCTATGAGCCACAGGGACTCAACAATCTCATTCCAAGGGTATCAAGACTATTAAAGCTTAATGGGTGAGGTATGGTTAAGTGGTGAGGCTGCAGCAAGTGACTAAGCATTTGTTTGAGTGGCTAACTTACGAATACAGAAGTAAAGTATGATGGTCTACGAATAACGGACGTGTACTAGTAATGATCACTAACTGATCCTGAACACCTACTTACGTCAAACATAACCCCACCGTGTTCTCTCTCAGATAAAGACTCACGAGAAGAGACAGTCACGGTTACGCACACAGTTGGTGTATTTTATTTGATTTCATGTCAAGTTTACTATGACCAGGTGTTAAACAAAGTATCCAAGTTTGCCACATAACCGCGGGCATGGCTTTCCAAAAGATTTCACCCTATAGGGGTGCTCCAACTCATCCATCACAAATTAACCACACACAGTGGGAATAACCTCGACCACGGATCTCATGATCTTGCTAGGAAATTCCACAGGAAATCCTCCACCTCGAGATAGACCAAAGAAAAATTGGAATTCCTCACTCAAGACGTTCAAGAAAGGTAAAACAAATCCAGCAAGGTCTCCCAGTGAGCCAGATCCGCATCTAGAGCCGTGCGTTGTCTATCCACATGCATCATCCGTCTATGCAAAGTGGACGGTAGCCTGAAAATGCCTCGAGTTGCCCCGAGGTGGCACCGCCGACTGCTAGGTAGGAGGACCAACACTCATGAGGAGCACTGGCCCGGGTTGTTGATTAAAGATCCCCGAGTGCCGGCGGGTCCCTATGCAATTTTAGTTATTAGGAAAATGGTAAAACCAATGTTGGGCCTTGCCAGACGAGTTTTATCCCAAAACAAAAATCAAGGGGGTCCCCATAACAACCCCGAGCATGTTAGGAGTGCTCAATTATGGAACATAAGACCGGTTCACAAGTAACTAGGGGCGGCAAGAGTGGAACCAAACACCGAGCAAAAGGCCAAGCCTTCCACCTTTTAGCAAGTATATATGTGCATTAAATTAAAAAGCAATAATATGTGATAACAAAAGAATGTCCATGTTGACACATGGAAGCAATTGCACCTGCAGCTAGAAATGCTATAAGAAGGGCTGAGCAACCGGTAACATAGCCAAACAAAGGTTTGCTAGGAAGGTGGAGGGTTAGAGGCTTTCATGGCAATGTTGGGAGGCTTGTCAAACAAGTGGTAGGTAGCATGACATAACGATAAAAGTGGGACAACTAGCATAACAGTGATAGTAGTGGTATCCAGGGAAATGTGTCATCTTGCCTGAGATCCCGCTTGGAAGAAGACGAGCCAACGTAGTCGAACGAATCCTCAAACTCCGAACCAATGTTTTAAATAGCGGGCTATGGTAAATAGCGGCGGACCTCCAAATAAGCTATAGCGGGCTATAGCGTATTATTTGTACATGGAACCATTTAGCGGCACCGTGCTCAAAAGGCTATAGCAAGGCTATAACGAGGCTATAGCGGGCTATTTAAAACTATGCTCCGAACGCTTTCGGAACTCTATCGAGAAGAAGCAATCCGGAACAAACAATCAACACTCAATACACCACAATATATGCATGACATGATGCGCAAACAAATATGATGCATGTCCAGTTTAATATGCAACGCATGGCATGGCATGGCAATCACAACAAACAACTACTACATATTAAGTGAAGTTCAATATGCAATGAGTTGCATATTGACGAAACTCCATGTTCGAATTATTTAGTTTGCTCCCGTTTAGGTACTCATCAGTATTAAATGTTGTTAAACATGGAAAGAGGTGAAGCATAAGTAAACTATCTATCTAGGCATCTTAAATGAGGTCGGAAACAACTTATAGCATTTCCGAAATGACCACATATGTTAATTTAGGAATTGGTCGAGATCTGAACTATCTTATTTTTTATTTGTTAAATGAAAGAATAAAGCATGCCACGTGATTCTACACATCATTCTAGTCGATTTACATATATAGAACGACTCAAACGGAGCTACGGTCTAAAAGATATGACACGTAGAAGATAAACATGACATGAATGCAAAATGCATGAAAATAACAACCACAAGCACTTCAAAACATGGATGCAACATGATAATATGAAACTACATGACATTCTAAGAAGGTTTCATACATGGCATGTCCGAAATGGAGCTACGGTTTAACCACAACAACCAACACAAGTTTTATTTCAAATCTGCCAAAAACAGCAAGATGGTATATTGCACGCATGAAAACAAAAAGCTACAAGATTATATGCACAAACTAAGCATGGGGCAGTAGCATATAAGACACACTTCATTTCATCTTCACATATCATACTCAAAACATGCATGGATCACATGGTAGAAAGCTCACAACATGGCATATTGAACTAAGCAGTTTTCAGACTTAGTGAAAATAGCAGTTTTTTTACTGTGCAGTTTTTATCACGAAGGCATATTGACAGCAGTGAAACTATATGCTACAGGGCATATTATGGCATGAAAATTAACAGCATACTAAAGGACATTATCAACTACAAATAACTCCATTACACCTGCCCCAAAGGGGTTCTAGATCACTAGCAAAGCACATGGCAAGACAACAACAAAATGTTACAGATTCTAGTATTTTAGCATCTCAAAACAGCAGTATTTTATAGCATGTTGGCAACAAGAAAAATAACACCCAACCATGCATTATCATGGCAAACAAAATGTCCAACGGCTAGTTCACATGTCAAAGGGCACATCTCATGTACAAATCTAATTAATATGATGCATGTATTTAATCACACGAAAATAACAAATGGGCATCACAGCAAAATAACATGCACACAAACTTACTCAAATGACAAATCTAAATGCACAGATAAATCCTATGGATTTTTCTACCCCGAAAACATATATAATATGCATGTGTTGCTATACAAAATGTGCTACAAATAAATATGCACAATTTTAGTTAATTTTATGTAAACAGAGCGACGTGTAGCTATCTCGTGTACATGGGCAATAAATAGGCCGAGGGGTAGGCCTCACCTAGCTGGGCTCAGCCAGGACGGTGAGGGCGCTGGGCCGGGGCGTGGGATGCGGCCCACGAGGGCTCTGGCGAGCGAGGTGGGGCTTCGCCCTCCTCGTGCTCCTACATGAACAGGAGAGAGGCCACCATGGCGCTGGTCAACATGAGCCACGACCGAGGCCAGGAGCCAACGGGGAGGCACTGCGAGGTCCGGCGAGACCCGAAACCGGCAGATTTGGTCCGTGGCCTCCGGATCCGGTGGCTGTAGCAATGTCCGGCGGCGAGGTCAGGCGTCCATGGCGCGGGGTTGACCTGCAGCTGAGAGGGGGCCGACGGAAGGTTAGGGGAGAGGAGGAAGAAGGAGAGGCAAGGGAGGGGGTGACCTGCAACGGGGCACATTGATCCAGCGGGGACGCGGCTCGCTGGCGAGGAAGGTCGAGGCGACGGCTGACGGCGGGCGGCGACATGACGACGGTTGGTGGTGGATGGCTCGGGCGGCCGACCCTACGGGCGGGCGGACGTATGAATCTGTGGGCACTAGACGCGTCTGGCAGCGGCGGTAACTCGGTCCCTGCGGTCGGGCGGACACGTCCGGCCAGGGGCAGACAATGTCTGTGCGGGGCTAGAAGACGAAATCTGAGCCCGAGATTTTAGATCTGAGGGCCAGATTTGGCTTGGGGGCTAGGGTTTCGGGATTGGAGGGATGTGGGGCTAGAAGGTGGAGGTTTTGAGGGGGGTGGCTGCACTTTGGCAAGGGGGAAACCCTATTGGAGTGAGAGGCTCTCTCCACAAGGTGGTTTATATATAGGGAAAGGACTAGGATTGGTTGGACCTCGTCCGTCCGATCGCGATTCGATGACCACGAACGGAGGGGCAAGCTAGGTTGGGCTACTGGGCTGTGTAGTTGGGCTAGGTGGGGATGAGATAAAGAATTGTGGCCCACGACATGGGTTTGAAACACCGAGAAAATGTTTGATAATTTGACCGGCTAGTGCCGCTATATATATTTAACCGCTGGGGTACCAAACAACCTCTAACCGCGACGAAATTTCGCAGGCGGTCTACCTACAATAAAACAAGACCGCACACCAACTTTCAACACAATCCAAGAAAGTTTTATACGCAATTTAAAAACAATATTTTATCAATGTTGCGGGCGCGTGCATGTGTGGTTGGTCTCGAAATGGGCAACTGCAAGAACAAAGAGAACCGACAACTACGAACGGATGCAAGTTTTTGAAAACGAGTGACAATGCTATGCAGATGATGCGAATGATGCAATAAAGAATGCGACGACCAAACGAATCACACGACAACAATGGAATAATAGGGGAATCTTCTGGATCGTCGGTCCCGGGCTGTTACAATGTGACAACATTAAATGCTTTATGTAAAAGTGGTAATATCACTTGTGCTTAAACGGTGAGTATGACCTATGATCAAGTATTCTTACTTGGCTCCTAAGTCAATATACTCATATATAGATGACTCCGTCATCGCCAAAGTGCTTGTTAGATGCTAATTTGTTTGTGCATGTTTGCCATGTTTTCATTAGGCATCTTAATGTGTGAGCATGTTGGTCTACATTTATTTACTCATCCGAGGATATCCAATTGTTGCTATTTGGCTTTTGATTTTTCATTTGCCAATTGGATATACAAGAATTCCTAGGACCACTCCTTTAGCTATCTATGCTTTATCACCTCATATTCTATTCATGCTGCATCACAAAATTTGAACAAGTACTTTTCGATATCTCTGTGTGAGGAGCACTCGGAGTTCTGTATCGACAAAGGACTAACCATTAAAACCTCCCAAATGCATCTCGGTGGAACCAACTCCACAATCTCGATCTCACCGAATGCCTAGGGTTGATCTGGTTTTTCAATCTCGGTACTGCCGATTCCATATTCTTAGTTACACCGAGTTTCCCTGTCAGCTGACAGTTGAGAAACTCGGTGAAACCGAAAATTTAGTATCAGTGTCATCGACAACCACTAGTATATCAGCTGTGGACCCTGACATTTTGAAATTCAATCTAATCGTCGTGCCTCAGAACCCTAAGCTGTCGCAAAGGACCCCCCTGGTCATCGCCCTTGTCTCCCCACGCACCTCCACTGCTGGTATCTTTGCCGTCGACGAAATTTTCACCGCCATCCACGAGGTAGAGGATCCATCACCGAGCTAGGGTATGGATTCGCCCTTTCTTGTGCTCCCCGTCCAATTCTTGCGCAATGAAGAATGTTTTCTCTTAAGCCACAATTTGCACATTATCCTATCCACACAAAAATTTCATAGAGTAGCGAACGATCAAATTTCTCGGGTTTTGCCTTTCGCCCGATGAAACTCGATCGAACCGAAGTGGACAAATCGGTGTCACTGATTTGAAATTTGTGCTATTGAGAACTTTCTTGGTGAAACCAAGTACTTCTTTTCGGTCTCACCGAAAGGAGTGCCAAGTTTCGGCTAATGAGAAAGTCAGTCTCGGTAGTACCGATTTTGTTGCTTCGGTTGTACCAATTTCCATGTGACAGAATGTATAACTTTGGAAGTTCTTAGTTCAAACTTCCAAAAATTAGCTGAACATTTTTTGATGACTTATCCTATTCCACTCTTCTCAACTCTATTCACAGGGTCAGACATGTCAGATGCTGAAGATAGCTAGAATCTGCAAGAGCAGAATGTTGATATGAGTTTAGGCACTAGTCTTGAGTCTAGTTCTTCCTCAGATCCAGGCACTCCCAGTTCTCATGGGTTGCCTAAGGCTGCAACAAGGACAGGAAGAGACTCAATTCTGATGAAGAAGATTCTGATTTTGTGCTAGAGGAGGTTTTTGCTAAGAAGCAAGAGAAGGTTGCAAAGAAGTCTGCTACTGAGGCTACCTCATCTAGGAGGGTAGTCAGCAAAATTTATGCACCTCCACAGACTTTCAGAGCACATGAGAGTACTAGAGCAACTATGTCTGTTGAGATCCCCAAGAAATATTTTCCTAAGAAGGTGGGAGAGAAGAAGACATCCAGGAAGAGGATCATCCATGTTATTGGCAGGCCTACCTCTATGTATGAGGATCCAGAGGAGGCTGCTGGTGCAGCTACCGAGGAGGAGGAGGAGAAATCTGTTGTCAAGGCCCCTCCCAAGAAGAAGCAAAAGAAGCTTATGGTAGATGCCATGCCTAAGCCTGACCCATCCAAGAGCACCAATGCCGCATCCAAGAAAGTTGCTGCAAGGAAGTCCAAGAGGACTACCAGAGATATACTTGCTGCTCAGAATAACAAGACATCCACATTCAGAGAAGCAGATGATGAAGATGATGCTATGTCAGTTTTTATGAAGCTTAGACCTTACCTTCCTGAACACAATGCAAGCAACCTAGTTGTTGAGGATATGAAGAAGAGGAAGGATTCATGTTTGAGGGCATGGTGATCTATTGATCCATATGCCCAGATGAGAAAGACTGCCGTGGACTACAGGTTCTACACCAAAGAGCAGCAAGACTTCTATGAGACCATCTTACTTGATAAGAGTCTTGCAGTCAGTGACATGTGAAAGCACAACATGCTCCCTTGGTGGTTTTGATAATTCAAGACAACATACATTGTCTCTTGGACTAATACTTTAATCTAGTGTATTTCAGATAATAGTCCATGGAGAGTTGGGTTGGCAAAAGGATCATGGAGATACCCCAAGATGCAAGCGAATAGGTTGTCCAAGCTTCAAGCAAGAGGAATATACATTTTATATTTGTGAGAAATCACTTTGAGTCCACAGGAAAGCCAATACTGTTAAAAGGGGGTAAGGTTTTGTTGGTGAACAAAATGCTAATACGTGCACAAGTGATAGTCACCAAAGACATCCACAAACCCTCCCACCAAAATCTGTTCTTAGCTAAATACTCAAAATCGGTGCAACCAACATTACCATCTCGGTGCCACCAATTCCAAACCCTAGACAGACTCAGCCAAACCCTAGATTTTTGGTGCAACCGATACTGCATTCGGTGCCACCGAGTTGGGCTGCCAACTTTCTGTTACGCAAGTTCACAGTTTCGGTCCCTCCGAGATTGTTTGATCGGCATCACCGACATTGGACATTCTGACCGTTGGTCACCTTATCAGTGCAACAAAGATTCCTATACCGGTCTCACCGATATTCAAAAGTTGCTAACTTTAAGTCACTTCAGTACAACCGAGATTCACACATCGGTTCCATCGAGTCTGACTTATTGTGTGTAACGGTTGGATTTTTGGCGATGCCTATATATACCCCTCCACCACCACCTACTCGAGAGAGAAGCACTCAAGACTATTCCATACCTATCCTATCAGTTTTCTGAGAGAGAACCACCTATCCTTGTGTTGAGGTCAAGATCTTCCATTCCAACCATATGGATCTTCATTTCTAGCCTCCCAAAGTTGCTTTCCACCAATCCCATCTCTTCTACCAAGCCAAATCTGTGAGAGAGTGATTGTGTGTTGAGGAGTCTATCATCATGAAGCACAATAGCAAGGAGTTCATCGCATTACCGAGCCTATTACCTTTTGGAAGGTAGTGCCTCCTAGATTGGTTAGCTGTCGCTTGGGAGCCTCCTACTTCATGTTATGGAGTGAATGAAGAAGTTTGTATGGGCAAGGAGATCGCCTACTTCATGAAGATCTACCCATAGTGAGGCTAGTCCTTCGTGGATGGAAGCCGTTATGGAATAGTCAAGGTTGCTACTTCGTGGACCCTTATGGGTGGAGCCCTTCGTGGACTCTCGCGACTGTTACCCTCCGTGGGTTGAAGACTCCATAAACGTGGACGTATGATAGCACCACCTATCAGAACCACGGGAAAAATATCCTTGCGTCTCCAATTACGTTTGATCTCCATATCTCAACTCTTTACTTCATGTGCAATGTCTTTACTTTCCGTTGTCATATTTGTTGACATGCATGTGTAGAGTATATAGACTTGCTAGTCCTTCTAAAACTATTAAAAATCTGCAAACCAATTAACTTGGGAAAAGGTTAGGTTTTAATTTCCTGCTAGTAGTCTATTCACCCCCCTTTAGACACTCTTCTAGTGATCCCTCAATTGGTATCAAAGCCTTGGTTCCATTGCTTCGGTTTAATCACCGAGGAGGAAGATGGATGTGTCTAGTATAGTGAGTTTGAGTTGTAGAGTGCCTATTCTTGGTTGAGAGTATTATAGTCAATGGAAAACTTTGATGCTTGAGCTGTTTTACTGAATTTCAATTGAGAAAATATGTTATGCGCCCCTATGAGCCTCCTATTGATCCCTTGCATCGCACACACGAAGAGGAAACTGATATGCTATGCAATCTTAGAACTATCAATCTTAGTGTTAGAAGCTTACCAAGATCCGTGCTTTCTCAATTGCAGAACTTCATGTGCTTATACTTTGTGGACTGATTTGGAGAAATGATATCCAATTCTTTCATTAAGTAATCTTGATGAAATTCTTCATAAAACTGTTGCTTTTCACATTTTGTTGCCTAGTGATCCTAAGTTTGTTGATTGTCTATTTGAGCTTGGAGACCTCATGCGTGCTAAAGGAGATGTCACAACTATCAACAATATCATTATAGAGGCCCTTCGCATTCATAAACTAGAACATTGTCATGATCACCATCCTAATGAATCTCTTGTTCTTTATGACGAGGATTTCCCACTTCATGATGACAATGTGGAACATGGCTACTGTGATGAAGATGAGTTGTTCGGCATCGAGTATGAGAAGATCATGAAGAATCTAAGTCTCATGGCAAACTTCAAGGATTACATGTCCGGAGGAAAAGAGTGGATTCTCGACAGCGGATGTACCAACCATATGACCGGAGATAGAGAAATGTTTGAAGAAATCACACCGAACCATGGACTGCGACGGTACGTAATGTTTGGAGACAACTACAAGGGTGAGGTACTTGGTCTTGGTAAGGTGGCCATATCCCATGATAGCTCTATTCAAAATGTTATGCTTGTTGAATCTCTTGGCTACAATCTTCTTTCCATATCTAGACTTGTCGACTTTGGTTTCAATGTGTTATTCACGAAAGTAGACTGCCAAGTGTTTTGTCAAGATAGTCATAAAATGGTCTTTACCGGTTTCCATAGAGGTGATATATACATTGTTGATTTCACTAAGATATCCAAACCTTGCACTTGTTTAATTGCTAAATCTTCTAAAGGTTGGCTTTGGCATAGAAGATTAGGACATGTTGGCATGCGTAATTTAGACAAGCTTATTAAAGGTGATCATATACTTAGTGTTAAAGATGTTATCTTTGACAAACATAGACTTTGTAGTGCTTGTCAAGATGGAAAGCAAGTAGGAGGAAGTCATCCTGTTAAGAATATCATGACTACTAGGAGACCACTCGAGTTACTTCACATGGATCTTTTCGGTCCCAATGCTTACGAGAGTCTCGATGGAAATTCCTATGGTCTAGTTATAGTTGAGGATTTTTCTAGATTTACGTGGGTATTCTTCCTTGATGATAAGTATCAGGTTCAAAAGATCTTCAAGAACTTTGTTCGCAAAGCACAAAATCAGTTTGAAGTGAAGATCAAGAAGGTTCGAACTGATAACGGATATGAGTTCAAGAACACCCACGTGGATACCTTTCTTGACGAAGAAGGTGTCTCACATGGGTTCTCGGCTATGTACACACCTCAACAAAATATATTTGTTGAGAGGAAGAACCGGATGCTTATTGAGATGGCAAGAATGATGCTTGACAAATACAAGACACCAAGACACTTTTGGGCACAAGCCGTGGAAACAACATGTCATGCCACAAACTGACTTTACTTGCACAAGCTTCTCGATAAAACGGCATACGAGCTACTCACCGGTAAAAAAACCAAGTTGGATACTTTCGAGTATTCAGCTCCAAGTGCTACATTCTTGACAAGCATCGTCATACTAAATTTGCTCCTAAATCTCATGAAGGATTCCTACTTCATTATAGATTGAATTCTCATACTTACCGTGTCTACAACAACATCAATCGAAAAGTTGAAGAGATGGTAGACGTGAAGTTTGATGAATCTAATGGTTCGCAAGTCGAACAATTGCCAAATGATGTAGGTGCTAAGGACCCTTCAGAAGCTATCCTAGTTTACCCATCGACAAGATTCGTCCCATGGAGGTGAAGGAAAGTACTTCATCAACTCAAGTGGAAGCCCCTACTTCATGATAAGGTGAACCACGACATTACATGGAGGCATCCACAAGTGGTACATGACAAGATGATGAAGAGGAGGAAGTACATCATGAAGACCCATGACAACCTCCTTCACCACCACCTCAACGGAACGACACCGTGAACAACAACGAAGATGAAGGATATGATGATGAATAAGAAGAAGCTCCACCGTCTAATAAGCCCAAGATACCCCGAGTGCGAGCACAAGTGACCAAGAACCATACCCTAAACTAAATCTTTGGTGACATCCAAACTTGGAGAATCACTCGCTCTAAAACTTGTCTAGCTAACTTTTGTGAGCATTATTCTTTCATCTCTAGCATTGAGCCCTTGAAGGTAGAACAAGCTCTTGAATACGCGGATTGGGTGAATGCTATGCATGAAGAGCTTCACAACTTCGAAAGGAACGAAGTGTCAGCACTCGTGGAGAAGCCCAAGGATGAGCACAACATCACGGAACCAAATGGGTGTTTCGGAACAAGCAAGATGAAGATGGTCAAGTCATATGCAACAAGGCACATCTCATGGCCCAAGGATATACTCAAGTCGAAGGTATGGACTATGGTGATACTTATGCCCCCGTTGCTAGACTTGAAGCTATTCGCATTCTTCTTGCCTATGCTAATCACCATGATATCACGCTTTATCAAATGGACATTAAAAGTGCCTTTCTAAATGGTGAAATTGAAGAAGAGTTTTATTTTAAGCAACCACCTGGTTTTGTGAATCCTAAGAAATCTAATCATGTTTACAAGCTTCGTAAAGCCCTTTATGGTCTTAAGAAAGCCCATCGTGCTTGGTACAAATGCTTAACAAAGTTTCTCATTGAAAAAGGTGTTGAAATTGGTAAAATTGATGCAACCTTATTCACTAAGAGAGTCAATGGTGAATTATTTGTGTGCCAAATCTATGTGGATGATACTATCTTTGGTTCCACTAACCCTCAATTTAGTGAAAGATTTGGAAGGTTGATGTCCGAGAAGTATGAGATGTCCATGATGTGCAAGCTGAAATTCTTTCTTGGATTGCAAATCAAGCAGTCAAAAGAAGGAACCTTCAGGTCTCAAACTAAGTATACCAAGGACTTGATCAAGAAGTTCAACATGCAGGAGTGCAAAGGTATGAATACCCCCATGCCAACTAGTGGACATGTTGATCTTACCAAGGAGGATGAACAGGTTGATCAAAACGTTTATCGATCTATAATTGGTTCATTGCTATATCTATGTGCATCTCGTCTTGATATTATGCTTAGTGTTTGCATGTGTGCTAGATATCAAGCTGCACCTAAGGAGTGTCATCTTTTGGCCGTGAAACATATTGTGAAATACTTGATACAAACACCAAACTTTGGCATTTGGTATCCCAAGGGATCTTCTTTTAACCTTGTTGGCTATTCCGATTTGGACTATGTCGGTGACAAGGTTGATAGAAAATCCACCTCAGGTACTTGTCAATTTTTGGTTAGATCTCTTGTGTCTTGGTCCTCCAAGAAACAAAACTCGGTATCACTATCTACTGCTGAAGCTAAGTACATTGCTGCTGGATCTTGTTGTGCGCAATTACTATGGATGACACAAACGCTTAAGGATTATGGAATCCATGTTAAAAATGGTCCATTACTTTGTGACAATGAAAGTGCTGTTAAGAGTGGTCATAATCCTATGCAACACTCTCGAACTAATCATATTCAAGTTCGACATCATTTGATTCGTGATCATGTTGCCAAAGGAGATATTAATCTTAAGCATGTTCGCACTAACAAGCAATAGGCCGATATCTTTACTAAGCCACTTGATGAGAAAACTTTTTGTCACTTGAGGAGTGAGTTGAATGTCATTGATGCTTCAAACTTAAGCTAGACTCACTCGGATGCTTGCAAGGGCATGAGATTTCTTGATATTTCCATGATATGCCTAACATGTTATATTATGCCATGGAATTCTATGCTCCCTTGTATTGCATCTAACTGTTTGTAGGTACTTGGAAGAACTTCATTCCAGAGGATTGCAACCAACTCCAATCATAAGCAATCTTGTCTTCACCAAGTAATCACAACCCCTCTTGATGATGGAAGGAAGTATACAACGAAAACATATCCTGGACATATACTTGATCTTTATTGCAAAATATCAATTGGAATCATGTCAAACGGATATACCCATTGTTCTTCCTTGCATGACTAACCTTTGTAGGTAACAAGTGTACTAGAATGAGAAGGATTGCTCCCAACTCAAGATGTTCTTCATCAACCTCGAGCATCCTCAACAAGTTCACCTACGAGCAACATCATCAACATCACTCAAAGGTATGCACTCATATCTTTGAAAAGGCTTTACTCCAAGTCATGAGCTATAGCAACTCAATAGATATGAAGACATTAAAATGCTTAATCGAAAAATGGTAACCCCATTTTGAGCTTAACATAGAGTATGACCTATGATCAAGTATTCTTGCTTGGCTCCTAAGTCAATATACTCTAATATAGGTGACCTAGTCACCGCCCATCATCCAGTTAAGAATCTTGTGTGGTTTGTTCTCTATTTTCATGATCTCTCGTAACCACTCAAATCTTCTCTGGATGATGTCATTCTCTTTCCTTTGAAAATATTTTCTTTCGACTCTTAGAAAACAGAACCTTGGTCCCTTATTCCTTTCTTTCTGTTTTAGCCTCGGAGCTCCGACTCAGATACATCGGTTTTACCAAAATTGCAGACAAGCTACACTACAAAATCTCAGTACCACCGATCTATCTATCTTGGAGTCACCGATTTGTTTTTCTCTTATCTGACCGTCTTTTGTTACTTCGATGATCCCTTTCTTCAAAAAATAGGGGGAGAATAACAAGCAAAACTTAGGGGGAGAAATTCTTTATTCGAGGATCCCTCGCCCAAAGGAGAAGACTTAACATGATCTCACTACTATTTACCACAGGGAGAGAAGTTACCTCCAATGTTTCCCTCAGTTATTTTCTATGAACACTACTTTCAATGACCCTTGTACTCGAGGATCCCTTCCTTGTCAATGATCCATGTACCTACTCCCAAATTTGTCCTTTTCGGAAATTAATGCCAAAGGGGGAGAATAACAAAGCTTCATGCTAAAGGGAGAGTTACATGCTTATGCAAAGGGGGAGATATGATTGAAGGGGTAGAGCAGATATCAAATTTATGCAAAACAATGCAAAGGGGGAGAATAACAAAGCTTCATGATAAACATGGTGACAATGCCAAAGCGGGGGAGAAAAACATATTTGGAGAATATTATTGATCTTATCTTATTTGACTGTTCACTTTAGAACTTTTCTCACCCTATCCAATCCCAATATCTACATGCTAAGATTCAGGGGGAGAGGATGATCCATCATTTTCATATCTAAAGGGGATAAAATTCTAAATGATCTTGGAGACATAATAATCTTAAGGATTATCATCTTTTATAGGTTCTCCATATCTTGGTATCGTTGGGTTCTATTACCTTTATTAGTAGAATACTCTTGTGTTTCCTAACATTGTTTTCTCAAGTGTGTTTCTACTACTACAATGCTAAAGAACTCAAGGTAAGTATATGCATCATATCTTTGATCAAGATGATATCTTGCTTCTTGCACATATTGTTTGCAAGAGTGAAGTCTTGAACAAGGACACGTCTCATTCATATATGTTTTGGTACATATAGCCAAGATACATGACTCCTTGTATCCCTTCATCCATGTATGTGTCCATGCATTACAAAGCAACTATCCTTTAAAGGACTGCACACATTTAGAGGGATCAAGTCTAAGTCATGTGTCTCTCAAAGTCTTCATTATATCCACACATATCTTTATTTGAAGCTTTGATTATATGTTGTCATCGATTACCAAAAAGGGGGAGATTGAAAGCACAACATGCTACCTTGGTGGTTTTGATAATTCATGACAACGTACATTGTCTCTTGGAATAATACTTTTATCTAGTGTATTTCAGATAATAGTCCATGGAGAGTTGGGTTGGCAAAAGTATCATGGAGATACCCCAAGATGCAAGCGAATAGGTTGGCCAAGCTTCAAGCAAGAGGACTCTACATTTTATATTTGTGAGAAATCACTTTGAGTCCATAGGAAAGCCAATACTATTAAAAGGGGGGGTAGGGTTTTGTTGGTGAATAAAATGCTCATACGTGCACAAGTGAGAGTCACCAAAGACACCCACAAACTCTCCCACCAAAGTCTGCTCTGAGCCAAATACTCAAAATCGGTACAACCAACATTTCCATCCCGGTGCCACCGATTCCAAACCCTAGACAGACTCAGCCAAACCCTAGATTTTTGGTGCACGCAATACTGCATTCGGTGCCACCGAGTTGGGCTGCCAACATTCTGTTATGCAAGTTCATATTTTTGGTCCCTTTGAGATTGTTGGATCGGCATCATCGAGATTGGACATTCTGACCGTTGGTCACCTTATCAGTGCAACCGATATTCCTATATCGGTCTCACCGAGATTCAAAAGTTGCTAACTTTAAGTCCCTTCAGTACAACCAAGATTCAAACATCGGTTCCACTGAGTCTGACTTATTGTGTGTAATGGTTGGATTTTTGGAGATGCCTATATATACCCATCCACCACGACCTACTCGAGAGAGAAGCACTCAGGACTATTCCATACCTATCCTATCAGTTTTCTGAGAGAGAACCACCTATCCTTGTGTTGAGGTCAAGATCTTCCACTCCGACCATATGGATCTTGATTTCTAGCCTCCCCAAGTTGCTTTCCACCAATCCCATCTCTTCTACCAAGCCAAATCTATGAGAGAGTGATTGTGTGTTGAAGAGTGTATCATCTTGAAGCACAAGAGCAAGGAGTTCATCACATTACCGAGCCAATTACCTTTTGGTGGGTGGTGCCTCCTAGATTGGTTAGGCGTCGCTTGTGAGCCTCCTACTTCATGTTGTGGAGTGAACCAAGAAGTTTATACAGGCAAGGAGATCGCTTACTTCATGAAGATCTACCCATAGTGAGGCTAGTCCTTCGTGGACGGAAGCCCTTATGGAATAGTCAAGGTTGCTACTTCATGGAAACTTATGGGTGGAGCCCTTCATGGACTCTCGCGACCGTTACCCTCCGTGGGTTGAAGACTTCATAAAAGTGGACGTGCGATAGCACCACCTATTGAAACCACATGAAAAATCCTTGTGTCTATAATTGCGTTTGATCTCCATATCTCATCTCTTTACTTCACGTGCAATGTCTTTACTTTCCGTTGCCATATTTGTTGACATGCATGTGTAGAGTATATAGACTTGCTAGTCTTGCTAAAACTGTTAAAAATCTACCATCAATTAACTTGGGAAAAGGTTAGGTTTTAATTTCCTTCTAGTATTCTGTTCACCCCCTCTAGACACTCTTCTAGTGATCCCTCAACATGAGATACGTTGACTGGAAGTATATCAAGGCAAATGAGGACTGTTTCCCATGTATGCAAGACATCTTCCACTTCATTGGCCTAGACGAGTTTGTAGGCAAAGAGTTTACTGCTTGGAATGATGAGATGATCATGCAGTTCTAATCCGCTGCTCACTTTTATGGAGATGGCATGATAGTTTGGATGATTGAAGGAGCAAGATACAAATCTACAGTTGATGAGCGGGTTACCATCTTAGGAGTCCCGGAGGTTGTGGATGGTGTCTTAGATGTGTATTCTAAATCCAAGGAGAGCCACAATGCTATGAAGGATATGTACACTGCTATTCCAGCTACTAGCTTGCAATCTCACAAGTTAGGATCCATTTACTACCTCCAGACAGGCCCCCGTACCATGACCACCATCTTGAGGCATACCTTGATGCCTAAGTCTGGAGATGAGAAGATGATTCATGGCTATTTCATCAACATGCTTATCCATCTAGATAGTCACACCAGGATTCTTGTGATGGTTTTGATAGTTGAGACAGTGAAGAGGGTTGTTGTTGACCAGAAGCGATCTAGGCTTCGAGTTAGAGAGCGTCTGTTTTTATTTGTTGTTTGCTGTTTTAGAAAACAATTGACCTTTTCGTTTGGATGTGAGATACTTTTGTTGTGTGTTTGATCATACACTTTAATATGTGTTGCTACTCTTTCCTATCTTTTCATGGTTATGTGATGATCATTCACTTTGCTTGATGTGTTGTGTTATGTTGTTAACTCATATTACTCTCGCACACCACCAAGTTGTATGTGACATGCAAGAAGTGCCCCATGTACCTAATAGATTGTGCATTTGCATTCAAACGCAAATCTAAAGATAATGCACAAATTTAGGGGGAGCTCTTGCTTATCACATTCTTCTCAAAGCGATGATTATATTCATTGATTATATCATATGTCGAAGATTTGATCTATATGTTGTCATCAATTACCAAAAAGGGGGAGATTGAAATCACATTTGCTCCCTTGATGGTTTTGGTAATTAATAACAACATATATGTCATTGAACTAATGTTTCCACTAAGCATGTTTCAGCAAAAGTTCAATGATGGGTTGGCCAAAGGATTGTGGAATACCCCAACATGCAAGGAAATAGATTGGCAAAGCTTCAAGCAAAGGTCTCTACATTTTACCTTCTGTGAGAAATCACTTTGTGTCCATAGGAAAGCCAATACTACTAAAAGGGGGTAAGGTTTTGTTGGTGAACAAAATGCTCATACGTGCACAAGTGATAATCACCACATAAACCCACAAGCTCTTCCACAAAAGTCTGTCCAAAGCCAAATATCTAAAATCAGTGCAACCAACACTTTCCACTCAATGCCACCGATTCCCGGACTCAGACAGACTCAGCCAAACCCTAGCATTTCAGTGCAACCGATTCCACTTCAGTGCCACCGACTTTGGGTTGGCAACTTCCTGTTACGGAAGTTCACAAAATCGGTCCCACCGAGTTTTGTGAATCGGTGTCACTGAGTTTGGCAATCTGATCGTTGGTCACCTTATCGGTGCAACTGAGTTTTATTTATCGGTCTCACCGAGATTCAAAAGTTGCTACCTTTGAGGCAACTCGGTACAACCGAGATTTACACATCGGTTCCACCGAGTCTAACTTATTAGGTATAACGATGGGATTTTTGGACATGCCTATATTAACCCTCCACCACCACTCACTCGCAAGGGAAGTAGTCAGAACAGTTCCCCACTCATACCTACTGATTTTCTAAGAGAGAGCCACCTACTCATGTGTTGAGATCATGCCATTCCATTCCTACCATATGAATCTTGATCTCGAGCCTCCCCAACTTGCTTTCCACCCAATCAACCTCGTCCAGCAAGGCAAATACATGAGAGAGTGATTGTGTGTTGAAGATTCTATCATCTTGAAGCACAAGAGCAAGGAGTTCATCGACTTTATCGAGCATGTTACCTTTTGGAGGGTGGTGCCTCCTATATTGGTTAGGTGTCGCTTGGGAGCCTCCTACTTTGTGTTATGGAGTTAACCAAGAAGTTTGTAAGGGCAAGGAGATCGCCTACTTCGTGAATATCTACCCCGAGTTAGGCTAGTCCTCGTGGACGTAGGCCGGCATGGTATAGTCAAGGTTGCTTCTTCGTGGAACCCTCCGTGGGTAGAGCCTTGCGTGGACTCTTGCGACCGTTATCCTCCGTGGGTTGAAGACTCCATGAAACTGGACGTATGGTGGCACCACCTATCGGAACCACGGGAAAAATCATCGTGTCACCAATTGCGTTTGATCTTCCTACCCTATCTTTACTTACATGCCTGTCTTTACTTTCCGATGCAATACTCGTAGACATGCATGTGTAGGGTGTATTTGACTTGATATGAATGCTAAAATCTGCCAAGACATAAAATTTGGAAAAAGTAGATTTTTAATTGGTCAAGTAGTCTAATCACCCCCTTATAGCACTACTTTCGATCCTACAACATGGCCAAACGAACCGCCAAGAATACTTGTTTGTGCGCTGGTCAAGCTTGCACAACAATCCTCCACCGGGATTGCGGTGACAAGATGTGCCAATTACAACCCGTCCAACGCCCATTTACTCCACCGCTCATTTAACCTATTGTCTCTCTCCAACCTTTGCCCACAATGCAAGAAGCACACCCACACTCCAAATAAAGAGAGGATATCCTGCTCGGCTCCAATGGCGGAGCTCCTAGCGGCTGCCGATGACGAGTGGAAGTTCACCATTCGTGCCTATGTGGACACCCACGTAAGGTTGAAGAACCTCACGGTGGTGTACACCAATGACCCGATTTTGGTGGAGAACTCCATCCACACTATGGAGTAGTTACTTGCCCATGACAAGTATAAAGTGGTCGGCTTCGACCTCGAGTACATCAGCAGTCGTGTCGGGCATGATTAGAAGGTTGCTATCACCCACCTATGAATGGGCCATTACGTTCTCGTCTACCACTACTACCTGGCCACAAAGCCTTGTGATCGATTTACCAGGTTTGGCAACATCCCCGACTACATATTAGGTACGGTGGACACCACCAATGATGAAAAGGTGCTCAAGACCACGGTTTGGCCTGCTGGAATCTCGTGGACATCCAATGCCTGTACAAGATGTTGGGCACAAGGATAAACATAAGGACTCCCTGGTTGACCTGTCTAGCACCATCATCGAACCCTACTACGAAGGCATGAAGGATGTCCACAAGAAGAAGAAGGTTTCTTGGCACCGTTCCTGGGTCCGAAGACTAGATGAAGATAACGTGAAGTACGCTACCAAGGACACTTGCATAAGCTACGATAGATGCAGGCGGATCATGGACATGAGGAAGTGCCTCCGTCCTATGCCGATCGGCACCCCTCGTCACAAGAAGTATAAATGAATGATTTGATGATCGTCACTACTAGTTTAGTATGCATGTACTTGTTAATTGATGTGTGCAAATGTTATCTGTAGTCGGTAATGTAATTAAATGTTTATTTAGGTTATGCAATCATGATGTTGTTCTGTAGACAGAGCATAGATGCTATATGCAGATATAGAAAATCACATCGCCTACGATCATAGAAAGGAACACTTCGGTGATTATTTCAACAATCACAGACAATTGTGTGCGAGCAAGTGTTTGCTCATAGGCCACATCACACACAACTTATTATTAGGAATCTTCTATCTTTTTATCAGTCTTCCCACACAATTCCGAGTACTGACCTGTTTGTCGGGTATCACACACATCTTTTTACGCGGAATCGTTTGTGTTACTTTTGATCAACACAAACAGTTCGTACAAACGACTTTTTGTCGGGTATCACATACAATCATGCAAATGGCATCTTATGAGGGAGACTAGTACTATATTTTCCTTAGTATGAAATAGATAATTAATATTTGGACATTAATATGCAATTGATGATTAATATCCGGACCTTAAGAAGCAGAACCATGACCGAGGGTATCCTGCGCGGCTCCAATGGTGCTCCCAGTGGCTGCCGATGAAGAGCGCCAGTTCACCATGCATGCTCGTAGTGGACATGCCTTGTAGGTTTGTGGTGTACACCAAACATCCGATCTGGATGGAGAACTCTAATGCCATGGACCTATTATTTGACGAGGACAAGTACAGAGTGGTCTGTTTTAACCTAGCGTCCCACCGTGCTCTGCTCTCGCATCCATGCGCATGCTCTGCTCTCGCGCGCGCCCTGCTAGCAGTTGGGGCCAGCCCATGATCATGTTTGGGGCTCCATATGCATGTGGTGGCACCACACACGTCGTCCCATGCAGCTACGTGATCCACGACTAAATCATGCGCTACAAAAACTGCCATCTGGACGTGCAGGTTTTCCAAGACGTCTGCCCCCCATTTATACCCACAACCATTAACCATAGTCTCTTCACGCTTTCGATCGCGCCCACAACACAATAAGCATACCCTGGACGACGCGTACATAGAGGATGTCCAACGTCGCTCCAATGGAGTTCGATGTGCATCATGTGGAGACCCACGTGAGGAAGACGGACCTCACGGTGGTGTACACCAACAACCCGGGCATGGTGGAGGACTCCATCGACACCATGGAGCATCTGCTTGATGTAGATGACAAGTACAAAGTGCTCAGCTTCGACCTCGCTTACACCGGTGGTCATGTCGGGCATGATCAGAAGGTTGTCGTCTCCCAGTTGTGTGTGGGCCATCACGTCCTCCTCTACCACTACTACCTGGCCACGTTTGTCAACATACCCGACTACAGGTTCGCTATGGTAGACACCACCAATGATCCAAAGGTGCTCAAGACTTGGGGCTTGGCCTTCCAGAAGCCTGTCGACATCCACGGTCACTACAGGGTCTAGGGCAGAAAGAAGAACATGGAGTCCCATGTTGACCTGGCCAAGGCCATTGTCGACCCCTACTACGCTAACATGGAGGCTGAGTGTGACAAGAACACACCTGTTTGGGACAGGGCCTGGGTGAACAAACTGGATGAAGATCACCTCCAGATCACATCCAAGGAAGCATACACATGCTACAAGATGTTCAGGCAGATCATTGACATCAGGAAGTGCCTCCTACATGAAGACAACGAGGGATCGAGCCACAAGTAGAGCACTGGCGGCAAGCTTCACAAGAAGTAGGCGATTTGATGATCGTTTCTCAATTCTCATACTCCCTTTATGCAGAAATATTCATAGTTTCAAGAGGGATAAGTTTATTATGCATGCAATAGTTTATTAAGGTGTGCACCAATGTTATGTGTGTATTGGATGCTTGATACATCTCCAACGTATCTATAATTTTTTATTGTTCCATGCTATTATATTATCAATCTTGGATGTTTTACAATCATTTTATAGCAACTATATATCGGTTTTTGGAACTTACCTATTGACATAGTGCCAACGTGTTAGTTGTTGTTTTTGCTTGTTTTTTACTTGGCAGAAACTCAGTACCAAACGAAGCCCAAACACCATGAAATTTTTTGGATATTTTTTTTTGCGCCAGAAGACATCAAGTGGACCAGAGAAGTGCCATAAGGGAGGGCCGAGGAAGCCACAACCCACCAGGGCACACCAGAAGCCCCTGGCGCGGCCTAGTGGGTTGTGCCCTCCTCGGGACGCCTCTCCACCGACTATTGCCTCTATAAATACCCAAATTTCCTAAAAAACTTAGGGGAGTCGACGAAACACAATTCTATCCGCCGCAAGTTCCAGAACCGTGAGATCCAATCTAACACCATCATGGAGGGGTGCATCGTGTTCATGGGTTCCTCTTCGATGATGCGTGAGCAGTCCACCATAGACCTACGGGTCCATAGGAAGTAGATAGTGTTGGAAATATGCCCTAGAGGCAATAAATAAAGTGTTTATTAGTGTATTTCCTTGTTCATGATAATCATTTATTATCCATGCTATAATTGTATTAATTGGAAACATGGATACATGTGTGAATACATAGACAAAACACAATGTCCCTAGTATGCCTCTAGTGAACTAGCTCGTTGATTGAAAGATGGTTAAGGTTTCCTAGCCATGGACATGAGATGTCATTTGATAACGGGATCACATCATTAGGAGAATGATGTGATGGACAAGACCCAAACTACAAACATAGCTTATGATCGTGTCAGTTTATTGCTACTGTTTTCTGCATGTCAAGTATATGTTCCTATGACCATGAGATCATGCAACTCATAGATATCGGAGGAGTACCTTGTGTGTATCAAATGTCGCAACGTAACTAGGTGACTATAAAGGTGCTCTACAGGTGTCTCCGAGGGTGTCTGTTGAGTTGGCATGGATCAAGACTGGGATTTGTTACTTCGTGTGACGGAGAGGTATCTCAGGGCCCACTCGATAATACAACATCACAATAAGCCTTGCAAGAAATGTGACTAAGTGTTGGTCACGGGATCTTGTATTACGGAACAAGTAAAGAGACTTGTCAGTAACGAGGTCGAACTAGGTATGGAGATACCGACGATCGAATCTCGGGCAAGTAACATACCGAAGAACAAAGGGAACATCATACGGGATTAACTGAATCCTTGGCATAGAGGTTCGACCGATAAAGATCTTCGTAGAATATGTAGGAACCAATGTGGACATCCAAGTCCCGCCATTGGTTATTGACCGTAGAGGTGTCTCGGTCATGTCTACATAGTTGTCGAACCCGCAGGGTCTGCACACTTAAGGTTTGGTGACGTTTCGGTAGTATAGAGTTGTGTATGGTGGTGACCGAAGTTTGTTCGGAGTCCCGGATGAGATCCTGGACGTCACGAGGAGATCCGGAATGGTCTGGAGGTAAAGATTCATATATAGGAAGTCTTTTTTTTGGTCGCCAGAAAAGTTCCGGGCTTATCGGTAGTGTACCGGGAGTGTCGGTAGTGTACCGGGAGACCTCCGGGACGGGTATTTCGACCCAAGAGGCTTCATGGGATGTGGGAGAGTGAATATCAGTCCTTAGTGGGCTGGTGGAAACTCCACACAAGGCCCATGTGGCTGGATAAGAAAACCCAAAAGGAAAAAGGTGGAAAAAGGCAAAAAGGAAAAAAAGATGAATCCTAATCCTACTAGGAGTGGAGGAGGTGGACTCCTCCTCTCCTAGTTCGGCCAAAGACTAGGAGGCTTGGAGGCCAAGATGACTCCTCTCCTCCTCCCCTCCTATATATACTGGTGGTATTGAGGGTTTTTGCACTAGATTTTCAGCCACGTGCTACCCGTTCCTCCAGTGCATAGTTTCTGCTCTAGATCGGTTTTCTGCAGTGCTTAGGCGAAGCCCTACCGGAATTGCTCCACCACCATCACCGGAGCGCTGTCAGGCTGCCGGAGAACTCTTCTTCCTCTCCACTCCTTCTTGCTGGGTCAATACGGTGGAGATTGTCATGAAGCTGTACGTGTGCTGAACGCGGAGGTGCCGTCCATTCGGTGCTAGATCGGAAGGATCGTGATCAAGTTCGTGAGACGGATCGTGATCAAGTTCGTGGGATGGATCGTGATCGGATCGTGGGACGGATCGTGATTGGATCGCGGGACGAATCGTGATTGGATCGCGGGATGCAACGGCAATTTGGATCGCGAAGACGTTCGACTACACCAACCGCTTTTCTTAACGCTTCCCGCTTAGCGGTCTACAAGGGTATGTAGATCCACTCTCCCTCTCGTAGATGCTCATCACCATGGATAGATCTTCATGTGCATAGGAAAATTTTTGTTTCCCATGCAACGTTCCCCAACAGTGGCATCATGAGCTAGGTCTATGTGTAGATGAGATCTCGAGTAGAACACAAAAGGTTTGTGGGTGTTGATGCTTAGATTGCTTCCTCCCTTGGTCGGATTTTGGTTCAGCGGTATTGTGAGATGAAGCGGCCCGGACCAACATTACTCGTACGCTTACGAGAGACCGGTTCCCTCGACGCAACTTGTTGCCTAGATGGCTGGCGGGTGGCAGTTTCTCTCACTTTAGTTGGATCGGATTCAACAAAGGCGGTCCTTGAGAAGGTTGAAAAGCAAATTATGTATCTCTGTTGTGGTTTATGCGTAGGTGAGAATCGTTCTTGCTAGAAACCCGTAGCAGCCACGTAAAACATGCAACAACAATTAGAGGATGTCTAACTTGTTTTTGCAGGGTATGTTGTGATGTGATATGGCCAATTACATGATGTGATATATGTGATGTATGAGATGATCATGTGATGTATAGAATTTCACGACTTGCAGGTCGATGAGTACGGCAACCGGCAGGAGCCATAGGGTTGTCTTTAATTATTGTATGACCTGCATGTCAATCATAGGCGTTGATGCTTTACTTTATCGCTAAACGGTAGCAATACTAGTAGAAGCATGCAGGGCGTGACAACCTCGATGGCGACACGTTGATGGAGATCAAGATGATGGAGATCATGGTGTCGTGCCGGTGACGATGAAGATCATGCCGGTGCTTTCAAGATCGAGATCTAAAGCACAAGTTCATGGCCATATCATGTCACATATGAATTGCATGTGATGTTAATCCTTTTATGCACCTTGTTATGCTTAGTACGACGGTAGCATTATAAGGTGATCCCTCACTTAAATTTCAAGATAAAATTGTGTTCTCCCCGAGTGTGCACCGTTGCGAAAGTTCGTCGTGTTGAGACACCACGTGATGATCGGGTGTGATCGACTCTACATTCACATACAACGGTGCAAGCTAGTGTTGCACGAGCAGAACACTCGGGTTAAACTTGACGAGCCTAGCATGTACAGACAAGGCCTCGGAACACAAGAGACCAAAAGGTCGAACATGAGTCATATAGTAGATATGATCAACATAATGATGTTCACCATTGAAGCCACCTCAACTCACGTGATGATCGGACTTGAGTTGGTGGATTTGGATCATGTGACACTCAGATGACCTGAGGGATGTCAATTTGAGTGGGAGCTTTAGTAATTTGATTAACTAAACTCATTATCTTGAACAATAGTCTAAGTGAACTTTGCATATTTATATTGTAGATCAATGGCTCGCGCAGTAGCACCCCTGAATTTTAATGCGTTCCTAGAGAAAGCTAAACTGAAAGATGATGGAAGTTACTTTGTTGACTGGGCCCGTAATCTGAGGATTATCCTCATGGCTTCCCAGAAATCATATGTCCTTGATGCACCGCTTGGTGACCAACCAGAAGACATGACCTCCGAAGACGTTAAGAACGCTTGGGAGGCACGTACTAGAGATTACTCAATAGTTTAGTGTGCAATATTGTATGGCTTAGAACCGGGACTTCAAAGACGTTTTGAACGTCATGGAGCATATGAGATGTTCCAGGAGTTGAAGTTTATCTTTCAGAAGAACGCCCGGATCGAGAGGTATGAAACCTCCGATAAGTTCTATGCTTGCAAGATGGAGGAGAACGGGTCTATCAGTGAACATATACTCAGAATGTCTGGGTATCCAACTCGTCTAGCGGAGTTGGGAATTGCCCTTCCTCTAGAGGCGATCACTGACAGAGTTCTTCAATCACTGCCACCTAGTTACAAGAGCTTTATGATGAACTATAACATGCACGGGATGAACAAGTTAGTCGCCGAGCTGTTTGCAATGCTAAAAGTCGCTGAGTCTGAAATCCAGAAAGAACATCAACTGTTGATGGTCAATAAAACCACTAGTTTCAAAAAAAATGGCAAAGTCAAGGGCAAGGGCAAGAAGGGTAAAACCAAGAAGGATGGCAAAGCAGTTGCTACTCCTACAAAGAAGCCCAAGCATGGACCCAAGCCAGAAACTGAGTGCTTTCATTGCAAAGGAACTGGTCACTGGAAGCGGAACTGCCCTACCTAGCTGAATAGAAGGCGGCCAACGACAAACAAGGTATATATGATATACATGTTATTGATGTGTACCTTACTAGCTCTCGTAGTAGTGCCTGGGTATTTGATACCGGTTTAGTTGCTCACATTTGCAACTCAAAGTAGGAACTACGGAATAAATGAAGGCTGGCAAAGGACGAAGTGACGATGCGCGTGGGAAATGGTTCCAAGGTTGATGTGATCGCCGTCGGCATGCTTTCTCTTCGATTACCATCGGGATTAGTGATGAACCTGAATAATTGTTATTTAGTGCATGCGTTAAGCATGAACATTATATCTGGATCTTGTTTATTGCGAGACGGTTACTCATTTAAATCAGAGAATAAAGGTTGTTCTATTTATATGAGTAATATCTTTTATGGTCATGCACCCAATGTTAGGGGTTTATTCATATTGAATCTTGATAGTGATGACACACATGTTCATAACATTGATGCCAAAAGATGTAGAGTTGATAATGATAGTACCACTTTCTTGTGGCACTGCCGTTTAGGTCATATTGGTGTAAAACGCATGAGGAAGCTCCATGCTGATGGACTTTTGGAGTCACTTGATATTGAATCACTTGACACATGTGAACCATGCCTCATGGGCAAGATGACTAAAACGCCATTCTCTGGAACAATGGAACGGGCGAGTGACTTATTGGAAATCATACACACTGATGTGTGCGGTCCAATGAATGTTACAGTGCATGGTGGATATAGTTATTTTCTCACCTCCACTAATGACTTAAGTAGATAAGGGTATATTTACTTAATGAAACACAAGTCTGAAACGTTTTAAAAGTTAAAGCAATTTTAGAGTGAAGTTGAGAATCATCGTAACAAGAAGATTAAGTTCCTGCGATCTAATCGAGGAGGTGAATATCTGAGTTATGAGTTTGGCAGTCACTTAAGACAGTGTGGAATTGTTTCACAGTTGACACCACCCGGAACACCATAGTGTAATGGTGTGTTCAAACGTCGTAATCAAACCTTATTAGATATGGTGCGTTCTATGATGTCTCTTGCTGATTTGCCACTATCATTTTGGGATTATGCATTAGAGACAGCTGCATTCATTTTAAATAGGGCACCATCAAAATCCGTTGAGACGACGCCATATGAACTGTTTTTTGGCAAGAAGCCAAAGTTGTCGTTTCTTAAAGTTTGGGGATGTGATGCTTATGTCAAAAAGCTTCAACTTGAAAAGCTGGAACCCAAAGCGGAGAAATGCGTCTTCATAGGATACCCGAAAGAGACAGTCGGGTATACCTTCTATCTCAGATCCGAAGGCAAAGTGTTTGTCGCTAAAACCGGAACATTTCTTGAGAAAGAGTTTCTCTCAAAAGAATTGAGTGGGAGGAAAATAGAGCTTGATGAGGTTATTGAACATTTACTTCAACCAGAAAGTAGCGCAGCACAGAAAGATGTTTCTGTGGAACCTATGACTGTAGAATAGGAAGTTAATGATGATGATCATGAAGCTTCAGATCAAGCAGCTATTGAACCTTGTAGCTCGACAAGGCCGCATACTACCCCTGAGTGGTACGGCAGCCCTGTCTTGGAGGTCATGTTGTTGGACAACAGTGAACCTTCGAGCTATGGAGGAGCAGTGATGGGCCTGGATTCCGAGAAATGGTTAGAGGCCATGAAATCCGAGATGGGATCCATGTATGAAAACAAAGTATGGACTTTGGAAGTATTACCTGAAGGGCGAAAGGCCATTCAGAACAAATGGATCTTTAAGAAGAAAATAGACGCGAACGGTAATGTCACCGTCTATAAAGCTCGAATTGTGGCAAAGGGTTTTTCACAAGTTCAAGGAGTTGACTACGATGAGACTTTCTCACCCGTAGCGATGCTTAAGTCTGTCAGAATCATGTTAGCAATAGCTGCCTATTTCGACTATGAAATCTGGCAGATGGATGTAAAAACAGCGTTCCTCAACGGTTTCCTTAAGGAAGAGTTGTATATGATGCAACCCGAAGGTTTTGTCGATCCAGAGAATGCTGACAAAGTTTGCAAACTCCAGCGATCCATTTATGGACTGGTGCAAGCATCTCGGAGTTGGAATAAGCGCTTTGATGAGGTGATCAAAGCGTTTGAGTTTATACAAGTTTACGGAGATGCTTGTATTTACAAAAAAGTGAGTGGGAGCTCTATAGCGTTTCTAGTATTATATGTGGATGACATATTGCTGATTGGAAACAATATAGAAATGCTGGAAAGCATGAAGGAATATTTGAACAAGAGTTTTTCAATGAAGGACCTAGGAGAAGCTGCTTTCATATTAGGTATTAAGATCTACAGAGATAGATCGAGATGCTTAATAGCACTTTCACAGAGCACATACGTTGATAAAGTTTCGAAGAAGTTCCAAATGGAACAGTCCAAGAAGTGGTTCTTGCCTGTATTACAAGGTGTGAAGTTGAGTAAGACTCAATGCCTAGTAACTGCAGAAGATAGAGAAAAGATGAGTGTCATCCCCTATGCTTCAGCCATAGGCTCTATCATGTATTCAATGCTATGCACAAGACCCGATGTCAGCCTTGCCATAAGTATGGCCGAAAGGTTTCAAAGTGATCCTGGAATGGAGCACTGGCAAGCGGTCAAGAATATCCTTAAGTACCTGAAAAGGACTAAGGAAATGTTTCTCGTTTATGGTGATGAAGAACTCGCCGTAAAGGGTTACGTCGATGCAAGCTTTGACACTGATCCAGATGACTCTAAGTCGCAAACCGGATACATATTTATTCTTAACGGGGGAGCGGTAAGCTGGTGCAGTTCCAAGCAAAGCATGGTAGCTGATTCTACGTGCGAAGCGGAATACATTGCAGCCTCGGAGGCGGCGAAGGAAGGTTTCTGGATGAAGCAGTTCATGACAGATCTTGGATTAGTGCCCAGTGCACTGAATCCAATGAACCTGTTCAGTGACAACACTGGTGCCATTGCTCTGGCCAAGGAACCAAGGTTTCACAAGAGGACTAGACACATAAAGCGATGCTTCAACTCCATCCGCGATTACATCTTGGAGAAAGACATAAATATTTGCAAAGTGCACACGGATCTGAATGTTGCAGACCCGTTGACTAAACCTCTTCCAAGGGCTAAACATGATCAACACCAGAACTGCATGGGTGTTCGATTCATTACAATGTAAATCACATAGTGATGTGAACTAGATTATTGACTCTAGTGCAAGAAGGAGACTGTTGGAAATATGCCCTAGAGGCAATAAATAAAGTGTTTATTATTGTATTTCCTTGTTCATGATAATCGTTTATTATCCATGCTATAATTGTATTAATTGGAAACATGGATACATGTGTGGATACATAGACAAAACACAATGACCCTGGTATGCCTCTAGTGAACTAGCTCATTGATTGAAAGATGGTTAAGGTTTCCTAGCCATGGACATGAGATGTCATTTGATAACGGGATCACATCATTAGGAGAATGATGTGATGGACAAGACCCAAACTACAAACGTAGCTTATGATCGTGTCAGTTTATTGCTACTATTTTCTGCATGTCAAGTATATGTTCCTATGACCATGAGATCATGCAACTCACAGATATCGGAGGAGTACCTTATGTGTATCAAACGTCGCAACGTAACTGGGTGACTATAAAGGTGCTCTACAGGTGTCTTCGAGGGTGTCTGTTGAGTTGGCATGGATCAAGACTGGGATTTGTTACTCCGTGTGACAGAGAGGTATCTTAGGCCCACTCGGTAATACAACATCACAATAATCCTTGCAAGCAGTGTGACTAAGTGTTGGTCACGGGATCTTGTATTACGGAACGAGTAAACAGACTTGTCAGTAATGAGGTTGAACTAGGTATGGAGATACCAACGATCGAATCTCGGGATAGTAACATACCAAAGAACAAAGGGAACATCATACAGGATTAACTGAATCCTTGACATAGAGGTTCGACCGATAAAGATCTTCGTAGAATATGTAGGAACCAATGTGGACATCCAGGTCCCGCCATTGGTTATTGACCGTAGAGGTGTCTCGGTCATGTCTACATAGTTCTCGAACCCGCAGGGTCTGCACACTAAAGGTTTGGCGACGTTTCAGTAGTATAGAGTTGTGTATGGTGGTGACCGAAGTTTGTTCGGAGTCCCGGATGAGATCCTAGATGTCACGAGGAGCTCCAGAATGGTCCGGAGGTAAAGATTCATATATAGGAAGTCCTGTTTTGGTCGCCAGAAAAGTTCCGGGCTTCTCGGTAGTGTACCGAGAGTGCCTGTAGTGTACCGGGAGACCTCCGGGAGGGGTATTTCGACCCAAGAGGCTTCATGGGCTGTGGGAGAGTGAATATCAGCCCTTAGTGGGCTGGTGGAAACTCCCACACAAGGCCCATGTGGCTGGAGAAGAAAACCCAAAAGGAAAAAGGTGGAAAAAGGAAAAAAGGAAAAAAAGGATGAATCCTAATCCTACTAGGAGTGGAGGAGGTGGACTCCTCCTCTCCTAGTTCGGCCGAAACCCAGGAGTCTTGGAGGCCAAGATGCCTCCTCTCCTCCTCTCCTCCTATATATACTGGTGGTATTGAGCGTTTTTGCAGTAGATTTTCAGCCACGTGCTACCCGTTCCTCCAGTGCATAGTTTCTCCTCTAGATCGGTTTTCAACAGTGCTTAGGCGAAGCCCTGCCGGAATTGCTCCACCACCATCGCCGGAGCGCCGTCAGGCTGCCGGAGAACTCTTCTTCCTCTCCACTCCTTCTTGCTGGATCAAGACGGTGGAGATCGTCAGCAAGTTGTACGTGTGCTGAACGCGGAGGTGCCATCCGTTCGTTGCTAGATCGGAAGGATCGTGATCAAGTTCGTGAGATGGATCATGATCAAGTTCGTGGGACGGATCGTGATCGGATCGCGGGACGGATCGTGATTGGATCGCGGGACGGATCGTGATTGGATCGCGGGACACACGGCGATTTGGATCGCGTAGACGTTCGACTACACCAACCGCGTTTCTTAACGCTTCCTGCTTAGCGATCTACAAGGGTATGTAGATCCACTCTCCCTTTCGTAGATGCTCATCACCATGGATAGATCTTCGTGTGCATAGGAAATTTTTTGTTTCCCATGCAACGTTCCCCAACAGATAGATGGCTTCCCCTCTATCTCTCTCTCTCTCGCTCGCTCTTTTTATTCTCAATACAATTGTCTCTTGGAGATCTATTTGATGCAATGACTTTTGCGGTGTGTTTGTTGGGATCCGATGAATTTTGAGTTCATGATCAGTTTCTATCCATGAATATGATTTGAGTCTTGTTTGATCTCTTATTTGCATGATTACTTATAGCCTCGTATTTCTTCTTCGAATCTTTGATTTAGTTAGGCCAACTAGATTGATTTTTCTTGCCATAGGAAGAGGTGCTTTGTGATGGGTTTGATCTTGTGGTGTACTTTCCTAGTGACAGAAGTGGCAGCAAGGAACACATGTATCATTGCTATTAAGGATAACAAGATGGGGTCTATTCCTACATGAATAGCTCTTGTCTACATCATGTCATTGTTCTTATTGCATTACTCCATTTTTCCATGAAATTAATACACTAAATGCATGCTAGATAGCGGTCAATGTGTGGAGTAATAGAAGTAGATGCAGAATCGTTTTAGTCTACTTATCTTGGACATAATGCCTATATAATGATCATTTCCTTGGATATCGTCATGACTATTTGATCTTCTATCAATTTCCCAATAGTAATTTGTTCACCCATCGTATACTATACTCAGGAGAGAAGCCACTAGTGAAACCTACGGCCCCCGGGTCTACTTTTCCAACATATTGCTTTCCGATCTATCTTTTTTCGTCTTTGTTTTCAGATCTATTAATCCAAAAAAACCAAAAATACCTTGCTGCACTTTTTTTACTTATTTTATTTTGTGTTCTTGTGAGATCTATTTGTCCAAACTATCACAACCTAATCTATCTTTTTATCGTTGAGAGCTTGACAACCTCTCTTATGTGTCGGGTTGCAAGTATTTCTTATTTGTGTGTAGGTGTTCTTTACATAGGTGCTTGATATTCTTCTATGGATTGATACCTTGGTTTCTTAACTGAGGGAAATACTTACCATTGATGTGCTGCATCATCCCTTCCTCTTTGGGGAAATACTGACTCAGTATCAAGCCACGTCAATGGAATTTATGGCGTCATTGCCAGGGAGGAAGGAATCTCTCTAGCATGCCAGTCTTGGCGCGAGGGAGACACCATCCATATCTACCAAATTCCTAATCACAAATCTCATCTCCTTTCAATTCACATTATTTGCCTTTTACCTCTCGTTTTCATCTCCCCCACTTCACAAAAATTTGTCGTTTTATTCGCCCTCTTTTTCCATTTGCCTTTTTTCTTGTTTGCTATTTTTGCTTGTGTTGCCATGTGCCTTGTATTTTCTTTCATCTTCACTTGCTAAAAATCTATTGATATGGTTCCTCATCCACTGGCTAATCTTTTCAAAAGACCAAATTATGATGAACCAATTTCTAGTGAGTTGAGCGCACTTGATTATCTCTATGAAGTTTTGTTTGAAAATCATGAATCTGGAAGTTTTGATGAAGTGTTGAAGAAGAAATTTATAAGGTGACTCATGATAGTTTCTTGAAAGAAAAGTATGATTGCCATGTTATTAGTATGAATTCTATGAATATCCATGATGCTAATGATATGCAAAACCACAAGCTTGGGGATGCTATGGTTGATGAAGATGATATTTTTTTGTTCCCCAAGTTTTGGTCATGAAATGTATGATATAATTGGTAAATATAACCATGGAACTTGTCATCATTATTTGAATATTCAATTTGGTTATGAAAATCAAGCGTCACATGATAGTTATGTGTTTGAGCTTGCTCCCACTACCATGAATGAAAAGGAGTTTGCTAATGTGAAGAGCGATAAATTTTCTATGCTTGTAGATCATGAAATAATGCTTTATGTGATGGTTATATTCTGAGATTCCTTCATGACGCTAATGAAAATTATTATGAGGGAGGAACATATGCTTGTAGGCATTGCAATAATATCAAGTTTCCTCCCTATATGTTCAAAGTTTCGAAGTTATGGTTGCTTTGCCATCCTATGCTAGTTGATTCTTGATCCCATATATTGTTTGCTTATAAAATCCCTATGCATAGGAAGTATGTTAGACTTAAATGTGTCTGTCATATGTCTTATGATGCTCTCCTTGTCTATTTTGTGAGCATCATTATTATCCTCAACCTATTTTGATGGCTATAAGGAAAGAGCTTGTTGGGAGGCAACCTAATGAATAAAATTTATTTTTGCCCTTTTCTTTCTGTTTTTGAGTGTTGGAACAATTATACCTGTGTTGTTATTGTGTTTATATGTTTTATTTAGTGTTTGTGACAAGTACAACCTTTAGGATGATTCATAAGATGAGTAGAAACAATGCTGAATCTGAAACAGAAACTTTGCCTCCAGTGCAAGAATTTTAATTTTTTACTAGAGCATGAGAATGAGCTTACGTTTTAACACAATGTTTCTATACAAATTATTTATGTTGTAATAATTTTTCAGAATTGTTAGAGTTACAAAAGTATGAGTAGAGTACAGATTACTACAGACTATTCTGTTTGAGACAGATTCTGTTTTCGTTGCATTGTGTGCTTGTTTTGATGAATCTATGGCTTGCATTGGAGGGTATAAGTCATGGTAAAGTTAAAATATAGTATAGATAATGTAATAATAAAATACAGATGTGTTTACAATAGTACTTGAGTGGTGATTTGCTTTATTATACTAACGGATCTCATGAAGATTTTGTCAAGTTTTGTGTGATTGAAGTTTTCAAGTTTTGGGTGAGATCACGATGGATGAAAGAATAAGGAGTAATAAGAGCCTAAGCTTGGAGATTCCCATGGCACCCCAAGATAATATCCAAAGAGTAACAAGCAACTAATGTTGGGGACGCCCCCCGAGTGGCATCCCCTCTTACTTCTAACAACCATCGGTATTTTCCTTGGATCTATATTTTTATTCGTCACATATCATTAGTTGTGCTTGGAGCGTCTTTTATATTTGAGTTTTTTGCTTGATTTTCTTTTTATCCTTTCTGGACACACCTATTTGAGAGATCCAAAACTATGCTATGATTTATTATTATCTCTATATATGATTCACTTAAATCTTTTGAGCTACGGAATGCTCTAGTGCTTTAGGTATATCATTATGAGCATAGTGTGCTTTTACTTGTTTGAAGAAATGCTCTCATGCTTCACTTATATTAATTTGAGAGTTAGTAATTTTGAAGAAATCCTCTCATGCTTCACTTATATTATTTTGATAGTTGATTTTTTATGCTCATTATCTTCACTTAAATCTATGTGAGCTTGTTAAAAGCAATGGCAATATATGAAACCAGTCCCAAAGTGGTAGATATTCAAGAGGGGTATAATAAAAACTTTCATGATGGTCATTGGAAAAATTAAGCTTGATTCTTCGTAATAGTTTTGAGACATGACGATAGTAATATGTAAGTTATGTCAGTGAGTAATTATGCTTAGTAAAAATATTGGTGTTAAGGTTTGTGATACCCTACACAAGCACGAAAGTCAATAGTTGTGCTATGAATTTACATCCTACTCATGGTGCATTATTCGGTGTTATTTATGCTTAATGATATCTTATGTGATTTTTCGTTTCTTGGTTGGATGCTTCTCAATCTATTTGCTAGCCTTCACTTGTACTAAGTAGAAATACTACTTGTGCATCCAAAATCTTTAAACCGGTTTTGCCATATGAGTCCACCATACCTACCTATATATGGTATTTCCATGCCGTTCCAAGCAAATTTGTATGTGTCATCTCTAATTTTCAAAATAAATTTTCATTTTTGTGTGCTTGTACCGCTCATAATGTGGAAGGGGGCGACCGATATTTTTCCATGCTAGATGTGTTATTCTCAAGATGAGTGTTTATTCACTTGGCATTGCAGAAGAGTATGGTGGTAATAGGGATGCCCAATCCCAAAATGAAAAAAAATTAGTTTATGTTTTCAAATAATAAATTCCTTGGAAAGTGTTGGTATGGCAGGCAACCGTGGATTCGGCTAGCCATGGAAAGGGAAAGAATGGTTGAAAAAGGAATACAATTTATTTTCTGTTTGGGAACCGCTTATGATGTATCTAGCATGGAAGTTATTGAAATCTCTCAGTCATTTTCGTTGACAGGAAAGGCATGCCACTCAGAATATTTTTATCTCTCAATTTAAACCTTGAGCTATGGCACCTCTATAAATCCCTACTTCCCTCTGTGAAGGGCCTATCTATGTACTTTATGCAATTTTTATTTTTACTTGGGTCTCCATCTTCTCTTATAAAGCACCAACTAGGGGGCACTATGATCGTACTTGACCATTAGGTGTAGCTGTTATTTCAGTTTGTTTCATGAATGGATTAGTAATTGAGCATGATGGTCTAGGGACAACTTGCTTTAACATTGATATTTTGAAAGACATGGTTGCTTGTTGATATGCTTGAGTATTAAAGTTTTCATGTCAAAACTAGACTATTGCTTTGAACCATTTAAAAGTCCAATTGTCCATATGACAAAGAAAGAATATATGATGAACATGTTAGGCAGCATTCCACATCAAAAATTCTGTTTTTATCATTTACCTACTCGAGGAGGAGTAGGAATTAAGCTTGGGGATGCTGATACGTCTCCAACGTATCTATAAGTTTTGCTTGTTCCATGCTAATATATTATCAATCTTGGATGTTTTACAATCATTTTTAGCAACTTTAGATCATTCTTTGGGACTAACCTATTGACATAGTGCAAAGTGCCAGTTGTTGTTTTTGCTTGTTTTTTACTTCGCAGAAAATCAGTACCAAATGAAGCCCAAACACCTTGAAACTATTTGGAGAATTTTTTTGGGCCAGAAGATATCTAGTGGACCATAGAAGTGCCATAGAGGAGGGCTGAGGAGGCCACCATCGGCCTGGTGGGTCGTGCCCTCCTCGGGACGCCTCTCCACTAACTATCGCCTCTATAAATACCCAAATATTCAAAAAACACTAGGGGATTCAACGAAACACAATTCCAGCCGCCGCAAGTTACAGAACAGCGAGATCCAATCTAACACCATCACAGAGGAGTGCATTGTCTTCATGGGTACCTCTCCGATGATGCGTGAGTAGTCCACCATAGACCTATAGGTCCGTAGGCAGTAGCTAGATGGATTCCTCTCTCTCTTTTGATTATCAATACAATGGTCTCTTGGAGATCTATTTGTTGTAATGACTTTCGCGGTGTGTTTGTTGGGATCCGATAAATTTTGAGTTCCCGAACAATTTCTATCTATGAATATGATTTGAGTCTTCTTTGATCTCTTATTTGCATGATTACTTATAGCCTCGTATTTCTTCTTCGAATCTTTGGTTTAGTTAGGTCAACTAGATTGATTTTTCTTGCCATGGGAAGAGGTGCTTTGTGATGGGTTCGATCTTGGGGTGTCCTTTTCCCAGTGATAGAAGGGGCAAAATCACATGGATGTATTTTTGCTATTAAGGATAACAAGATGGGTTCTATTCCTACATAAATAGATCTTGTCTACATCATGTCACCATTCTTACTACATTACTCCATTTTCCATGAACTTAATACACTAGATGCATGCTGGATAGCGGTCGATGTGTGGAGTAATAGAAGTAGATGCAAAATTGTTTCGGTCTACTTATCTTGGATGTGATGCCTATATAATGATCATTGACTTGGATATCGTCATGACTATTCGATCTTATATCAATTACCCAACAATAATTTGGTTCACCCACCGTGTGCTATACTCATGAGAGAAACCACTAATGAAACCTAAAGCCCCCGGGTCTACTTTTCCAACATATTGCTTTCCGATCTATCTTTTTGTCGTGTTTGTTTTAAGATCTATTAATCCAAAAACCCAAAAATACCTTGCTGCACTTTTTGTTTACTTATTTTATTTTGTGTTCTTGCAAGATCTATTTTCCCAAACTATCACAACCTAATCTATCTTATTAGCGTTGAGTGCTTGAGAGGTCTTTATCTGGAATATAAAACACATATGACTGGCCTATGTACATCACACACATTTTGATATGAGAAACCGTTTTTCTTATTTTTGCTTATCGCACACAGTTCATCCCAGTGGCCTGTATGCTGTCGATCACACACATCTTGATCTATGTAACCGTTTATGTTATTTTGTTTCATCACAAACAGTTCATCCGAGTGACCTGTATGTCGTCTATCGCACACGTGATCATCTGGACAATCATTTGTGTTATGCTTGATCAGCGCAAACAGTTTATCGGGGGTGAACTATATGCCATACATAGCCCACTTGTATTTTTATAACCGTTTGAGTTATATTGTCCAATTTCAAACAGTTTGTCTAGGCAAACTGTTTGCCAAAGATCGCACATGCAGCTATTTTTTAGATCGTATTCGATGGATACGCCATCGCACACAGTTCACGTCATTAGTGATGGAGCTATAACTATGTCGTATGCGATTTGGTTATCGCACGAAGGGTCTCTGATTGATGTGTCGTCTTTGGACCATTCTGTAGTAGTGATATTTTCTTGATGTGGTCACCAAACGCATATCTCTCCTTAATTACCTTCCCACATCAGATTTTTTTGCATATATGGCCACCTCAACAGTTAGCACCAGTACAAGGTGTAGCATCAGGAAGGGCACACGAGTCATCATTCACAACCGTTTGCGATGACGCAATGAAAAAAATTCCTTCGCGCCAGATTTTCGCTTGGATTAGTAGGGAAGGAACAATTTCCCTCGTTTTGCATATGTGTATTCAGTCTAAAGCATCTTTGAGACTGGCAAAGGACACGCCACCCCGATGAGCATGCGCAGGACACTGCTCGCACACCACCTGTCTACTCAAACACATGTCTTCATGCTACCTCCTTGCCAATACAAATAGTGACATGTGGCCCGCACGTAAAGGGTCTATAGAACGCCCATCAATTATACATAATTCGCCCGTTTTTGATGGTAACGTGACAAATTTTTGTTCCAAAATGCCTTTGTTGGCTATTAATACTGCTTGCTCTTTCTCTCAAAGTGGACACTAAAAATAACACAACATATTTGTGCTTTATAACCAAGTACCCATCACAAACTCATCTCTTGCATTTACATTATTTGCCATTTGCCTCTCGTTTTCCTCTCCCTCACTTCTAAAACGATTTTCGAAAAAACCAAATAGATTTTCCTTTTTATTCGCCCTTCTTCCATTCGCCTTTTCGTTTGCTTTTTGTTTGCTTGTGTGCTAGATTGCTTGCTTTGTTACGATGTCTAAGAATACCAAATTGTGTGACTTATCCAATACTAATAATAATGATTTTATTATTACTCTGATTGCTCCCGCCACTAGTGCGGAATCTTATGAAATTAAAGCCGCTTTGCTTAATCTTGTTATGAAAGAATAGTTTTCCGGCCTTCCTAGTGAAGATGTCCCATCCCATCTAAGTACTTTCATTGAGTTGTGTTACATGCAAAATAAGAAAGATGTGGATAATGATATTGTTAATTTGAAGCTATTTCTGTTCTCACTACGACATCTTGTTAACACTTGGTTTTCATCTTTGCCTAAATTTTTTATTAATTCATGGAATAAGTGTAAAGTGCTTTTATTTCCAAGTACTTTCCGCCCACTAAGATCATCTCCCTTAGGAACGATATAATCAATTTTTAGCAACTTGATCATGAGCATGTTGCACAATCTTGGGAGAGGATCAAATTAATGATTAGGAATTGCCTCGCACATGGTTTGAGTTTATGGACAGCTATACAAAAAAATTATGAGGGATTGAATTTTGCATCTAGGAATCTTTTAGATTCAGCCGCGGGTGATACTTTTATGGAAATCACATTAGGATAAGCTACTAAACTCCTAGATAATATTATGGCAAATTACTCTCAGTGGCATACCGAAAGATCTCCTACCAGTATAAAAGTGCACGCTAATTAAGAAATAAATAATTTGAATGAAAAGATGGATAAATTAATGAAATCGTTTGCTAGTAAGAGTGCTCCTATTGATCGAAATGATATGCCTTTGTTTTCTTTGATTGGGAATAATAATGAATCTATGGATGTGAATCTTGTTTGTTGGAACAATTTGGTAATAACGCGTATAGAGGTAATTTCAATCCTAGGTCATTTACTAGTAATTCCTCTAATAATTTTGGTAATTCCTACAACAATCCTTATGTAAATTATCATAAGACGCCCTCTGATCTTGAGAATAATATTAAAGAATTTATTAGTTCTGAAAAGCTTTTCAATGCTTCGAATGAAGAAAAATTGCTCAAGATTGATGATTTGGCTAGGAACGTTGATAAAATTTCACTTGAGATTGATTCTTTTAAAATTAGATCTACTCCACCCAAGCTTGATATTAATGAGTCTTTAAAATCTACAAGAACTTCTATTGATGAGTGTAAGGGAAGAACCGCTAGAATGCGTGCTAAGCGCGAATGGCTTGAAAAAGTATGTTCTCGTGATAATAATGATGAAGATCTTAAAGTGATTGATGTGACTCCAATTGAATCTTTGTTTTATAATATAAATCTTGATAAAGATGGGACTCGAGATAAGTCAACTTTAGTTAAAAGGCATCCCAATGATTCGGAGTCTATATATCTTAAGGCTAAAATTGATAAAAGTGGGATTGAAGAGGTCAAAACTTTAAATAGCAATGAACCAACTCTTTTGGATTTCAAGGACTGTAATTATGATAGCTGTTATTTGATTGTATTTACTTGTTGCAATCCATGTTGAATCATCCACATGCTTGTAATCAAAATAAGGCTTTTACTAAACACATCGTTGATGCTATGATGAAATATTTTGAAGAAAAACTTGAGTTGGAAGTTTCTATCCCTAGAATGCTTTATGATGAGTGCGAACCTACTATTAAGATTAAATTTAAAGATTATGAGTGCCATGATTTCTGTGATTTGGGTGCAAGTGTTTCCACGATTCTGGAAACTTTACGTGATGTGCTAGGTTTTCATGAACTCGATTATTGCTCTTTGAATTTGCATCTAGCGGATTCCACTATTAAAAAACCTATGGGAAGGATTAATGATGTTGTTATTGTTGCAAATAGAAATTATTTTCCCGTATATTTCATTTTTCTTGATATAGATTGCAATCCTACATGTCCTATTATTATTGGTAGACCTTTCCTTAGAACGATCGGTGCAATTATTGATATGAATGAAGGAAACATTAGATTCCAATTTCCATTAAGGAAAGGCATGGACTCTTTCCTAGAAAGAAAATAAGATTACCTTATGAATGTATTATGAGAGTTACTTATGGATTGCATACCAAAGATGACAATATGAAGATCTATTGTGTTATGCCTAGCTAGGGGCGCTAAACAATATCGCTTGTTGGGAGGCAACACAATTTTATTTTTATGTTTTTGTTTCTGCTTCTGATTTTGAGTGTTTCACATCTTATTACCTATATTAATTGTGTTTTGGTATTTTAATTAGTTTTTGAGCCAAGTAAGACCTTTGGTATGGTCTATTGTGATTCTTGATTTGATCTTGCTGAAAAAAGAAACTTTTGCACCCAGTCCAGGAATTTGATAAATTTACCAGAGCGACGAATGAGTCTGAAAGGTTTACACAAGATTTATATATAAATTTAGGTGTTAATAATTATTAATAATTTTTGGAGTTACATAAGCATTTGAAGTTTACAGATTGCTACAGACTGTTCTATTTTTGACAGTTTCTGTTTTCTTTGTGTTGTTTGCTTATTTTGATGTATCTATGGGTTGTATCGGGGGGTATGAACCATGGAGAAGCTGGAATACCGTAGATATTACACCAATATAAATAAATAATGAGTTCACAACAGTACCTAGAGTGGTGATTTATTTTTCTTATACTAACGGGTCTCACGAGTTTTCTGTTGAGTTTTGTGTTGTGAAGGTTTCAAGTTTTGGGTAAAGATTTGATGGACTATGGAATATTCAAGAATACCAAAGAGCCTAAGCTTGGGGATTCCTCGGAAGGCATCCCCTCTTTCATCTTCAATCCATTGGTAAAATTACTTGAGGCTATATTTTTATTCACCACATGATATGTGTTTTGCTTGGAGCGTCTTGTATGATATGAGTCTTTGATTTTTTAGTTTTCCACAATCATCCTTGCTGCACACATCTTTTGAGAGAGACACGCATGAATCGTGAATTTATTAGAAATAATCTATGTGCTTCACTTATATCTTTTGAGCTAGGCAATTTTGCTCTAGTGCTTCACTTATATCTTTTTAGAGCATGGTGGTGTTTTATTTTAGAGAAATAATTGAACTCTCGTACCTCACTTATATTATTTTGAGAGTCTTTAAACAGCATGATAATTGGTTTAGGTTATGAATTTAGTCCTAATATAATGGGCATCCAAGAAGGATATAATAAAAACTTTCATATAAAGTGCATTGAATACTATGAGAAGTTTGATTCCTTGCATAAAGTTTTGATATATAAAGATGGTGATATTAGAGTCATGCAAGTGAGTAATTGTGAATTGGTAGAAATACTTGTGTTAAAGGTTTGTCATTCCCGTAGCATGTACGTATGGTGAACCGTTATGTAACAAATTCAGAGCATGATTTGTTTATTGATTGTCATCCTTTGTGTGAGGGTCTGGAGAGCGCGATGGTTAACTCCTACCAACCTCTGTCCTAGGAGCATGCGTCTAATACTTTGCTTCGATAACTAATAGACTTTTGCAATAAGTATGTGAGTTCTTTATTACTAATGTGATTCCATGGATTATACGCACTCTCACCCTTCCACCTTTGCTAGCCTCTCTAGTACCACACAACTTTCGCCGGTGCATTAAAACCACCATATACCCTTCCTCAAAACATCCACCATACCTACCTATTATGGCATTTACATAGCCATTCCGAGATATATTGCCATGAACCTTCCACCGTTCCATTTATTATGACACGCACCATCATATTCATATTGCTTTGCATGATCGTAAGATAGCTAGCATAATGTTTTCATGGCTTGTCCGTTTTCTGATGTCATTTGCTATGCTAGATCATTGCACATCCCGATACACCGCCAGAGGCATTCATATAGAGTCATATTTTGTTCTTGGTATCGATTTGTAATTATTGAGTTGTAAGTACATAAAAGTGTGATGATCATCATTATTAGAGCATTGTCCCATGTGAGGAAAGGATGATGGAAGCTATGATTCCCTCGCAAGTTGGGATGAGACTCCAGACTTTATGGAAAATAAAAGAGGCCAATGAAGCCCAAATAAAAAAGAGAGGCCCAAGATGCCTACCAAAATAATAATAATAATAATAATAATAATAAATGAGAAAAAAGAGAGAAGGGACAATGCTACTATCTTTTTCCACACTTGTGCTTCAAAGTAGCACCATGATCTTCATGATAGAGTCTCCTATTTTGTCACTTTCATATAATAGTGGGATTTTTTATTATATAACTTGGCTTGTATATTCCAATGATGGGCTTCCTCAAAATGCCCTAGGTCTTCATGAGCAAGCAGGTTGGATGCACACCCACTCAGTTTCTTTTTGAGCTTTCATACACTTATAGCGCTAGTGCATCTGTTGCATGGCAATCCCTACTCACTAACATTGATATATATTAATGGGAATCTCCATAGCCCGTTGATACGCCTAGTTGATGTGATACTATCTTCTCCTTTTCCTCACAACCTCCACCATATTCTATTCCACCTATAGTGCTATATCCATGGCTCACGCTCATGTAAAATGATTGAGAACATCAAAGGTGTGAAACAATTGCTTGCCTTTTCATCGGGGTTGTGCATGATACAAATACTTTGTGTGGGGAAGATGGAGCTTAGCCAGACTATATGATTTTGTAGGGATAACTTTCTTTTGCCATGTTATTCTGAAGAGACACAATTGCTTTGTTAGTATGCTTGAAGTATTACTATTTTTATGTCAACATTAAGCTTTTGTTTTGAGTCTTATGGATCTGAACATTCATGCCCCAATAAAGACTATTACATGGATAAATATGTTAGGTAGAATTCCACATCAAAAATTCTGTTTTTATCATTTACCTACTCGAGGACGAGTAGGAATTAAGCTTGGGGATGCTGATACGTCTCCAACATATCTATAATATTTTATTGTTCCATGCTATTATATTTTCCATTTTGGATGTTTTATATGCATTAATATGCTATTTTATATTATTTTTGGGACTAACCTATTAACCTAGTGCCTAGTGCCAGTTTCTGTTTTTTCCTTGTTTTTGAGTATTGCAGAAAAGGAATATCAAATGGAGTCCAAACGTACTAAAATTCTACGATGATTTTTCCTGGACCACAAGGAACCTATGAGACTTGGAGAAGAGGCCATAAGGTCTACGGGTGGGCCACAAGCCACCCTGACGCGGCCAGGGAGCGCCCCCTGGCTTGTGGCCCCCCATAGCTCCCCCAACCCTAATCTTCGGCCTATAAATTCATAAATATTCCCCCAATACCAAAGAGATCCACGATAATACTTTTCCGGCGTCGGAAGCCTTTGTTCCCGGGAGATCCAATCTTGGAGCCTTTTCCAGTAATCTGTCGGAGCGGGATTCGATCACGGAGGGCCTCTACATCAAATCCATTGCCCTTCCGATGATGCGTTAGTAGTTCACCAAAGACCTACGAGTCCATAGCTAGTAGCTACATGGCTTCTTCTCTCTCTATGTTATTCAAAACCATGTTCTCCATGCTCTTCATGGGGATCTATCCGATGTAATACTCTTTTGCGATGTGTTTGTCGAGATTCGATGAATTGTGGGTTTATGATCAGATTATCTATGAATATTATTTGAATCTTCTCGAAATTCTTATATGGATGATTTCATATGTTTGCAAGTCTCTTCGAGTTATTGGTTTGGTTTGGCCAACTAGATTGGTAATTCTTGCAATGGGAGAAGTGCTTAGTTTTGGGATCAATCTTGCGGTGTCCTCACCCAGTGACATAGTAGGTGTAGCGAGGCACGTATTTGTATTGTTACCATCAAGGATAAAAAGATGGGGTTTCCATCATATTGCCTGACTTTATCCCTCTACAGCATGTCATCTTACTTAATGTGTTACTTTGTTCTTCATGAACTTAATACTCTAGATGCACACAGGAGTCGGTCGATGTGTGGAGTAATAGTAGTAGATGCAGAATCGTTTTGGTCTACTTGACACGGAGATGATGCGTATATGCATAATCCTTGGCTTGGATATTGTCATAACTATGCGATTTTCAATCAATTGCTCGACAGTATTTTGTTCAGCCACCGTATTGTTTTCCTTCAAGAGAGAAGCCTGTAGTGAAACCTATGGTCCCCGGGTCAATTTTCCATATTATATTTTCAGATCTATAAACCAAAAATATCAAAAGAACATTGTTGCAATTTTATTTACTTTTACTTCTACCACTATTTTATATGTTTCTGTATCGGATCTCATCCTTGCAATTAACTGTGAAGGGATTGATAACCCCTTTATAGCGTTGGGTGCAAGTGTTTGATTGTTTGTGTAGGTGCATAAATTGGGGCCTTGCTTGTTCCTCCTACTGGATTGATACCTTGGTTCTCAACAACTGAGGGAAATACTTATCTACTTTGCTGCATCACCCTTTCCTCTTCAAGGGAAAACCAACACAAGCTCAAGAAGTAGTAGGGGTACCCAAACATGCCTACGGCATACGGCATGGCCCACCCCGTCAGCCAGGGACGGCCTGGTGCGGTCATGCTCAAGACAAGGCCCTTGTGAGAGACTGGGCTCGCGAGGGAAGCAGCATCAAGACCAGTGAAGAATGGGCCTCCTCAGGCCCCCTCTGGAGCGGCGGAGTTTTCTTTGCACCACCTGGCCTCGAGAGGCCAAGGATGACGCTAGTTGGTACACGCGAGGGCCGGCACGCCAGGTGGCACAGTTTCCCCTTTGGTGCAAAGGGGCAAGGACATATGCAGGTTCCCAAAGCGCCCCCAAAAGTTCCTGTTCCAATGCAACAAGTTCACGACCACGAGCCGAGCAGTGAGGATGTCATCGCCGAGCCCACCTCTGCATCATCAACAGCTACTTTGCAGGCAAAGACCACCTTTCATCAGGATAAAGATTTACTCATGTCCCCTTTTGAATTTGGCATTGAGGAATCCCTTCCTGCCAAAGCGATAAGGGAAGAGGACCCGGGCCGCTATAAATAGAGGCTAGGCTGCACCATAGAGAGAGGGAAGGAGACAGAGAGACAAAAGAAGAGAGGCAACATCGCCAGAGCGCTCTCACAAGGCAACACACCACTGTACTAGTTCACCCACCAACCTCCTCGTGAGGTAATCCACCAATGTGGGCGTAGGGTATTACGCTTCGCAGCAGCCTGAACCTGGGTAAATCATAGTGTGCATCTTCTTCCTCGTCATCGTGCGAGTTCATCGTAGAAATCATCGTGTAGTGAGCTAAGTGGGGTGAGGCTGCTAGGGATCTTCGCACACGCCCCTGTGTTCGAACTTATTTGGGTTTTGCAAAGCCCAAAATTCGACATAAACAACCCTGAATTATTCCATATTTAACACACAATCCTATAGTTGCAAGTTCACTATAGATAAATGTTATTGCCATCCAAACAACTTCAATTGCCAATGTAACTTAATTTTTTGTTTCAAACGAATTTGAAAATCAAATACATCGCAAACAGTTCTTGATCATGAAACGTGTGTGATGTGGTACAAAAATATCTTGGGACTATCCTCATATATTGCTTAGGCCGGAAGTTTCATTCCACCACCGGCGTGGCAACAACACAGTCACACTTGTTCCCCAAGACCACTTTATTGTTCAAGCGTCGCCGGTGAAACATGGGGACGTGGATCCGCGTCATGAGGGCAACTTTAGCGACCCACTCCGGCCAGAGTGCGGCTGCATCAGCCATGAACGCTCCCACAACATCCTTGAGCGCGGCCGCACTCTCCGACAGGGAGGCTGCAAACATCAAAACGACAATTGTTGCATCTGAGATGGCGGCAGCAACATCCATGACCAGGATAGAAAATGGCAAGAATGGCACAACAGTTGTCCATTCCTCGGCGGTCGTCATAGCCCTGATGGCGGCTGCCCACACCTATGCCGATGCCGCCCATGCCCATCTCGTGTCGGTCGCCGCACAAATAGCAGCGGCCTTCTCCCACAATGGTCAGCAACCTACTACGTCCGAAGAGTTGGCAATCGCCGAGAGCACTCGGGCAGTCGTCCATTCATCGGGAGCCTCCCTTGCCAAGATGGTGGTCATCATTGCCCGGACCGAGGCCGCCCACACCAAACTCGTGGTGGCCTTTTCCAAAGAAATGGTGGATGCGGACAACAAGATGCTTGTACAGTATGTGGCGATCGATGCCATGGAGCCCCTTCCCCTGGAGGTCGTCGAGCAAGAGCTAGTCATGGAGGATGTGGTGGAGATCGACGAGCGTCAAGCATAACATTAGTCTTTGTTTAGAGCGTTGGTCTTTTGTTAGAGGAATGTTTAGGTCAACCAACTCTGTTTAATTGCTCAATTAAGTAAGTTTGGGCGGTTGTGTAGGCTCTTTTGTGGAGTACCCAAATTAGCAATTGACATTAAATTATGCGATGACATGGATGACCACTATAACTAGCAAAATTCGGACCAAAAATTTGCCGCCATATCCCCATTCCATCTTCCAATTGAAAATGAAATTGAAGTTCATCACACACAATTTTTTGGAATGAGTTGTGTGCAGTGTAGTACCCAATCTCACATCGGAACCTTGGAGACAAACATTTCCACGTCCAAGTTCATGACACACGGAGTATAGCATAGGCTTCGTTTTTGTTGTGTTTATATCAAGAACTATTATACACTAAATGAAAATTTTGGGCTGTCGCGAAAATATCTACCTCCCTCGCCCCCTGTACCAATCAAAAGCCACACCTCCCCCTTTTCCTTTACCTTACCTTGTTCAAACCTTCACTCCTTTCTTGCAGCGCCGCCTCCTTGCCGGTGATGCTGCTTCTTGCTGCTCGGCCTCCTCCATCTAGTCAAGTAATCCACACCTCCTAAATACCCCCTCACCCCTCCTCCTCCATCCCGCATGGCCCGACCAGCGCAACACCTTCCACCCAAATCACTGCCCCATCCTCCAAATAATCGCCGCCGAAAGGCATGGTGCACGCAGTATAGCCAGGATCTCAAAGAGCATTTGGTTGCGGAGAAGCAAAACACGATTGCACGTGCAGATGAGGCAGCTATGGATTCCATGCGTGCCGACCCCAAGATCTTGGAGGAGCACCTTGCCTTAGAGGCCACCGTTGATGTCTCGCATGCTGACTCCACCACGCAGTTGGCCGCTATAAACAACAGCTCATGGTATTTTCTCAAGGGCATCGTCAGTGCATTCAACAAAGACTTCGATGTGTTTTCTCAGCATGCCTCTGCTTACCTTAACTCCAGATCCAACATGTTGGTGTCGGGGCAAGATCAGGCCACTCACCACTACGAGGGGTGCACCCATGGCATGGAGGCCTCGCCCTCTTCCAAGTTGAAGGATCCCATCATCATCGATATCTCCGACGATGAGGAATAGCTTGTTGTTCTTAGCATTATCACTAAGGACCTATGTTCACCTAGCTACATCGGTAAAGAATGTTTCATTTACCTGTTGTGTGTGCTACTACTGCCTTTCATTTAGAAATTATAGTGAAATGTCTAATGTAATGCTACTGCAATCTGACCTTCTAGTATGTTCTATTGTGCAATGTGGTGCTTAGTTAACTGTTTTGTTCATTTATTGTGGTGATCATTCAACTATGTAATTCAATTCGGAAATGTGATGTACGATTGATGTTGGTTCAATTTTGTATTGTTATGCATGTGACAAATAAATCGAATTTAGATGTACTAAATACATGTGAAACATATAGAGTTGCTACATTTCCTAGTTCTTAGGATGCTTGGTTTAGATAACTGGATTTTCCATGTGGCTCAAACTAATCTATTGTATCTGCAATGTGTATGTTTTCCATTAACATATTTCACTGATAGTATTCCAAATATCACTTGTAACCTGATCAATATTTGTCTTAAATATGTTACAAGGGGAAACAATGGAGGACATCAAATTTACCATCGAGGTTTGCACATCCATGGTCATTTGGATAATAGCACATTATTGTGCAATTGTAGAAACCATTGTAATATTAATGTTTTTAATAATTTGTTCTTGCACACGTAGGTCCTGCTATAAGAGGTTTAGACCCACTATTAGACCCTTTTTGCATGCGGGGAAATGAGGTGTCCTCGAATATCAGTCAAATCAAGAAACTTAGAAAGATTGTTAAGATAAGGAAACTAGCTACGAAAAACATTGAAGAAGACATCAGTCAACTATAGGATGGTACCATCTCTTTCACCTTGTCCTTTTCCCTTTGCGCCATTTCAAATTTTAGAAAAGATATGTATGCGTATGTTTGTTTTCAATCCTTCTCCAGGCAATTCATCGACGATTATGTCTCAAGCCACCTGTATGATCAAGTGGCAATGAAGGTATTCATACAACACCCAGGGTATAATCTTGAAGTCTTCCTTAAGAGGATGAAGGGGCCTAAAGTTGCGAGGACCTTCAACATCATTGAAGGCTCAATATTCGCCTTCCGCTTTAACAGTTTTCTAAATTAGATTCATCTACCTATTTACCATCTATGATGACACTTAATTTCCAAAGGTTTTAGATGTTGCATTTGAAACTTTGTCTTGTTGTGCAATTGGGTAGCTAGGCAGTATATGCCTATATGATGTTGTACCCTGATGTAATTCAATTGTGAAATCCTGGTTGCCGTACTACGAATAAGAAATATATTCCGTGGTTGATATGAAATGTTAATTTGATTACTAAATGGATTATAAATAATTGATCAATCAGGCTGATTATTGGGGTTCCCATTGCAGACAGTTTCTAAGACAACACCGTGGGCGATGACCTGAACAAACCCACACGATTTCTAGAAAGTTGGCGTGTTGGATTGGTGAGCAATCACACATGAATTCTGGTTGACAATTGTGTGCCTTAGGACACCCAATCACAAATGTTTTCACATAGCTAGTGTGTGTGATGGGCAGCCCAATGCCAAACAGTTTCTTCAAGACACCATGAATGATGTTTTGAGTAATGCAAACGACAGAATTATAACTATCGTGTGTGATGACCACCCTTATCACAAATGATGTTATGCAGAAAATTGTGTATGATCTGCAATATGAACGGAAACGTACCCTTGGGATTCCATGTGTGGAATGCTATGCTCATCCCACATGTCTTCCCCAATATGTCTGTTTGTGATGGCCCTTCCAATCGCAAACGATATATTTTTGCCCATCGTGTGTGGCCAGGTGCAGGTACCGCCGATGGCTTTTCCCAGTCTTGTGCGCTAGTCCCCCTATCACTCACACATGCATGAGGATGGTTTAAGACTACGTCACGGAAAAGGGTTAAAACCATTTTTATAGCACGCGGCTACACGAGTGACTATCAAGCAACCTTGACACTCCTCCGGAAGGAAACTCCTACAATAGATCAATGCTTGGATTTAGGTACCCATTCTTTAAGGGGTCCTTTCATGTTAGTAAGAAGGGTATTAGAAACCCAAATAGACCATAAAATATACTCATAATAAGAACCAACATTTTTGACATAAACATGCCCATCACTAGCCCGACATAAAACATAAGAGGGGTTAAAATCTCCGGCCTTGTTGGAGGGGGGTGGTCATGCACTTCCTGGCATTACCAACCGCAAACTTGTCCTTCTTCTTCTTCTCATGAGTAACATTCCTCGCTTTGACAAAGGTTTCCTTTAGCGGGAGAGCTTGATTGGTCTTCAACTTCTTCTTCTTCTTAGACTTGGGTGCAAACCCAATCCCTTCCTTTGGTACAACTCCCTTTTGATTGCTAAAAGGTCATTGAGATTCTACTCACCTTGGATACATGTCACAAGGCCTTTCTCAAGTTGATCTTTCAACTTAGCATTCTGATACATCTCCAACATATCTATAGTTTTTGCTTGTTCCGTGTTGTTATATTATCAATCTTGCATGTTTTACAATCATTTTATAGCAACTTTATATCATTTTTTGGGACTACCCTATTGACATAGTGCCAAAGTGCCAGTTGTTGTTTTTGCTTCTTTTTTACTTCATAGAAAATTAGTAACAAATGGAGAACAAATGCTACAGGACTATTTGAAGAATTTTTATGGACCAGAAGAGCCAACAGGACCAAAGAACACCAGGAGTGGGGGACCAGGGTGGCCACCCACCACCAGGGCACGCTAGAGGCCCCTGGCATGGCCTGGTGGGGGGTGCCCACCTCGGGACTCCCTCAACCGACTATTCGTCCTATAAATTTCCAAATATTTGGAAATCCCTAGAGGAGTCGACGAAACACAATTCCAGCCGCCGCAAGTTCCAAAACCTCAAGATCCAATCTAACACCATCACGGAGGGGTTCATCTTCATCATAGGTGCCTCTCTGATGATGCATGAGTAGTCCACCATAGACTTATGGGTCCGTAGGCAGTAGCTAGATGGCTTCCTCTCTATCTATGATTCTCAATATAATGGTCACTCTGAGATCTATTTGATGTAATGACTTTTGCGGTGTGTTTGTTGGGATCCGATGAATTTTGAGTTCATGATCAGTTTCTATCAATGATTACTTATTTGCATGATTACTTATATCCTCGTATTTCCTCTTTGAATCTTTTGTTTAGTTAGGCCAACTAGATTGATTTTTCTTGCCATGGGAAGAGGTGCTTTGTGATGGGTTCGATCTTGCGGTGTTCTTTCCTAGTGACAGAAGGGGCATCAAGACACACATGTATCGTTGCCATTAAGGATAAAAAATATGGGGTCTATTCCTACATGAATAAATCTTGTCTACATCATCTCACCGTTCTTATTGCATCATTCCATTTATCCATGAACTTAATACACTAGATGCATGCTGGCTAGCGATCGATGTGTGGAGTAACAGAAGTAGATGCTGAATGTTTTCGGTCTACTTATCTTGGATGTGACACATATATAATGATCATTGCCTAGATATCGTCATGATTATTTGAACTTCTATCAATTTCCCAACAGTAATTTGTCCACCCACCATGTGCTATACTCATGAGAGAAGCCACTAGTGAAACCTACGACCCTCGGGTCTACTTTTCCAACATATTGCTTTTTGATCTACTATTTTGCCCTTTTTGTTTTCAGATCTATTAATCAAAAAAATACCTTGTTGCACATTTTGTTTACTTATTTTATTTCGTGTTCTTGCGAGATCTATTTGCCAAAACTATCATTACCTAATCTATCTTATTACCATAGAGAGCTTGACAACCTCTCTTTCACGTCGGGTTGCAAGTATTTGTCATTTGTGTGCTGGTGTTGTTTATATGGGTGCGTGATCTTCCTTTACGGATTGATATCTTGGTTTCACAACTGAGGGAAATATTTACCGTCGCTATGCTGCATCATCCCATCCACTTCGGGGAAATACCAACGCAGTCTCAAGCCATATTAAAGGAATTTCTGGTGCTGTTGCTGGGGAGGAAGCAATCTCATAAACCAGGTTCCTAATCACAAATCTCATCTCCTTTCAATTTACATTATTTGCCATTTGCCTCTTGTTTCCCTCTCCCCCAGTTCACAAATTTGCCGTTTTACCCGCCCTCTCTTTTCGTTTGCCTTGTTCTCGTCAGATCTCTTGTTTTCTTGCAATCTTGCCTGCGTAGTCATGATGCCTCAACGAATATATTATTATGTTCCTTACCCCAATATTTTGCGTGAGATTGAAAAAAGTACCAAGGAATATATGACCATGCAATTTGAGAATAATAAGTATTTCATCGAGGAGCTTAAAGAGCACTCTGCTGCACTAGAGGCCATAACAAAACAACTTGATGATATTAGTAGAGAAGTTGCTAATCTCCAAACTAATTATGCTCATGCTGAAAATTTGTTAGGGAAAATATGTGATGCACAGGCCACTTTAGTGAATCACATGGCTGCTAAACCAATTTCTCTAGAGGATAACAATGATGAAGATATTAAAATGATTGGTATTTGCTTTATTGATTATTTGTTTACCAATGTTAAAATTAATGACAAAGGGACTGAAGAAGAGTCAACTTTATTTAGAGGGCATCCTAGTGATTTGGAGGGTGAAATTTTTGGTAAAAGTGGGTTTGGAGAGGTTAAAACTTTAACTGGTGATGTGCCCACTATTTTTATTACAAAGATTTCAATTATGAGAGTTGCTCCTTAGTTGATTGTATTTCTTCTCTGCAATCCATGATAAATTCACCCCATCCTTATGAGCAAAATAAAGCTTTTACTAAACATATCATTGATTCCATGATGAAATCCTTAGAAGAGAAGTTAGAATTAGAGATTTCAATTCCTAGAAAATTGCATGATGAGTGGGAACCTACTATTAAAGTTAAGATTAAAAATTATGATGCTTTGCTTTATGTGATTTGGGTGCTAGTGTTTCCACAATTCCAAAATCTCTATGTGATGTGCTTGGTCTTACCAATATTGAAGAATGTTCTCTTAATTTGCATTTGGCGGATTCTACTATTAAAAAGCCTTTGGGAAGAATTAATGATGTTCTTGTTCTTACAAATAGGAATTATGTTCCCAATTGTTTTACTGTTTTTGATATTGATTGCATTCCATCTTGCCCCATCATACTTGGTAGACCATTTTTACGCACTATAGGTGTCGTGATTGATATGAGAGAAGGCAATATTAAGTTTCAGTTTACTCTTAGAAAGGGTATGTAACACTTCCCTAGAACAAGAATTAAGCCACCATATGAATCAATCATGAGGGCCTTCTATGGAGTGAAAACTAAGGATGACAATACTTGAATCTATGTGTTATGCCTAGCTAGGGGTGTAAAACGATAGCGCTTGTTGGGAGGCAACCCAATGAATAAATTATATTTATCTTTTCCTTTATGTTTTTGAGTGTTTGCACAATTATAGTTCTGTTATGATTGTGTCTTTATGTTTTATTTAGTGTTTGTGCCAAGTAAAGCCTTTAGGATGATCCCTAAGATTTGTAGAAGCAATGCTAAATCTGAAACTGAAACTTTGTTCCCAGTGCACGAATTTTCATTTTTACTAGGATGTGATATTGAGATAAAATTTTAACATAATATTTCTATAAAAATTCTTTACGTTGTGCTAATTTTTCAGAATTCTTAGAGTTCCATAAGTATTGGTAGATTACAGACTACTACAAATTGTTTTGTCTGAAACCGATTCTGTTTTCGTTGCATTGTGTGCTTGTTTTGATGAATGTATTGCTTGTATCAGGGGGTATAAGTCATGGTAAAGTTAGAATACATTAGATATAATGCAATAATAAAATATGAATGGTTTACAACAATACCTAAAGTGGTAATTTGCTTTATTATCCTAACGGATCTAATGAGAATTTTGTCGAGTTTTGTGTGATTGAAGTTTTCAAGTTTTGGGTGTGGTCATGATGGATGAAGGAATAAGGAGTAATAAGAGACTAAGCTTGGGGATGCTAAATGTCGTGGGAACAAACACCTATGGGATCATAGGGACCCCTTTCGGTTCGGCGGGGGGAAGGCTCGTACAAAGAGTCGGTCTGATGAACAGCACGCAGGGATCTTTACCCAGGTTCGGGTCACACGGATGCATAAAACCCTACTCCTGTTGGTTGTATTGAGAGTGTTCTTAGGGTTCTACCTACAGGAGCACTATGAGCAGCCGCCACGCGTGTGATCTAGAAAGTCCCAAAAGTCAAAAAAGAGTCCTCTACGTATCGCCATGGGCCTCCTTTTATACTCTGAAGGGGATCCCAATAGTGATGTACAGTGCGTACACGGGGTGTACAGCGGTACAGTGCTATCATACCTAACCTTGACGAAGTAGGGCAGGCGCATTTAATGCACTGTCAGGCATCTCTGTCCGTCAGTGGGACGGGACAGGAGCCCGTCCCATCGGCACCGCTTAGCCCCCCTCCAACGTCGACGCCACGACACGCATCTAGGCGGATTGACATCTGGTCTGTGCGCTAGCGGGGCCTTGTCGGGACCTCACCTTGCCGGGGCCTTGCTTTGCTTGGGGGTTCAATAGCCCTCCCGGCAAGGTCTTGGCGGTGATCTTGATTCTCCTATGTTGGTATCTGGCAAGTCCCTGCTGGGCCTCGCTGCCAGGGTGGCTACTACTGCCATGCACGAGTAAGGGGCATTGGAGAGCCAAAAACTTTAGTGCACCGACAGGAGCCCCCGGGCCTGCGCCACACATGTATCGAGGTGCTGTTGGGCTAGGCCCAATCAATACACGGGCACGCATGGCAGGGCCTTGCGGTTGTGATCATCGCGCTCGCTGCGCTTTCCCACGATATCCATTGAATGCGGGATGTGGGATACGTGCACGGCGCAACCTTCAAATTTATAATTACGGCGTCAGGTCATTTCCTCCACGCGCACCGCATGCACAGCGGGGAGCCAGTGGCGGGCGCCCGTGACTTAAAGTCCCTGGGAAAAGCGGTAACCGCAGTGCCATGGATTGGAGCAACAGGGCGGTTGCTGTTCGCTCCGTGACCGAGGGCGCCGCTATTGGAGGAGGTGGGCGGCGTCCTTTGGAGTGGAGGAGGGCCAGCTCCCGCGCTTCTCCCTATAAATTGGGGAAGCGAGGGCGATGCTCACCCATCCTTCTTTCATCTTCCGGGCACAAACCTCCATAGTTTGCCCTTCCACGTCTTCCCAACCTTCAGGTAAGACTCGCCCGTAGCCATGAACAGGGGGCGAGGGCGACCACCGTCCTCCGCTCCGAGGAGGAGCTCTTGTCGGGATCATGTCGCCGCTTCAGCCGCGGAGGCGGAGGGTGGTTCGAGCTCGCGCGGTGGAAGAGGTGCGAGGGGTCGCGGCTGCCGTGGAGGCCGAGGTCGGGGGAGGCAGAGCGCTGCCCCACCCCCTCCTCCGACGCCAGGCCTCTCCATTGAGGAGACCCACGCCGAGGGGACAGCGCTGGATTTCGTCCTCGAGCTGGTCAGTCCCCTCCGGAGCCATCTGCGTCTCCCTCGCCTCTTCGCCAGGGCAATGGAGGCCGATGAGCCGCCCGTCCTGTAGTTACGGGTGGCTGGTTGTTGTAACGGCATGACACGGGTAAACGTCGAGTACCCAACGAACCGCGTCATGTTTCTCAGGCGCGGCTAGAAGACCTTCGCCCGTGCCCACAACCTCCAGGTGGGGCATGTCCTTCGCTTTAAAATGATGGAGGCCAATACGCTCTTCATCCAGATTTATGGTGCTCTGGCATCCGTCTCAGCTACTACAAAGAGAGCTCGAGCAGTGCCGAAAGTCTGTCCTCGGGCGAGAGTGATGAGGAGGACAGCGGCGAAGACATCAAAGATGAGTCTAGTCTTCAAGCGGTCAAGTCGGAGCCTAACGACTCGATCTCGGATTGACCGCCGGCTGCACCATCACCACCAACCTCACGCCTCTCCCCCTCCCGGCAGGATGTCCTTGTCGGGGGCCTTAGTCCCGGGCGCTGCCTTATTTTCCAGCTGGGTCTTCCGGCAGGCCCGTGGACTTCGGCTTCTGGGGTCCATACCCCTTTTCTCCTGCGCTGGACCTCTCCTCCATGCAATGCTGGTCTAGGAGGGTCCAGGTTCTTGCCTGCCCATCTGGCGGCCCTGCTCCTCTGCACAGTGTTGGTCCAGAGGGGTCAGGTCGGGCTTCTGCCGGGGGTTTCTCACCATCTTTTTCTTCTTGTAACCCGCCTCTCCTTTCCATCTTTTATTCTTGTAATCTTGCCTAGGGGAGAAAGTCAAATAAAGATGTACTTAGGAAAAAGCGATATCTTATGTAAATTTCACCCTATTTTGAATGACTGCGCATTATCTTCCTTGTTAGACCGTTTCTGTGTATGGAACTTTCCCTATGCCTTCTTGGAAGAATCTTGCCGGCGAGTGTAGCCCTACCGCGAGCGCTTCGAGGAACGGGTCCTTAGCAGCCTACTAGTGGCGCTACTGCCGGCAAGATACCTTGGCGTCCTTGGTACATCCGTTCAAGGTGTTGGTCTTGCTTGAAACAGAATAAAGGCATGAGCGCTGTCACTTGAGTCATTGAGCGGACTCGAAATGAAACAAGGAGCGCGGGCGCGACCACTTAAGTCATTGAGCGGTCCCGTACACGGTGAGGGTGTAGCCAATTGCTGCAAGGTTCCTGTGTGTGCAGGTTTTCCATACAGAAGCCGAAATCTCCCAAGGAAAATAACTTCACGTCAATGATTCACTTGGGGGTTTTGCAACTTATCTTTTTGTTGTCATGCTCCCTCCGACAAGTTTTTTTGGGACTTCACTCATAGGTATCCACACCACCACCCCCTCGGCAAAGCTGCACGCGAGGTGACCTTATGTCCTTTGAGAAAAAGAAAGAAGAGAAAATATGGATATGGAACCTTGACGGTCTGTTAGACCTTGCCGGGATTAAGTACAATGCAACACTTCAGACAAACATGCACATAAGTAAACATGTGAATCAATCGGGATTACAGAGCACTTATCTTTATTCAACTATGCACAGGGTTTGAGCCTGGCTTTGTACCAAGGATTACATGCTTCAGTGGCAAGACTTGTACAAAAGGTGGTTGCTGGGAGGCCCGGCAATCGCGCCTTATGGGTAGAACTTGTGAAGGTGTTCAATATTCCAGGAGTTGCTCACAGGGATGCAATCTTCGGTCTCACGGCGGACTGCGCCTGGCCTGGTGACTCGTACTACCCGATAAGGGCCTGCCCACTTTGGTGTCAACTTGTTGGAAGTCTTGGCAGACTTAACTCGCCGAAGAACAATGTTGCCTTCCTCAAAACTTCTGGCATTAACTTTGCAGCTATGGTAGCAGCGCTAAGCTTGTGTCTAGCGTGCAGCTCTCACAACAGCCTGAAGACGGTCTTCCTCAAGGAGCGTCGCGTTGTCTTGCCGCAGCTACTCTTGCTCGAGCTCATCATAAGCGAGCTCTCGAGGCGACCCATATATGAGTTCCGTGGGGAGAACTGCCTCTACCCCATAGACGAGGGAGAAGGGTGTCTGGCTAGTAGCTTGATTTGGTGTTGTTCTCATTGACCAAAGAACCACCGACAACTAATCACTCCAGTGCCTGCCGCACTTGTGCAGCCTGTCGAAAGATCTCGTCTTGAGGTCTCGCAGCACTTCAGCATTAGTCGTCTCCGCTTGGCCTTTGCTCCTTGGGTGGGCAACGGAAGCAAAACAAATTTGGCTGCCAAGGTCTTGGGCATACTGCATGAAGGTGTGGCTCCTGAACTCTGTGTCGTTGTCAGTGATGATCCTGTTGGGAAAACCAAAGCCGCAAACTAGTCCCTTGAAGAACTTGATGGCTGACTGTGTTGTCACCTTCCTCACTGCTTTCACTTATGGACACTTTGTGAACTTGTCGATTGCAACGTACAAGTACTCAAAGCCTCCGGTAGCGCGGGGAAAGGGGCCCAAGGTTGGGAGACGTAGTAGTAAATCAAAAAAATTCCTACGTCTTCACCAAGATCTATCTATGGAAAAACTAGCAACGAGTATGGGGAGAGTGCATCTTCATACCTTTGAAGATCGCTAAGCGGAAGCGTTACAAGAACGCGGTTGGTGGGGTCGTACTCGTTGTGATTCAAATCGCGGTGGACTCCGATCTCAGCGTCGAACAACGGCGCCTTCGTGTTCAACGCACGTACAGCCTGGTGACGTCTCCTATGCCTTGATCTAGCAAGGAGGAAGGAGAGGTTGGGGAAGAGCTCCGGCAGCACGACGGCGTGGTGACAGTGGAGCTGCGTGGTACTCTGGCAGAGCTTCACTAAGCACTACGGAGGACGAGGAGAGGGAGGAGTAGGGCTGCACCATGGGAAGGAGAGGGAGGAGGGTTCTACACCCTAGGGTTCCCACGCTAGGGTCATGCGGCAGCCCCAGATCCAATCTGGGCGGCGGCCAGAGGGAGAGAGGGGAGGGCGGCACCCTAGATCGGCCTTAGGCCCATCTGGACCTAGGGTTTGCCCCCCCTTTCCACCTTTGTTGTGCCTTGGGCTGGGGTGCGAGGCAGACCAGCCCACCTAGGGACTGTTTCCCTCCCACTTGTGTCCCATGCAGCCCTCTGGGGCCGGTGGCCCCTCCCGGCAGACCCCCGGAACCCTTCTGGTGGTCCTGGTACATTACCGGTGATGCCCGGAACACTTCCAGTGACCAAATCCTCACTTCCTATATATGAATCTTTACCTCCGGACCATTCCGGAACTCCTAGTGACATCCGGGATCTCATCCGGGAGTCCGAACAACCTTCGGTAACCATATACACTATTTCCCTATAACCCTAGTGTCATCGAACCTTAAGTGTGTAGACCCTATGGGTTACAATAACCAACAGTGGGATCTGGATAGCCATGTTGGCTCCCACATGCTCCACGATGATCTCATCGAATGAACCACGATGTCGGGGATTCAATCAATCCTGTATTAAATTCCCTTTGTCTACCGGTATAATACTTGCCCGAGATTCGATCGCCGGTATCACTATACCTTGTTCAATCCCGTTACCAGCAAGTCTCTTTACTCATTCCGTAATACATCATCCCATGGATAACTCCTTAGTCACTTTGAGCTCATTATGATGATGTCTTATCGAGTGGGCCCAAAGATACCTCTCCATCACACGGAGTGACAAATCCCAGTCTCGATTCATGCCAACCCAACATACACTTTCGGAGATACCCGTAATGCACCTTTATAGCAACCTAGTTACATTGTGACGTTTGGCACACCCAAAGCATTCCTACAATATTTGGGAGTTGCACAATCTCATGGTCTAAGGAAATGATACTTGACATTAGAAAAGCTTTAGCAGACGAACTACATGATCTTGTGCTATGCTTAGGATTGTGTCTTGTCCATCACATCATTCTCCTAATGATGTGATCCCATTATCAACAACATCCAATGTCCATGGTCATGAAACCGTGACCATCCATTGATCAATGAGCTAGCCAACTAGAGGATCACTAGGGACATATTGTGGTCTATGTATTCACACATGTATTACGGTTTCCGGTTAACACAATTATAGCATGAACAATAGAAAATTATCATGAACAAGGAAATAAAATAATAACCATTTTATTATTGCCTCTAGGGCATATTTCCAACAATCTCCCACTTGCACTAGAGTCAATAATCTGGTTACATTGTGATGAATCGAACACCCATAGCATTCTGGTGTTGATCATGTTTTGCTCGTGAGAGAGGTTTAGTCAACGGATCTACGACATTTAGATCCATATGTACTTTACAAATATCTATATCTCCCTCCTGAATGTAATCACAGATGGAGTTGAAGCGGCACTTTATGTGTCTTCTCTTCTTGTGAAACCTGGGCTCCTTCGCAAGGGTAATAGCTCCAGTGTTGTCACAGAATAGAGTCATTGGTCCCGACGCACTTGGAATTACTCCTAGGTCGGTGATGAACTCCTTCATCCAGACTCCTTCCTTTGCTGCTTCCGAAGCAGCTATGTACTACGATTCACATGTAGATGCCGCTACGATGCTTTGCTCGCTGCTGCACCAGCTGACAGCCCCTCCGTTCAAAATATACACGTATCCGGTTTGCGACTTGGAGTCGTCCGGATCTGTGTCGAAGCTAGCATCGACGTAACCCTTTACGACGAGCTCTTTGGCACCTCCATATATGAGAAACATGTCCTTTGTCCATTTCAGGTACTTTAGGATATTCTTGACCGCTGTCCAGTGTTTCGCTCCGGGTTCACTTTGGTACCTCCCTACCAAACTTATGGCAAGGTTCACATCAGGTCTGGTACACAGCATGGCATACATAATAGAGCCTATGGCTGAAGCATAGGGGATGACACTCATCTCTTCTCTATCCTTTGCCATGGTTGGGCATTGAGTCGTACTCAATCTCACACCCTATAACATAGGCAAGAACCCCTTCTTGGACTGATCCATATTGAACTTCTTCAATATCTTGTCAAGGTATGTGCTTTGTGAAAGACCTATGAGGCGTCTCAATCTATCTCTATAGATCTTGATGCCTAATATGTAAGCAGCTTCTCCAAGGTCCTTCATTGAAAAACATTTATTCAAGTAGGCCTTTACACTTTCCAAAATTTCTATATCATTTCCCATTATTAGTATGTCATCCACATATAATATGAGAAATGCTACCGAGCTCCCACTCACTTTCTTGTAAATACAGGGTTCTCCATAAACCTGTACAAACCCAAACGCCTTAATCACCTCATTAAAGCGAATGTTCCAACTCCGAGATGCTTGCACCAGCCCATAGATGGAATGATGGAGCTTGCATACTTTGTTAGCTTCTTTAGGATCGACAAAACCTTTCGGCTGCATCATATACAGTTCTTCCTTAAGGAATGCCATTTGGACGTCCATTTGCTAGATCTCATAATCATAAAATGCGGCAATTGCTAACATGATTCAGACAGACTTGAGCATCGCTACGGGTGAGAAAGTATCATCGTAGTCAACTCCTTGAACTTGTCGATAACCCTTAGCGACAAGCCGAGCCTTATAGACGGTCACATTACCATCCGCGTCAGTCTTCTTCTTAAAGATCCATTTATTTTCAATGGCTCGCTTATCATCAGGCAAGTCCACCAAAGTCCACACTTTGTTCTCATACATGGATCCTATCTCGGATTTCATGGCTTCAAGCCATTTGTTGGAATCCAGGCCTGCCATCGCTTCTTCATAGTTCGAAGGTTCATCATTGTCCAACAACATGATCTCCAGGACAGGGTTGCCGTACCACTCTGGTGTGGAACGTGTCCTAGTGGACCTTCGACGTTCAATAGTAACTGGATCTGAAGTTTCATGATCATCATCATTAACTTCCTCTCCAGCCGGTGCAGGCTCCACAGAAACAACTTCCTGTGCTGCACTACTCTCTAGTTCGAGTGGAGGTACAATTACCTCATCAATCTCTATTTTCCTCCCACTTACTTCTTTCGAGAGAAACTCTTTCTCGAGAAAGGATCCATTCTTGGCAACAAAGACTTTGCCTTCGGATCTGAGGTTGAAGGTATACCCAATAGTCTCTTTGGGATATCCTATGAATACGCACTTTTCAGCTTTGGGTTTGAGCTTCTCAGGTTGAAGTTTCTTCACATAAGCATCGCATCCCCAAACTTTTATAAACGACAGCTTAGGTTTCTTTCCAAACCATAATTCATACCGTGTCATCTCAGCGGACTTTGACGATGCCCTATTTAAAGTGAATGCGGCACTCTCTAATGCATATCCCCAAAATGATAGCGGTAAGTCAGTAAGAGACATCATAGATCGCACCATATCCAATAGAGTGTGATTACGATGTTCAGACGCACCATTTCGCTGAGGTGTGCCAGGCGGCATGAGTTGTGAAACGATTCCACATTTCCTTAGGTGTGTGCCAAACTCGTGACTTAAATATTCTCCGCCACGATCAGATCGTAGGCACTTTATTTTCCTGTCATGTTGATTCTCTACCTCACTCTGAAATTCCTTGAACCTTTCAAGGGTTTCAGACTTGTGTTTCATTAAGTAGACATACCCATATCGGCTCAAGTCATTAGTGAGGGTGAGAACATAACGGTAGACACCGCGAGCCTCGACGCTCATTAGACCGCATACATCGGTATGTATTATTTCCAACAAGTCAGTTGCTCGCCCCATTGTTCCGGAGAACGGAGTCTTGGTCATCTTGCCCATGAGGCATGGTTCGCACGTGTCAAATGATTCAAAATCAAGAGACTCCAAAACTCCATCAGCATGGAGCTTCTTCATGCGTTTGACACCAATATGACCAAGGCGGTAGTGCCACATGTAAGTGGGACTATCGTTATCAACCTTACACTTTTTGGTACTAACACTATGGACATGTGTAACATCACGTTCGAGATTCATCAAAAATAAACCATTGACCAGCAGGGCATGACCATAAAACATTTCTCTCATATAAATAGAACAACCATTATTCTCAGATTTAAATGAGTAGCCATCTCGCATCAAGCGAGATCCATATACAATATTCATGCTCAAAGTTGGTACTAAATAACAATTATTAAGGTTTAAAACTAATCCCAAAGGTAGATGTAGAGGTAGCGTGCCGACGGCGATCACATCGACCTTGGAACCATTCCCGATGCGCATCATCACCTCGTCCTTTGCTAGTCTCCGCTTATTCCGCAGCTCCTTCTTGGAGTAAAAATGTGAGCAACTGCACCGGTATCAAATACCCAGGAGCTACTACGAGTGCTGGTTAGGTACACATCAATAAAAAGTATATCACATATACCTTTAACGTTGCTGGCCTTCTTATCCACTAAGTACTTGGGCCAGTTCCGCTTCCAGTGACCGGTACCCTTGCAATAAAAGCACTCAGTCTCAGGCTTGGGTCCACTCTTGGTCTTCTTCCTGGCAACTTGCTTACCGGGTGCGGCAACAACTTTGCCGTCCTTCTTGAAGTTCTTCTTACCCTTGCCTTTCTTGAAACTAGTGGTCTTATTCACCATCAACACTTGATGCTCCTTTTTGATCTCGACCTACGGAGATTTCAGCATCGAGTACAACTCGGGAATGGACTTCTCCATACCCTGCATGTTGTAGTTCATCACAAAGCTCTTGTAGCTAGGTGAGAGCGACTGGAGGATTCTGTCAATAACCGAGTCATCCGGGAGATTAACTCCCAGCTGAGTCAAGCAGTTGTGCAACCCAGACATTTTGAGTATGTGCTCACTGACAAAACTATTCTCCTCCATCTTACAGCTAAAGAACTTGTCGGAGACGTCATATCTCTCGACCCGGGCATGAGCTTGGAAAACCAGTTTCAGCTCTTGGAACATCTCATATGCTCCGTGTTGCTCAAAACGCTTTTGGAGCCCCGGTTCTAAACTTTAAAGCATGTCGCACTAAACACGGGAGTAATCATCGTAGCGTGACTGCCAAGCGTTCGTAACATCTTGGTCCGCTGGGAAAAAGGGTGGGTCACCTAGCGGTGCATCAAGGACATACAATCTCTTGGAAGCTACGAAGATGATCCTCAAGCTACGGACCTAGTCCGCATAGTTGCTTCCATCATCTTTCAGCTTGGTTTTCTCTAGGAACGCGTTGAAGTTGAGGGTGACATTAGCGTTGGCCATTGGGTCTACAATATAGATTGTAAAGACAATTTTAGACTAAGTTCATGATAATTAAGTTCACATCATCAAATTATTTAATGAACTCCCACTTAGATAGACATCTCTCTAGTCATCCAAGTGACACATGATCCATGTCAACTAGCCCGTGTCCGATCATCACGTGAGACGGACTAGTCATCCATGGTGAACATCTCCATGTTGATTGTATCTTCTATATGACTCATGTTCGACCTTTCGGTCTTCCGTGTTCCGAGGCCATGTTTGTACATGCTAGGCTCGTCAAGTCAACCTAAGTGTTTCGCGTGTGTAAATCTGGCTTACACCCATTGTATGCGAACGTTAGAACCTATCACACCCGATCATCACGTGGTGCTTCGGAACATCGATCCTTAGCAATGGTGCACAGTTAGGGTGAACACATTTCTTGAAATTTTATTGAGAGATCATCTTTACTACCGTCGTTCTAAGCAAATAAGATGTAAACATGATAAAAATCACATGCAATCAATATAGTGACATGATATGGCCAATATCATCTTGCTCCTTTGATCTCCATCTTCGGGGCACCATGATTATCACTGTCATCGGCACGACACCATGATCTCCATCATCGTGTCTTCATGAAGTTGTCTCGCCAACTATTACTTCTACTACTATGGCTAATGTTTAGCAATAAAGTAAAGTAATTAAATGGCATTTATGATTGACACGCAGGTCATACAATAAAATAAGACAACTCCTATGGCTCCTGCCGGTTGTCATACTCATCGACATTCAAGTCGTGAATCCTATTACAAGAACATGATCAATCTCTATATTATAATGAATCACATCACATCCTTTGTCCATATCACATCACAAGGCATATGCTGCAAAAACAAGTTAGACGTCCTCTAATTTGTAGTTGCAAGTTTTTACGTGGCTGCTATAGGTTTCTAGCAAGAACGTTTCTTACCTACGCCAAAACCACAATGTGATATGCCAATTGCTATTTACCCTTCATAAGGACTCTTTTCATCGAATCCAATCTGACTAAGGTGGGAGAGACAGACACCCGCTAGCCACCTTATGCAACAAGTGCATGTCAGGCAGTGGAACCGGTCTCACGTAAGCGTACGTGTAAAGTTGGTCCGGGCCGCTTTATCCCACAATACCGCCGAATCAAGATAAGACTAGTAGTGGTAAGCAAATTAACAAGATCGACGCCCACAAATGCTTTGTGTTCTACTCGTGCATAGATTCTACGCATAGACCTAGCTCATGATGCCACTATTTGGAGACGTAGTAGTAAATCAAAAAAATTCCTACGTGTTCACCAAGATCTATCTATGGAGAAACCAGCAACGAGTATGGGGAGAGTGCATCTTCATACCTTTGAAGATTGCTAAGCGGAAGCGTTACAAGAACGCGGTTGGTGGAGTCATACTCATAGCGACTCAGATCGCGGTGGACTCCGATCTCAGCGCTGAACAACGGTGCCTCCGCGTTCAACACACGTACAGCCCGGTGACGTCTCCTGCGCCTTGATCCAGCAAGGAGGAAGGAGAGGTTGGGGAAGAGCCGGCAGCACGACGGTGTGGTGACGGTGGAGCTGCATGGTACTCCGGCAAAGCTTCGCTAAGCACTACGGAGGACGAGGAGAGGGAGGAGTAGGGTTGTGCCGTGGGAGGGAGAAACCGTGTGTTGGAGCGCTCAAAAACCCACCACTATATATAGGAGGAGCGGGAGGAGGGTGATGTGCCCTAGGGTTCCCACCCTAGGGTGGTGCGGCAGCCCCAGATCCAATCTGGGCGGCGGCCAAAGGGAGAGAGGGGAGGGCGGCGCCCTAGATGGGCCTTAGGCCCATCTGGACCTAGGGTTTGCCCCCCCCCTTTCCACCTTGCTGCGCCTTGGGCTGGGGTGGGAGGCGCACCATCCCACCTAGGGGCTGGCTCCCTCCCACTTGTGGCCCATGCATCCCTCTGGGGCCGGTGGCCCCTCCCGGTGGACCCCCGGAACCCTTCCGGGGGTCCCGATACGTTACCGGTGATGCCCGGAACACTTCCGGTGACCAAATCCTCACTTCCTATATATGAATCTTTACCTACGGACCATTCTAGAACTCCTCGTGATGTTCGAGATCTCATTCGGGACTCCAAAGAACCTTCGGTAACCACGTACATTGTTTCCCTATAACCCTAGCGTCATCGAACCTTAAGTGTGTAGACCCTACGGGTTCGGGAGACACGTAGACATGACCGAGACAATCTCCGGCCAATAACCAACAGCGGGATCTGGATACCCATTGGCTCCCACATGCTCCATGATGATCTCATCGGATGAACCACGATGTCGGGGATTCAATCAATTCCGTATTCAATTCCCTTTGTCTACCGGTATGATACTTGCCCGAGATTCGATCGCCGGTATCCCTATACCTTGTTCAGTCCCGTTACCAGCAAGTCTCTTTACTCGTTCCGGAATACATCATCCCGTGGCTAACTCCTTAGTCACTTTGATCTCATTATGATGATGTCTTACCGAGTGGGCCAAGAGATACCTCTCCGTCACACAGAGTGACAAGTCCTAGTATCGATTCATGCCAACCCAACAGACACTTTCGGAGATACCCGTAGTGCACCTTTATAGCCACCCAGTTACGTTGTGACGTTTGGCACACCCAAAGCATTCCTACGGTATCCAGGAGTTGCACAATCTCATGGTCTAAGGAAATGATACTTGACATTAGAAAAGCGTTAGCAGACGAACTACACGATCTTGTGTTATGCTTAGGATTGGGTCTTGTCCATCACATCATTCTCCTAATGATGTGATCCCTTTATCAATGACATCCAATGTCCATGGTCATGAAACCTTGGCCATCCATTGATCAACGAGCTAGCCAACTAGAGGGTCACTAGGGACATAGCATGGTCTATGTATTAACACATGTATTATGGTTTCCGGTTAACACAATTATAGCATGAACAATAGACAAGTATCATGAACAAGGAAATACAATAATAACCATTTTATTATTGCCTCTAGGGCAGATTTCCAACAGATGTCAAGCCCCAAACCGAGAATGGCCAGGAGAGAGCGATCGTTTGAAGTGCTTGAGCTGGTTGATGTAATCTCTTTGAATGAAACTGGCATGCATGACACTTGGTTACTAATGTCGTTGCATCTTGGAGGGCAGTGGGCCAAAAGAAGACTTGCCGGAATGCCTTTCCGGCAAGGGCTCTTGATCCTATGTGGGAGCCACATATGCCTCATGTATCTCTGTTGGGTTCTACCGTAGGTGCATCGCATGCAAATTAAAATTTTCCTACGTGCAGAACCTCCAAGAACATGCTAGGGTTATGGATCATAGATTGTTACCACTAGACGCGCAGTGCCGTGCACCGGAAGTAGAGTTGGGGTAGCACGTTCGTGTGGTCCGTCTCCTACTCGTCCAATCTCCCTCAAACAATCAGTTGTCGGATCCCACGTACAGGTTCGCCGGAGCGGCTCAAGTGCACCGCCTCTAACGGTATCCGTGCATGCAGGAGGAACACCCGTGTGCCAGACTGCTAGGTACGATCACCCGGTCGGTGGCGGCGAGTGGAGGTGTCTAGTTACAACTCATGCAAAGCCCTAATGACGGTGCCGAAGCCATCAACCGGATGGGTGTGCCGAACCTCCACTATATATAGGCATCCGATGCGGGCTCAACTCTTGGGCCTCGCACGGATCCTAAAGCCCACGTGTTCCTTCCTTTAAGCGCGCGACCCTTTAGGTTCTCGTCCACTTGGTCGCGACTCAGATCACATCCGACTCGACCGGTTGGTAGCGGCCTCTAGCAAGACGTGCCGACTCGAAGTGTCTGATGAAGCTGGTTTGGCGAACCTGTACTTCACACTTCTGTTCCCTTTGCCACACGATATATGTTGTCGTGCACAAGGCGACATGGTCATCCTTGTTGCAGCACGACCTCTTTCTCGTTCCGGTGAACCCAACCAACATTCGGATTATCTCATAATCCTCATCGCATGGCCATGCTTATCCAGGTTGGATCTCCCAAGTGGCCCAGAGTATATCTCTTGTCGGGACCCCGATCCTAAGCCATAAGAATCCAGCATGTAACACATCACATCACTTTGCGGCCTCACGCACGGTTAACCCCATGGCTGCCACCTTACCTGGGCTGGGACCGTTTGCGTCTTTTGGCTCATGTATGTAATATGTCGCTAGCATTCAAACGTCAAAGAACCTGGGTCGACATGACTAGTCGTAGAACCCAAGTGGCACATCCGTACAGGAACAGGCATACGTAACCCAACAATGCAGGTGTCGGCCTCTATCGTGTGTAGACGAGTCATAGCAAGCTACAAGGACTCCATTACGCTGTGGGACATAAATGTCATCACTGCACATAGATGAGTCATAGTAGGCTACAGGGACTCCATTACACTTTGAGACATTTCCCCGAAGGGACAGACACAACAACAAAGAAGAATACATGTCGGTCAATCAATGTGTCCGGAGCAGTAGCAAGCTACCTAGGCTCGATGGGAGCACAAAGAGGTAGTTCCCTGTAAAGAGTACTACTAAAAGCACACAATTAGGTGTCGAATCCCATACATATCATTGCACGTCACACGTACGCACGACATGCCCGATATGCATAGATACAACTATGGCATCACAACATAACCATACAACAACACAACATTTATATAGGAGGCTCATGAGAGCCAACATAGTGTGATATTACAAGCAGGGGTCACATGACCCAATACACAAATCATACAAACAACAAGCGTAAGCTTAACATATCTGGGTATAGACATCTATAAAACAAGAAGGCTGAGGAAGCCTGTCTATCTACAAGGTCCTCCATAGGAACCAGACCTCTGGCTGGGATTCTCAAGCTAAACGGTCAGCATCGATCTTATCATAGAAACCACTAGCGAGACTGGAGTCTCCTCTGCAAAAACATAATTAAGCAACAGTGAATACTGAGTACTCAGCAAGACTTACATCAGAACTAACTACATATGCATCGGTATCAACAAGGAAGTTGTGGGGTTCAATGCAGCAAGCAAGCTTTGACTCGGTGGCTATCCTGTACTATGACTTTCATAACTTTGAAAAGTTTTGTGAAGCGTACATGAGTCCACTAACACCACAAAAATACACCACCATGGATCCGCTCCCATCTTCCTACTAGAATGCCATCCATGGTACTCACACTTGTATTGAAGGTTTTATGGGTAACCTTTTAAAATGTCTATGAACCATGTAAGTATCCAAGTGGTCCATATCCGCAGACGCGGCTATTCGAATAGATTGATTACCCTGTAGGGGTGTACTTCATCACACATGCTCCCGCCACTTACCACCATGTGCTCGTAAAAAGGCACCTGGGCAACCTTCAAGCGGAAGCCCAGCAAGGGAGTCGGCCACGACCTGACTAACCATACAAGACTAGTCCAGGCTTATCGCCTATTTGAGACTGAACCCGCAAGGAAGTACGGCCGAGGTTTCCTCTACGGCCCAAACGATGTGTACAGGGTTCCTAAGCCCACCTTGACGGATGGTACTACGCTTGGTACACCGCGCCACAATGCCTAGTCTGTCCCAAGCCCACCTGTGCGGGGTGCCACTCGGTAGACTACTAGCATATCCTACAAACACCAGAAACTAGTTGCAACTCCTGGATAGAGATCAAGTCGGTTAATAAGTCGAGAGAGTCAATTAAGGATCCCAATGTGCGGTAGTAGCTAGTCTTGGACAACATACACAGGACTCAGTTCTTAAGTACGGTCCCAATGATACAACTCGCCATGTACTCTTACATGGCCTCTCATCGCTACCTTTACCAAATCGTGTTCACAAGTTAACTCTCATCATCAGAACAAGTTCAGTTCACTCTGATTCATCACCCAGATGAATCAGACCTGAGACAACTCTAAGCATAGCAAGCATAGCAGGTTAAAGGCACAACATGGCTCAAGCATCTACCAGGTATGCTAGGTTGCATGGTTCAACTATTTACTATGACAATGACAGGTCATGTAGAGGAATGGTTTCGACTACCAGAACATGTAAAAGTTGAAACATTTTGTCCTAATGCAATAAGTGAGAGCAAGAGAGAGAGAGAGAGTGGGATTGTATCGAATATGTTCAAGGGGGTTGCTTGCCTGATAAGACGATCACACGTTACTGCTCCTCAGATGGATACTCGATCGTATCCTCCAGAACAGTGTCTAACATGAAGAACAACCATAGAAGGGGAACAAATCAATACACATCAAATGCAACAATATGATGCATGAATATGACATGGCAATATGATGTGTTTGAGCTAATGCATCTAGCAACAAATTTAAATGAAGTAGGTTTCAACTCAAGGTTCAAATTCAACTTCATATATGGAGTTCCATAATGTATTTGAGCTAAAATGTCCAAGTTTACCTATTTAGGTTGCTCTAACATGCATGAAAATGGTACAGATGGATTCATTGAATTTTTCTGATCAATTTTCCTATATAAATTATTTTCATCTGATTTACATATTAATTTATATGAATTTTCTAAGTTTTTAGTATTTTCTGGAATTTATTTAAATACAAAAATGCAAATATTGCGTCAGCCTGACGTCACTGTGATGTCAGTAGGTCAAAGGCGCCAGGCTAGGTCAAACCTGGTGGCCAGGCCCCACCTGTCACTGACTCACTCATCTAACAAGGTTTTTTAATTAATCTAACTGAATAATTAACAGGGCTGGGCCCCCATGGCAGTGACCCAGGTGTCAATTAAATGGTGATTAGCCTTAAGCTAATCACCTGACAATGGGGCCCCACCGGTCGGTGGCTTAGGCGATGGCTCGTGAGCGGCGGTGTCTACGCTACTGGCCACGGGAGCGGCGGCTAAGGGCACTAGGGCAAAGCCCTTGCTCACACGCACCCGGGAAGGCTAGCTAGGGCCGCGGGGGATGCCGAAGCCGGTGGTGGCGACCTCACTCGTGGCGGCCGGAGCTCGGCCGAGGTGCCGCGCGCTCTACAAGGGGGAATACGGCGACAGGGCTAGGGAAAGAAGGACTGGAAGCTCACGAGGATCATGCCTGGATGGTCAGCGAGCTCGAGGACGCTTCGAGGACGATGAATCGACGACGGCGACGGCGGTGTCGAAGGTTGATGACGGCGACGGCGGTGTCGAAGGTTGAAGACGGCGACGCTGACGGCGATGCGGGGCGTCCGGCCTTCTGTGGCTCGACGGGGAGAATGGCAAGGATGCGATAGACCTTTTGGGGGGCTCATAAGGGCACGAGGAGAGAGAGCGGCAGGGGAGAAAGAGAGGAAGAAGGCCACGGCAAGGGGGTTGTGCTGGCGCTCCCAAGAACCTCCAGGGCAGGCAGCCAGGCACGAGGTGGCCGGCACGTGCCGGCGCGCCCCAGCCACACGCCCCTATCCTCCTGGCGGGAGGTTGGGGGTGACTGGCAGCTGGGCCAGCCCCTCCTAGGCCTTTTTTTATTTTGTTCTTTGTTTTTTTTCTATTTCTCTTATTGCATCTGTTTTAGTTTAGGCACTAACACATTTTATAAAAATATGAAACTTTTTCTGGGCACTAAAATTAATATTCCAAAGGCCCTGGCCAAATTTCATATTTATTGGAGCTATAAAATTATTTATAATATTTTATAAATCCAATTCAAATATTTATTGATTTGATTCAATAAACAAAAATGACTCTAAAAATATAAATCACCTCTGGTTGATGCTTCCACATTTTTCTAGAAATGGTGAACATTTTAGAAGGCCACTTGGGTTCATTGATTTTTTTAATTGATCCTATTTGAGTTCAAATAATGCTAGGGTTTGATCATCCCCATTTCAAGTTTAAAAATGATTTAAACATGATGCAATCACAAGCATGGATCCTAGTGCATGCTAAAGCTAGGGACGTGACATCTCTCCCGATCGGAGGGGCACATCCCATCTTGCTCGACCATGTCTCGTAGCATGGGTATGGACAAGCCTGAAACATACCTTTGTAACTACCCAGTCACGGAGTAGTGTTTGGTCGGCCCAAAGCAAGTCTGTCACCATCTGAGTACATGTGCTAGCTCGGGTCTTAGGACATAGAACGTATGCTGTACTAGAGACTCACAGATGACCTATCGCTGCGTCTCATAGTTGGGTCTGTCCAACTCAGACCTTATCTCGACTCGGATCTGACTATGTTGAATCCGACCAGACCTTTCCGAGTCCATATTATCCGGCTAGCATCCAATGATAGATGGTCAGTGAGACCAAACCATCCACCGTGTCACATGCTAGTCTGATTAGTTGCGCGTCCACACAACCCTTTCGACTAGGGACCATTTAGGATAGTTATCATACAATGCATAGTCTCACAAACAAGTCACATACTTGTTAATACACATCAATGATAATGTCCAAGGACTATATTTATTCATAAACACATAGGAAATATCATCTTACATGATTGCCTCTAGGGCATATCTCCAACAATCTCTGCCAACAGCTCGAGTCCATCTTCCCAGGAAATACATTTGAGTTTCACACCGTTCGGCCTCTTTTTGTACAGGACGTTGGCCACGAACTAGTACATATTAGACAGGCGGGCTACTTTTTCTGCTTCTTCTTGTTCCCCGGGAAGTTCTCCTGTCTGAAGGAAACAGACGATGTGTTGTTCCCATGCTGGAGCCTGGGGCTTGACAGCAAGGACTAAAGGCATATCCTCTGCCGGGGTAGCATTTGCCTCAACAGCAAGGGCCTGACGACCCGCCGGCACCTTCTACACCCCGGCAAGCTTGGAGGGAGCATGTGCTTCCATGGCAAGAGCCGGGGGCCCTGCCGGAGCATAGTACTCACCAACAAGCCTGCCGTTCTCTCTGGCAACCTTCTCGCCGGCGGCTTCCTGGAGCCCTACCGGGAAATACTTGCCAGAACTTAACTTCTCTTATCTTGTCCACTTGATGGTGTCACGGAGGGTTGAGTTAGTTGGAGAACGAATGTTCCTGGTTCCACAGGTAACTTATGGGCAACACACTTTGACAGGCCATCGGCAATGCTGTTCTCTGCACGTGGAACGTGCTCCATTTGCAGGTCATCGAAATGTTCTTCCAAGTTTCTCACTTCATCTACATAAGCTTCCATCAAAGGTATTTGGTAATGTTTGTTCACTTGCCTGATGACAAGTTCAGAGTCACCCCTAACAATAAGTTTTTTTATCCCAAGGTCTGCTGCGATCCTGAGACCAACAAGCAGTCCTTCATACTCAACAGTGTTGTTCGTTGATCTCTCCCAGGGAAAGTGCATCTGAACCACATATCTAAGGTGCTCTCCGGTGGGTGCAACAAGTAGCACTCTAGCACCGGTGCCTTGCAGCGAGAAAGCTCCATCAAAATACATGATCCATTCTCTATCGGTTTGCTTCCCGAGGAGAGTTGATTCTGGAACTTCTTCATCGGGCGTCGGGATCCACTCTGCAATCAACTCCGCCAAGGCCCTACTCTGAATGGTCAAAGTGCTTTCAAACTTGAGACCAAAGCTTGATAGTTCCAAATCCCACTCCACAATCCTGCTGGTAGCTTTTGGGTTCCGCAAGATCCACTGTAGCGGGAAGCGAGTGACAACAGTGATCTCATGTGCTTGGAAGTAATTGCGCAACTTCCTCGGGGCCATAAGAAGGCTGAAGAGCAACTTTTGCACACCATAATATCTCGACCTAGCCCCCTGGAACAAGGAGCTGACAAAATAGACTGGTCGCTACATCACCTTCTTCTTCTGGATTGTCTCCTTCAATAGCGCAGATCCTCCTTCGCTGGCACCAGACCCTGCCGGGGAATGCCCCGGCTCGTCACTTGGCGGTCTTGCCGTTGCTGCTGCTTCATCATTAACTTCTCTTTCAGCCACTAGCACAACACTCACCACTTAATTTGTTGCCGCCAGATATAGCAGCAATGGTTCTTGTGGTTTCTACGCGACTAGGACTGGCGGAGTGGAGAGATACTTCTTCAATTCCTGCAATGCCGCCTCCGCCTCCGAAGTCCATTTCATTGGACCTGCCTTCTTCAAGACTTTGAAAAAGGGCAGGGTGCGCTCAGCAGATTTTGAAATGAACCTACTCAGAGTAGCAACACAGTCGGCAAGACGGCGCACGTCTTTAACCCATCTTGGTGCTTCAATTTGCTCAATCGCTTTGATCTTGTCGGGATTTGCTTCGATTCCTCGTTGAGATACAAATAACCCGAGAAGCTTGCAGAATGGGACACCAAACACACACTTCTCCGGATTTAGCTTCATGTTGATCTTATGCATGTTTGCAAATGTTTCTTCTAGGTCTGATATGAGCGTAGCCTTGTCCTTGGTTTTGACCACTATGTCATCCATATAAGCCTCCATATTTCTATGTAGCTGGGGCTCAAAACCAATCTGGACCGCTCTTGCAAAAGTAGAACTAGCACTTTTCAACCTGAAAGGCATACGCAAAAAAAGAAATACGTACCACATGGGGTGATAAATGCAGTCTTCTCCTCATCTTCCTTAGCCATGAAAATCTGATGATAACTGCAATAGGCGTCAAGGGAAGACAACAAGTCGCAACCGGCGGTGGAGTCCACAATTTGGTCGATGCGCAGCAAGGGAAAAGGGATCTTTGGGTCAGGCTTTGTTGATGTCTGTTAAATCAATGCACAACCTCCATTTTCCATTCGCCTTGCACACTACGACCGGATTGGCCAACCATGTTGGATGGAGTACTCCTCTAATCAAGCCAGCCGCTTCTACTTTCTTGATCTCTTCGGCAATAAACTGTTGCCGCTCCAAAGCTTGCTTCCAGACCTTTTGCTTGATGGGCCGCGCGTGTGGGCAGACAGCAACGTGGTACTCAATCACCTCCCTGGGAACACCTTGGATATCAGATGGTTGCCATGCAAACACATTCACATTCCCCCACAGGAAGGCGACGAGCGCGCTTTCCTATTTTTCATCAAGGGTGGAACTTATGGTAAAAGTTCCCCCTGTGCCATCCTCCTTGGCGGGCATCTTCTTGGTCTCTGGCGGGGCGACCTTGGACTTTTTGCTCTTGCCGGTGGAGATGTCTGGCACATCATCAATGGGAGCGCAACACTCCGAGGAGGTGCGCTTGCCGGAATGTGCGCCAGAGGCCTTGTCGGTCTTCTCCCACCTTGGGAGCTTTAGCGGCAGGAGCAAGTGCCTTAGCGGCAGGTGTTGTGACTGCACCCTGGTAGAGCTGGTCGACGTAGATAAGTGTGCTTTTCTTGTCGGAGCTGAGAGTCACGACGCTCATTGGCCCGGGCATCTTTGGCATGTTGTAAGCGAAGTGGGTGGCCACCATGAACTTGGCCAGTGTTGGCGACCAAGGACGTCATTGTATGACAACAAAATCTTGGCTAAATCAAAAACGATCTTCTTCATTCTAAAACTGATATCACTGCCAAACGTTAGCGGCAGTGTGACCTTGCCCTTCGGCTAAGTTCTTTCGGAATTGACCCCTTGGAAAGTGATTGTCGGCTCGAGATCCTCATCAGGAATTTGCAGCCTCTGGATGACATCAAACAAGATCAAGTTCAAGCTGGCCCCACTGTCGACTAGCATCTTCGTCACCTTGAGGTTGCGGATTGTCAAAGAAACCAACAATGGCAGGCACCCAACCAGAGTTATGTGATCAGGGTGGTCCTCGGCGTTGAAGATGATAGGAGTGTTGGACCACTTCAGAGGCCTCTGGGCACCGATAGAGGGCTCTGCCGCATTAACCTCGCGCGCCCACTGTTTAAGTTGGCGGTGGGAGGAATGCGATGAGGCACCTCCTTCTATGCACACCATCTCTGTAGCCTTCTGGAACTCGTTCTCGCTAGACTCGTCCTCCTCTTCGACATCATCATCATCTCCTTCTTGCTTGTCGCGGCCATGGGCTAGCCGGTCTTTTTGTTGCTTGGGCTTGCCGCGGCAACCTCCTTGGCCAACACGCTTCTTGTCAGACCCCTTGGCACCATCCTAGCCTTTCTCCTTCTCTTGCCTCTCGTACTCGGCTTTTTGCTTCTTGGCAAGCTGCTCAACTTGCCGGTAGTCTTGGAGATCGTGGCCTTTGGTGCGATGGATCTTGCAATACTGCTTGCCAGAGCCTTCTGGTTTGTCGGCAGCCGCCATGGCATGATAGGAGGCGCACATGGTAACATCGTCGTCGGGGCCATCAACCTTGCCCTTCTTGGCGGCCCTAGGGTTGCTAGGTCCCCCGATGGCAAGTATGGTCTTGCCCTTGCGCTTCTTGTTCCGTCGCCGGCCCTTCCTTGCTAGGGTAGCGATGTCTTCATCTTCAGAGTCGACCCCTGCGCCGGCGTCTTCGCCGGGGAGTCTCCTCCCTTCTTCAGCCCGAGCTCATTTGTCTGCCAAAGCATAAAGCTCGGTGATGTCCATGACTCTGTTCATCGCCAGCTCTTCCCGCATCCTGCGCTTGCGCACGTTCTGATGGATCATGCTGATCACAGCGGCAGGATGAGTCTCGGATGTTGTGATGCACGCGGTTGAACCTTTGGATGTACTTGCATAAAGTTTCACCCTCCTTCTGAGGAATGATGTGTAGATCACTTTCTTGGCCAGGAGCTTGATGACCTCCTGTGAAGGCGCCAACAAACTCATGGCACAAGCCTGCCCAGGAGGCAATGGACCCCTTTGGCAAGTGCATCAACGACGACCTGACGTTGGGCTTAAGCACCAACGGGAAGTAGTTGGCGAGTATCTTGTCATCGCAACCCCTGGCAGCTTGCACCGCAATGGTTTGGATGCTCAGGAATTCTGACGGATGAGACTTGTCGTCATACTTTTCTGGGAATTCTGGCTTGAACGTGCGAGAGTTGGGCCACTGGACTTGCCGCAGCTCACGGGTAAACGCTGGACAACCCACCTTATAAGGTAGGCTGACAGGATACCCTAGCACAGACTTGTCTATAGTGGGCTCCGCGTGCCTATTAGACTGGAGGCGCGCTTCCCACCGCCGCTCGATTGTAGTTCGAGCGTCTTCCTTGCCACGTTCTCGACGAACTTGACGCTGATCGCGACATGTCCTTGGGTCAGACGACGTTGTAGAGTAGCTATCGTAAGCGTTGGTCCGTCGAGTCGGTGACCGGTGTCGTTATTGTGGAGGAGAGTGCGCCGAAGTCGCGTCGCCTCCGGCCCTCTCACCACTAGCATGAGCCGGCTCGGTGGACCAAAACTTATCTGCGAGGCTGAGGAGGCTCTGAATGGCGGCTCTCCATTCGTCGAGCTTCTCTGCAGCAGGAGGGAAATTTAGGAGTAGCTGCACCCGCGCCAACTCTTCCTCCGACTTGTTTGGCAGTGAACGGCGTGAGGAACGTGAGGTGCTCTGACTCCTAACCATGTTAGAATGAGCACCGTCGTGGTCCCGCGACGGCACGCCACTCCCACTAGCATGATGGCAAGCATATTGGTCCCGCGCACCTTGGGAGTGATGCTAGATGATTCTTGCTCCCATAAATTGTTTGCTCACAAAATCACTATGCATAGGAAGTGGGTTAGACTTAAATGTTCTTGTCATGATATTCATGATGCTCTTTTGCATGTTTCAATTACCATTCCTATGTGAGCATCATTGAAATCATCATGCCTAGCTAAAAGGCATTAAAGAAAAGCACTTGTTGGGAGACAACCCAACACTTTTAATTTCTGTTTTTGTGTCTTAACATGATTAATACACTGTATTAATCATGTTTTATGTCTCTTATTTCAATAAAGTGCCAAGTAAAGCCTTTGGGATAGTGTGGATACTTGCTTGTTTGATTCTATGAAAAAACAGAAAGTTTTGCGTCAAGTATATGAATTATATGATTTTACTGGAGCGTCAAAAAATATGAATTTAAAAAAAACTTTATACGAAAATCCCTTGAGTTGTCATAATTTTTCAGAATATTTTGAGTCGGGGAAGTATGGTGATCATTCAGATCTTTACAGACTGTTCTGTTTTTGACAGATTATGTTTTGCATGCATAGTTTGCTTGTTTCAAGTGTTCCTATAGCTTATACTAAGTAATATAAATTGTGGTAATGATGGAATACAGTAGGTATTATTTGATAACAATTATGAATCTTGTCTTGACAGTACCTAAGTGAATGATTTATCTTTACTACACTAACCCTTCTCACGAAGTTCTGTTAAGTTTTGTGTGATTGAAGTTTTCAAGTTTTGGGCGAGACACCTTTATGAGGAGAATAAGGAGTGAAAAGAACATAAGATTGGGGATGCCCAATGCACCCCCAATTTAATATCCAAGGAATACTCAAGCTCCTAAGCTTCGGGATGCCCCGGAAGGCATCCCCTCTTTCGTCTTCAACACTATCGGTATATCTTGCTTGGAGCTATATTTTTATTCGTCACATAATATGAGTTTTGCTTGGAGTGTCATTTTATTTTGTTTTACTATGTTAGGTGTTATTTATAATCTTGTTTTTCAGTAAAAAGTTCCAAGAATTGCCTTAGGATGCTCGCATTGCATGTTTGATGTGTGCTGTGTAAAAACAGAAACTTTGGCTGTAGTGTATGAATTTTTATATTTTACTGGAATGTGGAAAGTTTCTAAAGAATTTAATAAGTGTTTTAATACGAATTTTATAGCATGTCCTAAATTTTCATAATTTTGTGAGCTAGAGAAGTACACTATTTTCATAAATTGCTAAAGACTGTTCTGTTTGGACAGATTGTTGTCATAGTTTTGTTATCTAGTTATCCTATAGTTTCCATAGCCTATATTGGTAGATATAAATTGTGTAAATGATAGTATACAGTGCCTAATGTTTTAATATTATTATGTAACTTGTCTTGGCAGTACATAAAGAGTTGATTTATTATGTGTACTAACCTATCTCACGATTTCTTTTCGAGTTTTGTGTGGATGAAGTTCTTGAGAATAGGTGAAACTGGGATATGAGAGGATTGAACAAAATACAAAATCTCAAGATTGGGGATGACCAAGGCACCCCAAGTAAATATTTTAATAAGTCTCAAGCATCTAAGCTTGGGGATGCTACGCACCCCACCTTTCTTCATCAACAATTATCGGTTAGCCTATGAGGAGCCTAAATTTTTATTCATTCACATTATGCGTGCTATTCTTGGAGTGATATTTTTACTTTGCTTGCTGTTTAATAAAACACTCAGATCTGAAAATATTGATAGATAGAGAGAGAGTTCTCACGTAGCTACTTAATTGTTTGACTACTCTTTGATCTTCACTTATATGTTTTGGAGTAGTTTTTTCATTTACACTCGTGCTTCACTTATATCCTATGAGTAAATGGTTGAATGAATTGAATATCATAAATATGAAATTATATATGTTTTATATGCTTATCTCATGGGGAGTAATGACTTCACATATAATAAGTATAGGTGGTAAAAGTTATTGAAAATTAGCAAACACCGCATTGGTCACTTGAACCATTCATGAAAAAATATTGAAGGAAGAGAGATTTCACATATAAATATACTATCTTGGACATCTTCTATAATTGTGATTACCCATTAATTATTTTCAAACTTGAGAAAATTAGTTGAAGTTGGACAAGGAAGACAACGTAATGAGTTATGCTTGGGTATATTTGTATAGAAGTTATATTGTTATGGATCCCCCAACATGTGGTGCTTGCTTCAACCTCATAGTAGCCAAAACATCTGCACCAAGTAGAAATACTACTTGTGCATCCAAACACCCTTAAACCCAAAGTTGTTCCATATGACTCCACCATACCTACCTATATGCGGTATTTACTTGTTGTTCCAAGTAAATTTGCTTGTGCCAAACTCTAAACCTTCAAATAATATTCTGTTTTGTATGCCTGAATCGCTCATATAGTAACTAGTGGCTATCAGTATCTTCCATGCTAGGTGGGTTATTCTCACGATATGTGTTGATTCACTATCATTCACGAGAAAGTGGCTGGTATAGGGATTCCTAGTCCCAAAATAAAAAATGCAAATAATTAAACAAGACTCCCCCAGGAATGTTGTTGGTATGGATGGTACCCATGGATTCGGCTCGTCATGGAGTATCATTGATTGGTGGAGGGGGAGTAAAAACTTTACCATTCTCTTTGGGAACCGCCTATAATGTATCTAGCCTGGAAGATACCGAGATCTCTCGGTTGTTATGGTGACAATGAAAGCATACCGCTCAAAATTATTATTCATCTCTGTTTTAAAAGATCAAGCTCTGGCACCTCTACAAATCAATGCTTCCCTCTGTGAAGGGCCTATTACTTTCATGTACTTACCTTTATGCAAGAGTCATGGTGATCTTCATCACTTCCTATATTTCGCCCTTTTCTCTTGGCAAGCGTCATGTGTTGGGTAAAGTTTCAAGCATATACGGCCATTCAAATATATTTGATCATGAATTATTACTGCTGACAATTATCTATGTGATAAATAAGTTGGGAGGCGAAACTTTAAGCCCCTATCTTTCTCTGTGTTTGACGGATGCCATTTGCTCTAAAAATATGCTTTGATTGCTAGCAATCATGGAAGACTATATGATAGTTGAGTATGTGGAATTTGCTAAATCAACGCTCTTACATAGACCCTTCCTGAAAATAAGATGAATTGCAATTGTTTGGTGGCTGAAAGCATAGTTTGTTAGTCTATACTTTAACATGTGGATAGCTTGTTATTTCATCATGATAAGGTTTATGACACGACCTATTGTTTATGATATATAATGATGCTAGAAAAGTGTTTGAAATTATCATTGATCAAATTTATGCACTATGCTAGCATTCACACAACATAAATTATTTCTTTTATCATTTACCTACTCTAGGACGAGCAGGAATTAAGCTTGGGGATGCTGATACGTCTCCAACGTATCTATAACTTATGAAGTATTCATGCCATGTTTACAATAATTCTATATGATTTTGGTATGATTTTATTAGAACTAACCCGGACTGACGCTATTTTCAGCAGAACTACCGTGGTGTTGTTTTTGTGACAAAATAAAAGTTCTCGGAATGAGCTGAATTTACGGAGAATATTTTTGGAAAATATAAAAAATACTGGAGCGAAGAGTCATCGGAGAGGAAGGCCGAGGAAGCCACAGGGGTGTGCCCACCCCCCTACGGCGCGCCCCCTGGCTTGTGACTTCCTCGTGGACCCCATGGACTTGTTTCCGCTGCCACAAACTCTTATAAATACATAAACCCCCGAAAAGAAACCTAGATCGAGAGTTCCGTCGCCACAATCCTCTAGAGCCATGAAAAACCAATCGGGAGCCTGTTCTGGCACCCTACCGGAGGGGGAAACCATCACCGGAGGCCATCTTCATCATCTCGACGGCCTCCATGATGAGGAGGGAGTAGTTCACCCTTGGGACTAAGGGTATACCAGTAGCTATGTGTTGGGGATATAACCCCGCAATATGACCCGCCTTGGAGGCTCCGGGTCATGTTGCTGTCTCATGAGCCGGCCCAAGAGTGAGCCGTAAGACTGGTGGCCCAGGAAGATAGGCGGCTCAAGGTGTGGGCCGTACAACGGCCCGAACGGAGAAGACCCGGGCGTGTAAGCCGCCTCAAGGACAACTTGGATAGAAAGATAGAAAGAGACTCAGAGTCACAAGAAGACCCGGATAGATAATTGTAAAGACCCGGTGATCCTGACCTCCTATATAAAGGCAGACCCGGGGCGACTTAGAGGATAGGTTATCGAGAATTAGGTCAAGCTTCTAGCTCCTTGTAAACGATACACAAGCAACACAAACACAAGCAGGACGTAGGCTATTACCTCGACTTGAGGGGCCAAACCTGGGTAAATCCGTGTCTTTCGTCCCGATCAACCCCTTTGAGTCCACCCCATTAGCGATGGCCTCAAATCCAAGTCTGTTCACCCGAACATCTGCCATGATAAATCCACGACAGTTGGTGCCCACCTTAGGGCTAGCGCTTGGTGGTGTTGAGTTCTCAAAGGGCTCTCTCCTAGGTCTCGAGGGATACGTGGTTGGAAGGATGAGCAACAGTTGCCGCGGCCGGCTCTACATCGACGACGCCGGTTGGGGGCTTGATGTTGATTCTGTGGAGTATGGATTATGGGTTCCGTTTGGCAGGATCCAGGTTTTCATTGGAAAGGTTGATGGATCTACACTCGGGCCGGACATCTGCACCAACATCGTCGAGCCGGCTCGGTGTCTCCAATCTGCGAGTGGTGTGCGGCCTGCCCATGCCCATCCAGGTCAAAAGCATGTTCTCATGGGCTTCACTCAAGGTATGGATCTGGAAGCGTCCGGGTCACAGGGAACTCTTGTTTGCTCGGAAGATGAGTCCTCTAGTGGGGAGACAGAGTCAGTGTATCGGCTCAGTAACGGTGGCCTTGGGGGCTACTACGACACCTATTCTAAGGTAGAGGGCTTTGAGTCGGATGCTCCGAGACCCTCGGTTCATGCGGCGGTGTTCATGGCGGGATCGGCTCCAGCCGCCGATCACATAGCTGTGGGAGCCGCCACAGCGGGTGATAGCCCGCCGGCGGCGGCTCAGGTTCTAGTGGAACTGATGGACGAGCTTACAGCTCTCATGGCCATGGAAGTAACACTAGATAATCAAGCAGCCCGGAATCCAGAGGTGGCATGGATCAAGGGCCGGATGGTAGAGGAACGACAAAGGATGGCTGAGCTGAAGATCCGGATGGAGGAAGAAGCGGAGCGTATCAAGGTAGATGCTTTCCATCTGGAGCTGGAACAAAAGTCAGCAGCCGCAGTGCACCGGAGGAGGCGTCAATCCCGTCTGCCGGAACGTTACGAAGCAAGGAACCTGTTTAACACCCCTGGTGCGGGGCGGGTTGCGGGCGCGCCGGAAAGCCGCCCGATGGAACGCCCGACAACTCATCCACCCCAACATAACCAAACTTCACCTAGAGCCTTTCCGACACTGGCAGGTCATTACTCTAACCCGGCCGAGAACATGGTGGCGACGGCCACCCAGCTTGGGACGATTCCCATCCCAGACGAAGCACCCTTTGCGGAGGATGTGCGAAACACCATTGGATATTTACAGACGGCCATGGCCCAGCAAGAGAGATATGCTCACAGCCGGAGTCGGGTTCACTCTACCCCCCTCCTAGTCGAAGTTTCAGTCGTCGCTATGAGTCGCCGGTGTGTTCCAGCAGTCATCCACATCAGGGACCACCGGAGGACGAGCAGGCGGCTCTAGATGCATAAGCCCTCGCGGACCGGGCGACGAACAGGCAAGAGGCGGAGATAGTGCCAACCCGTCTAGAGCCGGCGCTTTCCATCTCGATGGGAGAAGTTAGTACCAAAGCCGTAGGGGTGCCACGTTTAACTCCGGCTCTAAGAAGTGAACGACTACCCAAAGATTTTAAGGGGCCTCAAAAAGTTCCGAATTACACAGCTGATCTACCCCCTGAGGCTTGGGTTGAGAGTTATGAGCTGGCCATGGAGATGCTGGACGTCAGTGAGGCGGTATGTGCAAAATATTTCATCATGATGCTTGAGGGTCCGGCTCGCACATGGTTGAAAGGTCTGCCGCCTAACACGATAAGTTCATGGGCGGAGCTGAGAGTGAAGTTTATTAAGAATTTTCAGGGGACCTGTAAGCAGCCTATGACCATTGTAGACTTGGACCATTGTGTTCAACAGGAATATGAGTTGGCCCATCATTGGGTCCGGCGGGTGTCGACCATTATTCACTCTTCAGAGCAGATCACGGTGGCTCAAGCGATGCTTATTCTGGAAAAGAACTATCATTTTGTTCCATTGAAACAAAAGCTTGGTCGGCTCAAGCGCACGTGTCAGGATATGGGAGAGCTCATGACGGCCCTGACAAAGTATGCCGACTCAGATAACACCAAGGATCCAGGTTCGGATGATGAGAAAGCCAATCAAGGGAAGAAGAACAATCAAGGCAAAAGCTTTGTGAACAATGGGAATCAGAATAAACGGAAGAACGCTGATGGCGGATCAGAGCTAGTGGCAAACACCAACACAGAATAGAACCATCCCAAGGGGAACGGAAAATGCAGGCCATTTCACCAAAGGAACAGAGGTCCTTTCAATTTAGAAGAAGCGCTTAGGAAGCCTTGTCCGGAGCACAGCACGCCTGATAGGCCGGTGTTACATGCGTGGGGCGATTGCTTTATCATGCAGAGATTCAAAAACCAGCATTCCCAACCACGCAATAACCAGGGCGATGGCCCGCCTGGCGGCTCAGGGCATGGCGGGTCAGGGGCTGGATTCGGCACCGGCGGTTCAGGAGCCGGGCATCCGGGTCAGAATAACCAAGGGGGCACCAATAGCATCCTGGCAACAATAGCAATAACAACAATCAACAGCAGGAGCAGCGCAATCAATCCGAGTTTCATAGTAACCCGAAGCAGCTCGGTTCTGGACAGTATCACATGTTCACGACCGGTCACAGTAGATGAGACAAGAAGTTGCGGAGGCGAGCAGTTAATGCGGTCGCTCCGGCTCTCCTGCGGTACTTACCATGGTCTGAGTATAACATAATGTGGAGCCGGGAGGATCACCCGCCACGAGTAGATGACCCGGGCCGGCTGGCTTTAGTTGTGGCCCCTCAGGTGAATGGCTATATGGTGAACAAGGTGCTCATGGACGGAGGCAGCAGTATCAACATCCTTTATTATGACACTTTCCCGCGGATGAAGTGCTTGACAAAGACCTTAAACCTTCCTCCACCGTCTTTCATGGTGTGGTCCCGGGTAAGTCGGCATACCCGGTGGGCCGGATTTCTTTGGAAGTGGCTTTCGGCGATGAGTATAATTACAGGGTGGAGTCCTTGTGGTTTGAGGTGGTTAAAATCAAAAGTCCCTATAATGCACTGTTTGGGAGGCCGGCTTATGCCAAATTTATGGCTAGGCCTTGCTATGTTTATTTACAACTCAAAATGCCCGGCTTAAATGGCACAATTACTGTTCACGGTAATCGGAAAACGGCTCTCGAGTGTGAGGAAGGAGATGCGGCATATGCAGAGTCTAGTTGTGCCTAGGAGGAGTTGAAGTTCTACAAGGAGAACGTTGACCCGGAGGATATGACCCCGCTGAAGAAGCCTACTACGGAAGATGATCTGCCACTCAAGTTTTTAGTGGATGATACCAAGGCAGTAGATTTCAATCTGGGCGACTCATCCAAGCAGTTCATCATTGGGGCTCACATGGATCCCAAATAGGAAAGCATGCTCATCGAATTCATCCGTGAGAATCGAGACATCTTTGCATGGAAGCCTTCTGACATGCCGGGTGTACTGAGAGAGTTCGCTGAGCACAACCTTAATGTGGATACGAAGTTTAAGCCGATTAAACAGTTTCTACGACGGTTCAACAAAGAGAGACGTAAAGCTATTGGGGAGGAAGTTGCCCGGCTCTTGGCTGCAGGCTTTATAGTGGAAATTTTTCACCCGGAGTGGTTGGCTAACCCGGTGCTAGTGCTAAAAAAGAACGGCACCTGGCGTATGTGTATAGATTACACGGACCTTAACAAGGCTTGCCCGGCTGACCCTTTTGCACTCCCTCGGATCGATCAGATTATTGATGCTATAGCCGGGTGTGAAAGTTTATGCTTCCTGGATGCATATTGAGGTTATCATCAGATCAAGATGGCAATGAAAGATCAGGAGAAGACGACGTTTATTACACCCTTTGGGGCGTTCTGCTACGTTTCCATGCCTTTCGGGCTCAAGAGTGCCCAGGCGACTTACCAACGATGTGTACAGCCGCGATGGCTCCGGTCCAAAGTTGGCTTTATGCCTAGTTTGGTTACATTAAGCGCTGTTGTTGATGGAGGCTTCTTACCTTTGGTATAGCTTACATAACCCTAAGACAACAGCGTGTACACCAAATTCCAGTTGCTTATCAACTGCGGCCATCAAAGGGGTTCTTCTTACCGACGGGTATCGCTTATCTCACCCTAATGGCTGGCTTTATGCCACTTCCGATTACTTATTAACCGCGATTGTCGAAGGGGGCTTCTTACCGATGGGTTCTCTTATCTCACCCTAACAACCGGCATTTACGGCAAACTCAGTTGCTTATCAACTATAACTGTTGAAAGAGGCTTCTTGCCTTCGGGTATAGCTTACATCTCCTTTCAAACAGCCGACTTTATGCCGTCTCAGGCTAATTATTAGCCGCGGCTGTCGATGGAGGCCTCTTGCCTTGGGGTATAGCTTACATCTCCCATCGACAGCCGGCGTTCGTGCATACAACATTTGCTATTAAAAGGAGGCTTCTTATCGTCAGGTATAGCTTACATTACCCTTCATACAGTCGGCTTTAGGCCGCTTCCGGTTCATCAATAAGCCGCAGTTGTCGATAGAGGCTTCTTACCATCAGGTATAGCTTACATTATCCTAAGACAACCAGCTCCTTAATGGATTCATCTGACAAGAGCCGGAGGCATGTTGCTTCAGTTGACAAAATTCAAGTTCTCAAATATATTATCCGGCTCTAATCTTCTAGAGAAGGAATGACGTCTTCAAAGACAAACACCCCTCATAAGAAAAGCTCAAGGTATATTTATGCAAAGGAGCGATCAATCAATGGAGAGCCGACAACACATCAAATTGAAACACGGAGAGATGGAAAGTATGCACAAAGAGATGGAAATATATACAGCCGGCACTATCTTTAGAACGGCAGAGTCATCCTTAAGCTAATACAAAAATTGCTCTTAGAGGGAGCAAAGGCGTTATGAAGTTTCAACCGCCCACGGCGGGTCATTGCATGAGACATCGCTCAGAAGGTTACAAAATGCAATGTCAGACGGCCAGATCATCCTGCTCTGGCTCTTCTACTGGCTTCATCTGGAGAGTTTCCAAATCCCAGTTGTAGTCAGCCAGCGTGGCGAAGGACCCTTCCTCAAAAAAGGGAGACGTGTCGAGATCATTAGGAAAGAGTTCCATACTGCGGGCGAGTGTTAGCGATTTCCACTCGTAGAGAGGCCCGCAGATCCTCTTATCCTCGCCATCATAAGCCGCCTGGTAGACATTTAAGTTGGCTTCATCTACAAGTAAAGACGCCAAGAAGCGGGAGTCCTTGACACACTGGGTGTAGTCCGCCTCTGTGAATTCTGAGCCATCGTCTTTCTTCGATGGATAGCCATCCATCATTTCAGCCGGCGTCAGCTCAGGGGCGAAAGCCAGAGCCCGGCTCAATCCGGCGACTGCTCCTTGACGAAAAGCTGATTTCTTCAGTTCTTCAATCTGTCTTGGCATGGTGGAGAAGAGTTCCAAGACCCTTTTTAGAGCGGTGGGGATCTTCTCCTTATATTGAACACTCTTGATCGTGAAGATGGCGCTGCAGTATAGTTGTTCCGCAAAGGTGTAGATGGCCTTCAGTGGCAGAAGGCTATCAGAAGCCAACTACCAGCTCCTGGGACCTGGATAAGCCGGATAAAGCTAATGAGTCACTAGTTTTTTCAATAGCAGTGTTAAAATACAAAGTAAAATATAGGGCGGCTGACATCTTCGCTATGTGCCGCTTCATGCCTTGGAGTTCCTCTGCCACAACTATAAGCCGCTGATCGGCGTCGTCCGCCCGTTTGGTCAGAGCGGCCTTTTCAGATTCTGCCGTTTCTTTCAAAGAGGTAAGCTCAGCAGTGGCATTGGCCAGCTCCTCAGAGAGAAGCCGGCACTTTTCGTCAGCAATGCTTCGGGCTTCTTGCTGAGCCGCCAAGTTGGCCTTCAGATCCGCCAATTGAGACCCGACTTCGCTTAAAGTTTCCTGCAAAACATCAAAGTACAGGAAGCCGCCGAAGGAAAGGTCATATCAAATGATGAGTGTTGACAGCAAAGAGTATGCAAGTCTCAAACAGATTGCAAGCAATATATTTGACACTTGGGGGCTAATGTATGTTTGATCTTTGAGTATGCAATGTAGTTCCGGTTCATCTTCTTCAAAGTTAATCCGGAACTTGGGGGCTACACTATGGCTCTTCACTTTACTTCTAATGGAAGCCCCGACTCAAACTTTGTTAAGTTTTGAGTCGGCCCTTGGGGGCTGCAGGCGATTCTTCAAGATATCTACACTAAAGATCCGACTCAACTTTATCAAGCTTGAGCCGGACCTTAGGGGCTACGACTAGCGGTTTAAGTTATCTAAAGGAAGATCCGACTCAATTTTGGCAAATTAAGACGACTCTAGGGCATAATGGCTATGAATTTTTTCTAACAGAAAGTTAAACAAAGACCCGGTTCAACGATTGAGTACATTGAACCGGCCCTTGGGGGCTAGGCAAGGGTATGGCAACAAGAAGAGTACCTCGTATTTTGTCTTCATTAAAGAGACCAGCCGAAGTTCTAGATCCCGGCTGGTGGTAACCCGGTTTATATACCCGGCGTGGAGCTCCTCGGCTGTCATCTTCTCGTACGAAGAGTCAAAGTTCAGCTTCTTCGAGGCATCGGCCGGCTTTGTATGCTTGGTCAGCACATGATCCGGAGGAGTTTGATGACCATACTCGGTGATAACAACATTTGGAGTTGCAGGGGTCTTGGCAAGAGTCACCGGTTTTGAAGGGGCCCTTGGAGGGCTCTCCATAATGACATCGACAGCAGCCGGTTCTATGGAGGCAGCTGGTGGATTTTCTTCTGCTTCAACCTCCTCCAGTTGTTCGAGCTCCAGCTCTTGGATAACAGGGCCGGAGGAGGGCTTGTTGGTCTTCCGACGCTTGGCTTGAGCACTGCAAAATAGAAGGATCAGTAGTCGAAGATGTTGCTATCATATTAAGAGTCGGATGACCAGATATCATAATAAGGAATGCTTACAGCGGATTGATCTTGGGCGGTGGTAGAACTGACGCCGAAGAGTCACCGGAGGAAGGGGATTTCTAAAAACAATAAAATAGAAAGATGAGAAATTGTCAAGTTTACAAAGGAAAGTCAAAGGAAAAGTAGAGACATAAACCTTTGCGGGGTGTTTCTTTGGAGCCGGAGAATTTGGTAACCCGGACACGAGCTCAGTAGAGCTGGTGCTTTGAGTCTGTCGACGCTCGGCGTGCTGTTGCTTTTTCAAGAGAAAATCGGGAGCCAGGTAAGCAAGAGGGTGAGAAAGAGGAACTTTTCTGATAACCCGCCACGGCTTTCGAGGGACGAAACATTCTGAGTCGGAAGAAACATAATTTACCTCAGGAGCATTGGCGCGGTTAGTTTCCACTTCATCCTGTGAGTAAAACAAGCATTAATAAAGCAGGAAGGTAAAATATCAAGCAAAGAAATTAAAGTATTACCTCTGAGCTGGATGATGGTGGCGGGTCAAACAAATTCTCTTGCGGGGCATCTTTTTTAGCCCTCTTGGTCGCGCCCTTCTTCCTGGATTTCTATGGAGGGGCAACATATTCCTTCTTCGAGAAGTCCGAGTCGGCCTACAGGAATGACCCGGAGAATGAATAGCAAATCAACAAAGTACAAGAAACATCTAAGAGACGGATGGGAAGAGATTAACTTACATCGGGAGCCAGATTATTGATGCAGAAAGGCGCCAGGCCGATGGCACTGCATGAGCCGGAGGCTTCGTGGACAAGGCTCTGGATGGTAGTGGTAATATCATCCTCTGTCAGTATTGACTTGCTGAAGCACAACGAGCTGTCATATTTGCCTTCGTACTCGCACATAAGCCGACCTCTGCGGCTTAAAGGCATGATCCGCCAGGAAATCCAGCAGCAGATCAAATGCAATCCTATTAAACCATTAGCAAGGAGCACTTTGATCTTGGCATGGAACGGTTCGTATCTGGCACGCTTTGAGGCTGAGAGCCGACCGGGAAGCTTTGTGTCTATCCTAAGCCGGGAGGGGCGGTAACCCGCCAACGAGTGCTCTTTCTCAGGAGAGGTCTCTTGGCAGTAGAACCACGTCTTATTCCAATCCTTTGGGTGACTCGGCATTGGAGTGGCAGGAAAGATGATGTCTTGGCGGTGTTGAATAGATATGCCGCCCAGCTCCAGACTCGGGCCACCCTTCATTTCAGTTTGGCGGTTGGCATAGAAGAACTCTCGAAAGAACCCCACGGACGGCTTAGTTTGTAGATAAGCTTCGCAGAGAACTTGGAAGTTGCAGATGTTTGAGACGAAGTTGGGTGCCAAGTCTTGAGGATGCAACTTGTAAAAATGAAGAACATACCGGAAAAACTTAGAGCCGGGCGGCACGAACCCTTGCTCGATGTGATCAGTGAAGACTACTATCTCTCCTTTTTGGGGAGAAGGTCGGGTCTCTTTACCCGGAACCCGCCAATTGAGGACTTGAGGACCTCTTTGGGAGGGAGAGTGCCCGCTTCAACATAATCTGCTAAATACTCCTCCGTAACACAAGAACCAACCCAGTTGCATGAGTTGGACGCACGAGACATATTGGCGGCTTAAGTACTGTGCAAGGTAAAGGGCGTGCTGAGTCAAGCGCAAGCAGATATTTAGGACGGCTTACAGGTTTAAGGGTTCTACGAATAATGTGGAAAGACCCAGTTGATGAGAGCCGGAGAAGCTTAGCGACTCAACAGAGCAAAGGAAGATTGAAAATCGGCTAAGTCCTAAAAAACAGATTCCGCAAACTACTACTATGGCTACGGATCTACAAAAGCGGTGAAAAGGATTTTAATCCTGACCTAGCGATGAAAAGTGGAAGAAAAAGAAAATGGACCGGAGCCATCACGGTCCGCGCATTACACGCGGCCGGCCCTAGCGCGACGGCGAGGCGAGAGCGCACTCTAAAGGCGCCAACGCCATCGAGATATACTCGTGGTGGCGGTGCCGGTGCCGGAGCCCGAGCGGCGGCGGCGGAGCCCCGGTGAAACTCTACTACGGTGGTGGGCGATCTAAGAAGAAGGAGAACTCACCGGAGATATCGCGGCGGAGGTGGAAGATCTCTGGTACGAATCAGGGTGATGCAGCGGCCCGGTCGGTGTAGCTGCGAAGACGGCGCCGGATGACGAGGACGCTGGAGCGGCGGCGACAGGAAGAAGAAGAAGAGGCGTGAGCGGGAAGAGTGAAAGGCTTCGACCCGCACGGGTCGTATTTAAAGAGGGAATGAGGAAGGCACGAAAATCCAGGCGACGACACCGTTTGACCGAGGCGGACGCCTTGATTCTCGGGATGAATGTTTAATGAAAGATTCGATGATACGTCAGCAGATCTCATGACGTCACGCCGGGTCATTTCCGGGCGACTCACCAAAATCAGAAGAGAAAGCTCAATTCATCCTGGGGCGTAATGTTGTGGATATAACCCCGCAATATGACCCGCCCTGGAGGCTCCGGGTCATGTTACTGGCTCGTGAGCCGTCCCAAGAGTGAGCCATAAGACTGGTGGCCCAGGAAGATAGGCGGCTCAAGGTGTGGGCCATACGACGGCCCGGACGGAGAAGACCCGGGCGTGTAAGCCGCCTCAAGGACAACTTGGATAGAAAGATAGAAAGAGACTCCGAGTCACAAGAAGACCCAGATAGATAATTGTAAAGACCCCGTGGTCCTGACGTCCTATATAAAGGCAGACCCGGGGCGACTTAGAGGATAGGTTATCGAGAACTAGGTCAAGCTTCTAGCTCCTTGTAATCGATACACAAGCAATACAAACACAAGCAGGACGTAGGCTATTCCCTCGACTTGAGGGGCCAAACCTGGGTAAATCCGTGTCTTTCGTCCCGATCAACCCCTTTGAGTCCACCCCGTTAGCGATGGCCCCGAATCCAAGTCCGTTCACCCGGACATCTGCCGTGATAAATCCACGACACTATGTGTTTGATCTCTCTCTCTCTCGTGTTCTTGAGATGACACGATCTTGATGTACCGCGAGCTTTATTAATATAGATGAATCACATGGAGTGTTTCCCCTCTCTATCTAGTTGTGATGAACTGAGTTTCCCTTTGAAGTTTACTTATCAGATTGAGTCTTTAAGGATTTGAGAACACTTGATGTATGTCTTGCGATGGGATATCTGTGGTGACAATGGGATGTTCTATTGATACACTTGATGTATGTTTTGGTGATCAACTTGTGGGTTCCGTGACCTTGGGAGTCTATGCATAGGGGTTGGCACATGTTTTCGTCTTGACTTCCCGGTAGAAACTTTGCAGCACTCTTTGAAGTTCTTTGTATTGGATTGAACATGATGAATCTGAAATTATGTGATGCATATTGTATAATCAAGCCCATGGGTACTCGAGGTGACATTGGGGTATCTAGGTGACATTAGGGTTTTGGTTGATGTGTATCTTAAGGTTTTATTTAAGTTCAAACTCTAGCGCTATTCTTGACACTTATAGGGATAGTTCATAAGATTGATTGGAAAAGATAACTTTGAGGTGGTTTCGCACCCTACAATAATTTCTTCGTTAGTCCTCCGCTATTTGTGACTTTGGAATGAACTCTTTGTCACACGTGAGGTATTTAGATATGATTCAACTATATTAGTATTGTTGAGAGAACTTGCACTAGTGAAAGTATGAATTCTAGGCCTTGTTTCTAAGCATTGCAATACCATTTTTGCTCACTTTTGTTACTTTCTACCTTGCTGTTTTTATATTTTCGTATTACAAAAACCTATATCTACCATCCATATTGCACTTGTGTCACCATCTCTTCGCCGAACTAGTGCACCTATACAATTTACCATTGTATTGGGTGTGTTGGGGACACAAGAGACTCTTTGTTATTTGGTTGCAGGGTTGTTTGACAGATACCATCTTCATACTATGCCTCCCATGGATTGATAAACCTTAGGTCATCCACTTGAGGAAAATTTGCTACTGTCCTACCAAACTCTACGCTTGGAGGCCCAACACGAGTCTACAAGAAGAAGGTTGTGTAGTAGACATCACATTTTTACATATACTTGCTACTGGTATTTTTTCCATGCCATGAAATCCATGTTTAACCACTCTTTTCATCTTGTAAACATGCCTAGTCAATGTTGCTGTCTTGAGATATCTAAATTTTATCTAAATTCACTGTCTAAAACTGTTATATAAGCATTGTTTTTTGTCTTGGTGAATGCCATGAATATGTGCTTCCTAGGAATATGCTCATGTTGGATGAATTTGTAGTCCATGTGTCTACTACCATGATGTGCAATTTCATGCCATCATACGTCATGTAGCATTTTTAAACCTTTCCATGAAACTACCTTCACGTTAACTTTGTTCTTTGAAAATCTATGATTTTCACTAAGTCATAATGTAACATCCTAATTTTCTTAAATTAGGATGTTAGTAGATCATTCATATGCATCTCATATTTTTCCCTATGCATTATTTAACTTTCTGAAAATTCCTTTCATTATGCAACTAAAGGCAAATTATTGGAGTGGAGATAATATGACTTCTCCCCTATCAAATAAAAAGTTCATAATGTCCAGAGTTATATTTTTGGTTCATCTAACATGTCTTTGCAATTTTATAAACTTCAAATTCTTTTGAATTTATTTGAAAATGCTCTTTGTGTGCCCTTTTGCTTAGATATTTTATTTACAAATTACATTAGGTTTGGCATTAGAATTACTATAGTTTATATTATAAGTATATTGTTTTAATGTGTGTTTGTGTTTTTTTATATTTATTTTGGTAGTGTACTTTAGCCACAATATTGTTTTCTAGCAGTTTCAAAAAAAACGCACTTTGCAACTGGGCCGCACAGTGGCCCAACAGGGGCTTCGGTCGCGCAGTAGCCGCAGCAGGCTGGCCCACGACCGCAGCCGTAGCCGCTGACCAGCAGGGCCCGCCTCACTTTCTTCTTCCCCGAGCCGGAGTCACAGTGCATGCGAACCCAAGCGCGCTTGAGCCGGATCGATCCGACCCCTAGTCGATCCCGTGCTCTCCTTGGATTCCCTAGACGGGAGGAAGCCCTCGAGGACCCCGCTCCTGACTCCTTTTATTGCCGCACGCCAACACCCCGACGAACCCGATCTCGCCGGGAGCTCCGCCAACAGCCGCCGTTCACAAATGCCACTCGTCATGCCGCGTCCGTTTGCCCCTGCCCCGTGAACCGCATGACACCGGAGGAACCGCCAACACCACCGGAACTCGCCGGAGTTCCTGTCACCGCCGCTGGCCACAGAGGACTTCCCCTTCGCCGTTTTCTCCACCAGCGTGACCCCCGCAGTACTCCGCATCCATCCCTGACCTCCCCTTTGCCAAAAACCCGCCGGAGGAGCACCACCGCCGAAGCCCGAGCCGCCGTCGTTGACCTCTGTGGTGAGCACGCATGCACGCATGAACAGAGCCGCTCGGCCAATCACGTGATGCCATGTTGCAAACGCTACAGTAACCGCACAAAAAAAAGATTGTTTTGGGTAGATTTTAATCAAAGTTTGTTTTAGGCATATCTTTTAATCTATACATCCTATTTAGTTAATTCTTTTTCCTATGAACTCATATTGAGCAGTAGAATATGACAGAATCAAAATTTTGCATGTTTGCAATGTCTAAACTTGAATTTGTTCAAATTCAATTTAAATCTTCCGAAGGCCATATTTTGCAAATCGTTTATTGAAATTTGTTAATTCTTTTTGTGTTATGTTTGCATTGAATTGTAGATGATTTGTACCTGTTGTATGCTATTGTTTTATGGTTTTACAAATGATTTCTTTCTATTGTTTTGTTTGGTGATATTTGAATGTGGTGATTGATTTGTGGTGATTGTTTGAAATGTGTAGATTGCCTCGAGTGCGACGCAAACTATTGTCAGGAGTGTGATTTTCTGAACCAGAATCAAGGCAAGTTACATTTTGATCATTCTTTACCTATTGTTTTTTTATGCATGTTGTATATGTCACACTATCAAATTATGCATGTGTAGGAATATTATTGTTTTATGTTATGCTATCGAGCTTTTCCCTCGTCAATGAAGATCGTGGTAGTTAGTTCTGCTATGCTATGTAGACGAGGTTGGTTCGAGTATTCATTGACATTATGTGGGTATTGTTAAATAAATTGAGTAGTAACTAGGGATCTAATTCACCCTGGGCGGAATTGGTATTGCTGGGTGGTTTTAAGAACATCATGGTTTCGGCCCTCTGAATGTAAGTGGATTGCCGTCCAGGTTCAAAAAGATCAGACAGACTTAATGACTAGTAGCTTCCATGCACAACCACTAGCTAATATGGGCTCTGGCTTAGTTGAGTAGGTTGTGGGAACCTCGCCTGGGCAAAGCTAGTAGATGTAGATATGAGTAGGTGTACCGGCTGCCATTGGGTGGAGGTGACTGCTTCTGAAAGACTTCGTCTCAATCCTCGGGTTGGGTCTAGTGGGTACAGTGTGCAAAACTCTGCAGAGTATTAAAACTAATCATGATTAGCCGTGTCCCCGGTATATGGACAACTTTGAGCAGCTAGGCCATTACAGTTGTTGGATGATCTTGACAGATGTTACCCTTAATAAAACTTGGTGGGAAATTTAATAATGGTTTAGGTTGGAGTTGGAGATGCCAATTCGACCATGTGTATTTAATTGTAGCAAATAAATTAAAATTTAACTATTATGTAGTTGTGAGGATAAAATTTGCTTTCTGCAAAATAACCATCAAGCCTTCCTTTGTTATACTATGCATGTACATGTAGGTCTGCTTTATTGTTTCTCGAGTGTAACTTGCCAATACATTCAAAGTATTGACCTATACGACTGCAACGTCTCATGTTGCAGGATTTTCAGACGAAGAGTAAGGTACCATTAGGGTCGCGAGTCTGCACTCAGCATCGCCAGTGGGCTATGATGGGACTCATTGTTACTTTCTGCTACTTTCCGCTGTTTGATTGAATAAAGCTAGCCAAGTGCTATGTAGATTGTTTTATTTTATGAATTCTGGAGCAGACGATGTAATAAATGATGCACTTGTTGTTCTGGTATTCATATATACTGTGTGTGCTAGCGATTCGATCCAGGGACTAGCACAGTAAGCACAAAGACTCAAATCCTTCGAGGTTTGGTCGTTACAGATGGTATCAGAGTAGTGTGTTGACTGTAGGTCCTGACCCTAGAAAATGGATTAGAGAAGCCATAGGAGTGAAAATTATTTTATAAACTTTGAACACTTCTTACTTTTTATTAGTGAACCCTCAAGTATCTTGACCAGTTAAGTAGGAACTAGTGCTGAGACCACCATTTATCTTGGTTTTATATTGCGATGTTACCGTGTTAGAGTATCTGTTTATGCCACTTTTGTGGTATGAAGATACTAGATTGCTTGCTTGATTAATTGTTAGTTTGCTTGTTGGGTAAATTAGGATCTTGTCGAAATTATTCGACTATATGTATAATGCTATGTTGTTGATGCTTGTTTGTTTTCTGTTGGTGCTATTCGTTATTGTGTTTTGTTGCCTCATATTTATTTCCTTGATCATATTATGCATATGGGTAGAATATATACATTCCTTTCGACCTATTCTGTCCATTACTCATCTAATGCTTGCCCCCCAGATGCACCGAGGCGTGAGACTAGGGGTAGTGGTCCACCATGAGGCAACAATGATGATGACATACCACCATATTGTTGGAAATATGCCCTAGAGGCAATAATAAATTAGTTATTATCATATTTCCTTGTTCATGATAATCGTTTATTATCCATGCTATAACTGTATTGATCGGAGACTTAAATGCATGTGTGGGTACATAGACAAAACCATGTCCCTAGTATGCCTCTAATGGACTAGCTCGTTGATCAAAGGATGGTTAAGGTTTCCTAGCCATGGACATGAGATGTCATTTGATAACGGGATCACATCATTAGGAGAATGATGTGATGGATAAGACCCAAACTACAAACATAGCATATGATCGTGTCAGTTTATTGCTACTGTTTTCTGCATGTCAAGTATATGTTCCTATGACCATGAGATCATGCAACTCACGGATATCGGAGGAGTGCCTTGTGTGTATCAAACGTCGCAACGTAACTGGGTGACTATAAAGGTGCTCTACAGGTATCTCCGATGGTGTTTGTTGAGTTGGCATGGATCGAGACTGGGATTTGTTACTCCGTGTGACGGAGAGGTATCTCAGGGCCCACTCGGTAATACAACATCACAACAAGCCTTGCAAGCAATGTGGCTAAGTGTTAGTCACGGGATCTTGTATTACGGAACGAGTAAAGAGACTTGCCAGTAACGAGGTTGAACTAGGTATGGAGATACCGACGATCGAATCTCGGGCAAGTAACATACCGAAGAACAAAGGGAACGATATACGGGATTAACTGAATCCTTGACATAGAGGTTCGACCGATAAAGATCTTCGTAGAATATGTAGGAACCAATGTGGACGTCCAGGTCCCTCCATTGGTTATTGACCGTAGAGGTGTCTCGGTCATGTCTACATAGTTCTCGAACCCGCAGGGTCTGCACACTTAAGGTTCGGTGACGTTTCGGTAGTGTAGAGTTATGTATGGTGGTGACCGAAGGTTGTTCGGAGTCCCGGATGAGATCCCGGGCGTCACGAGGAGCTCCGGAATGGTCCGGAGGTAAAGATTCATATATAGGAAGTCCCAGTTTGGTTTCCGGAAAAGTTTCGGGCTCATCGGTAGTGTACCGGGAGTATCGGTATTGTACCGGGAGTGCCGGTAGTGTACCGGAGGACCTCCGGGAGGGGTACTTCGACCCCAAGAGGTCCATGGGCTGTGGGAGAATAATAACCAGCCCTTATTGGGCTGGGAAAACAGCCACAAAGGCCCATGGCGCAGGAGAGAAAGTCCTAAAGCAAAAAGTGGAAAATCAGCCAATAGGAGGCAATCCTACTCCAACTAGGATTGGAGGTGAAGTAGGATTTCCTCCCACCTCCTATTTCGGCCGACCCAAAGGCCTTGGCTGCCTCTCCTCTCCTCTCCTCCTATATATACTAGTGGATTGGGTGGTTTTTGGACAGAATTTCCGGCCACGTGCTACCCGTTTCACCGGTGCACAGTTTCTCCTCTAGATCGGTTTTCCGCGGCGCTTAGGCGAAGCCCTGCCGGAATCACTCCACCACCATCACCGGAGCGCCGTCACGCTGCCGGTGAACTCTCTCTCCTCTCCACCTCCTCTTGCTGGATCAAGATGGTGGAGATCGTCATCAAGCTGCACGTGTGCTGAACGCGGAGGTGCTGTCCGTTCGGCGCTAGATCGGAAGGACCGTGATCGAGATCGCGAGACGGTTCGTGATGAGATCGCGGAACGGATCGTGATGAGTTCGCGGGACAGATCGTGATCAAGATCGTGAGACGGATCGTGATGAGATCGTGGGACGGATCGTGATGGGATCGCGGGACGGATCGTGATGAGATCGCGGGACGCTCGGCGATTTGGATCGCGAAGATGTTCGACTACACCAACCGCGTTTCTTAACGCTTCCCGCTTAGCGATCTACAAGGGTATGTAGTTCCACTCTCCCTCTCGTAGATGCTCATCACCATGGATAGGTTTGCGTGTGCGTAGGAAAATTTTTGTTTCCCATGCGACGTTCCCCAACAGTGGCATCATGAGCTAGGTTGATGGTTCGATGAGATCTCGAGTAGAACACAAAAGGTTTGTGGGCGTTGATGCTTAGATTGCTTCCTCCCTTGGTCGTATTTTGGTTCAGCGGGATTGTGAGATGAAGCGGCCCGGACCAACATTACTCGTACGCTTACGAGAGACCGGTTCCCTCGACGCAATTTGTTGCCTAGATGGCTTGCGGGTGACAGTTTCTCTCACTTTAGTTGGATCGGATTCGACAAAGGCGGTCCTTGAGAAGGTTGAAAAGCAAACTAGTGTATCACCGTTGTGGTTTATGCGTAGGTGAGAATCGTTCTTGCTAGATACCCATAGCAGCCACGTAAAACATGCAACAACAATTAGAGGACGTCTAACTTGTTTTTGCAGGGTATGTTGTGATGTGATATGGCCAATTACATGATGAGATATATGTGATGTATGAGATGATCATGTGATGTATAGAATTTCACGACTTGCATGTCGTTGAGTACGGCAACCGGCAGGAGCCATAGGGTTGTCTTTAATTATTGTATGACCTGCGTGTCAATCATTAAGCGCTATGTAATGCTTTACTTTATCGCTAAGCAGTAGCAATAGAAGTAGAAGCAGGGCTGGCGCCACAACCCCAATGGCAACACATTGATGGAGATCAAGATGATGGAGATCATGGTGTTGTGCCGGTGACGATGGAGATCATGCCGGTGTTTCGAAGATGGAGATCTTAAACACAAGTTCATGGCCATATCATGTCACTTATGAATTGCATGAGATGTTAATCCTTTTATGCACCTTGTTTTGCTTAGTACGGCGGTAGCATTATAAGGTGATCCCTCACTTGAATTTCAAGATGAACTGTGTTCTCCCCGAGTGTGCACCGTTGCGAAAGTTCGTCGTGTTGAGACACCACGTGATGATCGGGTGTGATAGACTCTACGTTCACATACAACGGGTGCAAGCCAGATTTGCACGCGCAGAACACTCGGGTTAAACTTGACGAGCCTAGCATGTACAGACATGGCCTCGGAACACGAGAGACCGAAAGGTCGAACATGAGTCATATAGTAGATATGATCAACATAATGATGTTCACCATTGCAGCCACCTCAACTCACGTGATGATCGGACTTGAGTTGGTGAATTTGGATCATGTATCACTCGAATGATCGGAGGGATGTCAATTTGAGTGGGAGTTCTTAAATAATATGATTAATTGAACTCATTATCATGAACATAGTCAAAGTGTCTTTGCAAATTATGTTGTAGATTACTAGCTCGCGTTGTGGCTCCCTTGTATTTTTATATGTTCCTAGAGAAATAGAATTGAAAGATGTTGGTAGCAATATTGCGGACTGGGTCCGTGATCTGAGGATTGTCCTCATTGCTGCACAGAAGGCTTATGTCCTTAATGCACCGCTCGGTGCGCCACCCCCTCTAGCGTCGTCTATAGATGTTGTGAACATCTGACAGGCACGTTTCGATGACTACTTGATAGTTTTGTGCGTCATGCATTACGGCTTAGAATTGAGGCTCCGAAACGTTTTGAACGTCACGGAACATATGAGATGTTCTAGGGGCAGAGATTGTGATCTCAGGCTCGTGCCTGTGTTGCGAGATATGAGATCTCCAACAAGATTCTTTGCCTGTAAGATGAAGGAGAATAGCTCAATCGTTGAGCATGTACTCAGATTGCCTGGGTACTACAATCGCTTGAATCAAGTGGGAGTTGATCTTCCAGATAAGATAGTGATTGATATAGTTCTCCAAGTCACTGTCACTAAAGCTACTAGAACTTAAGTGATGAACTATAATACACCAGGGATAGAAGTATTGATCCCTGAGCTGTTCGCGATGTTTGACACCGCGAAGGTAGAAATCAAGAAGGAGCATCAAGTGTTGATGGTTAATCAAACCACTAGTTTCGAAAAGGGCAAGATCAAGGAGGGAAACTTCATGGATAGCAAGTCAGTTGCTGCTCCAGTGAAGCAACCCAAAGTTGAACTCAAACCCGAGACTAAGTGCTTCTATTATGAGGTGAGAGGTCGCTGAAGCGGAACAACCCTAGATACTTGGTAGATAAGAAGGCTGGCAACATTGATAGAAGTATATTTGATATACGAGTTACTAATGTGTACCTTGCTAGTACTCTTAGTAGCACCTGGGTATTGGATACCGGTTCGGTTGCTAAATGTTAGTAACTCGAAATAAAAGCTACGGAATAAACGGAGAACTAGCTAAGGGTGAGGTGACGATATGTGTTGGAAGTGTTTCCAAGGTTGATGTGATCAAAATCGCACGCTCTCTCTACCTTCAGGATTAGTGACGAACCTAAATAAATGTTATTTGGTGTTTTGCGTTGAGCATGAACATGATTAGATCATGTTTATTGCAATACGGTTATTCATTTAAGTTAGAGAATAATGGTTATTCTGTTTACATGAATAATACCTTCAATGGTCATGCACCCAGTGAGAATGGTTTGTTGAAATCTTGATCGTAGTATTACACATGTTCATAACATTGATGTCAAAAGATACAAAGTTAATAATGATAGTACCACATACTTGTGGCACTGCCGCTAAATGTCATATTGGTATAAAGCGCATGTAGAAACTCCATGCTGATGGATATTTGGACTCATTCGATTTCGAATCGGTTGAGACATGCGAACCATGCCTCTTGGGCAAGATGACTAAAGGACCCCGTTGGATGGAGCGGGCAAGTGATTCATTGGAAATGATACATGTTGATGTATGCAATCTAGTGAGTCTTGTAGTGTGCAGTGGATATCATTATTTTCTTACCTTCACTGATGATTTGAGTAGATATAGTGTATATTTACTTAATGAAACACAAGTCTGAATCGTTTGAAAGGTTCAAGCAAATTCAGAGTGAAGTTTAAAGATCATCGTGACAAGAAGATAAAAATGACTGCGATATGATCGTGGAGGTGAATATCTGAGTCACGAGTTTGGCATACAACTTAAGACAATGTGAAAGTTGTTTCACAACTAAACGCCACCTGGAACACCATAGTGTGATGGTGTGTCCGAACATCATAGTTATGCTCTATTGGACATGGTGCGTGCTATGATGTCTCTTGTCGTTTTACTACTATAATTTTGGGGTTATGCATTAGAGACAACTACATTCACTTTAAAATAGGGCACCATCTAAATCCGTTGAGATGACACCGTGTGAATTATGGTTTGATAGAAACCTAAAGCTGTCATTTCTTGATGTTTGGGGCTGCGAAGCTTGTGTGGAAAATGTTTTCACCTAATGAGCTCAAACCCAAAGCGGACAAATGCATCTTCATAGAATACGCCAAGAACAGTTGGGTATACCTTCTATCTCAGATCCGAGTGCAAAGTGTTTGTTGCTGGAATGGATCCTTTCCTGAGAAAAGGTTTCCCTCGAAAGAATTGAGTGGGAGGAAGATAGAACTTGATGAGGTTATTGAACCTTGTTTCAATCAGAGTAGCGCAGCGCAGAAAGTTGTTTCTGTGAAGCCTATGTTAGTTGAAGAAAGAAGTTAATGATGATGATCATGAAGCTTCGGATCAAGTTACTATCGAACCTCGTAGGTCGACAAGGACGTGTACTGCTCTTGAGTGGTACAACAACCCTGTCTTAAAGGTCATGTTGTTGGACAGCGATGAACCTACGAGCTATGGAGAAGCGATGATGGGCCCGGATTCCGACAAATGGATGAGACCATGAAATCCGAGATAGGATCCATGTATGAAAACCAAGTATAGACTTTGGTAGACTTGCTCGTTGGACGGCAGGTCGTTGAGTACAAATGGATCTTTAAAAATGAAGACAGACGCTGATGGTAAATATCACCATTTGTAAAGCTCGACTTGTTGCAAAGTTGTTTGTGACAAGTTCAAGGAGTTGACTACGATGAGATTTTCTCACTCGTAGTGGTGCTAAAGTCTGTTGGAATTATGTTAGCAGTTGCTGCGTTTTCAATTATGAAATCTGACAGATGGATGTCAAAACATCATTTCCTTAACGGTTTACTTGAGGAAAGGTTGTATGTGATACAACCAGAAGGTTTTGTCAGCCCTAAGGATGCTAAAAGGTGTGCAAGCTTTGGTGATCCTTCCATGGACTGAAGCAAGCATCTCGGAGTTGGAATATACACTTTGATGAGGTGATCAAAGTTTTTGATGTTTATACAAAGTTTACGAGAAACTTGTATTTGCAATAAAGTGAGTGGGAGCACTATAGAGTTTCTGATAAGTATATGTGGTTGACATATTGTTGATCGGAAATAATGTAGAATTTCTGGAAGGCATAAAAGGTTGTTTGAAAAGTGTTTTTCTAAGGAAGACCTGGATAAAGCTACCTAATTGTTGAGCATCAAAATCTATAGAGATAGATCAAGATGCTTGATGAGACTTTCAATGAGTGCATACCTTGACAAGATTTTGAAAGAGTTCAAAATGGATCAGCCAGAGAAATAGTTCTCGTCTGATTTGTAAGGTGTGAAGTTGAGTGAGACTCAAAGCTCGACAACGGCAGAAGAAAGAGAAAGGATGAATGTCGTCCCCTATGCCTTAGCCATAGGCTCTATATTATGCCATGCTGTGTACCGCACCTATGTGTGCCTTGCCACGAGTCTGTCAAGGGGTACAAGAGTGGTCCAGGAGTGGATCACTGGACAGCGGTCGGAATTATCCTTAGTAACCAGAGGACTAAGGAAATGTTTCTTGATTATGGAGGTGATAAAGAGTTCGTCGTAAAGAGTTACGTCGATGCAAGCTTTAACACCTATCCGGATGACTAGTAGTAGCAATCTGGATACGTATAGTGGAGCAGCCATTTGGAAATAGTACCAAGTGGAGTGTGGTAGCAGTGATTACGGTTTGACATAGAGATTTGCAAAGTACACACGGATCTGAATATCGCAGACCCGTTGACTATAAGACCTCTCTCACATGCAAAGCATGATCGAGCCCCAAAACTCATTGGGTGTTAGATTCATAACAATGCGAATCACATGGTGATGTGAACTAGATTATTGACTCTAGTGCAAGTGGGAGACTGTTGGAAATATGCCCTAGAGGCAATAATAAATTAGTTATTATCATATTTCCTTGTTCATGATAATCGTTTATTATCCATGCTATAACTGTATTGATCGGAGACTTAAATGCATGTGTGGGTACATAGACAAAACCATGTCCCTAGTATGCCTCTAATGGACTAGCTCGTTGATCAAAGGATGGTTAAGGTTTCCTAGCCATGGACATGAGATGTCATTTGATAACGGGATCACATCATTAGGAGAATGATGTGATGGATAAGACCCAAACTACAAACATAGCATATGATCGTGTCAGTTTATTGCTACTGTTTTCTGCATGTCAAGTATATGTTCCTATGACCATGAGATCATGCAACTCACGGATATCGGAGGAGTGCCTTGTGTGTATCAAACGTCGCAACGTAACTGGGTGACTATAAAGGTGCTCTACAGGTATCTCCGATGGTGTTTGTTGAGTTGGCATGGATCGAGACTGGGATTTGTTACTCCGTGTGACGGAGAGGTATCTCAGGGCCCACTCGGTAATACAACATCACAACAAGCCTTGCAAGCAATGTGGCTAAGTGTTAGTCACGGGATCTTGTATTACGGAACGAGTAAAGAGACTTGCCAGTAACGAGGTTGAACTAGGTATGGAGATACCGACGATCGAATCTCGGGCAAGTAACATACCGAAGAACAAAGGGAACGATATACGGGATTAACTGAATCCTTGACATAGAGGTTCGACCGATAAAGATCTTCGTAGAATATGTAGGAACCAATGTGGACGTCCAGGTCCCTCCATTGGTTATTGACCGTAGAGGTGTCTCGGTCATGTCTACATAGTTCTCGAACCCGCAGGGTCTGCACACTTAAGGTTCGGTGACGTTTCGGTAGTGTAGAGTTATGTATGGTGGTGACCGAAGGTTGTTCGGAGTCCCGGATGAGATCCCGGGCGTCACGAGGAGCTCCGGAATGGTCCGGAGGTAAAGATTCATATATAGGAAGTCCCAGTTTGGTTTCCGGAAAAGTTTCGGGCTCATCGGTAGTGTACCGGGAGTATCGGTATTGTACCGGGAGTGCCGGTAGTGTACCGGAGGACCTCCGGGAGGGGTACTTCGACCCCAAGAGGTCCATGGGCTGTGGGAGAATAATAACCAGCCCTTATTGGGCTGGGAAAACAGCCACAAAGGCCCATGGCGCAGGAGAGAAAGTCCTAAAGCAAAAAGTGGAAAATCAGCCAATAGGAGGCAATCCTACTCCAACTAGGATTGGAGGTGAAGTAGGATTTCCTCCCACCTCCTATTTCGGCCGACCCAAAGGCCTTGGCTGCCTCTCCTCTCCTCTCCTCCTATATATACTAGTGGATTGGGTGGTTTTTGGACAGAATTTCCGGCCACGTGCTACCCGTTTCACCGGTGCACAGTTTCTCCTCTAGATCGGTTTTCCGCGGCGCTTAGGCGAAGCCCTGCCGGAATCACTCCACCACCATCACCGGAGCGCCGTCACGCTGCCGGTGAACTCTCTCTCCTCTCCACCTCCTCTTGCTGGATCAAGATGGTGGAGATCGTCATCAAGCTGCACGTGTGCTGAACGCGGAGGTGCTGTCCGTTCGGCGCTAGATCGGAAGGACCGTGATCGAGATCGCGAGACGGTTCGTGATGAGATCGCGGAACGGATCGTGATGAGTTCGCGGGACAGATCGTGATCAAGATCGTGAGACGGATCGTGATGAGATCGTGGGACGGATCGTGATGGGATCGCGGGACGGATCGTGATGAGATCGCGGGACGCTCGGCGATTTGGATCGCGAAGATGTTCGACTACACCAACCGCGTTTCTTAACGCTTCCCGCTTAGCGATCTACAAGGGTATGTAGTTCCACTCTCCCTCTCGTAGATGCTCATCACCATGGATAGGTTTGCGTGTGCGTAGGAAAATTTTTGTTTCCCATGCGACGTTCCCCAACACATATGTGCAGCAGTTGCTTCAGGGACAAGGCCAGTTGATCCAATTGCTTGTTCAGAACATGGGAAACAACAACAACAATCCACCACCTCCGCCACCTATGGATATGCTTACCAGGTTCTTGAGGTTGAATCCTCCAAGGTTCTCTAGTAGCCCTGAACCTATTATGGCTGATGATTGGCTTCGTGCAGTCGGTAGGAATTTGCAGACAGTTGGATGCACAGATGCAGAGAGGGTGAGGTTTGCCTCACATCTGTTGGAGGGTCCTGCCGTAGCTTGGTGGGACAACTACTTGGTCACTTACCCCATTGATACTATCACCTGGGCATAGTTTCAGGCAGCTTTCCACGCCGCACATGTGTCAGCTGGTGCTATGAGTCTGAAAAAGAAGGAGTTCTGCGGCTTGCGTCAGGGAGGTCGCACAGTTAATGAATATGTGGAGGAATTTAATAAACTTGCACGATATGCTCCTAATGATGTTAATACTGATGCAGCTAGGCAGGAGAAATTCTTGGAGGGCCTGAATGATGATTTGGGTGTTCAGTTGACAGTGGCCACTTTTGGTAATTGCCAGGAGCTTCTTGATAAGGCTATTGTGCTTCAGGGAAAACATCAGGCCATAGAGAACCGCAAGAGGAAGTATAGCAACAGTAACAAGTATAACTCAGGACCACAGCAGAAGCCACGCACTTCATATCATCATCATGGAGGTAATGGGCATCATCATCATCATGGAGGTAATCGGCATAATCATAATGGAGGGAATGACCACAATCATAATGGCCACCATCATCACAATGGGAACAAGAGTGGCAATGGTAATGGCAGCGGTAATGGTAATGGAGGTACTAATAACCAGAACCGTCAGAGTGTGCCTGTGCAGAGGGACATTAGTCGGGTTCAATGCTTCAAGTGCAAGAAGATGGGCCACTATTCCAATGCTTGTCCAGAGAGCAATAATGGTAATGGGAATTCAGGAGTCAACAAGCCAAACCCCTTCCAGAAGGGTCATGTCAACCATGTTAATGTGGAGGAGGTCTATAATGAGCCTGATGTGGTGATTGGTAAGTTTTTGATCAATTCAGTGCCTGCACTTGTTCTTTTTGATTCTGGTGCATCGCATTCATTCATATCGCGGATATTTGTGGATAAACATAAGTTGCCAACCGTAGTACTTAAGTCACCTGTTCTAGTAAGTTCTCCTAGGGCTGAGATGGAAGTAAGTTTGGGATGTTTTCAAATGCCCTTGTCTATTGGGAAGCATGTTTTTCCTACAGATTTGATTATATTGGAGTCACAAGGTCTGGATATTATTTTGGGTATGGATTGGATGATCAAAAATCAGGGTGTTATTGATTGTGCCAGACGATCTATATCTCTAGATGCACCAGGGGGAAGAGGATCAAATATGTATGTAAGTATCAGCATAAGCGGGTGCAAGTGAACTCTCTTAAGGGGGGTAGCCTAGAAGAGGTGCCAATTGTGAAGGAATATCCGGATGTGTTTCCATAAGAGTTGCCAGGTATGCCACCAGATAGAGATATTGAGTTTCTTATTGATTTAATACCAGGCACCGGACCTATTGCTAAGAGACCGTATAGAATGCCTCCTCAAGAGTTGGAGGAATTGAAGAAGCAGTTAAGGGAATTGCAGGCACAAGGATTTATTCACCCAAGCTCATCACCTTGGGGAGCCCCTGTTTTGTTTGTTGAGAAGAAGGATGGAACTCAGAGGATGTGTGTTGATTATCGTTCTCTGAATGAGGTAACCATTAAGAATAAGTATCCTTTGCCTATGATAAATGATCTGTTTGACCAATTGGAGGGAGCTACTGTGTTTTCCAAGATTGATCTTCGTTCTGCTTATTATCAATTAAAGATTCGTGAACAAGATATTCCAAAGACTGCTTTCACTACGAGGTATGGGCTGTATGAGTATACTGTTATGTCATTTGGATTGACTAATGCCCCTGCATACTTCATGAATATGATGAACAAGGTGTTTATGGAGTTCTTGGATAAGTTTGTGGTTATTTTCATTGATGATATATTGGTGTTTTCCAAGAATAAGGAAGAGCATGAGGAGCATCTGCGTTTGGTATTGGAGAAGTTGAGGGAGCACAAATTGTATGCCAAGTTATGCAAATGTGAGTTTTGGTTGGATGAGGTAGCATTCCTTGGACATGTAATATCAAGTAATGGAGTTGCAGTTGATCCATCCAAGGTTGCCACAGTCACAGAGTGGGAGTCACCCACGTCAGTTGGGGAGATTCGCAGCTTTTTGGGCCTTGCAGGTTATTACAGGAGGTTTATTGAAAACTTTTCCAAGATTGCAAAGCCTATGACTGAATTGTTGAAGAAGGGGAAGAAATTTGTTTGGACTGAGGATTGTGAAGCTAGCTTTTAGGAGTTGAAGCAGCGTTTGGTTACAGCACCGGTCTTAATTTTGCCAGACATACATAAAGACTTCCAGGTATATTGTGATGCATCTCGTCAGGGACTTGGGAGTGTTTTGATGCAGGAAGGTAAAGTTGTTTCTTATGCTTCACGCCAGCTTAGGAATCATGAGCATAATTATCCTACCCATGATTTGGAGTTAGCCTCAGTTGTGCATGCATTGAAAACTTGGAGGCATTATCTTGTCGGTAATCATTGTGATATATTTACTGATCATAAGAGCTTGAAGTACATTTTTACTCAGAGGGAGTTGAATCTCAGACAAAGGAGATGGTTGGAGCTTATTAAGGATTATGAATTGAACTTGCAATATCATCCTGGTAAGGCTAATGTTGTTGCTGATGCATTGAGTCATAGGAGCCATGTTAATGCGGTAAATATTGATGATATGCCACTGGAGTTATGTGAGAAGTTTAGAAGTCTCAGGTTGGAGATGGTTCCTAAGGGCTATTTGGCAACACTTGAGGTAAAGCCTATTTTGCTAGACAGGATCAGAGAAGCACAAAAGGATGATAAGTATATTGCTGAGATAAAAGAGAATATGTTAAGGGGGAAGGCACAATGTTTTCAGGAGGATGAACATGGAGCCATATGGTTTGAGAAGCGTATCTGTGTACCTCAAGATACAGAGATCAGGAAGTTAATTCTTCAGGATGCGCATGATTCACCTTATTCTATCCACCCAGGTAATACTAAGATGTACTTGGATTTGAGGGAGAGATTTTGGTGGCCTACCCTGAAGAGGGAAATTGCTGAGTATATCGCAATATGTGATGTGTGCCAGAGTGTTAAGGCAGAGCACCAGAAACCAGTAGGTTTGTTACAACCATTGCCTATACCTGATGGAAGTGGGATCAGATTGGTATGGATTTCATTACAGGATTACCAAGGACTCGATCAGGTTATGATTCTATTTGGGTAGTTGTTGATCGTTTGACTAAAGTTGCTCACTTCATCCCGGTAAAGACTACCTATACAAGTGCCAAGCTAGCAAAGATTTATATGTTCAGAATTTTTTGTCTGCATGGAGTTCCAAGGAAGGTAGTGTCTGATAGAGGTACTCAGTTCACATCTAAGTTTTGGCGTCAATTGCATGAGTCCTTGGGCACTAGGCTGGAGTTCAGTACAACATTTCATCCCCAGACAGATGGGCAGACAGAGAGGGTGAATCAGATTTTGGAGGATATGTTGAGAGCTTGTGCTTTGGACTATGGGTCCAGTTGGGATGATAATTTACCATATGCAGAGTTCTCATATAATAACAGTTATCAGGCTAGTCTGAAGATGGCATCGTTTGAGTTTTTGTATGGTAGGAAATGCAGGACACCATTGATGTGGGATGAGGTTGGAGAGCGTCAATTCTTTGGGCTAGACTTGATCAGAGATGCTGAGGAGAAGGTCAAGTTGGTTCGTGATAGACTGAAGGTAGCACAGTCCAGACAGAAGAGTTATGCTGATGCAAAGCGTAAGGAGGTGACATATGAGGTAGGAGATTGTGCATACCTTAGAGTTTCACCGCTTCGTGGAATTAAAAGGTTTGGAATCAAAGGTAAATTAGCACCACGCTTTGTGGGGCCTTACAAGATCTTGGAGCGCCGAGGAGAGGTAGCTTATCAGCTGGAGTTGCCAGAATCCTTGTCAGGAGTTCATAATGTGTTTCATGTATCCCAGTTGAAGAAGTCCATGCAGAGATGGCGGATGTTCCTTTGAGAGATACAGTGCCACTTGAGGCAATTCAGTTGGAGACTGACTTGACATATGAGGAGAAGCCTGTTAAGATTCTGGAGACAGCAGAGAGAATTACTTGCACCAAGACAATCAGATTATGCAAAGTTTAGTGGAATCATAATGCAGAGGAGGAGGCTACTTGGGAACGAGAGGAAGACCTCAGGCAGGATCACCCACACCTATTTGCTAGCCAACCCGAATCTCGAGGGCGAGATTCATCTTAAGGGGGGTAGGTTTGTAACATCCCAATTTTCCTAAATTAGGATGTTAGTAGATCATTCATATGCATCTCATATTTTTTCCTATGCATTATTTAACTTTATGAAAATTCCTTTCATTATGCAACTAAAGGCAAATTATTGGAGTGGAGATAATATGACTTCTCCCCTATCAAATAAAAAGTTCATAATGTCCAGAGTTATATTTGTGGTTCATCTGACATGTCTTTGCAATTTTATAAGCTTCAAATTCTTTTGAATTTATTTGAAAATGCTCTTTGTGTGCCCTTTTGCTTAGATATTTTATTTACAAATTACATTAGGTTTGGCATTAGAATTACTATAGTTTATATTATAAGTATATTGTTTTACTGTGTGTTTGTGTTTTTTTATATTTATTTTGGTAGTGTATTTTAGCCACAATATTGTTTTCTAGAAGTTTCAAAAAAAAACTGCACTGGGCAGCTGGGCCGCACAGCGGCCCAACAGGGGCTTTGGTCGCGCAGCAGCCACAGTAGGCCGGCCCACGACCGCAGCCGCAGCCGCTGACCAGCGGGGCCCGCCTCACTTTCTTCTTCCCCGAGACGGAGTCGCAGTGCACGCGAACCCAAGCACGCTCGAGCCGGATCGATCCGACCCCTGGTCGATCCTGTGCTCTCCCTGGGTTTCCCTAGACGTGAGGAAGCCCTTGAGGACCCCGCTCCCGACTCCTTTTGTTGCCGCACGCCGCCACCCCGACGAACCCGATCTCGCCGGGAGCTCCGCCAACAGCCGCCGTTCACCGATGCCACTCGTCGTGCCGCGTCCGTTTGCCCCCGCCCCGTGAACTGCAGGACGCCGGAGGAACCACCGACGCCACCGGAACTCGCCGGAGTTCCTGTCACCGCCGCTGGCCACACAGGACCACCCCTTCGCCGTTTTCTCCACCAGCGTGACCCCCGCAGTACTCCGCATCCATCCCTGACCTCCCCTTCACCGGAAACCCGCCGGAGGAGCGCCGCCGTCGAAGCCCGAGCCGCCACCGTTGACCTCTGTGGTGAGCACGCACGCACGCACGAATAGAGCCGCCCCGGCCAATCACGTGATGCCTTGTGGCAACCGCTACAGTAACCGCACACAAAAAAGATTGTTTTGGGCAGATTTTAATCAAAGTTTGTTTTAGGCATATCTTTTAATCTATACATCCTATTTAGTTAATTCTTTTTCCTATGAACTCATATTGAGCAGCAGAATATGGCAGAATCAAAATTTTGCATGTTTGCAATGTCTAAATTTTAATTTGTTCAAATTCAATTTAAATCTTCCGAAGGCCATATTTTGCAAACCGTTTATTGAAATTTGTTAATTCTTTTTGTGTTATGTTTGCATTGAATTGTAGATGATTTGTACCTGTTGTATGCTACTGTTTCATGGTTTTACAAATGATTTCTTGCTGTTGTTTTGTTTGGTGATATCTGAATGTGGTGATTGTTTGAAACGTGTAGATTGCCCGGAGTGTGACACAAACTATTGTCAGGAGTGTGATTTTCTGAACCAGAATCAAGGCAAGTTACATGTTGATCATCCTTTACCTATTGTTTTTCTATGCATGTAGTATATGTCACACTATCAAATTATGTATGTGTAGGAATATTATTGTCTTATGTTATGCTATCGAGCTTTTCCCTCGTCAATGAAGATCGTGGTAGTTAGTTCTGCTATGCTATGTAGACGGGGTTGGTTCGAGTATTCATTGAGATTATGTGAGGATTGTTAAATAAATTGAGTAGTAACTAGGGATCTAATTCACCCCTGGGCGGAATTGGTATTGCTGGGTGGTTTTAAGAACATCATGGTTTCGGCCCTCTGAATGTAAGTGGATTGCCGCCCAGGTTCAAAAAGATCAGACAGACTTAATGACTAGTAGCTTCCATGCACAACCACTAGCTAATATGGGCTCTGGCTTAGTTGAGTAGGTTGTGGGAACCTCGCCTGGGCAAAGCTAGCAGATGTAGATATGAGTAGGTGTACCGGCTGTCGTTGGGTGGAGGTGACTGCTTCTGAAAGACTTCGTCTCAATCTTCGGGTTGGGTTTAGTGGGTACAGTGTGCAAAACTCTACAGAGTATTAAAACTAATCATGATTAGCCGTGTCCCCGGTTATGGACAACTTTGAGCAGCTAGGCCATTACAGTTGTTGGATGATCTTGACAGATGTTACCCTTAATAAAACATGGTGGGAAACTTAATAATGGTTTAGGTTGGAGTTGGGGATGCCAATTCAACCATGTGTATTTAATTGTAGCAAATAAATTAAAATTTAACTATTATGTAGTTGTGAGGATAAAATTTGCTTTCTGCAAAATAACCATCAAGCCTTCCTTTGTTATACTATGAATGTACATGTAGGTCTGCTTTATTGTTTCTCCTGTGTAACTTGCCAATACATTCAAAGTATTGACCTATACGACTGCAACGTCTCATGTTGCAGGATTTTCAGACGAAGAGTAAGGTACCATTAGGGTCGCGAGTCTGCACTCAGCATCGCCAGTGGGCTATGATGGGACTCATTGTTATTTTCTGCTACTTTCCGGTGTTTGATTGAATAAAGCTAGCCAAGTGCTATGCAGATTGTTTTACTTTATGAATTATGGAGCATACGATGTAATAAATGATGCACTTGTTGTTCTGATATTCATCTATACTGTGTGTGCTAGTGATTCGATCCAGGGACTAGCATAGTAAGCACAGAGACTCAAATCCTTCGAGGTTTGGTTGTTACACATAATCTGTAACATCATATTGTCATATTGTGAGCTCATTTCCAATGAATCCATGCATCTAACCAACATGAACCTGTTGGATGAAATTTTGTCCATTAAGCATACTACAACCGCATGTCATATATGAACATTTTAGATTTTTGTAGCTTGCTATTTTTATTGTTGCAAAGTGCTATGTTGTTGTTTGTGGCAGATTGCATCGCAATGTTGTTTTGATCATTGTGGGAGTTCTATGCATTGGTTTTTCATGATCTTTACATCCTTTTCATCTAAAATTACATATCCTATCTAGTGGCATGCTTGGGGTGCAAAGATTTTTTCTCTATCCTTCCTTATATCCCGATCTATCACTATTTCCGTCTGTATCTTGTTGTGAGTGTTCCAAGAGAACGGTAGCTCCGCTTGCGATGATCTTTATATGCATTTGCATCGTTTTCATGTGTAGAATAATTTTTTCCATGATAGTGCATGAGAAAATAATTAATATTGTTGTTCTTTCCAGAATGTTAAATCTACTAATTTTGCATATGAAGTGTTGCTTGATCCATGCTTTACATGGATCAAGGCCTCATTTAATGTGACTAGTGTAGGATTTCCATGCTAAATATATTAAATGGACATAAATCATTTTGATTGTGCATTTTTCCATGGTTGTGTGTTTATTACATGATTGTTCTTTCTTGTGGGTAGTACCGGGTGATGAGTCCAAGTTCGAGGAACTTGACAAGAACGCTTAAGCTTGTTATCCCACTGAAGAAACACAATGCAAGATGATCATTACCCTGGATACATTTACTATCTTTGCTATGCTAGTTGTCTCGTCACTACCGTTATGTCTCGCTTCCTACGACTTGTCTGTCAAGCCTCCCAAAATACAACGATATGCATCTAACCCTCCACATCCTAGCAAACCATTGTTTGGCTAAGTTACTGCTTGCTCAACCCCTGTTATAGTTTTTCTAGTTGCAGGTGCAGGTGGATCCATGTGATAACATGAATATCTTGGGATATCACATTATTCTTGATATTTAGTTTAATGCATCTATATACTTGGTAAAGGGTGGAAGGCTCGGCCTTTTGGTTGGTGTTTTGTTCCACACTTGTCGCCTTAGTTTCCGATTACCGGCATTATGTTCCATATTGAGTCCTCCTAACATGCTCGGGGTTGTTATGGGGACCCCCTTGATAATTCGTTTTGGGATAAAACTCTTTCGGCAAGGCCCAACATTGGTACTACATTTGCCTAATAACTAATAAATTTCCACAAGGAGTAGCTGGATAATTAATTAACAACCTGAACCAGTGCTTCACATGAGTATTGGTCATAAAGGGTAGACTGCGAGGCCACCACAGGGAAACTCGAGGTTTGGATTGACTCGTAGTGTGACCATCCAGTAGTGCCCTGAGTACAAGATACATGCGGCTCCAATAGGGATATGGCTTGCCAGGCGGTCTTGCTTAATTTATTTTACCTTTAACGAATGTCTTGTGCACCGGGATTCCGAGGTCTTCGGGTTATCTCGCGGTTGAGGTTTTCCACCACAACTTGTGGTTAGTTTGTGATGAGTCAGTTGGAGCACCCCTATAGGGTTAAATGTTTATGAAAGTCGTGCTTGCGGTTATGTGGTAACTTGGAAATTTTATAATCCCCGGTTGTAGAAAACTTGAAGCAAATCCAATTAAAGTACACCAACTGTGTGCGTAACCATGATCTTATCTTTTAGAGGGAGTTCGGGAAGAGAACACGATGGGTTTATGTTTGACTCGTAAGTAGATGTTCAGGACCACTTCTTGATCATAACTAGTTCACGACCATTATATGCAGAATACTCATATTATTCTTAAACTCGTAAGTTAGCCAAATAAAATGCTTAGTGTTGCTGCAACCTCAACACTTAACCATGCCATAACTATAAGTTTAGATAGTCTCAGCACCCTGGGTGATGAGATTGTTGAATCCTCGGGCTCGATGGATTCCTACAACAACAGATGCAGGTACAGATGAACTTGACGCAGATGATGCCACATGACTCCAGTGGAGTACGATGAGGAACGTGTCCGCATGTATGTGACATCTCCCGACGAGTATAGGTGGATGCCTTGGTAGGCAGCCTGGGATTTGCATGATGGATGTCGTTTTTCGTTGGAGTTCGTCTGTAGTTGGACCCTGCTCTTCGATATGATAATTGTTATGGATGCATGTATTTGAATTATTGATGTTGTAGCAAGTGGTGAGTGTAAGCCAACTCCATATACCCATCTCCTCTTTACATGTATTGTGGTGATATCCATTCTCGCAAAGCGATCCAAAATGCGCTTCTATCCTTATCGGGACACTCAAGCCGTCACGAGGATAATACCGCATTTTGTGCGTAAAACCTCATCCCCTATTAATAGTATTGGCTTTCCTTTAGACTCAATGTTATCATAATCACTTCAATCAAAAATATAGAGTCTTGAAGCTTTTTCCATATGTTTCCTTTGCATCATACAGTTCGACATCACATATCCTAGTCATTCCAATCCTTTGAACATTTCATGAAATATTCTTGATAAAACTATTAGTCCAAAAAAATGTATGTTGTCATTAATCATCAAAACCACCAAGGGAGCAGTCGTGATTTGAACACCTACAAGTGGCTTCCCTAGACGGGGAGAGGGCGGGAAAGGGGTGAAGGAGGGGTTGTAGTGCAACGAATGAATGGAGGGAGGGGGTGGGGTGTTCGAAGCAATAAAAGTAGTGTGTGGAGGCGGTGACACTGACCAAAATGTACCACCAATGTCGTGTACATGACCACCACAACATGGGCAACATGTGGACATGCATATGACAAATCATCAACTAATAGAGAGCAGTAGGCGCTCCCGCCGGTACCATCAAGAAGTGACCTCTGTCGCGGTTGTCATACATTACATCGATGGTGAGGATGCACACGACAACCCATGCAACCACCACCATGTCACCGCCATCGACGACACGAGGGCATCCCACTTCCAGCACATCGAAGGCCAATACAATAACATCACACAGAAGTTGGACCGTAATACTGTTCACCTCATCTGGACACCAACTCCATGCGTCACCCAGTGAATGGAGATAGTGGGACCGAAAAAATAAGGGATAGTGCCAAAATTAAACTAAGTAGTTGCAATTCAAGCAAGGGATGTATAATTTACATATTAGGGTGAAATACACCCTTTACTTTCATTATTTATTTGAATTTTGAACATATTCATGGTTATTTTTTCTATTAATTATAAAGTGAAGTTCTTTTTCGAAATATGCATTTTTATAGTTCTTACTTATGTGTCACGCGAGGAGGATGTTTTATTCGATTAATAACAAAATAAAGATGATATTTTTCAGAATACAATGGTGAACATGAGTGCACTTGCACTCAAATTAAAACAACTTGTAAAAATTTAAATATTTCTAAAACTTTTCTGCAACAAACAAGGTATAGAGTTATACTCATATGTAATGTTTCGCGAAGAAATGACTTCCGTGATATCATGGGGGCAAAAAATAAAGTCAATACTATAAAAAAGTTACTATCATGTTTTTTGCAGATATAGTTTTGTATTTATCTTTTGCCAAAAAGTCCACGGAAGTTATTTTGTCGTAAAACTTTGCACTTCGCTATAATGCTGGATCATGTTTGTTGTGCGAACTGAGCCAAACTCAAATGGTCATGTTGGTTGTGGTGTAAGTAGCCCAACAAAGTTCAGGTCCTAAATTTGGCACGTGAGCTCACAATTTTCTGGATTTATTCCACACTTTTCGACGATATTCATTGAGTGGTGGAGACGTTTCCGTCGACAGTAGAAACTTCATCAATCTCAAGATGATGCATCCGCTCTGTTACTTGAAAGTATTCATAGGGATATGATATGTGTGTGCGCATAGGGATGCGTATATGTACGTGACTATAAGGTCTGCGTGTGTATCGTTTAAAAGAATTCAGGTTTGTTACACAAGAGTTTCATAAATATTTGACTTTATTTATTTATTCTCTTTGCTACATCGGGTGTACATAGACCCAGGTTTTAGAAATATACGCGGTGATGTTTTTTTCTAGACCAGACTCAAGCGTGTTTGTTATGGATTCACACCAAAAATAGAGTTGTAGAGTTTGACATGGTTGCTAATCAAACACCCTCGTTTTGCCAAACAATTGATCATTCCATTGGCAAATTTTTAATTTGTCTAGTGGGGAACCATAAAGGTACACTAAAATCTCCACCCCCTCGATACCAAACTAGAACCAGAACCAAAACTAAAACCAAAGCCGATACATACGAGATTTGATTTGAGGGCATGGTGACCGCACGCAACACCGCCCACCCATAAAACAAAGTGAAAAAATCGCATCAAACCCTCTTCCACGTCCTTCTCCTCGGTGCTTCCGGTTCGTAAGGGGATCTCCGGCGGCGGCGGCGGCGGCGGCGGCGCCGATGGCCCGAAAGAGGAAGACGGACGCCGCACCGCGGTTGGACGAGGCCGACCGCACGCTCTACTCCTCCTTCTGCGGTGCCGCCAATTCCCTCTCCCAGCTCTACTCCCAGGCCATGGCCCAGCAGAAGCTCTCCTTCCAGGCCGGCGAGCGGCACGCCCTCGTCAGTAACCCTTATCTCTCCTCCTCCCCTTTTTCTCTCTTCGGTCGGTTGCGTGTAGGAATTTCGATTGGCTCCGTGTGTAGTTTTCAGCTATAGTTTGGTCTGGTGGTCGCCTGGTCGGTCAGGGCATACGTTGGAGACCTTGGGGTTGACAGTGGATGCAAAGAAATCAGATTTGGTCATCCTTAGAGGTTACCGTGTAAGAACTGGATGTGCAACCGAAGTCTCAGAGAATGAAATGCCAATTGTTCAGGCTCTAACTGATCCCTTGAGCAGTTGTAGTTCAATGTTTGTTCCCTTCTGTATATTTCATTATAGCTATCATGGACTTGTGTTGCAGTCTTATACAAAAGAGCAAGGGTACCAAAGTATGAACTATTGTTCAACCAGGCTTTTCCAGAGAAACAGAAAGGCATCAATAAGATGGAGAAATATGTATCTTGTTGTTAAGAGTTGGTACCCATTTTGTTTCTAGACAAAATGTAAGAGTAATCTGTAATCGTAGTTCTTACAGCTTGAATGTACCCATTTTTTTCTAGCTCGTATTATGCAGGGGAGAAATGCATTCTCTTTAGCGATACTATATTCAAACAATGCATGGAAATGTACCCTGTCTAAATTTCAATTTAACCATACAGGAAAAGCTCCACCAATGGATCTTGAGGAAGCATGATGAGGAGTCGAGGCTTACTGTTGCGGACATAATGTCACATATCCAGGTTCGTTCTTAGAACTCCTTGATTTAGGCTGCTGCCTCCATTTCTGATAATATTGAATTTTGTGGTTTTTTTACAAACATTACGATATATGACTCATGATCTTGTCAGTGTATAGGTGTATATCTTTTTAACTTTCCCTATCTAATATTTATTGTGTTCGGTTCAACGGTTCTCATATGTATTATATAAGCAATGTAACCAATATGTGGTATATTGTTGCTTTCTTTTATAGCATGAGATTGACTATGGAGGTACTGATGTACATGTATCCCCAAGTATCCAACCCTCAGCTGGGTCGTACACACAAGCAACATCCGGGCATGCTCCCAGACCCAGCCTCAGTGACCAGTCAAAGAATATGATATTCTCAAATGCATTATCAAGCCCGGTCCGCAGGAGCCTCCAGACCTATCACTTGACCCAAGGTGCTGGTAATGGAGGACGGAACACTGAAGCAAACTCAGCCGTGCAAAACCGAGAGGCCAATTCTGCAAGCTCCAATGACACCTCCATGGACATGGTTTCAGACAGCGCGGGAAATGGGTACTACTAAGTCAGTTCGTGGAAACATGTTGCATCCACAACCAGGAAGCACAGAGTACCGGTATTTTCTCTGGTTTTTGTATGTTATATGTATTTTCCCTAAAGCTCATGACTGTGTGGCTTTATAGTTGCACACCTGCCGATTCACTTAAAAGTTATTGGATTTGTTTTGTTTTGTTCAAGCCTGTTTGGAGAGAAATCTATATGTATTCCTTGTTTTTTTGAAAGAAAAGGCAGACAATTGCTGCCTTATGCATTCAAAAGGAGCTAGAAGCTCGGATGACCGGAGTCAATTACATGTTTTGCTGGAAAAGAGTTTCCAGCTGATTACAGGGATTGTGGTAGCAGGTAGTCAGGAAAAGAGCATGTAGGGGGGGGGGGGGGGGGTTACAACGCTATACTTGCACTTATACCTGCAATCTAGCCGCCCAAGTCAAAAGCTCTGCTTTGTCCGGAGGTTTATTCACCCGGTAACTCCAAAGAGTAAGCAAACCTGCTGCATTGCATAGGTAATTCCTGGGCGTCCAATTTTTTTTCTTGAAAGTACGGTCGTTCCTGGCCTGCCAAGCTGAGACAGCCCAAGCAGCGAACAGCACGCTCCACATCCTTGCGAGGGCATCTGCATTGCTTACGGTAGTTACAAAGTCAGCAATGTCCACAGCAGTGTTAGAGCTGTGCCCCTCTCCCTCCAGGACGCTGATTTTCGGTTGGGCCCTTTTTTTAGGCCGGCAATCCCAGGCTGAACCCAGCGCGCTGGAGGGCACTTGGGGGGCTCTGGCGGAAGGGAAAGCGACGCATGGGACACCACTTTCAGACAAGACTCGCCCTTTTCCTTGCCAGATTCGCCCTCACGCCACAGGACGCCTCGCTGCCACGCCTATTCCGGCACCGGTCGTCTGCCCAAGGTCATTACCCTGCCGTTAGCAAAGGCCATTTCCCCGCCGGATTCGCTTCAGCCTCCATCCCGCCCATCCCGCTCTCCGACGGCCACCACGCAGGTGGGGTATGGCGGCTGCCCGTCCACCATGCCCGCAAGCTGCTCGGCGATTTGCCAGTCCGGCCATGGACTTGAACGACAAGGAGGCGTTCGCGGCTCTGATGGAGGAGGAAGCCGAGGCCGACACCGTCGACAAGGAACACCTGATGATCCTCGCCGCGCTGGCCGGCCTGTTCGCGAACGATGCCAAGCCTCGGCGAGGTGGCTCGCCGCCGGGCCGCCGCAAGAGCAAACAGAGGCATCGAATGAAGGGCTATTGCATGCTTTACGCCGACTACTTCGTCGACGCTCATCTGCACGGCGAGAAAGTGTTTCGGCGCCATTATCAGATGAGCCGGAAGCTCTTCCTCAGGATTGTGAATGCCATCCAGGAGTTCAACAACTATTTCATTTCCAAGAAGGATTGCACCGACACGGTTGGATTCTCCTCACTCCAGAAGTGCACCACAACTATGAGGATGCTTGCATACGGAGCTCCCGGTGATATACAGGAAGACTATGGACGCATGGCCGAGTCCACCACTATTGAGTGTTTGTACAAGTTCTGTAGGGCAGTGGTGGCAGTGGACCACATTATTTTCGATTACCCAGTGCTGAAGACACTGCTCGGATCCTAGCACACAATGCAGCAAGAGAGATTTCCTGGATGCTTGGAAGCATCGACTGCATGCATTGGGCATGGAAAAGCTGCCCATTTGCTTGGCAGGTGATGTACAAAGGCGTCAAAGGAGGTTGCAGTGTGGTACTTGAGGCAGTAGCCACACATGACCTATGGATTTGACACTCCTTCTTTGGATGCCAGGAACTCACAATGACATCAACGTATTGCAGTGCTCGAATGTCTTCGCCAAGCTTGTTGAAGGTCATGCTCCTCCGGTGAAGCTTAAGGTCAATGCGCGCCACTGCAACAAGGGATACTATCTAGCAGATGGTATCTATCCGAGATAGTCCACATTTGCGAAGACTATTTCAAACCCTATGGCAGGAGGCAAGAAGTCACACTTTGCTAAGTGTCAGGAGGCTTGCAGGAAAGATGTCGAGCGAGCATTTGGTGTGCTCCAATCTCGATTTGATGTTGTCTGGTACCCCGCTCTGACCTGGTCAAAATCGCAGATGGGGAGGTGATGAATTGTTGTCATCTTGCACAACATGATCATTTAGAGCGAATAGGAAGAGCCAGACTGAACCATATTTCAGGCAGGGACCTCTTGTAGTTGTTGATCACCAGGTGTCGGCAACATGGGATGCCTTCCTCAATATGCATCAGGAGATCTAAGACCCACATGTGCATCAACAACTGCAGGACGATATGGTGGAGCACCTATGGAGGATCAAGGGCAACACCTAGTTCGATTTGTTTTAATTTATGTTGGAATTATGAGCCTGCTTCACTGAACTATTTGATTTGTATTGATTTTTTGTGATGAACTTTGGAATAAAAATTTAGTTTTTATTGAATCTGTGCCGAAAGAGCGCCGAATTTGGGTCAAATCTGCACCGAAACTGGGCCGAAATCGCTGGCTCGGGGGCAACCTTGGGTCAGCGGCAGGGAACCCGAGCCCCCCCAAGCAGATTTTAGCGCCGAATCGCCCCCAAGCGATGATATTTCGGACCCTGGGGGGGGGGGGGCGAACAGCTAGAGATGCTCTTAGCCCATGAGGTCACCCCAAACTTGTCCCAAAAAAGATTGGTGTGTCAACAACGCAGTATTATGTGGGTGATTGTTTCAGTTGCTAAACAGATTTTGCAGTCTGGGAAAGGGGAGATAACACCATGAGGTCACCCTAATGTATGCCTGGTTCATGTCTAATGTTCCAACAATCTTTTTGCCGCTTTGCCATGAAGATTCTGAATGTAAATGAAGATTGTGATATACCAGAAGAGTTCACGTGGTTAATACAATGAGAGGGTTAAGTTATGATGTATCGGCAATCTTAACAGAAAATATAATTATCATTCAGTTATCGCGTTATCAACATGTGTCATCTTTGAATTTTTTTGGCCTGTTATGCTTGAAAGTTCATAATTTTTTAGTTCTTGGGATGTAGTATTATTTGTATTCACGGAAATTAATATGGAACTATCTCTTTTCCAGCATAGGAGAATATTTGTAATAAAGGTAATTACTACTAAAATATCTCATTTCCATCATAAGAGATATTGTAAACAAATTGATGGTCACTTTACACATTAATAAATTGAACTATTCGAGTAGAGTTCCCCTAGGTGTCTAGGGTTTCCAACCTCCTAGCAGACACCTTGTCGGACGGTGAGCTTGTTTCTGATTTCGGTTGGATCTCATTCTTGTCAAACACTTCTCTACCCCCCGTTGGGTTGTTGGCCCTCTTCCTTCTGGTGTTTCCATCTAGGGTTTGCTTTTCACAATCACTTCTGTATGGCGACAAATAAGGTTATACAACAATTACAAGTGGATCGGGGATAAAGAAGCCTTCACAAATTGCTGAGTTGATCGAACAACTAGATCTATCAGAAGAAGACTTTGATAATGTGGTGATTGATGATGAAGATAAGGAGACCGAGGAGAGGTATAGATGGTTGGCAATGATACGTGTTAATACCAATAAAGCATTTAGTCAACATGCATTGTTCTCCCAGATGTGTTCTGCCTTGAACCTTGCCCAAGGACTAATGTAAGTGCATCTAGTGACTCCTTAGTGGTTTTGGAGTATTGACGACAAATAGGTTAAGGGACTAATGTGTCTGTGAGTATACACATGTGTTATAGTTCCTAAAGAGTTTGGTTTAACCGACGAAAGACGACCCCTAAAAATGTACTTCTTCAGATAACGAATTTGATATATTTCTTGAAGAAATTGAAGTGAAGTGATATATTTCTTGAAGAAATTGAAGTGAAGAATCCGGTGTGACCATGAAGAAATTGATGTGAAGACTTGAAGCGTGAAGAGTTCTGTTTCATATTTCATTTCACATTTCCTGAGTCATAGGAAACACCATAGTATTAAAGGAGGTCTAGGCGAAGCATAGACGCATTTCCATGTCATGCTCATAAACTATAATCCTAATCCTTCGAGTGCTGACTTTGGAAATTTCTTACAGGGCATACAAGTTCTTTAGTGACAGACGGAGTTCTTCTCGTCACTGACGAGTTTGGTCTGACTAAAGAGTTAGGACATTGCTAGTGAGTTGTGCCTACCGTGACGACTTTGAGTGCCCCGACGAATTTAAGAGTTCAAATTTCTGACCGTTGCTGCGCTTAGTGCAAGCTGTCCAAGATTTCTGACAACGATCATACCATTGAAGGACATTTATGTCTTGTCATGTCAGGTTCCTCCCAGGCTATAAATACCTGCCTCTCACAACCATTCGTTGGTTGGCTGCTCCGAGAGATAAATTGACACTTGTCATATAGAGCAACCCATTCCTTCGACGACTTAGAGGGAAGCCTAAGTGAGGAAATACCCCATACACCTAGAGACTTAAAGTGATTGAGCATCACTAAAGAAATTTTCTTGTGTGGAACCGAAGCCTGTTACCTTTGAAGACTGTGTATCTTCCAGACGGTTAGGCGTCATGGTTTAGAGCATCCAAGAGTCATTGTGGATTGTCTAGCAACCAATTTGCGAAAGTTTTGGAAGTATACCTTGAATACTTACCACGAGTGATTGGGCGGAGTGTAAGTGACTTTAGCTCAAGGGGAATACAGTGAGGACCAAGTGTCTTCAGAGTGCAAGCTCAGCAGCCCTAACCAGACGTACAACTATCACAACAGTTGGAACTAGTCGAACAAATCCATTGTCTTCACTGAACATCATGGTTCTCTTTCTTCAATCCATCACTTACATACTCATACATTGAAGAAATTGTTTTATGTTTTGTGAAGACTTTGATTGAAGACTCTCTCTATTTCCTTAACCCATATTCTTTAGTCTCTGCACTTGTCCTGAACGGTAGTTACTCTTTCAGTCGTATGCTTCAATTCATCATGATGACCATACTGTTCATGTATTTCGCAGATGCTCGAGTACTTATCCACTGCATTATTTTCTGTCACTCTGCTATTTCTACATCTAGAAATTCATCAGTGACAAATTTGTAAAAATCGCCCAATCACCCCCTCTGCCCGATATAACGCACTTTCAATTCATATCAAAGCAAGGTACTCCCTTATGCTGTGTGATTTTTATTTAACCACCTGGAATTTTAGTTATGTCGACCGCAGGTATGATCAAGATTTCATCTACGTGCCCGGTCTTTGAAGGTACTAACTACCCCTAGTGGAAGAACAAGATGCGCTTGAGGCCATTGACAACGACCTCTAGTATGTTGTTGACAAGGGCATCCCCGACATTGCTCCAAGTATCAACGCCACTAATGTGAAGAGATTCAAGCATTTCCACTCTCAAGCAAAGAATATCATTCGCGGGCATCTAAAAAAGGACAGTATGCCAGAGTGAGTGCTTTGGAAACCTCCAAGCTTATCTGGGATATGTTATCCAAAGTCAACAAGGGTGTCTCTACTCAACATGACTCTCGAGTTGATGTTCTTAGAAACCTCTTCGATCGCTTAAAAAGACTCGACAATGAAAATGTTCAACAAACCTTTGATCGCCTCATCGATATTTCCGATGAACTTCAAGCCCTTGGTGCTACTGATATCATAGACCACGAGGTGGTGAAGAAACTGCTGAGGTCTCTTGATTCTTCATTTGACACCCTGTCACTGATGATTAAAGAGCGTCCTGATTACAAGGCATTTGACCCTGCTGACATTCTTGAGAGGCTCAATACTCATGAGTTTTAGTAATCCGAGAAGAGAGACCTCTACGGGCCAAGCTATGGTAGATATCGTGCACTGAAGGAAAAAAGAAATTTCCTCAAGTGAAGAATCTGAAAGCAGTGCTGGTAATTAACCCCGATGAAATTGGTCGTTAACTATCCATGCTTGTGAGCAAGTTCCATAAGTTCTCTAGAAAAGGCCACTTTGGAAAGTCCTCAAGGGATGATGTGAAGAATCAGATTCCTCATGCGACTATAAAAAGAGAACATGTCCCAAATGCAAGAAGTCTGTTCACTACATCGTCGGATGCCCTCTCGAAGCAAAGATGAATAATAATAAGAAGAAGAGCAAAGACTACAGTTATGATGAAAACAACGAGAATAAGTCATCAAGATCTTCTTCAAAGTCTTCATCATGCAAGAAGATTTGTTCCAGAAAGGCTCGAGCACTTATTGGCAAGGAAATGGATTCTGAGGAAGAATCTGAGGAACGCGAAGAATAGGAGGAATCTGAGGAAGAGTTAGACTCTAGTGTGGCGATCCTAGCTCTCGCTACTGCTTCTGTCAGCAAGTCCATCTTCAACAATGAAGAAAGTGACATCACGAACAATGCCAATGACTATGACGACGACTACGCTCCCACCTATTGCTTAATGGAAAAAGGTGCCAAGGTACTCTCATATCATTCCTCTCCTGATTCAAGTGAAGGTGAATCTTATGAAAATGTGAAACCTAGTTATTCCAAACTTTCTACTATTGCCACTAAGCAACAAAGTGCCATGCTAAGGATTCAAAACCTGCTAGACAAAAGTGATGACCTGTTGAACGACGAAATGGATCGTACTCAAACTCCGACTAATGATCTTCAAAGTATTTAGTCAAAGTATGATGATCTTAAAAATCGTCAAGATACTCTCTTAGTTGATCGTGAGAGGCTTTCTTATGAATTTCTTCAAAGAAAGCAAGACCTTGAGAAACTAAGGGTGTGTGATGAAGATCCTCAAAAGTTAAATGAGTCATTGCTCACTCAACAGATCACTTCAACTCAGGAATAATTGGTCACACCTTGTTTGAAATGCATCAAACGTGAAACAATTCATGCTTTAACTGAATGTTCAAATGCTTCTGAAACTACAAATTCTTGAGCTACTTCTGTGGTAACTAACCCCTCATCTAAGGAAGCCACCAGTTGCACTAATGAAAATGCAGGGTTGAAGGAATTGTATGTAACAGACATGTACTAAATCATCAAAGGGCATCAAACCCTTTGTGATGTGCTTAAGAAGAAGATCTGAACAGGAACCCAAGGAAAAAGGGTGTTGCATTTGAGAGGAAAGTCAATGTTCATGGATCTTACTGGAAACCTGAGTAGTACCCCAAAACCACATGGGTTTCTGCAAAAGGACCTCATGTAGATCCATCCACTTTATCTGGCTTTACATGTGAATCTTCATATTCTTCAAATGAGTCATTTGACTCCATCAATAAACTGTTCAAAAATTAGAATGGTGAAGTATTTGCCATATATGTTCAAACTAAGTGTAGGAATGACCCCCATATGAAGAAAATATACGTTCCCAAAAGATGTCTTGAAAGTCTTCAGGTGAATGTCATCATGACACCACCTTTGAAGAAAAGGAACCTCATACCAAGTTCTTCATATGGACCAAATTCATCATATGGACTTAAGTCCTCATCTGGCCCTAGATCTACTCGCAAGTGTACTAATGCTTCTGTTTCACACGGAAATGCAAGACTTCATGAATATGTGCATTATTCTTCAAACCATTACGTTTAAATCATCAAAAAAAATTCTCTGCATTTTCATATGTGTACTCTAACCCCCCTCTATGAAGCGGAGTGTATTAGCTTCAATGCCAAAGTTTTCACATGCTGCTCGTAGAACTATTGACTCTTTACCACCCATTCAGATGTGGGTGGTGAAGAACAAGAACTAATCTCTTGTGCAGGGTCAGGTCTCCAAACAAACTTGAACTTCTGACGAATTTGCTGGGGACCTGAGGAATGCTTGAAAGGGAGCAAGCTAAACATGAAGAAATGCATTACTCATTTGGAACGTCCTCATCTTACTATACATAATTCATCATGGGACAAAATTATGTGTGGCAAATTTGATTATCATATCCTTCCTCTAAAGTATATGTGTTTATAAGTTGTACTATCGTCTGCAGGAAGAACTACCCAAAGCTACCGAGTGGGTCCTTGACAGTGGATGCACCAATCACAGGACTGGTGACACGAACTTATTAATGGACACAACTCTTGCACCATCTCATCTAAAGCATATCACCTACGCTGACAAAGGGAAAATCAATGTATTGGGTCTAGGTAGGGTTGCAATTTCAAAGGATCGGCACATGGATAAAGTGATGCTTGTCGAATCCCTTGGATTCAACCTCATGTTTGTCTCAATGCTTTGTGACTTAGATATGATTGTCATCTTAGGAAAATATCGTTGCATTGTGCTTATGGAATCTGATAAGTCTAGTGTCTTTGAAGGTTTTCAAAGAGGAGACCTATATATTGTTGATTTCTCTGTAGGTCCTCAGTTAGCTACATGCCTACTAGCAAAAGCTTCAGAATGCTGGCTGTGGTATCGACGACTTGGACATGCTGGTATGATTAACTTGAACACACTCGCCAAGAAGAAGCATGTCATCGGTATTGAGGGTGTCAAATTCTTGAAGGATCACCTCTTTGGTGCTTGTGAGTCTGGAAAGATGACCAGATCCAAGCATCCCTCAAAACTACAATGACTACCACTCATCCTTCTCAATTGCTACACATGGACCTCTTTGGCACCACTCATTATGCCACACTAACCAATGCTGCATCTTTTTATGGCTTCATCATTGTTGACAAATTTGCTCGATACACTTGGGTGCATATTGTCATGTATAAGAATGAGGTGCATGATGTCTTAAAACGATTTTCTTCAAGGGTCACGACGAATTTTGACATCCAAATCAAGCACATCAGGAGTGATAATGGGACCGAGTTCAAGAACACCGGTCTTGACGACTATCTTGATGAACTTGGGATCACTCATGAGCTATCTGCCTCATACACTCTTCGGCAGAATGGCGTCGTGGTGCGCAAGAACAGAACTCTTGTTGAGATGACTCAGACTATGCTCGTTGCTTCTAGCCTGAAGCTATTGATATTGCATTCCACATCATGAATAGGGCATATCTTCACAAATTCCTCAAGAAGATTTCATACGAACTCCTCACTAACAAGAAACCCAATGTGAGTTATTTCAAAGTCTTCAGTGCTAAATGTTGGATTAGAGATCCTCATAACAATTCTAAATTTGCATGGATAGCACATGAAGGTTTTATGCTTGCTTACGAAAAGGACTCGCACGCCTACGGAGTATTCAACACCTACCACAACAGGTTTGTTGAAACTATAGATGTGTGGTTCGATGAAACTAATGACTCACAAAGAGAGCAGCTCCATATTGTTCCAGATGAAATCCCTCATGAGGAATCCACTAGGTTCAAGGCTACTGATGATGCCATACCCATTGAAGAACCTATTCAATCTAAACAAGTTGTTGTACCAAATCATGAAGAATCTCATGGCACTAAAAAATTGATGCCGAAGAAAATGGTGCTATGAAGCTGATCAATCCCAACAAGGCCATCAACCTGCTAATGCTCGAGTGGAAAATGAAGTGTAGCTCGACAAAATCATCAACAACATAAACTCACTAGGTCCTCAAACTCGCTCAAAAGATTCACATCTAGCTAACTTTTGTGGGCACTTCTATTTTATCTCCATCTCAGATCCCACCAAAGTAAATGAAGCATTCCTAGATTCCGAGTGGATTTAGGAATGAAAGAGGAATTGCCTCAGTTCAAGCTCAACAACATGTGGGAACTTGTCAAGCGTCCAGATCCACGCAAGCACAACATCATAGGTACTAAGTGATCTACCGCACCAAACAAGACGAACGTGGCGAAGTGGTGAGGTATGTGCCTTTCTTGTAACTCAAGGCTACACACATGCGGAAGGGATTGACTTCGATGAAACTTTTGCACCTGTTGCTAAACTTGAAGCTATTCGTATACTGCTTGTTTATGCTAACCATCACAATATCATCTTATATGAAATGGATGTGAAAAGTGCATTCCTCAATGGTAGGCTTGAGGAAGAAGTATATGTTGCTCAACCCCGAGGTTTTGAAGATCCAAAGCACGCTAACAAAGTCTCAATACTCAACAAGGCCCTCTATGGCCTCAAGCTGGCCCCATGGGCTTGGTATGACATGTTGAAGGAATTCCTCAAGACAAAAGGCTTCAAAACCGGTGCACCTGAGCCAACTCTTTTCACAAAATCCTATGATGATGAATTACTTGTGTGTCAAATCTATGTGTACGATATTATCTTTGGCTATACTGACAAATGTTATAGTGACGAATTAGGATACATGAAGAGTGAAGAATATCAAATGTCTATGATGGGGGAGCTCAAAGTCCTCACAGGTCTTCAAATTCATCAACAACGCTGTTGGAGATATGCCCTTGAGGCAATCATGTATGATGATATTTCCTATGTGTTTATGAATAAAGATAGTCCTTGGACATTATATGATGATATTTCCTATGTGACTTGTTTGTGAGACTATTCATTGTCTGATAACTGTCCTAAATGGTCCCTAGTCGAAAGGGTTGTGTGGACGCGCAGCCAATCAGACTAGCATATGACACGGTGGATGGTTCGGTCTCACTGACCATGTAGCATTGGATGCTAGTCGGATAATATGGACTCAGAAAGATCTGGTCGAATTCGACGTAGTCGGATCTGAGTCAAAATAAGTTCTGAGTTCGACAGACCCAACTACGAGATGTAGTGATAGGTCATCTATGAGTCTCTAGTACAACATATGTCCTATGTCCTAAGACTTGAGATGCCACATGTACTCGGGATGGTGATAGACTTGCTTTGGGCCGACCAAACGCTACTCCGTGATTGGGTAGTTACAAAGGTAGGTTTCATGTTTTTCCAAACCCATGCCGCGAGACATGGTCGAGCAAGATGGGATTTGCCCCTCCGATCAGGAGCGATATACTTTGGGCCCCTCGGGTGATCCGACTTGGATAAGCATGGCCATGTGTGAGGATTATGAGATAATTCGAATGTTGGTCGGATTCACCGGAATGAGAAATAGTTTGTGATGCAATAAGAATGAACTTGATGCCTTGAGCACGACTACATATATCGTGTGGTAAAGGGAATGGAACTGTATAGTACAGGTTCACCTAACCAGCCGCATTAGACACTTGGAGTCGGCATGCCTTGCTAGAGGCCGCTACCGACTGGTGGAGCCAGATGTGAACTGACTCGCGACCAAGTGAATGAGAACCTAAGGGGTCACGTGCTTAAGAAAAGGAACACATGGGCTTTAGGATCCGTGCGAGGCCCAAGAGTTGAGCCCGTGTCGGATGACTAAATATAGTGGAGGTGCGGCACACCCATCTGGTTGATCGCTTGGATACCGTCATTAGGGCTTTGCATGTGTTGCAACTAGCCACCTCCACTCGCCGCCAAACTGTGTGATCAAATCTAGAAGTCCGCCGCACGATGTTCCTCCTACACGTATGGATACCGTTAGAAGCGGTGCACATGCGCCGCTCCGGCGAACCTGTACTCGTGATCTGGCAACCGGCTATTCGAGGGAGATCGGACGAGGAGGAGACTGACCACGTGAATGCGCTGCCCCAACTCTACTTCCATTGCACGACACTGTGCGTCTAATGGTAACGTTCCATGATCCATCTCCGTAGCATGTCCTTGTGAAAGCACATTGGCTCCCTTGGTGGTTTTGGTAATTAATAACAACATATATGTCATTGAACTAATGTTTCCACTAAGCTTGTTTCAGGAAAACTTCAATGATGGTTTGGCAAAAGGATTGTGGAATACCCCAAGATGCAAGGAAATAGGTTGGCAAAGCTTCAAGCAAGAGGACTCTACATTTTACCCTTTGTGAGAAATCACTTTCAGTCCATAGGAAAGCCAATACTATTAAAAGGGGGTAAGGTACTGTTGGTGAACAAAATGCTCATACGTGTAGAAGTGATAGTCACCACATACACCCACAAGCTCTTCCACAAAAGTCTGTCCAAAGCCAAATATCCAAAATCGGTGCAACCAACACTTTCCACTTGGTGCCACCGATTCTCAGCCTCAGACAGACTCAGCCAAACCCTAGCATTTCGGTGCAAACGATTCCATATCGGTGCCACCGAGTTTGGGTTCCAACTTCCTATTACGCAAGTTCACAGAATCGCTCCCACCGCGTTTTGTGAATCGGCATCACCGAGTTTGGCAATCTGACCGTTGGACACCTTATCGGTGCAACCGAGTTGTATGTATCGGTCTCACCGAGATTCAAAAGTTGCTACCTTTGAAGCAAATCGGTACCACCGAGATTTACACATCGGTGTCATCGAGTCTGACCTATTAGGTGTAACAGTTGGATTTTTTGAGCTACCTATGTATACCCCCTCCACTACCACTCACTCGCAAGAGAAGCATTCAGAACAGTTCCCCACTCATACCTACTTATTTTCTGAGAGAGAGCCACCTACTCATGTGTTGAGATCATGCCACTCCATTCCTACCATATGAATCTTGATCTCTAGCCTCCCCAAGTTGCTAATTGTGTTTGATCTTCCACCCAATCAATATCTTCCACCAAAGCCAAATCTGTTAGAGAGTGATTGTGTGTTGAGGAGTCTATCATCTTGAAGCACAAGAGCAAGGAGTTCATCGACATTATCGATCCTATTACCTTTTGGAGGGTGGTGCCTCCTAGATTGGTTAGGTGTCGCTTGGGAGCCTCCTACTTCGTGTTGTGGAGTGAACCAAGAAGTTTGTAAGGGCAAGGAGATTGCTTACTTTGTGAAGATCTACCCCGAGTTAGGCTAGTCCTCCGTGGACGTAGGCCATCATGGTATAGTCAAGGTTGCTTCTTCGTGGAACCCTCCATGGGTAGATCTGTCCGTGGACTCTCGCGACCATTACCCTCCGTGGGTTGAAGACTCCATAGACGTGGATGTACGATAGCACCACCCATCGGAACCACGGGAAAAACCACCGTGTCGCTAATTGTGTTTGATCTTACCACCCTTCTTTACTTACATTCTTGTCTTTAATTTCCGCTGCAATACTCATAGACATGCATGTGTAGGGTGTACTTGACATACTATGAATGCTAAAATCTGCCAAGACTTAAAATTGGGAAAAAGTAGATTTTTATTTGGTCAAGTAGTCTAATCACCCCCCTCTAGCACTACTTTCGATCCTACAAGTGGTATCATAGCTTTCGTCTCCATTGCATTGGTCTCACAACCTAGGAGAGTATGGCATCTAGTGAGAGAAATTATCACCGTACAGGTCCGTACTTTGATGGCACTAATTTTGCTAATTGGAAGCACAAAATGAAAATGCATCATCTTGGTCATAACCCCGCCATTTGGGCTGTTGTTCGTGTTGGATTGCAAGGTGAATTCTTTGCAAATGGAAGGGAACCAGATCGAGAAGCAACTGCGAATGAATTAAAGATATTGCAACTCAATGCTCAAGCATGTGACATTCTCTTCAACTGCCTATGCCCCGAAAAATTCAACAGAATCAGCCGTCTTGAGAATGCAAAAGAGATTTGGGATACTTTGGTTGATATGCATGAAGATACCGAATCTGTGAGAGAATCCAAGTTGGATGTTCTTCAAAGTCAGCTTGACAACTTCAAGATGAAGGATGGTGAAGGAGTCGCTAAGATGTACTCTAGGCTAGCTCTCATCACCAATGGGATTTCCAGCTTAGGAAGCGAAGAAATGACCGACAAATTCATCATCAAGAAGATACTTCAAGCTTTGGATGATCGATATGACACCGTATGCACATTGATCCAAATGATTCCAAACTACGAAGATCTCAAGCCAACGGAAGTGATTGGAAGGATTGTTGCCCATGAGATGACACTCAAGGACAAGGAAGAGCATCACCACAAGTCTAGCGGTGCTTACAAAGCCACAAGTGATGCTCCCGCTACTTCAAGCAACAACCTTGTCAGAAATGAAGAGATAAGCCTCATGGTCAAGAAATTCAACATTCTACAATAATAGAAGCAAAGACCGAAGCTCCAACTCAAGATATGAAGATAAGCGTTCATCAAGTCGTGACTAAAACTGCTACAATTGTGGGAAGCCCAGACTCTTCTCCAATGATTGCACGACCCCTTACAAAAGTAAAGAAGAGTCACAAAGAAGATGAAGCTCAAGAGACGAGTCACCTCGAAGAGAGAGAAAGAGTAGGGATGATCGTTATGAACGAAGACCCTCAAGGAGAAGTAGCGACTCGAAGAAGAAGGACAAGTACACCAAGAGCTACTCAAGAAACAGACATCAAGCTCATGTTGGTGAATGGGTTTCTGGCTCCGAATCCGACAACCACTTCGAGAGAAGCTATCGCTCCAACTGCGACTATAGTGAAGATGAAGGTGTTGCCAGACTTGCACTAGTGACAACTGACTCCTACGACATATTTGATTCACCAAATGAAGGGAGTGGGTGTTGCTTCATGTCTAAAGGCCCCAAGGTATCACACCCCGAGTATCTTGATTTCAATAGTGATGAAGATGACTTGTTAATTGAAGATGACCCGCTATTTGACAAATCTAGTAATGTTAGTCAAAATGAACTTGCTAGTACTCACTCTAGTCTAGATATGTCCTAGATGATGATAAGTTGGAAATAGAATGAATAACTCAAGAACTAAAAACTCTTAAGTTAGCTCACGAGTCAACTCTATAAGATCATAGAGAGCTTGTACGAACACATGAGAAGCTCCACTTCGAGAAGCTCATTTTAGAGCAAGAGCATGAGTTCCTTAAAGCTAGAAATGACGATCTTCGAAAGAATACTTCCTCTTATCTAGCCAAGCGACATCTCTGTCTACATTCATGCCACAGCAAGCTAGTAACAAAGGAAAGAAAGGTACTTCAACTAGTAGCAATAAAAATGATAAATCCAATGATATTGCTTCTTGTAGTTCTCTTGATCCCACTAACTCCTCTCTTAGCCAAGTTACACTTGAGCAAGAAAATGAACTTTTGAAAAGGATTATAGAGAAAGGTATCTACAATAGTCTTGAAGGATGCAAACAATTTGAGGAGATTGTACGCAAGCACGGAGGATACCGGAAGAATCATGGTGTCGACTACTTTAACGCTAATGGAGTAGAATGTGAAGAAGGTCAATACCCCAATCCCAAGTTTGTTCCTCAAAAGGAGATGTATGAAAATACTCCCCCAAGGGAACAAAAGCTCAGGATGACCTTCTACCACAAGACTCCCAGCTCAAGGGCAAGAACAAGCTTCAAGAGGACATTGACTCATATGAAGATGAATCCCGAGCTTTGGTGAAGTGGGCTCCCAAGGCTACTACAAGCTCAACTTCTACAAGTGCTACTTCAAAACCAAGGATCCCCATCTACTTGATGTGGGTCCCCAAGAAGAAGAACTAGAGAAGTTCTTGAGGGTTGACTTCGCCAATGAAATCCACTCACATTCATTATTGGCAAGAACTAGTTGCAATCAACATCAACATCATGCAATAGTTCAAGGAGCCACACATTCCCTCAAAGGTAAGAAAGGGACAAGGTATTGAATGAATCAATGGACATCATCATATATGCTTTGCACTCCATGTCCATAGATATCATTGTATTGGTCTCTTGTGTGTTGGGACTAACCCATGTAGGTGAGAAGAGTAATGAAACAACAAGGATGCTCCCAACTCTTGGTGATCTTCATCAACTTTGAGCATCCACCACTACTTCACCTATATGAAGTCTTCATCGACAAAGCCCAAGGTTAGTTTATCCCCCCTATGGGAGATGTCAAATCAAGGGGGAGCTTTACTCTAAGACTTGAGTCAAAGCATCTCATAGTATGTGACAACATAAAATGCTTGATGTAAAAGTGGTAACCCCACTTGTGCTTAAACGATGAGTCTGACCTATGATCAAGTATTCTTACTTGGCTCCTAAGTCAATATACTCATATATAGACTCTGCCATCGCCAAAGTGCTTGTTAGATGCTAATGTGTTTGTGCATGTTTGCCATGATTTCATTTGACGTCTTATTGTGTGAGCATGTTGGTCTGCATTTATTTACTCATTCGAGGATATCCAATTGTTGCTATTTGGCTTTTTATTTTTCATTTGCCAATTGGATATACAAGAATGCCTAGGAACACCCCTCTAGCTATCTATGCTTTCTCATCTCATATTCTATTCATGCTACATCACAAAATTTGAACACGTACTTTTCGATCTCTCTATGTGAGGAGCACTCAGAGTTTCATATCGACAAAGGACTGACCATTAAAACCTCCCAAGTGCATCTCGGTGGAACCAACTCAAAATTCTCGGTCTCACCTATTGCCTAGGGTTGATATGGTTTTTGTATCTCGGTACCGCCGATTCCATATTCTCGGTAACACCTAGTTTCCCTATCAAGTCATAGTTGAGAAACTCGGTGACACCAAAAATTTAGAAACAGTCTCACCGACAAGCATGTGTATATAAGTTGTGGACCCCGACACTTTGAAATTCAATCTTCAAACGTCACGCTCCAAAACCCTAAGCTACTGCAAAGGACCCCCCTGGTCGTCGCCCTTGTCTCCCTGCGCTCCTCCGCCGCTGGGATCTTCGCGGTCGACGGGAATCATCGCCGCCATCCACGCCGTAGCGGATCCATCACTGAGCTAGGGTCTGTGTTGGGGATATAACCCCATGGCGAGACCTACCCAGGTGGGGCCAGGTCATACCTGGCGGCTCATAAGCCAGACCAAGGATGGGCCTCGAGACATAAGCCTAGACGTATAGTGGTTCATCAAGATGGCCCAAGGCGAGGCCCAGACAAGGAAGGCATGACGACCCACATGGATAAGCCGCCCGGAGACGGCTTGCTCAGGAAGGAAAGACGACATAGAGATAGTCGGACACATAGTAAGAGTTGGTAGGAGACTTGTGTAACCCGTGGTCTTGACCTCCTTTATAAGGGCGAGACCCGGGGCGACTTAGACAGAAACCAACTAATCGAGAACTAGGTCAAGCGAATCCGCTCCCTTGTAATCGATACTCCAATCAATACAACACAAGCAGGACGTAGGCTTTTACCTCTTCTTGAGGGGCCGAACCTGGATAAACTCGTGTCCTTCGTCCCAACCAACCCCTTGGAGTCCATCACCTTAGCGATGGCCTCGAATCTAAGTCCTCGGACATCTACCGTGACAAAACCACGACAGTTGGCGCCCACTATGGGGCTAGCGCTCGGTGGTGTTGACTTCTCAAAGGGCTCTCTTTCGGGGATCGAGCGATACGTGATCGGAAGGATGAACAAAAGTCGCCGCGGCCGGCTCTACGTCGACGACACCAGCTGGGGTCATGACACCGAATCTGTGGAGTACGGGTTTCGGGTTCCCTTCGACAGAATCCACGTCTTCATCGGGAAAATTGGCGGATCTACACCCAGGCCGGACGTCTGCACTGACATCGTCGAGCCGGCTCAGCACGCGTAGCCTGCCTGACATGTGCAACCCGCCCGTGCTGACATGGGAAGGAAGCGTGTTTTCGTTGGCTTCACTCAAGGTACGGATCTTTAGGCTTCTATGTCGCAGGAGACCCTCATCTGTTCAGAGGATGGATCTTCAAGCGAAGAGGCGGAATCAATCTACCAACTTCACGATGGCGGACTCAGGGGCTACGACGAGCTTTACCCCGAGTCGGAGTGGTCTGAGCCGGACGATCACGTGCCGCCGACTCATGCGGCCGTGTTCATGGCGGTAACAGAGCCGGGCCCAAGCAGTGCGGCCGCCGGGGTGGCAGACACGGGGGCTGACCCGCCACCGGCTCAGGTTCTTCTAGACCTGATGAACAAGCTCACAACCCTGACGGCGACGGAAGACACGCCTGGCAATCAAGCCGCCCGGAACCTGGAGATCACAAGACTGAAGGACCAGATGGCGGAAGTCCAGTAGAGGATCGGCGCGTTAAAAGCTCAGATGGACGCGAAGGCAGAGTGCCTTAAGACGGATGCTTTCCGCCTTGAGCTAGAACATTAGTCAGCGGCCGCGGTGCGGCGGATGAGGCATCAGTCCCGCCTGCCAGAGCAATATGAGGCCCGAAACCTTTTTAACATGCCAGGAATGGGTCGGACAATGGAAGCACCTGGAAGTCGGCCGGCGGCTCGACAACAACTTAACCCGTCCCAACGGAACCAGACCTCACCGATGGCTTTTCTGACGCCGACGGGTCACTACTCAAACCGGGCGGAGAACATGGTGGCGGCGACCCGACTTGGAACAATCCCTATTCCTGACGAGGCGCCTTTCGCAAAAGAGGTACGAGACGCTATTGGGTACCTACGAACGGCGATGGCCTATCAAGAGAAGTATACCTATAGCCGGAGTTGCATGCATTCAACCCCCATCCCCAGCCGCAGCTTCAGCCAGCGTTATGAGTTACCGGAAGTCTCTGGCAGTGATCGGCACCGGGGTCCGCCGTGAGATGACAAGGCGGCTTTGGATGCTCAGGCACTCGTAGATCAGGCAAGGGCACAACATGAAGCGGCGGCTCTGGCAGCAGCGGCTCATCAAGAGCCTGCGCCTTCTGTCTTAGTTGGAGTGGGAGTAACCACCAGGGCCGTGGGAGTACCGTGCTTGGTGCCAGCTCTACGGAACGAGCGTCTGCCGAAAGATTTCAAAGGCCCTCGGAAGGTCCCAAATTGCACCGCTGATCTACCCTCGGAGGTTTGGATTGAGAGTTATGAGCTGGCCATGGAGATGTTGGACGTCAACGACGCAGTGTGCGCGAAGTAATTTATCATGATGCTAGAAGGGCCATCTCACAGGTGGTTGAAGGGTTTGCCACCCAATACCATCAATTCTTGGGTTGAGTTAAAAGCAAGGTTCATCAAAAACATTCAAGGAACGTGCAAGCAGCCCATGACGATTGTGGACTTGGATCACTGTGTACAGCAGGAAAATGAGTCATCTCATCACTGGGTCCGATGGGTTTCGACTATCATCCACTCATCTGAGCAGCTTACGGCGGCTCAAGCGGTCTTGATTCTAGAAAAGAATTGCCACTTTACGCCTTTGAAGGAGAAGCTCGGCTGGCTCAAGCGCACGTGTCAAGACATGGGGGAGCTCATGGCGACTCTCACGAAATACACCGACTCTGATAATACGAAGGATCCGGGCTCTGATGAAGAAAAGCCTGGTCAGAGTAAGAAGAATAGCAATGGCAAGGGTGTGGCAGGCAATGGTAACCAAGGCAAGAGGAAGAACCCAGACGGTGGGTCAGAACTGGTGGCCAACGCCAGCACCAGCAATAATCGTGCTAAGGGCAACGGGAAGTTCAAGCATCCTTTTGATAAGGGAAAGACTCCTTTTAATTTGGAAGAAATGATCAATAAACCTTCTCCGGATCACAGTCGGCCCGACAGGCTAGCGGGTCACACGTGGGGGTAATTGCCACATTATGCAAAAATTCAAGGACTACAACTTATGACAGCATAACAACGATGGTGGCCCGTCCGGCGGCTCAGGACTAGGCGGGTCAGGAGTCAGGTTTGGGTCCGGTGGCTCAGGATCCGGCCATCACCGCCAGGGAAACCAAGCAAGACATCATCAGCACTCTGGTGGCAATAATCAGCAACGGAATAACCAATCTGGATATTAGAGTAATCCAAAGCAGCTCAGCTCGAGTCAGTATCATGTTTTTACGACCAACCTTGACAGGCGAGATCAGAAGTTGCGCAAGCGGGCAGTTAATGTGATCAGGCCGGCTCTACCACAATACTTGAAGTGATCTGAGTATGATATAACTTGGAGCCGAGAGGGTCACCCGCCGCATGTTGATGACCCGGGACGACTAGCATTGATAGTTGCTCCCCAAGTTGGAGGCTATGTGTTTACCAAGGTGCTTATGGATGGTGGCAGTAGCATCAATATTTTGTACTACGACACTTTCCGCTGGATGAAGTTGCTTGATAAGGATCTTAAGCCGTCCTCAATAGTTTTTCACGGCGTGGTGCCTAGCAAGTCAGCTTATCTAGTGGGAAGGATCTCTTTGGAAGTCGCCTTCGGTGACGAACACAGTTACAGGGTGGAGACCTTGTGCTTTGAGGTGGTCAAGATCAAAAGTCCGTATCATGCTCTGTTTGGACGTGTGGCTTATGCCAAATTTATGGCTAGGCCTTGTTATGTGTACTTGCAGCTCAAGATGCCGGGCCTAAAAGGTACGATTACGGTGCATGGTGATCAAGAGACGGCTATTGAGTGCGGGGAAGGGGATGCGGCTTATGTAGAGTCCAGTTGTGCTGAGGCGGAGCTCAAGTTTTACAAAGAAAACATCGACCCGGAGGACACGACTCCGCTGAAAAAGCACACCACAGAGGTTGAGCCGCCCCTCAAATTTTTGGCAGATGATACTAAATTGGTGGATTTCAATCCGGGCGACTCATCCTAGCAGTTCACTATCGGAGCTAATATGGATCCCAAATAGGAAAGCGCGCTCATCGAATTCATCCGTGAGAATCGGGACATCTTCGTGTGGAAACCTTCTGACATGCCGGGTGTACTGAGAGAGTTTGCTGAGTACCACCTTAATGTGGAGCCTAAGTTTAAACCCATAAAACAGTTCTATGATGGTACAATGAGGAGAGACGCAAGGCCATTGGGGGAAGAGGTAGCCCGGCTCCTGGCGGCGGGTTTCATCGTCGAGGTCTTTCATCCGGAGTGGCTTGCTAACTGGGTGCTAGTACTCAAGAAAAACGGCACATGGTGTATGTGTGTGGACTACACGAATCTTAACAAGGCCTGTCCGGCTGACCCATTTGCTCTCCCTCGTATTGACCAGATCATTGATGCAATGGTGGGTTGCGAGAGTTTATGCTTCCTAGATGCTTATTCTGGTTATCATCAGATCAAGATGGAAGTCAAGGACCAAGAGAAGACGGCTTTCATCATGCCTTTTGGTGCTTTCTGCTATGTGTCTATGCCTTTTGGGCTCAAGAGTGCCCAGGCGACTTACCAACGTTGCGTACAGAACTGTCTTCATAGGCAAATTGGGTGCAACATTCAAGCATATGTGGATGATATTGTGATCAAGTCAAGGAAGAAAGAGACTTTGCTTGACGACCTGAAGGAGACTTTGGGCAACTTACATGTCTACAAGATGATGCTTAACTCGTCTAAGTGTGTCTTTGGCGTTCCGGCAAGCAAGCTCTTAGGATTTCTTGTATCTGAGCGTGGCATTGAGACTAACCCAGATAAAATCAAGGCTATCACATCCCTGTCTGAGCCGGCATGCATCAATGATGTTCAGCGCCTGGCGGGATGGATTGCTATGTTAAGCCGGTTTATAAGCCGCCTTAGTGAGAAGGCTATCCCTTTGTATCAGATGATGAAAAAGACGGACAACTTTGTCTGGAGTACGACGGCGGGTGAAGCATTTGAGGCACTCAAGAGGCAGCTCACTGAGCCGCTGGTCTTAGCCACTCCGGTTGAGAAAGAACTTTTACTCTTATACATGGCGGCTAATAATAGGGATGTCAGCGCCGCAATCATTGTTGAGCGTAAGGAGTCAGGGAAGGAATATCTAGTTTAGAGTCCGGTTTACTATATTAGTGAGGTCATGATAGAATCCAAGCAGAGATATCCACATTGGCAGAAGGTGGTGTATGGGGTGTTCATGGCCAATCGCAAGCTAAAGCACTACTTCCTAGGGCACCAGATTACAATGGTTAGCTCTGCCCCGTTGGGAGATATAATTCAAAACTGAGAAGTCACTCGCAGGATCACTAAGTGGGCATTGGAGCTTGGACCTCTCAATTTGAAATATGTGCCTCGCACGGCGGTTAAGTCACAAGCCTTGGTGGATTTCATCAACGATCGGACTGAGTGTCAGGCACCCAAGGAAAAGTCAGATAACACATATTGGACAATCCACTTTGATGGATCCAGGCAACTGGAAGGATCAGGGGCAAGTGTTGTCTTAACTTCCCCCAAAGGTGATAAGTTGTGTTATATGCTAATGTTGATGTTTCCTTGTACTAACAATGCAGCTAAGTACGAAGCTCTGCTTCATGGCCTCTGGGTGGCCAAGGAGATGAACCTGAGCCGGGTTAGATGCTTCGGCGACTCGGATCTTGTAGCCTGGAAAGTTTCAGGCACTTGGGATTCCAAGGAGCCACGGATGGCGACTTATCGTCAGGCGGTGGATATCATCGCTGGTCACTTCAAGGGTTATCAGGTGGATCATATTGATCGTCGTAGGAACGAGGCGACTGATGCCCTGTCAAGGCTGGGTTCTCAACGTAAGCCGGTGCCGCCTAATGTTTTCTTAGATGTACTAGATCACCCGTCAGTTAAGTTACCTTTAGAGGAAGACTTGGCTATTCCTAACCCGAAGGAACAGCTGGTGGCGGCTATGCATGCAATTCCTGACTGGACTCTGCCTTATTTGGCGTACTTGACTCGCGGTGAGTTACCTGATGATGAAAATCTCGCCATACAGATCACCCGGCGGTCTAAGTCTATGACGATAGTCAATGGCGAGTAACATAACTGCAGCGTCACCAGCGTGTTTCAACGTTGTGTTTCAGCTGAAGAGGACAAGGAAATCTTGAATGAAATTCATGCTGGTGATTGTGGTCATCGCGCCGGCTCAAAATCACTGGTGGCCAAGGCCTTTTGACATGGCTTGTTTTGGCTGACGTCTCATAAGGACGCGGAAGACTTGGTCCCTGCGATGGTTGTCAAAAGTTCGGCCGACGTGCTCATGTCCTGGCTCAAGAGCTGCGCATGATTCCAATTACTTGGCCATTTGCGGTCTGGAAGCTTGATATGGTTGGGCCTTTCAAGAGATCCAAGGACAAGAAGACCCACCTCTTGGTGGCGGTTGACAAATTTACCAAGTGGGTAGAAGTTGAGCCGGTTGGCAAGTGTGACGCGGCTACGGCGGTTCAGTTCATTAAGAAGACGATCTACCATTTTGGTTACCCTCACAGTATCATCACAGATAATGGTACAAACCTATCCATGGGGGTTATGAAAGCGTTCTGTGAAAGTGAACACATCAGACTTGATGTTTCTGCAGTTGCTCATCCACAGTCAAATGGTCAGGCTGAGCGCGCTAACCAAGAAATCTCGAGAGGTATCAAACCCCGGCTTATGGTTCCTTTACAGCGAAGGCCGGGTTGTTGGGTGGAGGAGTTGCCGTCTATCTTATGGAGCATTATAACCACTCCCAATAGATCAACAGGTCATACACCTTTCTTCATGGTCTACGGTGTAGAAGCCGTGTTACCAAGCGATATCCATCATGACTCGCCACGAGTGGCATCTTACATTGAGACAGACAATGAAACGACACGTCAAGGCACGTTGGATTCCTTGGAGGAAGAACGTGACTTGGCGGCGGCTCGTTCGGCGATTTATCAGCAAGACCTGCGTCGCTATCATAGCCGCCGAGTCAAGACCCGGACGTTTCAAGAAGGCGACTTAGTGTTGCGGTTGATTCAAGATCAGACAGATGCACACAAATTATCCCCTCCTTGGGAAGGGCCTTTTTTGGTCAGCAGAAATCTCAACAACGGCTCATATTACCTCATAGGCATCCGAGACGACTCACACACTTCTGGGTAGGAGACCCGCCGGCCGTGGAACATAGCGCAACTACGGCCTTATTATACTTAAGTTGTCAAGACTTGACATTGTACACCTCCACTATACATATCATATATATATATATATATATATATATGAATAAAGTTGGCATCCCTGCAAGTCGGGGCCTCTGCCGTTTCGCATATCTCAGTCTGTGCAAGAAAGGTCAATCAGGGGGCTTCCAACCCACTGGGTTTAGCTTATCAGACCCTATTGATCGGCTCTCAAGCCAAATAGTTGACTCCATCAAGATGATCATCCAGGGGGCTTCCAACCCACCGGGTTTAGCTTATCACACCCTATCGGTCGGCTCTTAAGCCAAATAGTTGACTCCATCAACAAAGGTCACTTGGGGGCTTCCAACCCACCAGGTTTAGCTTACACACCCTCTTGATCGGCTCTAAAGCCAAACAGGGTTAAACTTGCCTGTAAGCTGATGCTGCTCCACTAGGTGACCCGCCGAACTCTTACTAGTTAATCTCACCTGGAGACCTTGAGCCGGCTCAAAGAAATTGACGGCCAATCTCTATAGAGACCCTATACTGGTTTAAGGTTAAAACGACGGCTCTTGTCACGGGAGGGCCGGCTTACGGAAAGCAAGGATAAACTCTCCCATCTAGTGCCGACTCTCCGCTATGTGGCCCATTCGTACTCTTAGGCAGTTAATCCTTAAGGACCCTGCATTGTTTAAGGTTAAAACGACGGATTTATGTCATGTGAGAGGCAATTTATGGGCTACTAGGGTACTCATGCCCTGCCGAGTCTCTTCTGGGACATCACACTTCCTGTTAGTTAATCTCGCTTAGAGACCCTGAGCCGCTCAAAGGAATTGCCGGCCAATCTCGATAGAGACCCTGTACTGCTAAGGAGTTTTAAGTGGCGAGCCAGCCCAGAAGAACCAGCACATGAGTTAAAAAAAAATCAAGCCAGGAAAGATGTAGCATCTTTGGGTGGCGCTATCTTGAGTCGTCCTCCTGACAATGTGAGATTAATCTATTCTCGCAGGTTGGTTAATTACCAAGAGCCGCGACAACATCTGGTATGAGTTGATGGCACAAGGCAGATGTAATATGTTAAGCCGGACGATTTCATATGTGCACGATGGCATAGTTCAGGCAAGACAAAGTTTACTACAAGCCTATTATAATGCTCACTACAGAGCTCAAAAGTGAGGACACAAAGTTTTTTACACCACCCTACGACGAGTCACAAGGCCGGCTAATCCACGACATTACCAAGGTCGTCAGTTGGATGGCGGGTCACTCTGCGGCGAGTCTTTGACTTCTATGATCTGGAGATTGTCCACGTCCCAGTTGCAGTTGGTTAAAGCCGCAAAGTTTGCTTCTTCACAGAGGGGGGACGGGTCAATATCAAGAGCAAAGAGGTGCTTACGGCGTGCAGGCGTTAAGTCCTTGGCGTCAAAGTTTGGACCACATACTCTCTTCTGCTCGGCATTGTAAGCCTCCTGGTATGTTGACAAGTCCACTTCTTTTGCTAACACTGATCCGAGGACTCTGGAAGCCTTCATGCAACGGGCATAGTCAGTCTCCGTGAACTCTGAGCCGTCATCCTTCTTTGATGGAAACCCGTCCATCATGTCTTCGGGAGTCAGCTTTGGGGCGAAAGCTAATGCCCGGCTTATGGCTGCGATGGATCCTTTCTTGATGTCTGATTTTTTGAGCTCCTGGATCTGTTTGGGAAGGGTGGATAGGAACTCTATGACTCCCTTCATAGTTGGGGCAATACTATCTTTATAGAGCAACGCCTTGATTATGCAGAGAGCTCCGCAATATAGTTGCTCTGTTAAAGTATAAACGACTTTCAATGGCAACAAGCTACCAGTAGCAAGTTGACGGCTCCTTTGACCTACATAAGACGGATGTTCAGTTCTAAGTCGCCAATATAAGTATTCATACAAGAGTATTGGCTAAGTACTTAGTACTTACCAAAGATGGCGACAGACATCTTCACAATATGGCACTTTAAGGCGTGTAGCTCATCGGACACAACCATGAGCCTCTGGTCAGCATCGTCTGCTCATTGAGCCAGGGCGGTTTGTTCTGTCTTAGCAGATTTCTTGAAGACAACAAAGTCTTCTTTAACTTTTGTAAGTTCCTCGGCGATGAGCCGACACTTCTCATCTGCTTCGCTTCGAGCGGCTTGCTGGGTGGCCAGATTGCTCCTTAAGCCGGTTAATTCAGACTCAACCTCGTTTAAAGCTTCATGTGACATATAACAAAGAAAAAGGAGGGCTATGTCGCCAGGATGGTATATTATCAGATGATCAAGAATAAGACAATATAAGGCAAGTTTCAAGCAAATTGCAAGAAATATACTTGACACTTGGGGGCTAATGTCTATTTGTTCTCCAAGGATACAAGAAAGTCCCGGCTCATCTTCATTGAAGTTAAGCCGGCCCTTGGGGGCTACATCTGGCTCTCTGGTTCATCTATACCAAAGTCCCGACTCATCCTCATCTAAGTTAAGCCGGCCCTTGGGGGCTACATCTGGCTCTCTGGTCTATCTATACCAAAGTCCCGACTCATCCTCATCGAAGTTAAGCCAACCCTTGGGGGCTACATATGGCTCTCTGGTCTATCTATACCAAAATTCCAGCTCATCTTTTATCAAGTCCAGCCGGCCCTTGGGGGCTACAGATGGTTCTTTGAACAAATACTTACGCACTAAAGTGTCGGCTCAATATTTAAGTCTTAAGCTGATTATTCATGCCTACAGGCTAAGTGTTTTTTACTTATAACAAAGATTCAAAGACCTGGCTTCTCATTGGAAAATACTAAACCGGCCCTTGGGGGCTACGTAATGGTATAAGGGAAAGAAAGCAAGAGTACCTCATATTTCTTCTTCATCAAGTTAACAAGCTTGAGCTCCATATTTCGACTTGTGGAAAGGCGGTTCAGATAACCAACGTGAAGCTCGTCGGCTGTTAGATTTTCTAGCGCGGGGAGCTCAAAGTCCAGCTTCTCGAAAGCTTGAGTCTTCTCAGTGTGCTTTGTTAACACATGAGGTTGAGGTGAGTTAAAGCCGGCACCAGTAATGACGATGTCCGGAGTAACCGAATCGTTAGCAGCCGGTGCAGGGCTCGGCGGTTTAGAATTGTCCCTCGGAGGACTCTTAGGAATCATGTCATTGGCCACCGGCTCGACAGAGTGACGAGTTTGTTCAGGTGTGTCCTTGGAGGCCATAGAGGGATCAGCGTGCAGTGCAAGAGAATCCGGCTTGGCAGGCTCCGGCTCTCGAGCCTTGGGAGCAGTGTTAGACCCGCCGGTCTACCTTCGTTTCCCTTGAGCCCTGGAAAGCACAGAAGGTCATGGTATAAACTTTACGGCTAACACAGGATGGAATGCAAGCATAAAAGGCACGTACATTGGGTTAATCTTCAGAGGCGGAAGAGCAGTAGCTATAGCGTCGCCCGAGGAAGGGGGTCATTCCTAAAAATAGTTAAGGCAATATAAGACAGGATCAAATCATAAAGGCAAGGTTGACAAAACTTAAGCCAAGTGAAACAAATACCTCAGCTGGCCATTTCCGTTGAGCCGGAGAATGAGTTAACCCGGCCATGAGGTTGTTAGAGCCGGTGCTCCATGTCTGGCGTCAGGAGAGTTGCTGTTGCCTTTTCAAATAAAAGTGGGGGTCTAAGTAAGCAAGAGGATGAGAAAGTGGGACCTTTTGGACGACCCGCCGTATCTTCTATGGTGCAAGATGTTCTGAGTCAGATGAACCATAAGTTACCTCAGGAACGTTGGTGTGCCTTGTCTCCGTTTCATCCCGAGAATTATCATTGTCAATAAGGTGCATGAAGAGACGGCCAATAGAGTCAAGTTCTACCTCTGAGTCGTCAGATTCCGGTTATTCTTGAGGTACGGTCTTCTTCTTCCGACCGTCGGTTTTCTCCTTTGATTTCTTTGGAGCAGGAACCTACTACTTTTTCCAGAAGCTGGAATTGGCCTGAAAATGAAAGCCATTGAAAGAGGTCAAAAGATTGCAAAGCATATATGGGTAGCGCGGAAGTAAGGAGGTCAAGAGTCGCCCTTATGTATGGGGCCGGGTTTGCGGCGCAGAAAGGTGCTAATCCGATGGCGTGGAAAAATCCTTCAGATTCATGAACACGGCTCTTGATGGCGGCCACGATGTTATCATCTAACAACGTTGTAGAGTTAAAGAAGAGGGGTCATCATCATCACCCGTATACTCGCACATGAGGCGGCTTTGCCGGCTCAGAGGAAGGACTTTCGAAGAAACCCAACAGAGGGTCAGATTGTCACGCCCAAGATGCGGTCCTATCCTTATTTTGGCACGAGGGCCTCGACAGGGATAGAAGCGCATCTCGATGCGTTCGCAAGAATGGATATCATTACAAGTACATGTACAAAAGAGATGAGTATATGGAATTGGCTTACACTCGCCACAAGCTACATCAGAGTCACATCAATACAATACTTACTCAAACATCATACAAAAGAGCAGGGTCCGACTATGGACGAAATCAAACGACAAAATGACATCCACCCTTGCTATCCCAGGCTGCCACCTGGAACCCATCCAAGATTGATGAAGAAGAAGAAGAAGAAGAACTCCAAATCAAATCAAGCAACACGCTCACGTCAAATCATCGCATTACCTGTACCTGCAACTGTTGTTGTAGTAATCTGTGAGCCACAGGGACTCAGCAACCTCATTTCCAAGGGTATCAAGACTATTAAAGCTTAATAGGTGAGGTATGGTTAAGTGGTGAGACTGCAGCAAGCGACTAAGCATATATTTGAGTGGCTAACTTATGAGTACATAAAGTAAAGTATGGTGGTCTATACTTAACGGACGTGAACTAGTAATGATCACTAACTGATCCTGAACACCTACTTACGTCAAACATAACCCCACCGTGTCCTCTTTCGGATAAGGACTCACGAAAAGAGACAGTCACAGTTACACACACAGTTGGTGTATTTTATTAGTGTTTACTTCAAGTTTGCTATGACCGGGTGTTAAAGAAAGTATCCAAGTTTCCCACATAACCGCGGGCACGGCTTCTCGAAAAGATTTAACCCTGCAGGGGTGCTCCAACCGATCTATCATAAATTAACCACACGCAGCGGGAATAACCTTAACCACGGATCTCATGATCATCCTAGGCAATTCCAAAGGAAATCTAACACCTCGAGATAGCCCGAAGAATAATCGGAATTCCTCACTCAAGACGTTCGAGAAAGGTAAAACAAATCCAGCAAGGCCGCCCGACGTGTCGACGAACCCGTTAGGAGCCACGTATCTCGTTCTCAGGACACGACAGATGGGACGAGCTATTGGGAAAACCAATCCTCAAGTTGCCTCGAGGCGGCCCCGCAGGCTGCCCAGTTTGGACCAACACTCATGAGGAGCACTGGCCTGGGTTGTTAATTAATTATCTATAGGGTCCGGAAAATCCCCTATGCAAGTTCATTAATTATTAGGCAAATATAGTACCAATGTTGGGCCTTGCCAGACAAGCTTTATTCTATCCCGAAAATCAAGGGGGTCCCCATAACAACCCCGAGCATGTTAGGAGCGCTCAATTATGGAACATAACACTGGTTCACAAGTAACTAGGGGCGGCAAGAGTGGAACAAAACACCGAGCAAAAGGTCAAGCCTTCCACCCTTTACCAAATATATATGTGCATTAAATTAAATTGCAGCAATATTGTGATATAACAAAAGAATGTCTATGTTGACACATGGAAGCAAATGCACCTTCAACTAGCAACGCTATAAGAAGGGCTGAGCAAGCGGTAACATAGCCAAACAAAGGTTTGCTGGGATGTGGAGGGGTTAAAGGCTTTCATGGCAATGTTGGGAGGCTTGTCAAAAAAGTGGTAGGTAGCGAGACATAACGATAAAGGATGAGACAACTAGCATGGCAATGATAGTAGTGGTATCCAGGGAAATGAGTCATCTTGCCTGAGATCCCGCTCGGAAGAAGACCGAGTCGATGAAGAAGACGAGCCAACGAAGTCCAAAAAATCCTCACACTTCGAACGCTTTCGGATCTCTATCGAGAAGAAGCAATCCGAAACAAACAATCAACACAAGATACAAAACAACATATGCAAAACACGGTGCACAACAAATATGATGCATGTCCGGTTTAAATATGCAAGGCATGTCAAATCACAACAATCAAATTCTACACATTAAAGTGAAGCTCAATATGCAACGAGTTGCATATTGATGAAACTCCACATTCGAATTATTTAGTTCACTCCCGTTAGGTACACGAAAATATTTAATGTTGTTAAACATGGCAAGAGGTGAAGCATAAGTAAACTAACTATCTAGGCATCTTAAATGAGGCCGGAAACAACTTATAGCATTTCCAAAACGACCCCATATGTTAATTTCGAAATTGGTCCAGATATGAACTAATCATATTTTATATTTGTTAAACTGCAGAATAAAGCATACCATGTTATTCTATGTGTCATTCTAGTCGATTTACATATATAGAACATCCCTAACGGCGCTACGGTCTAAAACATATGAGCAACACAAGATGCACATGTCATGAATGCAAATGCATGGGAAATACAATCAAAAACATTTCAAATCAGGAATGCAGCAAGTTATTATGAAACTACATGAGATTCTAAGCAAGTTTCATATATGGAATGTCCGAAATGGAGTTACGGTTCAACCACAATCAACAAAACAAGTTTTAGTTAAAATCTGGCAAAACAACAACTTAGCATTTTGCACACATGAAAACAACAAGTTACACTATTCTAAAATGCACAAACTAAGCATGGGGACTAATCTGGACTAAGCGATGTCCGGATTAAAAGTTATTAGCAAAATTAAATCAGGGACTAATCTGCAATTAGCCGAAATCTTGGATATTTACTAAATTCGAAGACTGAACAAAAACGTTTAACGGGCCTAATCTAACAGGCAGGCCAAAAAGGGCACAGGCATCTAATAGCTACGGAGCGCACATGCGCTATAAAAGCAGAGGGGAGGGGCCGGCTCACCCAGGGCCTGTTGGGCCGGCTCGGGGCCCACGTGGCGCGGTCAACGGGGCAGCTCGGAGCGCTTGCCCTCCCCCTCGCCTCGCCCGAGTGGATGCAGGACCCGCGGCGGCGGCTGGCAACCTCCGGCGGCGGGCAGCGGGGCTCGGGCGACCGGGGAAGACCGGGACGCGGCGGATCCGGCGGCAGCCTTGCCGGATCTGGCCGGAGAGGGGGCCGGCGGCGAGCTGCGGCGGCGGCGGAGCTCGAGCCAAGGCAGCAGACCTGCAAGAAGAGAGAGAGAGCTCGAGGGCGAGAGAGAGAGAGATAAATGGAGGGAGAGGGAGAGGGAATCGGCGGCGGCGAGGGGCGGCTCCAACGGGGCTGGCAAGCGACGTGGACGGGAGGAGCTCGCCATGGGAGCTTGGTAGCCATGGGAGGCACGGGGGAGCTCGGGAATGGCCCCAGATGGGCTCCCCGGGCTTAGATCTGGGCTCGGGCGGGCTGGTGGCTGGAGAAGGGGGAAGGCTAGGGTTTGCACGGGGAACGAGGGAACTAGGGGCTATATAGGGGTTTCGGGGCTAGGGTTAGCTGACGCTGTCCGTTTACAAACCTTCGGGTGTCGATTCGACGAACCGGAAGCGGAGAGGGGCTACGGTGGCTGTGCAGAGGGGCTAAGTGCGGAAGAGAAAGAGAATGGTGACCCGTGGCATAGAGGTTGTAAAATACCGAAAAACGTCCGACGACAACCGATGACCACACTGCTACGACTGACCGACGAGGCATCAAATGAACTCAGAACGCGGCGAAATTCGACGGGCGGTCTACCTAGACTATAACAAGACCGCACGCCAAGTTTTGACCCAATCCAAGAATATTTTTGCGCGCACTTAAAAGCGGTTTTATTTAAATGGTGCTGCGGGCGCGTGCGTGCATGGCTGGTCTCGAAACGGGCAACGCAAGAATGCAGAGAACCGACAACTACGAACGGATGCAAGCTTTTGAAAACAGGTGACGATGCAATGCAGATGATGCAAATGGTGCGATGATGAATGCAACACATAAACGATACACATGATGAGAACGGAAATAAAAAGGGGAATCTTCTAGAATCTTCTGGAGCGTCGGTCCCGGGCTGTTACAACTCTCCTCCACTACACGAGGATCTCGTCCCGAGATCTAGAATGAAAAGGAAAAGAGAAATAGCAAAAGGTAAATCATAGTTGCTTGTTAGACAAATGAGTGAAACCAATGAATCTTGAAGGATGCAAAGAGATGAAGAATGACATGAGGAACAAGCAAGAATTCACAGGAAATTTCGGCAGCACTTCGGTAGGAAAGAGAGGAAATATTTGATATGATGGAAGCAAATTGAAAGAGAGGCACCAAACTTCGGTTGGAATAGAATCAAACTTTCATAAGATGGAAGGAACAAGAAAAGATTGGACAGCACTCCGGTTAAAAGAACACACAAGAAAGAACAAGATCTTGAGAAAACAAGATAATATATTGAAGAGAGCAACAACACAAGGCCTCCGGAACAAAAGAATAGAAGATAGATCTTTGAAGTGAAGACAACTGAGAAGAAATGAAAACTTCTAGCCCCAATGAATTTGAGAAGCATGGATGAACGGAGTTGTTGGAACACCAACAACGAAAAGAACAAGCTTATTGCGGACTTCTGGAAAACTTCTCAACATTATGAGGTGACAACCTGCCACAATAGAAACAATTGATTGCTTGAGAGCAACAAGATATGCAAAAACTTCTTTCACCAAGAAGAGGATGAGAAAACTTGGATTATTTATGACACCATGATAGCAACAATCCTTAAGAGATGCTTTAGGTGAAATCCAATCCAAGAGAACTCCGAGAAAACAAGATGGGTTTACTTATCTTATTCTTGACAATTTTCCTGCGAGACTCCTCATAATCAAGAGTTTAATAACACCATCTCAAAAGACAATGGAGAAGGAATTGAACTTAGAAGACCAAGATAAAGAACACTTGAGCACCTCCAACAAGAATCTAGAAGAACACTTGAAAATGAAAGAAATCTTGATGAACCACCATGAAGAAACTCCGGAAGAACTCTGAAACGAAAGCATGATAGACATAATTGAAGGATGCAAAAGAACAAGATTGAGGCCTTGCTATGAATTAGATGAAGCTTAGCGACAAGATATTTGAGAAAAAACTAGGAACTCCGGAAAAGAAAGATGACCACTTGGGATAAGGAATTTGATATCATGAACAACCCCGGAAGAAGGATTGAAATCACTTGGATGGAACAAGAAGAAGAATTATGATATGCCTATCCTTCATCAAGGTAAAGTGATGAGAAGCAACGGATTCCACACACTACTTATTGTTTTGGAAAAGATAGGAAAGATAGATAGAGCACAAACTGGAAGAAGTCTTGAATGAGAACACCAGAAGAATTCAAAACGAAAGAGGATAAAGCAAATGGATGAAATAACATGAGAATGAAGAGAGCATGATCCACCTAATAGAAGACTTCACAAGGCCCGGAATAATTGAGATACGAACAAATGAACAACAATTGAGAAGAATTGAGAACGAAAGCTGAAAGCTAAGAACCAAGAAATCTTCCGAAATGATGGCCTTCGGGAGGATCGAGAAATGAAAACAACTCTGAATGTTCCAAATAGATATGGGAGAAATAACTGATGATCGAAACAATTTGAGATGAAGCATCAAGATGAGATGTCAAATCTTCAGAGAATGAACCAAGATTAAGGGAGACTCTCCTTCGGTCTTCAATGGTGAGAATGACGAAGAGAAACACCACCACGAATTACTGAGATACTCCGGAATAATGACTAAAGAAAGGTTGAGCCAACAATGAAAATGATTAAGAAGCGATCTTCAAGAAGGCATATGACTGATGAAATTCATTCTTACGTCATATTTGAAGAGAACTTGAGAACATCTACGGAACAATTAGAAGAGTCAGGTAGGATCTTGGGAAAAGACATGTGGGTTATGGGCGCACTCAAAAGAAACCACCGTTGAAACAATTGCTAAAAGAGAGATTGCACCGGTACAAATTATGAACTTGATGATATGAGACCCTAGGAATAATTTAAGAGGGCAAGAATAAAAATGAATGTCTTCTGAGATATTTTCAACCTCCGGATAGAAAAGAGAGATGACTAAACAAGAGATACTTGGATAAGAATTTCCAACATGGGAGAGCAATAGAGAATTAAAATGATATGATGAACACCGAGAACTTGAATTGAATCCACTGGAAAAGAAACAAAGATGAATACTACTAAATGATAACTTGAGCACTGAGCACCTTCATAAAGAATCACCGGAGAAGAATAACAACGAGGACAAGAATAAGAGGATAGATCTTGAAATTGAATCTCTTGAGAATATTCACAAAGAATCACCGGAAACAAGATAGAATAAAAGATAGCGGAAGCATTACATGAATAGAAAAGACACTTGGATGAGAATTTAATCATTGAAGAAAAAGGGTGGGAGGGTGGGAAAAACACAGAAAACTTGGAACAGATGAGACAAACTCCGGAAAAGAATAAGAGGATTGATCTTGCAAATATTGGAGATGATAGAATTATCTTGAAGAGAAGCACACCCGTAGGAAGGATTGATATGATAACTGATTTAGCACAAGAATTAGCATTCCCACTGAAATATGAGAACACTACTTAGCAAGATATGAAATCACCACTTGACATCGAAGCAACTCGAATTACCATATTCAAAACAAAATGAAGGATGAGGCTTATAAATCAAGCTAGACAAATACATACCCACTATGCACTTGTTGGAAAGATAATCCTAGGTACCTACTTGACTTCCCACCTAAGAACTTCCGAAAACTTTCTTGTTTATGCGATTCGGGTTGCGGAATCAGGAACCTACCCTAGGTAATCAGCTGCAATTGCATCCGCAACCTTCCACACCATAATTCAAGAAACTCCGCAAACTCGTCTAATCTTGAATTCTCGAACTCACAACGATACTAAACCATGGTGGTACCCTGAACGCCTCCCCAGTACTGGGTGACTCCGACCTTATCTCACCATGATAAGTATTGAAGCAATTCCGAACATCATCCGTCCTAAGATACTAAGAAAACTGAATGATAACGATGTGCCAACATTCCCTGGAGCTCGAGTCCCCGGAAGAAATCAAGTCAGACAGGAGGCACCAAGACAGAACCCTGTCACATCGGCATCATATAGTTTCCAAAATACCCGCGTGATCCTAAAACTTTTTTGAGCGAGAAGAGAAGTAGAATCAAAATTCCTAAGTCAAAATTCCTCACCAGAGCATAGAAGAGGAGTAAAAAGAATCCTACTCTCCGATATAACTAGACTCCAAATAGTTTTCCACTAGACACAACTCGGCCAAGTTCGATCAATCAAGGGGCTCCTAGGTCGGTATAGGCTCTGATACCAACTTGTCACACCCAAGATGCGGTCCTATCCTTATTTTGGCATGAGGGCATCGATAGGGATAGAAGCGCATCTCGATGCGTTCACACGAATGGATATCATTACAAGTACATGTACAGAAGAGATGAGTATATGGAATTGGCTTACACTCGCCACAAACTACATCAGAGTCACATCAATACAATACTTACTCAAACAACATACAAAAGAGCAGGGTCCAACTACGGACGAAATCAAACGACAAAATGACATCCACCCTTGCTATCCCAGGCTGCTGCCTGGAACCCATTCAAGATTGATGATGAAGAAGAAGAAGAACTCCAAATCAAATCATGCAACGTGCTCACGTCAAATCATCGCATTACCTGTACCTGCAACTGTTGTTGTAGTAATCTGTGAGCCATAGGGACTCAACAACCTCTTTTCCAAGGGTATCAAGACTATTAAAGCTTAATTGGTGAGGTATGGTTAAGTGGTGAGACTGCAGCAAGCGACTAAGCATATATTTGAGTGGCTAACTGACGAGTACATAAAGTAAAGTATGGTGGTCTACGCTTAACAGACGTGAACTAGTAATGATCACTAACTGATCCTGAACACCTACTTACGTCAAACATAACCCCACCATGTCCTCTTTCGGATAAGGACTCACGAAAAGAGACAGTCACGGTTACTTACACAGTTGGTATATTTTATTAGAGTTTACTTCAAGTTTGCTATGACCGGGTGTTAAACAAAGTATCCAAGTTTGCCACATAACTGCGGGCATGGCTTCTCGAAAAGATTTAACCCTGTAGGGGTGCTCCAACTCATCCATCATAAATTAACCACACGCAGCGGGAATAACCTCAACCACGGATCTCGTGATCATCCTAGGAAATTCCAAAGGAAATCTAACACCTCGAGATAGCCCGTAGAATAATCGGAATTCCTCACTTAAGACGTTCGAGAAAGGTAAAACAAATCCAGCAAGGCCGCCCGACGTGTTCACAAACCCGATAGGAGCTGCGTATCTCGTTCTCAGGACACGGCAGATGTGACTAGCTACAGGGAAAACCAATCCTCAAGTTGCCTCGAGGCGGCCCTGCAGGAAGCCCAGTTTGGACCAACACTCATGAGGAGCACTGGCCCGGGTTGTTAATTAATTATCCACAGGGTCTGGAAAATCCCCTATGCAAGTTCATTAATTATTAGGAAAATGTAGTACCAATGTTGGGCCTTGCTAGACAAGCTTTATTCTAACCCGAAAATCAAGGGGGTCCCCGTAACAACCCCGAGCATGTTAGGAGCGCTCAATTATGTAACATAACACTGCTTCACAAGTAACTAGGGGCGGCAAGAGTGGAACAAAACACCAAGCAAAAGGCCAAGCCTTCCACCCTTTACCAAGTATATATGTGCATTAAATTAAATTGCAGCAATATTGTAATATAACAAAAGAATGTCCATGTTGAGACATGGAAGCAAATGCACCTGCAACTAGCAACGCTATAAGAAGGGCTGAGCAAGCGGTAACATAGCCAAACAAAGGTTTGCTGGGATGTGGAGGGGTTAAAGGCTTTCATGGCAATGTTAGGAGGCTTGTCAAACAAGTGGTAGGTAGCGAGACACAACGATAAAATACGAGACAACTAGCATGGCAATGATAGTAGTGGTATCCAGGGAAATGAGTCATCTTGCTTGAGATCCTGCTCGGAAGAAGACCGAGTCCATGAAGAAGACGAGCCAACGAAGTCGAACGAATCCTCACACTCCGAACGCTTCCGGATCTCTATCGAGAAGAAGCAATCCGAAACAAACAATCAACACAAGATACAACACAACATATGCAAAACACGATGCACAACAAATATGATGCATGTCCGGTTTAAATATGCAAGGCATGTCAAATCACAACAATCAAATTCTACACAGTAAAGTGCAGCTCAATATGCAACGAGTTGCATATTGACGAAACTCCACATTCGAATTATTTATTTCACTCCCGTTAGGTACACGACAATATTTAATGTTGTTAAACATGGCAATAGGTGAAGCATAAGTAAACTAACTATCTAGGCATCTTAAATGAGGCCGGAAATAACTTATAGCATTTCCAAAACGACCCCATATGTTAATTTCGAAATTGGTCCAGATCTGAACTAATCATATTTTATATTTTTTAAACAGCAGAATAAAGCATACCATGTTATTCTACATGTCATTCTAGTCTATTTACATATATAGAACATCCCTAACGGCGCTACGGTCTAAAAGATATGAGCAAGACAAGATGCACATGTCATGAATGCAAATGCATGGGAAATACAATCACAAACATTTCAAGTCATGAATGCAGCAAGTTATTATGAAACTACATGAGATTCTAAGCAAGTTTCGTATATGGAATGTCCGAAACGGAGCTACGGTTCAACCACAATCAACAAAACAAGTTTTAGTTGAAATCTGCCAAAACAACAGCTTAGCATTTTGCACACATGAAAACAAGAAGTTACACTATTCTAAAATGCACAAACCAAGCATGGGGCAGTAGTATGCAACATCCACTTCATTTCATCTTCACATATCATATTGAAGACATGTATGGATCACATGGTAGGAAGCTCACAAGGTAGCTACTTGAAAACAGTTTCAGACTTGGTGAAAATAGCAGTTTTTGACAGTGCAGTTTTTATCACGAAGGCATATTGACAGCAGTGAAACTATATTATACAGGTCATATTATGGCATGAAACTTAACAGCATACTAAAGGACAATATCAACTACAAATAACTCCATTACACCTACCACAAAAGAGTTCTAGATCACTAGCAAATCACATGGCAAGACAGCAACAAAATATTACAGATTCCAGACTTAGAAATATTTTAGCATTTCTAAAACAGCAGAATTTTATAGCAAGTTGACAATAACAAAACAACACCTAAACATGCATTTCTATGACAAGCAAAATGTCCATGGGCTAGGTCACATATCAAAGGACACTTTTCATGTTGAAAATTGATTCATAACATGCATGGATTAAATCCCACGAAAAATGACAAAAAGGCATCACGACATAAATGACATGCACACAAAATGCTCAAATGGCAAAACAAAATGCGCAGATAATTTCTATGGATTTTTCTACCCCGACAACATATATAATATGCCTAGGTTCATGTAGAGAATTAATCACAACTAATTATGTGAGTATTAGGCCTAACCACGATATAACAAATCTTAAATGCAAATTAAATGCAACCATCATGCCAACAATTTTATCATGCATGAAAATGTGGTGCAAATGAGATGGACATTTTTATTATATGATTTGATTAATCCCGATGCACGGTTGATTAATCATGACTATGCAATAATAGGACATATATGCAAAATGGCAGGAAATGATATGTTAATTATTTTAGGCATGGATGCAAATGGCGTATTATTAATCTACGTTTTATTCTAAGCATTTTACATGTTCATAGTATTTACATGCGATGTCCGGATTAAAAGTTATTTGCAAAATTAAATCGGGGACTAATCTACAATTAGCAGAAATCCCGGATATTTACTAAATTCAAAGACTGGATAAAAATGTTTAAGGGCCTAATCTAACAGGTAGGCCCAAAAGGGCACAGGCGTCTAATAGCTACGGAGCGCACATGCGCTATAAAAGCAGATGGGAGGGGCTGGCTCACCCAGGGCCTGTTGGGCCGGCCGGCTGGTGTCGCTGGGCCGGCTCGGGGCCCACACGACACGGTCAACGGGGCAGCTGGGAGCGCTCGCCCTCCCCCTCGCCTCGCCCGAGGGGAGGCAGGACCATTGGCGGCTGGCAACCTCCGGCGACTGGCAGAGGGGCTCGGGCGGCCGGGGAAGACCGGGACATGGCGGATCCGACGACAGCCTTGCCGGATCTGGCCGGAGAGGGGGCCGCCGGCGAGCTGCGGCGGCGGCAGAGCTCGAGCCAAGGCAACAGACCTGCAAGAAGAGAGAGAGAGAGAGAGAGAGAGAGAGCTCGAGGGTGAGAGAGAGAGAGAAATGAAGGGAGAGGGAGAGGGAGAAGGCGGTGGCCGGCGAGGCTTCGGCGATCGGCGGCGGCGAGGGGCGGCTCCAGCGGGGCTGGCAAGCGACTGGGACGGGAGGAGCTCGCCATGGGAGCTCGGCAGCCATGGGAGGCACGGGGGAGCTCGGGAACGGGCCCAGATGGGCTTCCTGGGCTCAGATCTGGGCTCGGGTGGGCTGGCGGCTAGAGAAGGGGGAAGTCTAGGGTTTGCACGGGGAACGAGGGAACTAGGGGCTATATATAGGTTTCGGGGCTAGGGTTAGCTGATGCTGTCCGTTTACAAACCGTCGGGTGTCGATTCGACGGACCGGTAGCGGAGAGGGGCTACGGTGGCTGTCCAGAGGGGCTAAGTGCGGAAGAGAAAGAGAATGGTGACCCGTGGCATAGAGGTTGTAAAATACCGAAAAACGTCCGACGACAACCGATGACCGAACTGCTACGACTGAACGACGGGGCATCAAACAAACTCAGAACGCGATGAAATTCGACGGGCGGTCTATCTAGACTATAACAAGACCGCACGCCAAGTTTCGACCCAATCCAAGAATAATTTTGCGCGCACTTAAAAACGGGTTTATTTAAATGGTGCCGCGGGCGCGTGCGTGTGTGGCTGGTCTCGAAACGGGCAACGCAAGAACGCAGAGAACCGACAACTACGAACGGATGCAAGCTTTCGAAAACAGGTGACGATGCAATGCAGATGATGCGAATGATGCGATGATGAATGCAACACATAAACAAAACACATGACGAGAACGGAAATAAAAAGGGGAATCTTTTGGAATCTTCTCGAGCGTCAGTCCCGGGCTGTTACATAGATCCATCCCTGTCAGACCATTGACCATATGGGCCTTGATTCTTGCATGAGCCGGAGCATACTTCGCTCGTTCAGTGGCTGACAACCGGTGAGGGAGCTCGGTTGAAGTCTTGAGCCGGGTCGTACGATAACCCGACAAGGAATGCTCTCCCTCTAGAGAGGTGTCTTTACAATAAAACTAGGTTCTATTCCAGTCCTTGGGATGACTTGGCATCCGAACAGCCGGAAAGGTCACGTCCTGTCTTCTCTAAATTGAGATTCCACCAAGCTCTAAGCTTGGGCCAGACTTTACCTCCGTATGACGGTTTGCATAGAAAAACTCACGGAAAAGACCAACGGGCGACACTTCTTGTAAGTAAACCTCACTAAGGATTTGGAAGTTGCATATGTTTGAGACAGAATTTGGGGCGATGTCTTGAGGGTGCAGCTTAAAGAAATGATGGACGTCCTGGAAGAATTTTGAGCTGGGCGGGCTAATACCGCGTACAAGGTGATCCGTGAAAACAACTACTTCGCCCTTTTGAGGAAGGGGTTTCATTTCATTGCCTGGAACCCGCCAATGGATGACATCTTTGGCTGGTAACAACCCTGTGTCTACGAAGTCCTTCAAGAACTCTTTGGTAACGGCAGAGCCGACCCAGTTACAAGAATTGGACACACGCGGCATGGTGGCGTCTTAAAGCTATGAAAAGTAATAATTTTTGGGGAATGTGGTGAGTATGAAGGTGACAGATGACTACAGATGGCTGAAGAAATTTAAGTTCTCTAAGGCTAAGTTGCCGGAGCAGTTTAGCCGAGAGTCGGAAGTCCAATGGCGAGTCAAATTTGCAAGGAACAACGCAAGTATTACTATGTGTGGAAAACAAGTTTCACAGACTATCTACATAGTTATAGATCTACAAAACAGAGGAAAAAGCAGGTTTATTCTAACCTAGCGAAGAACAGAAGAACTAGCAGTATTTGAAGACAGTACAGGGTGAAACCACATATCTCTGTTGTGATATTATCTACTTCCTATGATGTACCGCACGAGAAAAAGGGGGATTATCAAGCTCATTGGTCTACATACTACCGAACATTGCGAAGAGCTCATGTTCTAACGGAGGAGGAACCCCATGAAAACCCTACCGAAAGCTACAGATCTAGGGGTGGAGAAGAACTTACCAAAGATGACGCGACTAACGCGGGCGGTGCTCTGGTCCGATCAGGTTGATGCAGCGGCCTAGCGCGACAACAGCGTGAAAGCTTTGCTGGAGTAGGGAAACTCTGGAGAGACGACGTCCGGAGGAAGAAGAAGAAGGGCAAGCGGAGAAACAAATGAAGACCAGCCTTCTCGGTCCTATTTTATAGGCAAAATATGGAAACAGGCGCGAGAATCCAGGCGACGGAAGTTGATTGACCGAGACGGACACGTCAATTTTCAGGCCGTCAGTTTAATAGTGGAAAGATCCGTTGCGATCGTCAGGGAATCTTTTTGATATCTCCGGTATGATGTCACAGCGGGTTACCTTGTCTTACTTTCAGGTGATAATGAGCAAGACTCTCCGCCAAGTGAGACGGAAGGTTGAGCAAGACTCGCCACCAAGTGAGACGGAAGGTTGAAATGAGAAAGCTTGAATCAACCTAGGGCCTAATGTTGGGGATATAACCCCATGGTGAGACCCGCCCAGGTGGGGCCGGGTCATACCTAGCGGCTCATAAGCCAGACCAAGGATGGGCCTCAAGACTTACGCCTAGACGTATGGTGGTTCATCAAGAAGGGCCAAGGCGAGGCCCAGACAAGGAAGGCATGAAGACCCTGTCAGATAAGCCGCCCGAAGACAGCTTACTCAGGAAGGCAAGACGACATAGAGATAGAGTCAGACACATAGTAAGAGTTGGTAGGAGACTTGTGTAACCCGTGGTCTTGACCTCCTTTATAAGGGCGAGACCCAGGGCGACTTAGATAGAAACCAACTAATCGAGAACTAGGTCAAGCGAATCCGCTCCCTTGTAATCGATACTCCAATCAATACAACACAAGCAAGACATAGGCTTTTACCTCTTCTTGAGGGGCCAAACCTGGGTAAACTCGTGTCCTTCATCCCAACCAACCCCTTTGAGTCCATCACCTTAGCGACGGCCTTGAATCTAAGTCCTCAGACATCTGTCGTGACAAAACCACGATAGTCTGGATTCGACCCTTCTTGCGCATTGTAGTTTATTCCATCGATAATCCACCGGTTGCAAACTATTCCACCTACTAGAAATACCATTAAATTAGCAAATAGAATTTTGTTAGGTTTAGTTGCCCGCAAAACCGCATCTCGGTGATATCGAGTCAGAAAAATCGGTTCCACCGATTTCGTTTTTGTGCTATTGAGGACAGTACTCGGTGAAACCGAGTGGTAGTTTTCGGTCCTACCGAAAGTGCTGCCAAGTTTCTATTAAGGGTATAGTGAGTCTCGGCAGCATCGAAATGTGGGACTCAGTGACACCGAAATTCAATTTTGTAGTGAACTACATCTATGATTTTTCTATTCAAACTTTCAAAAACCACCTACATTTTGTGATCACTTATCCTATTCCACTCTTCTGAACTTTATTCACAAGGTCAGACATGTCAGATGTTGAAGATATCCAGAATTTGCAGGAGCAAAATGTTGATGCGAGTTCAGGAACTAGTCCTGAGTCCAGATCTGTCTCAGTTCTAGGCACCCCTAGTTCACATGGGTTGCCTAAAGCTACAACAAGGACCAGGAAGAGATAGAATTCTGATGAGGAGGATTCTGACTTTGTGCGAGAGGAGGTTCTGGCTAAAAGAGCAAGAGAAGGCTGTAAAGAAATCTGCCAATGATGCTACCTCATCCAAGGGGATAGTCAGCAAGATATATGCACCTCCAGAGACAATGAGAGCACCGGAGAGTGCTAGGGCAACAATGTCTATTGAGCTCTCAAGGAAATCTTTGCCTAAGAAGGAAGGAGAGAAGAATATAGCCAGGAAGAGAATCATCCGTGTTGTTGGCCAGCCTACCTCTATGTTTGAGGATCCAGAGGAGGCTGCTGGTCCTGCTGCCGAGGAGGAGGAGGAGGAGGAGGAGGAACCTGTTGTCAAGGCCCCTCCCAAGAAGAAGCAAAAGAAGCTTATCGCAGATGCTATGCCAAAGCCTGGTCCCTCCAAGAGCACCAAGGCTGCATCCAAGAAGGTTGCTGCAGGGAATTTCAAGAGGACTACCAAAGATATTCCTCACACAAGCGACCACTACTGCTCGGTTTCCGCCATCAGGGTTAACTGTGAAACGTAAATCTGAATCGGGTTCACGATGATCGATGACATCAGTCAGATCAGAAAATTTGGCGTGATTGGAATACAGTTTCGATCTGTGATTTCCGAAAATGTGTGCATAGCGCCTTGTATGTGACTAGCGTGCGTGCATCACACAAACTGGTAGAACGCAATTCTATGCACAACTTTGTTTTGCAGGTTCGATGTGAATAGTATGGCTCATATGCATGTGATACATGTGTGTAATTTAACATGACCCGCAGGTCATGATTGTCAGCCGGCAGGAGCCAAAGTGTTGTCATTATATTGTATAACAACCTGCGTGTCGACTTGTGATTATGTGTAAATTCATTAATAGTTGTAGTAGTTGGATAATAGAGGTCAAGTTCGAGGTGTTGGTGTCCCGGTGTGACGGAAAATATGGAGTTCTGCCCTAGTCATCGGAGTTGGAGCCGGCCTGGAAGGACGTCCATGAAGGAGCCATACTATTTCACATATTTATGTTCATATGTGATTGATATTGCTTCTTCCTTCTATGCATGTTATAATGGTAGAAAGATCCCTCGTTAATATCAAGCACATTGCCATTCCGGATGTTGCACCTTCGCGCGTCAAGTACGTCTAGTGGTGGGCTCATAAAATTGAGGTGCTACTAGGTGTCCTTGAACTGGAGGGTTCATGTCAGACACGGACATGCACTGCATCAGGTCCACTTGACAAGGCTATCAAAATGGTTTAGGGCCTTGTGGCAAAGAAGGTTGGGATCTAGGGTATAAGATACCTACCCGACCGATAGGAGCTATATAGAGATACGATTAGCAAGGACTTGCTTACCGAATAGGCAAGTTTTCTAGCAGTGATGCTAAAGCTCACTAGTCGCTCGTGCTAGACGGGTCCTAAAGCTCGTGCTAGACGGGTCCTAAATCACTGAGAGTTTGTAGAGGGATGCCAACTTCAGTGTGAGTAGTTCTGTTTAAGGCTTGAATTACTCTACATAAACACACTGCTTAGTGATTACATTTTTTCTGTTGTAGATCAATGGCACCACCTGCTCAACCCAACTTTGCATTAAAATCAATTCTGGAAAAGGATAAACTAAATGGAACAAACTTTACCACATGGTATATAAATTTGAGAATTGTTCTCAAGCATGATAAAAAGGAACATGTTCTAGAGGATCCACTTCCATAGGAACCTGCCGAGAATGCTAATGCCACAACCAAGAATGCCCACCAGAAACTCGTTCATGAATCAAACGAGATCAGCTGCCTCATGCAGGTTTGTATGGAGCCTGATTTGCAATAACATTTCGAAAATGTTGAGGCTGTCGATATGATCGAGAGTCTCAAGAGCATGTTTTAGGTGCAGGCCAAGACCGAAAGGTTCAATGTCTGGCAATCCTTGACGGATTGTAAGCTGAAAGAGGGTGATCCACTGAGCCCGCATGTGATCAAGATGACCGGGTACATGCAAGCTTTGGATCGGTTAGGCTTCCCACTTGGGGACAAGCTGTCCACGGATGCAATTTTGGGTTCTCTTCCACCTAGCTATGGGAAGTTCGTCTCGAACTATCATATGCACGACATGGACAAGAAGCTCACTGAATTGCATGGGATGATTAAGGTGGCAGAACAAGATATTAAGAAAGGCACGCATCAAGTGTTGATGGTGTAGAACTCGGCTAAGTTCAAGAAGAGTTCGTCGAAGAAAAAGGGGAAGGCAAAGGGCACGTAGAAGGCTGTCCCAGCTGCTGAGCCGAAGTCTGAACCGAACTCAAAGAACATTTGCTTTCACTTCAAGGAAGCTGGTCACTTGAAGAGGAACTGTAGCAAGTGATGAGCCGGCCACATACGTAGAAGCGATGAGCCAGCCACGTATGCAGAAGCGATGGTGAGCCCAGATTCCAGGGCATGAGTCGAGGCCATGAGATCCGAGTTAAAGTCCATGGATGACAATCAAGTCTGGGACCTTGTTGATCCGCCACCTCGCATAGTTTCCATTGGTTGCAAATGGGTCTTTAAAAAGAAAACCGATGTGGATGGAAATGTCCAGATCCACAAAGTTCGGCTTGTCACTAAAGGTTATGGACAAGTTTAAGGAATTTACTATGACGAGACCTACTCGCCTGTAGCGATTCTAAAATCGGTAAGGATCATACTACCTATAGCTGCATATTTTGACTAAGAGATATGGAAGATGGATGTCAAAACGGCTTTCCTTCATGGAAATTTAAAAGGGGATGTATACATGATACAACCCGAAGGTTTTTTCCATCCAACTAACGCTGGTAAAATAGGCAAACTCAAGAGATCCATTTATGGATTGAAACAAGCAGCTCGGAGTTGGAATATTCGTTTTGATGAAGTCATCGTTCAGCTTGGTTTCATCAAGAACGAAGAGGACTATTGTTTACACAAGAAGTCTAGTGGGAGCTTGGTAATATTTTTGATCTTGTATGTGGATGACATACTACTGATCGGAAATGATGTTTCGATGCTGAATTCAGTCAAGGAATCATTGAATGGCAAGTTTTCTATGAAAGACCTTGGAGAGGAGTGTACATTTTAGGCATCAATATCTATAGAGATAGATCGAGGAGGCTGCTTGGATTGAGCTAGCGCACGTACATAGACAAAGTGTTGAAGAGGTTCAACATGAGTGAGGCCAAGAAGGGGGTCTTGCCCGTCTCACATTGTATAAGGCTAAGCAAGACTCATATTCCTACGACTTCTAATGAGCGAAACCGGGTGAGTAGGATTCCATATGCCTCAGAAATAGGATCCATCATGTATGCCATGCTATGTACACGGCCTGATGTTGCCTATGCAATAAGCTTAACTAGCAGATATCAGGCCAACCCAGGTGAGAGTCACTAGGCAGCGGTGAAAACTCTCTTGAAGTATCTGAAAAGGACTAAAGAGATGTCCCTAGTTTATGGAGGTGAGGAGGAGCTTTGCGTAAAGGGTTACACTGATGCTAGTTTCCAAACCGATAGGGATGATTGTCTATCGCAAACTGGATTCGTGTATGTCATGAATGGGGGAGCAGTGAGCTGGGCGAGTTCCAAGCAAGATACGGTGGCCGACCTACAACAGAGGCCGAATATGTTGCAGCTTGTGAAGCCGCAAAGGAAGTTGTTTGGATTCGAAAGTTCCTGCAAGTTGTTCGTGTGTTCCCAGGCTGGTCAAAACCGTTGGACCTTTATTGTGATAATTCAGGTGCCATCGCATAGGCCAAGGAGCCGAGACAACACCACAAGACTAGGCACATTGACCTAAAATATCACTTGATACTAAAGCTTGTAGAGAAGGGTGATACTAGTTTATGCAAGATTCACACGGATGCAAATTTTGCAGATCTGTTGACTAAGACGCTTCCACAACCCAAGGATGAGGGGCACGTTAGAGCTATGGGCATTCGATGTCCATTTGACGAGTGGGAGACTATTGGAGATATGCCCTAGAGGCAATCATGTATGATGGTATTTCCTATGTGTTTATGAATAAAGATAGTCCTTGGACATTATCAATGATGTGTATTAACAAGTACATGACTTGTTTGTCAGACTATGCATTGTATGATGACTGTCCTAAATGGTCCCTAGTCGAAAGGGTTGTGTGCACGCGCAGCCAATCAGACTAGCATATGACACGGTGGATGGTTCGGTCTCACTAACCATGTATCATTGTATGCTAGCCGGATAATACGGACACCGAAAGATCTGGTCAGATTCGAGTCGAGATAAGGTCTGAGTTGGATAGACCCAACTATGAGACGCAATGATAGGTCATCTGTGAGTCTCTAGTACAGCATACGTTCTATGTCCTAAGACCTGAGTTGGTACATGTACTTGGGATGGTGACAGACTTGCTTTGGGCTGACCAAACGCTACTGCATGACTGGGTAGTTACAAAGGTAGGTTTCGGGTTTGTCTAGACCCATGCTACGAGACATGGTCGAGCAAGATGGGATTTACCCCTCCGATCAGGAGAGATATACCCTGGCCCCCTCGGGTGATCCGACCTAGATAAGCATGACCATGCGATGAGGATTATGAGATAATCCTAATGTTGGTCGGATTCACCGGAACGAGAAAGAGGTTGTGCTGCAACAAGGATGACAATGACGCCTTGAGCACTACAACATATATCATGTGGCGAAGGGAATGTAAGTGTAAAGTACAGGTTCGCCTAACCAGCTTCATCAAACACTTGGAGTCGGCACGCCTTTCTAGAGGCCGGTACCGACTGGTCGAGCCAGATGTGATCTGACTCGCAACCAAGTGAATGAGAACCTAAGGTGTCTTGTGCTTAAGGGGAGGAACACATGGGCTTTAGGATACGTGCGAGTCCCAAGAGTTGAGCCCACGCCAGATGCCTATATATAGTGGAGGTGCGGCACACCCATCTGGTTGATCGCTTCAGCACCATCATTAGGGCTTTTCACGTGTAGCAACTAGCCACCTCCACTCATCGCCAAACTGTGTGATCGGACCTAGCAGTTCGCCACACGGTGTTCCTCCTGCACGCGCGGATACCGTTAGAGGGGTTGCACTTGCACCGCTCCGGCGAACCTGTACGCGGTATCCGGCGACCGCCTATTCGAGGGAGATCAGACGAGGAGGAGACTAACCATGCGAATGCGCTACCTCAACTCTATTTCCGCTACCCGACACTACGCGTCTAGTGGTAACGATCCATGATCTATCTCTGTAGCATGTCCTTGGATGTTCTGCGCGTAGGAAAATTTTAATTTGCATATGATGCACCTATGGTACAACCCAACAATGGCATCTTCATCTCACAAGAGAAGTATCTCAAAGACTGCCTGAAGATTGCAAAGGCCTCAAAATGCCCATGACACCTAATGGTCGCCTCTACACTAACGAAAACGGTAAAGATTTTGATTAGAAGGAATATCACTCAATGATTGGATCTTTATCGTATCTATCTGCATCTAGGCCTGGTATTATGCATAGTGTTTGCATGTGTGCCCGATTCCAAGCGTCTCCGAAGGAGTCACACCATAAGTCTGTCAAACTAATTTTTCGATATTGAAAGTGCATTATATCAACCATAGGGGGTGATTGGGCGATTTTCACAAATTCATCACTAAGGAATTACTAGTTGAGGATTTATCACAATGAAAAAATACATGCAGGGGATAAAGCAGTCAAGTGCAAGTATAACATGGCAATAGCAAAGTTGTCATGAAATGAAGCATACACATAGCACAAATAGTGAGTAATCATGATAAGCAGGCGAAAGACAAGGTGACTGAAGAATTTGGAATGAGGAAATTGAGAAAGTCTTCACTCGAAGTCTTCAAACAGTAACGATCGACTTCATCACCAAGTAAACGAGGAAATGAAAGGGTTGCGAAATAGAACTAGTAGTTTGGCAAAGACAATGATTTGGTGTACCAGCTCCAACTGTTGTGATAGTCGTACGTCTGGTTTGGAGCCGCTTGGTATTCAAACTAAAGGACACATAGTCCTTACCGTATGCTCCTGGAGCTAGATCCACATAGACTCCTCCCAATCACTCGTGGTAAGTCTTCAAGGTAGACTTCAAACCTTCACAAACGCTACCACCCAATGATCCATAGTTTCATGTTGGATGCTCTAGACAATGATGCCTAACCGCCTAGAAGATACATTGTCCTCAAAGGTAAAAAGCGTCAGTTCCATAGAGCACAATCTCTTTAGTTATGCTCAATCACTTTTTATTTTGGGTGTTTGGGTGTTTGGGGTTTTCCTCACAATGATTATCTCAAAGTTTTCAGTGGATGGGTTGCTATGAATGACAGTTGTTAATCTCTCTTGGAGCTGCCAACCAACTAGTGGTTGTGGGGGGTGGCTATTTATAGCCAGGGTGCAACTCGACATGATAAGACATAAATGCCCCTAATGATATGACCATTATCAGGATAAGACCCTTTGGACACTTGGTGCTAAGCACAACAACGGATGGAATTTGAACTCTCAAAATCCTCAGGGCTATCAATTTGCTCACGGTAGGAAATTCGCACCGGCGAAATCCTAACTCCCAAGTCAGACCAATTTCCTCAGAGCCTAGAAGAACATTGCCTCTGTCACTAAGGAATTTGACTAAACTGTAAGAGATTTCCAAAGGCTTCACTCGAAGGATTGGGTATGTGTAGGTATTGAGATGAGCAACACGTGGAAATTTTCCTTAGTATTACCTCAACCCACTTTAACAATACGATTGTCGGAATCGGGGCTATGCAAAACCTAACAAGGTTATAACATTGGGGCTTGTGCGAGGATCTTAACCGGCTCGGAGGCTCAAGCTTGTCTCCCTATGACCTAACCGCGTCGAGTAAGTGCGAGCGGGGAACAAGGTGGACTCAGGGATTTACCCAGGTTCGGGCCACCATGCGGTGTAAAATCCTACTCCTATTTTGTGGTATATTGGCCTCATGACGAGGCTAACGATGAACTAGTACAGTGGTGGGGATGCCTCATGAGGGCCCTTGGTAGTGATGAACTAGCTCTACTCAAACTGCCCTCTACGATGGGACCTGGTGGCTATTTATAGGGGCCATGGTCCTCTTCCCTTGTTGCACAGGCGGGAAGGGATCCACAATGGACAAATTTGAAAGGGGATAGGAGGTACATCTTATCTTGACTAAAGGCGGTCTTTGCCTACAAAGCTTCGGGGTGTGACACGGTGGTGGGCTCAGCAATGACATCCATCCTGCTGAGCTCGTGGTCTCGGCCCCGTTGCATTGGGAAGGAAACCTTTAGGGGATTCCTTGAGAAACTACGTATGCCTTTGGCTCTCAAGCATGAAAGAGGAAATTTTCCTCCCTGTGTGCTCGCTGGTGCCCGCCTGGTTCGGTCGTCAGAGCCCACATCACGCCAGCTTTGGGAGGGAGGGCACTGGCATAGGAATCTCCGCTCCTCGGGAGGAGGCTTGGGGAAATGTCACTCTTCGGAGGTCTTGATGTTGTCCTTCTCACGAGGCGGGGGGCTCTCACGAGGGCCCTAACTTGAGAGGCCTGTTCCTAGGCCTTATCGGGCCGTCGTGGTGGGCCACGCGCTAGACCACAGGCACGCAAGTCTGGGTACCCCTGATTCCAAAAGGATGATAGTAGCGCTCGGGCCCAAGGCGCGCTGGCCCTGGCTTCAAAGCGAAGGCAATGAGCGAAGAGCGAAATGGCACGGGTCCCAAACCGCCTGTGGGCCCAGCGCAAGGCACCCGACAGGTCACTGGACTCTTCCTCCTACACAAGGCCTCAAGAACCGCCCCGAGTCAGGTTGATTAATAGCCCGTGGGCCATGTTGGTCATCATTGCCTTTCTCGATCATCGTTGCCTTCCTGCTCTCCTGTTGCCTAGGGCCCACACCGAAGTGACCTGCCAGGGGAACTAAGGCGACGCGAGGCAGAGCCGCCCACGAGCCGAGTATGACACGTGGCGCCCGAGGAGCTCACGTCACCTCCGCTCCCCATGACGCCACGGGGACTATGGTTGCACCTAGAAATCTGCCTCGCCTGAGGGGCAGTTCCATCCTATCTTGCCTTCTTGTGTGTCTCTTTCCATTGCTGCCCATCCACTTCGTTGGAAAACCATCTTCTTCCCCCTTACTTCCTTCGATGGCTTCTAGGGGCAGTGCTACCGGCACCGGAGCATGAGCGGGGTCCTTTGCGCCGCCACCGCCTCCGAGGAGCGGTGGTGGCCAAGCTTCAAAGCTGGTACAGGCGCACCAAAGCTGTACCGCCATCGATGAGTAATTGCACCGATGCCTTTGCTCTTCTTGTGGATCATGTCTGTCTTGTCGAGTCTGATCGCCGATCTTTTGCAAGTTGCCTACACCCAAGAGGCACATGCTTGAGGCGCTCCAGGGCAAGGCGAACGCCCTATGGACCTAGCTACTGGACGCCAAGGCTGCTCTTCGAGCTACATTGCGGGGCGAGGAGGATTCCAAGGCGGAGCTGGCATCACTCCAGGCCCAAGTTGAGGAGGCCGCGGATGCCATCCAAGTGGCTAAGGACGACGCGGCGCACACGAAGATGATGGAGGCACATCGCGCCAAGCAGTACCTAGACATCGCCCATCGCATAGATGGCGCGTTCAACCAATTTGTCAAGGAAGTCCCGTGTTGCCGTGTCTGGATGGCAATGGAGGCTACCTCACCTTGTTCCAGAAGGTGGTGGAGGCGCTTGAGTCCGGCGTCTCACAGATGGATGAGGAGGTTGACTCCAGCGCGTGTGAGCTCTTGAACAACGCGGTAACGTGCGTCTTCTCCAACCTGTACTACCATGCCCCCGCATTTTCCCTATCTTGCGTGATGGAGACGGTGCCTGAGGCGCTCCGGAGGCCCCTCAGGGATGAGGTGTGCAAGCATGTAGAGTCCCTGATCGAGCGGTTTCCCTGGAGGCGCCGTCCGAGGGGGGTGGCAGCTCTGGCGACGAGTCCTCCAGGAGCCACGATGGAGACAACGCTTCCTCTGTCTAAGCATCTTTTCCTTTACCCTTGTTGCATCACAAAATGTTTGGCCCGTGTGAGGTGTTAAACGTTTTTATGATACCTTGCTTTTGCATAGTAGTAGTCCGTCGCGCTCTGAACATCCTTATTTCCTTCGTGTGATTATTGGTTTTCTTTGCACGCCTCCTACGCCCTAGTGGACTGAGGTCAGCGAGGAGCGGCTTTTGAGGTTCTTGCTTCCGACGCACGGTGGAGGCCACAGGGCGGCAGCCCCTGTGCGCCTCCTGCACCTGTTCTCTCCTTGCTGGGCTGCTGCTCCACCCTGGACTCTCCTCAGGGGGGCTCCTGAAACGTCGTGGGCTCCTCGATGCCTGTTGCTCACTAGAACCTCCTGAGGTTGCTATCCTCACGACAGTTTCGTTTGTGAAGCCGAGGCCACACCAGCGTCGGGCTCTAGGGGCGGTGCCGCGGGAGCCCAACCCACCTCCTTCCGTGTTGTTTTTTCCTTTCCCGTAGCGTCTGTGTCGGCCCTGTGAGTGCGGCGAGAGGTACTGCATCCTTAAGACTCGAACGTTGACGTCGCAAGGTCTCCTAAGGCGCGACGCTTGGGTGTCCGTCTTGGGTGCACGGGTGGCCTGCGCTGGGGGAGCATTGCTCGCGATGCCTGCCCCGCAGGGCCTCCGAACAAAGATCCTGCAAGGAAGTCATCTTCTTCCTTATGTTATGCACACGCCCGCCTACATTTGGGTGTCCTCGCTTGCATCCCAGCGTTACGCAAAAAGGGCGGGCTTCAAGACCCTGGAGGGGAGATGTGCGAGCGATATGGCCATGAGCCAGAGCTTGGTCTCAGAACTTTCACTGCCTCCGGGACGGACCCAAGCACCGATTCCATACTCTAACCGGGGAGCGACCCCCGTACGCATTTTGTTTTCTCCCCAGCATGGAGCATAGGGTCCTCCACTTGGCTTGGGTAGGAGCCTTTCCCTCTACGGCCACGACACGGCTCGTCATGGGCTTCCACTTTGGGGGGTCTGGAGTGTGTACAACTCCTAACTCATTATTACATGAGAGTGTCGCGTCGGTGCTAATTGGGTGGACACCCTGGGAACAAGGCTTAGGAGTGCCCATCCTGGTATTCAGATGTTTCCACACATTTTGGTGCTGGAGCGGCCCATGTATGAGCGCCATCGTACACCACATGGCCACAAAAGTGTTGTTGCGTGCCCTTACGACCCAAACGTGGGCGCCGTGGCGCACCTCACATGTCCGTAAGGGCACGTCTGTAGGGGAGTCGCTGTTCACTAGTTGTGTGTTCAGCGGTTGCGTGCCCCTACATCCCAAACACGAGCGCCATGTCGCGCCTTGCGCATCTGTAATGGCACGTCTACATGGGGCAAGTCGTTGTTCATACCTTAGGCACGAGGCTCGAGAGCTCCTAACCTGGTCTTCAGATGCTCCAGCACATTTCGGTGTAGGAGCGGCCTGTGTGCGAGCGCCATCGCACACCGCATGGCCATAGAAGTGCTGTTGCGTTCCCTTACGGCCCAAACATGGGCGCCGTGTCACGCCCCGCGCGTCCGTAAGGACACGTCTGCGGGGAAGCCGCTGTTCACCAGTTGCATGTTTAGCGGCTGCGTGCTCCTATGGCCCAAACACGAGCACCGCGTCATGCCCTGCACAACCGCATGGGCACGTCTGCATGGGACAAGTCGCCCGCTCTGGTGTAGTGTGAGCCAAGTCGTCTTCCGTTCCTTCGCCCACGACGGTTCACTAAGGGGGCATGGCACTAAGGTAGACAACCAGCACGGGTGGCTAGTCCATCGGTCAACGCTCGGGTACTTAGTTTGTTCAACAATTCACTGCGAGGATGGATCTTACACAGACGTCGTGCCCAACACCCATGCAAAGCCATCGCCGGATAGTCGTGGGGGCATGCCAGCCCATGATAGCGACGATGTACCAAAGCCTGAGGCTTAGACAAACAATTCCATCTCGGTTGGGGATTAACTGAACTCGTTATGTATTCAACGGGCACCCTCTTGGGGCCATACGAAATACAGAGAATTTCTTGGCAGGGACAACCCAATATGTCGCCTGACGGCCGTGTCCCTACTGAAACTACTGGCCGCTTATCAATACATGCCGTGGGGGTCCATCTGCGTGCAAGGGGTTCGGCCAGCTTCCTCATGCCTTAAGGGCCCACGTGCCCTAGCACCTAGCAAGGCTCACGTGACTCGTGTTTTCTACTTCACGCCACCCCTGGGGACACCAGACTCTCATGCTCCTAGCGCCTCGCGCCTTGCTCCTTGCTCACGGGGTCGTGCGTCGTACAACGCCTTTGGATGATTGCATGAGTTCCTACCCTGTTGCGTCGGTTAGGTCATGAGCTATCTAGGTGAAATCCCCTGAGCCCGTTCAGAGGGAAACACTAGGCACGCCCTCCTATGCAGAAGGGGGAGGCGCCCCAGCTGTGGACGTGGGGCCAAAGATGCCGGTGGTGGGGGCTCTAGCCCCCAAGCGACTCTTGGGCACGAGCTGCCTAATGGCGCGGTTGGAGGCTGGGACCCGCGCACCGCCTAGGACGATGCATGGGCCCCCGAAAGCCCCCAGCCCCGCCATCTTGCTGCTCGTCATGTTTTCTTGGTGGTGGCGGCAGCGTAGGAAGGCCGTCCCTGCCCTGAGGGCGGGCCTCCCGAAGATGATCGCGCCAAGGTTCATCGCGATGCTCGCCTCACCTATGACCCTCGCGGGGATGGTCTCGCCGGTTTTGCCGCGGGTCTTGGTTGTCCCAATGGTTTCCGTTGTGGCCCTCCCCATGACCGTTACCTTGGTTGCGACGCTCGGGCGGTGGTTAAAGTGCTCGTCGCGCAGCTCCCTATGCTCTAGGCAGCTGCTAGTGTTGTGTGTGTTGGTGTAGTGGAAGACACAAAATGGGCGGCTGCCCCTGGTGGCCTCCTTTGGGCCTCGACAGCGCTTCTCCTTAGTCGCGTCTGCCAGCCCGACCGGGTCCCTGCGTTTTGCCTCCTTGGCCTTGGCCTTCTTGTCCTTATGGTCTACCTCCGTGAGAGCGCAGTGGGAGATGTGGCTAGTCTCGGTCTTTGTGCACTTGTTCGCCAGGTTGAACTTCGTGGGACCACACGGGCGCCATCTTTCGGCCGTGACATCATCTAGTAGCTCGTTTCGTCTCGTGCATGTGTTGGCGCCCCGCTTGGTGGTTCGTAGGGTCGCGCCTCGCACCTAGGCCTGTGGTTAGCCCTTTGTGGGGAAGGAGGATGTGGCGCACTATGAGCCAAGTCGCCCGCTTGGAAGAGCGGGGGGAGGGCGAGCAAGCAAGTGCCGGGGCTTCACTAGCGGCGTCGGCTGGCTCACCGACGCGCCTGAGCTAGTCTCCAGAGTGATCGTCGTCTGGGTGGTAGCACAACAGCTCGCGCTCCATGTGCAGCGTGGTCGGTGTGTTCTCCTGTCCGTAGCGGGAGTGAGAAGGTGAAGCAACAAGAAGAGGGGACGGAGTGGTGGTATAGCCGTCACGTTGCTTAGAGGGTGGAAGTTGTGAGTCTTGCGGCTCTTGAGCAGCCGGGCTGGTAGCAGGGTTGGCTGCCAGAGAGATGGAGCGGCATGGGGCGACGCGAGCGGCCTTGCGCTCAGCACGAACTCGGAAGGCATTTGCCATGGTAGCGATGGAGGGGAGACAAGGTTCAACCAAAGAAACATTTCGACACGCCCCTACCTAGCGCACCAAATGTCAGAGTCGGGGCTCCGCAAAACGCAACAAGGTTCGAACACTGGGTGTGTGTGTGAGGATCTTAACCTGCTCGGAGTCTCAAGCTTGTCACCCTACGGCCTAACTGCGTTGAGTAAGTGCAAGCGGGGAAAAAGGTCGACTCAAGGATTTACCCAGTTTTGGGCCACCTTGCGATGTAAAACCCTACTCCTGCTTTGTGGTGGGTTGGCCTCACGAGCAGGCTAAGGATGGACTAGTACAATGGTGGGGTGGCCTCACGAGGGCCCTTGGTAGTGATGAACTAGCTCTACTCAACCTGCCATCTGCGATGGGAGCTGGTGGCTATTTATAGGGGCCACGGTCCTCTTCCCTAGTTGCACAGGCGGGAAGGGATCCACAATGGCAAAATTTGAAAGGGAGGAAGAGGTACATCTTATCGTGACTAAAGGTGTTCTTTTCCTGCAAAGCTTCGGGGTGTGAAGCGGTGGTGGGCTCGACGATGACATCCATCCTGCCGAGCTTGTGGTCTCGACCCCATTGCACTGGGAAGTAACTCTTTGGGGATTCCTTGGTAAACCGCATCCGCCTTTGCCTCTCAAGCATGAAAGAGGAAACTGTCCTCCCTCTAGCGCCCACCTGGCTCTGTCATCAGAGACCATGTCACCCTAGCCTCGGGAGGTAGGGCACTTGCATAGGAATCTTCACTCCCTGGGAGGCGGCCTGGGGGAATGCCACTCTCCGGAGGTCTTGACGTTGTCCTCCTCGTGAGGCGCGGGGCTCTCGCGAGGGCCCTTACTTGAGAGGTTATTTGCTAGGCCATACCGGGCCGTCGTGGTGGGCCACGCACTGGACCGCAGGCAGGCAAGTCTGGGTACCCCCGGTCCCAGAACACCGACAACGATGTCTCCTATGACTCAAAAAGAGGAAAAGAATTTGCAAAAACAAAGTCTTCAAGCTGCATAGTCCTCGCATCAATTCCAAGGTCATTCCAATTTCCTCATTTTCAAAGTCTTCTAGCAGAGCGCCAAAGTCTTCAGGAAGACATAAATTTTTAGGGGTCGACTTCCCTCGGTTAAACCAAACTCCCCAGGAACTTATAGGACATGTGTACACTCACACAAAAACGCTAGTCCCTTGACCTATAAGTCTTCAATACACCAAAATCACAAAGGGGCACTAGATGCACTTACAAATATTTAGCTCACACACCAACACTCGGATTATGAACTCCGTCTATATTGTCTCAACATAGCCGGTACCAAGCCCGGTTAAAGGAGGAGGTTTGTGATAGGCTTGGCAAGCCAACGTCAAAAATCATCCACTCTTATGGAGATGAAAACCAAAAGATTTTTGTTGGGGCATAACCCTCTCAGTGACGCGCCACATCGAAACCCGGTTGTGGTGCCAAATGGGAAAGGGTTGAGCCGTCACCCATAGGTGATGCATCGTATCCTGATTTGGATATGATGGAAAATGAGCGAGGATCAGGTCATCACATCCTTAGTGGCACACTATATTGGTGCCTGGGTGTAGTGGAAAACAATCAAGGGTCTTCGCATTTGACTTGACGAGTACAAAGGGTAAGGAAGCTAGCCAAGCCTAGGAGGATTCACTTAGGTAGTTGGAACATAGGGTCTCTGTCAGCCAAGCTTTGGGAGGTAGTTGGTACAACGGTAAGGAGAGGTGTTGATATCCTTTGCGTCCAAGAGACCAAATGGAGGGGAGAGAAGGCGAAGGAGGTGGAGGGTACCATCTTCAAGCTGTGGTACATGGGGACGGTTGCAAAAAGAAATGGAGTAGGCATCTTGATCAACAAGAGCCTCAAGAATGGAGTGGTAGGCGTCAAGAGACGTGGGGACCGGATTATCCTGGTCAAGTTGGTAGTTGAGGACTTAGTTCTCAACTTTATTAGTGCATATGCCCTGCAAGTAGGCCACAATGAGAACACCAAGAGGGAGTTCTGGGAAGGTCTGGAGGACATGGTTAGGAGTGTACCGATTGGCGAGAGGCTCTTCATAAGAGGATATCAATGGCCATGTGGGCATATCTAACATAGGTTTTGAAGGGGTGCATGGGGGATTTGGCTATGGCATCAGGAGTCAAGAAGGAGAAGATGTCTCAAGCTGCCTATGACATAATCATAGAGAACACCCTCTTTAGGTAGAGAGAATCACATCTAGTGACTTACAGTAGTGGTCAACACTAGCTAGATTGATTTCATCCTATCAAGAAGAGAAGACAGGTGTGCGTGCCTAGAATGTAAGGGATACCTAGAGAGAGTGTTGTCCCTCAGCAAATGCTCACTTTCACTTTCGGATTCGTGTCCAGCGGGACAATGAGGTATCACTAGAAGAGTGTCAGAGGGGTGGGGTTGGGGGTGAATAGACTACTAGCAGAAAATTAAAACCTAACCTTTTCCCAAGTTAATTGGTCGGCAGATTTTAACAGTTTTAGCAAGGCTAGCAAGTCTATACACCCTACACATGCATGTCAATAAATAAGGCAGCGGAAAGTAAGGACATTGCACATGAAGTAAAGAGTTGAGATATGGAGATCAAATGCAATTGGAGATGCAAGGATTTTTCCCTTGGTTCCGATAGGCGGTGCTATCGTACGTCCACATTTATAGAGTCTTCAACCCACGGAGGGTAAAGGTCGCGAGAGTCCATGGAGGGCTCCACCCATAAGGGTCCATGAAGTAGCAACCTTGACTATTCCATAACGGCTTCCGTCCACGAAGGACTAGCCTCACTATGGGTAGATCTTCATGAACTAGGCGATCTCCTTGACCTTAAAAACTTCTTGGTTCACTCCACAACACGAAGTAGGAGGCTCCCAAGCAACACCTAACCAATCTAGGAGGGACCACCCTCCAAAAGGTATTAGGCTTGGTAATGTCGATGAACTCCTTGCTCTTGTGCTTCAAGATGATAGACTCCTCAACACACAATCACTCTCTCACAGATATGGCTTGGTAGAAGAGATGGTATTGGTGGAAAGCAACTTGGGGAGGCTAGAAATCAAGATCCATATGGTTGGAGTGGAAGATCTTGACCTCAACATAGGGGTAGGTGGTTCTCTCTCAGAAAACTGATAGGATAGGTATGGAATAGTCCTGAGTGCTTCTCTTTAGAGTAGGTGGTGGTGAAGGGGTATATATAGGCATCCCCAAAAATCCAACCGTTACACACAAAATGACCAACTCGGTGACACTGATGTGTTAATCTCGGTGGTACCGAATCGACCAAAAGGTGGCAACTATTGAATCTCGAAGGGACCGATATAGGAATCTCAGTTGCATTGATATGGTAACCAACGGTTAGAATGCTCATTCTTGGTGATGCCGACAATCTCGGAGGGACCAAAACTGTGAAATTGCGTAACAAAAAGCTACCAGCCCAACTGAGTGGCACCGGAAGTAGTATCGGTTGTACCAAAGGGTTAGTGTTTGGATGAGTCTTTAAAGGGTTTGGAATCAGTGGCACCGAATGTGGAATGTTGGTTGAACCAATTTTGAGCATTTGGCTTAGGATAGACTTTGGTGTGGGAGTTTGTGGCTGTCTTTGGTGACTATCACTTGTGCATGTATGAGCATTTTGTTCACCAACAAAACTTTACCCCCTTTTAATAGTATGGCTTTCGTATGGACTCAAGGTGATTTCTCACAAATATAAAATGTAGAGTCCTCTTGCTTGAAGCTTTTCCAATCCATTTCCTTGCATCTTGGGGTATTCCACAATCTTTTTGTCAACCCATCTCTCCATGGACTATTATCTGGGATGCACTAGATAAAAGTATTAGTCCAAGAGACAATGTATGTTATCATGAATTATCAAAACCACCAAGGGAGCATGTTGTGCTTTCAGACAAGCATGCCAAAGTCGCTAGAACGAAGTTGTGGAAGCTGAAGGGGGCGGTAGCCCAGGTGTTCAACGAGAGCGTCATTAAGGAGGGCCCTTGGGAGGAAGGTGGTGATGCATACAACATGTGGATAAAGGTGGTGACTAGCATCCATAAGGTGGCCTCAAAGAAGTTTGGAGTTTCAAGGGAATTAGAAGAGAAACTAAAGATATCTGGTGGTAGAATGATTATGTCGATAAGGCAATTAAGGAGAAGAAAGATTGTTTCAAATGCCTATATGTAGATAGGAGTGCATACAACATAAACAAGTACAAGATGGCAAAGAAGGCCGCAAAGAGAGCTGTGAGTGAAGCAAGGGGTCGGGCATATGAGGACCTCTACTAGCGGTTAGACATGAAGTAATGCGAAAGGGACATCTATAAGATGGCCAAGATCCAAGAGAGCAAGACGAGGGATGTTGACCAAATCAAGTGCATCATGGACGGAGCGAATCAACTCCTAGTGAAGAACGAGGAGATTAAGCATAGATGGCAGGAGTACTTTGACAAGATGTTCTATGGGGAGAGCAAGAGCTCCGCCATTGAACTAGAAGACTCCTTTGATGATACTAGCAGGCGTTTTGTGTGGAGAATATATCTAGGAGTCGAAGGTCAAGGAGGCTTTAAAGAGGATGAAAGGAGGCAAGGCGATGGGACCTGATTGTATCCCCATTGAGGTGTGGAGAGTCCTTGGGACATAGCGGTAGTATGGCTAACCAAAATTTTCAACCTCATTTTTCGGGCAAACAAGTTGCTAGAAGAATGGATACGGAGTATATTAGTACCAATCTTCAAGAACAAGGGGGATGTTCAGAGTTGTACTAATTACCTTGGAATTATACTAATGAGTCATACAATGAAGCTATGGGAGAGAGTCATTGAGCACCGCTTAAGAAGAATAACAAGCGTGACCAAAAATTAGTTCGGTTTCATGCCTGGGAGGTCCACGATGGAAGCCATCTTCTTGCTACAACAACTTATGGAGAGATATAGGAGCTGCATATGGTGTTCATTGAAATGGAGAAGGCCCATGATAAGATACCGCAGAATGTTATGTGGTGGGCCTTGGAGAAACACAAAGTCCCAACAAAGGACATTACCCTCATCAAGGACATGTATGATAATGTTGTGACAAGTGTTCGAACAAGTGATGGCGACACTGATGACTTCCCGATTAATATAGGACTGCATCAGGGGTGGTCTTTGAGCCCTTATCTTTTTACCTTGGTGATGGATGAGGTCACAAGGGATATTTAAGGAGATATCCCATGGTGCATGCTCTTTGTGGATGATGTGGTGCTAGTCGATGATAGTTGGACAGGGGCTAATAGGAAGTTGGAGTTATGGAGACAAACCTTGGAATCAAAAGGTTTTAGACTCAGTAGGACCAAAACTGAGTACATGAGGTGTGTTGTGAGTACTACTAGGCACGAGGAGGAGGAGGATGTTATCCTTGATGAGCATGTGGTGCCTCAGAAGGACACCTTTCGATATTTGGGGTCAATATTGCAAAAGGATGGGGATATCGATGAAGATTTGAACCATCAATTAAAGCCGGATGGATGAAGTGGCACTAAAGGTCTAGCATTCTTTATGACATGAGAGTACCACAAAAGCTAAAAGGAAAGTTCTATAGCATGGTGGTTCAACCCGCAATGTTATATGGTGGTGAGTGTTTGGCCGACTAAAAGGTGACATGTGCAAAAGTTAGGTGTCGGGACCCCGATCCTAAGACATATGAATCCAGCCTGTAACACATCACACCACTTTGCGGCCTCACGCACAGTAACCCACGGCTGCCACCTTACCTTGGCCGGGACCGTTTGCGCCTTTTGTCTCACAAATATGAACATGTCGCTAGCATTCACACATCAAAGAACCCGGGTCGACATGACTAGTTATAGACCCAAGTGGCACAATCGTACAGGGACATGCATATCTAACCCAGCAAAGCAGGTGTCAGTCATAAGTGTGTGTAGACGAGTCATAGCAAGCTGCAAGGACTCCATTACGCCATGGGACATAAATGTCATCACTGCACGTAGACGAGTCGTAGAGGGCTACAGGGACTCCATTACACTGTGAGACATTTCCTTGAAGGGATAGACACAACAACAAAGAAGGATACATGCCGGTCAATCAATGTGTCCGGAGCAATAGCAAGCTACCAAGGCTCGGTGGAAGCACAAAGAGGCATTTCGCCGTAAAGAAGGCTACTAAATGCGCACAACTAGGTGTCGAATCCCACGCATACCAATGCATTTCAATCATACACGCACTATGCATGACATGCGTACATACAACATGGCATCACCACAAAACTCTACAACATAACATTTATTTAGGAGGCTCCAAGGAGCCAACATAGTATAATGTTACAAGCAGAAGGGGTCACATGACCCAACATTCATAGCATACAAACAACAAGCAAAATTTACATGTCTGAGTACAGACATATACAAAAGCGGCTAGAAGAGCCTGAAAAGCTACAACAACCCTTCCATAGGAGCCATACCTCTTTCTGGGTTACTAAGCTAATCCATCGATGTCAATGTCAGAAGAAACATAACTGAACTCAACGTCTATCTCTGCAAAAATGTAATTAAGCAACAGTGAGTACAAAGGTACTCAGCAAGTCTTACATCAGAACTATCTACATATGCATCATGTATCAATGAATCTGATTGTGGGGTTTACTGTAGAATGCCAGCTTTGACCTTTGGCTATCCTAGACTACGACAAAGTAACCAACGTATCGCTACTCTCTCGTCTCCCTATGAGAGAGCACACATGAGTCCACATGTTCACCATCTCAATACACCACTATGGATGCTCTCTCGTCTTCCTACGAGAAGCCATCCATAGCACTCACACTTGTTTGGTGCATTTTAAAGTTTCCACTTAAAGTTGTCTATGAACAATGCAAGTATCCAAGTAGTCCATATACGCAAACGCGGCTATTCGAATAGACAAATTACCCTGCAAGGGTGTACTTCGTCACACATGCTCCCGCCACTTATTGCCATGTGCACGTAAAAAAGGCACCTCGGCAACCTTCAAGCGGAAGCCCAACGAGGGAGTCGGCCACGGACGTTAACCTTCAACGACTCACGTCCAAAGAAGTTTCCTATCTGAGTTGGAACCCGTAATGGATGTCCGACCGAGGTTTCCAACATGGCCTCAAACGTTGCGAGCAGGGCCCCAAGCCGGTCCCGATTGGGCCGTTCATCCACTTCGCAGGCCGTGCCACACCTATCAACGTTTCGAACTACTATGACTTGTAGAGTAAGAACAAGGTAGGTAAATAGGCCGAGAGAGCTCGAGTTACCGGAGCCCAATGTACGATAGTAGCTAGTCTTGGAACACAAACACGGAACTCAGCTCCTATGAGCGGTTTCAATGAGACAACCCACCATGTACTCCTACATGACCTCTCATCGCTACCTTTACCAAAAATAGGTTCATCACTTAACTCTCATCATTAGGACACATTCATTTCACTCCGGTTCATCTCCCAGATGAATCAGACCTGACACAACTCTAAGCATAGGAAGCATAACAGGGTTATGGAAAAACATGGCTCCAGCATCTACCAGGTATGCTAGGTTGCTTGGTTTAGCTATTTACTGTGACAATGAAAGGTCATGCAAAGGAGTGGTTCATCTATCACAACACAAGTAGCAGTTGAAAAGTGTTATCCTAATGCATTGAAATGAGAGCAAGAGCGAGAGATTGGATTGTATCAAATATGCTCAAGGGGGGTTGCTTGCCTGATTATTAGAAGAACTCAGCTATTCTTCGATGTCGTCGATAACTATGTCTCGGAAGTCTATCGACAAGATCAAACAAGGTACAATTTAAGCAAGGCAAGTGCTGCATAATTATACATGATAATAGCATGGCAATATGTTACTGGTTTGAGCTAATGCATCTATAAACATGTTAAATGAAGATGGTTTGAACCACAGGTTCAAATTCAACTCCATAAGTAAAATGGTCTATTGTGTTTTGAATAAAATGTCCAATTTTGCCTAGTTATATTGCTCTAACATGTATTAAAATGCCACCATTAGATTCATTGGATTTTTCTGATAAATTTTCATATATAAATTATTTTAATCTAACTTACGGATTATTTTCTATGAATTTTTGAAGTGTTTATTAATTTCTGGAATTTCTTGAATTATTTTAAATCTAGAATTTCATTATCTGCATCAGCATGACATCATCACGACGTCAGTACGTCAACAGTCCTGGTCCAGGTCAAAGCTGACGACCCGGACCCAACGTTAGTGACACGGGGCTAATCCCCGCACTGACCGGGGGTTTGACCCACTGCGGGGCCCAGCTTCAGTGGCTGGGGGCTGGCTAAACAAGGGGATTAGGCCCTAATCGGCCGGCCACGTCGGCGCCCGCCGGAGCGGGGCCGTGGGTGACCAAATCCGCGGAGGAGGATCGCCAGAGATGGCCAGAAACGCGCTAGGGGGCTTGGTTTGGCGCGCGGGGGGCACTAGGGAGGAGCCCGTGCTCGTGCGTCCATACGGTCACGACAAGGGGGGACGGCAAGAGGGCGGGAGAGACCATGGGGAGAGGGGGAGAGGGACGGTGTGCTCACGGGAGGTTGCAGGGGGGATCAGTGGGCTCGGGGACGACCCGGTTGTGGTGAATCAACGACGCGAGCTACGGAGGCCGAGGCAAGGAAGACAATGATAGACGGCGATGAGGGGCTCCCGGCAGCTTCTGGCTCCATGGGGAGGACCAGCTCAAGGCAGGAGAGACACTGGACGGCCCAGAGAGGCGAGGGGTGGCCGGAGGCCACGGCGGCAGCGAGCGACGGCGATGGTAGCGCTCGTGCAGAGGGGAGGGAAGGGAGCAAGGGAAGAGGAGAGAAATGAGAGGGAGAGAGGGAGAAAGCCTGGGGGTGACACACGGGGGCTCAAACCGACGAGGGAGGCACGTAGATTGGGAGGAGGTGGCCGGCTGCATGGGCGCCTTCGCCTGTGCCTATTGGCAGAGGTTGAAGACGACCGCCTCGCCAGGTGGGCCAGGTAAGTCCTCTGCCAGGTAAGTCCTCTGCCTTTCTTTCATTTTATTTTATGTTTTTGTTTTTATTTCTTACATTTGTTCTGACAAAATAAAATATCAAGCCATTTTATAAAATCCTGAAAATTATTATATGAGCTAGACATGAATGACTTATGCCACATAATGAAATTCAGAATTATTTGACATATATTTCATATATAGAAATATATATATATATATATATACAATGCAAATAGAGTTAATTTAATTCAAAAGCCCAATATAAAATATTTCTGTGATCCCAAAATATTGGTTGACAATTTTAACTCAATCCAATATTTTATTAGAGAACCAGGAACATTTTCTTGGAACTGTTTGAAGCAATTTTTATAATGCTTATTTGACAAAATTTTGAATTATGAGGCTTGATCATTCCTCGTTTCTTCTTTATTTGAAAATAAAAATGCATGCATGAATTCACTTGCAATCATAAAGAAACTAGGGCTGTGACAACTCACTCGCACTAAACAAGAATCTCGTCCCGAGATTCAAGAGTAGTCGGGAAGAGTGCTGGGCACTCAAGCCAAAGGCGATCTTCGCGCTCCCAGGTTGCTTCATCCTCGGAATGGTGCGACCACTAACCTTTAGAAACTTTATGCTGCTACGTCGAGTGCTGCGCTCGGTTTCATCAAGAACACGAACAGGATATTCTTGATAAGAGAGATCATCTTGAAAATCAGGCGTTTCGTGGTCTACTTCGCGGATAGGATCCTTGAAGCAACGCCTGAGTTGAGAAACGTGGAATACATCATGAACTTTGGAAAGTTGCGGGGGTAGTTCCAATTGGTAGGCAACCTCTCCTCATTTAGCAAGAATGCGAAAAGGACCAATGTAACGAGGAGCCAATTTTCCTTTGATACCGAAACGATGGGTGCCCTTCAAAGGTGATACCCAAAGGTAAGCCTTCTCGTCAACTTCATAACTTACATCCTTATGATGACGGTCATATTGGCTCTTCTGACGAGATTGGGCGGTTTTCAAATTCTCACGAATGATGCGAACTTGCTCTTCTGCATCCTGGATCATATCCAGTTCAAAGAATTTCCTTTCACCGCTTTCTGACCAGTTTAATGGCGTTCGACATCTTCGTCCATACAGAACTTCGAAAGGAGCTTTGCCCAGACTAGGCTGAAAGCTATTGTTATAAGAAAATTCGGCAAATGGAAGACATATCTTCAAGTTCATTCCGAATGAGATAACACAGGCTCTGAGCATATCCTCTAGAATTTGATTGACTCTTTCTACTTGACCACTTGACTGAGGGTGATAAGCGGTGCTAAAGGAGAGATGGGTTCCCATAGCATTCTGGAAACTTTCCCAAAATCGATAAGTGAAAAGGCTTCCACGATCTGAATTGATCTCTAGAGGAACACCATGAAGAGAAACTATTCGAGAAATATACAAATCTGCTAACTGACTAGCAGTTATACTTTCTCGAACTGGAAGGAAATGAGCAACTTTTGAAAGGCGATCGATAACCACGAAGATGGCATCATTCCCTTTCTTAGTCTTTGGAAAGCCGGTGATGAAATCCATACCGACCTTGTCCCATTTCCACTCGGGAATAGCCAAGGGCTGAAGGGTGCTAGCAGGTCGTTGATGCGCTGCTTTAAGGCAACGACAAAGATCGCAGTTAGCAATGAATTGATCGATTTGTCTCTTCATCCGGGTCCACCAAAACCTCTAGCGTAGGTCCTGATACATCTTTGTACTACCAGGATGAATCGTGAGAGGAGATTCATGAGCTTCCTTGAGAATCAGTTCTCGAAGTTATTGGTTTTGGGAACCACCAAGCGGTCCTCAAATAAAACAACACCTTCATCATTTACCGAGAAAGAACGAGCAACTCCCTTGGCGATGTTGCTCTTGATATGAGAAATTCCCGTATCCTGCTTCTGGGCAGCTATGATCTGATCCTCAAGAGTTGGTTTCGCCAACAAGGTAGAAAGGAATCCTCGAGGAGCAATGTGAAGGTTTAACTTATGAAATTCCTCGTGGAGAAGTGGTTGACTTTGTAGCAACAAGAGGTTGTTACAATAGGATTTACGACTTAGTGCATCAACCATGACATTGGCTTTGCCTGGGGTGTAAGATATTCCTAGGTCGTAGTCCGTAATCAACTCAATCCACCATCTTTTCCTGAGATTCAAATCCGGTTGGGTGAATATATATTTGAGACTCTGGTGATCGCTAAATATTTCACAACAATTACCCAGAAGGTAATGTCACCAAGTGACTAGTGCATGGACTACTGCGGTAAGTTCCAGATCATGTGTTGGATAATTTTCCTCATGTGGACACAACTGTCGAGATGCGTATGCAATCACATGATGATCTTGCATCAGAATGCAACCTAGACCTTGTCGCGAAGCATCACAGTAGATAACAAAGTCCTTTGTGATATCCGGGGGTACAAGTACCGGGGCAGTAGTCAGTCGTCTTTTCAACTCCTGAAAACTTTGCTCACATTTTGGAGTCCACTCGAACTTCTTATCTTTCTTGAGGAGTTCAGTTAGAGGTTTGGAAACTTTGGAGAAGTTCTCAACGAAGCGGCAACAATAGCTCGCTAAGCCAAGGAAACTCCTAACTTGCTTCACCGATTCAGGTTGAGTCCAATCAAGGACAGCTTGAACTCTCTTGGGATTGATAGCAATACCTTTCGTAGAAATTACGTGACCCAGATAGGTCACTTCTAGCAACCAGAATTCACACTTGGAGAATTTGACGTAAAGGCGGTGATCTCGGCGTTTCATCAATACCAACCTAAGATGCTCAACATTTTCTTCTTCGTTCTTCGAGTATATGATGATATCATCGAGGTAAACCACGACAATTTTTTCCAAATACTTCATGAAGATCGAATTCATTAAAAGCGGGAGAAAGTGGTTGGGGCATTGGTTAGACCGAAGGACATGACAGTGTACTCGTATTGGCCATAACAAGTGACAAAAGTCGTCTTTGGAATGTCCCTGCTCCCGATTTTGATTTGATGATAACCTAATCTCAAATCCATCTTGGAAAAGACTACGGATCCAGCAAGCTGATCATACAGATCGTTGATCCTGGGGAGCGGATATTTGTTCTTTATCATGACCAGATTAACCGGCCGATAATCGACAACCATCCAGTCCGTACCATCCTTCTTGTGGACGAAGAGGACATGACAAACCCATGGAGAAGAACTAGTACACATGAAACCTTTCTTCAAAGAATCATCGAGTTGGGTCTTAAGCTCGGCTAGCTCTTGGGGAGACATCTTATAGGGCCTTCTAGCAATTGGAGCGGTTCCTAGAACAAGTTCTATGACAAACTCTACTTCTCTATCAGGTGGAACACCTGACAATTCTTCTGGAAACACATCCGGGAAGTCACGGACTACCGGAATGTTTTCAAGGTCTGAAAGAGGGTTGGCATTGAGAGAATAAATCATACCCTCTGGAATACAGGTTTGGATATTGACTATCTGACCAGAAGGATGGTTAAGCTGAACAAACCTAGAGAAACAATCAATTTTGGCATGATGAGCTGTCATCCAGTCCATCCCCAAAATGATATTGATGTCTGAAGTTTTAAGGGCTATCAAAGAGGCAAGAAACACTAAAACATCAACAAGGATTTCGTTCCCATGGCTTACTGCATTAGTTTGCCATTTGGAACCTGGACAGTGAATTACTAATGGAGAGGGAATAACCTCGAAAGCAATGTTGTGCAAGGAGGCATAACGCTCAGAGATGAAGGAGTGGGATGCTCCCGAGTCAAACAAAACTAAGGTTGGATGAGAATTGACAAAAAGCGTCTTAAGCACAACATTAGAATCATCTTCATCGTCTTCTGTAGTTACATGGTGCACACATCCACAAGTATAAACTACTGACCTGGCATTGGGCTTCTTGGTTGGCGGCTTGCAACGAACAACACCACTTGTTGAAGAAGGTGGAACATTTGCTCACAAAGGGCTGTTCTTTGAATAATGTCCAGGCTGACTAAACTTGAAGCATGCCCCATGAATGGGACATGGATCCGGGTTGAGCACTTGGTTGATGAGGTTCTTCTGGGGAGCACATGGCATCGGAAGACGAGGTGCCACATAGGATGGCCTCGGTGCATACCTCGGAGGAAGAGCGACATTCGGGATCCATATCCTACGCTTCTGGGATGTAGACATTGAAGATGATCCAACATCATGGCTATGCTTGCAAGATTCCTCATAGGTTATCCTGTTCGTCTCTGCTTGGATTGCTTTGTTCACAAGAACTTGGAAGCTAACGAACTCATGCAGACTAAGGTCACGACGGAGCTTCGGGTTAAGGCCTTTCCTAAACCTTGCTTGCTTCTTGGCATCTATGGATACTTTTTCTGGGGCATAACGCGCGAGGCGTTCAAATTCACGGCTATAGGCATCCACATCCATCTTGCCTTGGGTCAGAACAAAGAACTCTTCTTGCTTACGATCTAGCAGGGCCTGTGGAATATGATGCTCGTGAAAAGCCTCACAAAATTCCTTCCATGATGTAGCTTGGCCTGCAGGACGCATGGCCTCGAAATTCTCCCACCATAAACTAGCAGAACCTTCAAGCTGATATGCGGCATATGTGACCTTGTCTCCGTCAGCCATGTTTGCATAGCACAACTTGTCGTTGATACTTTGGAGCCAATCATCTGCATCTAGTGGTTCAATGGAGTGATGGAAGGTGGGTGGTTGCAACTTGATGAAGTCTCTGATGGATACTAGCTCATTGCAACGATGCACTGTATTCTACTAGATGTGCTCCAACAAATAGTTGGTGGCACGCTTGTTCCTCTCAACTTCTAGCATGACCTCCGTCAACAAAGGTGGGTTGGGAGGATCTTTTCATCCCTACCATATCCATGGTTCTGACTATGACCAACAGATCTCCGATTGACTGGAGACATCCTGAAGGAAACAACCAGGTTTCAGAATCAAGGGAGAATACTAACACATAAAGAATCCTAGGTGAACTCGGACAACATAATGGCTATACGAGCATGAAATATGAGGCAACATGCACAAGATTTGGCCAGCATAACAGCTCAACATCATGGTTCAAGGCATAGAGAGAACACAAGCATCACTTCTCATAACTCTGATGGGACAAACTTGTCAAACAACCATTCTATGAGTCTGTGGTCTAGTAACTCGTCATCCTAGCAGTTAAGTAGAGGAGCCTAGTTCTTAGTCCCCATAGAAAAGAAGAGATGACCCACAATAGAGTAACTGGAGGAAAGGAGTAAAAAGAGCCTTACATTCCCTTACACAATCAATTCCCTTATATATAACTAAAGGATTTCTAGACTCAACATCGACCAGTTTGGTTCGTAAACCTACAGGCAGTTCAGCTCTGATACAAACGCTGTCAGGACCCCGATCCTAAGACATATGAATCCAGCCTATAACACTTCACACCACTTTGCAACCTCACGCACGGTAACCCACGACTGCCACCTTACCTTGGCCGGGACCGTTTGCGCCTTTTGTCTCACGGATATGAACATGTCGCTAGCATTCACACATCAAAGAACCCGGGTCTACATGACTAGTTATAGACCCAAGTGGCACAATCGTATAGGGACAGACATACATAACCCAGCAATGTAGGTGTCGGTCATCAGCGTGTGTAGACGAGTCATAGCAAGCTACAAGGACTCCATTACACCGTGGGACATAAATGTCATGACTGCACGTAGATGAGTCGTAGCAGGCTATAGGGGCTCCATTACACTGCAAGACATTTCCCTGAAGGGACAGACATAGCAGCAAAGAAGGATACATGTCAGTCAATCAATGTGTCTGGAGCAGTAGCAAGCTACCAAGGCTTGGTGGAAGCACAAAGAGGCATTTCCCCGTAAAGAAGGCTACTAAAGGCACACAACTAGGTGTCGAATCCCACGGATACCAATGCATTTCAATCATACACGCACTATGCACAATATGGGTAGATACAACATGGCATCACCACAAAACTCTACAACATAACATTTATTTAGGAGGCTCCAAGGAGCCAACATAGTATAATGTTACAAGCAGAAGGGGTCACATGACCCAACATTCAGAGCATACAAACAACAAGCAAAAGTTACATGTCTGAGTACAGATATCTACCAAAGCGGCTAGAAGAGCCTGAAAAGCTACAACGACCCTACCATAGGAGCCGGACCTCTGTCTGGGTTACTAAGCTAATCCATCGATGTCAACGTCAGAAGAAACATAACTGAACTCAACGTCTATCTCTACAAAAATGTAAATAAGCAACACTGAGTAGAGAGGTTCTCAGCAAGTCTTACATCGGAACTATCTACATATGCATCATGTACCAATGAACGGGATTGTGGGGTTTACTGTAGAATGCCAGCTTTGACCTTTCGCTATCCTAGACTATGACAAAGTAACCAACGTATCACTACTCTCTCGTCTCCCTACGAGAGAGCACACATGAGTCCACATGTTCACCATCTCAATACACCACTATGGATCCTCTCTCGTCTTCCTACGAGAAGCCATCCATAGCACTCACACTTGTTTGGTGCATTTTAGAGTTTCCACTTAAAGTTGTCTATGAACAATGCAAGTATCCAAGTAGTCCATATCCGCAGACGCGGCTATTCGAATAGATAAATTACCCTGCAAGGGTGTACTTCGTCACACATGCTCCCACCACTTATCGCCACGTGCACGTAAAAAAGGCACCTCGGCAACCTTCAAGCGGAAGCCCAGCGAGGGAGTCGGCCACGGACGTTAACCTTCAATGACTCACGTCCAAAGCAGTCACCTATCTGAGTTGGAACCCATAATGGAAGTCCGGCCGAGGTTTCCAACATGGCCTCAAACATTGCGAGCAGGGCCCCAAGCCGGTCCCGATTGGGCCGTTCATCCACTTCGCAGGCCGTGCCACACCTATCAACGTTTCGAACTACTGCGACTCCTGGACTGAGAACAGGGTAGGTTAATAGGCCAAGAGATCTCGAGTTATCGGAGCCCAATGTGTGGTAGTAGCTAGTCTTGGAACACAAACACGGAACTCAGCTCCTATGAGCGGTTCCAATGAGACAACCCACCATGTACTCCTACATGGCGTCTAATCGCTACCTTTACCAAAACAGGTTCATCACTTAACTCTCATCATCAGGACACATTCATTTCACTCCGGTTCATCTCCCAGATGAATATGACCTGACACAACTCTAAGCATAGCAAGCATAACAGGGTTATAGCAAAACATGGCTCAAGCATCTACCAGGTATACTAGGTTGCTTGGTTTAGCTATTTACTGTGACAATGACAGGTCATGCAAAGGAGTGGGTTCATCTATCGCAACACAAGTAGCAGTTGAAAAGTGTTATCCTAATGCATTGAAATGAGAGCAAGAGCGAGAGATGGGATTGTATCGAATATGCTCAAGGGGGGGGGGGTTGCTTTCCTATTTATCAAAAGAACTCAGCTGTTCTTCGATGTCGTTGATAACTACGTCTTGCAAGTCTATCGACATGATCAAACAAGGTACAATTTAAGCAAGGCAAATGCTGCACAATGATGAATGATAATAGCATGGCAATATGTTACTGGTTTGAGCTAATGCATCTATCAACATGTTAAATGAAGATAGTTTGAACACAAGGTTCAAATTCAACTCCATAAGTAAAATTGTCTATTGTGTTTTGAAAAAAATGTCCCAGTTTGCCTATTTAGATTGCTCTAACATGTATGAAAATGCCACCACTAGATTCATTGGATTTTATGATAAATTTTCATATATAAATTATTTTAATGTGACTTACATATTATTTTCTATGAATTTTTGAAGTTTTTATTAATTTTTGGAATTTCCTGAATTATTTTAAATCTAGAATTTCATTATCTACATCAGCATGACGTCATCACGACGTCAGTAGGTCAACAGTCCTGGTCCAGGTCAAACCTGACGACCCGGACCCACACGTTAGCGACATGGGGCTAATCCCCACGCTGACCAGGGGTTTGACCCACTGCGGGGCCGAACGTCAGCGGCTGGGGGCTGGCTAAACAAAGGGATTGGGCCCTAATAGGCCGGCCACGTCGGCGCCCGCCGGTGCGGGGCCGGCGGCGACCAAATCCGTGGCGGTGGATCGCCGGAGATGGCCGGAAACGCGCTAGGGGGCTCGGTTTGTCACACGGAGGGCTCTGGGGAGGAGCGCATGCTCGCGCGGGTCCACCTGAAGGGGCAGGATGGCGCGTGGGAACCGGAGTGCACGCCGGCGAGCTCTCTCACTGCAGCGCCCATATGGTCACGATGAGGGGGACGGCTAGAGGGAGGGAGAGACCATGGGGAGAGGGGGAGAGGGATGGCGAGCTCACGGGGAGGCTGTGGGGGGATCAGCGGGCTCGGGGACGACCCGATTGCGGCGAATCGACGATGCGAGCTTCGGCAACCGAGGCGGGGAAGAAGGTGACGGATGGCGATGAGGGGCTCCCGGCGGCTATTGGCTCCACGGGGAGGACCAGCTCGAGGTGGCGGAGACGCTGGATGGCCCAGAGAGGCGAGGGGTGGCCGGAGGCTGCAACGACATCGAGTGGCGACGACGGCAGCGCTCGGGCAGAGGAGAGGGAAGGGAGCAGGGGAAGAGGAGAGAAATTAGAGGGAGAGAGGGAGAAGGCCAGGGGGCGACACGCGGGGGCTCAAACCGACGAGGGAGGCAGGTAGGCTGGGAGGAGATGGCCGGCCACATGGGTTCCTTCGCCTATTCCTACTGGCAGAGGTTGAAGACGTCCGCCTCGCCAGGTGGGATGGGCCGGTTGCCTCCTAGGCCTTTGCCTTTCTTTCTTTTTATTTTCTGTTTTTGTTTTTATTTCTGACATTTGTTCTGGCAAAATAAAATATCAAGCCATTTATAAAATCCTGAAAATTATTATATGAGCTAGACATAAATGACTTATGCCACATAATGAAATTCAGAATTATTTGACATATATTTCATATATAGAAATATATATATCCAATGCAAATAGAATTAATTTAATGCAGAATCCCAATATAAAATATTTCTGTGATCCCAAAATATTGGTTGATAATTTTAACTCAATCCAATATTTTATTAGAGAACCAGGAACATTTTCTTGGAACTGTTTGAAGCAATTTTTATAATGCTTATTTGACAAAATTTTGAGTTATGAGGCTTGATCATTCCTCATTTCATCTTCATTTGAAAATAAAAATGCATGCATGAATGCACTTGGAATCATAAAGAAACTAGGGCTTTGACATTAGGTGTGGTAGAGATGTGCATGTTGAGATGGATGTGTGGCCACACAAGGAAGGACCGAATCCGGAATGATGATATACGAGATATAGTTGGGGTATCGCCGATTGAAGAGAAGCTTGTCCAACATCGTCTGAGATGGGTTGGGCATATTCAGCATAAGCCCACCAAAGCCCCAATGCATAGCGGATGGCTAAAGCATGCTGGTAATGTTAAAAGAGGCCGGGGTAGACCAAACTTGACACGGGAAGAGTCTGTAAAGAGAGATTTGAAGGATTGGAGCATCACCTGTCGGGCCTTTGGGTATGGGGGTGCCCAGGCCCATCTGCCTGTGCCCTAGAAGCAAGGGGCTGCCTTAGGTACCAGGTGGCCTACCTATGAGCTTCATGAGCAAGGCCCTCGCGTGGGGCCATGCCTCATGAGGCGTGCGGCGGCATCATCAACAGGGGCCTCGAAAAGACCCTTTGTAGGGCTGATCCGAGCACCCTCAGGAGGCAGGCCTATCTAGAGTTGGCCTCACAAGGCCTTACGCTCCTGCACCCGCACATGGGTGACGTGCACCGAGCCAAACAGTTCCAGGAGGCGTGCCAGCGAGCATGGACAGAGAGGCTTTCCTCTTTGATGATGGAGGAGCAGTGCCAGCTTGCGGGTTCCCAATGAAACCCTCAAAGGTTGCCCTTCCGGTGCAAGAAGACCAAGACCAAGGGTTTGGTAGGACAGAGGTCACCCCCAAGCCCTCAGGCACATCACAATGAGGAGCTTTAGCAGGCGAAGACCACCTTTTGCAAGATAGTCTGCAAACCTGTCCCCCTTCAAACTGGCCATTGTGGCAACCCTTCCCGCCGGATATTTTCGAGGGATGAGGACTAGGGCCGATATGAGGAGGGGGTTGGCTACCATAGAAAGAGACAACCTTGGGCAGGCAAGAACACACCTTATACTCATCTTCTTCCTCAAGCAATCCACCAAGCAGGAGTAGGGTCTTACACTGCGAGGTGGACCGAACCTAGGTAAACTGTGTGTGTCCTTCATCTTCGCTTGCGCAAGCCACCGTTTGATCATGATGAGGCTGTAGAGTTGGGTAGAAAGTGAGCGCACCCCAGAGTTCAAACCATCTTGGGTCTGTAGAGCTCCGATTCTGACAGTTGGTGTACCAGGTAGGGGTGCACCATAGGTTTCTAGCTCCGCCTCAGCTTTGCCTGTGCCGACCCGATGGTTGAAACCCGCTGCGCACGTGCTGAGTGCCCGGCGCCGAGTGGTTACCATGGCCGCGCCGCCGCGCCCGCTCCATCCTGCGTTCACATGGGGGACCTGAACACGCACGATGTGCTGCTCATGGCGAGTGAGCTGCTCTGCCACTGTCCGATGGACGGGGGCTACGACTCTTGGGTGGACCACATAGCTGAGCTTGTTACCGTCACAAGAACAACATTGTCTCCCTACCGCCCGCTCTAGCCCCGCCACGAGCAACGACGCCATCGGGCCCCAACCTAGCGAGCACGAACAAGGCCCGCCTCACGCCATCCTCCTCCATCTCCGGGTCCCACTGACTAGCTTTGGGCCATCGCCTGACCCCGGTGGTGAAGGACCTGAAGGGGGAGGAGGGATGTTCTGTGTCTACCACAACGTGCACACTCACGACACGGGCGACTGCCGGGCGTTCGGGCCTTCTCGCAGCAAGCACGCTGGCCGACGCTCAGGCTACGACGCCCGCAGCGCTAGTCATGATGGTGGCCGCGATGACAACAGTAGGAGTGACCATGGCAACGACCCCCACCAGGGCTAGTGCGAGTGGCCTCGCAGTGATATCAAACATGATCAGCCTCAAGAAAATGCTCGGCATGGGTGGCCTTGTAGGGTGCGCCCCCATGGCAACTCTGCCTTGTCGCCACCACCTCAGCTGCCCGCCGGGAGTGGCAGCGGCTCGGGTGATGAAGGGCGTGGGGGAGACCAAGGGGCCCGCATGGCGGCCTGCATCCTTGATGGATCTTAAGCCCTCTTGCCTAGCCACCGGCCGAGGCACTTGCCTTATGTGGTGAGCGGCGTTCCTCGAGGACCGAAGGCCATGGATACGATGGGCACGCTCACCTGCTATGCACTGCCATAATCCGCAACATCTCTATCACCAAGACCCTCGTCGATGGAGGCTATGGCCTCAACGTGCTCTCTACGAAGACATTTGTGGCCCTCCAGGTGCTCTACAACCAAATGGTGCCCACCAAGCCATTCGATGGGGTCGCCAGCGATCCCACTGTCCCCCTGGTGTAGGTCCGCCTCCCCATCACCGCCGGCAAGTGCAACAACTACCGCACGGAACTCATCGACTTTGATGTGGCGCACATCGGCCTCCCATACAATGCGATCGTTGGTTACCCCGCGCTCACCAAGTTTGCGGCGGTTATCCACAATGGTTACAACATCCTCAAGATGCCGGGCCCCAGTGGCATCGTCACCATCACATGCGATGAGACGGATGTGGTCCGTTCCCTCGAGACGGCCTACGGGGTTACCGGAATCGAATGTTACAATGATTAAGGGAACAAAGTGCCTCATGAGGCTGCTCCTCTTGGGAAAAGGCAGCTTCTATGTGCTCCAGCTCCGGCCATGGTGAAGAAAGCGTGGCCAAGCACTGGTGGCGTGGCTCCTTCGTCGGATACCAGCACCGGTCTCCTCTTGGCGTAGGGAGGCGTGCCCTGCGCCCCATCGAGGTTGGGATCGGGGGCTTCCACCTGGGAATCGCCTAGCCTAGACGGTGAGATGAGGGGGTGCAAGGGCCCCACCTACAGGTGTGCCCTGACGTGCGGCCCTGCAAGTAAGGAACACGGTGCCAGGTGCTAGGGTCGTGGGAGCTCATAGTCGAGGAAGTGGTAGGATGCATGAGGATATCGGCATCACGGGCCCCAGCGACACAAGCTCTCGAGCCCCCCGGTTCTCCGTGCACTACACCCGCACACGGCCACCAACCGTGCCAACGCTCACTGCCTTGCCGGGGAATGCAGGCCTCGGCCCCGAGGGCTGGTCCAAGTCTCGCTGGTGCCTTGCGAGGCACCAGGACCCCATGAGCCATCAAAGCCTCAGGAGTTAGCGGTCCCCTAAGAGGTTGAGCCTTACGACATGCCTTGTCGAGCGACCCGAAGCCTCCACAGCAGTGTGGCTTCCAGGTGATTTTTTGGTTTGTTGGGTTAAGCAGCCCTTCATCCCTCTTGTATTTTGCATTTCCCCAAAGCTGGGGCTCCCTTGCTATGTAATGGACACGATTAACCTCTATCTTGAGATCATGTCGTTTGGTTAAGCTTTAAGTGCCTTGTCATCGCCTGGGATCTTTGTGCCCCCAAATCCACCCCTTGGACGGTTCCATATGAGAGGGTTGGACATGGCGTATGCGCTAGGATTCATCCTCGTAGCACCGAGAAATCCAAGTGACCAAGCTCTGGCTCATGGGCTGCCCCCCCGTGTATGACATGTCTCCAAGGTCCTTGGTGTCCCGCCCTCCCGGAGAACCGTCGTAGGCGGGAAATGGGGATACGACATAGCTCGTGCTACTATCGGGCGGGTGTCCCGTCGCCCTTGATGCCCAGCCCCAGCGACCGTGTGGCGCGCTCTGCACCTAGGTTATGGGCCACGGGAGCATGCAACCGCACCAAAGGCTTGATGTAAAATCGCCATTAGAATGTGGAGAGTTTTCTAGTGCATGGGACGCCCGACCCCTCCCTTAACGTTGCCCGTGACACTCTCACATAATAATGAGTTTGGAGTTGTACACGTCCCGAGCCTGCCGGCGCGCCAGGTTCTGGCCTCGGGAGGACTCCCGACCATGCCCAAGTGGAAGCCCCATGCTCCATGCTGGCGGAATAACTGTCGAACCATGACTATTCCCATGCCTAGTGAAAGCCCCATGCTTTGTGATGGTGGAGAAGAAAAACAAAGAACATCCTCTAGAGGTCCATAATAACCTATAGGTGAGCGGACCAAGATGATATAGTTGTTCATGCTTCACCTCTTGCCATGTTTAACAACATTTAATATTGATGAGTACCTAAACGGGAGTGAACTAAACAATTCGAACGTCGATTTTTGTTAATATGCAACTCGTTGCATATTGCACTTCACATAGTAAGTAGTAGTTGGTTGCTGTTCTTGCCATGCCATGCCTTGCATAATTAAACCGGACATGCATCATATTGGTTTGTGCATCATGTCATGCATATGTTGTGGTATACCGTGTGTTGATTGTTGTTTTTGGCTTGTTCCTTCTCGATAGAGTCCCGAAAGAGTTTGGAGTGTGAGGATTCGTTCGACTATGTTGGATCGTCTTCTTCATGGACTCATTCTTCTTCCAAGCGGGATCTCAGGCAAGACGACACATTTCCCTGGGTACCATTACTATCATTGCCATGCTGGATGTCTCGTTTTCTGTCGCTATGTCATGCTACCTACCACTTGTTTGACAAGCCTCCCAACATTGCCATGAAAAGCCTGTAAACCCTCCACATCCCAGCAAACCTTTGTTTGGCTATGTTACCACTTGCTCAGCCCTTATTATAGCGTTTCTAGCTACAGGTGCAATTGCTTCCATGTGACAACATGGACATTCTTTTCTTATCACAATATTATTTCTAGTTAATTTAAAGCACTTATACACTTGGTAAAGGGTGGAAGGCTTGGACTTTTGCTTGGTGTTTTGTTCCACTCTTGCCGCCCTAGTTACTTGTGAACCGGTGTTATGTTCCATAATTGAGCGCTCCTAACATGCTCGGGGTTGTTATGGGGACCCCCTTGATTTTCGTTTTAGGATAAAGCTTATGTGGCAAGGCCCAACATTGGTACTACATTTGCCTAATCACTAATAAACCTGCATAGGGAGTAATTAACCCGAGGATCTTTAATCAACCAACCGGGCCAGTGCTCCTCATGAGTGTTGGTCCACCTACCTAGCAGTCGGCGGTGCCACCTCGGGGCAACTTGAGGCATTTTCAAGCTACCGTCCACTTTGCATAGAAGGATGATGCCCGTGGATAGAGAGCGCATGGATCTAGTTGCAGATCTAGCTCACCGGGAGGCCTTGCTGGATTTGTTTTACCTTTCTCGAACGTCTTGAGTGAGGAATTCCAGTTTTTCTTTGGCCTATCTCGAGGTGGCAGATTTCCTGTGGAATTGCCTAGGAAGATCACGAGATCCAAGGTCGAGGTTATTCCTGCTACGTGTGGTTAATTTATGATGGATGAGTTGGAGCACCCCTACAGGGTTAAATTATTCGGAAAGTCATGCCTGCGGTTATGCGGCAAACTTGGAAACTTTGTTTAACACCCGGTCATAGCAAACTTGAAGTAAACTCTAATAAAATACACCAACTATGTGCGTAACCATGACTGTCTCTTCTCGTGAGTCCTTATCCGAGAGAGAACACGGTGGGGTTATGTTTGACGTAAGTAGGTGTTCAGGATCACTTAGTGATCATTACTAGTTCACGTCCATTATGCGTAGACCGCCATACTTACTTTCTGTATTCATAAGTTAGCCACTCAAATAAATGCGTAGGTGCTTACTACAGCCTCACCACTTAACCATACCTCACCCATTAAGCTTTAATAGTCTTGATACCCTTGGAAATGAGATTGCTGATTCCCCATGGCTCACAGATTACTACAACAACAGTTGCAGGTACAGGTACTATGATGATTTGACGTGAGCGCGTTGCTTGTTTGATTTGGAGTTCTTCTTCTTCTTCATCAATCTAGTATGGGTTCCAGGGTGGATGTCATTTTATTGTTTGATTTGGTCCATAGTCGGACCCTGCTCTTATGTATGATGTTCGAGTATGTTGTTGTATATATGTGATCTTGATGTAGCTTGTGGTGAGTGTAAGCCAATTCCATATACTCATCTCTTCTGTACATGTACTTGTAATGATATCCATTACTGCAACACGACAAGATGTGCTTCTATCCCTGTCGAGGCCCTCGTGCCAAAATAAGGATAGGGCCGCATCTTGGGTGTGACAAGAGAAGAAGCCATCTAGATACTAGCTATGGACCCGTAGATCCGTGGTGAACTTCTCACGCATCATCGGAGGGGCAATGGAGTTGATGTAGATGCCCTCCATGATCGTATCCCCCTTCGATAGATTACCGAAAAAGGCTCCAAGATTGGATCTCTCGGGAACGGAGGCTTCTGGCGGCGGAAAAGTATTTTCGTGGCTCCCTTTGGTATTGGGGGAATATTTAGGAATTTATAGGCCAAACAATGTGTTAGGAGACCTGCTAGGGGCCACAAGCCTAGCAGGTCTCTTGGATTGTGACCTCCTCGCAGGTCTCTTACCTTCCCCTCCAAGTTTGGTAGATGTCTTTTGGTCCAAGAAAAATCACGGCGAATATTTTATTCCCTTTGGACTTCGTTTAATATTCCTTATCTGCCATACTCAAAAACAAGGAAAAAACAGAAACTAGCACTAGGCTCTAGATTAATAGGTTAGTCCCAAAAATAATATAAAATAGCACATTAATGCTTAAAAAACATCCAAAACAGATAATATAATAGCATGGAACAATCAAAAATTATAGATTCGTTGGAAGAGACAACATAAAAGAGGGAGAACTGGGCTCCCATGGCGTCGCCTCCGAAGGCCTGGATTCTGGTGCCACCACACTTAGTTGGAGTCTTCCTCCTTGACGCGAGCACCCGGGGAGCCGTCAAAGTCGCTGCCACTCCTACTTCCCCCCGAAGAGGAGTTGTCGCTTCCACTGTTGTCGCTCTCCACGCAGCAGCCAAGGCGATTGTCGACTTTTCCAAAAATCTTCATGCAAAGCGTTGAGGCCCCACCAAACTTGAAGTGGAGGACATGCCCCTCCAGCAATATACGTGCACAGTGATCCCAGAGATCAACACTCACTAAACAAAGATAGCGGTTTACATCCATTACATACTGGTTTACTCAAATATGGCCTCTATGGCCAAGGCTTCATAAGATTGCAACAGAAATCTTCAACGATAGCATGAACCCATGCCATCTGCCTAGACCCTAGACACATTCTGAGTGGGAAGCGTCCTAGCTCACACGTACGTTACCATGGTAATCTTCATCATAACCTGATCTTTCATGCCTGGCCAATAAAACAACTAGTGGCAAGCCAATGAGTAATTTGAATGTACTCGCAAGCAACCCTTGTTTAGAACAAGGCAATAATAATGCATGAAATAACACTAAGTAGGTATTTTGCGGAAAGCTAATTTTGAATGCAATGTCATGATCAAGTAGCTATTTGTAAGCATACATCAATAGTTGGCAGATATCCATATGAACAAGTAATAGATACCATCATAAGTAGGGATTGAACATCTCATTTTCATTCATCACATCAAGTCTTCCGACTTAGCTCAAGTATCTCTTTGCCATACACACACACCAAGTTTAGAGAACACATGAAGTAGCACAAGAGCGTTCATCCAACTGTCCTTGAACGTGGACATGTCTATTCGAATAGTTTTACACTCTGCAGAGGTTGCACACTTTACCCACAAGACTCGGGGAACTTCCATGTCATCCACGACTCGCAGTACATCACATACCCGAGGTAAGCGCCCGAACAATGCCTTTCCCCTAGCGGTACTAAACAAAGAGTCCACTCGATTGGTTCCTAGCCCTCACGATGTACATCATACGAGCCTCAATCTAGATCGTACCATCCATGAGGGGACCAACGGTGTGCCTGATGCCTATAAAGACAACACATGATCGTCCATTCCGGTACGACCCCGTATCAATAATGACCACGCCACTCCCGCCACTAGTAATGCGGGCTCTATGCTAGTACCCACCAAGGTAATCAACAAAGCCCCTTCCCATACAGGGGTAGAGTGGTTGTACATGTATGGTTGGAATAACGGTCGCAACTTACACCAATCCGTTCTCCGAAAACCACACACACTCACTTCCTCCGGTACACCACTTCTTTCTCAAGTGGTCACCAAACACATCATCATCTCCCTCGGGCATTAGTGGCACCCGACGGGGTTTTCGAATAGTCTTTGAAATCATCACCTTCTTTCCATCACCATGCATAATCCCGATCCCACTTGCATAACCCTCATAAGGTGGTAGGGTAATGCACGATGCAAGTGTCAACGCCAAAAGTATTGGAAGCAACCCACCGAAGTGGTCACTACTCCACATGATCAACTATAACGAAAGTAAAGTGCTATATGTCATGCAAATCAAAATGGTTTGTTAACATGGTCAAAGGGCTACTTGCCTAGATTAGTAATGTCTTCGAGGTCTTCACCCACTTATTGTCCACTCCAGGCATTTCATCTACTTCGTCAACTATCGCCAGAAACAACCGCAATAAGAAACACAACAAAGAGAAAAATAAAAGTGCTCTATAAATAGGAATTTTATTTTCCTTGGACACCTCTAGCCATAAGAAAAATAACCAAGGAGGTTTTATTGGATGTGTGTCAAGGGGGTGTTTTGAATAGTGGAAACGAAGGAAATTATCCTATAAGGTGTCCACAAGAAACATTTTTGGAAAAAGGAGTGGATGGTACCAACAGATAGGTAAGGATTTTAGAAAATTTTAGGAAGTGGTTTCGCTGGATTTGGAGTTGAGGTGGTTTTCCTAGGGATTTGCAAATTTGTTGCAATGCATATATGGAAATATGGGTGGATCAGAATATGCTATATGGAAATTTTTTGCAATGCATATATTTGGATAGCACATGATTTTAGAAGTTTGTAGAAACTTGAATCAATGAATTCGGAATTATATTGAATTTCATATGGATTTCACAAGTTTCAAAAGAAACTTAAAATATCTACATATAAAAAAGGCTACCAATTGGGCCAACAATGCCTGGGTGCACTGTGTCGGCCCAGCCATTTCGCACAAGGGCCACGCCGATGGCGTATTCCTTGGAACACGCCTTCGGCAAAGGGAGGCGTACACTGCCGGGGCGTCTCCACTTAACCGAAGGGAGCAAGGCTTCAGCCCCAGTAGAGGCTGGAGATGGGCTGCCGAGGAACAAGGGCTCCGGCCACCCGGAGGAGGAAAAATAGCACGGGGAGAGGGTATCCGAGGTGATGCAAAGGTTCTGGTGTGGTTCATAGGTGAGGAGGGCTCAGGTGAGCTCAGATTTTGAGCGGGCCGAGGCGAAGCCATGGCGGCCATGGAGGACGGGGTCGAGCTCGGGGGCTCGAGTGGCTCATCCAGGGAGGCCTCTGGGAGGGTTAGGAGGGGACTGGACACGTCTGGGGTGCTCAGGAGAGAGTTAAAGCAAGGGGGCAATGTGGGGGAGCTCAAGCGTGCCTCGGATGCCCTCTGGCGCAGCGAGCACGCGAGACAGAGGGGCTTTGGGGCTTCTCGTCGTCGGGGAGAGGCATGGGAATCAAGTAGGGACTCGCCGACATGATTTAGTTCTCCACCGGAGCTGGACAAGAGCTACACAATGAATTTGGTCCGTAGAGCGCCGTTCCTACATATCAACACCGTGGTCACCATGCCATGGACTGTCCAGGGTGACTTTTTGGTCGGCCAAAGATGTCTGACGTGCAAGGCATGCATGGGATAGGTCACTGGTAAATTTTCGAGGGAAATGGAGCTGGATGTAATGGGTTTTCACGGCTGGGAACTTTGCTGCAGCAAACTTGGGGCTCATTTAATGTGTTTTTACTAGAGGCAAATTGGGCAAAAACCTTGTCAAATGGACTTAGCTACGGAGGGACTACAAGTCCACCAATTTTCAACTCAGGGAGATGAGTCTATAGAGTACTTGCAGTGCAAGGGCACTATTTCTATGATAATGGAGGTTTAGATGAACTGCTCATATTTTCCATGTGAGCATGCCATCTTTGAGCTTGGATAGATGCATCATTATGCATATGAGGTTGTGGCAAAGTTTGGGGGAATTTGCATGAACAGAATAATGGGGGAGGGGAAGAATAGGCCTTTCCATGGTAAAAAGAGAGGGAAAAGAGAGAGTTACACCCCAATAATTGACCAGAGGCCATGGCGAGGTTACTGGAGGTAAATTGAGGTTAGAATATATGGTGGTAAAAAGTTGGGGGCAAGAGGAATCTTTTTGGGCCCACTTTGCTTGTCCACAAGTTCATGGCTGAAGGTGTTTGATGTTGTCCTAGGGCATCTAGGGGTATCCAATGGCCCTGATATTTACCAAAGATAAATGGTAAGTACATTTGGACCTGATCACAAGTTTGGAGATGATTTTCTAAAAGTTTGCAATGTAAACTTGGTAAACCCTAGGATTCAACAGAATTAGGTTTCTGTAGATCCAATTGGGTTAAACTAATCTCCTTGATTCACAACTTGGTGTAACATCATTATTTGGGTATTAGAACATGTCCACAAAGTTTGGGATCAATAAGAGAAACTTCACAATGTACAGTTGATCAAATTTGGCTCTGGACAGGAATGGTTTTAGGATATTTTGGTAAACCAAAACAATTGTGATTGAGATGAAACTTGGCGAGAGGACCTCGTATATCATGTGTGAGACTCTAGAATTTTCCTGGATTTTTTTGAGAGTATTTATTATATAAATATTTCAAATCCTTGAAATAGGGAGAAATGGTTTTGGAGGGTTTTGTCCAATATTTTGAACATGACCATGTGTTTAAACTCTTATACATGGACAATATATGTCCACTGAGTTTTCCTAAATTTTCTCAAATATTTTTAAAGCATTTATATAATTTTTCCCGATAAAACATCATTTCTGGCTTTAAGAAAAAGTCTTTAAATAAAATAGGACAATAATCTTTAAAACTAATATTTGGTGGTTTCGCGAAGTCTAATATATGTTGGGTTTGAAATAAAGTATTTGGGGAAAAAGGATCCACCCAATTTGGCGACTTGTAGTGTAAATCTCAAATCAAGGGTTTTGAAAACCTAATTTAAATAAATGCTTTTTGTCCAAAATAATATTTTGTAAAAATATTTTTAAGTCCTACTCACATGGCATGATCATAGGACAAGATTTGGGATCAAGGAAAAAGGGTTCTTGAGGGTAGGAGGATGTTTTATGAATAATAGAGCACCAGCAAGCAATCAGACAAGCAATCAAATAACACAGAAGTCAAGCATTCAAATGCACTCAAAAAGTTTTAATTGGCACTAATTTGAGTCATGTTAACTTAGACATGAGACAAAACACAGGGTGTGATAGACCTACCCCCCTTACAAGAATCTCGTCCCTCAGATTCCTAGGCTAGGTGCTGATGCAGACATTCAGAGGTGAGGTAGTTTTCATGTTCCACGGTGTTTCTGATCTAGTGTAGTTGCCATTCTAGATCTTCAAGTGTCTGATGATATGTCTTCAAGTGCACTATTGACTTTGTCTAAGGGTGAACGGGATTCTCGTAAAATCCTAGGCTCGCCTAATGGTCAAGGGTTTGGTGGACGAGGTTCTTGCAGGGCCTGGCTTGCGTGTGTGTTCCAAAGTCGGAATACCTGACCAAGGAGGGTGTTTGTGTGCTGGTCGTGGGGTTGTTAGTGACATCTAGATTTCTTACGTTAGAATAGAAGGGGTCAAGGTTGTAGCTTCCCTTGACGGGGAGTTGCTGACTCTTTTGGAATAGTGGATCTTCCGATGCTTGTGGTCTTCATCCTTGACAGTGTTGAAGCGCATCATCGTGGGCTTATCGTCGAGATCTTCTTCTTGAGTAAGTGGCCCAGGTAGATTCTTCATTCTTCTTTGGTCGTTTGTCTTCATCGTCATGGACGAATGTTTCTGGAGGGTCTTAGAGTGTTTGGTATACTCGTCTCTTCGTGGCAAGGTGTGTGCCGAGTCTCGTCCCTAAGACTGAGCTTAGAGACTTGGTGTCAAAACGGGTTCTACCATATGGGAAGGTTTCAGTGAGGTTCTAGATAAGCTGACTATCCAGAGTATAGATCAGCCATCTAATCCCCAAGGTCTGACCCTTGGCAAGTGGGGTGAACTACCTTTGACAGGTTGTTTACCACGATCGAGTCAGGTTCATGTCCTTGATAGAACCAAAAAGGGGCTACCAATGAGGTCATGATAGTCGTTCCACTCCATTCCAGGCATCTGAAGGGAGTAGGGACGTCACGCTCAACATACACTATCAAGGTGGTGGAGTGAGGGTGCCATCAACTTCTTAGTTCCATCCTAGTCAAGAACAGATAGGTGTCTACTTAAAGCAAGGGGCTCTTTAATCCTCTTGATGTCCAAGGGCTTCATCAGGCTTGAACATCGGCGCTTCTGGATATAGTCTAGTTGAGGTAGCCGGCATAGGAGGGGTGGTTGACTTAGTTTTGCTTATTCTTCATTTTTGTCGTGGCTTCGCAATCGCAGTGGTTCTCCATCTTGATTGGTCAAGAAAGTCTTCTTTTGTAGGGAGGGTTCTTTGCGGAGTCCAACTCCTTCAAGGTGAGACCTTATACTCGAGAGGCATGGTAATTGGTGTTCCTGGGGCTGGTCCAAACGACTTAGGTGTTCCTTGCTCTCATTGGGTAAATAATTATGCCATCTGTGAGGAATACAACATATTCCTCCAAATACAACATAAACACATTGCTCATGGGATGTGTGATAGAGGTGATCATTTGTTTCAGGTGGTCTCTAGTATCAGGGGTTTGTGGTCCAACCTAATAGAGGTCTTCGTGGTCACCCTCCTTTTGAGTAGGATTGGTGGTAGTCGAGGTGGAGTATCAGCCAGAGTCTAGTGACTTAGAGCCAGGGCCTATGGTTTTAATCCTATCATATTGTGGCTCGATAAAGCTTCAGAGTTTCAAGGGGCTTAGGATGTGAGTGAACGTCTAACACCTTTTCCTGAGCACAACTATTAGATGCCAATAGTACTGCCTATTACTTCAAACAAATCACCCTATATCATCAAAGGTATCATCTCATATAAGTCAACTCCAATGTTACACATGCTACTCATATCTCCAAGGTTTTTGGGAGAAGGACTATACCGAAAATCTCATATATATACTATAGCTAACTCACATATATCCCTATATAAAAATCCTCGGGATAATTTACAAGCCGCTAAGCTTGGTCATGACACTACCAATCCAAGTGTCCTACTGACCCTACTAACCTATCCAAGGTCTAAGGTATTGCATTACTATGCTAAGGAAACACGTAATAAACAACTCTAAGATCTTGTTTCCTTCCTACGAGTCCAATTAACCGATCCACGAATACCATCCACTATTACATGACCTATTATTGCTACAAATCCAATGCCAGTGTCGTCCCATATATATCCAGATTTTTTCCAAATCTCCAAATTCTAGAAAGAACTATCTCATCACAATATAACCACGAACTTCCAATCTCATGGCCAACTAAACTCCAAGGTTGAGCTTATATAGATCCCTAAATTATCCCTAACATCATCTGATTGCTTCTACTATCATCCATCGAGAAACATGGTATCATGATCAAGATCATCGGACTAAATCCAAGTTACTCCGAACCATGTGATTTAATGATCTCAAGCACCTAGTAGGACCACCGATTTCAGTCCAAGTTTTACATCTAGTAAGAATTCCCTACTAGTTACTCCCATCACTATCGTAACACCATCAATACTCTATCAATATCACTTGCCAAAGTCAACTCATTTATCCACCAATGATTTCAGCTTGTGATCACAATCATCCTACAAAATCCAATTCGCTCACGGGAAAGCAAGTTATGATACTCTATCAATCTTGATCCACCAAGCTTGGCTACCAACATTAAGCCTCGTAATCCACTAAGGGTCTCAACTACTACCTCAAGATATCTATTACAACCTCATCAAGTCCTTGTCCATGAGTAGCATATCCTCAGAATGATCCTTCCTATGGTATCAAGGTTCTAGTGCTAGCGTAGAATGAGGGATGTTTGTTCACTATGATCACAGCTCCATAATAAACCCAGTGCAAGGCAGGGGTCATTGAAGCTCAATAAGTTCTCTGGCAAATCTGTGTATTAAACACATGATCATAGGCTTGTTCTAGGGAAGCTCGTGAGGTCTAAGTTGGGCTACGGAGGGGTTCCCAATATTGAGGAAAAGCATAACTCTACGGGGTTGTGTGTGGTTGAGTACGTTTTAGGCATAGTCTTCAACACTATCTTTCCGTGGAGGTGGATCCTTGGTGAATCTTGTCATGCTGGTCTTCAGTTGACGAGAGGGGGACGAGGGAAAGAAGCATAGAGGAGCGTGCCTAAGGGGGTGGTATAGTGCAAGTGCAATCAAACAAGTGGCGAAAAGGCCAAACACATACATCAAGGTAAGGTAGGTGATATAGTTGCGCACTTGTTTCCTAGGGCAAAAGTGTGACTTACACCAAAGCACAAACCGGCAAAACAAGCAACACACATCATGGTTCCATCTGAACAATCATACGAACTCGACTTCACATGGGGGACACATGACCTATCCTACCCTAGGGTTTCTCGGACTCGTTAGTCATGCTTGCTTCGTGTATTGGAGAGGAGTCCGCTTAGTTTTCTCTGTCTTGTTCGGGTGTCGTTATATCTTTGGTTGTTGTTCATCAAAACGATCCTGGTTGCGCCTGAAGAGTCCTTGACAACTTCGGGTCTATTGAGTTGATGTCAAAGGTGATTCTTCATGGTTGTTGTTGATAGGGTCTTTCGGTGTCCTCGTGATCGTGATAATGCCTTCTTGTCTCTTGAGACGCCGAGCATCCTAGGTAGGCAACCTTTTATGCAATGTCATTAACAAGGCATGGTAGAGTTGTATCCTGCCGGTCACATTGACGATATCTTCGGCACCAAGAGCGGGGAATGATGATGACCGTTTTCCTGCTCACTAGAGTGAGGCGGACCAAATGGCGAGGTTCTCATACACCGGTGGTTACCGATATTACAACGAAAAGGAAGGGTTGCTCTATTAGCGATGCATTATCATGACATTGCATGTCTTGTGCCCAGGTCATCGAAGGCTAGGGTGGCATCATCCTAGGGCTGTGTCGAGGGTGTCATCGTCTCTCGAGTCTTCACATTCTCACCCTTCGAGAAGGTATCTTCTGTTGGCAGCTCCTTGTCTAGTGTCGCCAACTTGCCTCCAAGATGTGTGGGCAAATGTCTGGCAAGGCAGCTTCCTTCCGGGTTACCCATGAGGATTACAAGGAATCTAGTAGTGAGGGGCACAAGGGTAGTAGCGACCATTTGCAAAGTTTTGAAAAAGTAGACGAGGAGAGTTATGAGAAAGATGGTGGAAATGCTAAGGCAAAAACCTTTGCTTCCTTTGGAATTTTAGGAGAGGCGAGAAATACAGAGGCTTTGTAAGTGATTTTGAAGGGTCTGGAAAAATAGTTTTGTCCTAACTAATGTCCATGCTAACTAAGGTCTTCCTACAGTCAGGATGGCTCTGATACCAGCTCTGTGGGGACCCCGACACATAAGTCGTGATCACCGAATGTACGTGCACAGTGATCCTAGAGATGAACGCTCACTGAACATAGAGAAACTGAATAACAAGAGTCTTACATCCATTACATACTGGTTTACTCAAATATTGCCTCTATGGCCAAGGCTTCATACGATTGCAACAGAAATCTTCAACGATAGTGTGAACCCATGCCATCTGCCTTAACCCTACAAGCATTCTGACTGGGAAGCGTCATAGCTCGCACCTACATCATCATGGTAATCTCCATCATAACTTGATCTTTCATCCCCGGCCAATAAAATAATAGTGGCAAGCCAATGAGTACTTTGAATGTACTCGCAAGCAACCCATGTTTGGAACAAGGCAATAACAATGCATGAAATAACACTAAGTAGGTATTTTGCGGAAAGCTAATTTTGAAGGCAATGTCATGATCAAGTAGCTATGTGTAAGCATGCATCACCAGTTCACATATATCCATATGAACAAGATATAGATACCATCATAAGCAGGGATTGAACATCTCATGTTCATTCATCACATCAAATCTTCCGACTTAGCTCAAGTATCTCTTTGCCACACACACACCAAGTTTAGAGAACACAGGACGTAGCACAAGATCGGTCGTCCAACTGTCCTTAACCGTGGACACGGATATTTGAATAGATTTACACTCTGCAGAGGTTGCACACTTTACCCACAAGACCCGGGGAACTTCCGTGTCATCCACGACTCGCGGTACATCACATACCCGAGGTAAGCACCCGAACAAAGCCTTTCCCCTACTAAACAAAGAGTCCACTCGATTGGTTCCTAGCCCTCATGATGTACATCATACGAGCCTCGCTCCAGATCGTACCATCCATCACGGGACCAACAATGTGCCCGGTGCGTGTAAAGACAGCGCATGATCGTCCATTCCAGTATGACCCCGTATCAAGAGTGACCAGGCCACTCCCACCACTAGTAATGTGGGTTCTATGCTAGTACCACCTAGGTAATCAACCAAGGCCCTTCCTATATAGGGGTAGAGTGGTTTTACATGAAAGGTTGGAATAACGGCCGCAACTTACACCAATCCGTTTTTCAAAAACCACACACACTCACTTCCTCCGGTACAGCAGTTCTTTCTCAAGTGGTCACCCAATACATCATCATCTCCCTCGGGCATTAGTGGCACCCGATAGGATTTTCAATTAGTCTTTGAAATCATCTCCTTCTTTCCATCACCATGCATAATCCCAATCCCACTTGCATAACATCTACTAGCATCCTATCTATACCCACCCGCATAACCCTCAAAAGGTGGTAGGTTCATGCACGATGCAAGTGTCAATGGCAGAATTATTGGAAGCAACCCACCAAAGTGGTCACTACTCCACATGATCAAATATAACGAAAGTGAAGTGTTATATGTCATGCAAATAAAAACGGTTTCTTAACATGGTCAAAGGGTTGCTTGCCTGGCTTAGTAATGTCTTCGAGGTCTTCACCCGCTTCTTGTCCACTCCAAGCATTTCATCTACTTCCTCAACTATCGCCGGAAACAACCGCAATAAGCAACACAACAAACAGAAAAATAAAAGTGCTCTACAAATAGGATTTTTATTTTCCTTGGACACCTCTGGCCATAAGAAAAATTACTAGGGAGGTTTTATTGGATGTGGGTCAAGGGGGAGTTTTTAATAGTGGAAACGAAGGAAATGATGATCCTATAAGGTGTCCACAGGAATTTTTTTTGGAAAAAGGAGTGCATGGTACCAACATATAGGTAAAGAATTTAGAAAATTTTAGGAAGTGGTTTCACTAGATTCGGAGTTGATGTGGTTTTCCTAGGGATTTCCAAAGTGGACCATATATCAAGAAATGGTCCAATATCCACATAACAGAGAAAAATATATGGAAAAATGTTCACATAATATCTCATGCATTTAGATACACCTAGGATTTTGAATCACTCTGTTTGGATCTATTATGAATGCTCTAAGGATTTTGCAAGGTGGCTCCACAATACAAGTTATAACAAAAATATGGGTGGATCAGAATATGCTATATGCAAAAAATGTGCAATGCACATATTTGGATAGCACTTGATTTTAGAAGTCTATAGAAACTTGAGTCAATGAATTTGGAATTATATTTAATTTGATATGGATTTTACAAGTTTCAAAAGAAACATAAAATATATACATATAAAAAAGGCTACCTATTGGGACACCAATGCCTGGGCGCACTGGGCCGGCCCAGCAATTTCGAGCAAGGGCCACGCTGATGGCGTATTCCTTGGAACACGCGTTCGACCAAGGGAGGCGTACACCGCCGGGGCGTCTCCACTTATTGGGGTGGGGCCCAGGGCCGCATCCACTTACGGGCGGACCCCACCGAAAGGTCCTCCACATCCTCCCGCCCGAAACAGAGGAGCGGCAGGGGAGACCAGCCGTGCCTGTGCCGGTGCCCCGTCTCGGTGGCACGGGCCACCCCCGGCAGCACACCGGCCACCGGGGATCTCGGTGCGGAGAGCCGCACCCACCTAGCGGTCGTGCTCCATGCGAGGAGCACCGGAGAGAGTAGGGCTTCGGCCCCAGCAGAGGTCGGAGATGGGCGACAGTGGAACAAGGGCTCCGGCCACCCCGGAGGAGGAAAAATAGCATGGGGAGAGGGTATCCGAGGTGTTGTGGAGGTTCTGGTGTGGTTCATAGGTGAGGAGGGCTCAGGTGAGCTCAGATTTCAAGTGGGGCCAAGGCGGAGCCATAGCGGCCAATGAGGACGGGGCCGAGCTGAAGGGCTCGAGTGGCTCGTCCAGGGAGGCCTCTCGGAGGGTTAGGAGGGGACTGGACACGTCTGGGGTTCTTAGGGGAGAGGTAAAGCAAGAGAGCGACGTGGGGGAGCTCGAGCGTGTCTCAGATGCCCTCTAGCATGGCGAGCACACGCAACAGAGGGGCTTTGGGGCTTTCTCGTCGTCGGGGAGAGGCGTGGGAATCAAGTAGTGACTCCCCGGCATGCTTTGGTTCTTCACTGGAGCTGGACAAGAGCTACATAACGAATCTTGTCGGTAGAGCACCGTTGCTGCATGTCAACACCGTGGTCACCACGCCATGGACTGTCCAGGGTGACTTTTTGGTCGGCCAAAGATGTGTGCCATGCAAGGCATGCATGAGATAGGTCACCGGTAAATTTTCAAGGGAAATGGAGCTGGATGAAATGGATTTTCACTGCTGGGAACTTTGCAGCAGGAAATGTGGGGCTCATCTATTGTGTTTTTACTGGAGGCAAATTGGGGAAAAACCTTGTCCAGTGGACTTAGCTATGGAGGGACTACAATCCACCAATTTTCAACTCAGGGAGATGATTCTACAGAGTACTTGAAGTGCAAGGGCACTATTTTTGTCATAACGGAGGTTTAGATGAACTGCTCATATTTTCCATGTGAGTATGCCATCTTTGGTCTTGGATAGATGCATCAGTATGCATATGAGGTTGTGGCAAAGTTTGGGGGCATTAGCATGAATAGAATAGTGGGGGAGGGGAAGTATAGGCCTTTCCATGGTAAAAAGAGAGGGAAAAGGGAGAGTTGCCCCCCAATAATTGATCAGAGGCCATGGCAAGGTTACTCGAGATAAATTGAGGTTAGCATATACTGTGTTAAAAAGTTGGGGGCAAGAGGAATCTTTTTGGGCCCACTTTGCTTGTCCACAAGTTCATGGTTGAAGGTGTTTGATGCTGTCCTAGGGCATCTAGGGGTATCCAATGGCCCTGATATTTACTAGAGGTAAATGGGAAGTACATTTGGACCTGATAACAAGTTTGGAGATGATTTTCTGAAAGTTTGCAATGTAAACATGGTAAATCCTAGGATTCAACAGAACCAGGTTTCTGTAGACCCAGTTGGGTTAAACTAATCTCCTTGATTCACAACTTGGTGTAACATCATTATTTGGGGATTAGAACATGTCCACAAAGTTTGGGATCAATAAGAGAAACTTCACAATGTACATTTGATCAAATTTGGCTCTAGACAGGAATGGTTTTAGGATATTTTGGTGAACCAAAACAATTGGGATTGAGATGAAACTTGGCAAGAGGATCACATATATCATGTGTGACACTCTAGAATTTTCCTGGATTTATTTGAGAATATTTCTTATAGAAATATTTCAAATCCTTGAAATAGGCAGAAATGGTTTTGAAGGGTTTTGTCCAATATTTTGAACATGACCATGTGTTTAATGTCCTATATATGGACAATATGTCCACTGAGTTTTCCTAAATTTTCTCAAATATTTTGAAAGCATTTAAATAAATTTTCCCTATAAAACATCATTTCTGGCTTTAAGAAAAAGCCTTTAAATAAAATAGGAAAATAATCTTTAAAATAAATATTTGGTGGTTTTGGGAAGTCTTATATGTTTAGTTTCAAATAAAGTATTTGGGGAAAAAGGATCCACCCAATTTGCGGACTTGCAGTGCAAATCTCAAATCAGGGGGTTTTGAAAACTTAATTTAAATAAATGATTTTTGGCCAAAATAATATTTTGTAAAAATATTTTTAAGTCCTACTCACATGGAATGATCATTGGACAAGATTTGGGATCAAGGAGAAAGGGTTCATGAGGGTAGGAGGGTGTTTTATGAATAATAGAGCACCAACAAGCAATCAGACAAGCAATCAAATAACACACAAGTCAAGCTTTCAAATGCATTAAAAAAGTTTTAATTGGCCCTAATTTGAGTCATGTTAACTTAGACATGAGACCAAACACAGGGTGTGACAAAAGGACATCAAGACCATCATGGATACTCAGGAGAGCCTTGCAAACATCATTAACGATAGAGTGAAAACTCTAATTGACAAGGTTGATGGCTGACTAAGACAGTCAATGATCTCAAGAAGGAGGTTGATGAAGCCCCAATCCGTCGCACCTGTTCAAAGTCCGAGTCTTCTGATGATGATGAGGATAGTGCACCTATCAAGACGACTGCCCAGTTCACGACTAAGGCCAGGACTTCTACAGTACCAAGCTCTAGAGACAAGGCCTCCATCTTCCGCTCCAGCCATAGTATATTCAGCACCATCTGCTCCAGGGCCTCCAATATCTACTCCAGCTCCATCGAGGACTTCAGCGGAAGTCTTCGCCGATGCAGTTCTCTCGATTCCGCCATCAATGGCCAAAGGAGATCAGCCACAGAACGATTAGCTATATCTCTTCGAGCTTTTTGGTAACTTGGGGAGAAGTTGTATATAGATCTTAGGCTTCGAGTGAGAGAGCATCTGTTTTTTTTGCTGGTTTTACAAAACATTTGGTTCTTTTGGTTTGACGTGAGATACTTTTGTGTTTTTGTGTGATCATACGCTATTATATGTGTTGCTACTATTTCCTATCATTTGATGGTTATGTGATGATCACTCACTTTGCTTGTTGTGTTGTGCTATGTTGTTAACTCTTATTACTCTCGCACACCACCAAGTTGTATGTGACATGGAAGAAGGGTCCCATGTACCTAATCGATTGTGCATTTGCATTCAAACACAAATTTCAAATAATACACAAATTTAGGGGGAGCTCTTGCGTATCGCATACTTCTCAAAGCGACGATTATATTCATTGATTATATCATATGTCGAAGCTTTGATCTATATGTTGTCATCAATTACCAAAAAGGGGGAGACTGAAAGCACATTTGCTCCCTTGGTGGTTTTGGTAATTAATAACAAGATATATGACATCGAACTAATGTTTCCACTAAGTATGTTTCAGGAAAAGTTCAATGATGGATCGGCAAAAGGATTGTGGAATACCTGAAGATGCATGGAATAACATTGACCAAGCTTCAAGCAAATGACTCTACATTTTACATTTGTGAGAAATCACTTTGAGTCCTTAGGAAAGCCAATACTATTAAAAGGGGGCAAAGTTTTGTTGGTGAACAAAATGCTCATATATGCACAAGTGATAGTCACCACATACACTCACAAGATCTTCCACAAAAGGCTGTCCAAAGCCAAATACTCAAAATCGGTGCAACCAATATTCTACACTCGGTGCCACCAATTCCAAACCCTAGACAGACTCAGCCAAACCCTAGCTTTTCAGTGCGACCGATACTCCATTCGGTGCCACCGAGTTCGGCTGCCAACTTTCTATTACGCAAGTTCATAGTTTTGGTCCCTCCGAGGTTGTTGGATCAGCGTCACTGAGAGTGGACATTCTGACCGTTGGTCACCTTATTGGTGCAACCAAGATTCCTATATTGGTCTCACCAGGATTCAAAAGTTGCTAACTTTAAGTCACTTCGGTACAACCGAGATTCACACATCGGTTCCACAGAGTCTGACTTATTGTGTGTAACGGTTGGATTTTTGGAGATGACTATATATACCCGTCCACCACCACTCACTTGATAGAGACGCACTCAGAACTGTTCCCCACTCATACCTACTATTTTTCTGGGAGAGAACCACCTACCCTTGTGTTGAGGCCAAGATCTTCCACTCCAACCATATGGATCTTGATTTCTAGCCTCCCCAAGCTGCTTTCCACCCAATCAATCTCTTCTACCAAGCCAAATCTGTGAGAGAGTGATTGTATGTCGAGGAGTCTATCATCTTGAAGCACAAGAGCAAGGAGTTCATCACATTACCGAGCCTATTACCTTTTGGAGGGTGGTGCCTCCTAGATTGGTTAGATGTCATTTGGGCGCCTACTACTTCATGTTGTGGAGTTGTACCAAGAAGTTTGTAAGGTTAAGGAGATCGCCTACTTTGTGAAGATCTACCCCGAGTAAGGCTAGTCCTCTGTGGACGTAGGCCGTCATGGCATAGTGAGGGTTGCTTCTTCGTGGAATCCTCCGTGGGTAGAGCCCTCCATGGACTCTCGCGACCGTTACCCTTCATGGGTTGAAGACTCCATGAACATGGATGTACGATAGCACCACCTATCGGAACCACGGGAAAAATCATCGTGTCACCAATTGCGTTTGATCTTCCTACCCACTCTTTACTTACATGGTTGTCTTTACTTTCCCCTACTATACTCTTAGACATGCATGTGTAGGGTGTATTTGACATACTATGAATGCTAAAATCTGCAAAGAATTAAAATTGGGAAAAAGTAGATTTTTATTTGGTCAAGTAGTCTAATCACCCCCCTCTAGCACTACTTTCGATCCTACACCTACATCGACACCAGCTCCACCTTGGAGTCCTCCTTGCTTGCGAGGGCACCCTAGAGCTTGGCATCGATGCCCTGCAGCCGGTCTTGGAGTGTACTCACCTCCCTCTAGAGCTCATCGTAGTGGAGCTGGAGGCGGGCCTCTTGCCGGGCCAGCTCGCCTTAGTACTCCGCGAGGGCAGCCTCCTACTCCCGATCCACCCTTGCATCAGCGTAAGCGCGGGCCTTCTCGCGCACTGCCGCAAGGGTGGCCTCGTTGGAAAGGAACCAACCCGCCAGGTTCTCGAGGCGCTCGCGCTCTGCCTCCTGGGCGAAGGCGGTCCGGTCGGCCTCCCGCCCGTGGAGAGCCACATCATCCCCGTGCTCGACAACGACCCTTTCTTGTCGGGCCAACTCTGCCTCCCGCTCGACGCTTGGTGGTGCGTGGGCGGCAGCATGGGCTACATGCCCTCCTGGCCTCGCTAGGTGATGGGGTTATTACCCCTAGGTAGGCAAAAGCAACGGGGTCTTCCTCCTTTCGCTTGCAAGAATAACTATGCGGCCAACTGGCCGTGGCTGGCTGGAGGCGGTCCGGACGGTGCCCCGAATGGTTGGTCGAGGAGCCGGCTGGACCCTCGGCCGGCCAGGCATGGCCGGCTAGCCCCGGGCCGCCTCGTCCGTTTACCTTGGGACTGACATCCGTAGTCCCATCCCTCTACGCGCGGGTACGACGATGCGACGCGACTGACAAAACTGGTGACCCTATGGCTATAGTAGCCGCTGACGCACTACAGCGCGTGGCTACAGTCTAACCGTCCCGGCCGCTGACCTCGGCGAGTGCGACCGGGCATGGGAACAGTGATGGCATGCCCTCGCCACTTGATTACCTGCCTCGGCATGGCTATAGTTTAGCCGGTCGTACTGACGACTTCGGCCGGCTGGTGCTTGGCGACGCCAACCAGGCGGCCCTTGCAGTAGCAGGTGGGTGAGGGCCAATCATAGAGGCGGTTGGCGGGCCCCAGCAGGAGATAGTACCGCTCAGCCGGTGGCCCTTACAAGCGACGAGACGGCACGAATGGCAGGACCCTCTGGCCAGCCGGAGAGACTGCCAACCGGGTCCCCCACCTTTGTACTTAGGACATATTATATGAGAAGGGGGGTTAATCTATAAAAAACCCTGAGCCCCCCATGCAACGAGGATGGACGGAGGCACACACGAATGATCATCTCCACACACACACCACTCCTTCTAGCAGTGGAGGAAGAGGAGACGGCGGCCCCTTCTTCCTCCTCTAGACACAGCTCCAGGAGCACTATTGTATCCATACCCCTCCATCCAACTAAACCAAGCAGGAATAGGGGTATTACCTCCCCGGAGGGCCCTGCACCTGGGTACATCATGTGTCGACACCGCTTGTGCCCAATCTCGCACCCGGAGCCCGTCGGCGTCCTTCGGCCCCAACCACCTATGATAAGGCACCCTATGACATCTGTTGTGAGAAAACGACGACAGTTGGCGCCCACTGTGGGGCCGTACGCGGCGCCGGCCGGATTCATGCTCCGGGAGGGACCCCTCTCCTTTCCATGCCGTCGCCGCTCATCCCGGCAAAACTATGGGGGGCTCGTGGGGCTTGCTTCGACACGCCCTGCGGGCAACTCCATCGGCCTCACGGCCGACATCGACGTACTCACCGAGCGCTTCGGCAGGCTCAGCCTTGCCGAGGCTCTGGCCGCTGACGAGTACCCCGCGGGGGTGCTTGTGTGCGCTGGTCCGCCCATGGCAGTGGGCACACTTGCTATGACTCAGCCCAGCGGCTCCCACGATCGCGTCGGAGTAATGGCCATCACCTCCTCCACCTCTTCCGGACGGGCACGGGTCGCGGCTACCACTGCCGCTGCCCGCGTCGGCACGTCTGATCCGCTTGGCGCGGCCCTCTGGGGCTTGAGCACTCCGATCGCCCCGACGACGAACGCCGACACCACCGCAGCCGATCTCGAGGTGGCTCATCGCGTCCTGTTCGAGGACGGCATTGCCCTCGCGGCCACGCGGCGCTGCATGGAGGCAGCACAGCGGGAGTATGCTTCCGCCTACAGATTCATCCCGGCTGGCATCGAGCCCAGCCGGCGTTGGGTTGTGCGCGACCGCGGTCGCGTGGTCGCTGAAATCCTCGGCAGCAAGATGCCCGTCTACGACACCCCCACAGCCAACCTGCGGGCCTTCAAGGTGGCCTATGATGAACTGGCCACCTTGGAGGGCGAAGAGCGTGCCGCCCACGAGCGCCACATCAAGGAGCTCACCGATGTTGCTGATGCGATGGGCGGCCCCGCCACTGAAGTCCCCCGGCCCGAGCGCGAGGGCACGGGAACTGCCAGCCGCTAGGCAGCCCAGTACTCTTGCTCCCCTTGTGTCTCCGGCCGCCGGGCCGGAGCAAGCAACCCCCGGCCCTCTCGGATGCCGGGGAGCGAGCAGCCGGCTGTCAGCAACCAGCACACCAATGAGCCGCCTCGGAGCGGCTGCCACCACGAAGCGCCGGCATCCAGCAGCCAACGCAGCCATGGGCACACACCGCCCCCACGGTGCGAGTCGGGGCAGTCGGCACCACCCACCGTCCTTCCCCAGCTCTCGGCTTAGCTCGGACCACACGTCCCCTGCAGCGAGAATAACACTTGCAACCGCCTCAACAAACTCACACAATCCTTCCTCCTCGAGGAGGGCTCGATTGGTCCGGCCTGCTTCGGCCCTCGGATCCGCACCAAGCCATTCCCAACCGGCCTCACGCTCCCTAGGGACACCCCGAAATACAATGGGGGCACCAAGCCCCAAGACTAGCTGACCGACTACACCAACACGGTGGGCATCACCAAGGGGAACAATCGCGTAGCCGTTTGCTACACACCTCATGCTGATCGGATCGGACCGCACCTGGCTCAACAGCCTGGCGTCCGGCAGCATCAACACCTGGATGGACTTTGGGGAGGCCTTCGTCCGCAACTTTACCTGCAGCTACAAGCGGCCTGGTCGTCCCCGTGAACTCGCCATGTGGGTTCAGCGGCCGGACGAATCCCTCCACGACTACCTCACCCGGTAGACCGAGGTCCGCAACTCCTGCGAGGGTGTGCACGAGGTGCAAGCCGTGCAATACTTCATCGAGGGCTGCCGGGACGGCACCCCTCTCAAACATAAGCTCCTGTGCTCCGAGCCGCCCATGCTTGCCGAGCTCATGGCCAAGGCGGACAAATACGCCATGGCCGATTCGGCCATCCGGGTCAAGACAACCCTGCCTACCAAGGCAACAACGACATCGGCCACGACCCGGGCGGCAGCCGATAACCGTTAGCCGCAGAACAACAAACGCAAGAACGACCAGCCGGATCCCCGCTACGAGAGCCGGCAGGTCAATACCATCGAGTATTAGGAGCCGGCTGCCCATCCTTCCGGCCAGCGCCAGCGCACCGGCAAGGCTGCCTGGCAGCCGAAGCTCACCTTCGAGCAAATGCTCGATCTCTCTTGCAAGAACCATTCAGAGGCCAAACCCTCTATGCACACGCTCCGGTAGTGCAGCTTCTCATAGCGATTGGCCCAGGGGAACGGCCTTCCGGATCCTCCCGCGCCACCAGCCCGTGTGCCGGCCCCGGCCCAAGCTGTCGCCGCAGCGCCGGCTCCGACTCTGGCCCAGAACGACAGTGGTCTAATCGACCAGTTCCCCAACTAGGACAGTTGCTACGTCATCTTTACCCATGAAGAGACGAGCAAATACGCTCAGCGCCAGCTCCGCCGTGAGGTGAACGCCACCATGCCGGCAACTCCCCAGTTCATGCACTGGTCAGAGAAGCTGGTCACTTGGAGCCAGGCCGATCGCCCTGTCGTGATGACGAATCTCGGCAGCTATTCCTTGGTCCTCGACCCCACCATCGCCACCAAGGAGCGAACTTGCCGCTTCTCGTGGGTGCTGATAGATGGCGGCAGGAGCATCAACATTCTCTACCTCGACACCATGCACAAGCTGGGGCTAAAGATAGAAGACCTCCAGGCGAGCCAAACAGTCTTCCACGGCATCGTGCCTGGGAAGTCTTGCTCCCCTGTTGGCAAGATCACACTCAACGTTCTCTTCAGTAGACCCGGCCACTTCTGCCGCAAGCTAGTGCTGTTCAAGGTCATGGACCTTGCGAGCCCCTACCACGTGCTGTTGGGCCGGTCGTCTCTTGTCAGCTTCATGGCAGTCCCCCATTATGCCTACCTCAAGCTCAATATGCTGGGCTGCAAGGGGATCATCACCATCAAGGGCGACTACAAGATGCTGCTCGAGTGCGCTCGAGACGGCAACCGGCTGGCCGACGCCCTGGAGATCGCCGAGGAGAAACGACAGCTTGACCGACTCGTGGCCCTTGCTGCCAGCCAGCCGGCTGTGCCGGCTCCTCCCTCACAATCCATCGACAAGGCCTCCTTCCAGCCGTCCAAAGACACCAAGCAAATCCCGCTCGACCCGGCCAACCCAGCTCAGTGGGTCACAATCGGCTCCCGCCTCAACAGTAAATAGGAAGGCGAGCTCGTCGATTTCCTCCATGAGAATCGGGACATCTTTGCATGGTCCCTCAAGGACATGGCGGGTATTCCCAGGAAGTTCGCCGAGCACAAACTCCATGTCCAGCCGGACGTCAAGCCGGTCAAGCAACCCCTGCGCCGTTTCTCTGAGGAGAAGCGACATACTATAGGCGAAGAGATCGCCTCACTTTTCACAGCCGAGTTCATCATGGAAGTGTTCCACCCAGACTGGCTGGCCAACCCAGTCCTGGTGCTGAAGAAGAACAAGACCTGGTGCATGTGCACCGACTACACTAGCTTGAACAAGGCATGACCCAAAGACCCGTTCGCCCTGCCGCGGATCGATCAAGTCATCGATTCCACGGCCGGCTACGACTTGCTGTCTTTCCTGGACGCCTACTCCGGCTACCACTAGATCAAGCTGGAATCGGAAGACCGGCTCAAGACCTCCTTCATCACGCCCTTCGGGGCCTACGGCTATATCACCATGTCCTTCGGCCTGAAGAACGCAGGCGCCAGCTTCCAACGGTGCATGCAGAAGTGCCTCCTACCTCAGATATGCAGGAATGTCCGCGTCTACGTCGACGACATTGTTGTCAAGACCAAGAAGCATTTTAGCCTCCTCGATAACCTCCGGGAGACCCTCGCAAACTTGTGCGAGTACAAGATCAAGCTCAACCCAGAGAAGTGTGTTTTCGCATCCCCGTCGGCCAACTCTTGGGTTTCTTCATGTCCGCCCCGCTCGGTGAGATCATGAGCTTACCCCGAGAAGATCAGCGCAATCGAGTGCATGCCAAAGCCGACCCAGCTCCGCGTCGTCCACAAGTTCACTGTCTGCCTCGTCTCACTCAGTCGGTTCATCAGCCGGTTGGGGGAGAAGGCCCTACCCCTCTACGGGCTCCTTCGTAAGATGGCTCGAATCGAGCTAGGTCAAACCAAGAGGCCGAGCGTCTTCGACTGGCCTGACGAGGCGGACGAGGCCTTCCGCGGCCTCAAGAAAGCTCTCACCCGTGCGCCCATCCTGGACGCACCGGCTGAGAAGGAACCATTGCTCGCCTACATCGCGGCGAGCACACGCATCATCAATGTCGTCCTGGTGGTCGAGCGACCGGAGGAGGGCAAGTCCCTGCCGGTCCAGCAACCCGTCTACTACCTCAGCGAGGTCCTCTCCGCGTCCAAGCAGAACTACCCCCACTACCAAAAGATTTGTTATGGAATATACTTCGCTGCCAAGAAGGTCAAGGAGTACTTCCAGGAGCATATAATTACCGTGTTGAGCACGGCCCCATTCGGCAAGATCATGAGAGGCCGGGACTCCACCGGCCGGATCGCCAAATGAGTCATTGCCCTCACCGATCATGATATCTGGTACGAGCCAAGAACTGCCATCAAGTCACACGCGTTGGCGGATTTCCTCATCGACTGGGTGCAGATGGAGTTCGTTCCACCTCCCCCAGACTCCACGCACTGGCGCATGCACTTTGACGGCTCGAAAATGAGGACCGACCTGGGTGCCGACATAGTCCTCTCCTCCCTGAAAGGTGATCAGCTCAAATACGCCCTCCAGATCCACTTTGCCTCCTACAACAACATGTCCGAGTACGCGGCCAGCGTCCGTGGCCTCCGGCTTGCCAAGGTGATCAGCATCAGGCGCATCCTTTGCTTCGGTGACTCCGACCTCGTGGTGCAGCAAGTCTCTAGCGAATGGGATGCCAGGGACGCCAACATGGCCAACTACCGCTTCCTCGTACAATAGCTCACCGGCTCCTTCGAGGGTTGTGAGTTTCATCACATCCCATGAGCGGATAACGAGGCGGCTGACGCGTTGGCAAAGATCGGCTCCACCCGACAAGCCATCCCAGCCGGCGTCTCCCTCAAATGGCTGCTCAAGCTATCGATCAAGCCCTCCCCAGAGTCAGAGTCAATCTTCGTACCGGCAGGTGTCACCGACCCATCGACGACCCCGACCAACTCTCCGGCGCCTTCGCCACCGACTCCCGAACTGTCGGCCGCCTAGCCGGCTCTGATTGAGCCCGTGGCGTTCGAGGTGGCCGGCCCCGGCAACGCGACTGTCATGATGATCATCGACCAACCGGCCCTGGGGGCAGGCGAGTCGGGCCCGGGGGCTGATCAACTAGCCACGGGGGCTCCCGAGCCGGTCCCGGGGACTGGCGAGCTGGTCCCGGGGGCTCCCGGGCCGGCACCCGTCTTAGCCCCCTCATGGGCCCAACCCATCCTAGCGTTTCTTCTATGGGGCAAGATGCCTCCGTACGAGGCTTTGGCAAGGCAAATCCAGCGCCGGGCCACGGCCTACAACATTATCAACAATGAGCTCATCCATGGCAGCAATACCGGTGTCTTCCAGCCATGCGTCGAGCCGGAAAAGGGTCTGGAGATCCTCCTCGACATTCAGCAGGGCGAGTGCGCGCACCATGCCACCTCTCGGACCCTGGTGGCCAAGGCTTTCCGCCAAGGCTTCTTCTGGCCGATGGCTCTCGAGGCGGCCAAGAAGTTGGTTGACCAGTGCGAGGGCTGCCAACGCTTTAGCATGCAAAGCCACCTACCGGCAACGGCCCTCCAAACGATCCCCCTCTCATGGCCTTTTGCCGTTTGGGGGCCGGACATGGTGGGCTCATTCAAGACCGCTCGAGGCGGCATGATGCACTCGAGGCGGCATGAAGCTCTTAGGGGCTGTGTGCCACTCCTGCGAAGTGCAACCAACCTTGCACGCGCGTCAGCTCCTCCTCCGAGCAGTAGAAGCCGTATTTTTTGCGGTCGTGAATGGCGACCACCTCCGCGAATAGCTTTTGCCGCAGGGAGGTCCTTCCTGCCACAAAAAGGCAAAGGTCAAGACACGCTCAAAAGAGATCTGGCCCGGCTAACCGTGGACCGATCAGCTGGTCCGCATCTCTGGGCTACACCCTGTGGGTGCGCTCGCGCTCCCCGTTTGAAAATTCTTAGACAAAATAGCCGGCTTACCTCCGCACGCTGTAGGGAGGCGTCCGTCGCCTCCACGAATCGGGCCAGCTCCTGCCGGCACCGGTCCAGGACACTCCCCAAGTTCACGAAGGAAGGGACTGGGCCGCCTGCCTGGGGGCCAACAGGGCCAGCCCGCTCGCCAGCGCGTCCTAGTCCCGGACCACCTCCTACATCGACCGCAAGGTCCTCCAGGCCTGGCCACCGCTGCCGCCGGGGGCGGGTTGACGATGGGAAGGGGTCGGGAGTCGCTTCCCGCCGACCTCCTCTTCCTGCCGCCCTGGCGCATCGGTCGCGACGGAGGGCGCCTCCACCTCCATGGCCGCCGCCTCCGACGCCACCTCCGACGCTGCCTCCGGGACCTCTGGCACCTCGGCCTGGGCCGGCTCGGCCACACGCGGGGACACCTCCGGCACCACAGGCAGGGCTGCCTCAGGAGACGGCTCCGTCGTCGCCACCCTCGCCTGGGCCGTCTCCTACACGGGCAGAGGCACCTGGCAGATCCATAGCCGCCCCTCACAGCTCTCTTGACGGCGGCCTCGACATACGGGTTGACTCCGCTGCCGAGTCCGACGCCGGCAGAGGATCCACCGACCCCCTCCGCCTCTGGCTGCTCGAGGTCCCGGAGTGCAAGGCCCCTCCTCGCATCCCGGACTTGGAGGCTCGCAGCTCCGCAAGCCTCCTCTTCTCCTCTTGCTGGGTGGCCGCATGCTCGTGGTCCAGCCGGCTGGCGGCATCCATCGTCTCCCCCTCTGGCTCCTCCTCGTGGAGCTCAGTGGGGTCACTACAGCGCCCAAGAACTGGTCATCAACCGGCTCGCGAGGCGGAAGCAAAACTTACGCGAAATAAAGAACTTACGGGATAACGAGGGGCAAGGCCCGCTTGGCGCGTGGCGATGGCTTCCGTGTGGCCACCTTCACCTGCTTCAGGCCGTCGGCGGGGCCGCCGGCACCCCTCAGCCGGCCTCTTCCCCCGGCCAGTCGCTCCGACCGCCGGGGATTGAGCTGGTCGCTCCTTGCTCCTCCGGTCCTGGCGCGCTGCCGGAGGAGGCCCGTTCAGAATCATCAAGTCATCATCATCATCATCGCCATCCGTCCAGTCCTTGATGGAGGAGGCAAGAGGGAACTGACCTGCTCCTTTGGGTTCCTCGGCTACGCCGGACTCTCCAGCTCCACCGGGAGCGCCGCCTCGCAGGTCCGCCGGCTCGTCGGCTCCTCCCGGGGAGTCCACCCCCTCCTTCGGGGGGCCTCCATCTGGTAGTCTTCAGAGTCGGAGTTTTCACGCTCTGCCTCGAAGATCTGAGGGTGCGGGCCATCCTGCGTGTTCTATCGCACCAACAACTGCGGTCAGTACATGAAAGTAAGTTCTCCAGCCGACTGTCGGTTGGGGAATATCAAATGGAAAGAAACAACCTCGAGAAAAAACTTACTAGGGGAGGCCGGTTGATGCAGTCGTATGGCTCCATGCCGAAGGACCACGAGGCAGGCTTCAACTTGAACATCATGAGGGCGTTCACCCGCTTGGCCACTTGAGCCGGCATCAGCTCGACGGTGGACAACCGACAGGGGTCGTGTCGACCGTACATGTCATAGATCCAGTGCGGCCTCAGGTAGAGGGGCGACACCCATCACGAGATAAAGGCGGCCAGCAGGTCGGCGGCAACCAGCCCCTCGGAGCTCTTCAGTTGCATGAGCCGTCCAAGCTCCTCCAGGGCCATGCTGCACGAGGCAGCCCCCAGCCAGTTTTGGTGGGTGGACTGCCAGTCCTCAAAATGCGGCAGCCAGATGTAGTCCGTCCTTGGTTCAACGTTCTTCACGTAGAAGAACGTTCGGTGCCACCCCTTGACAGAGTCAATAAGAGAGAGAGGGGTAAAGCGAGCAACGCCGCGGCAACACACCACCGTCCTCCGCATGCGTCGCTCTTCAAAGGCTTGAGGTAGAAAAGAGCATTGAAGAGTTCGATGAAGAGGAGGATGTCGAGGTACCCCTCGCACAACGTCACGAAGGCGGAGAGATAAAGAATCGAGTTCGGACCGAGGTTGTGGAGTTGAAGGTCGAAGGTATCAAGGAGAGGCTAAAGAAGATACTAATCGGCAGCCCGAAGCCTCGGGAGAATTGCCAGAGGAACACGACGTGTTCCTCTGGCTGTGTTGCCGGAGCTACCTCGTCGCTTGGCACGCGTGCGGCGACCCGCTCCTACGGCGGCAGAATGCGTGCGCGGCGAAGCTCGGCAATGTCTGCCTCGACCACGAACGAGCCAACACAACTTCCACCACATCCATCGGCCATCGCGGCGGCGGTGCGGCGTGCGGGTGCGGGTGCGTGCTCGGGTGCGGCGGCGTGCGAGGAATGCAGGGAGGCAGCAAAGACGGGCAGCGAGGTGGCAAGATAGGCACGAGCACATCCGCCTCCTACCTTTATAGGGGAGGCCACGACCGGCGGGCATGGGATTGATTGTGCCTTCTCCCCCCTGAAACTTCGCGCGCGCCTGGGTGGCGCCAGGCCCTAACGGCCGCTTCGGGGCGCAGAGGATCCTAACCTGCGCCCTGAGGCCTACTGGGCTACGCCTGGGTCCTAGCAGACATCCTGTCTCCCCACGTGCAAGGGACCCACCGCATCATTACTCACCGCGTGGCATGCCGCATACCCGCGTGGGTCCCTGGGCGATGCGCCTATACCCGAGGCGTCAGGTCTGACAACCGACCTGGCTGCTCCTTTGCCTTCAAGCCAGAGACAGGTATCGCCGAGGGAAAGCCGCCGGCTCCCCACCGTCTGCCAGATGCGGGCCCTCGCTGGCTTCGGGGACTACCGACAGGGCTATCACCCCTAGGTAGGACAAAGCAACGGGGTCTTCCCCCTTTCGCTTGCAAGAATAACTACGCGGCCGGCTGGCCGTGGCCGGCTGGAGGAGGTCCGGCACAAGCCGATGCTGGACGACGCCCCGAACGGCTGGTCGAGGAGCTGGATGGACCCCCGGCCGGCCAGGCATGGCCAGCTGGCCCCAGGCCACCTCTTCCGTTGACCTTGGTACGAACATGTGACATCCCGTCCCTCTGCCCGTGGGTACGGCGATGCGACGTGTCCATCACAACGGGAAGCCCTGTGGCTACAATAGCCGCTGACGCACTGCAGCGCGTGGCTACAGTCCAACCGTCCCTACCGCTGACCTTGGCGAGTGCGACCGGGAGTGGGAACAGTGCCGGCACGCCCTCGCCACTCGATTACCTTCCTCGGCGTGGCTAAAGTGCAGTCGGCCGTACCGACAACTTCGGTTGGCTGGCGCTAGGCGACTCCAACCAGGCGGCCTGTGCCGCGGTAGGTGGGCGAGGGCCAATCATTAGGCCGGCTGGCGGGCCCCAGCAAGAGATGGGACCGCTCAGCTGGTGCCCCCTACAAGCGACAAGACATCACGAATGGTGGGACCCTCTGGCCAGCTGGAGAGACTGCCAGCCGGGTCCCCCCACCTTTGTACTTAGGACATATTATAAGAGCCTGGGGGTTGACCTATAAAACCCCCCGAGCCCCCCATTCAACGGGGACGGACAGAGGCACACACGAACGATCATCTCCACACACACACACCACTCCTTCTAGCAGTGGAGGAAGAGGAGCCGGCTGCCCCTTCTTCCTCCTCTGGACACAGCTCCAGGAGCACTATTGTATCCATACCCCTCCATCCAACTAAACCAAGCAGGACTAGGGGTATTAACACCCAGAGGGCCCTAAACCTGGGTACATCATGTCTCAACACCGCTTGTGCCCAATCTCGCACCTGGAGCCGTCGGTGTCCTTCGGCCCCAACCACCTACGATAAGCCAGCCTATGGCATCTGTCGTGAGAAAACGACGACACCAGGCCGAGCGCGAGGGTGGGGGCCTCACTGGCAGGCAATCTCTGGGAGGAGGCCCTGAGCGAGGCCTCCCTCTGCCTCTTGAGCGTGGGCGCCCTATGAATCGCGGCGGTCATGCTCACTGACACAGATGGAAATGCAAGGAGAGGTTCAGTGATGAAACACTTACTCCTCACTGGTGGCCCAGTGCCGCCGCCCCAGGGCCGACATTGAAGGCCCTGCCCTCGCTTCGGCGCTCGAAGTGTCCTTTATCACAGGCAAGGAGAGAGCAGGAAGACGGGGATGGATTTTCATGTTGGGAAGAACGAGAGGTGATGTGAGGTGAATGGGGGAAGTGCGTAATGGTGGTTCCTCCATCGGGGACGAGGGTTTTCTAGCAAGAGGCGCAGTTCTGGAGGCGTCGTGGGGGAATGGAGGCAAAGTGCGCCTCATAGCACGCCACCTGTCCATCCTACCCCAAAGGCGGTCACGGCCCTCGTCGCTTGGCCCTCCCAGTAGGCTGCGTCATGCATGTCGTGGGCCCAGAAGCTACTGTTGGGCGTCTGGGACTGAGGCTACCCAGGCCAAGCTACCGCGGTCCAGGAGGAAGGGGCTACCGACTGGCCCACCTACGAGCTTCAAGAGCAAGGCCCTCGCCATGAGCCATGCCTGGTGAGGCGCGCGAAAGCATCACCAATAGAGGTCTCACGAAGACCCTTTGTAGGGCTGATCCGAGCGCCCTGAAGAGGCAGGCCTATCTCGAGCTGGTCTAACGAGGCCATACGCTCCTGCATCAGCACATGGGTGACTGATATGTCTCCAACGTATCTATAATTTTTGCTTGTTCCATGTTGTTATATTATCAATCTAGGATGTTTTACAATCATTTTTATAGCAACTTTATATCATTTTTAGGACTAACCTATTGACATAGTGCCAAAGTGTCGGTTGTTGTTCTTGCTTGTTTTTTACTTCGTAAAAAATCAGTACCAAACGGAGCCCAAACGCTATGGGAACTTTTGGAGATTTTTTATGGACCAGAAGAACTAGGATGGGCCAAACAATCACAATAGAGGTGGCCTGTCGGGAATATAGCTTATGGTATGACCCGCCATATCGGGTCGGGTCGATAAGGTGGCGGCTCTTAAGTCAAGGGTAAGATGGACTGCACCCTGAAGGCAAGACAACCAAGGTTAATGGGCAAACCGCCATCCGGTGGCCCAAACGTAAGGGGATGGGCGGCTTGAAGATCGCAAGGCATAAGATGTTGGCGGACTACTTACTTGGGAGACAAGATGTAATAGAGACATGTTAGGTTATGAGCCGTACAATGGCTTGGACCCTATTGTAAACCCCGGGGACTTGACCTAAGGTGAGTCTCTTGGGGCAGGAAGGTTAAGCTGGTCACCCTCGAAAAGCTAGGTTAGGGATCCCGCATCCTTGTAATGAAGATCTCCATTAATGTAGACAGAAAGCAGGACGTAGGCTATTACCTGCATTGGAGGGGCCGAACCTATGTAAACCTGCCTCCCATTCTCATTCGATCTCTTTGAGTCATCATTCGTCGATGATGGCCTCACACCTAAGTCCTTGCATGAGGACATCTTCCATGACAAAACCACGACAGTTGGCGCCCATCATGGGGCCTTCACATGATGGGGTTAGGTTCTCAAAGGGAGCTCTTCCGAGTTTCGAGACCTACGTGACGGGTCGTATGACCAGGAGTCGTCGGAGTAAGATCTACATCAATGACTTAGGCTATGGCCCCGAGGCTGACTCAATTGAGTAAAGGTGCCGGGTCACCTTTGGCAAGATCCATGTCTTCATCGGCCAGATCGGTGCGACTGATCCCTAGCCGAACACCTGCTCCAACCTCGTCGAGCCGGCTTGGCATCGCCAACCCGGTCGGCCCCAGCCTCATCCAAACCATAAATCCAAGGTTCTTGGTAAGGCTCGAAGTCGCCCCCTACTGCTTCTGCCTTTACAGTGGGGATCAAAGTGGATCGAGACTCGCTAGTGACTAGTGTCGGTGTTCTGGGAGTGGGGTTACCCAGTCCTGTCTGCCTACGGCCCAGGGCATGGCCCACTTCATTAGTCAGGCATGGCCTGGCGCGACATCTCTCAAGATAAGGCCCTCCCGAGGACCCTGGGCTCGTGAGGAGGAGTGACATCAAGAACCTAGGGGAGGAACCTCCTCAGGCCCCACCTCCCGAGGGGCGGAGATCTCTATGCAAGGCCTGCCCTCAGGAGTCAAGGATGATGTAGGGAAAGACAGGTGAGGGAGTTCCGGATTAGTGGGTCCTCGGATAGCCGATCTGTTGTTTATGGAACACTAGATGATTTAAAGGCCCAGTTTCTGGGATGGAAGCTTCGAGGAGCATGGCTTGTGCTCCATGTTTGATGTAGTAAATAGGCATGTTTATCTCTTCGGCATGTAACCGAGCAGGTGTAAAGCCTAGGCCTCCTCGGCATCTATATAAGGCCGAGGGTTTTTAGGGTACTAACATAGAACAACTAATCTAGGGTTAGACATACGATCTCGAGGTAGATAAACTCTATAACCCCTTAACCATCAATACAATCAAGCAGGACGTAGAGTATTACCTCCATTGGAGGCACCGAACCTAGGTAAACTTGTGTCCCCTTCGTCTCCTATTATCGTCGATCCTAGTCTAATAGTTCGGGACCCTCCTACCCGAGATCAACCAGTTTTGACATCTTCATTGGTGATCTCATTGAGAGTTCCTCTGTGAGCGAGATGGAATCGACGCCTCACCTCGGCATCAATGAAGTGGTCCGCAACATGGACGTTTTGGTCCCCGGGCAGATCTTCGCCTTCGGCAGCGTTGTGCTACATGTTGATTCCACCGGCCATCTAGGCCACATGGAGAACTTCACCCCTGATGAAGAGGTCAGATTCAGAAACTTATAGTTTTCCGTTGACTCTCGGGGCGACTTGTCACTGATCGACCTCACGGCTTCGCTCGTAGCCACCGAGGACTCTGAGGCTTTAACCTCGAGCCCCTTCTTTGGACAAGCCGATGGGGTCACCCATGGCGACAGTCCGATCTCTCATCCCATTCTAGCTATCAAGCCATATGACTGTACATACGTTCCTTCTGAACACTCTCCATGGGTGGACTTCATGGGGTGAACCGCACGAGTTCTGAACAGTTGGATCCGATCAGGCCCTTAGTAGTCGACGAGGCCTTGGAGCAATTCTCGTTGATGAGGATTACCGACGATCCAGTCCCGATCTATGCCCGACCCGGTTATAGTTCGCGTTGGGATGGATTTTTCGACCCACCCACCACCCACTTGATAGCCACTATCGAAGACTTAACCGACATGTTGGACTATGCCTCCGAGGAGGCAGAATACATGGATGAAGAGGATCGTGCTCCCACACCCGTTAACACCGGGAGTTGGGCCGCCAATTTTACATACGATGTCTACATGGTGGATACTCCTGCCACCAACGGTGACAATATGCCGCAAAACAACAGTGACAAATCAGGCGATGCGCCATCAAGGCGCTGTAAATCGCATAAGCGGTCCAAAAGCAAAAAAGGAAGAAGAGCTAGTATCAGCAATGGGGACGGTAATGCCACCGCCGATCATGACAATCCCAATATCCCCGAGCACCCGTTTAGGGGTCCAGAAGAGCTAGAGGACCAAAAGGACCCTGATACCGTCAATGACCCCAAAGGCGATGATTACCTTCCCCCATGTCGAGGAGGAAGATATACTGGAAGTTGATGACTTGTACATCGGTGATAACCTCGAGGATCAGGAAGAAATCAAGCTATGACCCAGAGAAACGGCTTGCAGCCTAAAAGCCAAAAAACGACAACTCAAAGCCGAACAGGCCAACCTCAATAATCAATGGAAAAAAGTCCTCTCAGTCGAGGAACTATATGACTCCTGTCTGTCAAACCAGCCCAAAAGCTACCCACGGAGAAAGTTGCTGCCGCAATTCGATGATGAGCTCACTAACACTCCATCTCCGCATCATACCCCATATGATAAGCTGGACCGCCCTCCTTGTGGGCATAATAGAGCGGCCAATGACACCGGCGATGCCCCGAAGATAGGGTAAGGAGCCATTCAAACCCAATGACAGGTTCGACCCGCGCGATGACCTAGATCACAGAGCAGGCCATACAAGATCCATCTATGGATCCAAAGATTACTCACCAGATAGACGGGGAGAGTATAGACCATGGTTCGACCAAAACTGCAGAGTGCAGGAGCGCGACCGGGCCCATACAGACGCCGACTACAGGCGTGACATAGCACGGGTCAGAGGCTCCGCTCAACCACTATGCTTCACGGACGAGGTAATGCGACATCAGTTCCCCGAAGGGATAACCCATGAATATAGAATAGTATGACAGGACCACTGACCCAACTGTATGGATCGAGGACTTCCTCCTCCATATCCACACGGCACGAGGTGATGATCTCTATGCCATCAAATACCTACCTATTAAGCTTAAGGGGGCAGCTCGGCACTGGCTAAACAGCCTCCTCGAATAGTCCATAGGATGCTGTCAAGACCTAGAGGACGCGTTCCGCTCTAACTTCCAGGGGACCTATGTCCGCCCGTCGGACTCTTCCAATCTCAGCAACATCGTTCAGAAGCCCGGCAAATCTGCCCGGTAGTTTTAGAATCGGTTCTTGACTAAGAAGAACCAAATCATCGACTGTCCGGATGCTGAGGCCTTATCCTCCTTCTGACACATTATTCGGGATGAATGCTTGCCAGCCAACTAGACAAGGACAAACTTTGAACTACGTCCGCCCTTACCTCCTTCATGACCCACTTTTACCCGGGCGAGGATAACTGGCTGGCTAGATGCAGACCCAATTCTGAAGATCATGTGGCACCAAAAGCCTAGGATGGCAACTCCAAGCCAAAGAAAAATAAGAATAAACACCGACACAATGGTAATGATGCCGATGACACGGCGGTTAATGTCGGATTCCGCAATTCCCGACCTGGGCAGAGAACAAGGCCCCTAAATGCAATCATGACGGACCCACTCAGCTGGAAAACATTATGGAAAGGCCTTTCCAGATCCATGGGACTCCGAAGAAACCCGCCAATGACACACACCACAATTGTTGGGTGTTTAAGCAGGCCGGCAAGATACCGCCGAGGACCAAGGCAAGAACTCTCGCAGCAAGGATGAGATTGAACCTCGGGGTCCAATTGGTGGCAGACAAAAGAAATTTACTCCCATAGTCAAAATGGTGAATATGATATACGCCACCCACATAGCTAATAAGGAGAGGAAGCGGGCCCATCGGGAGGTCTATGTTGTGGAGACCGTAGCTCCAAAGTATAACCCATGGTCAGCATACCCGATCAGCTTTGACCGGCATGACCACCCGACCAGTATCCATCATGGGGGCTCGGCTGCCCTCGTACTAGATCCCATTATAGATGGGTATCACCTAACCGGGTCCTAATGGATGGAGGAAGTAGCCTCAATTTGATTTACTCAGACACGGTGAAAAAAGATGGGTATAGATCTGTCAAGGATCAAACCCAACAACACTACCTTCAAGGGAGTGATCCTAGGCGTTGAGGCCCGATGTACGGGTACTGTAACCCTGGAGGTTGTGTTCGGCTCGCCCAATAAGTTCCACAGCGAATACTTGATCTTCGACATTGTGCCCTTCCATAATGGCTATCACGCGTTGCTTGGCCCGACGGTGTTCGCTCGTTTCAACGCAGTCCCACATTATGCATACCTCAAGCTCAAGATGATGGACCCCAAGGGGGTCATCATTGTTAATGGCAATACAGAGAGTTCCCTTAGAACTGAGGAACATGCATTGGCACTAGCGGCCGAATTCAGCTACAAAGATGACCGGCAAGTTTCGGCATTCGCCGTAAAGGCACGAAAGGGTGGAAAGCGAGTTTAGATTCAGACCGAAAACTAGGATCCTCCCTACACCCCTCAATAGGGACTCGCCCCCATCGCACAATCCTAAGACCAGCAAAGTACGTGCTAAGGAGGCACAACTTCGCACTTAAAATTCCATGGTAGCGGTGGGGAAATATAATACGGGTGTTCGGCTGGCCCGAACTTCTACCCTCAACGTGTCTTTGGACAAAATGCAGGCCACACTAAAAGGCCTGCCCATGGGGTAAAGCTCATCTACAAATTCATTGACTTCTCAAGTCTTCATTTCCAAGTTCCGTTCGCCGAACACTATCACCCATCAAAGTACATCTAAAAGCAGGAGTCAACTAGCGACAAGGCATATTGAAGACGTCTGGTTACCAATTAAGGACCCATGGTACAACAACTCCTGTATGATTTCATTTCTCATTTTGCTTCGCATAGCTGTACATAGATGCTTCGGCAATCCAAGTTATAAGAGTTGTTGAGAAAAGGCAAAGACTGAGTGGTGCAAGTTCGCCTCATTTGTCCTGTTTTTGATGCATATTTTCCCCTTTCTCCCTCTTCTCGTGAATCTGTTCGGTACGATGCGAGGCCACTAGCTAATATATCGGGGGCTCGCGCTCAAACACAAAAATCGCCCTATTTTCTATGTGCTTGGCATCTTGGCATTCGCTTTATATGCATGAGTTCTGAACTATGTCATTGGTCAATAAGTTGGGTTGCCCGGCTCCTATACTTGCCCCTTTACATTCTGCTCATTCGGCTAAATGGGCAAAGGGAGCACCCCTGCAATTGTGCTTCCGGATAGTCTGGTCAAGCACCTCAAGGGAGAAAGCCAAAAACGGACAGTATAATATGCGCGATCCGATCTGTGAACCCCGTGCTGGAAGTGTTATACTTTATTTCTCGCATGCGGTTATTCCGTGTGGTACGAGGAACCTGCCTTCGTGCAGAAACTATAATGCCGACTTCAGCCACGGTTCGTTTGAACATCACAACACTCCCGTACCTAATCGTACGCTTCCCGTAATCCTTTTCACACCCATCCGGCTAAGTGAAAGAAATAAAGCACTATAATATGATTGCCTAGTCTGCCGCACTATACCGCCTTTGGGTTCTGATAATACAGCTAAGGGACATAGTGCATTGGCATAGGCACCCTATGTAGTATTTGCGTGGGGGCTGAAGCCGACGACTCGCATCTTTCAGTATTAAGAAGACACATAGGAGTTATAAAGGAATGCAAAACCATATAAGAGCGGATACTATTATCATTAAAAGTTATCACGTGTCTTCGGACACATTAGAAGATCATCACTCAAACACTGCGACGCTATCGCCCACGCACTCTCCATCACTCCATCAAAGTAAAGCTCGGGACGTCGGTGTTCCTTTCCAGGTGGCTGCGGGTCGGTGGCGACCTTTATCGGATTGAGCCCTGGCTAGTGCACTCTGGCCTTCGCAAGGGCCATCCGGACTCTTTCGATGCACGAGGAGTGCTTGATGGCATCGAGGCGGGGCGTGGCAGCAATCCGTCACTTCATCAGGCCGAAGTAACTGCCTAGGAGTGGCTCGCCGGGCCATAAGCGGATGCATAGGTCCTTGATGGCTGGCTCCACCATCTGGTGCAGCTCCATCAACTATTTCAGCTGCTCCACTAGAAGAGGAGGACACTTGGGGGCTTCGAACAATGCCCAGAACGTTCGAGCCTCGTCTTCCTCTCCCCACGAGGCGAGCAGCTGATTGGCGTCCACCACACTCTTCTAGAGGTCAGCGGATGCGCCTGAGGATCGCCACACCTGGGTCAGCAATTCGAACCTTCTATCCCCGAATACACACTTTAGGGAGTATGGCTTAACATCAGCTATCTCCTTGGCTTGACGAACTTGTTCCTCGAAGAACCGTCTATCCACCTGCTCGTTCTGGAGATCGGACTTCATGGTGAACAGTTCGGCCGAGGTCGCCATTTTCTTTTGTTCCAAGGCCTCACACTTGTTGCTAGAGCCCTTGAGCTTATCCTGTATCTCCGCCACACGAGCCTGGTGTTTATCACTGGTGGCTCGTAGGGCGGAGAGTGTGGTGGTCGCTTCTTTGGTCGCCGCCTTCTCCACGGCCGCTTCATCTTTGGCACGTTCAAGCTCGGCCTTGAGCTTTTCAATCTCTTTTGACAAAGCTGCAACACAATAAAACATATATATAAGGAATCTGCATTGACTGTATTCAGGGAAAAGTATTTAGATTTTCGGAATTACCCTGTGCCTCGTCGAACCTCTTGTGGAGGGCTTCCACCTCATCCTTGGAGCACTTGAGCTTCCGATGTAGCTCGTCCAACTCGGCGTTGTTTTTGTTCGCCGCGGATGAAGAAGCCTACATGACACACGCAATCCATACATCACATCGGCACTCACTTCTCGAACTATAGATATAACCCCTAGGCGAGTTTGTTCACCTCACCTAGGGCTCAGGGGCTACCATGTATACAATATGACTAAAAAAAATCTTAGCAAAAACATCAGGCGACTTACTTGAAAGCCCGCAAGGAGACCTTTGAAGGCCTCCTTCAGTCTGTTGTCAACGGAGTGGACGTTTTGTATTACCGCACCCATAAAGGTGCGGTGTTTCTCGGGGATGGAGGCGCTCGGGAGAGCCTCCTCCATGTCCGACCACCTGTTGGTCGGTGGTGCCGGGGATGATCGGATCTCCCGATAACCCATGGAGGATTGGACCGGTGACTCCAGAGGTACAGTGCGCTCCGGAGATGTCCTCGGAGGGGACTAATTCCCCGTCCATCCGGCCTCCTTGGTGTCTGGACGGGGCATTGACCCTGGTCTTTGATGCCTCGGCCATGGTGCTTTCCCGCTCACCCCTGTGTCTGCCTCCATTGGAGTAGGCTGAGACGACACCTCCACGACGTCCTTCGTGGCGCCTGGAGTGGTGGGGTGCGATGCATCCCTACTCTTCGCTAGTTCGGCAGGCAGGGTCTCCCCGTCCAATATTAGCTTGGTGGGGATAACGCGTGGGGGGCTGTTGGACCAATAACCCGTGTGTTAGCAATCTCTGAATCTACGAGCTATAGGTAGAAGGGTCTTCGGACCCTAACCTGGATGGAGGGGGCTTGTGCCTTAGGCTCCTTCGTGGAACCTCCTCGGGGTCTTTGGACGCGGAGCTCGAGTCCGAGCTGTCATCGGACAGAACCATCTGCACTTGCCACGCCCTCTTTGGGGTAGGAGATGTTTCCTGCCCCGAGGTGGAATTGCCTCCCCCTCGCTCTCGACCTCCTCCTCCTCCTCTTCCTTCTCTTCGGCCTCCTCTTGATTTGAGGAGGCGGGGGTGTCTTCGGATGCAGCATCAGGTTGGTCCTTGATGCAAAGGCCAGTCTGACCTGGTTTCTTCTTCTTCTCCTTCTTCGTGGGAGCCTCATAAGGCTTCTCCACGAGCATCCTAGCTAGCAGCCCAGTCCTCTCGTCTTGGGATTGAGGACCGGACTACTGATGTGGATGGCTTTCTTCAGCCATCTCTGCATAAATAGATCATACACTGGGTTATGGATCTTCTATGTATTAAGGCCGACCAAGCTAGGGTGTATCGTACCTCGGAATCCGGCTTGGTGGCGTGTAGGCCCTTGTCCTCCTCCTCGGCTGGCTAGCTCTTCATTGATTGGAAGAACGCCTTCCATAGCCTCTCCCGCATAGTGTAGAAGAGGTTCTGAATATGGGCTCGGCTTCGAGTTTTCGAGCCTACAAGGGAGTGTCCCGACACTTGCAGGGGAGGATGCATCTTCGGAGCATCACCTGGACCACATCGGGCAGCTTGGTGCCACCCTCGACCAAGGAACAGATGCACTTCTGCAGATCGATCACCTCCTTGCTCGATCCCGAGACGAGGACCTTTTCGAGCCATGACGCCAGTCTAGTTGGGGGACCAGATCTGAATGCGGCGTCGGGGTGCTGACCTTCTTCTTGTGGTTCGGTGACATAGAACCACTCCTTTTCCCACCCCTTGATGGTGTCGATGAGGGTTCCCAATGGCCACCTGACGTGGGTGAGTTTGCCGATGATGGCCCCTCCATAGTCGGTGTGCTTGCCGCCGATGCACTTCGGCTTGATGTTGAATACCTGCAGCCAGAGCCCGAAGTGTCGCTCGACATGAGGAAGGCCTCACAGACGAGGATGGAGGCTGAGAGGTGCATGATGGAGTTCGGCGAGAGGTCATGGAAGTCGAGGCCATAGAAGAACATTAACCCCCTAACAAAGGGGTGGAGTGGGAAGCTCAACCCCCTAATGAAGTGGGCGATGAACACCACCCGCTTGCCTAGATTGGGGGTGGGGATAACTTGGCCCTCCTCCGCCGCACGATGAGGGATGTTGGTGGGGAGGTAACCGGCCTTCTTGAGGTCAAGTATTTGTTGATTGGTGACCGTGGAAGCTTCCCACTGGCCATTGGGGCCCGCCATTGCTGAGCTCAGGAGCGGGGGTGGAGGAACCTAGATCTATGCTCTGGAGGCGCAACGGAATAGGAGGCGGAGAAGTCGAATGGAGAGCGTGAAGGGCCTTTGGGGTTTTCTTTCTTCTTTTATGAGGTTTGCCGATTCGGGCTCCCCTTGTTGCGGCGTGAATCCCTCCACTTCTAGAGACACATGAGCCGTTGTGTGCGTGTGATTAAGTATATCCCGTATAAAACGGGACACGACCGACATGTTGAAAGATCATGTGGATGGAACAGCCTCGAACTGCGCATCGAGTAACTGTAACTGGCCTATCGATCGTGGTGGGCTGTGACCTTTCGTCAGAGAGGCCGTAAGGAAACATTACCTTTTCCTCTAACGTTTGTCCTTCAAAGCTAACTTATCTCACAGAATTTGGACGTGCCACTATGCGGAAAACTACTTATCATCGGAGGCCGAACTATGGTTCCGCAAGAAGGAACTCACCTCGCAAGCCGAAGACTCATGTTCGCGAAGCAGTTGGAGCTGAAGACCCTTGGCATTGGAGGCAAGTTTGGGGGCTACTGAGGGAGTCTCGGATTAGGGTATCTGACGATATCCGACATGTTGTTTATGGGCCGGACTTTATGAGCTACTTGCTGAACACTAGATGTTTTGAAGGACCAGTTTCCAGGATGGATGCTTCGAGGAGCACGGCTTGCGCTCCATGTTTGATGTAGTAAATAGGCATGTTTATCTCTTAGGCATGTAACCAACCAGGTATAAACCCTAGGCCTCCTTGGCATCTATATATGCCGGAGGATTTAGGGTATTGACATAGAACAACTCATCTAGTGTTAGCCATACGATCTCGAGGTAGATCAACTCTGTAACCCCTTCACCATCAATATAATCAAGCAAGACATAGGGTATTACCTCCATTGGAGGGCCCAATCCTGGGTAAACTCGTGTCCCCTACGTCTCCTATTACCGTTGATCCTAGTCACACAGTTCGGGACCCCCTACCCGAGATCCGCCGGTTTTGACACCGACAACAGGGAAGTTCTAGCACGCCGGGCGGCAGAGTTTCCTCTTTGGTGCAAAGGGAGCAAGGACGTAAATGGGTTCCCAAAGAGCCACCCAAAGGTTTCCATTCCGGTGCAACAAGACCAGGACCGCCAGCCCCGCAGGGCGGATGTCATTGCCGAGCCCACCATTGCATCACCATCAGCTATTTTGTAGGCGAAGACTGCCTTTGGACAGGGCACGGATGTACTCCTGTCCCCCTTCGGCCGTTGTGGGATTCCTTCCCGCCAATGAGATAAGGTAAGAGGACCCGGGCCGCCACAATATCTAGAGGCTAGGTCACACCATAGAGGGATATCCAATTGACCACTTAGCCACCCCACTCTCCATTGCCAAACAAAGAGCCAAGAACACACCTTGAGCACCCTAACGAGGCGTAAGCCCACTATACTAGTTCATCACCAAAACCTCCATGAGAGGAAATCCACCAAAGGAGTAGGGTATTACGCTTTGGATCTCGCACCCACCCATGGCACGAGGTGGAACAAAGGACTAGCCTCGACAACATTGACGTACACCCACTGCCGCCGGAACCCTGTGGCCACCGGGAAGAGCCCCGCATCAAGCGCCCCTTCGGTTGGTAAATCGGTCACTCCCAAGGACACGCACCCGAAGCATTGTCCCCCAGAGGTCAATTCGAGGGAGAAGAAGTGGCACAACAAGGCCACGGATGAAACGATGCCCACAAAGGCCTCACACAAGAACGCAAAGGCCGAAAGGCGAACAAGGGAGTCAGGGTCAAGGTGAAGCGCATGGATCTAATAATGCGACAACACGGCGGAGAAAAAGTCAGAGAACGGTGGTAGCAGACCGAAGAGAAGGGCATGGAAATGGAGAGGGACAACAGAAGCAACCTGCTCACCCTGAGGTTGCGACCCGACCAGATTTTGGTCGCCCCCACTAGTTGGAGCCGGCGGCGACCACCAGCCGGACCTTATCCAACCCCTCCAAGTTCACCACCAAAGACCAACCCAGCGCGGATAATGGCGCGGATGCGTTGGCCAGTGTCCTTAGGCTCTTGCTCTCCTCCCTTTTGAAATCCATGGCGAACGGGGGCGAGATAGCGCGCGTGTAGGGACTCAACGAGAAGGGAAGGCGGACAGCGAAATCAACAAGGAGCGAAGGCAACCCAGCTGGGTGCGTCAAGCAATTAAATGTGCTAGGCGGTGGCTGAGTTGACGCAGGGGAAAGGCGGGCTCAGGCCCATCCGATTCTGACACGTGGGAAACATGGCCCGCAGGCGTTTGGGGCCCGCGGTGCTCCAAGCCACCCTCAAAGCTTTGCTCTGAAGCCAGCTCGAGTGCGCGTTGGGCACGGGGGCTACTGTCGGCGTTCTGGGAACGGGGGTGCCCAATCCTTCCTGCCTGCGGCATAGCGCATGGCCCACTTTGTCATCTAGACATTTCTGAAGACAAGGCCCTTGCGAGGACCCTGGGCTCACGAGGAGGAGCAGCATCAAGATCATCGGGGAGGAACCTCCTCAGGACCCCCCTCCTGAGGGGTGGAGATCTCTATCCAAGGCCCGACCTCAGGAGTCAAGGATGATGCAGGGATGGATAGGCAAGCGCTAACAAGCCAGGCGGCCTAGTTTCCTCTTTGGTGCAAAGGGAGCAAGGATGTACGTGGGTTCCCAAAGCGCCGCCCAAAGGTTTCCATTCTGGTGCAAAAAGACCACGACCGCCAGCCCAGCGAGGTGGATGTCATCGCCTAGCCCACCACTGCATCACCATCAGCTACCTTGCAGGCGAAGACCGCCTTTGGACAGGGCACGGATGTACTCCTGCCCCCTTCAAAATTGGCCGTTGTGGGATTCCTTCCCGCCATTGAGATAAGGGAAGAGGACCCGGGCCGCCGCTATATATAGAGGCTAGGTCACACCGTAGAGGGAGATCCAATCGAGAACTTAGCCACCCCACTCTCCATCGCCAGACAGAGAGCCAAGAACACACCTTGAGCGCCCTCACGAGGCTCAAGCCCACTATAATAGTATATCACCAAAACCTCTATGAGAGGCAATCCACCAAAGCAGGAGTAGGGTATTACGCTTCACAGCGGCTCGAACATTGTGTTAACTGTCGTGTTCATCTTCTTCCTCGTTATCGACCGAGTTTGCCGTTGTGTCCATCGAGTAGCGAGCTAGGTTGGCTGCCGCCATGGGGAAGCCTTCGCACATGCCCCTGTGTTCAAACCTTATGGGTTTAGCAGAGCCCGAAATTCGACATTGTCCATGTCAGGTAGGGAGCATGTCGAAGCCTGCCTTAAGCCTCACCTCCCCTCCGCTCATCGTGGTCATGACAAAGGTACGACAGGCCAGGTCCCAACGCCGAGCTGCCCGCATAGCGCGGGCGGCACCGGTGATCCTCTGAGTATCGCGCCATGCCGCCGCTCCATAGGCGTGTCCTTCCATCAGCTAGACCCTTAACGGATGTCGGGGGCCGCCGCATTCACCAACCATGCGGTAAGCCCCGGCACCCCATCATGCCGGGGGCGCGCCGTGGCCCTTTTGGATCTACCAAGATCTGACACATAGGCATGACTCCATTTCAGCACTGCATTCCATCCGCAGACAAGTGGTCAAGTTGAGAGAGTCAATCAGATCCTTGAAGACATGCTCAGAGCCTGTGTGATTTCGTTCGGAATGAAATGGGAAGACCGCCTTCCATACGCTGAATTCTCATAGAACAATAGCTTTCAGGCTAGCTCAGGCAAGGCCCCTTTCGAGATTCTCTATGGCAGGAAGTGTCGTACCCCGCTTAACTGGTCTGAAACTAGTGAGCGCCAAATTTTGGGCAATGACATGATCACCGAAGCAGAAGAGATGTGCCGTGTCATTCGTGAGAACCTCAAAGCAGCTCAATCCTGACAGAAGGGTTATTATGATAACAAACATCGGGATGTCTCCTTTCAAGTTGTTGATCTAGTCTATCTCAAAGTCTCTCCCATGAAGGACACTCAGCGGTTTGGTATTAAAGGGAAGCTAGCTCGTTGCTTTGTTGGTCATTTCAGAGTTGTTGGCAAGAGAGGTGAACTTGCATATCAACTAGACCTTCCTCAAAACCTCGCAAATGTGCATGATGTCTTCCATGTCTCTCAGCTCCGGAGGTGCTTCAAGACTCCCAAGAATATCATTGACCTCCAAGACATTGATCGCCAAGAAGACCTCTCTTATCGTGACCATCCAGTGGCTATTCTCGAAGAAACTGAGCGTAAGACTCGCAACAAATAAATCAAGTTTCTCAACGTGAAGTGGTCTCATCATTCTGACAAAGAAGTTACTTGGGAACGTGAGGATCTTCTTCGTTCTGAATTCTAGAGTTCTTTCATTCCTAGATATCGGGTCAAGATCCTCTTGTAGTGTGGGAGAGTTGTGACAGGCCAAGTGCTGCCCCTGCCATTTATGGCCATGTAACCTAGGTGGACCGATGTGTCATGTGATGAATGAATTGAGTTTGCTCCTTTGCCATGTCATTGTCTCATGCATCATACATCATGTCATCTCATCATCATGTCATGCGTAATATCTTGTGGTGTGCTCCCATGTGATCTTGTGGTGTGGTGTGAGAAGTTCTTGTGTGATTGTGGTTGTGTGCATGTGTGGGCTTCAACTCCTGTCCCCCCCTTATTTTCAAATCTTAACCTAAGCCATTGATTCTTTTTTGTTTTTCTTCAACAAAATTAACTTGCTCTATAAATTTGTTAAACAATGTTCATGTTGTGGGTGATATTATTTTGAGAACATATGAGTTGCTCTCTTTTTGTTGGAGCTTTGTGCTCATGGGGTTTGTTTAAAAACAGGGGTTCTTGTTTTATAAAATATTAAAATTACTTGCTTTAAAAATCCACTTGTTAATTTTATTAAATAGGGCACATTTGGTTTCATGCAAAAGTATTTTTGTTTGTCTAATAACCCTTTTCTTTTACTCTCAGGTTTATCTTGTTTTCTGCCATTTAAATAAATAGGAAGATGCGGTTTTAATTCTAGAGAGAGAGAGCATGGGCGACTTGGGCCTTTTCCCCTTTCCCTCCAGCCCAGCCCGCAAGATAGCGGCAAGCTGCTCCCGTTCTTCCTCTGTCAGTTCAGAGCTAGTCGCCTATGAGAGAGAGCGTGCGAGAGTGCCGACGCCGTCGCCGTCAGGGGCTCACGGACTTCGAGGCCGCTCCTTTAAATGGCGCGGATCCCTTGGATTTCCCCTCTTCCCCTCGCCGTCGCTGCTCCGATCTTCTCCTCCCTCTTCCTCCCCCTTCTCCTCTTCTCTGTCAGGTAGAAAGCAGAGAGGTGAAGTTCAGAGTGAGCAGAGCGCCGGCGCCTCCGCGTAGTCGTCGTTGCCTCTAGTGGCTGCTCGTCATCGTTAGGATCGCGTGCTCCTTCCCGGTGCCGTCTTTGTTCCATTTCGAGTGCTAGGGGGTGAGGAGCACCCCCACAGCACCACATCGCCGTCGCCGTCGTCCGCAAGGGAGAAACTTGTTGCCGGCCGTCTTCTTCCTCTTCTTATTGCCGTCGCCGGCGTCCCCGCCTCTTCGAGCAACCCTCAGTGAGCGCCTCCTTCCCATAGCCCTCTCGTCTCGCCGTAGACAACATGCATCATCGCTGTAGTGCCTCGCCGTTGCCACCATTCTGCCCAAGGCGTGGCCTTGAGGGCCGTCGCCTTCGTCCTCCTCGTCGCGAGACAAGGAGGGGAATGGATTCCCTGTAGAACCCCGCTCCTCCTTCGTCTCTCCACTTCGCCGGTGAGGCCTCGTAGAAGCCGGAATCATCATCGCCGTTTCCTGTCGCACGTGTTGTTGTTTTTGTCAGTTTCGTCATAGGTAGCGCTCGATCTGTTAGTACTAGAATCGCTAGACCCCCCGTCTATTCAGATCCGTCGAATGGCGCAGTGGCAACCGGCTCAGGGATCGACTGAGAGGTCGTGGGTTCGATCCTAGCTCCCCCCTTTTTGTTTCTTTTGTTTTCATTGGGTGGATTCGGTGTTTCCTGTATGTGGATCTGGTGTGGGCACAACCAGATCTGGTGTGCCTATGCACTGAGAGTGAGTGTGCTTGTGTGTGGTGTGTATGTGAGTGGATCTGGTGCGGTTGCCAGATCCAGATGTGTGTGTGTGGTACAACAGTGTTGTGTGTGTGTGACAAGTGGGCCTGGCCCCACATGTCATACACTAGGGGGCCAGTGCTCCACATGGGGACTAGCTACCCCGTGGATTAATCTACAGCTCGGTCCAGTGCTCCTAGTGAGTGTTGGTCCAAAATGGTAGTAGCCGGGGCCACCGATGGTAGTTTCAGCCGGAAACTTAGCCCATCCGACGTGTCCTGAGAATGAGATACGCGGTTCTTATTGGGTTCGTCGACACGCCGGGATTTCTTGCTGGACTTATTTTACCTTTATCAAGTGGCTTTCATGTGGAACTCTGATTTTCTTCGGGCTATCTCGAGGTGTCGGAATTCCTTTGGAGTTGCCTAGGATGATCACGAGATCCGTGGTCGAGGTTATTCCGGCGAAGTGTGGTTAATTTATGATGGACTAGTTGGAGCACCCCTGCAGGGTTAAAACTTTCAGAAAGCCATGCCTGCGGTTATGTGGCAACTTGGATATTTGTTTAACACCGGTTATAGTTAACTTGAAGTAAACTCTAATAAAATACACCAACTGTGTGAGTAACCGTCATCGTCTCTACTCGTGAACATGAACCGAGAGAGAACACAATGGGGTTATGTTTGACGTAAGTAGGTGTTCAGGATCTCTTAGAGGTCATTCTAGTTCTCGATCGTTTATCGTAGACCACATATTTACTTTAATGTTCCATAAGTTTAGCCACCATAAATGCTTAGTGCTGCTGCAAACCCAAACACATACCCCAGTCCAACCTATAAGCTTGAATAGTCTTGGTACCCGGGCGCAAGATTGCTGAGTCCCCGTGGCTCATAGATTACTACAACAATCCAGGTGCAGGTACAGATGAGATTGTGCCTGATGATGTGACGCAGCTCCTGTGGGAGTATGATGAGGAGAGTGGCAGGATGTACGTCACTTATCCAGACGTGTAATGTGGCCGTGGTCGAGATCTTTGGGCTAGCAAGCGAGTGTCATTGCATCATTTTATCATTTGATTTCGTCCATAGCCAGACCCTGCCTTTGTATTGATGTTTGAATAAGTTAAGTGGAATTGTAATTTAGCATGTGGCGAGTGTAAGCCAACTCATATACTCTTGTCTTCCTAAATGTATGTAATGATACTGTACTTGCAAACGGCAAGATGTGCCTCTATCCCCGTCGAGGCCTCGTGCCTTAATATGGATAGGCGCGCATCCTGGGCGTGACAGGGCCTCTGGCTCGGGAATGGCGATGGGTGTCCCGCCTTTGTTCCCAGGCCCAGTGGCCCCATCTTGGGGGCGGAGGGTAGAACACACGCCCATGTCGCTGACCGGATGATCCCAACCTGGGGGCAAAGGGTAGCTCATGCTACCCCGTCCCCAGGGCGTGCGACTCCCGCTTGGACACGGAGGGTGGAACATATGCCCATGTCTCCGAGTCGGGTGTCGCTCGGTCGGCAGCGCGTGATCCTGTACTAGCCCAAGTCCCCCGACCCAGCTTGCCCGGCCTGGGGGCTAGGCCGTGAGTACCTGCAAGGGGACACGGGGCACCCCAGCGAGGCACGCCGGGGCACCGCCCAAGATGCCGACATCGTGCGCAGCGGACGGGCCTTGCCTGCCCCGGCCCACGGCGTGTGGGGTTACGCCTCCGCCATGACGCAATGCCCAGGCATGGGCCCAGGGGTGCGAGGAGCCTCCCCTACGCCTGGGGTCCCTCCCTGGCCCGGCCCAACTTCATCGACCCATGACACTCTCACATAATAATGAGCGGGCTGTATGCGCCTGGAGCCCCCCGAGGACACAGAGGGGTTCCCACCCACGCAATGTGGCAGCCACAGCTCTGCGCTGGTGGAGAAGTCAACACTGCCCATCAATGGCTATGCCCATGCAACGTGGATGCCCTACGCTCAGTGCAGGGGAAGACGAAGACTAGCCTAGTTGCTGGACGTGGCGTTTGCGTGTTTCCTTCTGTGTTCGAATTGCCATTTTTTGGACTGAAGTTTGAAGAATTAAGAGCTCTAAATTTAAAACAAAAGGGGTGGGGACTTTTTCTCTTGTTTCTCTCATTTTACTAGTCTTCAACCTTCTTCTTTGTATTGGCGTTTCACAAAACATTGTGCGCTTGAGGCCATCATGAAGCCCCATGGGGCTCGGTAGCGAGCTCCTATCGCCTCAGGGGCTCGCACCTCCGGGCAGTCGACCCCCACCAGGGGGCTCCGACCGTGGTATGTCGCCATAGCGCAAAGTCTCAGGAGACCCCAGTGCTTGGGACTCGTGAGGCAGACCTCATCAAAGCAGAGTGGGAGTTGCTCGAGCATCAAAGGGGGCTCCTGAGCAGTGTACCTCAGGAGCCTTACTGGTCATAAAGCCACTCGGTAGCCTCGATGCCGTCATCGGTGATCCGGCTGGCATCTAGGGTGTCAGGGCCTTACCCCATGGTTAAGTATTGGGTGATCCGGTCATACACAATGGAGGTAGCGTAATGCGTGCGACTGGGACCTGACGATGTAGAGCAACTTGAGCGTCGAAAAGGGGGTTCCTAAGCAGTGAGCCTCAAGAGCCTTACTAGACATAGAGCCACTTGGCAGCCTCAATGTCGGCCTTTGTGATCCGACCGGCATCGAGGTTGTCGGGGCCTCGCCCTGTTGGTGTGACCGTGGCAGACGCAGCCACGACGACAGGGAAATGAGCGTGACTAGGGCCTGAAGGCGCAGAGTGCCAAAAGGGGCTCCCAGCCCAATGCGCATGCAAGAAAGGACGCTCAGTGCAGCACACCTCGTCACTCGAAAGTAAGTTTAGGGGTAATTCTCGTAAGTACATACAAAATTGCTGCTAGGCCACATACATGATCCTGCCAAGGAAAAAAAGGCCGCTCAGGGGGACACGAGGATGCTGCTGCCTTCGCCATCGCCCCCGTTGACGGCTCCGAGCGACACAGCTACAGCCTAGCCTTAGGCTTCTCCAATGGAAAACTCCGATATCAGGTTTTCTACAAGGGTACTTACCCGCTCGGCAAGGGCGGCATGCATGGTTTCAGGTACTAGCCCGAGCACCGCGCTGAAATCAAAGTGCGGGTCAAGGCGAAGGAGGTGGCTGAAGACGCGCGAGGCCGCCTGCGCTAGGAGGTCATAACTCTTCTCCTCCACCAGCCCACGGGTTTTCTCCGTGTCCCCCTCAAGGCACTCCACGATCCTCGAAAAGAAGCCGAGGTAACCAGTGTCGTCCAGGACCAGGGGCTCAACACGCTCTCACCATAGATGTCGTCTAAGGCCCGCTTGGCCCTCGCTTCCAGGGACTGGAACATTTGAAAGCACATATGCTGAAGATCCCAAGCTCGGGCCTCCTTGTCCGAAGTCCACTTCGCTAGGGAAGCCACACCATCTACTTGTTTGTAAAGGAAATACATCTCGGCTTTAGCGGCGGCTTGGGCATCCATCACGGCGCGCCGGCGCCCTTCCTCCTGGTCTAATCTCTTCTTGAGGTCTTGAACCTCGCCTTTCAGGGAATCACACCACTCATGAAATCGAGACTCCTAGAGTTGCAGCTTCGCACGATAATACCGAACAAGTGAGTGCCAAGCCTCAGCCACCCAACCGTCGACCTCCTCCTAGAGCCTTGCCTTGCAGGAGGCGAGGGAATCTTCAGCAAGCGACACCTGACGTTCCCTCGTCTCCAGCCTCTCCTGCTCCAAGCTCTGCTCCAGCGCCTCCATCGCCATCGCATTAGGGGGCATGCCAGGATTCACGCCAGCAAGAAGGAACGCAGGAGCAGCACCATCAAGTGCGGTTCTCCGCGCACACATCTGCCCTTGAAGGGAAACATAGAAGGGCCTGAAGCTCTGCACCAGTAGTCGGCCTCCTGAGCTTCGCAAAGCACATGCTTGCGGGCCTCGGCCGTCGCAACAATGGACTCCCCAGCCTCAGTGTGGACGTGCTCATTCTGCTGGTGCCCGAGGTTCACCGCGACCTAAAGGCGGCTCCAACCCTCCGCAAGGCGCCGACGCTCCGCTCCCAAGTGAGCATCGCCACAGGTGGGCTCCACTCCCAGACGTTCCAGTGCCCTCGCCGCCAACTAGAGCAAGCCCCGTTGCATGCCCCCCCGGTCGCACACAAGCTCGAGGGCCCACTCGGGCCCCTCTTCCCCTTCAAGAGCGGTGGAGGAGGTGTGTGGGCGGCCACTCGACATGGACACCTTTCCCAGGGCTGGGGGCTCCCGTGAGGCTGTTCCAAAGGAACAACACGCCTCCTGAAGCCCCGCGACATCGGGCTGAGGGGGACCATGGGCAGAGCATGACATCATTCCAAGGAAGGGCATCAGTGGGGACGCCACCCCATCCTGGGAAGACGAAGACCACAGGTGAAGGAGATAACAAGGAACTCCCTCCTGCCCCCCCCGATGAACAAGCTAGCGCGGTCAAGAGCGGGGTGGCGAGCAAGGTCCCGCACACCATGGGTCAGCGAGCTCCTCGTGCGCCCACCCATGGCACGACACCGCAGGAGATTGTGGGAGGTGGAACAAAGGACTGGCCCTGACAGCATTGACGTACACCCATTGCTGCCGGAACCCTACGGCTACTGGAGAGAGCCCTGCATCAAGTGCCCCTTCGGTCGGTAAATCGTCCGCTCCCAAGGACACACACCCAGAACATTGTCCCCCAGAGGTCAATTCGAGGGAGAAGAAGTGGTGCAGCAGGGCCACGGGTAAAACGATGTCCGCAAAGGCCTCGCACAAGAACGCAAAGGCCAAAAGGAAGACAAGGGATTCGGGGTCAAGTGAAGCGCATGGATCTAATAATGCAACAACACGGTGGAGAATAAGTCCGAGAACGGTGGCAGCAGACCGGAGAGAAGGGCATGGAAATGGAGAGGGCCAGATTTTGGTCGCCCCCACTAGTTGGAGCCGGCGACGACCACCAGCCGGACCTTCTCCAACCCCTCCAAGTTCACCACCAAAGACCGACCCAGCACGGGTAATGGCGCAGATGCATTGGCCGGCGTCCTCGGGCTCTTGCCCTCCTCCCTCTTGGAATCGATGGCGAACGGGGGCGAGACAATGCGCACATAGGGACTCAGTGAGAGGGGAAGGCGGACGGTGAAATCAACAAGGAGCGAAGGCAACCTAGCTGGGTGCGTCAAACAATTTAACAAGCTAGGCGGCGGCTGAGTTGACCCAGGGGAAAGGCGGGCTCAGGCCCATCTGGTTCCGACACGTGGGAAGCCTGGCCCGCAGTTGTTTGGCGCCCGCGGTGCTCCAAGACGCCCTCAAATCTTTGCTCTGAAGCTAGCTCGAGTGCGCGTTGGGCACGAGGGCTACTGTTGGTGTTCGAGGAACAAGGGTACCAAGTCCTTCCTGCCTGCGGCCCAGGGCATGGTCCACTTTGTCACCCAGACATTTCTCAAGACAAGGCCCTTGCGAGGACCCTAGGCTCGCAAGGAGGAGTAGCATCAAGACCCTCGGGGAGGGACCTCCTCAGCCCCCCTCCTTCAGGGTGGAGATCTCTATGCAAGGCCCGACCTCAGGAGTCAAGGATGACGCAAGGAAGGATAGGAAAGCGCCAGCAAGCTAGGTGGCATAGTCTCCTCTTTGGTGCAAAGGGAGCAAGGATGTACATGGGTTCCCAAAGCTCCGACCAAAGGTTTCCATTCCGGTGCAACAAGACCACGACCGCCAGCCCCGCGGGGCGGATGTCATCACCGAGTTCACCACTGCATCACCATCAGCTACATTGTAGGTGAAGACCGCCTTTGGACAGGGCACAGATGTACTCCTATCCCCCTTCAAAATTGGCCATTGTGGGATTCCTGCCCTCCAATGAGATAAGGGAAGAGGACCTAGGCCGCCGCTATATATAGAGGTTAGGTCACACCATAGAGGGAGATGCAATCGAGAACTTAGCCACCCCACTCTTCATCGCCAGACAGAGAGCCAAGAACATACCTTGAGTGTCCTCGCGAGGCTCAAGCCCACTGTAATAGTTTATCACCAAAACCTCCATGAGAAGCAATCCACCAAAGCAGGAGTAGGGTATTACGCTTCGTAGTGGCCCGAACCTGGGTAAACTGTCGTGTTCATCTTTTTCCTCGTCATCGAATGTGTTTGCCATTGTGCCCATCGAGTAGCGAGCTAGGTTGGATGTCGCCGCGAGGAAGCCTTCACACACGCCCCTGTGTTCGAACCCTTAGGGGTTTACCGGAGCCCGATTCCCGACACTCGGTGGGTCAAATCTATTGCAAGAGGCTTCGATGGTTAAGTCTCGGAGCTAGCGCCATAACCAGTCTCCCCTGAACAAGCCAAAGCAGCTGAGTCACGACCAATATCACGTTTCCACCACCAACACCTTCAAGCATCATAGTAAGGTAAGGAGCTGGGCAGTCAACATGGCAGAGCCGGTGATACCCCGGTACCACAACTGGTTTTAATATCCAATCACCTGTAGCAGGGAGGACCATCCTCCTTGGGTGGACGACCCTGGTGGTTTCGCTTTGGTGGTGGCGCCTTAGGTCGATGGATACACTCTGACCAAGGTCCTTATGGATGGGGGCAACATCATCAATATCCTGTAATATGAGACTTTCCACTACATGAACCTGCCTGAAAGCTCGTTGCTTTCCTCCAACACGGTTTTTCATGGGATTGTTCCCGAAAAGTTGGCTTACCCGATCGGGCGGATCAGACTCGATGTTGCTTTTGGTATTGAGTATGACTACAGGTGTGAACCTCTGATGTTTGAGGTAGTCAAGATAAAGAGTTTGTATGACGCCCTCTTTGGATGGCCGGCTTACGCCAGCTTCATGGCTGAACGTTACATCTACCTCAAGCTCAAAATGCCCAGACGTAAGGGGACTATCACTATTGATGGAGGTTGAAAGATAGCCCAAGAATGCGAGGAAGGAGATGTAGCTTATGCAGAGTCGGCTTGTGCGGCCAAAGAACTAAAGTTTTACACCACCAATGTGAATCCAGCTGATATGAGACCTCTCAAGAAGCCTAATGTCGAGTCAGAGCCTCCACTTAGGTTCAAGCTGTCTGAGGATACTAAGACGATAGATTTCCCATCGGACGACTCATCTAAACAGTTCATTATAGGGATCAGCTTAGATCCCAAATAGGAAAGCGCGCTCATCGAGTTCGTCCATGAGAATCGAGACATCTTTACATGGAAGCCTTCTGACATGCCTAGAGTCCAGAGGGAACTCACTAAGCACCACCTTAATGTGAATCCTAATATGAAACCAGTGCGCTAGTACCTCTGGCGGTTCAACAAGGAGAGGTGTAAGGCCATAGGGTAAGAGGTAGCCCAGCTCCTAGCTGCCGAGTTCATCATTGAAGTTTTTCATCCTGAGTGGCTGGCTAACCCAGTGCCGGTTCTGAAGAAGAATGGAACTTGGTGTATGTGTGTTGACCATACAAATTTGAACAAGGCTTGCCCAAATGATCCTTTTTCTCTCTCACATACCGATAAAATCATTGATTCCACAGTGGGTTGTGAGTGATTATGTTTCCTGTACGCTTACTCTGGCTATCACCAGATCAAGATGGTCGTCCAGGACTAGGATAAGACGACTTTTATTACTCGTATCGGTGCGTTCTGTTATGTCTCCATGCCTTTAGGGCTTAAGTGTGCCGTGGCGACTTATCAACAGTGTGTTCAGAATTGTCTCAAACCTCAGATCGGGCGGAATGTTCACTCTTTTGTGGATGACATCGTGGTCAAATCTCATAAGAAGGTAACATTCCTGAATGATATCAAGGAAACATTTGGTAATCTGCGTGTGTACTAGATCAAGCTCAACCCGACCAAGTGCATTTTTGGTGTGCCTCTAGGCAAGTTGTTGGGGTTTCTAGTGTTTGAGCGTGGCATTGAGGCTAACCTAGACAAAATTGAAGCGGTGACTTCGTTGGCCCCTCCGGCGAACATTAACCAACTCCAACGCCTGGTGGGTTGCATCGTGGCCCTGAGTTGTTTTATAAGCTTCCCTGGGGAGAAAGCTAAACCCTTTTATTAGGTTCTTAAAAAATAGATGACTTCAAGTGAACTGATGTTGTGAATGAAGCTTTTGAGGAGCTAAAGAAACAGTTGGTTAACCTGCCTATTTCGGCTGCTACCACCAAAAAACAACCAATGCTCCTGTATGTCGCCGCTAATTCCAAGGTGGTGAGTGTGCTAGTAGTTGTGGACAGGAAAGAAGAAGGCAAGGAGTATACAGTTCAACATCCGGTTTATTTTGTCAATGAGGTTTTGACTTTGTCTAAGCAACGTGCCCGCATTGGCAAAAACTTGTGTACGGGATTTGTATGGCAAGCCGGAAGCTGAGACATTACTACCAGGAGCATCCAATCACAATGGTTAGTTCGACACCCCTTGGCGATATCATACGGAATCGGGAGGCGACTTGACAGGCTGCTAAGTGGGAATTTGAGCTAGGCGATCATCACTTGAAATACGCACCTCGAACGGCTATTAAGTCTCAGGCGTTAGAGGATTTCATCAATGACTCTATGGATTTGCATATTCTAGAGGATAGGCAAGATAAAACTTATTGGGCCATACTTTTTGACGGATCTAGGCAGCTGGAGGGCTCGGGGGCTGGAGTCATACTATCTTCCCGTTGAGGTGACAAGTTTTGTTACATGTTGCAGCTCATGTTCCCTTGCACCAACAATGTAGCAGAGTACAAGGCATCTCCTTCATGGGCATATGATAGCAAAGGAGATGAATCTTAGTTGGGTCAAGTGTTTTGGCGACTCGGATTTGCTAGCTCAACAAGTTTCTCAAAGTTGGGACTCTAAGGACCCTTGGATGGCGGCTTACCGCTGAGTGGTCTCAGATGTGGCAGGTCATTTTCAAGGCTATCAAGTCGAGCATATAGACCGCCGGCTCAATGAGGTGGCAAATGCTTTATCGCGACGCGGCTCACACAGAAAGCTGGTTCCTCCTAACGTCTTATTAGACGTCCTTCATAATCCTTCTTTTAAGCTGTCCTCGAAAGAAGATATCGCTATCCGAGACCCGGAGCACAATTAGTGGCGTCTCTCCATATTACCCTAGACTGGACGACACCATATTACCCCGAGGTGAACTCCTAGACGACAAAGTAATGTCATGACAGATAATCGAACATTCTAAGTCTATGGCCGTTGTCCACGGCGAGTTACATCAACGTAGCAGCACCGGCGTTTTCCAGTGTTGTGTTTCCCCTGAGGCAGGCTAGGAAATTCTTCATGAAATTAACGTCGGTGATTGTGGACATAGTGTCGGATCAAGATTCCTAGTGGCAAAGGCATTCTGGCATGGTTTTTATTGGCTCACAGCCCATGCAGACGCGGAGGAAATTGTCCGTAAGTGCGACGGGCACCAAAAGTTTGGTCGATAGGCTCACGTGCCGGCTCAGGAGCTACACATGATTCCGATCAGTTGGCCGTTCGTAGTTTGGGGGTTTGATACGGTTTCACCGTTCAAACAATCCTCTCATAAGAAGACCCATCTTTTGGTGGCGGTTGATAAATTTACCAAGTGGGTCGAGGTGGAACCAGTCAGTAGTTCCGCAATCATGTTTTTGAAGAAATTAATTTTTCATTTTGGTCACCCTCATAGCATTATAACTGATAATGGTACCAATTTATCCAAGGAATCCATGGAGCATTTTTGCCAGCGAGAACATAGCTTTCTTGACTTGGCCGCAGAGGCGCATCCCGAATCCAATGGACAAGCTAAACAAACCAATCAGGAGAACCCCGACTTATTGTGGGGACCCCGACTCATAAGTCGTGATCACCGAATGCATGTGTATAGTGATCCCATAGATCAATGCTCACTGAACACACAGAAGCTAAATAACAAGAGTCTTACATCCATACTTAACGTCTTACACAAATAAAGACCATGAAGGTCAAGTCTTACATAGATAGGGGCACACGGGCCAAACACTTAAACTAGAACAAGCAACGGAAATCTTGGTCGAAAGCGTGAACCCATGCCATCTTCCTTAACCTGCAGGCATTCTGACTGGGAAGCGTCCTAGTTCGCATGTTTGTCTCCAACGAACTCTTCAACATACTCCTGTTCTTCCATGTCTGGCCAATTAAATAACAAGTGGCAAGCCAATGAGTACTTTGAATGTACTCGCAAGCAACCCAAGTTGTGGAACAAGGTAATAATGATGCATGGTATAGCACTAAGTAGGTAACTTTGGTGAAAGCTAATTTTGAATGCAAATGTCATGATCAAGTAACTCGTAACATGCATCAAAACTAAGCAAGTATCCATATGGTCAAGATACAGATATCATCATAAGAATTGGTTGAACATCTCATGTTCACTCATCATGCTAAGTCATTGGACTTAGTCCAATCCTCATGCTAAGTCATCGGACTTAGCTCATGTGACCTCTTGTCACCATCACATCCATACTCACACCAAATTTCACAAAAACATCCAGACATAGTCTAAGAAGGACCTCCAACTGTCCATGACTGTGGACGCGGCTATTCGAATAGTTTTACACTCTAAAGAGGTTGCACACTTTTCCCACAAGACTCGGGGAACTTTCGTGTCATCCACGACTCGTGGTATGTAACATACCCGAGGTAAGCACCCGAACAATGCCTTTCCCCCGGCGATACTAAACAAAGAGTCCACTTGATTGGTACCCAGCCCTCATGATGTACAACACGAGCCTCGCTCTAATCGTACCATCCATGAGGGGACCAACGGTGTGCCTGGTGCCTGTGAAGACAATGCATGATTGTACATACCGGTATGACCCCGTATCGAGAGTGACCATGCCACTCCCGCCACTAGTAGTGCAGGCTCCTTGCCAGTACCCACCAAGGTAATCAACAAAGCCCCATCCCATAAGGGGTATCACGGTTGCGCATTTCATGTTAGGACGGTCACCAGACCTTAGAACTCTCACTACTAGAAAAAGGACTGTTAGTGGCGCACATATTTTTGCCATTAATGATGCACTATAGGTGTGCCACTATTACCATGGCACTAGTAACAAATACTAATGGCGCACCTATGGTGCACCATTAGTATTGCAGGTAACAGTGGCGCACCTTGTAGTGCGCCATTACTATTGCAGGTAACAGTGGCGCACCTTGTAGTGCGCCATTACTATTGCTACGGGTGCGCCACGGGTAACTTTTTTTTGAATTTTTTTGATTTTTTTAATTTTGAAGGCGGGAAAATAGTAGTGGCGCACCATCTAACCCCCACCGTGCGCCATTGCTATTTTTGAATTTTGAATTTGGATCTGGATCTGGCTTGTTTTTTTGCTCGTTTGTTTGCTTGAATTTTTTTCAAATTTCGTTCTCGGCCTAGATCTGGTACGTTCTTTGTGCCTAGGGAGATCCACATGTGGCCGGAAGTAGAGGATGAGGGAGGAGAGACCGTGAGGAGGAGAGGAGGGAGGAGGAGGTCGCCGGAGAGGAGGAGGAGGACCGTGAGCAGGAGAGGAAGGAGGAGCACCATGAGGAGGAGAGGAGGGAGGAGGAGGTCACCGGAGGAGGAGCACCGTGAGGAGGAGGTCACCGGAGGAGGATCATCGTGAGGAGGAGGAGGTCACCGGAGAGTTGGAGATGGAGTGTAGGAGAGGAGGAGATGGAGTGGAAAAGAGGAGGAGAAGAATGAAGGGGTAAGTGGCTGGCCGGCCCTTTTAAACTTCTGTCCCAACTTAGGAGTGGCGCACCATGCACTGGTGCTCCATTGCTACTTTTTTGAATTGTGAAGGCGGGAAAATAGTAGTGGCGCACTATTCACAGATGCGCCATTGCTAATTTTTTTATTTTTTCGATTGTTTTTGAATTGTGAAGGCGGGAAAATAGTAGTGGTGCATTATTCATAAGATGCGCCATTGCTAACATGTTTTTTATTTTTGTAATTTTTTGAATTTTGAAGGCGGGAAAATAGCAGTGGCGCACCATGCACCAGTGCGCCATTGCTAATTTATTTATTTTTTGTATTTTTTTTTGAATTTTTTTGCCTCCAGATGTTAAAAGCATCGTAACTTTTTTCTGTTAGGTTTTTGAGGATTCTAGAAAATCGATAATGCGTCTGCTGAAGGCAGCGGGCACGATTTACCTCGTCCAAAGCCTTCTCCACGAGGGAAGTAATGCCCTTCACCCACTTGTATAGGGAAGATAGCTTGGCCTCGGTAGCCGCTTGAGCATCCATCGCGGCTTTTTGGCGTTGCTCCGCCTTCACTAACCTCCTCCTAAGGTCGCTGGCCTTGCTTTTTAGCTGGTCGCGTTGCCTGTAGAAACGAGATTCCGGAAGCTTCACCTTGGTGCGATAATCCTAGAGAAGGGAGCGCCGTATCTACACCACCTCGTCGTTGATCTCCTCCTGAAGCTGCGCCTCGTGGGTGGCGAGGGATTCTTCAGCAAGCGACACCTGGTGCTCCCTTACCTCCAGTCTCTTGTGCTTCAGGCTCTACTCTAGCGCCTCCATCTCCAATGCGTCTTCGGGCATATGGGGGTCCGCACCTCCAGTGGGGAACTCGATCGTCGGGTCGTCAAGTGCGGCCCTCCGTGCCTAGATTCACCTTTCAAGGGCACCATTTAAGGGTTGAAGCTCCTCCAAGCGCTCCTCAGAAGCCTTGCGTCGGCTGTCGGCAGCTTGGGCCTCATCGAGGGCATGTTCGCGATCCTCCAATGCCGCGACAATGGACCCCTCGACATCTGCACGAGCGCGCTCGCATTATAGGCGACCGAGATTTACAGCGACCCCAAGACGGTGCCATTCCAGCGCGAGACGCTGGTACTCCACCTCTATGCGGGTGTCGGTCTCGGCAAGCTCCACCTCCAGGCGCCCTAGCGCATACGCCGCGGTTTGGAGCAGACCACGCCGCAAAGTGCTCCAGTCACTTGCGAGCTCAAGGGCCCAGCCAGGATCTCTGCCTTCCCCTAGAAGGGCACGGAAGGCATGCGAGGGGCCTCTTGACCCCTACACGCGCTAGGTGGCTGGGGGCTCCCACGTTTCCTCCCCAGGTGGAGGTTGCGTCTCCCGAGGCCCCACGTCTTCGCTCGAGGAGGGCCCAAGGGAACGACATGACACGCCCACAGGGAAGGCAGTAAACAGGGGGCATAGCCACTCCCCTTCGAGTTGGAGGCCACATATGAAGAAGATCATGGCAAGGTGGTGCTCAAGGCCTCCTGGGGACCACACGAGCTCGGGTACGGGTGCCCTTCCGCATGGAGTTCTGCAGCCCGTAGAAGACGGGGCCATTATGTGCCCGACGGCTTCAAGAGGCAGCAATGATGGCACGGTTCTTCCTCCACCAGTGAGGAGCCTATGGAACAGAGATTCAGAAGGATTGCACCAAGGGAAGGTTGAGGGGGCACGGGCGCTTACTCATCCACGGCGACCCATTTCCTCTTCACCAGCACCCACCGCACCGGGGAGCGGCTGCCCCCGGGCACCTTCTTCTTCCGGCAAGCGCGGGGGGCGGAGGATGACGCATCGACGATCGGCACTTGACACCCTGCAATGGAGGCAGCGGCCTCCTACATAGATGGGTTGTCACCCTCACCCCCGGGTTGGGCAGTAGTGAGAGCCTGGAGAATGGGTGATGACGGATGCCCCACCTTAGCCAAGGGAGGAGCAGCTAGCTCAGGACCCCTAGGATTCAAGACCCTCGTGAGGGGATCACCATGGGGACGTGCTCCCTCTAGAGGAAGAAACCCCCACTCATCGAAGTGCGACATCTTATGGGCGAGGGCTTCCTTGTCATTTTCATTATACAAGGGGAGGCCGTCCCAGGGGAGCACGTCCTGTTCACCGCCGGTCAAGCGACGGAGTAGCTCGCACAACACACTAGAAGAAAGAGACAAGACCTAGATCCTCATGGAGTCGCGAGGACCTTCGAAAGACCACATGAGGCGGGAATGGCGTTGAAGAGGAGAAATTCATCGGCGGGAGAACTCCCAGACCACCATCGCAATTGTTACACCCGCCTTGTTTTGCTCTGCCAGCCTAACCAAAACCTGTGCGAGCCACGGGTCGACAAACTCCTCGTGCTACACCCAAGATTCGGCACTGCGGGAACCGATCGGGGTTGAAATAGGGGGACGGCCTCAGCAGCATCAACATACACCCACTGCCTCCGGAATCCTCCTGCGTCCGGGGAGAGTTGGGCATCAAGGGCCCCATTAGCCAATGCATCAACCGCTCTCAGGGACACACATCCAGAGCATTGTACCCCTAGGTTAAGATGGAGCACATGAACCTGATAATGCGATACCATGGCAGAAAGGAAGTCTGAGAACGGCGGCGGCATGACCGAGATAATGGCATGGAGATGAAGGGAATTGATGCTAGCCTCCAGATCACTCAGATGCCGCAAGCTCAGCCGAATCATGGTCTCCCCCCATTCGTTGGAGCTAGCGGCGACCGCCTGTTGAATCTTCTCCAACCCCTCGAGATTCACCACCGAGGACCCACCCAACGCGGGCTCCGCCTCCGACAAAGTCCCCGACGTCTTTGGGCCCTCGCCTCCTCTCTTCTTGGGGGCCATGGCAAGCGGCCAGGTAGGGGCAGGCGCAGGATTTGGTGGAGAAGGCGAAAGCCACGGGAGAGGGGAAAACTGATGGCGAGACCGATGGGGAACATAGACGGCTTGGTGGCGTGTGCCAAGCAATTTGACAGCCCGGACAGTTGCCGAGGTGGCGTGAGGAAGTGGAGGCATCGGCCCTCCGGAGAGTGCCGCGTGTGAAGCCTGGCCCAGAGGTGGTTGGGGCCTGTGGCGCTTATGGCCATCTTCTATGGGTTAGCCTAGAAGCCAACTCGAGCACTCTGTAATAGCCCGGGACCAACGCTCCAGAAGATTCCCCTTTTATTCCATTGTCTTCGCGTGATTTTCTTTGGTTGTCGCATGCATCAACGCATCATTCACATCATTTATAATTGCATCGGCACTCTATTGCCATCGTTTTCAAAAACTTGCAACCGCTAGTAGTTGCCGGTTGTCCCCGTTGACCGTGGAATTGATAAAATATTATTTTAAAAGCGCGCAAATAATATTCTAGGATTGGGTTGAAACTTGGCATGTGGTCATATTATATGACAGGTAGACCGCCTGCCAAGTTTTGTCGCATTCCGAGTTTGTTTGATACCCCAACGGTCGACCATAGCGGCACTATCTTTGGTGTATTTGTTTGACATTTTGGTTTATAAAACTTGTGTCGGGTTGCTCATTTCCCTCTCATCTCAAGTTCTTGGACTTCTTCACAACCCACTATCCGCTCCTCCAGTTTGTGTCATCCGATCGTGACCTGATGATCAATATTGCCCCAAAAAACCTCCTATTGTCCACCTGCTATAAATAGCAGATGAACCCCTAACCATTTTGGTCAAATCCTAGACCCTAGGCAGACCAACTCCCTCCATTCCCATACAGCGCCGCCACCCACCCAACCGTTCTCCTCCTCGGTTGGCGACCATCCACCCACCAAATCCCATGATCCAATCCACAACCACCCCATCCCTTTCTCTTCACCATTGGATGAAAGATCCGACGGCCTAGGAGCCTCCCAGATCGCCCTAGCTCCACCTCCTGCAAATTCATCGATCCCGATCTGGATCGAGGGAATGAGTGCTCACCTGCCTCCTGTGCCTCCCGTCCTGAGCTCCTCCTCGCCTCACCGGACGTTGCCGCCGACCAGGACCCCACCACCGGACCAATAGGTCATGTGCCTTGCATCCCTTGCCCTCATTGCTGGCTCTCGTGCTCCTCGCTCTCTCTCTCTTTCATGCGTGGACCCAGACAACCAAGGCGAGCCCGTCGATGTACTTCGTCCGGCGACCATCCACCATGCCGTCACCGGATCCGAGCCGCCATGTCCAGATCCTTCCATTCCCATCGTCCATCGTCCTCCCCATAGCCGCCGATCGTCGATGCCGTCATCATTGACTGTGCCATGGCCTTGTGTTCGTCTTCATCGAACGTGGCTAGGGAGATGAGCGCCCTCGCATTGACGGATTGATGGATAGCATGGATCGGTGCCATGTCGTGCGCCTGGGCGCCTACCTTCCCCCCGCGCATGGACCAACATGCCCCGCAAGTCCTTTTTTCTGATGATGGGCTTGGCCCGTGTGTAATTGCTGCTATGTCTCACCTAGTGCACTTTTTAGTTAACCATCGCCCACCAGTTTCGGCCCGCATAGGGTTTTTTTCAGATTGCAAATTTTGTATTTATCCCAGGAATTACAGATTTGCAGAATAGTCCCTTTAGTTCATGCATTTAATATCTCATGAACCGTGCATTGGATCGAAATACTTTATGTATGTAAAATGACTAGAATTTCACGTAGATTCTCAATATCCCACTCTCACATGTGTTTAAAATGTCTAACTTGTTGTTTTCACGTAATTTACGTAATTTCCATGCTAAAATGATTTGTTTCACAACTACAAAACTGTAGCTCCCATAAAAATGCTCCACATATGTAACTTGACTAGAAAAACATGTAGAATCTCGTGGCACACTTTATTTAGCTGTTTAATAAACATAAAATATGTGTATTTCAGATCTGTACTAAACTTAAAATATGCATATGAGGGTGTTTTAGAAATGTTATATGTTGCTTTCGGCCTCATTTAAAATGCCTACATGTTGTAGTTCTTTATGCTTCACTATTTGCCACGTTAAACAACATTTAATATTGTCATGTACCTAACGAGCGTGAACAAAATATTTTGAAATTTGAAGTTTCATCAATATGCAACTCGTTGCATGTTGAGCTTCACTTAATGTGTAGAAGTTGATTGTTGTGCTTGCTATGCCTTGCATAATTAAACTGGACATGCATCATATTTATTTGCGCATCATGTCATGCATATGTTGTGGTTTACCGTGTGTTGATTGTTGTTCCGGATTACTTCTTGTCGATAGAGCTTTGAAAGCGATCGGGGTGTGAGGATTCATTCGACTACGTTGGCTCGTCTTCTTCATGGATTGATTCTTCTTCCAAGCGAGGTCTCATGCAAGATGACACATTTCCCTAGATACGACTACTATCATTGCTATGCTAGTTGTCTTGCTTCCATCGTTTTGTCTCGCTACCTACCACTTGTTTGTCAAGCCTCCCAACATTGCCATGATAAGCCTCTAAAACCTTCACATCCAAGCAAACCTTTGTTTGGCTATGTTACCGCTTGCTCAGCCCTTCTTATAGCGTTTCTTGCTGTAGGTGCACTTATTCCATTTGTTAACATGGACATTCTTTTTTTATTTCAATATTATTTCTGTTTAATTTAATGCACATATATGCTTGGCAAAGGGTGGAAGCCATGGCCTTTTGATCGCTGTTTTGTTCCACTCTTGCCGCCCTAGTTACTTGTGAACTAGTGTTATGTTCTATAATTGAGCGCTCCTAACATGCTTGGGGTTGTTATGGGGACCCGCTTGATTTTCGTTTTAGGATAAAACTTGTCTGGAAAGGCCCAACTTTGGTACTACATTTTCCCGACATAATAATACTAAACACCATTACTAAAGCATAGGGTGTCATGAACCCGAGGAGTAATTTAACATAATACAGCGGGCTAGTGCTGCTGGTGCTGGTCCAAAACAGAGTCATGTGCAGGGCCAACCCGGGGCAACTCAGGTGATTTCTATCAGGCCACTGTACGTTGTGCTCATCCAGTTGTGCCCTGAGAACGAGATACACTGCTCCTATCAGGAATGTCGACACGTCGGGCAGACTTCTTGAATTTGTTTTACCTTTCTTGAACATCTTGCACATGGGATTTCGACGACACTTCGGGCTATCTCGAAGTTGAGATTTTCCGTCGGGATTCCGCAAATAATACGGGTGATTCCGCGGTTGAGGAATTCCAACGCGGCGTGTGGTTAATTTGTGATGGACTAGTTGGAGCACCCCTGCAGGGTTAAATCTTTCGGGAAGCCATGCCAGGATTATGTGGAAACTTGGAAAGCTTGTTTAACACCCGGACATAGTAAAATTGAAGTGAACTCAACTAAAATACACCAACTGTGCGCGTAACCGTGACTATCTCTTCCCGTGAGTTCTTATCCGAGAGAGAACACAGTGGGGTTATGTTTGACTTAAGTATGTTTTCAGGATCACTTAAGGATCATTACTAGTTCACATCATTACTAGCCACTCAAATAAATGCTTAGTCGCTTGCTGCAGCCTCACCACTTAACCATACCTCACCCATTAAGCTTTAATAGTCTTGATACCCATGGAAATGAGATTGTTGAGTCCCTGTGGCTCACAGGTTACTACAATAACAGTTGCAGGTATAGGTAATAAGATGATTTGACGTGAGTGCAGTGCTTGTTTGCTTTGGAATTCTTCTTCTTCCTCGTCATCGATCTATGATGGGTTCCAGGTGGCATCCTGCGATAGCAAGCATGAATGTCATTTTATCATTTGTTTTCATCCGTAGTCGGACCCTGATCTTCTATATGATGTGTGAATATGTTGTTGTACTAATGTGATCTTGATGTAGCTTGTGGCGAGTGTAAGCCAATTACTTGTAATGATATCCATTCTTGCGAAACGACGAGATGCGCTTCTATCCCTGTCGAGGCCCTTGTGCCAAAATAAGTATATGATCGCATCTTGGGCGTGACACACGCCTTGGGCCTTGGGGTTACTATCGGTGTTCTGGGAACGGGGGTACCCAGACCTGTCAGCCTGCGGCCCAGGGCGTGGCCCACTCAGATGGTCAGGGACGGCCCAGCGCGGCTGCACTCAGGGCATTGCCCTTGTGAGAGCCCCGGGCTTGCGAGGGAAGCAATGCCAAGACCCGCGGGGGTATGGGCCTCCCCAGGCCCCCTCTTGAGTGGCGGACATGTCTATGCAACACTTGGCTTCAGGAAGCCAAGGATGACACAAGGCGGGCCAGGTCAGCACTAGCATGCCAAATGGGATAGTTTCCCCTTTGGTGCAAAGGGGGCAAGGACATATGCAGGTTCCCAAAGCAACCCCCAATGGTTTCCATTCCGGTGCAACAAGACCAAGACAACGATCCCTGCAGGATGGATGTCATCGCCGAGCCCACCACTACATCACCAATAGTTAGTTTGCAGGCAAAGACCACCTTTCATCAGGATAAGGATGTACCCCTTGCCCCCCTTCGAATTTGGCCGTTGTGGGATTCCTTTGCGCCATATAGATAAGGGAAGAGGACCCGGGCCACTATAAATAGAGTCTAGGCTGCTCCATGGAAGAGGGAGAAGAGAAGAGAAGAGAGACCATGAGAGCACCCTCACGAGGCAACTCACCACTGTACTACTTTATCCAGAAACCTCCTCGTGAGGCAATCCACCAAAGCAGGAGTAAGGTGTTATGCTTCGCAGCGGCCCGAACCTAGTGTGCCATCTTTTGCTCGTCATCGCACGAGTTCATTGAACTAGGGTGTTGGGTTGTGAGCTAGGAGGGGTGAAGCTATTGGGGATCTTCGCACACGCACCTGTGTTCGAACTCTCTTGGGTTTAGCAAAGCCCTAAATCCAATAGTATGCTTGATGCGACTCCAATGAGATGACCCCATGAACTCTTGCAAGTCAATCCTACTTAGGACCCTGAACTTTCCAAGCTTAAAACATTGGTTGTGTCATGACAGAGCTGGCATATAGAGAGCTAGGATAAACCCTGGGTTATCATTCCCGCTTCAATGAAGCAAGACTTGAGACTCGAAAGCCAGTCTCTTTTTTTGCCGAGTATCATTGAGCCGGCCTAGTAATACAAAAGTTTTTATAATGTAGGAAATTTCACGCTTAGTATCACTTTCGGTCCGGTTCATACCTGAACTGCCAGTTTTTCGTCTTGGATCAATGCATGCTTAAACCACAAGGACTACGGCATAAAAGGAAAAAAAGAGGTAAAGCAGCACCTTGAAGGACTGAACACCATCGGATAAACATACATGCACGATGGCATGACCCCAAATTCACAGAAGGTTTCAAAGTTACCACTATTACAAGCCCACAAAGGGGCTCCAAAATACCAAAGTTTTTTCTATATAACATGGGGGCTGACTCGGCGAGGCAACTCATTCATGATCTCTTATTGGCCGCCATGGGGTCAGTACCGACTAGGCTGTCATCCTCGTCAAATTGTTGGTCTTTGTGTTCCCACCGAATTGAATTCAATGACTGGAAATGTGAAGTCCTCTCAGTAGAAGATGATGAACTAGCCTCTAAGGCAACGGGTCCTTCAAATCTTGGAGGAATTAACTCTGTCGGGTCATCCTTGGGTGGGTCGATATGTTCATTATCACTGGTATATGCAGGCCGGTATTTCGACAGGTCAATACCGTCAGCTATTAAAGTCACCACATGACGTGTATTCGTGATTGACTTCACATAGTCTACCTGTGTGAATGCACAACCATCAAGCTTAAAATTAGGAAAGCCGCCTTATAGCTGCTCCACATCTAGTTCAATCAGATAACCTTTTGCTTGCACTAGATCCATGTTAGCACCTTTTCGAGCATCATATTTCCGGGTCACACTCACCCATTCGGGAATAGTGGAAAGTTGTTTAAACATATCCCTAAAATTTATTGGAGGATGCTTCAGATTCTTCACTGCCATGATGGAATATACCGAACCAGTAAAAAGCTTCTCTATATGGGAGAAGATGGCCTTCAACTTCACAAGGGGAGTAGATACGAGGTTCTGGTTTATTCGTCGTGGAAAACGAGCAAAGGATGATGATTCATCATTCAATTACAAGCCGGTATGTCATAAATAGAGGAAAAAGACATGCCAAAGATTGCCATCAGCAACTCATTTATCTATTTCACGAGAGTGGAATACTTTTTATGCAACGGCTCAAGTTTGTTCTCTGCTTTATCCACACATTTTGCAAAAGTGGCCTTCTCAGCTTCAAAGAGTTTTATGGCTTGTTCCAAGCACTCGTTGGCTTGGCATGAAGACTTTTCACACTAAGCCGCCATAAGTTGAGCATCAGTTTTTAGTTTCATCTCTTTCTTGAGCTGCCGTTGTAGCCTCATAGTAGTTGATTCAGCATATTCAACATATTCTAGGAAGATGTGAAAGCAGGATATCAGCAAAAATCTTAATAGTTTTTCGCCATTTACCAGTGAATGCTTTTATAAGTCCCAAGAAAACTACAAGCAGTATCCTTGACACTTGGGCGCTAATGACCCGACTACAAGTAGTCCCAAGAAAACTACAAGCATATCAGTCATATCCAGCCTGATATGGCAAAGACCCGACTCATCTCATGAAGATGAGTCGGCCCTTGGGGCTACAGGTCGAAATCCTCAAAATATTACAAGACAAGACTCATCTCATGAAGATGAGCCGGTCCTTGGGGCTACAGGTCGAAATCTTCAAAATATTACAAGACCCAAATCATCCCGTGAAGATGAGCCAGTCCTTGTGGGCTACAGGTCGAAAAACTTCAAAATATCCCAAGACCCAACTCACTTCATGAAGATGAGACGGCTCTTGGGGGCTACGGGTATAAACCAGAGTGTTTTTGTGACCCAGTTTACCGTAGATAAATTGGTTCTTGGAGGCTAATGACCATATATATGTAGCAAAGAAGTATACCTCATATTTATTCTTCATGGTATTTATTGTACTCAATTCAATTTCCCGGCTCTCAGATAGCCAAGTTAAGAACTGCTAGTGTAAATCTTCATTACCAAACACAAACAATTCAGGAAGCTCCAAAATCTCATTCCCTTTGTTTAAATCAGCTTATTATCCCTTAGCTACGATTTTAGCCAAGGAGGTGGATGCAACTGGAACTTGATGGATTTCCTCCATAATAATAACTTTCGGTTGGTCTGGCCTTACTAAACTCTTGGGGTTATTCAAAGGAGCGGCCAGATTAGGAGAGCAAATTGGGCTGGGTGGTCTCGCAGACATCTCATCCGATGCAACCCGAGCTTCAGTTTGTATCTCCATAAAAACCGGCTCAACCGGTCTAAGCATCTCAATATCATCTACTGTTTCAGCAGTCCTATCCGGGCCATCCTATACAGAAAGGTCAGTTCTCATTAGCAGAAATACTAACATGTTGCACTCCATGGTGCTAGAAGATGACCAGCCAACCTTCTTGGACGAGGTGGCCTTTGCCCTATGATGGTAAACTTTAAGTATTATGCTAGGGAAAGCACATCTCAGAGTTTGAGGTTAAAATAAGCAGATAATTATAAAGCTCAGAGACTTACCCATGGTTGATAGTAAAATTGGGAAGTTGCATAGCCATCGAATAATTTGAAGATTAAGGGGCGTCCTGGTGAAGCGAGTTCGAAGGACTCAAAGGTTGTATAAATAAGCCGACTTTAGGATGAGATTCGGTTGGACTATGAGGCACCAGGAAGCGTGGTTTCTGAGCCGACGGTGCGTCAAACTAGCTATGTTCTGAATTGTCTGAATCAACACGGAGTTTACGTTTGGAAGAGCTAGCAAATTGTGTTCTCTTCAAAAGGGAATTGGAAGCCAAATAAACAGTTGGATGAGTCAGTTTAATCTTCCCAATGACTTGTTTCGGTTTTTAAGGAGCCGACGTATCTTAATTGGAAGATATAAAAGTTACCTCAGTCTCGCTGGCTTGACTGGAATCCGAGTCATCCTGGGAACAAGGCGCATCAGCAAGCTCAAAAAATAGGCGGCGAAAGGAGTCGGTCTCTACCTTAGAATCTTCTTCAGAAGATGACATAAGAGTCGGGTCATCTTGACTACCCGATGAGCGAGCACGGGTCTGAGAGGAGTCTTTCCAAAAAACAAATTTCTCCTGCAAAAACTTGTGATGAGACATGGAAGATTAGAAAAAACAATGAAGGACAAAGTGTAAAAGTTCAAAATACGAGAGGAGGCGTGTTGAGCGGATAAAATGGACCCAGGTCGCTGACACTGCATTGCTATGTAGGGTCATAGAGGAATCTTTTTTGTTTCTCTATTAAGGACTATCGACGTTCTAGGAACAGGGGTACCCAAACCTGCTTGCATGCGGCATAGGACTTGGACCACCTCGCCAGCCAGACATGGCTGGCGCGGCTCCACTCAAGACAAGGCCCTCGAGAGGCCCCAGGCTCGTGAGGAAGAAGGACACCAAGACCAGCAAGGATGGTCCTCCTCAGGCCCCCTTCATAGTGGCAAAGATCTCTAGGAAGAACTAGGCCTCAGGAGTCAAAGATGACATAGGGTAGGACAGGCAGGTGCCAGTGCGCCAGGCAGTGCAGTTTCCCGTTTGGTGCAAAGGGGGCAAGGATGTACACGGGTTTCCCAAAGTGCCTCCCAAAGGTTTCCATTCCAATGCAACAATACCACAACCACGAGCCCCGCAGGGCGGATGTCATCACTGAGCCCACCTCTGCATCATCGACAGCTACTTTGCAGTCAAAGACCACCTTTGGATAGGGCGGGGATGTATTCGTGTCCACCTTCAAATTTGGTCATTGTGTGATCCCTTCCCGCCATTGCGATAATGGAAGAGGACCCGGGCCACTGCTATACATACAGGTTAGGCCGTACCATAGAAGGGGATTGAATGGAACCACTCGACAAACCACAATGAAAGGCAGAGAGCCAAGAACACCACTAGAGAACCCTTGCGAGGCTCGAAACCGTTGTACTAATTCGTCCACCACACTCCCCAAGAGGCAACCCACCAAAGCAGAAGTAGGGTATTATGCTTCCCAGTGTCCCGAACCTGGGTAAACCACCATGTTCATCTTCTTCCTCGTCATCGTGCCAGTTCACCATAGTAACCATCGAGTAGCGAGCTGAGTAGGGTGAAGCAGCAGAGGATCTTTGCACACGTCCATGTTTTCGAATCTTGAGGGTTTTGTGGAGCCCGAAATCCGACATTTGGCATGCGAAGTAGGGGGCGTGTCGAAGCCTCCCCTCTCATGGCGACAGTCAAGCCTTGGTTCGGCAACCCCATGGCGGGCCAGACCCTTGACGCCAGTCGGCCCTTCGCGCACAGTCGCCTGCATCCTTGGCAGGTCGCAGGCGCCCTCCTCCGACCGCCAGGTGAAGCAGTACCTCCGCCACGTAGGAGCAATCCAACCGCGGTTCGAGCTCACGCTGCCCCGTGCGTGGTCAGAGACCGACATCACCTTCGGCCCCACCGACGAACCCAAGATGATGACAGCCGCCAGAACGCTCCCCATGTTGTGCACGCCCACCATAAGTGACATGGCTTTCTCCAGGACCCTCATAGACGGCAGCGCCGGCCTCAACGTCATCTCCATGCACGCCTTCGACGCGCTTCAGCTACACCATGATCGACACACACCTTCAAGGCCCTTCGCTGGGATGGTCGGGGACCGTCATCCCCGTGGGGTGGGAGCGCATCCCCGTCATATTCGGCACCCGCTCCAACTTCTGCACCGAGAAGGTTGATGTTGCCCACATCAACCTCCTATACAACATAATACTTGGCTACCCCATACTCGCCCAGTTCATGGCGGCAATGCACCTGGGCTACAACGTCGCCAAAATGCCCGGGAGCAGTGGCATCCTCACCGTCATGGGAAATTTCAAGGATGCATCCCACGCGCTCAAGATCACCTACAAGGCAGTGGCCGTGGCGTGCCCATATGCCGGGGATGCCGCGTGGGCCATGGAGGACTTCGGGGATGTCGCGTCGCGCTAGAAAAGAAGAGGCAGCTGTTTTCCCAGAGTCGGGCGAAGACAAAGCGGGTGCCCGTGGACGAAGTAAGCCCTGGTCCTACCTTCACTATTGGCGCCAACATGCCCTAGGATCAAGAGGAGGTGTTGGTGGCTTTCCTCCATGCGAACAAGGATGTGTTCGCATGGAGAGCCTCCGACCTAGCGGGGGTCCCCAGGGACATGATCTAGCACCACCACATGGTGTGCCCAAACGCACACCCGGTCAAGCAAAAGGCGAGAAGGCAAGCTCAGGAGAAGCATGCGTTCATTGCCCAGGAGGTCGACAGGCTAAAGGAGGTCGGGGTCATCCAGAAGGTGCGCTACCCGGAGTGGCTTGCCGACCTAGTGGTCATCCTGAAGAAGTGCGGGAAGGAGCGTATGTGTGTCGACTTCACGAGCCTCAACAAAGCCTGCCGCGAAGACCCATTCCCCCAGTCACGCATCGACCAGATCATGGACTCCACCATGATGTGTGACCTCCAATGCTTCCTAATGCATTCTCGGGCTACCCTTAGATAAAATTGGTAGTGAAGGACGTCGAGAAAACGGCCTTCCTCACCTCCTGCGGGGTGTTTTGCTACACGTGCATGCCCTTTGGGCTGCGGAACACCAAGGCAACCTTCCAGAGGCTGATGCACATTGCCCTTGTGCTGCAGCTCGGGAGGAATGTAGAAGCTTATGTCGATGACATCATGGTCATGTCCAGAGTGGCTAGGACCCTGTTCGCGGACTTGGATGAGACGTTTGCCAGCCTAAGGGAAGCAAACTTGAAGCTCAACCTTAAAAACCTCAACAAGTTGCTTTGTTTCCTGGTGTCGCACTCGGGAATCGAAGCGAACCCGAAAAATGTCAAGGCCATAAGCAAGATGAGCCCGCCCTAGACCCTCAAGGAAATGCAGAAATTAGCGGGTTGCGTGACCTCTTTGGGGTGCTTCATCTCCAAACTTGGTGAACAGGCCCTGCCGTTCTTCAAGATCATCAAAAGAAAGGACCCCTTCGAATGGACCCCAGAGGCGGACACAGCCTTCGAGGAGCTCAAGGAGTACCTCACGAGCCTGCCGATGATGGTGGTGCATCGCCCCTGGGAGCCACTTCTACTATACCTGGCCTCCACCCCCACTCCGCCAGTGATGCCCTGGTGGCAGTCAAGGAGGAGCGAGCCGACACTCGTGCCATATCGTCGGGTGTAGGTGGGGCCCCAAGCATGAAACAAGGGGACACGCACGATCCCAAGAAACCCATTTCTCCCCAAGTCGGAGCTCCTGAGGCCATAGCCGTATTGACGGCCCTCGAAGCGCTCAACCCTCATGAGGCCTCGACCACTCCGACAGTGCCCAAGGTGCCCAAGCCTCTTGAGCCCGCCGTGGGACAGGACACCATGGGAGACCTCACCCTCGTCGAACACCCGGTGTACTCTGTTAGTACGGTGCTACAGAACGCACGCTCATGCTACCCCATGCAACCGAAGCTCCTCCTAGCGCTTCTTGTCGCTTTGAGGAAACTGCTCCACTATTTCCAGGGGCATCCCATCAAGGTCGTCTCTGCTTACCCCCTGGAGAAAGTCCTGTGCAACCCTAACGCTGCGAGAAGAGTCACCGAATGGAACATCGAAATGTAGGCCTTTCACATAGAGTTCACCATGACCAGCGTCATCAAAGGGGCGTCCCAGGCTGACTTCATGGCAGAGTGGACGGACGCCCCTACCCGGGGGCTGGACGTAAGCCAGTCCCTCACCCCCAGTGATGAGACACCTGAGGGCTCGATCATGCATGTCAACGGGGCCTTCATGTGCATGGGAGCAGGGTTTGGGGTCTTGCTCACTTCCCCGGCAGGAGACAAGCTCCAGTACGCTATGCAGCTCCATTTATAGCATGGAGAGAAGGTCTCCAACAACACGCCGAGTACGAGGGCCTTATCGCAGGCCTCAAAGCGGTGGCCTTGGGGGTTTGGTGTCTCACCGTCATGGTCGACTCCCAGCTCCTCGTCAACTTCTCCAACAAAGAGTATACACCCAAGGATGAGCATATGGATGCGTACTCGGAAGAGGTACGTAAGATCGAAAAACATTTTTAGGGCTTGGAATTGCAGCACATCCCGCGCAACACGAACAAGGAGGCTGATGACATCGCCAAGAGGGTATCACGACAATGAGCCCCAGGAGCGAGGCATCTTTGAGGAGTGACTCTTCAAACCCTAAGTGGCATCGCCCACAGAGGACCTAGTGCCACGAAGTGAGGAGCTCCCCCCAGCGCCGACCTTAGGGGATCCGGACTGTGGGTAGGCCTCCGTAGCCCGACTGCTCCTGGCACTGGAGCCACAGGCCGATGACTGGATGCATGAGTTCAAGACGTACCTGCTTCATGACACTCCACCGAAAAAGGAGGAAGATGCGGACTGCATAGCACGGCAGGCCATTGCCGACTGCTTGCAATACGGCGATGTGTACTGGAGGCGCCCGAACGATGTCGCGCTGCAATGCATCTCCAAGGAACAGGGGTGCGAGCTGCTAGCAGACATACACGGAGAGGACTGTGGGCACCATTCCTCGTCATGTACCCTTGTAGGGAAGGCATTTCGATCATGTTTCTACTGGCCCTCGGCACTTAAGGACGCCATTGAGTTGGCCAGGTCTTGCGAGTCCTGCAAGTTCCACACCAAGCAAATTCATCAGCCTACCCAAGGCCTCCTGAAGATCCCGTTCTCCCGGACCTTTGCGGTCTGGGGGCTGGACATACTAGGGCCCTTCCCACGGGCAGCGGGTGGGTACCCCTACCTCTACGTCGCCATCGACATGTTCACCAAGTGCGCGGAGGTGGAGCCAGTGTGCACCATCCCGGCTGGATCGGTCGTCAAGTTCATCAAGGGCATCGTAAGCCGATTTGGCATCCCCAACCGCATCATCACTAACAATGGTTCGCAGTTTAAAACTAACCTCTTCAAGAGTTAATGCGCTAACCTTGGAATGCAGATTTGCTACACCTCGGTAGCCCGCCGCAGGAACAACAACCAGGCGGAGCGCGCCAACACAGATGTATTGCGACGCCTCAAGACAAGGTGCTTCAAGAAGAAACTGGAGGCTTGCGGTAGTGGTTGTGTCGATGAGCTCCAGTATGTACTGTGTTCCATCTGCACCACCGTGACTACGCCCACCGGCGAGACCCAAATCTTCCTCGTCTACGGAGCCGAAGCCATCCTCCCCCACGAGGTCAAGCACTGCTCCCCATGGGTCTTGGCATTTGACGAGGAGCATCAGGATGTTGCATGAGGAACGAACCTCGTGCTTGGGGAGGAGGCGCGTCACCAAGCCTCGCTCTAAGGTGCGAGGTATCAGCAAGCGCTATGGCACTACAACTGCTATATTATCCACTCCATGACCCTCAAAGTCGGTGACCTTGTCCTGAGGCGGGTCCTCTCCAAGGAGGGCTTCCACAAGCTCACGCCCATGTGGGATGCCTCGTTCAAGGTCGCTCATGTCTCCAGGCCTGGTGCTGTCCGCCTGGAGACCCCGGATGGGGTCCCCATCCAGAATGCCTGGAACATCCAGCACCTCCGAATATTCTACCCGCAACACTCTCACATAATAATGAGTGGGATGTATACCCCCGAAGCCACCCCCCAAGGGTGCGGAGGGGTTCCTTCCCACGCAATGTGGAAGCCACAGCTCCGTGCTGGCAGACAACTAGACACTGCCCATCAATGGCTATGCCCATGCAACATGGATGCCCTACGCTCAGCGCTGGGGGGAGACGAAGATTAGTCTAGGTGTCGGACGCGGCTGTTATTTGCTCTTCTCGTATTTGGATTTCCCAACTTTCTTCTAACGAAACTCGGGGCTTTTTCCAAATCATGTTTTAAAGAAACGGGTCAGAGATTCGTTTTCATCGCCATCCCACCTTGGGTTTTCTCTCTTCCGGTTGAGAACTCGCCTGCTCCCCTCCCCCTTGCACCCCACGAGCAGGGGATGGGGGGCATGGTGCCCACACCTCTCCAAGGCCTTGGCGCCTGGATCCTCGCGTGGTACTCCCAGATGAGTTAGCAGGCGCGTGGCGCTTTATACTCGCTTGGGGGCTCCATTCATGGCCCGACGCGCCATATCGAAGCTCGGGAGGCCCACCCCTCCCGAGTCAGGACACGAATATTTTCTTTGGGGTGCCACTTGAGCGTCAAAGGGGGCTCCTGAGTAGCACGCCTCAAGAGCCTTACCGGTCATATAGACACTCGCCTCTCAATGTCATCCTTGGTGATCCAGTCGGCATCGAGTGTATCGAGGCCTCGCCCCATAGTTGCGTCCTTGGAGATCTGGTCGTACACGACGGTGGTAGAGAAATGTGCGGGAGTAGGACTTGTTGACATAGAGCTGCTTGAGCATCAAAATGGCTCCTGAGCAGCACGCCTCAGGAGCCTTACCGGTCATATAGCCACTTGCCTCTTGGTGTGGTCCTTGGTGATCCGGGCGGCATGGCGGGTGTCAAGGCCTCACCTCGTAGTTGCGTCCTTGGTTATCCGGTCATACACTACGGTTGTAGGGTAATATGTGGGACTAGGGCCTGCAAACACAAAGTGCTGAAAGGGCTCCCAACCTACCTCACCCATAAGAAGAAGGGGTCCACATGACATTCGAACTTCCCAAGCGCCATAGCCACGCCTCCCCTCGATCCTACCGCGAGCATTCCAAGCTAAGGCCATGTCACATAGCAGAAGCACAGATAAAAAGAGGCAAGCGACCAAATTCATTACACGCCCACAGGGCCTCCCTTGGTTCTTTGATTGCAGGAGTAGGAAAAGGAGGAAAGGTGAGAAAGCCCCCATAGTGGCTGCTGCTTCAGGAGCCCCAGGGTCCTCACATCAGAGCTCAGTCGATGACCTCCTCCTCCTTCACGATCCCGTGAAGGTGCGCCGGCATGAACGTTTCAAGAGCAGATGAGTGATGCCATGGCGGCTGGCTACCCCCCCCCCCTCGAGGTCTGGGCACGCCGGCGCAATGGCTCATCATAGCTCCCATCACTCGGGCTCTCATTGGAGGTTGTGTCGCTGCCTCTGGTGGCGCGACGCCCATCACGAAGGGCAAGCTCATCTCCTAGATCGCCACAGCCAACACCTTCTAGGCAGAAACCCCAAGCTCTCACCCTCTCCCCCGAAGACCTTGACGAAGAGCGTCGCCACCCCGTCATACTTGAAGTGAAGATTGCGCCTCCACACCAGGCCATAGGCTCGGGCAAACGTGTGCCACCTGCGGTTTAGGTACACATGACCCTTGGGGTGACCTTGACCACCACCAACGATGCCGCACTGCAGCAGCCGTCGTCCTGCAGCCATAGGCCGTCGGACCCTGGGCCAGCAGCACCCCGCGAAGGAGTGCGGGAGCTGAAACTAGGCGGCCTGTGGCCTCTCCGCCCACACCACGAACTCCTGGGCCATGTCGGACGTATGGAGCCACGGGCGTGGCAGCGAGGTCGCCACCGTTGCCCTCCCACCGCGGGCACCACCTGCTCGACTACTGCGGCTGCCCATGCTAGTTAGAGCTCCACCGCGGCCGCCAATGGTAACCCCGGGCCGCGTTAGAGCACGACCGCGCCCACGGAGAACTGTCAGCGTCATGGCGTGCTTTCGAGGATGACCGCGGCTCCTCCTAGGCGGCGGTTAGGCAGGGTTCTCCTTGGAGGCCTTCCCCTTCTCATTAGCGGAGAGTTTGCGCACTAAAGCCATGATTGGGAGAACGCCGGATTAGAAGTTGGGAGGCAAAGAAGACGAAGGTGTGTTGAGGGCTTTCTCGCCCTTGCCTGCTTATGTACAACCAGGGGCCAACCGACGCCCCCTCGCATTCCGGGAGGCATGTAGCCTCTGAAGAGTCACATCCATGTGGCCCAAGGAGGGAAGGAAGAGGCAATAGTAGCATTCAAGGAAGGGAAATGATGGTCGGCCCTGCGCACGGGCGTCACATAACTTTTACTTGGGGTGGTTCCTGACACCTTCAGGGAGCGGGGGCATCGCCACCCAGGCATTTGACATGTGTAAAGCCTGGCACACTGGCGTTTGGGACCCGCGGCTCTTCGAGCCGTCCTCATGGCTCCGCCCAGAAGCCACCTCGAGCACGCCTTTGGCCCGGGGGCTACAATCGATGCTGGGAACGGGGGTACCCAGACCTGCCTGCATGCGGCCTAGGACTTGGCCCACCTTGTTAGCCAGACACGGCTTGGCACGACTCCACTCAATACAAGGCCCTCGAGAGGACCCCAGGCTCGCAAGGAAGAACGACACCAAGACCAGCAAGGATGGGCCTCCTCAGGCCCCATCCGGAGCCGTGGAGATCTCTAGGCAAAACCCAGCCTCAAGAGTCAAAGATGACGCATGGTAGGACAGGCGGGTACCAGCGTGCCACGTGGTGAAGTTTCTCCTTTGGTATAAAGGGATAAAGGACGTACGTGGGTTTCCCAAAGCGCCTCCCAAAGGATTCCATTTCAATGCAACAAGACCACGACCACGAGCCCCGCAGGGCGGATGTCATCGCCAAGCCCACCTCTGCATCATCGACAACTAGTTTGCAGGTGAAGACCAGCTTTGGAAAGGGCGGGGATGTACTCGTGTACCCCTTCAAATTTGTCCGTTGTGGGTTCCCTTCCCGCCATTGTGATAAGGGAGGAGGACCCGGGCCACTAGTCTAGATAGAGGTTAGGCCGCACCGTAGAAGGGGAATGAACGGATCCACTTGACGAACCACAAGGCAAGGCAGAGAGCCAAGAACACCACTAGAGCACCCTCACAAGGCTCGAAAACACTATACTAGTTCATCAACCACACCTCCCCGAGAGACAGTCCACCAAAGTAGGAGTACGTTATTACGCTTCCTAGCGGCCCAAACATGGGTAAACCACCGTGTTCATCTTCTTCCTCGTCATCGTGCGAGTTCGCCGTAGTAACCATCAAGTAGCGATCTAAGTAGGGCGAAGCAGAAGAGGATCTTCGCACACGCCCCTTTGTTCGAACCTTGAGGGTTTTGCGGATCCCGAAATCCAACAAGGACGGCATAAGTCAAGTCCATCCAAGAAAAACGTTGAGGGTCTCATGAGTCGCCAGAATAATAACACATCAAGCCGCCCCTCACAGTGACAAGTTGGATTCGCTAGCTTAACCAACAGTAGAGCAAATAGATTCCAGTTAAGCCATGTGCATTCCTGGCTCTCAACTTTGTGTGGAGAGGAGCCGATGGGTCCATTTCCTCATCAATTGGCCAACCCGGAAATTTTACCTTGTTCCTAAGCCTGACAGGTCTAAAACCCGGCAACGGATTTTCATCCTTTGGTGTGGTGTTTCTATAGTAGACCAGGTCTTATTCCACCCCTTTGGATGACTCGCCAGCTTCAACTCAGGGAACCCGCCTTTCTTTATTTTCTAATTAGAAACACCGCCATGTTCGCGTGCAGAGTCATTCATTACTTCAGCTTGGCGGTTGATATAAAACAGTTCCCTGAAGAAAGTCATGGACGACTCGATTTGGAGGTACACTTGGCATAGAACTTTAAATTGGCATATGTTGGTCATGGAGTTTGGGCTGATGTCCTGGGGTCTGAGGTCGAAAAAATGCAGAAGATCTCTAAAGAACTTTGAACCAGGTGGACGAAATCCTCTGTGGAGATGATCTGTAAAGACAATGACTTCCCCTTGTTGCGGCTGTGGAACTGGCTCCTCTTAAGGAGCTCGCCATTTTCTGACTCTTTGAGCCAACAAAAAGCCCTGATCCACTAGATTGTCCAAAGTAAGTCGGGATTCTTTGGATTTTGCCTAGTTGCAAGCTTTGGAGTTCTTGGGTGCCATGGCGAGTTAAGAAATAGCTACAAAGGTGAAGAAGAATATAAGCCGACATGGAACATACGACACTTAAAATTGGTTCCATGTTTTAAGCCATCAAGGTCAAGAAAGGAGGAATTATTGTTTGACAAAACACTTAAAGGAAAACGAAATAATTCGTTTTCCTACGGACTAACAGTTTGAGACTACGGCGTTTAAGAGACATTCTGGGTGGCCTGTTGTTAGATCTATTTTTTGGGGCAAATAAGGTGGAGACTGAACTAAAGGTCATATTATATCAAGAAGCGTGATTAGATGCACAGGTCTACAAGCTACATGTGCGTTGAACATGACTAACTTGGTATGAGAGATGAACAGATCAAACCCTAATGAGAAGAGATTGGTGCCTGAGTCTATTGTGATGGAAATGGAGATGAACATGCCTGCTCTGGCGATTACGACGAAATCCAAGGAATGTTGGAGAATGAGCAAAAGGCTCTAGAGGTGCGCACGACACTCCGGCAAAGCTCAGACGAAGAAGAGTTGGAAGGAAGAAGGTAGAGGAAGCTTACAGTTGGGACACATTAGACTTATTTATGAGGAAGAAATCAAAACAATGTGGTGAAAATACGAAACACTGGAATAAACTTGTGGCTAGATGTGTGCCTCGATTTTTGCGTCGGCCTAGATTTGGTGTGGTTTTCAAAAAATTGGCATGACTGGAGCGAACAACGGTCGGCAAAAGGTGATGTCATTAAAAATGAGCATTGGAAGAATGACAAGTATGGAAGTGTTGCAAGCCGATGTTTCAAGCCGGTAGGAGATATAATGTTAAGCTGCCAAAGAAGAATAAGGGAAATTGACATGAACACATTCAAATCAATCTGGGGCCTAATGTCGGGGAACAGCTCATGGTATGACCCACCCTATTGTTCGAGGTCGATAAGGTGGCGGCTCTTAAGTCAAGGGTAAGATGGACCACACTGTGAAGACAAGACAAAGAAGGTTAATAGCCAAGCTTCCATCTGGCGGCCCAAATGCAAGGGGATAGGTGGCTTGAAGCCCACAAGGCATAAGGTGTTGGTGGACTCCTTACTTGGGAGACAAGATGTAATAAAGACATGTAAGGTTACGAGTGGTACGACGACTTGGACTCTATTGTAGACCCCAAGTACTTGACCTATATATAAAGGTGGGTCTCCAGGGGCAGGAAGGTTAAGCTGGTCACACTCTAAAAGCTAGGTTAGCTATCCCGCAACCTTGTAATCAAGATCTCCTTTAATCTAGACACAAAGCAGGACATAGGCTATTACAACCATTGGAGGGGCCGAACCTGGGTAAACCTGCCTCCCGTTCTTGTTCGATCTCTTTGAGTCACCACCCATCGGCGATGGACTCACACATATTTCCTTGCATGGGGACATATGCCGTAACAAAACCACGACAGGGCCTAGGGTGGCCACCCTCCACCAGGGCACGCCAGAGGCCCCTGGCGCGGACTTGTAGATCATGCCCACCTTGGGTCTCCCCTCAACTGAATATTCTCCCTATAAATTCCCAAATATTCATAAAACCCTAGAGGAGTCGACAAAACACAATTCTAGCCGCCGCAAGTTCCAGAACCTCGAGATGCAATCTAACACCAGCACGGAGGGGTTCATCTTCATCATAGGTGCCTATCTGATGATGCGTGGGTAGTCGACCATAGACCTACGGGTCTGTAGGAAGTAGCTAGATGGCTTCCTATCTCTTTATATTCTCAATACAATGGTCTCTTGGAGATCTATTTGATATAATGACTTTTGTGGTGTGTTTGTTGGGATCCAGTGAACTTTGAGTTCATGATTAGTTTCTATCCATAAATATGATTTGAGTCTTCTTTGATCTCTTATTTGCATGATTACTTATATCCTCGTATTTCTTCTTCGAATGTTTGGTTTAGTTAAGCCAACTAGATCATTTTTTCTTGCCATGGGAAGACTTTTTGATGGGTTCGATCTTGCGGTGTTCTTTCCCACTGAAAGAAGGGGCAGTAAGACACGCATGTATCATTGACATTAAGGAAAACAAGATGGGGTCTATTACTACATGAATATATATTTTCTACATCATGTGACGTTCTTATTGCATTACTCTGTTTTCCCATGAACTTAATACACTAGATGCATGTTGGATAGCGGTCGATGTGTGGAGTAATAGAAGTAGATGCAGAATTGTTTCGGTCTACTTATCTTGGACGTGATACGTATATAATGATCATTTCCTAGATATCATCATGATCATTTGATATTATATCAATTTCCCAACAGTAATTTGTTCACCCACCGTGTGTTATACTCATGAGAGAAGCCATTAGTGAAACCTACGGTCCCAGGGTCTACTTTTCCAACATATTGCTTTCCGATCTACTATTTTGCCTTTTTTCAGATCTATTAATCCAAAAAAACCAAAATACCTTCTGCACTTTTTTTTACTTATTTTATTTTGTGTTCTTGTGAGATCTATTTGCCAAAATTATCATCACATAATCTATGTTTTTTACCGTAGAGAGCTTGATGACCTCTCTTTCGCATCGGGTTGCAAGTATTTGTTATTTGTGTGCTGGTGTTGCTTACGTGGGTGCGTGATCTTCCTCTATGGATTGATACCTTGGTTTCATAACTGGGGGAAATACATACCATCGCTATACTGTATCATCCCTTCCTCTTTGGGAAAATATCGACGTAGTCTCAAGCCACGTCAAAGGAATTTCTGGCGCCGTTGCCGGGGAGGAAGCAATATCATCTACCAGGTTCCTAATCACAAATATCATCTCCTTGAAGTTTACATTATTTACCATTTTCCTCTCCCCCACTTCAAAAATTTGCCATTTTATTCGTCCTCTCTTTTTCGTTTGCTTTTTTCTCGTCAGATCTCTTGTTTGCATATCTCTTCATTATGGCTAGTTCCTCCGTTATTGCATTTACCCCTGAGAATGAGGTTCTTAATTTTAAACAAAGGGGAGGTTAGAATCTTAAAAATGCTTGGTATAGGATTTGCAATGCTCATAATAGATCTATTCGTAAGGAATCTACCGTTGTTCTTCTTTGCTATTTTTATGTGGGCACCACCACTTGGTATAGATTCCTCCTTGATACGATTACCGGTCAAAATTTCTTGATGTGCCCTTCTTTGGATTCTTATAATTCTATGGGAAATCTAGTGGGTTTCCCACTTATCATTGTCAATCAAACCATTTTAAGCCTTGAGCATGTTATGAAAAAGTTAGATGCTATTGAAAAGACAATGCTCACCAAGGAAAATATTTAAAATTTGGATGAAAGGATGCATAATCTTGCTAATAAAAGTGGGTCAAATGCGGGAGGCGTTCTCAAAATATTAAAGAAAAAGAACCCATAGTCAATAAAAGAATGGAAGAAAGCCCCACTAGAATAGTTAAATTGGAAGAAATCTTTCATAATTTAAGTTCGGCTTTCTCCACCAATAAGAGTATTGACAAAAGTCCCATTAGTAAATATTGCAAATCCTTGCAATTTCCTAAGAACAAGGGTACCGCTTCTAGTAGAAACAATGATGATCTTAAAATTATTAGTATTCATCCCAATTTTGTTGAAGTGGTAAACAACCTCCATGGCAAGTAATTTTTTTTCAATATTATTGCTAGAAGTATTGTCATTGAAAATATGCATGATAGATCCTTGAAAAGTTCATGTTTTGTGCTTAAGGAGTGGGAACTAAGGATGACAACACGGGAAACTATGTGTTATGCCTAGCTAGGGGTGTAAAACGATAGCGCCTGTTGGGAGGCAACCCAATGAATTAATTTTTTTAATCTTTTGCTTTCTGTTTTTGAGTGTTTGCACAATTATGATTCTTCTCTGATTTTTTTATGTTTTATTTAGTGTTTGTTCCAAGTAAATCCATTATTATGATCCATAAGATGAGTAGAAACAATGATGAATCTGAAACAGAAACTTTGTTCCCAGTGCACAAATTTTCATTTTTCACTGGAATGTGATATTATCCTGAAATTCTAAAAAAGCATTTCTATACAAATTTTTTACATTATCATAATATTTTATAATTTTTAGATTTCTAGAAGTATGGCTAGAGTACATATTACTACAGACTATTCTGTCTGAAACAGATTCTGTTTTCGTTGCATTGTGTGCTTGTGTTGATGAACCTATTGCTTGTATAGGGGGGTATAAGTCACGGTAAAGTTAGAATAAAGTATTTATAATTAAATAATAGAATATGAATGGTTTTACAAGAGTACCTAGAGTGGTGATTTTATTTATTATGCTAACGGATCTCACGAGAATTTTGTCAGGTTTTGTGTGATTGAAGTTTTCAAGTTCTGGGTGAGATCACGATGGATGAAGGGATAAGGAGTAAGAAGAGCCTAAGGTTGGGGATGCTAAAAAATCCCAAGGTAATATAACAAAGAGTAACAAGAAACTAAGCTTGGGGATGGCCCTAGTGGCATCCCCTCTTTCTTCTAACAACCATCGGTATTTTACTTGGAACTATTTTTTTATTCGTCACATATCATGAGTTTTGCTTGGAGCATCTTGTATATTTGATTTATTTGATTTTTATCCTTTCTTCACACACCTATTTGATAGATCCAAAATTATTCTATGATTTTCTAAAATTGCTCTTTATGCTTCACTTAAATCTATTGAGCAAAGGAATTTCTCTATTGCTTTACTTATATCTTTTTGAGCACGACGTGCTTTTACATGTTTGAAGAAATGCTCTCATGCTTCACTTATATTATTTTGAGAGTTAGTAACTTTGAAGAAATAATCTCATGCCTCACTTAAATGAATTTGAGAGTTAGTAATTTTGAAGAAATCTTGTCATGCTTCACTTATATTATTTCGAGAGATGAAACTTGTATGCCCATCTTTTTCACTTATATCCATGTGAGCTTATCAAAAGCAATTGCAATATATGAAACTAGTCCCAAAGTGATAGATATTCAAGAGAATATAATAAAACTTCCATGAAGATCAATGGACAAATTAAACATGATTCTTTGGAATAGTTTTGAGACATGATGATAGTAATATGTAAGTTATGTTGGTGAGTAATTATGCTTAGTAAGAATATTGATGTTAAGGTTTGTGATTCCCTACGCAAGCATGAAAGTCAATAGTTGTGCTACGAAATTACATCCTATTTATGGTGCATTATTTGGTGTTAGTTTTTCTTAATGCTCCCTTATGTTATTTTTTGTTTGTTGGTTGGATGCCTCTCAATCTATTTTCTAGCTTTCACTTGTACTAAGTAGAAATACTACTTGTGCATCCAAAATCCTTAAACTAATTTTGCCATATGAGTCCACCATACCTACCTATATGAGGTATTTCCATGTCGTTCCAAGCAAATTTATATGTGTCATCTCTAAATTTCAAAATAAATTTTCCTTTTTGTGTGCTCTTACCGCTCATGAAATGGTAGGGGTGATCGATATTTTTCCATGCTAGATGTGTTATTCTCAAGATGAGTGTTTATTCACTTGTCATTGCACGAGAGTACGGCGGTAATAGGGATGCCCAGTCCCGAAATGAAAAGAAAAATATATTTTTACTTTATGTTGTCAAGTAATAAATTCCTTGGAAAATGTTGGTATGGAAGGTAACTATGGATTCGGCTAGCCATGGGAAGTGAAAGTATGGTGGAAAAAGGAATAAACTTTATTTTTTGTTTAGGAAACGCGTATGGTGTAGCTGGCATGGAGAGATATTGAAACCTCTGATTCGTTTTCGTTCATAGGAAATGCATCCCACCAAAAAAATATTTCTGTACGAATTTAAACACTTGAGATCTAGAACCTCTACAAATCCCTACTTCCCTCTATGAAGGGCCTATCTATTTACTTTGTGCAATTTTTATTTATCAATTTGAGTCTCCATCTTATCTTATAAAGCACCAACTAGGAGGCACTATGATCGTACTTGAGCATTAGGTGTAGCCAATATTTGAGTGTGTATCATGAATGGAACAATGATTGAGCATGATGGGCTAGGGATAACTTGTTTTAGCGTTGACATTTGGAAAGACATGGTTGCTTGTTAGTATGCTTGAGTATTACAGTTTTCATGTCAAAACTAGACTATTGCTCCGAACCATTTAAAGTACAAATTTCCATTCTACAAAGTAAATAATATATGATGAACATGTTAGGCAGCATTCAACATAAAAATTTTCATTTTTATCATTTACCTACTCGAGGACGAGTAGGAATTAAGCTTGGGTATGCTGATACGTCTCTAATGTATCTATGATATTTGCTTGTTCCATGCTGTTATATTATCAATCTAGGATGTTTTAGAATCCTTTTATAGAAACTTTATATCATTTTTTGGGACTAACCTATTGACATAGAGCCAAAGTGCTAGTTGTTGTTTTTTACTTCGTAGAAAATCAGTACCAAACGAAGCCCAAATGCTACTGGAATTTTTGGATATTTTTTATCGAGCAGAAGAACCAGGACGGGCCAAACAACCACAAGAGAGGGGGCCTAGGGTGGCCACCCTTCAACAGGACGCGCTAGAGGCCCCTTGCGAGGCCTGGTGGAGCGTGCCCACCTCGGGACTCTCCTCAACAGACTATTCACCCTATGAAATCCCAATTATTCAAAAAAATCTAGAGGAGTCGACGAAACACAATTCCAGCCGCCACAAGTTCCGGAACCTCAACATCCAATCTAACACCATCATGGAGGGGTTCATCTTCATCATAGGTGCCTCTCCGATGATGCGTGAGTAGTCCACCATAGACCTATGGGTCCGTAGGCAGTAGCTAGATGGCTTTCTCTCTGTCTATGTTTCTCAATACATCTTGGAGATCTATTTGATGTAATGACTTTTGCGGTGTGTTTGTTGGGATCCGATGAATTTTGAGTTCATGATCAATTTCTATCCATGAATATGATTTGAGTCCTCTTTGACCTCTTATTTGCATGATTACTTATAGCCTCGTATTTATTCTTCGAATCTTTGGTTTAGTTAGGCCAACTAGATCGATTTTTCTTGCCATGGGAAGAGGTGCTTTGTGATGGGATAAATCTTGCAGCGTTCCTTTCCCAGTGACAGAAGGGGCAGTAAGACACAGATGTATCATTTCCATTAAGGATAACAAGATGAGGTATATTCCTACATGAATAGATCTTTTCTACATCATGTCACCGTTCTTATTGCATTTCTCCGTTTTCCCATGAACTTAATACACTAGATGCATGCTGGATAGCGATCGATGTGTGGAGTAATAGAAGTAGTTGCAGAATCGTTTTGGTCTACTTATCTTCGACGTGATGCCTATATAATGATCATTGCCTAGATATCGCCATGATTATTTGATCTTCTATCAACTGCCCAACAGTAATTTGTTCACCCACCGAGCGCTATACTCATGTGAGAAGCCACTAGTGAAACCTACGACCTTGGGTCTACTTTTCCAACATATTGCTTTCCAATCTTACATTTTGCCTGTCAGATTTCGGCTGCCACAAAACCCAAAGAGGTTTGAACTTAGGGGCGTGCACGAATATCCCTACCAGCTCCGGCCTCAAGCTCACCGCACGACAACCTAGCCTGGCGAGCGCACTCAATCGCAGGAACAAGACTAGCACGCCAGGATTTACCCAGGTTCGGGCCATTGCTAAGCGTAAGATCCTACTCCTGCCTTTTGGTGGATTGCCTCATGAGGAGGTTTGTGGATGAACTAGTACAATGTTGAGCAACCTCGCGAGGATGCTTGAGTGGTGTTCGATATTTCCCCTCTACTAAGGGGCCTATCCTCTATTTATATTGGGCTGGGTCCTCTTGCCTTGTTCCAATGGGGGGAAGGGATCCACAAAGGCCAAATTCGAAGGGGGACAAGGAGTACACCCTTATCCTGACGAAAGGTGGTGATGCAGTGGTGGGCTGGGCGATGATATCCGTCCTGCTGAGCTCGTGGTCTTGGTCTTGTTGCACCGGAATGGAAACCTTTGGGGTGCTTTGGGAACCCATGTGCATCCTTGCCTCCTTTGCACCAAAGAGGAAATTGTTTCCTCTACGCGCGCTGGTGCCTGCCTGGCCTATCTTGCGTCATCCTTGTCCTCCCAAGGCTGAGTGTTGTGTAGAGATCTCCGCCCCTCGAGAGGCGGCCTGGGGAGGCATCTTCCCCGGGTGCTCTTGGCGTCATTCTCCTCACAAGGGTGGAGCTCCCGTGAGGACCTTGTTCTTGAGCGAGGTCGCACTGGTCCATACCAGGCCATTGAAGTGGGCCGCAGGCTGGAATGTCTGGGCACCCTTTTCCCAGAATGCCGATAGTGGCCCCCGGGCCCGAGGTGCGCTTGATTTGTGTCACACCCTATGTTTGTGGCACGTTGATATGTTTGGATTTATACAATTTGGAGCCAACTAAAACTTTTTCAAAGTACTTGTGCTTGTTTGCAATGATGTTTGCTTACTTGATGATTGTGGTATGGCACTCCTAGATTCTATTCCACTTCATATTCATCTTCCTTGAACCAAAACTCTTGACCAATGATCATGCCATGTGAATAGTGCCCAAATCTATTTTTATCAAATTCTGTTTTAACCAAAAATGATTTATTCAAATTAGGATTTCAAAACTCCCTAAAATGAGGTTTGCGCCACAAGTCCTCAAATTGGGTGGATTCTTCCTCCCCAAAGAATTTAATTCAATCGTAATATATATAAGACTTCCCAAAACCACAAAATATTATTTTTGAATATTATTTTCAAATTTTATTTAAAAGATTTTTCTTAAGGCCATAAATGTTTTTTCCTAGGGAAAAATCATATAAATGCTTTGAAAATATTTGAGAAAATTTAGGGAAACTCAGTGGACATATATTTGCATATATAAGATTTTCAACACAAGGGCATGATCAAATCATGGGCAAAACCCCTCAAAACCCTTTTTGTTCAAATCAAACTTTTGGAATATTTCTATAAGAAATATTCTCAATAAATTCTAGGAACATTCCAGCAAGTCAAAGCTATCATAAGTGATGATCTTGCAAAGTTTCATCTCAATCCAAATTGATTTGGTTCTTCATACCATCCCAAAACCCTTTTTGTCCAGATTCTAATTTGAAAAACTTTACATAGTGAAGTGTCCCCCCTTGGCCTCAAACTTTGTGGGCATGCTATTATGACCAAATAGTGATGATACACTAAGTGGTGCATCAAGGGTAAAAGCCTAGCATCAATAGATCTACAAGAACCTGATTCTATAAATATCTAGGGTTTAGCAAATCTCCATTGTCAAGTTTTTCCCCTTGAGATCGAACTTGGTGAATCCTCTCATTTTTACCTAGCCCTTGACCTTGATGAATATCTCAGTAAGGTGGTAACTTCTTCTTGCCCAAAACCATACGAAACACCTTCTGGTGATTTAGTAAAACCATCATTTCCATCCCTTCCTCTTTTACCCTTGCCCCCAAATTTTTACCACACCTTCTGGCAGTACCTGAGCACCTCTAGTAAAAGTCTCATGGTCATAGATCAAGGGTGATGTGATGAAAGACCCCATTTACACCCCTGGCAGCATCTTTTTCGACCTCTCCCTACCTATTTCTCTTCTCCCTAGCTCCCCTAGCTCCATGGCATCCAAGGGGCATCTCCAGAGCCCCGGGCACTACTAGGCAAGCTAGGCCGCCCAGAGCGCACGGGCAATGGCTATGCCAGCCATTTGGGCGCTCTGGAGCACTCTATAGTGCGCCACCACACTATAGTAGGGGCATCCCGAGGCCTCCCTATTTAAGCCCACCCGCTCCTCCTGCTCCTCTCCCCTCGCTCCCCCCTTCCTCCGCGTCTCCCCCTAGCCTAGACCGCTCGCCCCCGTGTCGGGAGCCCTCTCCTGCACCAAACCCTCGCCGCCGTCAGGAACCTCCCCTCGCTGGTGTTTCCCTGTCTGCCGGCGACCCCCTCGACCACCCATCGACGCGCGGGAGCCCCCTGAGCGGGCCGGTGCTCTCCGCTGGGACCGCTGCGGCCGGAGACGCCACCGGTGAGCCACCCTCCGCTTTTGTAGCGAGGTGAGGGATGACAGGTGGGGTCCACCTGTCATCCCCTCACTCCCCTCCTCTCTCGCTGGCAAGCAGGGCCCGCAGGCAGGTTTGAAAACAAACCTGCCGCGCACGGCGCCTCGCCTGGGTTGGCCTCCCCCTGTGGGCCGGTTCTGGCCTATGAGGGCACATGACCCTTTTTCCCCTTTTTTCTATTATATGCCAAAAATTCCACAAAATAGAATATTTATCTAAATCCAAAAATTCCTTCACCTAAATTCTTGAAATAATCCCTAGAATTTATTAGTGCCATTTGTAAAAATGTTTGAAAATATTTTTAGTACTGTTTTAATTTAAAACCTCTAATTAGCCCTATAAGCCCCTATTTTAAATAGTTTTTAAAATATTTTTGAGTTCAAAAACCTAGACAAATGTTTTTAGCATAGCTTGTGATACTTATCAGAATAGGGTGACATTTTTGATAGTAGTTTGTGTGCTCTGTTTTGTGTGATGCTTATTTTTTATCGTTATTTTATCGTGACGATAGATTGCATTGTTGACGAGGAAGTTGGACCTGGAGACTTCGAAGGCCCCGGAGACTTTGTTGAGCCAGGCAAGCAGCGCTTTGACCATGTTAAGAAACTTTTTCATGCATGTCATATAGCACTTGTTGTTTCGATGAAACGATCATGATGAGGTGTTCCCCCTTCGCTGGAATGCCTCCGTTACTTTTACCATTGAGACTTGCATCGTGCATGACCCTACCACCTTATGAGGGTTGTGCGGGTGGGTGTAGTTAGGATGCAAGTAGATGCTACGCAGGTGGGATGGGGTTATATGCATAGTGATGGAAAGGGGGAAACTTTTCAAAGACTTTTTGAAAAACCCGTCGGGTGCCACTAATGCCCGGGAGATGATGATGAGTTGGACGACCACTCGAGAAAGAAGTGGTGTGCCGGAACAAGATAAGGGTGTGTATTCAAAAACAAAGGGTTTAAGATTTGTCGATCGTCCCAACCTTACATGCGCAACCACGATACCCCTTATGGGACGGCGCTTTGTTGATTACTATGGTTGGTGCTAGCAAGGAGCCCACATTACTAGTGGCAAGAGTGAAGTGGTCACTCTTGAGACTTGGAAGGTCATGCGCTGTCTTTACGGGCACCGGGCACACTGTTGTGTGCCTTCATGGATGATATGAGTGATGTATATCATGAGGGATGGCACCAACGAGTGGACTCTTTGTTTAGTATCACCATGGGAAAGGCATTGTTTGGTTGCTTACCTCGGGTATGTTATATACTGTGAGTGTTTGATGACACGGAAGTTCCCCGAGTCTTGTGGGTAAAGTGTGCAACCTCTGCAGAGTGTTATGCCACGTCTAAATGTTTTCGTAAAACTTGGTGTGAGGATGGATGTGATGGTGACAAGAGGTCACATGAGCTAAGTCCGAAGACTTAGCCTGGGTATTGAACTAAGTCCGATGACTTAGCATGATGACTGAACACGAGGTTATCCGTAACTTGTTCATGTGGATATTGCCTATTGTTGACGCATGCTTACTAGTTACTTGATCATGTCATTGCATTTAAAATTAGCTTTTTGCAAATTACCTACTTAGTGCTATATCATGCATCATTGCTACCTTGTTCCACAACTTGGGTTGCTTGCGAGTACATTCAAAGTACTCATTGGCTTGCCATTGGTTATTTAATTGGCCCGACATGGAAGAACAGGAGTATGTTGAAGAGTTTGTTGGTGGCGAACATGCGAACTAGGACGCTTCCCAGTCAGAATGCATGTAGGTTAAGGCAGATAGCATGGGTTCACGTTTTCGACCAAGATTTCCGCTGCTTGTTCTATTTAAGTGTTTGGCCCTCGTGGCCCTATCTATGTGAGACTTGACCTTTATGGTCTTTATTTGTGTAAGACGCTAAATGTGGATGTAAGACTCTTGTTATGCAGCTTCTGTGTGTTGAATAAGCATTGATCTCTGAGATCACTGTACACGTGCATTCGGTGATCACGACTTATGAGTCCGGGTCCCCACAAGTTGGCTTCTGGGCGAAGCCATAAAACATGGCCCGAAGCACCATGGGCCCCAACCGCCTATGGCCAGGACTGACATGTGGCGCCCTACGCGACGTCGATGCCTCCGCTCCCCGGAGTCATCGGGAACCGCCCCAAGCCACGCTGACACGGAGCAAGCATGCCGTGGCGACCATCATTGTCCTTCCTTGAATGCCGCCGTCTCCTCATGTTTTCACCCCTAGGGCCACATGGATGTGACCCGACGAGGGAAAATGAAGTGACCTGAAGCAGGGTTGCACGCCGATCGAGTCCATCGTGTGGATCCCGAGGAGTGCACGACGCCTCCACTCCGAACGACACCCCATCGGCAGCGGTTACACCTATAAATCCACCCTGCCTGGGGTTCTTGCCATCCTGATGCGCCTTCTCGCTCTCCATCCTTCCAAAGATATCCTTCTCACCCTCGTCTCTTTCCTTACTCTCCATGGCGTCCTGAGGGAGTGCACCAGGTGCGGGGAAGCGCACGGGGTCTTCGATTCCGCTGCCGGCCTCTAGAAGCAGCGGACGGGGGTCTTCGAGGTAGGCCCAAGCTCGTCGGCGCTGGGCCATCATCGACGAGTGAGTGTTCCGTCGTCCACCCCCTTTCTTGCAATCACGCCCGACGCACCGGACTTGACTATTTCCTCCTCCCAGGGCACCTTTGCCCATAAGGCTCAAGCTAGGCGAGCTTTAGGAGGAGGCGGATGCACTGAGGGCCTTGATGGCGAGCATCGAGTCCGCCCTCCATGTCGCGCTCAGGGGCGATGAGGAGGCCAAGGCGGAGCTGGTGTGTCTCTAGGCCCAGGTCAAGGAGGCAGCAGACGCAGTGCAAGCCACCCAGGATGAGGCGGCGCACGCGAGAATGCTGGAGGTGCAACGTGCCAAGCAATACCTGGGTATTGCCCGCTGGGTAGCTGCTGCGGTGGGCCAGTTTGTCGGGGAAGCCCCTGCGCTGCCGTGTGCGCACAACAATGGAGGCTACTGTAGGATCACTATAAGAGTGTCTAGAGGGGGGTGAATAGACTACTAGCAAGAATTTAAAACCTAACCTTTTCCCAAGTTAATTGGTTGGCAGATTTTAACAGTTTTAGCAAGTCTAATAGCCCAACACATGCATGTCTACAAATATGGCAGCAAAAAGTAAAGCCATTGCACATGAAGTAAAGAGATGAGATAGGAAGATCAAACACAATACGAGACACAATGATTTTTCCCATGGTTCCGATAGGTGGTGCTATTGTACGTCCACATTTCTGGAGTCTTTAACCCATGGAGGGTAGCAACCTTGACTATTTCATATGGCCTCCGTCCACGAAGGACTAGCCTCACTATGGGTAGATCTTCACGAAGTAGGCGATCTCCTTGCCCTTATAAAACTACTTTTTCACTCCACAACACGAAGTAGGAGGCTCCCAAGCGACACCTAACCAATCTAGGAGGCACCACCCTCCAAAAGGTAATAGGCTCGGTAATGACGTTGAACTCCTTGCTCTTGTGCTTCAAGATGATAGACTCCTCAACACACAATCACTCTCTCACAGATTTGGCTTGGTAGAAGAGATGTGATTGGTGGAAAGCAACTTGGGGAAGCTAAAAATCAAGATCCATATGGTTGGAGTGGAAGATCTTGATCTCAACACAAGGGTTGGTGGTTCTCTCTCAGAAAATCTGTTAGGATAGGTATGGAATGGTTCTGAGTGCTTCTCTTTCAAGTAGGTGGTGGTGAAGGGGTATATATAGGCATCCCCAAAAATCCAACCCTTACACACAAAATGACCAACTCGGTGACACCAATGTGTTAATCTCGGTGGTACCGAAATGACCAAAAGGTGGAAACTTTTGAATATTGGAGGGACCGATATACGAATCTCGGTTGCACCGATAAGGTGACCAACGGTCAGATTTCCAATCTCGCTGACGCCAACCCAACAATCTCGGTGGTACCGAAAATGTGAGTTTGCGTAACAGAAAGTTAGCAACCTAAATTCGGTGGCACCTGTATGGAATCGGTTGCACCGAAGTGGCTTGGGTTTGGCTAAGTCTATGTAGGTTCTAGAATCGGTGGCACCGGGATAGGAATGTTGGTTGCACCGATTTTGAATGTTTGGCTATAGACACACTTTGGTGGGAGAGCTTGTGGATGTTTTTGGTGACTATCACTTGTGCACGTATGAGGATTTTGTTCACCAACAAAACCTTACCTCCTTTTAATAGTATTGGCTTTCCTATGGACTCAAAGTGATTTCTCACAAATGTAAAATGTAGAGTCCTCTTGCTTGAAGCTTGGCCAACCTATTTCCTTGCATCTTGAGGTAATTCCACAATCTCCACAATCCTTTTGCCAACCCAACTCTCCATGGACTATTATCTGAAATACACTAGATAGAGGTGTTAGTCCAAGAGACAATGTATGTTGTCATGAATTATCAAAACCACCAAGGGAGCATGTTGTGCTTTCAGATACCTCAACTTCTTCGTCAAGGTGGTGGAGGCGTTGGAGACCAACGTCTCTGAAAGAACAACATGCTCCCTTGGTGGTTTTGATAATTCATGACAACATACATTGTATCTTGGACTAACACCTCTATCTAGTGTATTTCAGATATTAGTCCATGAAGAATCGGGTTGGCAAAAAGGGTTGAGGAGATCGTGGAATTACCCCAAGATGCAAGGAAATAGGTTGGCCAAGCTACAAGCAAGAGGACTCTACATTATACATTTGTGAGAAAACACTTTGAGTCTATAGGAAAGCCAATACAATTAAAAGGGGGTAAAGTTTTGATGGTGAACAATAGTACAAGGGATATGAAAGGTCATCTGTGTCTTGGATATTTGCATCAAATGTATATGAATGAGGTGTATCCTCGATCAAGACTTCACTCTTGTAAACAATATGTGCAAGAAGCAAGAGATCATATTGATCAAAGATATGATGCATATACTTACCTTGAGTTCTTGAGCATTCTAGTAGTAGAGACACACTTGAGAAAAAAATGTTAGGAAATACAAGAGTATTCTGCTAAACAAAAGCAATATAACTCAAAGGATACCAAGATATGGAGAACATATAAAATATGATAATCCTTCAGATTGATATGTCTCCTCCTTTAGCATTAATCTTTTATATCTTTTCTCCCCTTACATATGAAAGTGGTAGTTCATGCTCTCCTCCTGAATCTTAGCATGTAGATATTGGGATTGGATAGGGTGAGAAAAGGTCTAAATTGAACAAGAATATTATTTAGAGTTTTTTGACTGTTCACATGGAATTTTCTCCCCCTTACTTTGGTATTCTCCCCTTTTTTATATAAGTGTGAACTTTTGATATTCTCCTCTCCCCCTAAATCATATCTCCACCTTTGCATAAGCATGTAACTCTCCCTTTAGCATGAAGCTTTGTTGTTCTCCCCCTTTGGCATAAATTACCAAAAAGGTTAAAGATAGTAGTGGTGACAGGGATCATTGACAAGGAAGGGATCCTCAAGAACAAGGGTCATTGAAAGTAGGGTTCATAGAAAAGAACTAAGGGAATCATTGAATGTAACTTATCTCCCTTTTCCAAATTTTACTCTTCTTCTCCTTGGAGCTAGGGATCCTTGAATAAAGAATTTCTCCCCCTAAGACTAGCTTGTTATTCTCTCTCCCTTTTTTTAATAGAGGGGTCATCGAAACAAAAAGAACATCACAACAACATAGACCAATAAAAAATATTTAAGAAACACAGATTTAGAAAAGAAAGAAAATCGGTGACTCTAGGATAAATAAATCGATGGTACCGAGATTGTGTAGTGCAGCTCATCTGCAATTTCGGTAGAACCAAGTTATTTATATCGGTGACTCTGAATGAGAGATCACGTTTCTGTTTTCACAAAGACAAAAGAAATAGTTTCAAAAAGGGAATGCGATTTTTTTACAAAGGACATCAAATAGATAAGATTTGAGTGGTTACGAGAGATCATGCAAATAGAGCACGAACCACACAAGATTATTAACTAGATGATGGGCGGTGACTAGGTCACCTATATTAGAGTATATTGACTTAGCAGCCAAGTAAGAATACTTGATCATAGGTCATACTCTACGTTAAGAACAAAATGCGGTTAGCATTTTTTGATTAAGCATTTTAACGTCTTCATATAACTTGAGTTGCTTTCGCCCATGACTTGGAGTAAAGCCTTTTCAATGATATGAGTACATAACTTTGAGTGATGTTGATGACGTTGCTCGTAGGTGAACTTGTTGAGGATGCTCGAGGTTGATGATGATCATCTTGAATTGGGAGCTATCCTTCTCGTTCTAGTACACAAGTCACCTACAAAGGTTAGTCATGCAAGGAAGAACAATGGATCTATCCAATTGACATGATATCACTTAAGATTTTCCAACTAAGATCAAGTATATGTCAAGGATATTTTTATTGTTGTCTTCTTCCTTCCATCATAAAGAGGGGTTATGGATACTTGGTAATGACAAGATTTCTTATGATTGGAGTTGATGGAAATCTTGTGGAATGAAGTTCTTCCAAGTACCTACAAAAGGTTAGATGCAATAAAAGGGAGCATAGAATTTCATGGCAGATGATAACGATTTACGGGAACATGGAAATAACAAGAAAGCTCATGCCCTTGCTTGCAACCGAGTGAGTCTACCTCAAGTTTGAAGTATCAATGATGTTCAACTCAATCCTCAAGTGACAAAATGTTTTGTCATAAAGTGGCTTGGTAAAGATATCGGCTAGTTGCTTGTTAGTGTGAACATGCTTAAGATTAATATCTCCTTTGGTAACATGATCATGAATGAAATGATGTCGAACTTGAATATGCTTAGTTCGAGAATGTTGCACATGATTATGACCAATTTTAATAGCACTTCCATTGTCTCAAAGTAATGGAACATTTTTAACATAAATTCCGTAATCCTTAAGCATTTGTGTCATCCATAGTAATTGCGCACAACAAGATCTAGCAGCAATATACAAGAGATACTAAGTTTTGTTTCTTGGAGGACCAAGACACAAGAGATCTAGCTAAAAATTGACAAGTACCCGAGGTGGAATTTCTATCAACCCGGCATAGTCTGAATCAGAATAGCCAACAAGATTAAAAGAATATCCCTTGGGATACCAAATGCCAAAGTCTGGTGTTTGTATCAAGTATCTCACAATACGTTTCGTAGCCAAAAGATGACACTCTTCAGGTGCAGCTTGATATATCGCACACATGCAAACACTAAGCATAATATTAGGCCGAGATGCACATAGATATAGCAATGAACCAATCAAAGATCGATAAACCTTTTGATCAACCGGTTCATCCTCCCTAGTAAGATAAATATGTCCACTAGTAGGCATGGAAGTTTTCATACCTTTGCACTCCTGCATGTTGAACTTTTTGATCAAGTCCTTGGCATACTTAGTTTTAGAGATGAAAGTTCTTTCTCTTGATTACTTGATTTGCAAACCAAGAAAGAATTTCAGGTCACACATCATAGACATCTCATACTTCTCGGACATCAACCTTCCAAATCTTTCACTAAATTGAGGGTTAGTGGAACCAAAGATAGTATCATCCACATAGATTTGGCACATGAATAATTCACCATTAACTCTCTTAGTGAACAAGGTTGCATCAATTTTACCAATTTCAAAACCTTTGTCAATGAGAAACTTCGTTAAACATTTATACCAAGCACGAGGGACTTGCTTAAGACCATAAAGAGCTTTACGAAGCTTGTAAACATGATTAGGTTTCTTAGGATTTACAAAACCAGGTGGTTCCTTAACATAAACCTCTTCTTCAATTTCACCATTTAAAAACGCAGTTTTGATATCCATTTGATAAAGCGTGATATCATGGTGATTAGCATAAGCAAGAAGAATACGAATAGCTTCAAGTCTAGCGACACGGCATAAGGCTCACTATCGTCCATACCTTCGACTTGCATATATCCTTGGGCTACGAGACGAGACTTGTTGCGCATGACTTGACCATCTTCGACTTGTTTGTTCTGAAACACCCATTTGGTTCCGATGATGTTTTGTTCGTCCTCGGGCTTCTCCATGAGTGTCCACACTTCATTCCTCTCGAAGTTGTAAAGTTCTTCATGCATGGCATTCACCCAATCCACGTCTTCCAAAGCTTGTTCTATCTTCAATTGCTCAATGCTAGAGATGAAAGAATAATGCTTAGAAAAGTTAGCTAGACGGGTTTTATAGAGAGTGATTCTCCCTGTTTGTATATCACCAAAGATTTTATTTAGGGGATGTGTTGGGGATATACCCCGCGGTATGACCCGGGAGACGGTTATGACCCAGCCGGTTGTAATTCCTTGGATGACTCTCTGGTTGTGAGTCCCTGGATGACTCTCCGGTTGTGAGTCCCTGGATGACTCTTCGGTTGTGAGTCCCCATAAGACTCTCCGATGAGTCCTCGGATGACTCTCCAAGGAGTCCTCGGATGACTCTCCGGTTGTGAGTCCTTGGATGACTCTCCGATGATTCCTCGGATGACAATCCGGTTGTGAGTCCCTGGATGACTCTCCTGTTGTGAGTCCCCGGATGACTCTCCGGTGAGTCCCCGGATGACTCTCCGGTTGTGAGTCCCCGGATGATTCTCTGGTGAGTCCTCAGACGACTCTCCAGTTATGAGTCCCTCGATGACTCTCCGGTTGTGAGTCCCGCATGACTCTCCGGTGAGTCCCCAGATGACTCTTCGGTTGTAAGCCCCTAAAGATGAGTCCCTGAAGATGAGTCTCCGGCGTAAGCCGCCCTGTGTAAGCCGCCCGGTGTAAGCCTCCCGGCGTAAGCCGCCCGGTGACTCAGAAGCCCACGAAGAGAAGCCCACGATGGGAAGTCATAATAAGTTGTCTCAATCGACTTAGACTCTACATGTAAGCCGCCCCTTCATCTTATATAAGGAGGGGCGGGTCACCCCGAGAGGTAGAGGTTTTTAGACGTCTCAATAGACAGGTCTTAGATAGAAAAAGATTCACATGTCCACAAGTTTAGACAACACGAGGGATTAGATAGACAGATTAGAGGTTCTCGTGATTAGAGGTAGCAAACAGCACCCTTGTAACCGAGAGATCTCCTTCATCATCAATACAGACAAGCAGGACGTAGGCTTACCTCCATCGGAGGCGCCGAACCTGGGTAAACTCCGTGTCTCTCGATTCCGATCAACCCCTTCAAGGCTCCACATAGTTGCATCTTCGCCTCGAACCTAAGTCCATTCAGTCGGACATCTGCCGTGACAAATCCACAATAGCTGGCGCCCACCATGGGGTCCGCACGGTGATTTGTGTTCTTGAAGGGATCTCTCTCTAGGATCGAGAAGCACATAATTTTTCGGATGAAGAAAAGCTAGTGCAGAAGGATCTACATCGTCACCAGGACGAGCAATCAGAATGGCATATACGTGTTTGAAGAAAAGAGGGATTAGGGTTTCGTTGTGTGAGTCGCCGCACACGTGTCTGGCAATCCGTTAGTGCGAGGGCGGATCATGTCTACTACAGCTGAGACCGACGAAGTATATGGTGTGTTAAGCCCAGAAAAGATTTTTCATCTGTGCCTAGCACATCGATCTATTAGCGGCGAGTTACTGCTATTGTCTTGGTCGCTGCTACCCCTAAAAAAAACTGAGTAAAATGCCACAATCCAGAGGAGGATATGGATGTGGATGACCGAGTCGGCCATGTCTCGAAAACAGACCTGCACACGGACTCATATTCTACCAGTGCCTGCTTCAGATGTGGCTCGTCTAGCCTCGAGCCGGCCCTCTTGGTCGTGCTTGTCTCCCCGCCGTTGCACCGTGGCCGCCGCAGGTCGTCCCCCGCCGCTGCTGCGAGCCGCCGTGACCCGCCAAAGCTTCATTGCCAGGCCAGAATCGATGCACCGGGAGCCGCCATGACCTTGCCGTGAGCCGCCTCCATGCGCTCACCGGCTTGTTGCGCCCGCCTTCGCCTGCCTCACAGCTATACCTCACCTTGAGCCCCCACGACACAGTCAACGCTACCGCGGCCTCCGTCTGTACCGAGGGCTGGCGCCTCCGAGCCGCTCTGTCCGCATCCCGCCATCGCCGTGGCCGAGATGCCGCCGCGTCCTCCGCCTCGGCTGTAGGTTGACACCTCAAAGCCGCCCTGTCCGCGCTCGTCTCCTCGCCGCTACACCATGGCCGCCACAGCTCGTCTACTGTCGCTGTGCTGAGGCCGCTTCACCTGGACCTTGCCTCGAGCCTCCCTGCCACCGGCTCCACTTCATGGCGGCCCCTCTCTGTCGGCACCTCACCTTGTCGTGCTCGCCTACCCAACGGCCCGGGCCGCACTCCTTTCCCACGTCTGCATTGCCATAGCTGCTCTACCCCATGGCTGGATCCGTCGCGCCTCCGCCGACCCGGCCACAATCTTCTTGCGAGTGGCCTCTAAGTCATCGGCCTTGATGCAGACTTGCCTTCGTTTGTTTCCGCTTCGAGCCACCGCCGTGCCTGGAGCCGGCACGCTGCTCGAAGTCACCTCCTTAACTCCGTCGAGACACTACCTCGGTTTGCCTCAACCCACCGGCCAACTCCATCGCTTCGTCACCGTCATGGCCATAGCCTTGCTGACGCGCCTTTACTCGTCAGCCACGGTTGTGGCAAGCCGGTTTCGCTTCCACCTCACCTTGCGCCCCTCTGAGCCACCGGCGTTTCTCCATCGCGTCTACCAGCCACCTCCAACGCGCCTCACCTCAATCACCGCAGTCCAAGCGGCCCTCGCTTTCGCCTCGAGCCACCCCGCATCGCGCCAACACTGCCACGCGTCACCTCGAGCCGACCTTGTACGGACCTCGCGTCGAGCCGCCGCCGACTCGTCTCCACATCCGAGCGGCCCCTGTGGCATCCCCAACCGTCCGTCACCTCACTTCCACCCGCCCGTGAGCACCACGACCAACCACCATTGCCTGCTGCTGCCTCTGTTGAGCCGACGTGGAACAAGTACTTGAGCCGGCTCCCGCTGCTGCTATGCCATATGCTCCTTGGAGCCGCCCGCTGCCGTGCCGCTTCACCTCACCCCGAACCGGTTCACCACCGCATCTGCTCTGCCACGGCGGTTCCGGCTCCCTTCGCGATGTCTCCACCTTGCTCCGCTCGGCCTACACGTGATTGAGTCGCCCCGGCCTCCGCCTTGAGCCGCTGCTGCTTTACCCGCCGGCCCTGCTCCTGCCGGTTCAACGCGTCGGCTCAGCCCGCCGCTCCACCTCGACGGCCCATGCTGCCACCTCTCTCTGCCCGCCAGGCCATGGCTACTTCGCCTAGCCACCTCGGCCTTGCTCGGTCCTCGTGCCGTGGCCGCTTTGCCGCCCGGCGGTTCCTCTATCTCCTATCACCCCCACCATCGGCTACTCCTACGACCCGGTTGGCTTCTTTAGGAATAATAAGTGGGAGCCGACTTGCTCCGGAAAAAGAAAAAAACACATATGAGGGTATGGTCAGCTGAAGAATTTATCAGCACGCACTTCCGCCATCATCAACCCCAAGACGGATGAATTCTGACAAAAAAATATCAGGTGATATATGCTCAATTTATTTTATTTAAACACGTATTATTTTTGTGAGAACAATTACTCTGGCATGTGATGTCTTTTTCGAAGGACAATTATTCACTACAAAGAGTGATTATCACACCCCAGATACGACGAGTACGCTGGTGACATCATTCTACGCCGACGTTTGTCCGTGCCGCACGATGCCGCCCGCAGTCTGATCTACAACATATCGGTGCAATGTTCGTCTAGACGAGCAGCCCAACGGGCATGTGCACAAGTCGTCGCTATTGCAGTTTGGTTAACGTTAGCAACCAGCCGGAACGAACCATCGACCAGATCATTGAAACAACTCATACGGGATCATCTATAATCCACCACGGTCAACCTCAACTTTCAGTGGAGATTATCAAGCTGCCTCCTCGAGTCAACATAAGACTCGGGGGCTACAGACATGGCGAGACACATTTGGTCATTTTCAAGAGAAAACCCAATCCTTGGGGATATTACATTATAGGCGGAAGAATTAAAAAGTTGTCCAAGAGGACGAACCACCGAGATATACTGTTCAAACACGGGTGCCCAGATTCATTGGATCATCATAAAGTCACTTGGAGCTTCTGCCATTTCTTCATACAAGATAGCAGTTTACAAGATGCTGCACAAAACTTTGGTTGTTGAAGGGGGCTTCCCACCTCCAGGTGTAGCTTATCTATCCCTAACAACCGGCTTTCACGCCAAAAATGTTGACAAGTCAACATTGGCTGACGAATGGGGATTCCTACCTTCGGGTATAGCTTATCTAACCCTAACAGCCGGCTTTATGCCAAACCAGTTGACAAGTCAACTGCGGTTGTCGAAGGGGGCTTGCCACCTCCGGGTGTAGATTATCTATCCCTAACAACCGCCTTTCATGCCAAAAATGTTGACAAGTCAACATTGATTGTCGAAGGGCCCTCCTACCTTCGGGTATAGCTTATCTAACCCTAACAGCCGGCTTTATGCCAAACCAGTTGACATGTCAAACGCGGTTGTTGAAGGGGGCTTCCCTCCTCCGGGTGTAGCTTATCTATCGCTAACAACCGGCGTTCACGCCAAAAATGTTGACAAGTCAACATTGGTTGTCGAAGGGGGCTTCCTACCTTCGGGTATAGCTTATCTAACCCTAATAGCCGGCTTTATGCCAAACCAGTTGACATGTCAACTACGGTTGTCGAAGGGGGCTTCCCACCTCTGGGTGTAGCTTATCTATCCCTAACAACTGGCGTTCGCGCCAAAAATGTTGACAACTCAACATTGCATCATACATTGCATCATGCATAGCATCATACATTGCATAATGCATTTCATCATATTCACATGTCATGTCGGCTTATCAAACCGGGTCAGAGCAAGATGATGAAAGAAGGAGCAACGTTATGAAAGATATAACATCTCCGGGTTGTGCTATTTTTAGCCGCCTTTAGAACAATGCAGAATATATTCTGTCTTGTTTATTTTTGCAGGTCTTGTCTCTTAAGATGAGCCGCCGTTAAGTATGATGAAAAACTTCTGCAAAGAACAAATGGATCTTTAATAGCCAACTTGGCTGGATCTTCTAGGTTTATCATAACCAGTACTACATGATTGGGTTTTCAAGCCAACTCGGAGAATTTATTATTTTTCAAGAGCCGCCCCGTCGGATATAATGGCGTGACATCTAATTGGCCGTTTCTCTGGTTTCTTGAAATGTGCTCTGTACTAATCTACAACACTCATGGATTTCTCCAACATATATTTGCCGGGTTGCACCGCAAACACGAGCAGGGATTTCATGTCAAAGACAATGGAATTATTCGAGGATATTCATTCTATGTTATATTACAACCACGGTCAAGGATTCATTCAACAAATTGTGGTGAGTCATATTATAGTCCCAAGTCGCCGCAAGCAAATGACCTGGCACTTGGGGGCTACATTATTCATGTCCAGTTTATATCAAATATGCAAGTCCCATGTCGCTGCAAGCACGCACCAGGGCACTTGGGGGCTAATGCAAGCCGGATTTCAAGTCATTACATTGTCAGCAAGACCCTATTATGTCAAGGACATGAGCCAACTTTTCTATATTTTTCTATGTCCCAGCCCAGTAATTCTTACTGACCCGGCACTTGGGGGCTACAGTATTCAGCCGTTTAATAGATTAAGAGGTTCAAATTGAATACCTAGCACATCACATTTTGATGAGCCGGCCCTTGGGGGCTACATGTGCCGAAGTTTCATAAGGTATAAGACAGTTATAAGTCCTAGGTTGCTGAAGGCAGGACAACCCGACGCTTGGGGGCTACACATTCAAGCATGTTATTAGAAAGCACCAAGTTATCATGGATAATCTCGGAGCTTCGGGGCTACAGGTAATATGGAAATATCAAAAACTTTGAGGAGAATTTTCAAGATGTTAGTTATGGAGTTCAGTCGTTAGACCCGGCGCCACCAACATTCATGACCTAGCATTATCAAAAGATCATAACACGCCGTAGTTTGTATAAGTTGCCCTACTTCACAACAACGGAAGTCCGGATCTACGTCATAAGGATTTCTTATTTTCAAGATTTTCATTAAGCCAAGAAAAAACCCAGTCACCCGGAGGATCCACTTTATAAGCCGGCAAAAGGTGAAAACCGACCACTTAACATATTTACTGTTCTCATTTCAGGAGGTTACCATGAATAAATTCAAGCTAACCTGGGGGCTAATGTCGGGGATATACCCCACGGTATGACCTGGGAGACAGTTATGACCCGGCTGATTGTAAGTCCCTAGATGACTCTCTGGTTTTGAGTCCCTAGATGACTCTCTGGTTTTGAGTCCCTAGATGACTCTCCGGTTGTGAGTCCCGGGATAACTCTCCGATGAGTCCTCGGAAGACTCTCTGATGAGTCCTCGGATGACTCTTCGGTTGTGAGTCCCTGGATGACTCTCTAGTTGTGAGTCCCCGGATGACTCTCCGGCGAGTCCCCCGATGACTCTCTGGTTGTGAGTCCCCGGATGATTCTCCGGTGAGTCCCGGATGACTCTCCAGTTGTGAGTCCCTGGATGAATCTCCGGTTGTGAGTCCCCGGATGACTCTTCGGTTGTAATCCCCTGAAGATGAGTCCCTGAAGATGAGTCTCCGGCATAAGCCGCCCGGCGTAAGCCGCCCGGTGACTCAGAAGCCCACGAAGAGAAGCCCACGACGGGAAGTCATAATAAGTTGTCTAAATCTGACTTAGACTCTACATGTAAGTCACCCCTTCATCTTATATAAGGAGGGGCGGGTCACCCCAAGAGGTAGAGGTTTTTAGACGTCTCAATAGACAGGTCTTAGATAGAAAAAGATTCACAAGTCCACAAGTTTAGACAACACAAGAGATTAGAGATAGACAGATTAGAGGCTCTTGTGATTAGAGGTAGCAAACATCACCCTTGTAACTGAGAGATCTCCTTCATCATCAATACCAGACAAGCAGGACGTAGGCTTTTACCTCCATCGGAGGGGCCGAACCTGGGTAAACTCCGTGTCTCTCGATTCTGATCAACCCCTTCAAGCCACCACGTAGTTGCGTCTTTGCCCCGAACCTAAGTCCGTTCACCCGGACATCTGCCGTGACAAATCCACGATAGTTGGCGCCCACCCTGGGGCTCGAACCCACGACCACAAGCTTAAGAGCCCTGCGCTCTACCAATTGAGCTAGACGGGCTTGGTTCTTGGTCACTTGTGCTCGAACTCGGGCCAGCTTCCGATTGTTAGATGGTGGAGCTTCTTCTTCTTCATCATCATCTCCTTCATCTTCGTTGTTGTTGAAGGTGTCGTTCCCTTGAGGTGGTGGTGAAGGTGGTTGTGGTGGATCTTCATGATGCACTTCCTCCTCTTCATCATCTCATTGCGTACCGCTTGTGGATGCCTCCATGTCATGTTGAGTTTCACCTTGACGTGAAGTTTGGGCTTCCACTTGAGTTGATGAAGTACTTTCCTTCACCTCCATGGTACGAATCTTGCCAATGGGTAGATCTAGAATAGCTTCCAAAGGGTCCTTATCACCTACATCATTTGGCAATTGTTCGACTTGCGAACCATTAGATTCATCAAATGTCACATCTACCGTCTTTTCAACTTTTCGAGTGAAGTTTTTCTAGACATGGTAAGTGTGAGTGTTCGATCCGTAACCAAGTAGGAATCCTTCATGTGATTTAGGAGCAAATTTAGTATGACGATGCTTATCAAGAATGTAGCACTTTGAGCCAAATACCGAAAGTATCTGACTTGGGGTTTGTTACCAGTGAGTAGCTCGTATTCCATTTTACCGAGAAGCTTGTGCAAGTAAAGTCGGTTTGTGGCATGACATGCTGTTTCAACGACTTCTGCCCAAAAGTGTCTTGGCATCTTGTATTCGTCAAGCATTGTTCTTGCCATCTCAATGAGCATTCGGTTCTTCCTCTCAACACCTTCATATTGTTGAGGTGTGTACGTAGCCGAGAACTCATGTGAGACACCTTCTTCGTCAAGAAAGGTATCCACATGGGTGTTATTGAATTCCGATCCATTATCGCTCTGAACCTTCTTGATCTTCACTTCAAACTGATTTTCCGCTTTATGAGCAAAGTTCTTGAAGATCTTTTGAACCTACGACTAATCATGAAGAAAGAATACCCACGTAAATCTAGAAAAATCATCAACTATAACTGGACCATAGGAATTTCCACCGAGACTCTTGTCAGCATTAGGACCAAAAATATCCATGTAAAGTAACTCAAGTGGTCTCCTAGTAGTCATGATATTCTTAACTGGATGACTTCCACCTACTTGCTTTCCATCTTGACAAGCATTACTACAAAGTCTATATTGGTCAAAGATAACATCTTTAACACCAAGTATATGATCACCCTTGATAAGCTTGTCTAAATTACGCATGCCAACATGTCCTAGTCTTCTATGCCAAAGCCACCCTTTAGAAGATTTTGCAATAAGACAAGTACGGGGTTTGGATTTCTTAGTGAAATCAACAATGTTTATATCACCTCTACAGAAACTGGTAAAGACAATTTTATGATTATCTTGGCGAAACACTTGGCAATCTACTTTCGTGAATAACACATTGAAACCGAAGTCGGCAAGTCTAGATACGGAAAGAAGATTGTAGCCAAGAGATTCAACAAGCGTAACATTTTGAATAGAGCTATCATGGGACATGACCACCTTACCAAGACGAGTACCTTACCTTTAGAGTTATCTCCAACTGTTACGTACCTTCGCGGTCCATGGTTTGGTGTGATATCTTTGAACATCTCTCTATCTCCGGTCATATGATCGGTACATCTGCTATCGAGAATCCACTCTTTTTCTCCGGACATGTAATCCTTAAAGTGTGCTATAAGACTCAGATTCTTCATGATCTGTTCATGCTCGATGTCGAATAACTCATCTTCACCAAAGTAGTCATCGTCCACATTGTCATCATCAAGTGGGAAATCCTCGTCATAAAGAAAAAGAGATTCATTAGAATTGTGATCATGACAATGTTCAAGTTTATGAATGCGAATGACTTCAAAGATAATGTTGTTGATAGTGGTGACATCTCCTTTATCACGCATAAGGTCACTAAGCTCAAATAGGAATTTCTCCAAGTTTGGATCACTGGGCTTCATTTTGTGAAAAGCAATGGTTTTATGAAGAATTTCATTTGAATTTCCTAATGAAAGATTCAGATAACGTTTCTTCAAATTAGTACACAAGGTATAGGCACATGCAAAGTTCTTCAATTGAGTAAGCACGAATCTTGGTAAGCCTCTAACAATAAGATTGACAGTCCTAAGGTTACCAAGCATGTTAATTTCCTCTTCGTGTGTGGGATGCAATTCATCAATGGGGGAGCACATAGGGATCTTAAATATGTTTTTTAAAATGGAATTTATCAAATATATCAATCATGGCATTTTTCCATTGACTATAGTACTCTCCATCAAGAATGGGCACTCTACAACTCAAACTCTCTACACTAGACACATCCATCTTCCTCCACGGTGATTAAACTGAAGCAATGGAGACCAATGCTCTGATACACTTGTAGGATAACTAGAAGAGTGTCTAGAGGGGGGATGAATATACTATTGGCACAAATTTAAAACCTAACATTTTCCCAAGTTAATTGGTTGGCAGATTTTAACAGCTTTAGCAAGTCTAACAGCATTACAGATGCATGTTTACAAATATGGTAGTGGAAACTAAATACATTACACATGAAGTAAAGAGATGAGATAGGAAGATCAAACGCAATAGGAGGCGCAAGAATTTTTCTCGTGGTTCCAATAGGTGGTGCTATCGTGCGTCCATGTTTATGGAGTCTTCAACCCATGGAGGGTAACGGTCGCGAGAGTCCATGGAGGGATCCACCCATAAGGGTCCACGAAGTAGCAACCTTCACTATTCCATATGGCTTCTGTCCACGAAGGACTAGCCTCACCATGGGTAGATCTTCACGTAGTAGGCGATCTCCTTGCCTTTACAAACTTCTTGGTTCACTCCAGAACACGAAGTAGGAGGCTCCCAAGCGACACCTAACCAATCTAGGAGCCACCACCCTCCAAAAGGTAATAGGCTCGGTAATGAAGATGAACTCCTTGCTCTTGTGCTTGAAGATGATATACTCCTCAACACACAATTACTCTCTCCAGAGATGGGTTTGCTGGAGAGCAACTTGGGGTGGCTAGAAATCAAGATCCATATGGTTGGAGTGGAAGATCTCGATCTCAACACAAGGGTAGGTGGTTCTCTCTCAGAAAATCTGATAGGATGGGTATGGAATAGTTCTGAGTGCTTCTCTTTCGAGTAGGTGGTGGTGAAGGGATATATATAGGCATCCCCAAAAATCCAACCCTTATACACAAAATGACCAACTCAGTGACACCAATGTGTTAATCTCGATGGTACCGAAGTGACCAAAAGGTGGAAACTTTTGAATCTTGAAGGGACCGATATACGAATCTCGGTTGCACCGATAAGGTGACCAACAGTCAGATTTCCAATCTCGCTGACGTCGACCCAACAATCTCAATGGTACCAAAAATGTGAGTTTGTGTAACAGAAAGTTGGCAGCCTAAACTCGGTGGCACCGAAGTGGCTAGGGTTTGGCTGAGTCTGTCTAGGTTCTGGAATCGGTGGCACCGGGATAGGAATGTTGGTTGCACCAATTTTGAATGTTTGGCTATAGACATACTTTGGTGGGAGAGCTTGTGGATGTTTTTGGTGGCTATCACTTCTGCATGTATGAGCATTTTTTTCACCAACAAAATCTTACCCCCTTCTAATATTATTGGCTTTCCTATCGACTCAAAGTGATTTCTCAGAAATGTGAAATGTAGAGTCCTCTTGCTTGAAGCTTGGCCAACCTCTTTCCTTGCATCTTGGTGTAATTACACAATCTCCACAATCCTTTTGCCAACCCAACTCTCCATGGACTATTATCTGAAATAGACTAGATAGAGGTGTTAGTCCAAGAGATAATATATGTTGTCATGAATTATCAAAACCACCAATGGAGCATGTTGTGCTTTCAGCTACCTCAACTTCTTCGGCAAGGTGGTGGAGGCATTGGAGACGGGGCATCTATGAAAGCACAACATGCTCCCTTGGTGGTTTTGATAATTCATGACAACATACATTGTCTCTTGGAGTAACACCTCTATCTAGTATATTGCAGATATTCGTCCATGAAGAATTGGGTTGGCAAAAAGGGTTGAGGAGAGTGTGGAATTTCCCCAAGTTGCAAGGAAATAGGTTGGCCAAGCTTCAAGCAAGAGGACTCTACATTATACATTTGTGAAAAATCACTTTAAGTCTATAGGAAAGCCAATACCATTAAAAGGGGGTAATTTTTATATGGTGAACAATATGCTTAAACGTGCACAAATGACAGTCACAAAAACATCCCCAATCTCTCCAACCAAAGTCTATCCTAAGCCAAATATGCCAAATCGGTGCAACCAACAATCCTATCCAAGTTCCACCGAGTTCCAAACCCTAGACAGACTCAGCCAAACCCTAACACTTTGGTGCAGCTGACACTGCACTCGGTGCCACCAAGTTGGGTTGCCAACTTTCTGTTACGCAAGTTCTCATTTTTGGTCCGACCGAGAATGGTGAATCGGCGTCATCGAGACTGGTAAATCCGACTGTTGGTCACCTTGTTGGTGCAACCGAGAAATGTATATCGGTCCCGTCGAGATTCAAAAATTGCCACCTTTTGTCACTTCGGTACCACCGAGATTTACACATCGGTGTCACCGAGTCTGAGTTATTGTGTGTAACGGTTGGATTTTTTGGGATGCCTATATATACCCCTTCACCACCACCCACTCAAAAGAGAAGTACTCAAAACTATTCTATACATATCCTACTCAGTTTTTTGAGAGAGAACCACCTACCCTTGTGTTGAGGTCAAGATGTTCCGCTCCAACCATATGGACCTTGATTTCTAGCCTCCCGAAGTTGCTTTCCACCTATTCCGTCTCTTCTACCAAGCCAAATCTGTGTGAGAGAGATTGTGTCGTGAGGAGTCTATAATCTTGAAGCACAAGAGCAAGGAGTTCATCGTCATTACTGAGCCTATTACCTTTTGGAGGGTGATTCCTCCTAGATTGGTTAGGTGTCACTTGGGAGCCTCCTACTTTGTGTTTTGGAGTGAACCAAGAAGTTTTTAAGGGCAAGGAGATTGCTAATTCGTGAAGATCTACCCATGTGAGGCTAGTCCTTCACGGACAGAAGCTGCATGGAACAGTCAAGGTTGCTTCTTCGTGGAAGCCTCCGTGGTTAGAGCCCTCCGTGGACTCTCATGACCGTTACCCTTTGTGGGTTGAAGACTCCATGAATGTGGACGTATGATAGCACCACCTATTGGAACCACGAGAAAAATCCTTGCGTCTCCTATTGCGTTTGATCTTCCTACCCTATATCTTGCTTACATGTGCAATGTCTTTACTTTTCGCTGCCATACTTGTAGATATCCATGTGTAGGGCTGTTTGACTATCTAGACTTGTTAAAAACTATTAAAATATGGAAACCAATTACCTTGGAAAAAGTTAGTTTTTAAATTTCTGCTAGTAGTCTATTCGCCCCCCTCTAGACACGTCTCTCTCGATCCTACAAGTGGTATCAGAGCTTCGGTCTCCATTGCTTTGCATTAATCACCGTCGAGGAAGATGGATGTGTCTAGAGTAGAGAGTTTGAGTTGTAGAGTGCCCATTCTTGACGGAGAGTACTATAGTCAATGAAAGAATGCCATGATTGATCTATTAGATCGATTCCATTTACCTGAATACATTGAAAAACCCTATGTGCTCCCCATTGATGAATTGCATCCCACACATGAAGAGAAAATTAACATGCTTGGTAACCTAAGAGCTGTCAATCTTATTGTTAGAGGTTTACCAAGATTCTTGCTTTCTCAAATGAAGAACGTTGCATGTGCCTACACCTTATGGACTGATTTGGAGAAACGTTATCCAAATCTTTCCTTAGGAAATCTTGATGAACTTCTTCATAAAACTGTTGCCTTTCACAAAATGAAGCCTAGTGATCCAAACATTGCTAAATGCCTATTTGAGCTCTATGATCTTATGCGTGCTAAAGGAGATGTCACCACTATCAACAAAATTATCTTTGAAGCCATTTGCATTCATAAACTTGAACATTGTCATGATTACTATTCTAATGATTCCCTTGTTCTTTATGACGAGGATTTTCCACTTATGATGACAATGTGGAACATGGCTACTATGGAGAAGATGAGTTGTTCGACGTCGAGTATGAGAAGATCATGAAGAATCTGAGTCTTATGGCAAACTTTAGAGAGTACATGTCCAGAGAAAAAGAGTGGATTCTTGATAGTGGATGTACGGATCATATGACTGGTGATAGAGACATGTTCCAAGAGATCACGCTTAATCAAGGTCCTCGACGGTATGTGAACTTTGGAGAGAAAGGGTAAGGTACTTGGCCTTGGTAAGGTGGCCATATCCCATGATAGCTCTATTCAAAATGTCATGCTTGTTGAATCCCTTGGCTAAAATCTTCTTTCTATTTCTATACTTGCCGACTTCAGTGTCAATGTTTTATTTACAAAAGTCAATTGCCAAGTGTTTTACCAAGATAATCAAAAAATGGTCTTTACCGGTTTCCATAGAGGTGATCTATACATTGTTGATTTCACTAAAAGGTCCACGCATCGCACTTGTTTAATAGCAAAATCTTCTAAAGGTTGGCTTTGGCATAGAAGACTTGGACATGTAGGCATGCGAAATCTAGATAAGCTAATCGAAGGTGATCATATACTTGGAGTTAGAGATGTTATCTTTGAGAAAGATAGACTTTGTAGTGCTTGTCAAGCTGGAAAGCCAATATGTGGAAGTCATCCCGTTAAGAATATCACAACTACTAGGAGACCACTCGAGTTACTTCACATGGATCTTTTTGGTCCCAATGCTTACAAGAGTCTTGGTGGAAATTCCTATGGTATAGTTATAGCAGATGATTTTTCCAGATTTACGTGGGTATTCTTTCTTGATGATCAGTCACAGGTTCAAAAGATCTTCAAGAACTTCGCTCACAAAGCGCAAAATCAGTTTCAAGTGAAGAACAAGAAGGTTCGGAGCGATAACGGATCAGAGTTCAAGAACAACCATGTGGATACCTTTCTTGACGAAGAAGCTGTCTCACATGAGTTATCGGCTATGAAAACACCTCAACAAAATGGAGTTTTGAGAGGAAGAACCAGACTCTTATTCATATGGCAAGAACGATGCTTGACGAATACAAGACGCCAAGACACTTTTGGGCAGAAGCTGTTGAAACGACATGTCATTCCACAAACCAACTTTACTTGCACAAGATTCTCGGTAAAACGACATACGAGCTACTCACCGGTAACTAACCCAAGTCGAATACTTTTGGGTATTTGGCTCAAAGTGCTACATTCTTGATAAGCATCATCGTACTAAATTTGCTCCTAAATCTCATGAAGGATTCCTACTTGGTTACAGATTGAACTCTCACACTTACCGTGTCTACAGCAACTTCACTCGAAAAGTTGAAGAGACGGTAGATGTGAAGTTTGATGAATATAACGTTTCACAAGTCGAACAATTGCCAAATGATGTAGGTGATAAGGATCCTTCGAAAGCCATACTAGATCTACCCGTCGGCAAGATTCGTCCCATGGATGTGCAGGTGAGTACTTCTTCAACTCAGGTGGAAGCCCCCACTTCACATCAAGGTGAACATCAACATGATATGGAGGCATCCACAAGTGCTACATGGCAAGATAATGAAGAAGAGGAAGTACATCATGAAGATCCACCACAACCACCTTCACCATCATCTCAAGGGAACAATACCTTCAACAACAACGAAGATGAACGAGATGATGATGAAGAAGAAGAAGCTCCTCCATCCAACAATTGGAAGCTGACCTGTGCTCGAGCTCAAGTGACCAAGAACCATCCCCTAAACCAAATCTTTGGTGATATACAAATAGGGAGAATGACTCGCTCTGAAACCTGTCTAGCTAACTTTTGTGAGCATTATTCTTTAATCTCTAGCATTGAGCCTTTAAAGGTAGAACAAGCTCGTGAAGAAGCGGATTGGGTGAACGCAATCCATGAAGAGCTACACAACTTTGAGAGGAACGAAGTGTGGACACTCGTGGAGAAACCCGAAGATGAGCACAACATCATCGGAACCAAATGGATGTTTCAGAACAAAAAATACGAAGATGGTCAAGTCGTACATGACAAGGCTCGTCTTGTAGTCCAAGGATATACGCAAGTCGAAGGTATGGACTACGGTGAGACTTATGCCCCGTTGCTAGACTTGAAGCTATTCGTATTGTTCTTGCTTATGCTAATTACCATGATATCACACTTTACCAAATGGACATCAAAAGTGCCTATTTAAATGGTGAAATAGAGTAAGAAGTTAATGTTAAGCAACCACCTGGTTTTGTGAATCCTAACAAACCTAATCATGTTTACAAGCTTCACAAAGCTCTTTATGGTCTTAAAGAAGCCCCTCGTGTTTGGTGTAAATGCGTAACGAAGTTTCTCATCGAAAAAGGTTTTGAAATTGGTAAAATTGATGCAACCTTGTTCACTAAGAGATTTAATGGAGAATTATTTGTGTGCCAAATCTATGTGGATGATATTATCTTTCGTTCCACTAACCCTCAATTTAGTGGAAGATCTCCAAGGTTGATGTCCGAGAAGTATGAGATGTCTATGATGTGTGAGATGAAATTCTTTGTTCCATTGCAAATCAAGCAATCAAGAGAAGGAACGTTCATCTCTCAACTAAGTATACCAAGGACTTAATAAGGAAGTTCAACATGCAGGACTGCAAAGGTATGAAAATTCCTATGCCCACTAGTGGACATGTTGACCTTACCAGAGAAGATGAACTGGTTGATCAAAAGGGTTATCGATCTATGATTGGTTCATTATTATATCTATGTGCATCATGTCCTAATATTATGCTTAGTTTTTGGATGTGTGCTACATATCAAGCCGCACCTAAAGAGTGTCATCTTTTGGCTGGGAAACGTATTGTGAGATACTTGATACAAACACCAAACTTTGGCATTTGGTATCCCAAGGGATCTTCTTTTAATCTTGTTGGCTATTCCGATTCGGATTATGCCGGTGACAAGGTTGGTAGAAAATCGGTGCAACCAACATTCCTATCCTGGTGCCACCGAGTTCCAAACCCTAGATAGACTCAGCCAAACCCTAACACTTCGGTGCAGCCGACACTGCACTCGGTGCCACCGAGTTGGGTTGCCAACTTTCTATTACGCAAGTTCTCATTTTCGGTTCGACCGAGAATGGTGAATCGACGTCACCGAGACTCGTAAATCTGACCATTTATCACCTTGTTGGTGCAACCGAGAATTGTATATCGGTCCCTCCAAGATTCAAGAGTTGCCACTTTTTGTCACTTTGGTACCACCGAGATTTACACATCGGTGTCACCGAGTCTGACTTATTGTGTGTAACCGTTGGATTTTTGGGGATGCCTATATATACCCCTTCACCACCACCCACTCGAAAGAGAAGCTCTCAGAAATATTCCATACCTATCCTACTTAGTTTTCTGAGAGAGAACCACCTACCCTTGTGTAGAGGTCAAGATCTTCCACTCCAACCATATGGGCCGTGATTTCTAGCCTCCCCAAGTTGCTTTCCACCAATCCCATCTCTTCTACCAAGCCAAATCTATGTGAGAGAGATTGTGTGTTGAGGATTCTATCATCTTGAAGCACAAGAGCAAGGATTTCATAGTCATTACCGAGCCTATTACCTTATGGAGGGTGGTTCCTCCTAGATTGGTTAGGTGTCGCTTGGGAGCGTCCTACTTCATGTTGTGGAGTGAACGAAGAAGTTTGTAAGAGCAAGGATATTGCCTGCTTCATGAAGATCTACCCATAGTGAGGCTAGTCCTTCGTAGATGGAAGCCGCATGGAATATTCAAGGTTGCTTCTTCGTGGAACCCTCCGTGGACTCTCGCGACCGTTACCCTCTATGAGTTGAAGACTCCATGAACGTGGACGTACGATAGCACCACCTATTGGAACCACAGGAAAAATCATTGCGTCTCCTATTGTGTTTGATCTTCCTACCCTATCTCTTACTTACATGTGCAATGTCTTTACTTTCCGCTGCCATACTTGTAGATATGCATGTGTAGGGCTGTTTAACAATCTAGACTTGTTAAAAACTATTAAAATCTACAAACCAATTAACTTGGAAAAGGTTAGGTTTTAAATTTCTGCTAGTAGTCTATTCACCCCCCTCTAGACACATCTCTCGCGATCCTATAGTCTCTCGGGTGGACGAGGACAACATGGCCAGCGCGCGCGACCTCCTGGACATGGCGCTGAGGTGGGTTTTCTCCAACCTATACCGCCATGCTCCGGAGCTCGATCTCCCCCTGATCATGGAGCCGGTGCCCGAGGAGCTGCAGATGCCCCTCAGGGATGAGGTGCGTCCGAACGTGGAGTCCCTGGTGGAGTGGTTCATCCTAGTGCCTTCCTCCGATGAGGGTGATGACTCCGGCGCCAAGGCGGGTGAAGGTCTAGGTGATGACAACGACTCCTCCGCCTAGGCTTCGCATATTTTCTACCCTGGTCCCTATTACACCAAGAAGCACTTGGCCCCCTGAGGGTGTTCACTTTTGTGTTTTACCTTCGTCTTCCTCCGTCTTCTTTTGAACCGTCTGTCGCTTGTTTTGCACAACGCGCCCTCGTCTTTTGCGAGGTTTTTTGCATCATTGTTGGTGCGGCACCACACATTCGCCCGTACCTCCACTCGTCCTGTTCTTTTAATGCTTTGTGCCCGGCACCTTTTGAGAGGTTTGCGTACGTACCGCTCTGTGCCTGGTGATGAAGACTTGTCGCGGCCTTGCAAGGAGGACCCTCCTATGGGGGAGCGCACCGCCCCATGGCCAGGGTTTTAGTGGCGATGCCTTGAGAGACCGGGTTCCTTCCCTTGCGATGCCCTCCCCTATACCTGGAGCCACAAGAGGCCAGACAAGGGCACATAGTACATTGTAGCACCTGCATTCTCTCGTTAGCATTCAGGTTATTATCAGATCATGAGGTTTCTGTTCTTTGTGGTCGGTGTACTTATCCTGGCGGGATGTGACGAGCTCATGCGTCGTGAGGTGCTACTGGGGTGTCTGATGAACTCGAGGATCCTATCGGGGAGGGCTTCTTCCTTGTGGGTGGAAATAGTTTGGTAGCCTTTCGATACTCTGTGTCGGTGGGGCCCAATCCCGCGCATACCTCGACCTCCGTTGGGGAGTCCGGATCACGAAGACAAGACCAAGGGGGAAGGAGCTACGTGATTAGTGAGGCTCCTAAGACGAGTTGCTCAGGAGTCCCCCTTGACGCTTAGGCGGCTCTCTATGTTGGCAGGGCCTAGTCGTGCACATACCTCGACCGCCATTGGGGCGTCCGGAACACCAGGAAGAGACCAAGGGGCGAGGGACCACGTGACCAGTGAGGCTCCTGAGGCACGTTCTTAGGAGTCCCCCTTGACACTCAAGCGCCTCCCATTCCTTTCCTTCCTGTTCCTGCCTCAAGAGGTGCGTGAGCCTCCTAATGCCTCATGATGCCACATCGGGTCATGGTCAGAGACCCCGAGCGAGGGTTGAATGCAAAAAACGAATACTTCGGAGGCAATGGGCCCTTTCCGGCCTGCCTAGAGATGCCTCGCGTGGATCAAGGTGCCATGGCCATAGAAAGGTGCTCACACCGTGTCCGTGTCACCCCTGCCCTCGGGGCGCATGAGGGGGAGACAGACATGTGTTGATTTAGAAAATAGGATCTCAGGACCAGAAAAAGAATCGCAAAGAGAGAAAATGCCCACACCTTTTTTGAATAGAGTCACGAAACCTTAGTGTTTCATATCAAAAAGCGGCAATTCGAATTCAAAAAGGAACAAGCAACAGCTGTGTTCGACACCTAGGCTAGTGCTCGTCTTTGTCTTCCCCCAACGCGGAGCGTAGGGTATCCATGGTGCGTGGACATAGCCATTGGGGGCTAGTATTGTCCGCCAGCACGAAGCATGGGGCTTCCACTTGGGCATGGATAGGAACCCCTCTGCATTTTCGAGGGCTCCAGGGGTATACAACCCACTCATTATTACGTGAGAGTGTCATGACCGAAGATAGTTGGGTAACCCCCTAGTCACATGGCCTAGGTGCTCCCAACCCTGTCAAGAGCTATCCAACACATTTTTGTGCGGTTGCTTACCCCTACAGCCCAAACCTGAGTGCATTGTTACCCGCGTAGCCGCAGGATTGCGCTCTCACGGCCCAAACATGAGTACAATGCACCCAGTGCAGCAATAGGGGTGTTGTGTCGGTGAAGCCGCCTCGTGAGGCGCCAGGGAGCCGACCAGTCCATGATCCGAGGACCTCGCGAGGCTTTGCCTCCTAAGGGCCACGTCGGTGCCCCCATTGCAATGTGTGGCGCATGCTGCTCATATACCCCCGGTCCCACTAGGCGGCTGGCCATGCGGTCCAGAGGGTCCGGCTGCGTCCTGGTTTCCTCGCAAGGGCGGTGGTTGTGCCGCACCCCCGCATATCCTGAGACTCCCCCTCGCATGGGCCAACGTGGCCCGGTGCCTCCTCAGTAGAAGCCCCCAGGACCGGCTTGGAGAGGACACCCGAGACATCTCCCTACTCCAAGAGCATGCTGGCACCCATGAGGGGCGCATGATCCATGGCGACATCTCTAGGTATATATGACAAAGCTCAACACATAGGCCTCTGTGAAAAGGCCTTGGCTTCCTCCTGAGCTGTCACCACGCGCCCCATGGGCAGCCTCTCTTGTCGGCAGGGCGATGCCACTCTCGACACACGGCCCACAGGCTCTCCGGCGTCGAGCCACCCCTCGATGCTTCTTACCTCTGCAGTCGCCAGGTGGTTGGTCGCTCGTGCCATCATGCGGGTAGCCACCCTGGTCCTCCATCGCGCCTCCGTTTTGGTTACCTGCCTGCCCGCGAGCCTGTGCTGCCTGGTCCCTGCGCCGGTTGGTGTACTCGTGCCGGGATGACCCAGGCTATTGGTGATCCATTGTGGTGTGAGAGCCGCATTGAGGCGCACATGGAGAGCCCAGTCACCTTCTTCAAATGCTCCACCGGTGGCGCTAGTCCGCGCCCCGAAGCCGATCACCGGGATCCGGAGGAGGAGGAGCACAGCTTGCAGCAAGCCTTGCCTGGGCTCGCCCGGGCAAGGGGCAGGCATGCCGTCTGCTGATGAGGTGAGCGGTTCGACAAGCGATCCCCCAACGCCCTGCGTTTAGGGTTGAGAAGAGTGGTGAGGAGTCTAGGCCCTCCTCGCGACGGTGACCAACTCTGCAATGTGGTTGGCCCAGGGCGTCGAAGCCCCTGTGCATCGGGCGATGGTGAAGCAGCTCACTCACCATCAGTAGCGCGTCATGCGCGTTGAGGTCTCCCATGTGGGTACATGTTTATGTTGGTTCTGTGGGTGCCGCACGTCCGCCGTGTGCCTGCCTGGTAGGCGCAGCGATTGCGGTGGAAGCGACGGTGGTGGCCTGCTGATGGCCACCCAACACCGAGTTGCCAGGGTGCGCATCATGGGTAGCAGCCGCAAGGTTGGTGAAGGCAGATCCACCGGGGCGAAGGAAGCTTGCCAAGCATCGATCATCGAAACGACGGAGCAGATAAAAGCAAAGCTAGTGGAAGACTCCGGCATGCCCCCTACCTGGTGCGTCACATGCCAGATTTCGGGCTCCGCAAAACCCAAAGAGGTTCAAACTCAGGGGCATGTACAAAGAACCCCACCAGCTCCGTCATCAAGCTCACCCCATGACAACCTAGCCCGGCGAGCTCACTCAAACATAGAAAGAAGACTAGCACACAAGGATTTACCAAGGTTCAGGCTGTTGTGAAGCCTAAAACCATACTCTTGCCTTTTAGTGGATTGCCTCACGAGGATGTTTCTTGATGAACTAGTATAGTGGTGTGCAACCTCGCGGGGATGCTTGAGTGGTGTTTGATCTGTCCCCTCTACTGAGCGGCCTATCCTCTATTTATAGTGGCCCGAGTCCTGTTCCCTTGTTGCAATGGCGAGAAGGGATCCCACAATGGTCAAATTTGATGGGTGCAAGGAGTACACCCTCATCCTGATGAAAGTTTGTCTTTACCTGCAAAGTAGCTGGTGGTGATGCAGTCGTGGGCTTGGCGATGACATCTGTCCTGCTGAGCTCGTGGTCTTGGTCTTGTTGCGCTAGAATGGAAACCTTTCGGGGTACTTTGGGAACCCGCATGCATCCTTTCCTCCTTTTCACCAAAGAGGAAACTGCCTCCTCTACGCATGCTGGTGCCTTCCTGGCCTATCTTGCGTCATCCTTGTCCTCCCGAGGTCGAGTGCTGCATGGAGATCTTCGCCCCTCGGGAGGAGGGCTGGGGAGGCCTCTTCACCTCGGTGCTCTTGGCATCATTCTCCTTGCAAGGGTGGACCTCCCGCGAGGACCTTGTTCTTGAGCGAGGCCAGCTGGTCTATACCAGGCCGTCAAAGTGGCGTACGTCCTGGGCCGCAGGCTAGAAGGTCTGGGTAGCCCCGTTCTCAGAACATAGACATTGCCTTTTTGTTTTCAGATCTATTAATCAAAAAAAAACAAATACCTTGCTGCACTTTTTGTTTACTTATTTTATTTTGTGTTCTTGCAAGATCTATTTGCCAAAATTATCATCACATAATCTATCTTTTTACCGTAGAGAGCTTGACAACCTCTCTTTCACATCGGGTTGCAAGTATTTGTTATTTGTGTGCAGGTGTTGCGTACGTGGGTGCATGATCTTCCTCGACGGATTGATACCTTGGTTTCTTAACAGAGGGAAATACTTACCATCGCTGTGCAACATCATGCCTTCTTTGGGGAAATACCGACGTAGACCCAAGCCACTTCAGTGACGCACTCCGAGCCAAACGATGCGAGGAGGCGTGCCAGTGGGCACAGACAGAGAGGCTTTCCTCTTTGGTGATGGTGGAGCAAAGCCAGCTTGTGGGCTTCCAAAGCAACCACAAAGGTTGCCCTTCTGGTGCTAGAAGACCAAAACCAAGGGTTCGGCGGTACGGAGGTCACCCCCGAGCCCACAGGTGCGTCACGACGAGGAGCTTTAGCAGGTGAATACCACCTTTTGTTAGGATAGGCTGCTGTCGGATTTCGGTCTCCGCAAAACACAAAGAGTTTCAAACTTAGGGGCATGTGCGAAGATCCCCACCAACTCCGGCCTCAAGCCCACAACTCGACAACCTAGTCCGACGAATTCACTCAATCTCGAGAAGAAGACAAGCACACGAGGATTTACCCAGGTTTGGGCCGATGTGAAGTGGAAAAACCTACTCCTGCCTTTGGTGGATTGCCTCATGAGGAGGTTTTTGTATGAACTAGTACAGTGGTGGGTAACCTCGCAAGAGCGCTTGAGTAGTGTTTGATCTGTCCTGCTCTACACAGCAGCCTAGCCTCTATTTATAGTGGCCCGGGTCCTCTTCCCTTATCACAATGGCGGGAAGGGATACCACAACGGCTAATTTTGAAGGGAGACAGGGAGTACACCCTTATCCTAACGAAAGGTGGTCTTTTCCTGCAAAGTAGCCATGGTGATGCACAGGTGGGCTTGAGGATGACGCCCGTCGTGCCAGGCTCGTGGTCTTGGTCTCGTTGCGCCGGAATGGAAACCTTTGGGCGTGCTTTGGGAACCTGCATACATCTTTGCGTCCTTTGCACCAAAGAGGAAACTTTCACCTCTGCGTCCCTGGTGCCTGCCTAGCCTTGCTTGTGTCACTCCTAACCTCCCAAGGCTGAGTGCTGCATAGATATCTCCACCCCTCGGGAGGCGACCTTGTGAGGCCTCTTCCCTCCGGGGATCTTGGCATTGTTCCCCTCACGAGGGTGGGGCTCCCGCGAGGGCCTTCTTCTTGAGTGAGTCCGCGTTGGGGCATACCAGGCTGTCAAAGTGGGCCATGCCCTGGGTCACAGACAGGCAGTTTCGGGTACCTCCGTTCCCAGGACACCAATAGCTCCAAACCTACCCCCCTTCAAACTGGCCGTTGTGGCAAACCTTCCCGTCTGATATTTTTGGGGGACAAGGACCAGGGACGATATAAGGAGCGGGTTGTCTACCATAGAAAGAGACAACCTTGGGCAGGCAAGAACACAACTTGATGTCATCTTGTACCTCAAGCAATTTACCAAGCAGGAGTAGGGTCTTAAATCGCGTGGAGGCCTGAACCTAGGTAAACTATGCGTGTCCTTGTTCAGCTTCCCTAGCGCGAGCCATCATTCGATCATCGTGAGGCTGCAGAGTAGAGTAAGTGTCACACCTATGTGTCGTGGGAGCGATTCTGACATTAGAGAGGGGTAGGATAACAGAGCATGATCTATCGAGATGCAAATGGTTGACACAGTAGTTTTAGCGACTCCGGGCCTCTCACGGTGGGGATAACAACCCTACGTCTCATGCTCCAGAGAGGCTTTCCTTATTCATCATGAACATGAGTTACATGGTGTATTTGAGAGGGAGAAAGGAGAACGGATCTCCATGCCTGAGCTAAGTCATCAGAGTAATGGCAAGAGAGAGAGTCTAGGGAGAAGAAGCCCCCTTAGTCTAGTGGTGGGGGTGGCTTATATAGAGTGCGCCACCCCTTCACCTCTTATGTTACAAAGTGGGGCATTGATGCCGTAATGTTAGCCCACTGCAGAACCTTCTCTATGCTTCGACTGGCTTGCCGACTGTTGGTCCTAGCATATCCGAGTGAGTCGTACTGCCGATTGAGTCGTACAGCCGAGTGGTTCGTACTGCCAAGTGATTGACTGTTATCGGAGTGGATGGAACGTTGCTTGCCGAGTGGATAGTATGAATGTATTTATCTGGACCCACCTGAAATATGGACCCCATGCTTTTATTATATTTGACTCTTCATGGCCCTACCTATTTTGTGTATCCCCGACAGCAGCCCGTGAGACTTTGACTGATTGCTAGCGGTCGGTTGGAGTCCGCAAAGCTTATTTAAACTTGAATGTTGCTGTCGGACCTGACCAAGCATAATGTTTCTTTTATTTCTCTTCCAGTGGAGGCACGCTAAGTGCACCCACTAGGTGTAGTCCCCGAGCCTTTGTTGGACTAGATGAGTCGGGCAGAGGGTTTATGTCTTCCAGAGCGGAACTGAACTAAACGGGTGAACTCTGATGCGCTTGGCATAGTAAATTGTTGCAATCTGGAGCTGAAACAGCTGGACTGATCCTTTTGCGCTGGGCATAGTAAATAGATATAACCTGGAACTGGGCCAGTTGGGAAATCTTTGTGTGGTTGGCATGCTGAATGTTTATTGAGTTTGCCTTATATGATTTCTGGATCATGGCTAAGTACCCGAGGGTGGATGTTGTCCTCACTTGGAGTAGCTTCTAACTTAGGCGAATCAGGTTCGCAGCTAAGCCTCCGAGTGTGGATCATGTCCTCACTCAGAGTAGTTTTTGACTTAGGAGATACGAAATCGCAGCTAAGCCTCCGAGTGTGGAGGGTGTCCGCAATCGGAGTATTTTTTGACTTAGGCGATATGGAACCGCGGCTAAGCCCCTGACCGTGGAGGATGTCTATACTCAGAGTAGTTTTTGACTTAGACGATACGGAATCGCAGCTAAGCCCCCTAGTGTGGATCATGTCCACCCTCGGAGTAGTTTTTGACTTAGGCGATACGGAATTGCAGCTATGTCCCCGAGTGTGGAGCATGTCCGCACTCGGAATAGTTTTTGACTTAGATGATACGGAATCGCAGCTAAGCCCGCGAGTGTGGAGCATGTCCATACTCGGAGTAATTTTTGACTTAGGCGATATGGAATCGCAGCTAAGCCCCCGACTGTGGAGCATGTCCGCACTCGGAGTAGTTTTTGACTTAGACGATACGAAATCGCAGCTAAGCTCTCGAGTGAGGAGCATGTACACACTCAGAGTAGTTTTTGACATAGGCGATACGGAATCGTAGCTAAGTCCCCGAGTGTGGAGCATGTCCTCACTCGGAGTAGTTTTTGACTTAGGCGATACGGAATCGCAGCTAAGCCCCCAAGTGTGGAGCATGTCCATACTCGGAGTAATTTTTGACTTAGCAATACGGAATCGCAGCTAAGCCCCCGAGTGTGGAGCATATCTGCACTCGGAGTAGTTTTCGACTTAGACGATACAGAATCGCAGCTAAGCTTCCGAGTGTGGAGCATGTCCGCACTCAAAGTAGTTTCTGACTTAGGCGATACGGAATCGCAACTAAGTCCCCAGGTGTGGAGCATGTCCGCACTCGGAGTAGTTTTTGACTTTGGCGATACGGAATCGCAGCTAAGCCCCGAGTGTGGAGCATGTCCATACTCGGAGTAATTTTTGACTTAGGCGATACGGAATCGCAGCTAAGCCCCGAGTGTGGAGCATGTCCCTACTCGGAGTAGTTTTTGACTTAGGCTATACGGAATCGCAGCTAAGCCCCTGAGTGTGGAGCATGTTCGCACTCGGAGTAGTTTTTCACTTGGGCGATACAGAATCGCAGCTAAGCCCCCGAGTGTGGAGCATGTCTGCACTCGGAGTAGTTTTTGACTTAGGCGAAATGGAATCGCAGCTAAGCCCCCGATTGTGGAGCATGTCCGCACTCGGAGTAGTTTTTGACTTAGGCGATACGGAATCACAGCTAAGCCGCCGAGTGTGGAGCATGTTCGTACTCGGAGTAATTTTTGACTTAGGCGATACGAAATCACATCTAAGCCCCTGAGTGTGGAGCATGTCTGCACTCGGAGTAATTTTTGACTTAGGCGATACGGAATCGGAACTAAGCCCCCGAGTGTGGAGCATGTCCACACTCGAAGTTGTTTTTGACTTAGGCGATACGGAATCGCGGCTAAGCCCCCGAGTGTGGAGCATGTCTGCACTCGGAGTGATTTTTGACTTAGGCGATATGGAATTGCAGCTAAGCCCCCGAGTGTGGAGCATGTCCGCACTCGGAGTAGTTTTTAACTTAGGCGATACAGAATCGTAGCTAAGCCCACGAGTGTGGAGCATGTCCATACTTGGAGTAATTTTTGACTTAGGCGATACGGAATCGCAGCTAAGCCCCAAATCTGGAGCATGTACGCACTCAGAGTAGTTTTTGACTTAGGCGATACGGAATCGTGGCTAAGCCCCCAAGTGTGGAGCATGTCCGCACCCGGAGTAGTTTTTGACTTAGGCGATACGGAATCGTAGCTAAGCCGTGCGATGGCGCGCGAGGCGGTTTAATGATGAAGACGTGCCACATGGACTGGCGATGCACGGGGCTGTCGAGTGATGAAGATGCATCCATGGGAATGGCGACGACCGAGGCGGTCGAGTGATGAAGACGCATCCGTTGGAGTGAAGTCGACCAGGTGACAGCGCACGGGGCGGCCGAGTCGAGTTTGTTGTTGAAGAGGAATCGACCAAGTGACGGCGCACGGGGCGGCTGAGTCGAGCTTGTCATCGAACAGATAGATGATCAAGAGATGGCACGCGCGGCAGCCAAGTCCATAATGCCATCGATGAGGCGTCTGGACAAGTGGGAACACATGAATGATCATCGTGGCGACTGAGCCTAAGTAACGACGAAGATGGTGCACAGATGCATCGAGTGAACGTGTAACCTGTGTACGAAAAATAGCACAAGCTAACATAATAAGTTCTTGAAGTAACCTGATATTTGCTGAAATAATTTGTGTAAATAACACCTATAGACACCCACTGGGTGTGCCAAGTGCTTGTTGGTTCGGGACCGGCAAGCGTCTAACATAGTGGAAGATCCAACTGAACTCGTTTGAGTACTGGACCCAAAAGAAGTGGAAGTGAAGTGTTCCCACATAAAAATAAACAACCGGGCGCAGAGGTACACTAGGTGGCATGGCCTCCGAGTGAACATCATGTGTGACTTCCGCGACACTCGGTGATGCGGAAAGAACTATTTAATTAAATGCAGCATATGACGAATGACTTAGCTATCTGACGGTGCAGGAGCGGTCGGGCGAATTAGACACGTCCGACTGAGTGGCAATGCATGGAGTTGTCGAGTGACGAAGACGTGTCTCATTGAGTGGCAATGCACGGAGCTGCCGAGTGACGATGGAGCGTTCGACTGAATGGCAATGCGCGAAACTGCTAAGTGATGATGGAGTGTCAGACTGAATGGCAATGCACGGAGCTGCCGAGTGATGTCGATGGAGCGTCCGATTTAATGGCGATGGGCGGAGCAGCCGAGTGATGACGACGCGTCCAGTAGAGTGGCGGCATGCGGAGCAACCAAGTGACGATGGAGCGTCTGGCTGAATGGCGATGCGCGGAGCTATCGAGTGATGACGACGCGTCCAGTAGAGTGATGGCGCATGGAGCTGCCATGTGACAATGGAGCGTTTGGATGAAGGGTGATGCGTGGAGCTACCGAGTGATGACGACGCGTCCAGTAGAGTGACGGCACGCAGAGCTGCCGAGTGACGATGGACCGTCTGGTTGAAGGGCGCTGCGCGGAGCTGCCGAGTGATGACGACGCGTCCAGTAGAGTGACGGCGTCCGGAGCTGCCGAGTGACGATGGAGTGTTTGGCTGAAGGGCAATGCGTGGAGCTGCCGAGTGATGAGGATGCGTCCACTAGAGTGATGGCACGCGGAGCTGCCGAGTGACGAGAGAGTGTCTGGCTAAAGGGTGATGCGCAGAGCTAACGAGTGATGACGACGCGTCCAGTAGAGTGACGGCACGCGGAGCTGCCGAGTGACGATGGAGCGTTTAGCTGAATGGCGATGCGCGGAGCTGTCGGGTGATGACGACGGAGCGTCTGACTGAATGGCGATGCGCGGAGCTGCTGAGTGATGACAACGCATCCAGTAGAGTGGCGGCGCGCGGAGCTGCCGAGTGACGATGGAGCGTTTGGCTGAATGGCGATGCGCGAAGCCGTCGAGTGATGACGACGGAGCGTCCGACTGAATGGCGATGTGTAGAGCTGCCGACTGATGACGACGCGTCTAGTAGAGTGGCGGCGCGCAGAGCTACCGAATGATGATGGAGTGTTTGGCTGAATGGCGATGCGTGGAGCTGGTGAGTGATGACGACGCGTCCAGTAGAGTGACGGCGCGCGGAGCTGCCGAGTGACGATGGAGTATCTGGATGAAGGGCGATGCACGGAGCTGTCGAATGATGACGACGCGTCCAGTAGAGTCACGGCGCGCGGAGCTACCGAGTGACGGTAGAGTGTCTGACTGAAGGGCGATGCGCAGAGCTGCCGAGTGATGACGACGCGTCCAGTAGAGTAACGACGCGCGGAGCTGCCGAGTGACGATGGAGCGTCTGGCTGAAGGGAGATGCGTGGAGCTGCCAAGTGAGGACGATGCGTCCAGTAGAGTGATGGCGCGCGGAGCTGCCGAGTGACGAAGGAGCGTCTGGCTGAATGGCGATGCGCGGAGCTACCGATTGATGACGAAGCGTCCAGTAGAGTGACGGCGCGCGGACCTGCCGAGTGACGATGGAGCGTCTGGCAGAATGGCGATGCGCGGAGCTGCCGAGTGATGACGACGCCTCCAGTAGAGTGACGGTGCGCGGAGCGGCCGAGTGATGATGACGTGTTGCGTCGAATGACGAAGTCTTGTCTCGCTGAATGGAGATGCGGGGAGTTTCCGAGTGACGAAGACGTGTCTCGCCGAATGGAGACGCGGGGAGTTTCCGAGTGACGAAGATGTGTCTCGCCGAATGGAGATACGGGGAGTTTCCGAGTGACGAAGACGTGTCTCACCGAATGGCGACGCGTAGAGAGTCCAGACCTGCGTCTCTTTACTCCATGCATGTGAAATGGATGGTAATTTCTCCATGCATGGCGTGAGGCATAGTGCTGAGGTGCTACACCAACGATTGCAGGCATGGGCGATGCCACAATACAGAAGTTCGAAGTTAGTGTCGTAGACGAGGCAGGAGACGATGGGATGGACCATGCTGGTGGCCGTTCATAACAGCTCGACGATGCATGCTAGCCGAGGCCGGAGACGATGAGACGGACCACGCAGGAGGCCATTTGCAGGAGCTCGACGATGATGTCGTAGAGGAGGCCAGAGAAGGCAAGATGAGACGCGCTAGTGGCCGTTAGCAAGGGCTTGACGATGATGTCTCCGAAGACGACGGGACGGACAACGCCGGTGGATCGGAAAACCATAAGCAACATGGCTCGATAGATGCCATGCCTCACGGTGGAACCTAGGTAAACTATGCGTGTCCTTGTTCAGCTTCCCTAGCGCGAGCCATCGTTCGATCATCGTGAGGCTGCAGAGTAGAGTAGGTGTCACACCTATGTGTCGTGGGAGCGATTCTGACATTAGAGAGGGGTAGGATAACGGAGCATGATCTATCGAGATGCAAATGGGTGACACGGTGGATTTAGCGATTTCGTGCCTCTCACGGTGGAGATAACAACCGTACGTTTCTGCTCGAGATAGGCTTTGCTTATTCGTCATGAACATGAGTTACATGCTGTATTTGAGAGGGAGAAAGGAGAATGGATCTCCATGCCTGAGCTAAGTCCTGAGACTAATGGCGAGAGAGAGTCCAGGGAGAAGAAGCCCCCTTAGTCCAGTGGTGGGGGTTGCTTATATAGAGTGCGCCACCCCTTCACCTCTTAGGTTACAAAGTGGGGCATTGATGCCGTAATGTCGGCCCACTTCAGAACCTTCTCTATACATCAACTGGCTTGCCGACTGTTGGTCCTAGAATATTCGAGTGAGTCGTACTACTGAGTGAGTCGTACTGCCGAGTGGTTCGTTCTGCCGAGTGATTGACTGTCAGCCGAGTGGATGGAACGTTGCTTGCCGAGTGGATAGTATGAATGTATTTATCTGGACCCACCTGAAATTTGGACCCCATGCTGTTATGATATTCGACCCATCATGGGCCTACCTATTTTGTGTATCCCTGACACTATGTTTGTAGCACATTGTTATGTTTGGGTTTCTAAAATTTGGAGCCAACTAAAACTTTTTCATAGTGCTTGTGCTTGTCTGCTATGTTGTTTGCTTGCTTGATGGTTGTGTTATATGGCACTTCTAGATTCTATTCCACTTCATCCTCGTCTTTCTTGTCCGAAACCTCTGGCCTAATTATCATGCCATGTGAATAGTCCCCAAAACTATTTTTATCAAATTTTGTTTTAACTAAAAATGATTTATTTAATTTAAGTTTCCAAAACCCCCTGAAATGAGGTTTGCACTTCAAGTCCTCAAATCACGTGGACCCTTCTTTCGCAAAGGCTTTATTTCAAACCTACTATATGTATGACTTCCCAAAACCACCAAATATTATTTTAAAGATTATTTTCATAATTTATTTATAGGCTTTTTCTTAAGGCCAAAAATGGTTTTTCTTAGGGAAAAATTGTCTAAATGCTTTAAAAATATTTGAGAAAATTTAGAGAAACTCAGTGGACATACATTTGCCATATATATGAATTTCAACACAAGGGCATGATTAGATCATAGGCAAAACCCCTCAAAACCCTTTCTGTTCAGAAGAAACTTTTGGAATATTTCTATAAGAAATGTTCTCAATAAATTCCAAGAAAATTCCAGCAAGTCAACACTATCTTGGGTGATGATCTTGCAAACTTTCATCTCAATCCAAGTTGGTTTGGTTCATCAAACCATCCCAAAGCCATTCTTGTCCAAAATCAAATTTGAGGAACTTTACATTGTGAAGTGTCTCCCCTTGGCCTCAAACTTTGTGGGCGTGCTCTAATGGACAAATAGTGAATATAAAATAAGTGGTGCATCAAGGGTAAAAGCCTAGCATCAATGGATCTACAAAAATCTAATTCTGCTAATTTTTAGGGTTTATCAAATTTCCATTGTCAACTTTTCCCACTTGAGCTCAGACTTGGTAAAACCTCTCATCTTTACCTACCCTTGACCATGGTGAGTGTCTCTCTAAGTTGGTAACATCTTCTTGCCCAAAACTCTATCAAACACCTTCTAGTGATTTTGTAAAACCAGCTTTTTCACCCCATTCCCTTTTACGCTTGCCTCCAAAATTTTACCAGCGCCTCTTGTAGTCACCTTTCACCCCTAGTAAAAGTCCCAAGTCATTAGGCCATTGTGAGGTGGGGTAAAACCCCTATTTCTTCCCCTGGTAGCATCTTTTTCTACCCCTCTCCTCATTTCCTTCTACCCTAAGGCTTCACCAGGGCATCCAAGGCCTATTCCCCATTGTTTAGCCTCGCCTAGATCCTCTGGGCATAGGCGGCCGTGTAGGAAATGCCAAGGGCATGCCTTGGCATGCAAGGCTCACGCTCTGGAGCGCGCTACAGTGCGCACCCACACTGTAGCTGCGCCCCAATGGCTGCCCCGACCACCTTGGGCCGCCCTAGCTTGTCCCCTCTGCCCCCTCGGCGTCCGCAACACGCCGCCTGGTCGGCCCCTCCTCTCTCTCCGGCGGCTCCTGCGCGTGTGCCCAGTGCCGCATGGCTCGGCCAACCACCGGGAACGCATGCGCGCGTGCCCCCGCCTCTCTCTCCTCTCTCCCCCACGAAGCCCCCAAACACGCGCATTCTCTCACCCGTGGCCCGTGGCAAGCACCCCATGCTCACCGGCGCACCGCGTCCATGGTGAGCCGGCGGCCCACCTAGTTAAGGCCTCCCTGCTCCTCTTTCTCCCCCTCCTCGTTTCCACTCTTCCTTCGCTTCTTGCCCATGCCCTGCACGCACTCCCCCGTGGTCAGGAGCCCTCTCCCGACCCAAACCCTTGCCGCCACCGTCAGGCTTGCCCCTCGCCGGCATTCCCCTCATCCCCCGGCAGACCTGCGACCTCGCACCAATGCGGGACGCCTCCAGGAGCACGCCGTTGCTCTTCATCCCCTCCACTATGGCCTAGAGCCCTCCGGTGAGCCTCTCCTCTGCCCCTGTCGCGAGGAGAGGGATGACAGGTGGGGGCCACCTATCATCCCCTCACCCCTCTCCTCTCTCGCTAGTAGGTCGGGCCCGCTGGCAGGTTTAAAAGTAAACCTGCCACGCGCGGCCCCTCGCCTGGGCCGGCTTCCCTCTTGGGCCTGTTTCGGCCGGGCACTTTTAGCTCGAGGGGCACCGTAGCCCTTTTCCTTTTCTTTTTTCTGTAGATTTCCAAAAATCCCACAGATTTGAATATTTATCCAATGCCAATCATTATTCCACCTAAATTCCTACAATAATCTATAGAATTTATTAGTGCCAATTACAAAAATGTTTGAAACTATTTTTAGTACTGTTTTATTTTAAAACCTATATTTAGGCACCTTTTTGCCTCTGTTATTTAATTTCTAAAATGTTTTTGACAACAAAAATCTAGGAGAATATTTTTAGTATGACATTTAGTATTTATCAGAGTAGGTTAACATTTTTGGTAGTAGATTGAGTGCTCTGTTTTGTGTGATTGCTTATTTTTATCGCTTTATTTCGCGATGATAGATTGCGCGGTTGACGAAGAAGTTGGACCCGAAGACTTCGAAGAACCCGGAGACTTTGTCTAGCCAGGCAAGCATCCCTTTGACCATGATGAGAAACCATTTTTATTGCATGTCATATTGCACTTTGCTTTCATCATATTTGATCATCTGATGTGGTGTTCCCCTTTCGGTGGGATTCATCTGGTACTTCTCCATTGACACTTGCATCGTGCATGACCCTACCCCTTATGAGGGTTATGCGGGTGGGTGTAGTTAGGATGCTAGTACATGCTATGCATGTGGGGATGGGAGTTATGCATGGTGATCGAAAGAAAAGAAATGATTTCAAAGACTCTTTCGAAAACCCCGTCAGGTGCCACTAATGCCCGAGGGAGATGATGATGAGAAGGGTGGCCACTTGAGAAAGAAGTGGTGTGTCGGAGCAAGTTGAGTATGTGTTTTCGAAAATGGATTAGATTTAAGGTTTGCTGACCGTCCCAACCTTACATGCGCAACCATTATACCCCTTATGGGACGAGGCTTTTTTGATTACTATGGTTGGTTCTAGCAAGGAGCCCGCATTAATGGTGGCAAGAGTGAAGTGGTCACTCTTGAGACGGGGTCATCCCTGAGAGGAAGGTCATGCACTGTCTTTATAGGCACCGGGCACACTGTTGCATGCCCTCATGGATGATACGAATGATGTATATCATGAGGGATGGCACCAACGAGTGGACTCTTTGTTTAGTATCACCATGGGAAAGGCATTGTTCGGGTGCTTACCTCGCGTATGTTAAATACCGCGAGTCGTGGATGACATGGAAGTTCGCCGAGTCTTGTGGGTAAAGTGTGCAACCTCTGCAGAGTGTAAAACTATTCGAATAGCCTTGTCCGCGGTCATAGAAAGTTGGAGGTCCTTCTTAAACTACGTCCGGATGTTTTCATAAAACTTGGTGTGAGTTGGATAAGATGGTGACAAAGAGGTCACATGAACTAAGTCCGATGACTTAGCATGAACACTGAACTAAGTCCGATGACTTAGTATGATGTCTAAATATGAGGTGCTCAACCTCTACTATGTGGATAACTGTATCTTGTTCATATGCTTATCTGCCTATTGTTGATGCATGCTTATAGGATACTTGACCATGTCATTGCATTTAAAATTAGCTTTTCACAAACTTACCTATTAGTGCTATATCATGCATCATTGTTACCTTGTTCCATAACTTGGGTTGCTTGCGAGTACATTCAAAGTACTCATTGGCTTGCCACTAGTTATTTAATTGGCCAGGCATGGAAGAACAGGAGTATGTTGAAGAGTTTGTTGGAGACGACCATGCGAACTAGGACGCTTCCCAGTCAAAATGCCTGTAGGTTAAGGCAGATGGCATGGGTTCACGCTTTCGACCAAGATTTCCACTTCTTGTTCTATTTTAAGTAATTGGCCCGTGTGGCCCTATGTATGTAAGACTAAGACCTTTGTGGTCATTATTTGTGTAAGACGTTAAGTGTGGATGTAAGACTCTTGTTATTCAGCTTCTGTGTGTTCAGTCAGCATTGATCTCTGGGATCACTGTACACGTGCATTCGGTGATCTCAACTTATGAGTCGGGGTCCCCATAGAGCTGGTATAAGAGCCTTCCTGACTATAGGAAGCCCTTAGTTAGCATGGATGTTAGACAGGATAAAAGTCGTTTTCAAAACTACACCTAGCATTGGAACTTAGGAATTCTGCACTATTTACCTTTGCTATGCTTCACACAACACTTGGCTGACTCTCCTCCTTTCAAAACCTTTGTAGATGGTCGTCGTACTGAATCCTTCCTGACATTCGGCTTTCCCTTACTCATTGGGGATCCCCTGGAGAAGTGCCAGTTTCGCCAACCACCCATTTTCCTCTACCACGAGCACTGGGTCAATGCCGTCACAAAGGAGTACCATGTAGATGTGGTCGTGAAGGCAAACGACTCCCCGATCAGTTGGTTCTATTAAGGACCACGGATGGAGACCATGATGTTTGTTGTCAAGATAGCTACACGCAAGGCACTCTTGCACCTTCGAGACATCATTCTAGAGATGGCTGATGAGCCAACTTCTCGCTACCTTCCCTTCAGGAAGGATGACTTTGGCGAGAGTTGGACGCTGATTCCGACCATGGTTCCAGACCTATTTCAGCCTCTCCGCCAATAGTCTGGTTCACAACTTGATGAAGGAGTTCGTGAAGCACCGAGGAACTTCACCACACCCGAGAAGTACTTCAGGAAGCCAAGACAAAGCCAGACAAGATCAAGAAGGATGGATCCCCCGAGGGACGACCAGTTGTCGCTTATCAAGGAGGAGTACCCCCAGCTAGTGATGCACCTACGCATAGTCATCGCATGAGTGTGAAGGAGTACCGTGAGCTCTTCACCGACCCGCCTACAAAGCATCATCGGGATGGACCTCCTCGTTCCCCGACCCCTTCGACCGGGAACGATGCCCGTTCATATGATGAACAGGAGGAAGACCCAGAGGAGCATGACTACGAGACCGAGCACTCCACCACCTGAGTACGAGAACCCCTAGGGTAGGATCAGTCATGTATCCCTCAGGCGAAGTCGAGTCCGTGTAATGGTTCATATGAAACCATGTGTGCTTGTTGTTTGTTTTGTTGTTTGTGTTCCGATGCAAGTCGCGCTTTTGCCTTAGGCAACATGTAAGAGACTCCATCGTCTATCTTAATATATGTTGTTGATCTTTCAACCTTTGTTTCAACACACTTGCACTTGACCGACCCCCTTAGGCACACTTTTCCATTATTGCTTATCCTCTTGTCAATCCTAGCTGTTTGATTTGGCTGCTCCAAACAGGATGGTGACTGCTACCTGCAACAGCTCCTTCACCAACCCTGAAGCCGGCAACTCGAGCCAGCAACAGGGAGCTATTGGGGCTGCTCACGCTGGAGGACACCAGGAGCAGCCACAAGGCGACATTCCCCCACCACCACCTCCACTGGAGAACATGACCATAGCTCAGTTTCTCCAAGTTCTCCGGGAGGAGCGCCAAGCCAACAATGTTGCTATCCAGCGGATGGCTCAGGCCCTCGTGAACAACCTGCAACAAGGTAGGAACGGCAATGGCCGCTCCATGCTGTCTGAGTTCATGAGGAACTCGCCCCCAACCTTCGCCGAGACTACAAAACCATTGGATGCTGATGACTTGATCCACACCATCGAGGGCCTCCTTGCATTGGTCAACTACAATGAGGATCGTGAGCAGGTGCTTTATGCCTCTCACTGCCTCGAAGGTACCGCCCGAGCTTGGTGGGATGGATTCAAGGTCATACAAGGAGAATGTGTGATCATGTGGAATGACTTCAAGGAAGGATTCTGCACTACCCATATTCCTTCTGGGATCATGGCTATCAAGAAGAGAGAATTCCGAGCGCTGAAGCAAGGAAGTGGCTCTGTTAGGGAGTACCTGGAGAAGTTCAACTTGCTGTCAAGGTATGCACCTGAAAATGTCAGCACAGGGTTTGCCAAGAAGGAACGCTTCATGGAAGGACTTCAACAGGTCCTGTAGTATCAGCTCATCATCTTCGACTGTCGCACTTTCTTCGACTTGGTGAACGAGGTCCTCATGTTGGAAGACAAGCATCATGCCATCAACGACACTCGCAAGTGCAAGATGATCAGCAAGGGTAGCCCCAGCAAACAGAAGCCTCGCCCCTGGTAGCCAACCCCAGCCAAGCCAACCTATCAGCCACAACAGGCTAGACCTCCTGCACCTTGTCCAAGCTACCAGCCTCAGTAGTATACCCATCCCAGGCCAGCCTACACAACAACCCCAATAACAACAACGGTGGCAGAAACTTCAACAACAACCTGGGGCAGGTCACTTGCTTTGGATGTGGTCAGTCTGGACACATCTCTAAGCTTTGCCCCAACAGGAAGCCAGATGCACCGCGCCCCAATGCGCCAAACCAAGGTCAAGCCCATGGAGCACCACCAAGGAACCCAGCTCCCCGCAACCAGCCCAACAATGGCAAGGGTCGTGTCAATCCCGTCACCATAGAGGAAGCCTAGGAAGACCCGAACGTCATATTGTGTACGTTACTCGTCAACTCAACCCCAGCAACTATATTGTTTGATTGTGGAGCTTCGCATTCTTTTGTCACCAAAAAGTTTGCACTAGAGAGTGGCATGAAACCTACACCCCTGGGTGGTCGTATGTTGATACAAACCCCCGGTTTAGTTATGAAGGCTAGGATAGGGTGTAAGGGAGTGAAGATTGACATCAATGGGGTACACTTCCTAGCAGACCTTATAGTTTTGGATTCACCCGGCATGGACGTAATACTTGGCATGAATTGGTTGACCAAGCACCAAGGCATGCTAGATTGTCCCAAGAGGGTTGTCACCATGACCAATAGCCAAGGAGTGGAAGTCAAGTATGTTCCCAACCCTACCTCCACTCAAGCCCCCCAGGCTAACTGCCTATCGAGAGTTGAGTTGGATCAAGTGCTAGTGGTATGTGAGTACCCGGATGTGTTTCCTGATGAGCTGCCCGGAAAGCCTCCTGATCGCGACATTGAGTTCATCATTAAGATTATGCCCGGATCAAGGCCCATCTATAAGAAGGCTTACAGGATAGGATCCGAAGAGTTGGCTGAGTTGAAGAAGCAACTGGCACAGCAGCTTAGAAAAGGATTTATTCGCCCTAGTGCCTCTCCTTGGTGATCACCTGTTTTATTCGTGTCAAAGAGGGACGGAACTATCAGACTCTGTGTCGATTACCGTTCTCTCAATGAAGTCACAAAAAAGAACATGTACCCACTCCCAAAGATTGAAGACCTATTTGATTAGTTGAATGTAGCCAAGGTGTTCTCCAAGATCGATCTCAGGTCTGGGTACTATCAGCCGAAGATCAGACCCCAAGACATTCCGAAGACGACATTTGTAACCCGGTATGGCCTGCATGAGTACACGGTCATGTCATTCGGGTTAACCAATGCCCCTGCCTACTTCATGTACCTCATGAATAAAGTCTTCATGGAGTACTTGTATAAGTTCATTGTTGTCTTCATTGATGACATACTCATCTTCTCCAAGTCTGAAGAAGAACATGAGGAACACTTGAGATTGGTCCTAGAGAAGCTTCAAGAGTACCAGCTTTATGCCAAGTTCAGCAAGTGTGAATTCTGGCTGCATGAACTTGGATTCTTGGGTGATGTGTTGACTGCAGATGGATTGTCAGTGGATCCTGCCAAGATTGAAGCCGTGACTGAATGGCACACCCCAACCACCATGAAGGAAGTCAGGAGCTTCCTCGGACTCGTGGGTTAGTACCGCAAGTTCGTGTAAGGGTTCTCAAGCATTGCCCAACCCATGACCCAGCTTTTTAAGAAGGACAAGAAGTTCGAATGGACATCTAAGTGCGAGGAAAGCTTCCAGGAGCTCAAGAACAGATTGACCGCAGCCCTAGTTTTGGCCACCCCTGTTATTCGGAAGGAGTTTGTGATTTATTGTGATGCATCAAGAACTGGACTTGGAGGTGTTCTCATGCAAGAAGGCAGAGTTATAGCATATCTATCAAGACAGCTACAACCCCATGAAGAGAACTACACAACTTGTGATCTTGAGTTAGCCGCTGTGGTTCATGCCTTGAAGACATGGCGACATTACCTTCTGGGGAAGCGATGTGAGGTATTCACAGACCACAAGAGCTTGAAGTATATCTTCACTCAAAAGGAATTGGACATGAGGCAGCGAAGATGGTTGGAATTAATCAAGGATTACGACCTCAGTGCTCAATACCACCTCGGAAAGGCCAATGTGGTAGCAGACGCCTTGAGCAGAAAGGCTTGTTACTTGAATTCTATGATTAAGAAAAGGCTATTGCCCTGTATGAAGAACTTGAGAGCTTCGTCTTGGAACTGGTTGCACCAGAATTCCACGCCAACCTCGAAGCAAAGGCTACCTTGATGACTGATATAAAGGGAGCCTAGAAGGGAAACGAGAGCATTGAAGGCATCAAGAGGAAGATCAAGGCAGGAAAGGCCCCAGGATTCTTAGTGGATGAACAAGGAGTTGTATGGTTCGGAACTCACATCTGCGTACCCTATAAAGAGGAGCTCAAGAACCCGATCTTACAAGAACCTCATGACACTCCATACTTCATCCATCCTGGAGGGACCAAGATGTATTAGGTCCTCAAGGCAAGATTCTGTTGTCATGGCATGAATCGGGAGATAGGCACGTTTGTTGCTAAGTGTGACACATGCCAGAGAGTCAAAGATGAGCATCAGTGACCCGATGGACTATTGCGACCTCTCAAAGTGCCTAAATGGAAGTGGGACAAAGTCGGGATGGATTTAATCACCGGTTTACCAAGGTTGAGTAAAGGACATGATTCCATTTGGGTCATTGTCGACCACCTGACCAAGGTAGCCCATTTCATTCCCGTCAAGACCACCTATGACGGTAATAAGTTAGCCAGCCTCTACATCGAGCGTATCGTGAGCCTCCACGGAGTTCCGAAGGAGATCGTGTCGGATCGAGGCACCTAGTTCACCTCAAGGTTCTGGAAGATGTTTCAAGAAACCATGGGAACCAAGATCTCCTACAACAAAAGCTATCAGTCAAGTCTTCAGACGACACCATTTGAGGTGTTGTATGGACGCAAGTGCCATACTCCCCTCAACTGGTTAGAGACCGGAGACGGATTAACTTTTGGACTGGACATCCTCCATGAAGCTGAAGAGCAAGTTCAACTTGTCCGAGAGCGCCTTGAGACCGCCAAGTCAAGACAAAAGAGCCACGCTGACTCTCACCGTCGAGAACTGAGCCTCAACATCAGAGATTATGGCTACCTCCATGTCACGCCTCTCAAGGGAACCAAGCGTTTCCATGTCAAAGAAAAGCTCACACCCAAATACATCGGCCCCTTCAAGATCACCACAAGACGAGGCAAAGTTGCATATTAGCTAGAGTAACCTTCCGAGCTGTTAGATGTGCACAAGGTCTTTCATGTGTCACAACTCCGGAAGTGTCTGCAAGTTCCCAACCGCCCCGACCTCTACAAGGACATCGACCATCAAGCCATCGATCTTCAGCCAGACCTCACTTATCGTGAGAGGCCAGTTCACATTTTGGATGAAGGCGAGCGCTGCACCCGAAGCCGCACCATCAATTACTTCAAGGTCTAGTGGAGCAACCACACTGAAGCAGAACCATCCTGGGAGTTCCCTTATCTTTTTAGCGTTTAGCCTAGGAATTTAGGGGATGAGATTCTTGTAAGGGGGAAGGTCTGTCACACCCTATGTTTTGTAGAACATTGTTATGTTTGGGTTTATAAAATTTGGAGCCAACTAAAACTTTTTCATAGTGCTTGTGCTTGTTTGCTATGTTGTTTGCTTGCTTGATGATTGTGTTATATGGCACTCCTAGATTATATTCCACTTCATCCTCATCTTTCTTGTCCCAAACCTCTGTCCTAATGATCATGCCATGTGAATAGTCCCAAAAACTATTTTTATCAAATTTTGTTTTAACTAAAAATGATTTATTTAATTAAAGTTTCCAAAATCCCCTGAATGAGGTTTGCATTGCAAGTCCTAAAATCAGGTTGACCCTTCCTTCCCAAAGGCTTTATTTCAAACCTACTATATGTATGGCTTCCCAAAACCACCAAATATTATTTTTAAAGATTAGTTTGATAATTTACTTCAAAGATTTTTTCGTACGGCCAGAAATGGTTTTTCTTAGGGAAAAATTATCTAAATGCTTTACAAATATTTGAGAAAATTTAGACAAACTCATTGGACATATATTTTCCATATATATGTGTTTCAACACAAGGGCATGATCAGATCATAGGCAAAACCCCTCAAAACCCTTTCTGTTCAAATCAAACGTTTGGAATATTTCCATAAGAAATGTTCTAAAATAAATTCCAAGAAAATTCTAGCAAGTCAACACTATCTTGGGTGATGATCTTGCCATGTCTCATCTCAATCCAAGTTGGTTTGGTTCGTCAAACCTTGCCAAAGCCATTCCTGTCCAGAATCAAATTTGAGCAACTTTACATTATGAAGTGTCTCCCCTTGGCCTCAAACTTTGAGAGCATGCTCTAATGGCCAAATAGTGATGATAAGCTAAGTGGTCCATCAAGGGTAAAAGCCTAGCATCAATGGATCTATAGAAATCTGGTTCTGATAATTTCTATGGTTTAACCAATTTCCATTGTCATTTTTTCCCACTTGAGCTCAAACTTGGTCAAACCTCTCATCTTTACCTACCCCTTGACAGTGGTGAGTGTCTCTGTAAGTTGATAACATCTTCTTGCCCAAAACTCCATCAAACACCTTCTGGTGATTTTGTAAAACCAGCTTTTTCACCCCATTCCCTTTTACCCTTGCCTCCAAAATTTTACCAGAGCCTCTTGTAGTCACCTTTCACCCCTAGTAAAAGTCCCAAGTCGTCAGGCCACTATGAGGTGGGGTAAAACCAATATTTCTACCCCTGGCAACATCTTTTCCTACCCCTCTCCCCATTTCCTTGTACCCTAAGGCTTCACGAGAGCATCCAAGGCCTATTCCCCATTGTTTAGCCTCCCCTAGATCCTCTGGGCACAGACGGCCGCACAGGAAATGCCAAGGGCATGCCTTGGATTTTAAGGCTCGTGCTCTGGAGCGTGCTACAGTGCGCACCCGCACTGTAGCCACGACCCAATGGCTGCCCGCGACCACCTCGGGCCACCGCATCTTGTCCCCTCTTCCCCCTCGGCATCCGCAACACGCCACCTGGTCGGCCCCCTCCCCTCTCTCTCTCTGGCGGCTCCTGCGCACGTGCCCGGCACCGCGTGGCTCGGCCAACCAGCGGGCTCGCATGCGTGTGCACCCTCGCCTCTCTCTCCTCTCTCCCCCGTCCTAGACCTCACCCATGAAGCCCCCAGACACGCCCATTCTCTCCCTTGTGGCCTGTGGTGAGAACCCTATGTACAAAATATGCCCTAGAAACAATAATAAATTAGTTATTATCATATTTCCTTGTTCATGATAATCGTTTATTATCCATACTATAATTCTGTTGATCGCAGACTTAGATACATGTGTGGATACATAGACAACACCATGTCCCTAGTATGCCTCCAAATAGACTAGCTCATTGATCAAAGATGGATCTGGTTTCCTAGTCATGGACATGAGATGTCATTTGGTAACGGGATCACATCATTAGGAGAACGATGTGATGGACAAGACCCAAACTACAAACGTAGCATATGATCGTGTTAGTTTATTGCTACTGTTTTCTACATGTGAAGTATCTGTTCCTATGACCATGAGATCATGCAACTCACTACCACCGTAGGAGTGCCTTCTATTTCAAATGTCGCAACGTAACTCAGTGACTATGAAGGTGCTCTACAGGTATCTCCGAGTGTGTCTGTTGAGTTGGCATGGATCAAGACTGCGATTTGTTACTCCGTGTGACGGAGAGGTATCTCAGGGCCCACTCGATAATACAACATCACAATAAGCCTTGCAAGCAATGTGACTAAGTGTTAGTCACGGCATCTTGTATTACTTAACGAGTAAAGAGAATTGCCGATAACTAGGTTGAACTAGGTATGGAGATACTAGCGATCGAATCTCGGGCAAGTAACATACCGAAGAACAAAGGGAACATCATACGGGATTAACTGAATCCTTCACATAGAGGTTCGACCAATTAAGATCTTCGTAGAATATGTAGGAACCAATATGGGCATCCTGGTCCCGCTATTGGTTACTGACCGGATAGGTCTCTCGGTCATGTCTACATAGTTCTCGAACCTGCAGGGTCTGCACACTTGAGGTTCAGTGATGTTTCGGTAGTACAGAGTTATGTATGGTGGTGACTGAAGGTTGTTCGGAGTCACAGATGATATCCTCGACGTCACGAGGATCTCCAGAATGGTCCAGAGGTAAAGATTGATATATAGGAAGTCCTGTTTTGGTTGCCAGAAAGGTTTCGGGCTCATCGGTAGTGTACCGGGAGTGCCGGTAGTGTACCGGGAGACCATCGGGAGGGGTATTTCGACCCAAGAGGCTACATGGGATGTGGGAGAGTAAATACCAGCCGTTAGTGGGCTGGTGGAAGTCCCAGACAAGGCCCATGTGGCTGGGAAGAAAATCCCAAAGAGAAAAAGGTGGAAAAAGGCAAAAATAAGGAGGAGACCTAGTCCAACTAGGATTGCAGCAGGAATCCTCCAATCCTCCTTGGTTTGGCCGACCCAAGGGCTGGCTCCTTGGGAGCCAAGCCTCCTCCTCTCTTCCTCCTATATATACTAGAGGTTTTAGGGTGTTTGGCACTAGATTTTCAGCCACGTGCTACCCGTTCCTCCAGTTAATAATTTCTCCTGTAGATCGGATTTCTGCAGTGCTTAGGCAAAGCCCTACCGGAATAGCTCCATCACCATCACTAGAGCGCCGTAATGCTGCCGGAGAAGACTTATACCTCTCTGCTCCCTCTTGCTAGATCAAGAAGGCAGAGATCATCATCGAGCTATATGTGTGCTGAATGCGGAGGTGTCGTCTGTTCGGCGCTAGATCGGAAGGACCGTGATCAAGATCACGAGACGGATCATGATCAATATCACAAGACGGATCGTGATCAAGATCGCGAGACGAATCGTGATGAGATCACGGGACGGATCGTGATGAGATCGCGGGACGGATCGTGATGAGTTTGCGGGACGGATCATGATTGGATCGCGGGACGGATCGTGATGAGATCACGGGACGCTCGGCGATTTGGATCGCGAAGACGTTCGACTACACCAACCGCGTTTCTTCACGCTTCGCTCTTAGCAATCTACAAGGGTACGTAGATCCACTCACCCTCTCGTAGATGCTCATCCCATTGATAGATCTTGCGTGTGCGTAGGAAATTTTTTGTTTCCCATGCAACGTTCCCCAACAGTGATATTAGAGCTAGGTCTATGTGTAGATGAGATCTCGAGTAGAACACAAAGAGTTTGTGGGCGTTGATGCTTAGATTGCTTCCTCCCTTGGTCGTGTTTTGGTTCAGCGGTATACGAGATCAAGCGGCCCGGACCAACAATACTCGTACGCTTACGAGAGACCGGTTCCCTAAACTGCAACTTGTTGCATAGATGGCTTACGGGTGCTAGTTTCTCTCACTTTAGTTGGATCGGATTTGACAAAGACGGTCCTTGAGAAGGTTGAAAAGCAACTAGTGTATCACCGTTGTGGTTTTTGCGTAGATGAGAATTGTTCTTGCTAGATACCCGTAGTAGCCATGTAAAACATGCAACAACAATTAGAGGACATCTAAGTTGTTTTTGCAGCGTATGTTGTGATGTGATATGGCCAATTACATGATGTAATATATGTGATCTATGAGATGATCATGTGTTGTATAGAATATCATGACTGGCATGTCGATGAGTATGGCAACCGGCAGGAGCCATAGGGTTGTCTTTAATTATTGTATGACCTGCGTGTCAATCATTAAGTGCTATGTAATGCTTTACTTTATCGCTAAACGGTAGCAATAGTAGTGCAAGCATGATGGGCACGACAACCCCGATTGAGACACGTTGATGGAGATCATGGTGTCGTGCTGGTGATGATGGAGATCATGCCGGTGCTTTCAAGACGGAGATCAAAAGCACAAGTTTATGGCCATATCATGTCACTTATGATTTGCATGTGATGTTAATCCTTTTATGCACCTTGTTTTGCTTAGGACGACGGTAGAATTATAAGGTGATCCCTCACTTAAATTTCAAGATGAATTATGTTCTCCCCGAGTGTTCACCATTGCGAAAGTTCGTCGTGTTGAGACACCACGTGATGATCGGGTGTGATAGACTCTATGTTCACATACAACGGGTTCAAGCCAGTGTTGCACATCCAGAACACTCGGGTTAAACTTGACGAGCCTAGCATGTACAGACATGGCCTCGAAACACAAGAGATCGAAAGGTCGAACATGAGTCATACAACAGATATGATCAACATGATGATGTTCACCATTGAAACCACCTACACTCTTGTGATGATCGGACTTGAGTTGGTGAATTTGGATCATGTATCACTCAAATGACCGGTGGGATGTCAATTTGAGTGGGAGTTCTTAAGTAATATGATTAATTGAACTCATTATCATGAAGATAGTCAGTAGTGTCTTTGCAAACTGTGTTGTAGATTACTAGCTCATGCTATAGCTCCCTTGAATATTTATATATTCCTATAGAAATAGAGTTGAAAGATGATGGTAGCAATATTGTGGACTGGCTCCATGATCTGAGGATTGTCCTTGTTGCTGCACTGAAGGCTTATGTCCTTAATGCACCGCTCGGTGTGCCAACTCCTCTAGCATCATCTGTAGATGTTGTGAACATCTGACAGACACGTTCTGATGACTACTTGATAGTTTAGTGCGTCATGCATTACGGCTTAGAATTGAGGCTCCAAAATGTTTTGAACGTCACGGAACATATGAGATGTTCTAAGAGCTGAAATTAGGATCTCAGGCTCGTGCCCGTGTTGCGAGATATGAGATCTCCAACAAGATTCTTTGCCTGCAAGATGAAAGAGAATAGCTCAATCGTTCAACATGTGCTCAGATTGTCTTGGTGCTACAATCGCTTGAATCGAGTGGGAGTTGATCTTCCAAATAAGATAGTGATTGATATAGTTCTCCAAGTCACTGTCACTAAAGCTACTAGAACTTGGTGATGAACTATAAAATGCCAGGGATAGAAATAATGATCCCTGAGCTATTCACGATATTGGACACCGCGAAGGTAGAAATCAAGAAGGAGCGTCAAGTGTTGATGGTTAGTCAAACCACTAGTTTCGAGAAGGGCAAGAGCAAGGAGGGAAACTTGATGGATAGCAAGTCAGTTGCTGCTCTAGTGAAGCAACCCAAAGTTGGACCCAAACCCGAGACTAAGTGCTTCGATTATGAGGAGAGCGGTCGCTGAAGCGGAACAACCCTAGATACATGGTAGACAAGAAGGCTGGCAACGTCGGCAGAAGTATATTTGATATACGTGTTAATGATGTGTACCTTGCGAGTACACCTAGTAGCACCTGGGTATTGGATACCGGTTTGGTTGCTAAATGTTAGTAACTCGAAATAAAAGATACGGAATAAACGGAGAACTAGCTAAGGGTGAGGTGATGATGTGTGTTGCAAATGTTTCCAAGGTTGATGTGATCAACATCGCACGCTCTCTCTACCTTCGGGATTAATGACAAACCTAAATAAATGTTATTTGGTGTTTTGTGTTGAGCATGAACGTGATTAGATCATGTTTACTACAACACGGTTATTCATTTAAGTTAGAGAATAATGGTTATTCTATTACATGAATAATATCTTCAATGGTCATGCACCCAGTGAGAATGGTTTGTTGAATCTTGATCGTAGTAATACACATGTTCATAACATTGATGCCAAAAGATACAAAGTTAATAGTGATAGTACCACATACTTGGTATAAAGCGCATGAAGAAACTCCATGCTGATGGATCTATGGACTCATTCGATTTCGAATCGGTTGAGACATGCGAACCATGCCTCTTGGGCAAGATGACTAAGGACCCCGTTTCCAGATGGATGGAGCGGGCAAGTGATTTATTGGAAATGATACATGTTGATGTATGCAATCCAATGAGTCTTGTAGCGTGCGGTGGATATCGTTATTTTCTTACCTTCACTGATGATTTGAGTAGATATAGTGTATATTTACTTAATGAAACACATGTTTGAATCGTTTGAAAGGTTCAAGCCAATTCAGAGTGAAGTTTAAGATCATCGTGATAAGAAGATAAAAATGTCTGTGATATGATCGTGGAGGTAAATATCTGAGGTACGAGTTTGGCATACAACTTTAGACAATGTGAAAGTTGTTTCACAACTCACGCCACCTGGAACACCATAGGGTAATGGTGTGTTCGAACATCCTAGTCGTGCTCTACTGAAAATGCTGCTTTCTATGATGTCTCTTATCGTTTTGCTACTATAATTTTTGGGGTTATGCGTTAGAGACAACTACATTCACTTTAAATAGGGCACCATCTAAATCCATTGAGATGACACCGTGTGAATTATGGTTTGATAAAAACCTAAGCTGTCATTTCTTGATGTTAGGGGTTGCGACGCTTGTGTGGAAAATGTTTTCACCTAGTGAGATCGAACCCAAAGCGGACAAATGCATCTTGATAGAATACCCTAAGAACAGTTGGGTGAACCTTCTATCTCAGATCCAAGCATAAAGTATTTGTTGCTAAAACGGGTCCTTTCCCGAGAAAAAGTTTCTCTCGAAAAAATTGAGTGGGAGGAAGATAGTACTTGATGAGGTTGTTGAACCTTTGTTTCAACCAGAGAGTAGCGCAGCGAAGAAAGCTGTTTCTGTGGAACCTACGTCAGTTGAAGAGGAAGTAAATGATGATGATCATGAAGCTTAGGATCAAGTTACTATCGAACCTCGTAGGTTGACAAGGATGCTCACTGCTCCTGAGCGGTATGACAACCCTGTCTTGGAGGTCAAGTTTTTGGACAAGATGAACCTACGAGCTATGGAGAAGCGATGATGGGCCCGGATTCTGAGAAATGGTTAGAGGCCATGAAATCCAAGAAAGGATCCATGTATGAAAACCAAGTATAGACTTTGGTAGACTTGCTCGTTGGACGGCAGGTCATTATGTACAAATGGACCTTTAAAATGAAGACATCCACTAATGGTAAATGTCACCATTTATAAAGCTCGACTTGTCACAAAGAAGTTTCCACCAAGTTCCAGGAGTTGACTACGATGAGACTTTCTCACTCGTAGCAATGCTAAAGTCTCTTGGAATTATGTTAGCAGTTGCTGCATTTTTCAATTATGAAATCTGGCAGATGGATGCCAAACATCGTTTCCTTCCTTAAGGAAAGGTTGTATGAGATACAACGAGAAGGTTTTGTCAGTCCTAAGGATGCTAAAAGGTGTGCAAGATTCAGTGATCCTTCTATGAACTGAAGCATGCATCTCGGAGTTGGAATATACACTTTGATGAGGGGATCAAAGTTTTTGAGTTTATACAAAGTTTATGAGAAACTTGATTTTCAATAAAGTGAGTGGGAGCACTATAGAGTTTATGACAAGCATATGTTTGTTTAACATATTGTTGATCGGAAATGATATAGAATTTCTGGAAAGCATAAAGGCTTGTTTGAAAGGAGTTTTTCAAAGGAATACCTGGATAAAGCTTCCTAATTGTTGAGCATCAAGATCTATAGAGATAGATCAAGATACTTGATGAGACTTTTAATGAGTACATACCTTGACAAGATTTTGAAAGAGTTCAAAGTGGATCAGTCAGAGAAAGAGTTCTCACCTGATTTGTAAGGTGTGAAGTTGAGTGAGACTCAAAGCTCGACAACGGAAGAAGAAAGAGAAAG